>OW388143.1:10032500-12432500 GCA_936450015.1 Meganola albula | reverse complement strand
TTTATTCTGAAATAGGCCCGCACTTGACCATAACGTGCCTCTGTACCGCATAACTCTAAAGACAAATGTATTGTATACTTTATCGTTTTCAATATTCTAAGCAATAGAGGAGTGTTTTGAAACCCCCAAGATTTTATATTGATCTATGGAAACTTCCACCCATGGCTTCGCCCGCGTGGTACTTAAAATAAAGGGTAGCCTATGTGTAAATCAGATTATAATCTATCTCTGTGCCAAATTTCTTCTAAGTCCGTTCAGTAGTTTTTCTGCAATGATGCAGTCCACGAAGGAACCGTCAGCCCTGCAAGTGACAATTTCAATTTACTTACAATTTATATTTTAAACGGAGTAACACTACATCACCACTGTTCATGTCTCTTTACAAGAATATTAATGGTTAGAGATAGAACATTAATTTAATCACTTATACACACTTGTCTACACGCATTATATATTATTTTCTTACATAAATTAAAAATTACCTGCTGTCGGAAGTGTCGCATATGAGATAATATTATGCAAGGAACTTTTGTTCTTTTTGTAGATTTCTTTACGTGTTGCTTGTTGTAATTAAATTTCTATTTTGTAAATTAGGATATAGGAATACTAACTTCCACTCTCGACATTAAACTATAATACTCGACGTTTGATAAACTGGTCCATAAAAACCCTATTATTCATTAAAATCTTATATGTTAGTCAGTTAAAATAGACTTTGGTCTCTTTTTTACTAGTATAAATGTCAAGATGACAGACAAAAACAAACGAATTATAAACCGATTTTAGCTATAATAAGCTTATAAGACGTTTATAAATACGGGGGTAAAAATTTGAATCCTAACCTATTAAAAACCACCTAACTAACGACTCCTTATAGATAATTACATGAACTTCAGTATACCTTGAGGTATGGGGGCCGAGTCACCTTTGTCCGTGGGTGTACCTACACCTTTAATTGAATCCCCAAACGTGGTTCGGCCGTGGTTAGTGACCACCCACCAGACAAAGCTGCACCGCCAAGCGGTCCTGCCGTGTTCCGGTGCAATGCCTGGTGACACCATGCAGAGAGGCTGGGTCGGAATTGATGCTTCTTTAAGGTTTCTAAACATATGGAGGCTATACCACTGCCACTTTCTCATCGATAATTATTCGTAATTACGAGTGAATCGGTATACTGGGCTGGCGCATTCCATCGTAGACTACATCATTGCTTAACATCAGTTGTAGTCAAGCGCCAGCCTATCGTAGAGTAAAAAAGAGGTGCTTAAGAGTAATTAGTTTTCTATATTTAGTATATCACTAACAATAATTTTATTAGAAGCATCATGAATATCTGTAAACTATGTTATACTATTTCGGTATAAATCGTAATGAAATTAAACATTACAGTTAAAGATGCTTACGTAAATAGGCTACAATAGTAACCCGACAATAGAGAATTTACTTCTCACGTATTAGAACTAGACTTATAGGATTTTCCAATCATTTAATGTATTAAGTAGGTAGGCTAAGTGAGCGGACCAGACGACCTCGGCCACGCCTAGTAAGGGCTAGCGACAATAGTAACCACGCGGAACTTTAGTAAGCTTTTTTGTTGACTAATCTCTTCACTTCTATCCAAACACTGCTGTTCATTTAACCCAGAATAGAACTGCACACGTTAAGAGGCTCTGGAAATTGAAACCCGATCGTCCTGCGAATTGTATTTATAGGTACTATCTTGAATCCCGCAAACAAAAATTTGGTTAGGGAAACCCACAGATCATCAAAACCCTCCACCAAAGCGGGGCGAACTGGAAAGATAAATGTATTGCATACTTTATCATTTTCAATATTCTAAGCAATAGAGGAGTGTGTTCAAACCCCCAAGATTTTATAATGAACTATAGAAGCTTCCGCCGACGGCTTCGCCCGCGTGGTACATAAAATAAAAAATAATCTAGGTTTAAGTAAGTCAGACCATAATCTATCTCTGTGCCAAATTTCATCCAATTCTGTCTAGTAGCTTTTACATAAAAGAGTAACAAACTACATTCATACATTCTTCCAAATTTTCGCGTTTATAGTATAAGCAGGTATGATTTCGTGGTATATGCAGGTCTCATTACTAAAAATTCGAGGACAAGTAACATTCATAAAACCGCATAACTTAAACAACTTTGTTAAATACTTGGTAACCACAAAAAATTTAACTACTTAGTAAATCCTTGGTTGGACGTTAAAATCTATGTTATGTTGACACCAATGACCGAATTGTCGGCTTATGCAAAAAGCCGACACCAGTCTAGTCTAGCCTAGTCTGTTTAATAACTACCAATTTCAGAGTATGGGAAAACACCTCGTTAGCTAATATTATGACTATAAGCTAAGCAATCTAAATAACATTTTATTTTACTATTTATTAAGTTATTACCTACTATTACCTACGCCTATTTTTTGCTTCATCATTACATAATTTTGTGTTACAATGATGCCAAAAATAGGCGATAAAAGAAATGCGATTGATAAGTAAGTAGGCGGTACAAACGGCTATACATCAATTTATACATTTCCAGTATTTGATCTGACATTGTATAGGATTACCGTACAACGAGAGATCAACTTATATTGGTTTTGAATTATGATGTGTAGCCGTGTGTACCTGTCTTAAGTGTTTCATTTATATTGAGTCATTATATTATATTCACCTTTTTTAGGTCTCATTTCATTCATTTATAGAGCTATTTGAAATTCTAGAGTTTCGAACCTCAACCACCACTGTTTTTAAGCACTAATAGGTACTCTTAATATGACCTTTGTATAAGTCATAGCCCTAATAATCAGAGTACTGGTGAAAGGCAGTAGAAAGAACCAGTTTACGACCTTCACGTCACCCTCACCAGCAGATCATTGGCACGCAAACTTCCGCATGTAAACATACCTATTTAAATGACTGCAGATCAATTACGTACTGGAATTTTTGTAGCAGGTTTTACGTGGAATCGAAAACAAGGTAATATTTATCGGAAGATTATACGAATTTACCACCATGAAAAATTACATTACATTTGGTCGATTGATGTTAAGGTGCTCCTTCATCATGAGCATTCCGCCTGTAATGTAAAATTACAGATTAGATTTCGAACATAACGTTACAATACTGCCTCCCTAATTGAATGGCATTTGTCCGTAATTTTACATTTCAAATTAAATTTAAGCATATAAGCTCTTTACAATAATACAAGCTCTAGGCCTAATGTTTCATTACAAGCGAATGCTCGTTAGTCAGGAGCATTCGCCTCTAATGTATCATTACAGATTCAATTTTGAGTATTGATTTTTTTTATCCTGAAATAGGCCTGCGCTTGACTACAACTTGCCTGATGTTAAGCATTGATGTAGTCTACGATGGGACGCGCCTGCCCACTATACCGATTCATTCGTGGTTATAAATGAATTTCGGTAAAATGGTGGCAGAGGAATGATGCTCCTTTTGGTTAGAAAACATAAAGGAGCAACAATTTCGACCCTCTTAAATGGTGTCACTTGACATCGCACCGGAACACGGCCAGGCCGCTTGAGTATCAAAATGCAAAATATTAAAAATTTTATCACAGGCGGCGCACTGCAACTTTAGGCTCTTCTTCCTCACTGATGTGATGCTTAATCTGTAACGTTACATTAAAAACAAATGCTACCGGTGAGGGAAGACCTTTAGGTGTGTAAACATAAATAAAGTCAAAGAATACATACTTTCTTCTCTAAATACTTTAAGTTAATCAATCGTTGAGTTCCTTTGTTATAAAAAGTAAAAGTGTCAACATTAAGTGGGTCGTGAACTTAATTCTATCCATGTACCTTTGCGACATGACGACGTAACTTTGTAAGGACGTACACATGCATACAAAGCACCGATCGCGATGTCCAACCTTAGCACGAAACCTACGTGTTTAATTCAAATGGATGAAGGATGTTGCTCTACTTCTACCTTTATATGATTCACAATGTTTATCATTTAATAACTTGCTTTTATATGCGTCTTTGCCCGCGTTGTGTTAAAAGAAAAGGCTACGTTTATACGCAGCCCTTTCGGTAAGGGAACACAATCGCTCTAAACACTCATAATTCAGCAGTTGGGTTCTATAAGAACGCCAGTACGAATCTCGTATTTCTTGATTTTAGAAGTCGGCAAATAAGTATAACTAGGTACTGAATTTCTAACTTGTGTTAAGTACTATACTTACTACTTATGTATATCTTAACTAGCTTACGTAATCGTATCAATTTACTAAAAATCTACTTTAAACCGGCTTTAAACGACCTTGTATCATAAAGTAGGCGTCCGAGATCTGTCATCTATATCAAAGAGAAATGATAAATAAAAATAAACATAAAACCGTCGCTACAAGGTTACTGCGTAAGCTTCCGGTGCGGCGGAAATGATCATTGTACGGAATATGATCATGTTACTAAACCGTGTTAGATGGATGTCTGTCCTCGAAGTATTTGGACATTCACAGGAATTGCTATTAGAATATCATTTTGCTTCGAAAAAGTTGATAGTTTCAATGTAGCTTGTACGATTGCTAAAGAATTGCCATCTAGCGTATCAAAACTGCTATGCCAACTGTACACGAACTGAAATGAGGTTTCACTGAAGCCAAGCAAACAGCAGTCACCAAATGGTAAATTGCAGTTGAAATGCAGACGCGCGGCAGCGTCTTTATAGACTATATTTACTATTTATTTTGTACTACTTATTCAAAATTTTAGAGGTTGTTTAATATAATATTCCGTGAATAATCGCCAAGATTGTTTTAAGTTAAGCTAACGTTTTTGAAATATGCAATAATTTGCATACAGCAGAAATTATTAAATGCTGTCTACTTACTTTACGTAGAAAACCTTTTGATAGATTAAATTTTCTTAGTCTAAAATTTATGTTGCTCAATTTTTTTTTATGTTGTATTTATTTTTCAATATCAATTACGCTGGCAAAGTTTAACAAGTTAATTAATTAACACCTTTTATTAGAGATCGCTCACGCGATGCTACTCCTTATATGTGTGAGTGTGGGATTATTTTAATTGCAGTTAATGAGTGTATTCTTTACTCAATGTTATGTAATATTGAGGACTATTTTTGTAGGAATAAAAGTTTTTTTATTATTATCTATTAACTTGACAATGATAATGACACTTTGTTTTTCTTCCGCATATCTGTCAGAGCTTATCTTGTGTTTTAATATCAAGTTTTTTTTCGAGTTTATCAGAATATGTTGACTTGGTAAAAAATTTAGTTCACTGGCCAAAGATCCAAGTCTAGTAAAAAATATCTATTACCTACTGTTCTAAATAAATCTTAGTAAGTAGGTACCTACACTATTTTCATTAGCATTGGCAGAACGTAAAAAGTTTTAGAATCTTCTTTCTTCTACTTGTTAAAACGCGTTTTCAAATTAATTTCATAAAAATTTCTTAAATAATTTATTAAAAAGAAAATGTTATGCCAGAAATAAAATACTATTGATTGGAAACAAAATAGGTAAAATAGTTTGTAGATTCATGTGCATTTTAACTTCTTAAATTGACAAGTTTATGATATTCAAAAATTCATATTGACAACTCGTACTGAACAGACAATTGGAGCGAAATTTTATTTCATAGAACGAAGATACTTTTCGTCTAATTTATGACGTATATTTTCCATAATAATATTTTCATTAGGTATCCGTTACAGTCGGTAACTGTACAAACGCATCTTTGACCTATTAAATGTTTTTGTAGACCAAATTTTTAAGAAGCTTCACAGATTGCACTAGCTTATATAACAACACACACTTATATCCGTTTTCTTCATGAGCGCCAACCGTCAGTATCTCGTAAAAAGTACAGCATTTTTAGTAAGTAGTATTAGCAACTTTATAATCCTTGCAGGCTAATAGATATAGTTTAAACGCGCTACCATTATGCCAATCTGCATGATGTTATGTATATTTAAAGAACAAGGTCATCTAGACTGAATATTTAATAGAGCAATATATTAAAATAATATCCTTATTTCACAGTTACGTGAACACATAACTTAGAGCTATATTATACTCACGCCTGTGTTACCAGAAAGTGTAGACTGACAGAGATGAGACTATTTATCATGTTTTGTTGTGCAGTGCAAACGGGCAGTTAGTTTAATTCAAAAGCAATTCTTATCAAAAATGAAAGAACACTTAATTCGATCCGAGATTTCAACTCGCCTATTAGTCAGTGACGCTGACCATACCAGTGATACATATTATAACTGTCGCTAATTTGTCGTGTGTACATATTTATAAGTTGTCGATATAGCGCTTGAAGATAAGCAAGCTGAAGTGGCAGTTGGCTGGCCATATCTATTGAAAAACTGATAATCGCTGGGGAAAGCGAGTTCTCGAGTGGAGACCACGTTGTATTGGCAAGCGTAGTGTGGGACGCCCTCCAGCTAGGTGGAGTGACGATCTGCGAACGATAGCCGAGGAAAAGGTAAAGTGGCGCTTATTGGAAGAGGCCTACGTCCAGCCGTGGACTGCTATAGACTGATGATGACGATGATGATGATATTTATAAATCAATACAACGAGTATGCAAGACAGGGAGTCAAGCAAAGATTTATTAATCTGAAATTTCACATTTTACAAACTGTAAATAATATTTCGAGTGCTTGTAACTCGAGCTGTGGTAATCCGAGATCAGTCTCGACCACTTTCGCAATAGGTGAACACTGCACACCGCACATGACAACATTCGTTACCAAATATGGTACTTTAATTAATATTACTTTCGGTATCCCGAAAAATTGATTAATATGCAATCTACCTCTTTGGGATTAAGCACCTTCGCAGCATTTAATTATGGATATGTATTGTAATGATGTTATATTACGGTGAGAATACTTGGATGGCGGAATGTTCTCGTTTTGACGTGACAACGTCTTAAATTAGGTTGCGGCTGGGAGGCACTTATGAAAAAGTGTAATGCTCGGTAACGTTACGATGAGTCACCGAACGAGAGAGAGGCCCGCCGAATGCCTTGCGTCTCTCTCCCACTCAACTATGTTTCATCCTTCTTCCTACTATACGAATGAATATTCACATTAAAATTATTTTACCACTCAAAGTCGTTGTCACGTAAAACTTTCGCCCGTATACCGAATTTACAGGCAACCAATTTTTTTTTTTTTTAGAAATCTCATTAAAAGTCTCCCAGTAACAGTTTTTCTCATAAAAAGAAGGAATTAAAACATAAAAGAAAAATAATATATTTTCGGCATTCGAACCGGGATCATCTGGTTTCATGGCTCAACCTGAGCTATCATAATTTATAAAGCTGAAGAGTTTGTTTGTTTAAACGCGCTAATCACAGAAACTACTGGTCCGATTAGAAAAGTTCTTGCACTGCTAGATAGCCCATTTGTTGAGGAAAGCTATTTAGCTACTTTTTATCCCACTGCTGGGCATGATATGTAGTTCACTTCAACCCTTTTTAGTGCCCTACTGTTGGGCACAAGTCTTCTCTCAACTCTCTTAAGAGTTGTGAGAGGTTAGGCCTTAATCCACACATTCTGGCTAAGTGCGGGTTGGTGGATGTCACATGTCTTCAAATGATTACATAAATGTGCTTGTATTGTATGTTATGGATACTATAGAAACGGATAAAGTACATAAATACTTTTTTTTTCTAAATATGTACATATATTAGAAAAATTACACCCAGACACAGACCAAACAATCGTGCTCATCACACAAAGATTTGTCCTGGGTGGGAATCGAACCCACGTCCTTCGGCTTAGCAGTCAGGGTCACTAACCACTACGACACTAGGCCAGTCAAACTCACCCCATATTAAATATAGGACTTAAAGATAACCGGCGAAAAGCGGGTGATATACACCTCTGCCTACACCTTAGGATAATACAGGTAATGCTATGTTATGTTACCTACAGTCGTGTTGGCATTTACAAAGATCCTCGTTATGAACTTTAATGGCTAACCACTGTCGATATTTAACCGCGGAAGCATATATCAAGATACAGTGGGTACTGTGGGCAGTGAAAATGCATTCCTCGTGGCGTGCGGTGGGACCGATGCGGAAAGCAGAGAGATTATACAAAACAATGTTTCCGTAGAACTATAAGCGCTAGATGAGAATTGCGTCTTATAATTTTTTTTTATCTTAAAATAGGATTGCGCTTGACCACAACTTGCCTGGTGTGAAGCAATGATGTAGTCTACGATGGAACGCGCTTACCCAGTAAATACCGATTCACTCGTGACTTGAAGGCCAACAATTAATAATTAATTAATTATTTAATTACTCATGAGTTTACGTAAGGAGTATTTTTAAATCATAATTATAAGTACCTAATTTACCAATTTTATACTGTTTGATGGGTGGTCCAGCGTGTTTGCTTAAACCCCCGAGGTCCCGGATTCGTTTCCCAGGTCGGGCAAAGAATTTTATATTATATATTATCTATAGTTACACAATCTTAGAAGTTGTTCGAAGTTTGGTAATGTGCCCGTTCAAAGGTAAGCAATAGGCTCGTAAGGGACCTAAATATAGCAAAAAGTGGGTGATATTACCTGTGCCTATACCTTTGAGTATTACAGGCGTAATGCTATCTTGTTATGTTATGTTTACCACTATTAAACAAAAGTATTTTCCAACTTCTTCCATCATTCCCTAACGCTTGCGACTTCTGGCCATATTACCTTTTACTTAGAAATATTATATAAAAAAATGCATACGATAGTGAGTCTAGGGGCTACTACGCTCTAGATAGTTGCATTAAAATGAAAGTATGTTTAAAATTTTATCTCTTCTAGTAAGTAGTAGATCAGTGTAAATTTTCCTTACACCACAATTAAATGTAGAGATGGGTCCAAGCACGCGTGATAAAGACGCGGAAGAGTAATCTCAATGAAATAGAAAATATTTCGTTTAGAATTACCTCTGGAGTGTGGATAAAAACTGAATATGTAGTGATACATTATTTATATTGAAACGCATGTTACTGTTAAAAGAAATATTAACTGATAAAGAATACTAATGATAAAAACTATACGATTCAAATAATGAAAGAAAGAAAAACATTTATATGACAGAGACAGGACACACAGAATCAAATAGAAAAAAAAACATGAAAAGAGAAAAAGAAAACATAATTAAAAACAGTTTTAAATAAGAAAAATAAACAAAGAGTAAGAGTAATCCCTGAGATTAGCTCGTTCAGCAAAACAAACTCCTTCAGCTTTACGATATTAGTATTGTAATAATAATCCATTCAACTTTGTATAGCCCAATATTTCATCACGACCGTACTGTCATGTGTCGCGAACATGCTTACGAAAATTCGTTGGAACAGTACTCACGATTCTGTTATAGCACGTAATTTAATTCTCGTGACAAAAGTTTCCGCTTATGGGGACATTAAGGTACTAGTTTTTAACAAGTATTAAGCGCTTACTTTATTGGTTTGCTTAAAATATAGAAAGAAATCTATTTACTTAATTGCTAGGTACATTAAGAAAAGGAAAAAAAATTGAGAAACATGCGCACGCCGCACAGCTTACAATAGTTTACTATAGCAAAAAGTGTCGTGACAACTTTTCGTAAGAATTTTTTCCGTCTATCCCCCTTTCACAACGCGCGATAAGGAACTTCGTTCCAAAAGAAAAGGAAAGCAAAAAAAAAATTAATTTGTCTTGTCATTTACAATAACAAAATGCGGTGTTTGAATGTCCCATTAAAAATAAATACACTATAACGGCCTTATTCATAAAAAGTTATAAAACTCTTTAGTTAAAATGGACTTTGTCTCTTTCTTACTAGAAAAAATATCAAGATGACAGACAAAGACAAACGAATTATAAACCTATTTTAGCTATAATGAGCTTAAAATACGTCTATGAAGACGGGGGTAGAACTATATTTTACAAACAACTACACAAAACGGTTAAAATATAAAGTGTATTTAAAAACTAAGTACTAAGACTACCGGGGCGGAATCTAGTATAAAAAGTCTCAGTATTCCACTCTTATTAAATTACAAAACAGAAGTATAAAATTTGAATTATAGTTCCGCAGAGGTATTTATTACATCTAGTTACACCCGTGCAAAGTCAGGACAGGTTGCTATGTGAGGAATAAAAAAGGCTACCTTTAAACAATATTTCAAATTAACAATAAACAAGGCGTATCATCTTTATAATTAAGTGTCCTTTACAATTATTTAATATTATGAAATCGTCACACACATATTTGGCGATCGCCCTTCATACCGGTTGCAACACAAAACATTTAAGTGTTTGTGAATAAAAATTAATTTTATTGTTATTGCCTACTTAGTTGGATATGGTTTTAACTCATTATATATAAGCTAATAATTGTACTAGTTTTGATTATATAGTTAGGTACCTACCTACTAGATTGGCTATCAAAATAATTGCTACCTACTTTTTTAAATACGAAGCGACTAAAACTGTGAAATAAAACTACTTTATAACGTATATGAACTCTGAAATAAAACTACTTTATAACGTATACTAACCGTGACCATGAAGTCTGAAAAGATTTTGAAACGTCGGGATTTAAAATCTAAAATATACCGCGATAAAAAGTAGAAAGTAGTTTTATTTCAATAAATCGATTTTGATAAAATTCAAATGGGGCCACTAAGAAAGTATGTCCTTTAAAACAAAAAAAAACATCAAATTCGATTTATAACTAACATAATTATTGCTTATAATACTAAAAAGAACAGTCGAATTGAGAAACTCCTTGTTTTTAAATTTTAATCAATAATTTATTAGTAATTAAAAAAAGACTTCTAGTTAAAATAGGACCATTTCAGAGAAACCTCTTTTAAACAAAAAAATAACAATACATAAAAAAAAGGTATTATATACCCAAACAAACATAAACAATAGACATTCTAATTATAAATCTCCTCCATTTTGAAGATGCTCAATATCAAAGTAAGGCCATTAACACCAATGGAATAACACAAATCTTAATCCATACTTCGCACGTAACTGCTTCTGAAAGTAACAATTAACTACTTAACTGTCGGTTGGAGGTCACACACCACATTGACTTACAAGTACATAAATAATTGCAGCAGTTGCATGCTATATAATCGTTATCTTAACTTGATCGTAACTGCAAATGTCTTGGGCATAATTTTAGTGAATTGGCGTATTTTATGACCGAAAATTTAAGTATGTGGAAACCAGCAACCATACTATGATACCATTTAGTATTATTATTGCTGTTGTACGAAAGAGATGAGGCTCTACACATTGTAAAGCAGCATCCCTCTTCCGCAGCTAAATCTTGCGAGCACTACAATCGTAAAAACCACGGCCGCGATTCACAGCCGTGATGCACGCGTGAACATATAGCGAAAAATTTATCCCTCTACACTCGCAACATTTTGCACACAACTGACACACCACGAGTGTGAATGCTTTCGCGTTCGCGCTCGCAAATCCTTTGACGCGAACCAAAAAAACCGCCAGGGTATGCTACGAAACCATCTACACGCACGGGTTTTTGTAGCTCGAGTGTAGAGTTTGCTTATAACTAAGCTCAGCAAACCAAATATAAAACCCACCTTATAGATAAAGTATTGCAGCGTGATCTTATCGAAATATACCTCTTTAATCCTTAAAATCAAGTGGTTAATATTGCTCTAGTTACATTGTTACACAACCCAAACTCGACAAGTTATTTCCCAAGTACAGAGGACATTGGATAGTGGGTCATATCGTGGAGAAATTGAAATCGCAAATTGCGAAAACACTCATGCGCATATCTGTAGCAATTTTGTTAGGCACGGTTATTGAATTCAATAGATGTAGAATTTTAACTGAATGGCCTAGGGACGATAAAAGCAGCTGTTAAAAGATACACGTCATTTTGGGTTATTCTGGTTAAATGTGAATAGTAGTTGTGTGATATTTTGCGTATTTAAATTTTTTGGGTCTTTCCATAATACTCAGTCAGTATTTTCGTGTTTTAGTTTAGGTAGCTATTTCAAAAATATTTTTTGTTTGACCGAGGAATTAGACCAAACTACAACTGCAACTAAAATTATTTAAGTAATTAAAAAAGTATTTTTGCTTAAACCAGCAATCGAACCGATCGAGGTTACGAAGCGTACACACTTACCATTACACCACGAAAGCAGTTTAACTTCTTATAGACATATTAATATAGACTTCAGACTTGCAACAACGATAACCAGTATTTATAGAAAAGTTTTAGAGGTTCCTCTTCGTTAATGCCTCAAAGATAAACTCTCAAAAGGTCGCAAGTCCTAAGTAGGTGGTTTCGGAATAAGGCCGTACATGTTTTCTCTCAGTAAGTATTTAAAGTTAGTTATTTAGAAACACCTATACAACAGTCGTATAGACTAAGCTACATAGCTCATTTGTGATCACCATGGTCAACATGTTTGAGTACTACGTAAACGGCCTTCTCTGTATTACGCACCAACCGGTAGCTAATAGAATTTAAAATCAAATACTTATTGGTAGCAATCACTTTTGACACCAAAAAATGTTTTTAACGTGACTTTTGTTTAACGAAGTTTTGAAGATGGACCTTGAGGAAAATCTCTAAGGTAACCAATACTTAATTAGTGTATTATACTTTGGGATAGTAGTTATCCTGAACACTCCCAAGTGTTCAGGATAACTACTATCCCAAATATTTTTGTGGCAAAACTTTTTTTAAATTAAATTCGCTATTTTACATTAAGCTGCACAGCCCTACTCTATTAATCAATGGCTTCATTGTCAAACTTCGTAACTCAATTTTGGAAAATTTTACAAATATAATAAATAACAAATACTAAATAATTTATTTACAGTTTAATGATATTTATTCAATAGTATTTGGGGTTTCCTTGTAAGCAAACAATGCTTGTGATAGGAAACTCTGCTCTTTCTTATTCCTTGGCATAAACTCAGGTTTTACCAATAAACTTCAAAACTGTGTGCGTGTGCTTACAGAAGAGCAAAACCAGAATCACTTAGTATGGCGTGCGGAACTATATGTCTCGCAAATAGACAAATAATTAATTTTCGGTTCGTTTCGCGGCAACTTTTTACACTAGATTGCGTTAAAAATTATTTTGATATATTTTTATGTAATGCTTATATTTTACTAAATAACGGTACTTAACAGTATTTGATCTAGATTATCAGAAAACTCAGTAATATCTACAGACCTAACAATCAAAGATAAATCTATTCAAATGACCAGGAAAGGACCGGGATTTCGTAACCGGTTGTCGATATTGTACCACGATACGGTATTACAGTTGCGAAACACTCGATATTTTGTTTACGTAACTTTGATATCAAGATTATAACGATTTATAATGGTAGACGCTAAAAATTTATGTCATTACATCCGTCAAAAAGCCTACTGAGTTTTTTGGCAGTGTTTCTCAGTAGTTGCCAGTCATTGCACAGTAGAAAAATAAATTGGACAATTTTTATGCAGACGCAGATACACTAGTCTTACTTATAACACCAAACTTATTTATTGGGGATTAAAAATGGGACGGGCCCTTGTTTATTTACCTATAGGTAATATTTTTTGAACTCGTTTTAAAAACCATTTGCCAATATCAATTTAGGGAAACTATACTTACAATGAGGATATAGCTGAAAACGAGAGCTCTGGGTCGGCTCCCAGATACTCAGAGCTTTTACTGAACAATGTCCAAGTTTGACACTGATGGCTCACACTGTTACTGTTTGTTTCTTCTTTTTTATCTGCTTTTTCGTTTTTTTTACTCCTGTTTGTGTTAAATACACGTTTTTTTTTCTTTAATGGTATAACATATTAGACAAGTATTTAACTAATAAAATTTTATATAATATATTATCATAGACTATGAATAATAACCTAACCTACTTACTTACTAATTACATAACTGTTCTAAAGAGGTTCTAATTAAGTTCTGTATACAGTGTTACCAACAAACAAAAGTTTTAACGCTTAGTACCGTTGTCTATGAACTGTATTTACATTGATTTATGGTACGACACAATTCAATCGACATAAGACAGTAATCAATGGAATAGTCTACACTGTTGTAATCGCTTTAGGGTTTTGTGCTTCGAAAGGTATTAACGAAACCCTTAAAAATCACTACGTTGTATATCAGACAAATTCTATAGCGAAAGATCGAAAAGAATAAAATATTTCTGTAACAGGTGCAAATTGGCATTATTTTTCATTTTTAAGAAAGCCTAAAATTTTTTTGTCCTAAAAATATTGTTTTCAAATTTTTGTGATGGTCATACTTTCCTCGAACTTTTGTAAATCCTTAAAAAAATCCACTAAATATGATACCCTACATAGTACCTACATAATATATAATCTTTGAAAATGAGTTCTGTTCTATATCTACGAAGTCCATCGTCAAAACTAAAAAATAATTGAATGGGTTCAACTCTTTTAAATTAAAAAGATTATTCAAAATAGGTCCTCAATCGGCGAACATAGATAACAAAAATCATACCATACAACCGATTATAGAACTTCCTCCTTTTTTTCAGAAGCCAATTAAAAATGCAAAACATTAGTCAATTTGTTTTTAATTTTATTCTACCATAATAAGAACCGTATTAAATAGGTAATTAGTAAACTTTATTACACATAGCTTGTTTTTTACACACATTTATCAACTCTGTGGTACGTAACACGTCTCAATAATTAATACAGATTATTAATTTAATATGGAACGTGTAATTTTTTATTGAGTAGCAAAAAAAAGGCTCCCACATCTCAACTTTAAATTAATTGCTTTAGAATAGTTTATAAATGACTTATTATGGGTAATAGATTTCTAAATGGGGTTTAAATATAGTCCGGTGGGTAATGCTGAAAGTCTTACACACCAAATTGACATTTGTATTTTTTTTTAATTAGTCTTGCACTTGACCACAGCTTGCTTTATGATAAGCAAAGGTGAGGTCTATAATATAAGGCGCTAATTCAGTATGCACTGATTTAATCGTATTTTTATTTTTCTTTTTAATTATTTATGTTAGTATTTTTTTACGTGATTTTTATTTCTTGATTAATTGTGTCTTGTTTTGTTAAATACATAATGTTTTTCTTCCTTTCCTTCCTTTATTACATGTGTATATTTTTGTTATAGTCATAGATAAATACGAGTTTATGCTTGCCCACCATAAAATCACAGTCCTCTGTGATTTTATCGTGGGCAAGCATAAAATCACAGAGGAGCAGCACCGCACTCTATAGTCTATAGAAGCCTTAATTTTCTGTTCTGAGCAAGAGATTACCTTTTATACCCACCTTTTCTGTTGCATTATTTATTTTAAATACTTACCTAGTCATAAATAGGAATTGGTGAGGCCTGCGTTATTATCATAGCGTGAATTACCTGAAACAATGATGGAAACTTTTAGAAATATTCTAATTAGTAGGTCAAAATCCTTGGATCAAAAAATAGAAACAGATCAAAAGTTGCTTCGGGGTAAAAATCGAGATGGGAAAGCTCCTTTGTAATCGAAGCAGGATAAATTCAAATGATTGTTCGAGAGTCTTTTTAAATTCTTTTTACCGGGGTCGTTTTTTTGGGTGCCGGTGATTCTGGATGCTTATAATCCGGATGTAACTGGCTGGGAAGAAATTTAATAATATAAATGACTTAATAAAAGTTTAAGTCATTGAAAATTATACCGTATTTGGCAACCTACCCAATAAATAACTGAAGCAGGTGCCGCTAGTGCTCAATATTACATTCGTTATAATCGATAAAACATTCAACTCGATTTTCCATCGATCACAACATAATTGACATAACTATCAATTCGATTCGCTCGTATTACTACCACCAGTATCGATTTACCGCGGCGCGCGAATTACATAATATTTTTGCACTAGTTTCCGATAACATTCGATAAAATCAGCGCCCTCGATTTCACAAGTCGATTAATTAATCGATTACAAGTGATGATCGGGTGTTTGTTTTGTAGCTATTAACGGTTGTTGCATTGTTTTCATCGGTTTATAAATAAGTTTTACTTTTGATAACCAATCATTACCTTTTTTAATAGCTTAATTAAATTTAAGTTTGTTTTATTATATAATTCGATTAATTTAATTGATTCTAAACAATATGACCGTATATTTTTCTGTTGTATTTCTTATTCTTTAGTAGATATATTTCAATAGTACCTTTAATATTATTTTTTTCTAAATAACATTCGGAGGTGATGCTTCAAAGAAGCGTTAGGTGTCCCTTACCCATTTATCACCTTTGGCGTATACAGTCCGAAACCTGGCAAACATTTTTGACTATCTTTCTGACTAAATTCGTGTAAATTTCAAGTGAGTTTTTGATGTCCTGGGACTTGGCCGGTTTTAAAGCCCGAGTCTCTTGACGCCACCGCTATTAAACCTGGCTTACAGGATCAACAGTGGTAGGATTGCGGTGGTGGATGAAATAAAAATTGAATTTTTGACTATATACGTTCTGTCTTGACAATCGACTAAGCAACAGCAAAGCTAACTAATTATAGTATAAATTAAAATTTACCATTGCGTGCAATATAATCTGTACATAGCAATCTAGTTGCTTTCAATCTACACACTTACCTACGGAAATATTTACAGAAGATTAAAATCTCAGATAGTTATTTAAAGCATAACTAACGAGCACGGTTTATGCGCCGTGTCAGGGCTACAATGGAAATAAAACAGCTTGAATTAACCGTGAAGGTTGAGAAATAACTAAAAGCCTTATCTAATTTATTAAGCTTCGTTTACACAGCTACCGAGTTAGCGAGTTGTTGAGTGAAGACCACGTCTTGGCAAGCGTAGTGTGGACGACCTCCAGCTAGGTAGAGTGACGATCTGGGAAAGATAACCGGGAGTAGCTGGATGTGACAAGCCGAGGACAGGGCGAAATGGCGCTTATTGGGAGAGACCTATGTCCAGCAGTGACTGCTATTTATAGGCCGATGATGATGATGATGATGACACAGCTACCAATGGTAAGTGAAATCCTAAAAATAAAAGTAACTCTGTTCGTCTGTCGCTCTTTCACGTCAAAACTACTAAACCCATTTGTATGAAATTTGATATGATTTATATATTTTGAGAACAATCAATGTAACTACAAGAATCTAATATATTGGTTAAAATTGGGGGGAAAAAATACTTAACATATCTATAAATACTTCAAATTACTATTATAGTTTAATAAGTGGCGAATTCTTATCTTTCCGGAGTAGTGGTAAAAAAATTATATTTTGACGGGTAGTGTTTTTGTGAAGGTACCTTAATATAATGCATTACTGTAGCCTCGGATCCATCCTGTCTTTTCTCTTTAATCGCGCGAATAGTTCAAATCAATCTTACTACAAAAGAGACATAGGTAATTAAGATTATTTCAACAAAAAAGTATTGTGTACATTACGTGCATAGAATGCTCCCGGGCTCCTAGACAAATTACATACTAGACATATTACCCAGCACGGCATATGACGTGTCTGCCACAGAAGTGCCGGATATAGTGGCAGTCCATGCAGTCTATGCTGTCTCCCGCTTGACCTGGAGGGAAGTGTACAGTCTAACTTTCCAACTCCTCTTATTATTTATTTGATTAAATCCATGCGGGATCCAAGACAGTTTAGGTGTGCCGGGACCTGACCGGGTTTAAATCCCGAGTCTCTTCACGGCGCAGCTGTTAATCCTGGCTTAAGGAAGTAGCAGTGTCGGTATGCGTGGTTTAAAAAAAAGATAGGTAAATAAAGGAGAGATTATTATTATTGCATAAATAAAAACGAATTGACTTTTAACTGTCGCATTAAAACTCGAGAACGGATTAATTTAGTTGGCTTATTTTGATCTTAAAGTACTTATAACAGTCCTAAGAAGGTTAAAAGGGTGAGAAATATTCGGTACAAATTTCACTAGGGCAGCTATAGGCCGACCGTTTAACTCGCGTATCGCCATCTGAGGTACAAAGTCATAAAACATTAATTAAATCTCATAAAGAAATATTTAACCACAGATAAAAGTATTATAAGACAATTCGTCACTAATATCCATATCGCTTGAATCATCATCACTGTCTGTGCATCTTGAGGAGTCAGAATCTTGGCGATAGGCGATAGGCGATACGCGAGTTAAACGGCCTATCTATAGTAGGTAATATTATTAGGTATATTTCTCTTTTCAATAGGTAGGCCTATTGAAAAGAGAAAAACAATAGTGTAGATAACTGAATGAATTTACAAAAAATTAAATTTCAATTTACAATTTAGGAATTCACCAGGTCATTATCACTTGCCAATGACATTATAATTTTAAACTTAACCTAGGAAAATATGTACATTTTAAACTTTTCACCTCTGTCTAATAAAAAAGTGTTGTGAAATATTAATGCTAATAAAATATAACGGAATATTAACCGTTGGAACAGGTCTAGAATATAAATAACTATGCAAAAAGTTGATAAAAATTCATTGATGGTGTAATACTAGCTTCATTCAATTTTTGTTTTTTTTTTTCTTTTAATTATAGCCAATGTCAAGTTTAAATACGAGTATGTAAGGTTTTAAAAATTTGTAGTAAAAAGACACTATTTTTTCAATATAATTAAGAAATGAAATAAAACTATTTAATAACGGATTTTATTGCTTTTTATTTTAGATTTTTTATCCCGACGGCGTTGCATTTTTTTTCCACCCGAGACCATCAAACTCGGACGGCTCACTGAAAAAGTCTTGTGAACCAAAAAAGGCCCTTCCAGCCGAATGTTTTAGGTCATTCGCAAAAAAAAATTAAAAAAATCGCGAGTTCGTTTCCCGCCCCAAATCTTTGTATAACAAAACGATTTATTTCGGTGTCTGGTTGGTTGAGAGACTACTCTCCGTGCCCCAGAGAGCACGATATGTCGCCGGTCCCGGATATCTTCTAAAATATATATTCAATCGTTAAATGTAGTCAGAAGCCTAATATAATCTGACACCTGGCTAACACCAACTCGGCTCATGGTTCCCTAAGTGTTTCAAGGTCAGATGGCAATCGCTCCTTTAATTCTGGTAGCTAGCTGTATCAGGTTAGACTTGGAGCCGACCCCAATATAAATTGGAAAAGGCTAGGGAAATGAATGAACAAGGTAATTGCTATTAAGTTTTGCAACAACAGTTGTCGGAAATGACGACAGTTGTGTAACTAATGAGAAGTGCACCTAATTAATACTTAATTAACAATAATGTAGTGTAAAATTGCCTAATTAGTATTAACCTGGATTCATTTTGTATACTTTTGATGAGAATGAGATTAATGAAACCATTGACTAAGTATAGACAAATCGTAGATATTTGTGCCACATATTTCTCTAATCAATAAAAAAAAAGCGATGAGTTATTTATGGTTTTGTAAATCTTACTTTCATCAAACAGTATGTTTTTTTAAATATTATTTTGACCAAATTTATACATGTCCAGTTTTGTTTGGTAATTAGTTAAGACGTTTACGCTGAATGATCGAAAATGGGTTTTTCCTTTTAGAAATAGTCTAAACATTTAAATTCACTTAACACATATTTAAATATTAAACTCAGGAGTCAACGGCAAGGTTTTGATTGTCACAAGTAAGCGGTCATTGGCACCACATTTTAGCCATCCCACAAACAGGATAGGTTAAGAAACTCTGGTGCCCCCGGACTAAAATATCTCTTGACTCAGAATAACTCTTATTCAGAATAAATTGAGAACAGCGAGATAACAAATACAATATTTAAAGGAGAGGTCAAAAGTGGGCTAGAATTTTGAACACCAATGTGATATACCTCATTGGAAAGCTTATTTAATAAGCTGTTAGAATTTAACTAGACACGAATTTTAGGAGCAACCATTTTTGTAAAAATCAAAAAAATGTAATAGAAAAACAAAACGCACATTACCTTTAATTATCCATTTCCTAAGCAGTATAAATATTGCAATCACGTCAATAATTGCATTCTGTTACAGTACTTTTCTCTTGTAATATTATTCTAGCTGCAGCTTAATGTAATTATGACGAAAAATATTTGTTATCTTATTAGTGTAATAACAAAACGCGTGGAAAAAAATATGATTACGGGAAACGTCATGATGTCATTGTCATTGATCAGTTTGATTGACAGCGTCGAAATAATTTTGATTTTTTTGGTTGCCCAATTGTCATTTGACCATGGGGTTGCCAATTGCAATAATCATAATATTGCATTAAGGATTCTTATTTTCAATTTCAATTTTTTAAAAAACGGGGGGGTGTAAAATTATTTTAAAAACACCGAAAAAAATAATTAATTATGCTCTATTAACCTATGTAACTCAGATTGCTGTTCAAATTTACAATTATTTTAATCCCAGGCTCTATACATTTTTTGAACGTCTCCTTTGGGATTATTTTTCGGAACCGATTTTTGATATGGTTTTATTTTTAATTTGAAAAGAGAATGCAGCAGGTTAGCCCAAATGAATTTGTTTTTAAATCATTATACTAAAGACGTAGGTATATACTAACCAACGTTTTCATAAACGTCTTTTAGGCTAATTAAAGCTAAAATAGATTTTTAATTCGTTGGTCTTTGTCTGTCATCTTGACATTTATACTCGTAAGAAAGAGACTAAGTCTAAAGAGTTTTATACGATTATTATGAATAAGACCGTAAATCTATGCTTAATACATGCGTCAGTGAAGTTCTAACAGTGCGTAAATATTTTTTGGTAAATTTTGCTATTTAATGTAAACAGATCCCGCGTTTTTATTCTACCAATTAGGAAGGAGATAGCTGACTAATACTGACACTGACATTGCAAGAATATCTGTAACAGTTTTGTCACTCTCGTCTATAGTAGAAAATCTATGAAAAAGATGCTTTTTGACTAATTCAACTGTCACATGTAGAAAGCCTCCCAAGCGAGCCTATAACACCGGTATAAATAAAAACTATTTTAATGTTTTAACCTCAAAAAATATTGTTAATAATTCTTAATAAAGAATATGAAATAAAAATATTATTATTGTGAACAGGAAAATACGCGAAACGTTTACACCTGTGTTTCGACGTAGGTGGTTTTAAGCACCCATAGATATTGACATGTCACAACTTAATATATCAGTTAAGCAAGATTGCTTAACAGATATCTACAACATTTTTTGCAAAACTATTTTGTAAATACTACTTTTATGTAACGGATTTAATATAGTAGGTTATTAAAGTGTAAGTGCATATTTCGTGGGATACTTGATCATTATTTAGTACAGATTCAGCCTTGAAACAGCTTAAACATGCAGCACAAGCCACAAGCTTATACATAATAAGTTCAAGGGTTCAATTCGGTCTTTATGTGACAATTCTCCAGTTGCAAGGGCCTTGCTTAAACTATTTTGAGAGTAAAGAAAATCCGCGCACCTTTATTAAGTGCGCGTTAGCAGATGTTACATGTCTTCGAATGATCAGTTGTTAGACATGACGTTTTCTCACGATGTTTTCTTTTATCGATATTGAATAGCGGCGATGAAATAATTCACACAAAGATGTGTAGACGCGACCGGGGATCGAACCTACGACCTTATATTTCAAAGACTTCTTCACAAGCGGGTAATTTTTAAGAGCAATAAACCAAAAACTCGGGCAGAGCCGCATGCGAAAAGTAAGCAGGAATTTTATTTATAAACATGATTATAACTATGCATATTTAGAATCGGATGTTCTCTCGATTCTTATGTTATCTAAACAAGGTTGACCTCGTAATATTATGTTTGACTTCAAAGAAAAATTACCACACAATCTTGAGTGATTGAATCATTAATTTACATTTTTATTATTGTATTATTATGTTACGGGTAAATCACCGAATCGAGATTCATTCCCCCATTTTTGGGGCTGAGTCAATTTCGTCCGTCGATCGTCGTGCTTCGACCTTTTATCTGAATCCCCACACGTGGCCCTCGAGTAGAGCCAGTCAGACCATCCACTGGAAATATGTTTACTGGTAATTAGCTGGTAGCGGCCGTGGTTAGTGAGCACCCACAAGACAAAGTCGCACCGATAAGTGGCCTTGCCTTATTCCACTGCCACCTTCTCACCAAAAATCATTCGTAATAACGAGTGAATCGGTGTTTCGGGCAGATGCGTCCCATCATAGACTACACCATAGCTTAGCATTAAGCAAGGTGTAGCCAAGGTGTAGCCCTCATGGCATTTGTCAGATACTTGAATGGTTCAACCGTTTTCGAATGGCTCGCTGAACAAGCCCGATGAACCCATCCCCAAACCCCGGTCGAGCCCACACATCTTTGTGTGAATAGTTGTACCGCCGCTGCTCAATATAGATGAAGGAAAACATCGTGATAAAACTGGCATGTCTAAGAACTAATCATTCAAGGACTTGTAACATCTTCGATGATTTTTCCTCTAACCCGCATTTAGCCAGCGTGTGTGGTTTAAGGCTGAAACTCTATCAACTCGTAAGACAGTTAAAAGAATACTCGTGCACAGCAGTGGGAGACTAAAAATGTTTGAATTGAATACGGCAGCTGGTCTATGGTAGATATATTTTAAAAAGGATAAATACCTACCTTACTTAGTCTATAGTCACGTTTCCTAAAATATAGGTACTTCTTTTATTATGTGGAATGTATTAAGTTATCTATGGTTGAACATCATTTTATTCAAATCGCGCGCTATTAGAATTTCGCGGCTTTTTAAGCAATAAATATTCAAATCCAATTTCCTTATTGTATACAAATGTGTGAATTAATAAAATTTTGCATGAAATAGTAATATTGCACCACGTGCTAACACTTACTAAATCTATAGGTATTCAAGTTTCATAAAATGGATGTTTTCAAATAGATTCTACAGCATACTAAATGAAATTATTTGTCTTTGATTTTGGATTCAAAGTGAAAAAAAAACAAAACAAAAAAAAAACTACGTGGATATTATTTAAATTTAGAAAAAGTTTTGACGTCATTATTTTGACCTTGTCATTTTTAATTTTTGTACTCTACATAGTAACTACAAATTTTTTTGTTTGTGGCATATACGCCAACCGCGTCTTGAAAAAAAAAACTACAAATTGATTTGAGTATATCTCACGATTATCAACGTTTAAATTAAGAACACTGAAAAAAAAATCTGTCAAAAATCTTAACAGGTAGGTATTTGAGGCGCTCCTAGGGACGAGGCAACCTGTTGTAGCCGCAGGTCCATAGGGAAGTTACCGTAGGTAACGGCATTTTTACTAAAAAAATGCTTACGAATGGCAATAGTGAGATGGTTGTGCGATGCTAACAAATGGCAATAATGCGATGGTGGTCCTGGATGTAGTTCTACGAGTTCCCGAAGGCTACCGTGGTATTTTTAGTGGGCACCCGAACTTGCCTCTCATTATAGGCATTAGTTGTGGGGACTGATAAAATGTTTCCACCACGTATAAAGAATCTATTCGCGTGAACGTTAACAAACCTTTAAGGAAATTTCTAAACAAAATTCATAAACACATTATACTCTTGAATCAAGGAAATCATTATATTAAACTCTTAAATGTCAGTAATTCACCAGTCATGAATGACACCACTCGAGTCAAGAGGATCAAAACTCCTTCGCGTTTTTTTTTCTTTCACAAGGTCTTTTTGATGTCGTTTAAAAGCATAATCACACATAACAATTTCCGAGTATGTAATTAATTAAAAAGTTAGCATAAAGGTTGCTACTATTGTTCTCCGAATAAACGGATACGATCTTTCTCACAGTCGGAAGTATAGTTACCTCATATAATGCGTTTTTATGCGTACTTCGCAGGAAGGGAAACAATACTGTGCATATTTGTATAGCGTTACGTAGTAGAAGGAATACTTTTTACTTATTTGTCATTGTTAATTACACGACATAGTAAATTAATATTCACCACATTAACATTAATGATTTTTTCAAAATATTTTGTCGATATAATATTATGCGATCATTGGAGGTCTACTTCTGATTTGATACCTACCCATAAATAAATGCATAATTATCAAAATTTGGTTTCGACAAGATAGTAAGCCGATGTCTGACTATATCTACTATAAGTCGGAATATATTAAACTAGCGACCCGCCCCAGCTTCGCACGGGTGCAATGTGTTATACTTATAAATCTTCCTCTGGAATCTATCTATTAAAAAAACGCATAAAAATCCTTTGCGTAGTTTTAAAGATCTAAGCTTACATAGGGACATAGGGACAGAAAAAGCGACATTGTTTTATACTATGTAGTGATGGATCTGCGGCTCACGCTGGTGTTACTCTAAGGCGTAAGTAGAGGTGAATATCGAAATCTATTTTTTTAATTAGATATTTTAAATGCTAATTTTTATATAGCATCAAATCAGCTAACGCTTCCTGTTGTCAATAATTATTTTAGTATGCGATTTGCAATCTGCAACTTCTTCAATATCTTCTTCTAAATATATAAAAGAAGAAACTGACTGACTAACATATCAACGCAGAGCCCGAACCGCTGGGTCTGGAGACTCCAAATTTGGCACATAGGTTCCTTATGGGGTCTAGGGGTGTACTAAGGAAGGATTTTTCAAAACTCACCCTTTAAGGGGGTGAAACAGGGTTCCAAAGAAACAAGATTATTGAGATTAATTTCACGGGCGAAGCCGCGGGCGGCAGCTAGTTAAACAAATAACTAATATAACGATGTCGCCTATTTAAAACCAATTTACACAGGAACTTACTACAGAGCAGGTACTTGACTAGTTATTACAAAATATTAGCTTAGAACAAGTTATCTACACAATATTCTTCTTTACCTACATAACTTTGTAATGGCACTTTATAAGAAAACTCGCAGCTAACAAAGAACTATAATTAATTAATCATACAGAAATGTTGTTGGTTACCTAAGTAATAATAGTGATAATTTCCTGCACCTGAAATAACTAACTCCATACTAAATAGGTAAGTACAGCATACTGAGCAGCGGCGGACGCAGCGGTACGGGTCTCGGGTTAGAATCCTGGTCGTGCCCACACATCTTTGTGTGAATTGTTTCATCGCCGCTGCTCAATATCGGTGAGGGAAAACATTGTGAGGAAACCGGCATGTGTCTAATGTGAACTAATCATTCGAGGACATGTGATATCCACCAACCCGCACTTAGCCAGCGTGTGTGTATTAAGGCCTAAAGTCTCTCAACTCGTAAGATAGTTGAGAGAAGGCCCGTGCCCAGGAGTGGGACACTAAAAAGGGTAGACGTGAGAATAATATATACCTACTCTTTATTGCAACCATAATGTTAAATCAGGTGTGATCAGGTGTTAAAAACAATGGTTAATTATAGTAACGCCTCGGTGGACCTGTGTTAAGCATTGGCCCAGGTTTGATTTCCGTGTCGAGCAAAAATACTTTTCTATCAAACATATTAAAAGTATGTACTGCATTTTTTGATACTATTTAAAACTTTTAGGCGTTACTTAACATTTAGTTTAGTACGTTTTGAAATAAAACTACTTTATGACGGTATTATCGCGGTATATTTTAGATTTTAGATCCCGATGTTTTAAAGTCTTTTCAGAGTTCATGGTGACGGGTGGACATAAAATAAAGTAATAATACGTTATAAAGTAGTTTAATTTGAATGTGTGATATTCGCGTAGATCTAAAAAAGTACTATTAGTACATTTTATTGACCAATTCCTAAAGGGATGCTGGTAGGAATTGTGTTATACGGACTTTTTGCCACTGGAACCTACCTACCAACTACCTGTAGGTAAACACTTAGGTGTACCACAAGCACGAGTTTGTCAATACAAAAAAAAGGTTTTATTAAAGTGACAGCGTCATCTAGGTTATACAGGCTTACAAAATATCAATTTAATAGCAAAGCCTACATCTGCTTAATTACATAATCATAATGACTAAACGTATTATTAAATGTTAATCAAAAAAACTATTAACCTTTATATGAGAAAACTTTGTTTCAAAACTCTACGGACTGACCTACGCGAATGACGTGGGAAATATTGGCCCAATGTTGGTGATCAACTTTCAACCTTTGGATTGTAAGGAGACTTTAAGGTTAATTTTCATGGCTAATTAGAAGCTGCATAGTTGAATTACATTGTGAATATATTTATTAAGATTTCTCATTACATAACAGCGTTGACGCCTGAACAATGTGAACTAAAAGAGGTATGTCATACCTTAAATTCTGCGTTATTTGAGTTATAATCAATAGTATTATGACTTTAAAATTTTAATAAATAAAATAAAAAGTAAAACAATAACCCCACAAAATATTATTTTTGTCTTAAACAACCCTAACTTTTGAAGAGACCGCCTCTTAGTAGTACGTGGAGACCGCTAATTTTTATTCGTTAATCACATTTTTTATTGGTCAAGGAGAGTTCAAAAAATCAACTATTAGGGCTGCGCGACGAGAAACTTTTGCAAAAATTTTGCACAATAACAATCGTATCAAAAAAATAATAAAAAAATAATAATATAATTAATTAATTTCTTCTTAATTCAGATTAATCTTGAGATTGTGATTCATTATTCTTGTCCATTTGTATTTTTATATTGCAAATAAATGTTTTATTATTTATTAATTTATTACAACTGTTATGGCTTCGCGACGCGAAACTTTTGCAAAAATTTTGCACGTAAAAAATCGTATTAAAAATAATTAATATAAAATATTAAATTAAAATAATAATTATAAATAATAATAATATAATTAATAATATCTTCTTAATTTAGGTTAATCTTGAGACTGTGATTCATTTAGGTCATTATTCTTGTCCAATTGTATCTTTATATTGTAAATAAATGTATTTTTATTGTTTCTAAGTTCACAGAGTCATTGGTCAGATCTGAAGAATGTCTGGTTATAGATATATAGTCGTAGTTAAGTTAAATTTATGACACTATTTTTATCCTCTGGGCTTAAAAAACACCAAATCCTTACAAAAATCTAACTCGGTACTTGACTAAGGAGACTACGACCCCTTAGGAAATGACTATAAGCGTCCGGGATCGTCCGTTCTTTCAACGGAATCACAGTCGCATTAGATACTCACAATACGGCAGGTATCACTTTATGGTCAGAGTCATACATAATTTTGACGGAAGTCCGAACCCAATTTGCCGTAAGGGCCTTTATTGGCTTGGCACATAGCCGTTTTATACTTACTCATTCATCTGGTCTACCTGCGTTGTTTTGAGAGTAGTACAATTTTTCTCACCATTTGATAGTACAAGAACATTGAAGTATTTACCTGTGACAAAACAAAAGGTCGTTATTAGAAAGTGTATTAACTCACACACAATTTAAGAACTAACATTTCTTTGTTTAAATATGAAAGCCTCGAGATTAGCATAAATTCAGAGAATGTAAATTAATTGTAATGTAGCTTTAGTAGCAGGAAATTAAATTTTAATAATGCACCTAAAATGTATGCAAATAGAATTCAGTATCAAATGCAGTTGTAAATTTAAATGTAGACAATAAAGTGTTTTAATGATTACATCAACTTGCTTCAACAACCCACCAAAATTTAAGTCCGTATATTTATGTAGTTATTAGTATGTAGTATTGACAACTATTGATTTTGATGCTGTTTTCTCTATATGAAAAGGTTGGGGATTTATTATAGAGGACATGATGGATGCAGCTAAGGATGCAGCGGTCTTTCTGAGGTTCACCGAGCTGCACATTCTAAGTGTACCTCGGTGAACTGACGATAACAGGGTGGATTAATTAGTGTCGTCTTTAGTTTTTAATCTGCTAAATTAGCACTTAAGTAATGTATCTACTAATCTATGGAGTTGCTGATTATCCGAAATAAATTATTTTTTATTTCTTTATTACAAAATTTTCAATTTATAGTTATTTTCTTGTAATATGCTCCCGAATGCTTCAGTATACCCATAATATGAACAAAGTCGCGGGCAAAATAGTCATTATTTAATTAATTTAATCTTAACTAGGATTTACAAGGCATTTCAAGTTTTACTTAAATGTCAGAGGTCGTAAGCATTTATAACCAAAACCACCAAAACTTTACAGTACCACACAATGACCTACAAAAACGTACAAATTCACTTCACTTCAACCCTTTTTTTTTTTAGTGACACTGCTGGGCACGGGTCTTCTCACAGCTATCTTACTAGATGAGAGAGTTTAGGCCTTAATCCACACACGCTGGCCAAGTGCGGTTGGTGGATGTCACATGTCCTCGAATTGTTAGTTCTTAGACATGCCGGTTTCCTCAAGATGTTTTCCTTCACCGATATTGAGCAGCGACGATGAAACAATTCACAAAAAGATATGTTGGCACAACTGGGATTCGAACCTGCGACCTTATATTTCTAAGGCGAGGCCCGTACCACTGCGCCGCCGCTGCTCAAATTACCTAACTTTAATTCCACATGATCCATAAACGATGGGCAATTTGCGACCGCAACTGCATTTCTTGTGGGAAACGGTTGAACACACCTGGCTTCAGGGACGAACCAGTGAATGGTAAGTACGCAGTACAAATTATTGCCCAAGATCATGGAACCTTTTTTTGGCTGACTTAATACCAAGAAGGTTATTTAAGATTGGAGTTTAGAACAAATTGTTGATGACAAGTTAATTCACCCCAGTGATTTTATCCCTCTCATACTTTACCATTGTAACTTTATAGAAAGAGACAGAAAAATCAAAAATGTTTAATATAGATTTTTACAGCACATTTTTCAAAGTCCAGCGTATCCGGAATTTTAAACCTAAACACTATCTGATTTTTTTTTCAAAGTCGCGGGAAAAGTACGTTCTAAATCCACCTCTGGTGTTAATAAATCGCGATACTTACCGCAGAGGTTACCAACAGTTTCTGTGAGAATAACTAATTGCATATTCGCAACTGTGAGAGTTTCGAACAAAGCCCAGTTAGCACAGCGTCTAATTGATGATCTCACTTCGTATGTAGTACAGTTTTGTAATATTGTTGTTGCTTTTGTAATTGATAAATGAACATAAATCTCTGTAAATAAAAATGAATTGACGTTTGTATTGCTAAAACTCAAAAACGGTTAAACCGATTTGGCTGATTTTTGTTTTGAAATGTTCGTACGCGGCAGCTAGTATAAAATATTGATGTAATTAGATACGGTAGAATTAAAACTCATTTATTAATGAAATAAATAAAGGTTCGGTTTTTGCATGATTTCATGTAGTTTAAACTACATTTAATGTTTTCAATTATTCATAGGAAAGAAAAAGTTGTAGAATATGCAAACACATTAATACTAGTAACATCTTAATCAACAAAATGTATTATATGATTCCAGAACTTTCGAACGATTGCAAATAAATAAATATTAATTATTTGTTTGTCGGTTATTATCTACAAAAGGTTAGAGTATATATTAATTTAAAAAAACCTTTAGCAAACGTAAAGTTTGTATTTTGTTACAATCCCAAATAAATAATACGTTCCCGGAATACAGCGATTTTTATTATTTTATTTGATATTCGAGGGGTTTTGTCAACATAGACTATATCACCCCGTCTATGATACAAAAGGTTCACATAGCTATTATACATTTAATTAACAATAAATATCATAACAAACCTCGCTGATAAATTGCCCTTAATTTTTTACTCCCCGTTAGGTAATTTTTTTTATCAACTGTTTCTTTTGTTTTAAGTAAATCTTTTTTTTTTCTGAGACATTAACACACACGGTCATCTGGTCCCAAGCTAAGCAGAGCTTGTGTTATGGAAACCAGATAACTGGTAATACTATACATATAATACTTTTCTTTTGTAAATTATATACTTATAATAGATGTTTACACCCAAACTCGACACAAACACAAATGTTCATCATTAATGTTTGTCTCGGGTGGGAATCGAACCCACGACCTGCGGCGTGAAAAGCAAGTATCTTACCGACCACGCCACCGGCCCGTCATCTATTTCTCATAACAACTATATACAAAATTTTTGTAACTATATTTTGTGGTCACATAAATCTATCCGTTACAAAACAAAACTTGCCAAACTATGCTATTATGATTTAATATTATTATGACATTATGTTTCTTAAGTAAACCTATATCCCCAAAAAATATACGTCATATGATATTGCTGTAAATAAATTATGTATTTTTATGATATTTGTAAATAACTGTTTATGATATAAATTGTATAAGACTGAAATTATATAGTATTATAGAATAAGTGGTTTTGGTTACATCATGATGTTTGCATACAGAGGTAGGTACAATAGCTTTTAGTTTTTAAAAACTGAATCACTAAATTTGTTGCTAAGCGCAAAACTCGAGAACAGCTGAACCAATTTTACTAATTCTTTTTTTAGAATATTCCTTAAAGTACGAGGATGGTTCTTATGTTGAGAAAAATTTAATAAAAAAATAAACTATTTCGAAATTGGTTAACCGAATTTATGAAATCTTAAGTCTATAATGGGTAGGTCTGAGAATCGGTCGAAATATATTTTCGGACGTAGGTGGCACTACTTTACCGGGCAGAGCGACGTCTGCGGGGTCCGCTAGTATTTTATAAAGTTGTCTCCCGCCTAATTGTCTGTAATGATACCCTCAAAAACTGTTAAACGGATTTGCATAAAGTTTGCACCACCAATTACTAATTTCATTATTGAACGGATCGGTGGCATGACAGTAAGAAACTTGCTTTTCTCGTAGCCTCGTTGCAACTCGGCGGTTTTAATTCCACCCAGGACAGGTCGAGGTAGGCCAAAGGACTTTAATTACGTCTTCCTCGCAGAAATTCATTTTGGTTGATAAAACTTATTTAAGTTGTTTATGTATAGTAGTCAACATCATAGTAGACAAAAATTCAGGTTTATTTTATGACTGTTCGAATGTTAATTTCAACTCACACGAATCTTTAAAAGAAAAGTTGGATTTGTTGTCAAAAACTTTATAACTTTAACTTTATTGAAAGCGTTATTTAAAGAAAAAATTGTTTCTTTTCATAAATTAATGAATAATATTCCTAAATTTTTAATTATTCCAATGTTAATATTTTTTTTCGTCATAAATGAGTAAGTATAGACATCGAATACATCAAAAATTTTGCTTAGTACAGCTCAAAGTCTGATACATTGTGCCTCGTGAAGAACATTAGGGTACATTAGAATATACGATGAATAATATATCTAACTTTCCTTTAAACGCTTCTAGATCCAGAATTGAAGAAGACCATAATATATCACATTATATTATAAATATTATAAAATAACCAACACGAAAGTTAGAGCATACATAAGTACTTATATTTATCCTCAAAGAAAATTCAATCTTATTACAATCGCAATAAAGTTTTTAGTCAGTCCTTTTAATTCGCATGAAAAGAAAGCAAAATATATTACTCTACCGTTGACGTTATGTTAAACATTGGTCGATCACCGAAACCGGATATTTAATACTAGTTACATTGTATAATCATTTCTCTTATTTGAATATAATCCTATTCGTATATTAAAAAGATAATAAGATTTTTTTTCTAAGTTTACCGACTTGAAAATCCAATAATCCCATTGCTAGGGGCTACCATCTTTTGCATCTTTTACTTTGAATATACGGGTACAACACCACTTTTCAGGGTCATCGTGGAAAACGCCGTAAAAGTCGAGAAAATTGTAAATTAACCTAAAGTTTGCAGAATTAGATCAACTTTAAGATAAAGTTGTTCTCTTGAGTAAAAATATGATTTGTGATAAATAGCTGGCAGGTGATTTACTCTAGAAAGGCTTCTAGTTTGTAAAGTTACGTAATTCATCGTAAACACAGTTTAGTGTTTGTGGGCATTTTCTTTATAGTTTCGTTATTAGTATGTAATGTACCCTTGGAACATTTAACACGGGAGGTGTTATACGCAACTTCTTTTACTGAATTTGGTCCAGTTTTTGGGGAGGCGAGGTAACGTACAGTACACATGTCAAAGTTGAAACATATTTGTAAACATAATGCACACGTAAATATAAGCTACACACAAACACAAGACATCAACAGTTTATGCTTACAAACTGGGCCTCGATTCTCGCTCAGGCATTCGTCTCTAATAGACATTTATTTTGTCATAGAAAAATGGCGAATTCTTTTGTTTTTCAAAGATATCCGCCATTTTTTCGACATTTGTCTATTAGAGATAAATGTCTAAAGAGTGCTAATCTCAAAAAAATACGGATCTTATCGCCATTTTAGTTTGACAAATGTCTATTAGAGATATATGTCTAATGCGCGAGAATCTGGGCCCTTTTTACGTACCTTGGCAAACGAACTCGCGCAATATAAACTTTTCTAAGATTATTATTATTTATTTATTCATTCGGATTCGAGGCTATGGATTGCTGATATAATAATCATATCTAGATAAAAAAAATTAAAATGAGTTTATCTTATTGCCGTTCCAGTGAAATTGGAAGTTTGGAGTCGAATATTTAGGTACGAACGATTTTATTAACTTCGGACGAAAAAAAGCGATGTTAAAGTTAAAACGTGTCTATGTATTTGTGCTACATACCTTAGTAAATTTTTCTTCATAAATCACTTTTCCATACCTTTTAAAATAATATTATTGTCTGTGGTTTGATATTTTGTGCTGGCGCTACTTTTACTAGGTTTTTGGTATGAAGTTAGCCGCAAGTCCAGTCCTATTCTTATTTGAAACGTACGGTATGTCCAAGTATAAACTGCTTTAGATCAACAATGGTGTCGGTTTTAACCTTGAACGTTAATTTGTTTACTTTTAAACCGTTTACTACCATCCCAAACTTTGTTTCTTTATTTTGCTTTAGCAATTTGACTACAAACTTAGTCAACTCTTTGTTAAATATACTTGTACTTGTAAAACTGACATAGTTGACATAGAATAAAAAAATTAAGTTTTAATATGATAAATTAATTAATGTCTAAAGATTAATTAATGTCACAAAAACCTTACATACCGTGGAAACATCACGCAAACTGCATCGCTAATACTTCCAGTTTAACAAGTGAAAACGGTAAGGTACTACATCGACGCAAACGCAGCGCACACATCTATACTATGTAGTAGTATTATAAAATTGAATGTAACTCTGGCTGTGTACCTGTTAAGTTTTAAATTAGAAACTCTGATACGATTTTGTTGAACTTTGGTATTTTAACTGACTGCTTCTCCTCCTTTTCAAAGGTATGTGTCAATGGAATTGAAAATGGAACACGAGAAATCCGGAATAAATGAAATAAATTTTAATATATTTAATTTTATTTAATAAATATATTTTATTTACATAACGCTGCCTGCTCACGGCCAATTTTTATTACCGATTTTATGACCGATTCAACGCGTGCGCCTTGAGTTGGTGACAAAACCGGTCATAATAATTGGTGCAGCAGCGATGGCGTAGCGGGAGGGCAGCGGTGGCACAGCGATACAAGCCTCGCCTTAGAAATACAAGGCCGCGGGTTCGATTCCCAGACGTGCCCACACATCTTTGTGTCAATTGTTCCGTCGCCGCTCAATATCGGTGTAGGAAAACATCTTGAGGAAACGGCATGTCTAAGAACTAATCATTCGAGGAAATGTGACATCTACCAACCCGCACTTGGCCAGCGTGTGTGGATTAAGGCCTAAACTCTCTCAACTCGTAAGATAGTTGAGAGAAGACCCGTGCCCAGAAATGAATAATTGGTGGAAAAATCGGCTGAGGACAGGTAGCCTAACCCTTGGGTACAGACATCTTAGTATAAATATCAGGCAATACCACGATAGTTAACTAGTTATACAATTATATCGTAAACAGAGTTCATTCACACGAGTGAGCTCTTTCTTCATAGTTTCGTTATTGGTATATGTATGTTTTCTTTAGCTGTTTTGTAATTTATAGCATAAACATCTCTGCAATCCTAACGATGTGCCTATTTACAAATATGTTCGCCTGCAACAATGTGTCTCAGCCCGGATTACAACGTCGGGCAACGTTCTGAGCCTTCCGGAGAGAGGTTTGTAGGTTCAAGCCCAAAATTTAATTTAGTTTAACGCGCTAATCTCAGAAACTACCGGTCTGAATTGAAAAATTCAGGAACTGTTTGATAGCCCATTTATTGAGGAATATAGGCTTATTACGTTATATTACGTAACTACGTCACGCGGGCGAAGCCGCCGGCGGACAGTGAGTATGTAATATCAGCACGCTTTTTCTTAATCTCAACTAAATGTTTGTGATTACAATGAAGATGGAAGACCCGTCAATCAATATTTTTACTGACCTTCAATGGTTAATTAATAAAATTAAAAACCAAAGGCTCCAGAAACTTTATAAGTCAACGCTACATAATACTAAACCAAAACAAAAACCCGTTATTATTCTTTCTAGATTATGGTTTTATTGACTTATTAATTTATTAGTTATTTTTAATCTATTAACATGTCATTGTTAGTTGTTTACTGTTATTTTATTACAATAAAATCGTGTTATAAATTATTTTCTACCCAGGTATTTATTTTAGGCATTATATTTCACTATAAAATAAAAAATATCCAGCCAAAAAACAGTATAAACATTGTTGAAACAGCGACTTTGAACTCTGTGACCCTGTGTAAGTGATGGACATAATGAATAGCATTTAGTAACTGTTATTTGATAAGAATTAACATATTTATTTCATTGTTTATGCGATTTCAAACCAATAGAGTATTTTAGATAAGATTTCTTTTATACATCTTGCACCGATTTCTAAAGATAAAATATACATAAAACATTGGTCTCCCAACCATTTAATGTACCTTTTGTAGGTTCGAAGACCTTAGAGAGTTCGTTTCAATATATTTGCAATATGCATAATGATTACATTAAAATTTTTAGTCTGTCTTCAAGTTTGTTAAAAATTATTGGGTTATTTTTGTCGTAATCAAAAAATACACACTTACACACACTTATTTATTTATACAGTTCTTACTTAGTTATGACACTTCCAAAATTTTATGCAATTTATGACAATAAGTAAAAATAGGTGTCTAAATATTTGTTTAAAATCTAACTAATGGACTGAAAAGAATATTGATCATATTGAGATTATTCATTTTCGTCAACAATTTTCTGTCGATACCAAATCACAATGTTATCACTAGAACCCTTATTAAAAGGAAGTAGCTTCCTTCTTACATGCTAGAACCACTACATGTATTCATTCACAAGTAATGCAATGTAATCTAATAAAATTCCATTTTAGTACATCTTATCTTAATATATATAAATCTCGTGTCACAATGTTTGTCCTCAATGGACTCCTAAACCACTTAACCGATTATAATAAAATTCGCACACCATGTGCAGTTCGATCCAACTTGAGAGATAGGATAGTTTAAATCTCAAATTATAGTCGCAATTTAAATATATTGCTAATTATTTGTCTGTTATTATTTGACAGTCACAATTATCTGTTAACTCCAAATGATTCTAACAGATGTCGATACCTTTCGACTGGGTTGAGTAAGTAATCAATAGATGGCGCTGCTATGGTTATCACATTTTATGGAAATTGTTGAGTGGGCTGAAGCTACCCGGGCGAAGCTGGGACGGGCCGCTAGTAATTAGAATAAATTATTGCACATGTTTTCGAGTATTTTCTTTACTTCAGCCCTTTTTGATGTCCTACTACTAGGCACGGGTCTTCTCTCAACTATCTTACGAATTAAAAGAGTTCTAGTAGGTACTTTCGAGTATTATACTCTCATAATTAAGTTATGTTATGTTTTTCTAGTTTATTCCATTATATTCCACCTTTTAGTGTCCTATCGCTGGACACGGGTCTTCTTAGGTCTTAATCCACTCACGCAGACCAAGTGCGGGAAAGTGGACGTCACATGTCCTCTAATGATTAGTTCTAAGAGACCTGCTGGTTTCATCAAGATGTTTTCGTTCACCGATATTGACCAGAGGTCATGAAACGATTCGCAGAAAGATGTGGGCACGACCGGGGATCAAACCCGCGACATATTTCAAAGGCGTGGTCGATACCACCGCGACATCGCTAACGCTACATAACATTATACAATGAGGAAATACTTTAAGTACCTTTTGATCCATATCATTGACTATTTTGTAGACGATAGAAAACAAGGTTTTCCTATTCAATTACTTAGGTAACACTTATTAATAGGGGAAATGGTAAATTATACTCGTCTACTTACATAAGCAGATCTGCATACCTGCAGAGTTGCGAGCGACATTTTTATGGTAGTCAAATGGTGTAAACAACCGTAAACTAATAAAATCAAGAATGCTGGGCTGCGTTCTCCAAAAAATCTTTCTAATTACCTAAAATAATTTTTAATAATCCGCGAAAATGCATAAAGATACAGCAAAACGTGAACCTTCTTCTTTTTGGAATTGATTAAATAGTACTAAATACAAGAGTTAAGCAGAATACAACCACAGATAATATAATTACAATTGAACAAATCTAAGAAGTACCTTTTGACGTTTCGCTGTTTTGTATGAAATTAGCTTTATAGAGGCGTAATTCACACTATTTTTATTAGATTTCCTGTAATATAATTGAATTATGAAGCTATTTTTGTTTTAACATAACATAAACAATTTTCATAAAACAAAATCTAAATGTACTACGTTTAGAACTGTCAAACGGCACTTCTTAGATTTGATGTACTGTATTCCCTTTTATTTAGGCGTTAGCTGTCCAGCCGCGGCACAGCCCTGAACAACTTTTTTCGTTTTTTTTCGTGCTCAGTCTGTGGGATAAATAGAAGTTTAGAATTCCTCAATAAATGAGATAACAGTGCAAGATTTCTTTAGATCGGACCAGTAGTCCACCTGATATTAGCGAAGTCAACGAAACAAACATAGATTTATTTTAAATCACGAATCTACGGTTTGGTGATTTGAAGGTCTAAGTAGGCCTTCGTAGATACGTACCTAACTTATATTTGAGATAAATAACAAAAAATGTATAAAATATAGGTCATTATAAATTAACATTAATAAATAGTGTATTAATGGAATAAATAAGAACCAAATTAATTTTAAATTAAAATCTGACAGTAATTATGTTGATCGAACGATATTTGAGAACAGTGTGACAATTCTGTTGATTTATCTATTCTACGGAAATGATCTTGAAAATATTAAAATTTGAACTAAATGTTTTGTAAACAAAAATGTTTGTAGCTGCAAATGCGTCTATTCGGAACATAGAAGAAATAAGCTACTTTTTCTAAAGTTTGGAGTTAGTAAAATATTGGAGCTCTTGACAAAATGCAGTTTTTGAGAAATATAGATAGACTTATAGCAATGTCAGGGGCCCGAATGTAATTTCAACACAATATAGGCAAACCAGCTGGAGTGTTTGGTGAATGCAGAAGCAAATCAAATCCCACCAATTTGGTACAATGGATGTCTGACGGAAGACAATTTGGAAAAACTGGACTTGTATACTAAGAGCTGGAGACCCCGAGGAGTCTCCCTCGCACTACTTGAATATTAAATATCTCAGTACTCAATATCTTTATTGTATCTCCAATTTTGTACAGGTAGTAAAAATTATAGTAACAATCTTTTAATATTATATATTCAATGATGAAATGTGTAATTGTGTACAAATGTCTATAAAATATACCTCTGCGAAATATCTCACCTTGTATTCGATAGTTACCTCCGAAATTCGACATGTATGAAGTAATTAGATGACATCTTACATAAGATGCGGTTGAGTCGAGAAATGCGAAAGTCCATTTCACTACGAGACTGTTGTGACCGGCGCGATTTCTCACTGACTCTGCATTATTTGCATATCGGTGATAAGTAACACTTAGTTTGTAGTTTTATAAGCGATTACTGATGTTGAGTTATGTTGAATCATCATTTTGTTATTTTAGTCTGATTTTCCTGATATAATAAATTTAAAAAATACGGATCGACTTTACTGTTTTAACAATAACTCAAAAATCACTAAAACGATTTGGATAAAATTGAAATGGAACCACCTGGAAAGTATTCCCGTCACCTACGTACCTACTACCTATGCCACCGTAACATACACTCTAAAAACAGTCGAATAGAGATATTCCTTCTTCGTAACCAACGAAATTATCCGCAAACACACGTAAAAAGCACGTAAATTTCAGAGTTACCCGCAATTTTCCTGGAATTCCATCATCAGGTATCGACATGGTGCCAATGGGACCACCGCAGAAGTATACTCTTTCAAATAAAAAAGAATTTTGAGAATCAGTCTATAAATGGGGGAAATATCGCTGTACATAAATAAAAAACACATACAGTGAAACATAATAATATAACATTCTTTTTTGAAAGTTGGTTATAAAGTTTATTCTAGATCTGTTTTCTTAATATATTTTGACTAAAAATAAACTATATAACCTAATGGGCATCATACCAATCTAAGTCCCATAGGGTTTGGTTTAACGTAACCTAGTTTCTCCATTATAGATATTTAGATTTACTGTGTTATGTTAGGAGACACGTACTGAGATTAAGCCTTTACCGTGAATGTTTAAACGTTAAAAATAATATAAAGTAAAAAAAAATTCGAAGTCGTCATAAAATAAAAATTATCGTAAAAGAAACTCGATTGAACATTAACGCCAGTCCGTGTTAAGTGATTATTTTTGCCTAAAATTAACAAAAACCTTGAAGAGGCTTATTAATTCGTAGAAAAATATGCGGAAGTAAAATACGAAACGAATTTTACAATTACCTACATGCCACGGTTAAAAACTATTGGGCAAAATATTTGCCTATTTTTTAAGCATATTTAAATCATAATGCGAAGTATTTTTTTACAATTTTTTTGTAACGTATATGTTTATTTCCATTTAAATGTAATGAAATACAACTGAAGTATTAATAAAATTAATGTTCAGACCTTGAACTTGTTATTGGATTTATTGAAAAAATCAAGACAAAGTCTTGTTTTAGTTTGTTATTTACTGAATTATATTTATTTAGATAACTACAGTCCATCAAATCTAAGAAGTACCGTTTGTCATTTCACTGTTTTCTATTAAATTAGCTTCATAAAGGCATAATTCACACTATTTTTATTAGCTCTCCTGTAAAATAAATGAATTATGAAGCTATTTTTATTTTAACATAACAAACAATTTTCATAAAAAAAAAAAAATTCTAAATGTACTACGTTTAGAACTGTCAAACGGTACTTCTTAGATTTGATGGACTGTAGCATGTTTAATTTGGTATTAAACTACACAACTTGCTTGGCTTCCTTACAGAACTTCTAGCTATTATAACTAAATAGGTCATCCAAATAATACAAATGAACAGAAAAAGGAAGCTAATCCTTTTTTTATCCTGTAATGAGCTTGCGCTTGACCACAACTTGCCTGATGTGAAGCAATGATGTAGCCTATGATGGGACGCGCGAATTTTTTTTATAATAAACTAGCTGGCGCCCGCAGGATCAACTGCGCTGTAGTAGAATAAAAATAAGCCTATATCCTTTTCAAGGCTCTAGACTGTACTGTGTACCAAATTTAATTTAAATCGGTTCTATAGCTTCGGTACGACAGACAGACAGAATTACTTTAACATTTATAATATTGAAATAGAACTATTTTCTAACGGATTTAAAAAGTTTCCTTAAATCCGTTATAAAATGGTTCTATTTCAACGTGTGATTTGGTACACAATACCACACCTTGTTTACCAAATTGGTATGATATACCTAATAAAGAATTGGTAAAGACAGCCTTTACCAATTTGTTATTATATTATAACAATTTGTTGGTTAGTTTGTACTTAAAGGTATTTTACCAATAAAGGCTTGTAGATTTTTCAATCATATTAGATCGGTAAACCCGTATTAAAATCTCATTATTAAAAATGTTGATTATGAACGTTTTTAGTTAATTTATCAATTATTGGTGATACCACAGAGTATCATCAAATATTGAGGAGCTAATCAAATATTGCATACGTGTAATCGGATTATAGAGGTATAATATAGACAACCTTCGATAATACATAAAAAATAACACGAGATAAAATAGACGAATAGTTACTTACTTATTATAAATACGAATGATTATAATTTAAAATCCAGTACATTTAACGCTTCAAGGGTTCAATCAAGCCACATTTTGGTACCTATAGAATTATTCACCCGATCTATCCGCGTAGTTAACGAGGTCCTTGAGAGGCTAGATATTTTTTCGTGCGCATTGAGTGAACTCACAAGGGTTCTATTAAACTATGTAGTTAGTTACGTTGAGTAAAATAAGTTAGTTCCTTTTAAATATTATTTTATATTAAGTGAGTAGGTTGTTACTTGATGTTTAGGTTATTTTTGGTGTAAGTATTTTTATTGATGATAATGATGATCACACTATCGTGTTAGGTTAACCTGTAAGGATAGTTGTAAAGAGTAAATAAATAAATAAATAAATGTGCATAAGTATAAATTTTAGTTAATAAAAACGTTGCGAATTATTAGCGCAATATTACTTATTTATTTTTTAGGTAAGGGTTAGTCTGAATTAATTATTTATATACCTAGAGAGAGTAGAGTTGAGCCTCACTTAGAAGAGATACCTACCTGAACTGGCAAAGTTAATCTGAGTACTATTATTAGATAAATAATTCCGTGCGTTTACACTGCAGAACAAAACATATTACGTGAACTGTTTACTTCATTTTACAACAGGGAAGAAAGAAACAACTAGTTTTACACATTCCGAAGCGGTGAACCTGGGTAATAAGACTAAGTCTGGGCAAATATACACACCCGGTCGCTAATCCCCAAAGTATCGAGATATCCGGTAACGTCTTGAGTCAAGGTTCGTGCCCACCTGGGGAAACCTCATGGTACTTGTTAAATACTTGATAGACTCGACTGTCATCAGCCCGCTCACCGAAAAAGTCCGGGGTAACAGTAAAGGACCTTTCAAAGACCAGAAAAATGGTAAATGACAAACATAACAGACTATACATCAGGGAGCCCACTAGAAAAACAGGTAAGTTTAAAACGGCACAGGCAAAAGTTCTGTGTTGTGTGCGTTGTGTATAAAAAAAATAAAGGACCTTTAAGCTAATTGAATAAGTCATCCGAAAAAACCACATGCATGCCTACTATTGCCTAGTATTATCTGAGTAGACTATGTAATACATCTCAGGCCTTGGGATCTTCTGCTTAAATTTTAATGAGCTCTCAAGTTGAAGTGCTCTTGAATAATATTGACTAGACTCATATCAGTACTTGAACTTTGTGCGCCAAGTCACCGTACGTACTATATATAGATTATAATCGATGTACTAGCATCAAGCCTTTACCCAGTACCTTACCCGAAGGTGTAGGCAGAGGTGAACATCACCTATTTTCGTCGGCTATGTTTTTCGGTACCATACGTAATAGGGCCGAGCCTATTGCCGTTCATCCGATATAATCCAAAACTTCAGCTGCAACTAAGATTCTCGTATATTAGACAAGTCTTTTTGTTCGACCCGGGAATCGAATCCGGGGTCTCGCTGTTATTAAGCGTACATGTGAATCACCGAGGCACACGATACTCGGTGTAGTATCAGAAAAAATAGGTAAGTATATTGGTAAATGCCTATATGGTATATTTTTCTGAATTCTTTAGAGAGTTTAGAGAAGACCCGTGCCCAGCAGAGGAACACTACAGATTGTCATAATATTCCGCCCTAGATAATACTGGTCAAGCATAATGTTACCTTCATTCTCCCAAAAACTACACTCCCACTAGATGTGGTGTGCTGATTGTTCATATTGATTGTCAGGAGAGATCATACACACTTAAACTTCATAAATTATACATAATTTTTTTTTGTTAAAATTTACAACTGCCTTTGTCTTTCCCGCACCGCATCGTACCTTGTGCTAAGGTTGGCCATCGCCATTCAAAGAGTGAATCCAGCAAGTGTGATAGGCACTTTTGCACCAGGTACAGAACTCTCTGTGTTTTAAACTATGTGATTATTTCAGCTTCCTCAGTTTAAAGTGTTTGTATTTAAATGTGAGTAATCACGTCAATTATTAGCATTTCGTACATATTCATACAGTCTCTGTAGTGTTGTTGGGTAATGTTCATTCACCGTATAAAAGTACCATAAATAAATTTACATAAATGAATTCTCGGTTCCTATATCACAGAGTCCAAACTAGTCGTCGCGGCTGGGTTGGTCAACCAAACCGGTGTGAGATTAGGTGCAGGACTGACGTTTTTACGTGCTCTCCAGGGCACGGGGGTAACACACCACCAAATTCCTGACTCCGGGCTATAACGTTGAGAAATCAGAAAAGTCTCAACACACTTTTTGCGATTTGAACCCATAAGCCGGGGTCGCGGGTTCGGCTAGAGTCACCACACACGCTATACCCAGGCAGTTAATATTAATTATTATAAATAGCATGACAAAATATTTGACCAAATAAAAACTGTGAGTATAGGTTTTGTATTACAAATATTTTATTAATGATATGCCTACGTAATAACTAAAAACTTTTCTGTTTATTTTACGTTCGACCTAAAAGGACGATGTTTAATTATACAATCATCTAACCAAAGATTTCACTGTTTGTTACAAAATTTATTTATTTATTTATTTACTCCTTACAACTATCCTTACAGGTAAACCTAATACGATAGTGTGATTATCAATAACATCAATAAAAAAACTTACTTAAACCAAAAATAACATAAACATCAATTAACGACCTACTCACTTAATATAAAATAATATTTAAAAGGAACTAACTTATTTTACTCAACATAACTAACTACATATAATAGAACTCTTGCGAGTTCACTCAATGTACACGAAAAAATATCCAGCTTCTCATGGACCTCGTTCACTACGCGGATAGATCGGGTGAGAGGAGTTCTTGCCAACAAATTGGTTCGAGCCACAGGAACGTTTAGCAGTTGTGGACGTCTCCGCCTCCACACATACCGGTCCGGCACGTTAAATTTCAGGTGACGAAGCACTCCCGGGTTATGTGTCACTCCACGCAGTAAATTCACTATATACGCAGCCAGACTGAAATCTCGACGAACACTGAGCTTATTATACCCCACCATACCTAATACAAATAGTGTGGGGTACATTAATGGGTAGAAAGGATATACTCCATACAGTTTAAAATATAAGTACCTTGTAAACTTGTTTTGTACCCTCTCCAGCATGACACTGTATTTTTCCTCATAAGGTGCCCAAATAATTGCACTATGTTCAATATGGCTCCTAACCAGTGCATCATACAACACCTTAAGCGTTGTAATGTTTGTGAACCCGTGTGTTTGCCTTAGTACAAAACCTAGGTTTCTGTACGCTTTCTTGCATATCTTAATGATATGTTCACGAAAATTAAGGTCTGACGTGAAATACACACCTAAATCACGTACCTGCGATACTCTTTGCATTGGTGCTGCTTCAACTTTGTACTCGTAGCGCATCGGTGTCCGCGCTCTTACAAACACACACAATAATCTTATACAAAAAACACAATAATCTTATACAAAATTTAAGATTTAACTTACAATCACCCGATTGATAAACTTGGATAAAAAATACCATTTAAGTTAATCATATCTATCATCTACAGTATAAAATAAACAATCTTTGTTTTATTTCTATAAAACATTTAACTAAAATTAATTGTTAGATACAACTAAAGACACAAAAAAGGCCAATTCACAAACGCAATCAAGATTTAATAAAATCGATTTCATTGAGTAATCGATTACGTAATGTTCGATTAGCGAAAATAATTAGTACCAGTGACATTGCATCACGTGGTCAGTGAACGAACACAAACAAAGGCGCCCGCGCAAAAGAAAGTACGCTACTCATGACCGTGAAAGTACTCGGAACATTAAAACAATAATAACTATGTAATTCAACGAATCTTTACAACACTACGTAATAATGTTACATAATATCTATAACAGATACCATCTAACATATTATATGAATGTTATGTTCATTTTTCATATAAATTGTTACTTTAAAACATATAAAAGGCTGTTTAGAATCTACGTTAGTGTTAAATTCCGTCCACGCTTAGATTCGTACGAATTATGATGGTTGCTCTTTAGTAACTTTTACTTCTTGTTTACATTTTCGCGGATTTGGTCCTTGTACTAATCAGTGTTTAAGTATTTTTGTTTAATGTTATCTTTTTATAGAGATTTATAATACAAGAGAAACTTTAATGTGCAATATATTTTGTGTCACAACAGGTGTGAGTTGTGTAAATAGAAAGAAAAATACCTTATGACATGTATAATATAGAAAATAATTTATGCAAAACTCTTTCAACTCATAATCTCCTCCAAATCTTCCAGTTCTCTCTAGATTGAGCTACTTCGATCCAGTTGCAGTATGTCTTATAACTACAAAATCGAGGGTATTTGAAGTCAAAGAAGGTTTAACTAAAAGTAGATAAATTAAAATATAATCTTCACTTATTTCTGTATAAAAGCGAAAGGTCACTCACACACAAATCTATCTTATACTCTTGACAATTACTTGGCCTAGGCAGACGAAATTTAGCAGAGAGGTAAATTACTAATTGAAGAGGCTTGTTACGAATTTTAGGTTAATGCCATTAGCTGCCAATAGTAGGCTAGCGTAAAATAAAGTTTGACCTATAACTGACAGTCACAATTTATAAAATGACCCTTTAATTAAGTGAAGGAGTGTTAAAAGCAACAATAGCCATAAGGCACAAAGGTCAAAGCAACTATAAATTATATTGTCTTAACCACGGTTAACCCATTTGATAATAATCGAACCTACTTCAATTATAGTACAATACATTTGTGAGAAAAGTAATGACTGCCTCTAGTACATTTGCGAGGTTAAAATAATTAATATATCGCACTCGACAAGGCTTCTAATAAAAATCGTGAGTTCTAGTACTTGCTATATATACTGACTACTAGATAAGTTCAGACATTGCACAACAATTAACTTTTAGAATATTAAAAATTTTATCAAGAAACAAATAAAGCAGGGGCGGCACACCGGTCGATCGCGTTTGCTAGTCCAGTCGATCGTGGCCAGGCAAAAAATATAAATATTATCAACTAATGCAGCAGCATCTTGTATCATTTCTAAATCGCTGTTCCGTCAAGAAATTTATCCTCTATTCTACCCAGTATACTCCGTAGTGTTTGGTTTTCGGCATGCAATAACCAATAAGTGGGAAGTGTGTGGGATGCGGGGGAGGGTTGAGTGTCAATCCATCCCGTGTCGCGTATCGGTCTATCAGTGGGTATGAACCCAGAGCCGTGACAATAAATTAAAAAAAAATTCAGTCAGTTGACAGTTGACGACATTGACTGGAGGGAGTTATGTTTCGAATTACCGATGTAAATCTCAAATGTGATAGAAGCAGAACCTACAGGACTGATCAATAAAAAATATATTATTATGATTGTGTATTAAACTACAATTGAACAAATCTAAGAATTACCTTTTGACGTTTTACTGTTTTCTATTAAATTAGCTTTATAGAGGCGTAATTCACACTATTTTTATTTCGGTTCGACCGTCCTCGGACGGCTCACCGAAAAAGTCCGGTGAACCAATAGATGCCCTTCCGGCTAATTGGGTTAGGTCATCAGCAAAAAAAAACTATTTTTATTAGTTTTCCTGTAAAATAATTGAATTATGAAGCTATTTTTATTTTAACATAACATAAACAATTTTCATACAAAAAATAAAATTCTAAATGTACTACGTTTAGAACTGTCAAACGGTACTTCTTAGATTTCATGGACTGTACGCTGTTTCATTTATGATTTTAAGAAGTAGGTATGTGTTGAGTACATCTCACAGGGTTTCCTTAGTAAACAGTAGATCTTAGGTCTACTCAAGTTGACCACCCCTGAAATAAAGCAGTATTTATTTATTTATTTTTGAATGAGTTCATTTTCTGTTTCCACTCGCAGAGTGAGCGCGGCATGGTTTACGTAGACAGTGTTTTTATTGTCAGATCAAATTTGTTGACTTACTTCAGTAAGTCAACAAATTACCTTCAGGTAAGATAACGCTTGGTTTAGCGTTTTATCACTGCACTCCATACTCTATCTATTTGGAAGTGTGACTTTTTTGACTTTTGTTACCTAGATTTTCTTGTGAAGAATCACTGATGCATTATTAAATTTTTTGTTAGTTTTTCCAATAGTATTTAAAAACTCAATCCTTGTCCAATATCATAAGTACAATTACTTACTAGGTAACTATTTTAGGTTTTAATCAAAAAAGTTCTTCATGTTTCCATGGGGTGGGGATCTGGTGATTTGAAATACAGGCATTCTATAAATTCCTAATTCAAACACCTCTGCCTACACTCTCGGGTAATAAAGGCGTGATGCTATGATTTAAAGGTATTCCAGTGTGATCATAGCACGTTTGACATAACATGGTAACCTTGACCCTATCGGCGTTACATCTGCTTTATTCACAATGATTATGTTAATTATTGTGTTAATATGCATCTTATGTACTATCAATAGGTTATATAATTAATTAGTATAATGATGTGTTGAAATAATAGAGTGATATAAATGTAAAATTACAGGCTGTAATACCTCTACTGGGCACGGGTCTTTGTGACCTCTTCAGGTGCACTAAATGCAGCAATTTGCCAGGAATTTATGCAACTATTGTAGGTAGTCACTAATGCATATTAAATGGAAAATTGGACTTGTGAGATTGTCATATTGATTTGTATCGGGACATACAAAACAATCTTAACTCCAAGTCCCGCGCTTTCTACATTACCTCAAAGTTGACAGTTGTGAAAAAAAAGGTGAATGTCGATTGAAAACTAATTTTCGTATTCTAAGAATGTCACGTTAGAAATAAGTCTACCACTTAACGCACGACATGCAACGAGTAATCTATACTCTATAGTAATCGACATTATATTTTTCCGACATATTTCAAGTTGGAGATAAATGTTTTACACTAGATAATCATAAGTCTTATACACTCAAAAGTTCTGTTTTGCATTATGTTCTTTAAGATCTTTGTCCTGTACTTTCGGGTTCTTTTTTACAATCTAACTTACAGCTCCACTATATTAAAATGGAACGAAGACACAAAGACTGGTCTAGTCTTGTTTTTAACCAACATTTATTTGACACTTTTTTTCTGTAACAAGTAGTAACAACTGACTTTATGATACTAATGAACCTAGCTCTAGTATTTTCTTAGATCTACGCGAATATCACACATTGAAATAAAACTATTTTATAACTGATTTTATCGCGGTTTATTTTAGATTCCCGACATTTCAGTCTTTTCAGACTTCATGGTTTCAGTCCACCCGTGACCATGAAGACTGAAAAGACTTTGAAATGTCGGGATCTAAAATAAACCGCGATAAAATCCGTTATAAAATAGTTTTATTTCAATATTTCAACCTTGCTCTGCCAATTCATAAGGGTGACAGGTTTATCAGCAAACATACAGCTTTGTTCGTATGACGCGACGCGCAGACAGACATGCGCCGTTTACTAATACATTTGTGTAACTGCAGCCAGCCTTGGCCGACTTTATAGAACAGCCATTGTCGATACTATAACTTAGTGAAAAGACTCGAATCGAGTTAAGAATCGAGTTGCTGGAGTCTAAATCGAGATTTTTTTTTTACTCGAGTAGATTTATAACCAATAAAGTAATTTCTGTGATAATATTATAAGTAGGTATTCTGAACTCGCTACATTTTCTTTTTGTTTTCATACATGGTACTCAGAAAAACGATGCATTCATTGCAAGGGGTGAAAGTAAATTCTGTTTACATTGAAACTTCTTACCTCTGGGTTTAATTACCCCAGTCAAGTGAATAACTCCGAAACTTAGATGTGGTTTTATAGGACCAAAGTAATTTTAATATTTTTAATGTATTTCTTTTAAACCTATTTCACACAACAAATAGTTTATTATGTGTTATAGCTAAAATCTAAATCAGCGGTAAGTATTATCAATGTACGTTACAGAACTCTTTACTAAAGAAAATGAGAACTCTAAAACTCGGCTCGACTTTATCGAGTCACGTGGAGTTTACTCAATGAAGTTATTCGATTGAATCGAGTTTTAACTCGCGTCACTATTTACAACTCATACGTTTGTGTTTTAAAGTTTATATTTGTGGAAGGATGATGTAAAATCCGATGTGCCAATGAACAGAATATAGAAATGTTTTGGTGAGACCAGCCTATCCTTGTTATATAAGATGTAACTATATTTAGCAAGCACCCTGTATGTCATAAATAATGTAATAGTCTAGAATATATGCTAATAATGATAATAAATATTAGGTATTGCAACAAAAAAGTTAGCATCGAAACTAGAGTCATTCTACGTTCTATCAGGTTGGTGGCGTGGTCGGTAAAATAGTTGCTTTTCACGCCGCAGGTCGTGGGTTTGATTCCCACCCAAGTCGAACATTTGTATGATGAACATGTCTGTTTGTCTTGTGTCTGGGTGTAATTAACTATATTTAAGTATGTGTTTACAAAAGAAAAGTATTATTTGTAGTATATTACTAGTTGTCTGGTTTCCATAATACAAGGTCTGCTTAGTTTAGGATTAGATGGCAGTGTGTGTTAATGTCCCACATTAAAGATCAGAATGCTCCGGGTTAGATTCACGGTTCAAGCAAAAATACTTCTAATAATAATGTATTAGAGAATCTTAGTTGCAGTTTGAAGTTTGGAATTGTGCCCGATGAACGGCAATAATCCCCCCTATTACTTATGACGCTGGACGTTGATGAGAAATGAACACTTGTAATTTAAATTCACTTGTGTGAGCAGCTTTAGTTTTAGACGTTTTTTAGAACAGCGGTGGCTCAGTGGTATCGGTTGGTTCGATCCCCGGTCGTGGCCATACATCTTTGTGTGAATTGTTTCAAGTATCGGTGAATTATTATTTATCAATATCGGTGAATGAAAAAATTGTGAGGAGACTGGCATATCTAAGCAGTAATCATTCGAGGAGACATGTGATATCCACCTATCCGCACTTGGCCAGATTAAGGCCTAACCCTCTCAATTTGTAAAATAATTGAGAGAATACCCGTGCCTAGCAGTGGGACATTAAAGAAGGGTTGAAGTCAAGTGATACATACACCTCTATCTACACTTTCGGTTATTAAAACGTCAATTTTATGATGCGATTTTACTAAGTATTGAATGTAACCTTGGTCTTAAAATCTCAGTTAGTTTTGTGACTATTTTCCTTAATCAGTATTTTGCAATTATCTCACCTATTCTATCCCACAGCTACGTGGGAGTGGGAAAAAATTGAGGCCCACAATTTTTTATTTACATTTAGAACAGTCTGTTTATGTCTCTACTTACAATTACTAAAAATTCTTACTATAAATAAAAGTAATACATGTAATAAAACTACTTTTTAACGGATTTTATCGCGGTTTATTTTAGATTTTAGATCCCGACGTTTCAAAGTCTTTTCAGACTTCATGTTCACGGGAAGGCTGGGGTATTTGACGTCCAAAACTCAGTAAAAATCAACTCAGAATTCAAGACACTGTGAGCTCAGTTTGCTTAAATCGGAACGCAACTTAAATATTAATGTTTGGAGGTAGTCAGTAATAACTGTGATTAATATTTTTGAACGTCAAATTCCATAGTCCACCCGAAAACATAAAGTCTGAAAGAAAACGTCGGGATCTAAAATCTAAAATAAACCGCGATAAAATCCATTAAAAAGTAGTTTAATTTCAATGTGTGATATTCGCGTAAATCTAAGACAATACTAAAACTAATACATTTTTTTACAACAAAAATACAATTGAAAAAGGTATTAGTTGTGCACTTCTACCCATTCCTTGTTTTTTTTTTCTCTGCGTAAGAACCATTCTCGTACTTAAAGGAATATTCTAAGAAAATAATTAGCGAAATCGGTCCAGCCATTCACGCATGATGGCGTGACCAAGGGAAACAGGGATTCTTTTTTATATACATAGATAACCATGAAGTTCTATGTAAAAATAAATAAATAAATATTCTGGGACATCAACACACACGGTCATCTGGTCCCGAGCTAAGCAGAGCTTGTGTTATGGAAACCAGATAACTGGTATATACTATACATATAATACTTTTAATATATACTTATAATAGATTTTTTTAAACACTTTAATTTATTTAAGAACTTCAAGGTCTAACTTAACCCACGTATTACTATCTCATTTCCTATGCACAGACCTCTTTACGACTATATCAAACTTCCATCGGACGAGTAGAGGTACGGCTATGCGCCACCGTTATATGGTGAAAATTTTACGGATACGCACAAAGCGCTTTACTTCCACTTAAATTGTGCGAACTGCTAAGTTGTGGAATTCGCTGCCGGCATCTATATTTCCCGGTAGCTATAATCTGACTGTCTTCAAGCCACGAGTGAATCGGTATTTACTGGGTAAGCGCGTTCCATAGTAAACTGCATCATTGCTTCACACCAGGCAAGTTGTGGTCAAGCGCAAGCCTATTTTAGGATAAAAAAAATGAAAAGTCCATTCTCAAGGTCTGATCAGAGAGTTTAATAGAAAAATTTACGTTGTTACTGCAAAACAAATTCATCGAAATTTCGTCAAACAGTTTTATACTACGCGTCTTCCCTCAGCAAAAGCAGCAAGATATTTTTAACAAGAACTAACACTAACACGACTAAAAGCAAGCGCTCATTAAAACACACTATATTCATACATGCATACATAAAACTATAACTGCGCGTATTACTCAAGAAAGCATAAAAATGGTCTATAACGTAATGTTATTACTTCACGGTTACCTAAAACGCGCTCGCCCACCATAACACGACAGTTATCACACGAATATGTCATACAAAATGTCACATCAACTGACATATTGTTGTCAAAGGAAAGTACAAAATGAAATTTAAATTAATGGTCAGTACACATCGTCTTAAGAAATCTCTGCGAAACAATTAATTTGATAAGGATTAAATTTTGCACACATTACAATTTATACCTGGATAATAAGCGTCTTAATACCCGAGGGTGTAAGCAGAAGAGAATATCAGCCACTTTTTGCTAGCTAAGTTTAGGTCCCATACGTAATAGGGCCGAGCCTACTCCAGCTCATCGAGCACATTTCCAACCTTTGAACTTTCAATCCGACGTTTCAAAGTCTTTTCAGACATTTAAGTTGCGTTCTGATAAAATCCGTTAAAGAATAGTTTTAATTCAATGTGTGATATATTCGTTGATCTAAGAAAATACTAAGAATTTATACTTACAATTTGTTTGCATCGCTACTCTTGGGACACTTAACGCCTACACATTAAATATTCTTCGGAAAATTTAACATACCAAAACACTTACTAATCAATGCCCTTGGAAAATCACAAATTGCTGACTACACAGTATAAGTTTAAGGTATACTGTACCCTCTTGACCAACACTTGAAAGTGGCTTTTGGTTCACGATCGTGATGCATTGACAACTGGATTTCGCACAATACACCGTACATAATCCATGTATGTGGATTAAGTAATGGATCTCTTTGTCGTCAATTTCAGTTTAATTGGCGTATCTGTCAATATTGTGTATCTGCCTTTTGCAATGTTTGGCATTTTATTTAGACATGGTGAAAACGGATGTCCTCGTAATAGAGAAAAATATGAAGCATACTGCGATACTGCATAGCATAGGCAGAGGTGAATATGACCCAGTTTTCAGTAATAGGGGCGAGTTTAATGTATCATCAGGCACAATTCCAAACTTCTATATTAGAAATCTCTACGTATATTAATCATTTTGTTCGACCCGGGAATTGAACCCAGGACCTCGCGGTTATTAATCGGACACGCCTACACACTGGACCACCGAGGCAGTTGTGCTACTGATGGGAATAAATCTTTATTATGCGGTGGATATAGGTATATTTATTATGAAAACAAAAGACTATCCCGCAGCAGCGCGTGGCAACTGTGGAAGTCAACTCTAGTCATCTAGTGTGCTCTAACACTAATAATTAGTTTTATTTCATTTTATTTTAACTTAAACACACGCCTGTATAACCTAGAGCCGAGGGAAGAGGTGAAAATCACCCACATTTCATAAGTTTGATTAAAAAATTTCTTTTTGCTCAAACCCGTGGTTATTAAAATCCTCAAAACAAGGCGGTTTTATTAATTTTATTTAAAAAAATCGTGACGTAATAACTGCAACCGCTTAAAATTAAATAAAGTTATAAAAAGTTTGTAACGACCTATGCTCATAATTTTCAAGGTACTTGATAAGTTCTAGATACGAAAATACACAATGCAATGCAACTGTTAATTTTGAAATAATTACATATCCAAAATACACTAATATTTTTCTGTAACTGTCTGTCTGTCTGTCTGTTTTATCCATATGGATTACTGATACAACTTTATACTATTGTTTTTTAATCGGCTTTGCAATGTTATATTTTTGTGCAATTTTAATGATAATTCAGATGTCAGAAGATGCCTTTGCACAGCAGTAGGATAAGATTAAAAAAAAATATGAAATGAATGTATGCAAGACGGACAAGCCGGTGGCGTGGTCGGTAACGTACTTGATTTTCACACCGTAAGTCGTTAATTCGATTCCCACCCATGTCAGACATTGGTCTGATGAACCTAGACACATGTTTGTCATGAGTCTGGGTGTAGTTATCTATATTTAAGTGTTTAGAAAAGTATTATATGTAGTATATTACCAGTTTTCGTTTCCATAGTACAAGCTAAGCTTAGTTAGGGACAAGATGGCCGTGTGTGTTATTATCCCACTATATTATTATTATATTATAAGACTACTTCTCGCAAATTTTTTTTTTGCGCAATATGGGAGTGGTTGGGGGATTTATTTGTCAAGCAGTAGATATAGATCGGACAAAATACGACATTAGGCTAAACCGCGTAGATAAGCTAGCTTAAGTTACATGTAAAAATACTTAACTGGTACCTATCGTATTTTGTATTACCTTGACTATTATTGTAATTCATACGAAACCAGTTTGAGTTCAATACGAATTTGAATCAGTTATACAAAGTTTGAAATAGATAAACATAATTGAGTAGTATTTTATTACATCTAACAGCGATTCATTTTTTTTATTTGCTTTGCCATTTATTGACCTATAGATAATTTAAATTAAAAGCCATTTACGGTATTTTGTGAATCATATCTTGTATTATTAGTTTGGTATGCTATAAATTATTCTTACATGTTTTAATAGGGTTTTTTTTGCTTTTTATTATTAAAATCTACATACCACCTACTGCGACTGATCAATTACGTTCTTTAGTTTTAGAGTCCAAAAATATTGAATGAAAAGCAACATACGGGCCGGTGGCGTGGTCGGTAAGATACTTGCTTTTCACGCCGCAGGTCGTGGGTTCGATTCCCACCCGAGACAAACATTAGTGATGAACATTTGTGTTTGTGTCGAGTCTGGGTGTAAATATCTATTATAAGTATATATTTACAAAAGAAAAGTATTATATGTATAGTATATACCAGTTATCTGGTTTCCATAACACAAGTTCTGCTTAGTTTGGGACCAGATGACCGTGTGTGTTAATGTCCCAGAATATTTACATATTTATGTTTATTTATTTATATTCGCATAAGTAATTCATAATATTTGTTAGCGATCACACACGAATCTATCTAAATTATCACTCTTTCATCAACGTATTGTAATACAATAGCACGGACACGTGCAACGAGTAAAAGAAAATTGTAAGTCAAAACTAGATTTAAACAATTGGTCGATAATATGATGAACTTTTCGTGCTTTATACATAAAAAGTTACAATCGATTTAGATGAAATTTCGAACATTCCATAGGTTAATAGATTTCATTCTTAATAAACCTAATTTTCATGAATTTTTAGAACTACAAAGGTTTGGCAAAGGCTGCCAGTATTATTAAAACCACAAACATCTATGAATCATCAGTTCAACCTTTTTTAGTGTCCCACTGCTGGGCACAGGTCTTCTCTCAACTATCTTTACTAATTGAGAGAGATTAGGCCTTAATCCACACACGCTGGCCAAGTGCGGGTTGGTGGATGTCACATGTCCTCGAATGATTAGTTCTTAGACATGCCGATTTCCTCAAGATGTTTTCCTTCACCGATATTGAGCAGCGGCGATGAAACAATTCACACAAAGATGTGTGGGCACGACTGGGATTCGAACCCGCCACCTTATATTTCTAAGGCGAGGCCCGTACCACTGCGCCACCGCTGCTGCTAAACATCTATGAATAAAACTGTATTATTTACAACTAACAACACAGCATAAAAAGAAAACGATCAAAACATTTTCACCGTAGCAAAGTTACGCGCGATTTACATTCACATCACCTACCGCCGCGTGCGCACAAAAACAAGCGGATTTGTCTTTAAAAAGTAATTATAGGCAGAATGGTTATGCATGTTTAACGTAACTACTGCAGTAATCGCGTGACTGTACGTGTGATTGGTAATAAACGACCTTGTATTCGATTCCCGGGTAGAAAAATGTATGGGGTTTTCCCAACAGGATTTTAGTTGTAGCTTGAGGTTAAAATGTTATGTAATCTTGTTGTTAGATATAACTATTTATATTCCGGCCTCGACTACGTCATACACCGAATGTACCTTATGAGAAAAACTTACTTCTTTCTAATCTTTTTACTTATATTATAAATGAGAAAATTAATATGGATGGGTAAAGATGTGGATGTTTGTTACTTTTTCACGCAAAAACTACTAGACATATTTGAATGAAACTTGAGACAAAGTAGCGGTGGTGCAGCATTACGGGCTACGGCTTAAAAAAAAATAAGGTCGCGGGTTCGAATCCTGGTCACACATTTTTGTGTAAATTTTTTCGTCTCTGCTTCTCAATATAGGTAAAGGAAAACATCGTGAAGAAAACGGCATGTCTAAGTGTCGGATTAGGTTAGGTTATTCTAGTACTTCAGGTAAGTAATCTAACATTTCATAGAGCACATTTCTTGGTTTAAATAAATGACATTACATTGACACTACGAGATCATTTATTTTGCATTTAACGCGATAAATAGGTAAAAAGTAAAGCGATAAATGAAAAATTTTCATCCTTTAGTTTTCCACTGTTCTTCACGCATAAACCGCTGATCCAATTTAGATGAAATTTGACATGAAGATAGTTTGAATTCTTGTGACAGGTGTGAAAGGGTGAAAATTTTCCATACATATTCACGTGCATTATTACGTTTGTGTATGTCAGAAAACTCACACTAGGTCGACTAATATTAAGAAATACCTATAATTAAATACGCAAGTCTCTGCTATTTGTCATTTTCCCATGTGCTCATGCGCATTCAATGAAAACTCGTAAAGAAATACGCGCAACCGCAACTGGTTTACTGAGAATGAAAGTAATATAGTTATAAATAAATAATCATAATGGAATGCTATTAAATTTATTATCTAGAAGCAGAACTGAATTTAATTTCGCGATTCACATTGACTTTGGATTTGTTAATATATTTTTATGTTTAGAAGTCGACATTGAAATTTGTTAATCGTTATTACAAATATGTTTATAATAACATGATTACTGAATACATAATAATCATTCAATGTATTTATATTTACCAGAGGTCGCTATAGTGCTTGAATTTCAACCTCTTTTCATTTTGACAACAGATCTTGACCATAAACAATACAATAAATAGGTATTTGGGTTTTCTAGGTAATCTGTGGTATATTTCAAAAAGTGTTTCTTTTTCTATTTATAATAATCTAATAAAATTATTCTACAATAATATTAACCGTCTGCACTAGCTCTTCAGATTTTGAGAGTACCAATCTTGTACGTCTGCGTGATTCTCATAGAAAGGAGTACAAATTTTATGCTTAACGCGTAATATGTAAGTAGATAAATGGCTTAAAATCTTAAGTTATTTAGCTCACTCGAGTATTTAGATTAGTGTTTGCTTACATGATTGTGTAGTTTTGAAACTGCTTCATAATTAGGAAATTAAATTACGCAAGTACAGCGCGGGAAAGTATGATTGGCGTGTCAGCGTCAGTGTGCGGGCTTCCTACATTATTTTTAATGATAAATGAGATTTTTTTTCACAACTACCAACGACAATATAGGTTTTTTAAATCATTTTATTTTTATATAGGTATATTATCTTCTTTTTTTTAACTTAATTATTGAATTTTATATATTTTTGTTATATAGGTATGAGAGACAGCATTTTCATAATATTAATCTTAATAATATAATTAAATATAATATTTTTGCTTAGTTTTAATATAGTAAATTGTTTTTATTAGACTGAGAAGGTAACGCTCACTCTTTAATGAAATCTAGAATAAGAAGGTTAATTATAGAGTTATTTACCTGTTACGATGGCTAAAATAAAAAGCGCCGCGGCGCCGAAAGACCTCATGTTTGCAGTTCACAGATCACGTTCTAAGGGTTATCGTACACAAAACACACTTGTCACCACCGACGCATATTACACAGACGACGCGCGAAAGCTCAGCGCGCGCGCGCAGGAGTGAGTGTTGGTTGATCGCGGTGCGCTCGCGCAGCCGTGGTGGGGAGTTGTTACAATTGTTAAACTTGAAGGCTCTAGGGCTGGGTACTGGTGACGGCGAATTAGGTTTCTGTTAATAAATGTCCTGTTTTGCTAACATTAAGGTTATATAAATTTAATAATGCTACAGCAACAATAATCTTGTATTATTCTTGTTGCGTCATCAAAGACCTGACTTATCCTCTCTTTCCTAAACAACGATGTACTTTTGAAATAATATATTAAATAGAAACTACCTACTTAATTTTACTTACATTGTCTTTATTTTAATAACCGAATTTTTGTTAAAAAAATATTGATAAAAGTAAAATGTTAATAGAATCTCCTATCATATGATTACGGACTTTTAATCGCCTTATAATACGTAATCGCGAACAGTAGATCCCCGCCCAAGGGTTACGGAAGTGAGCGAGAAATGTCACGGATAGAGCTAGGCGGATACTGACCACGGTTAACTCAAGTGTGGTACCTACTGGTACCATATTTTTGCTAGTATAAGAGAAAAACTATGCTAACTTTTCCATATCCCGAGGGCACATATGACTGAGATAAAAAAACAGCGTATATGTTAACGTGTTTAATTAATATAACAGTGATGACAGCTATTTTAGCATCAGCCAGGGATCACGTGTATGGTCATGAGTGTAAAAGCCGAAACCATACTAAAAAGTATGATAAAATCGGGCAAGCCACTGTTTAAGAGTTCAATCACAAACAAGCAGAAGATATCTACGCTCGAGAAAACATTGCCATGTCCTTATTGCAGTCTCAAAACGTCACAATTGCCGACCCTTTTAATCTTTCACATTCTTATAAACACCTACTTACATTTTCCTGAGGACATAAGTAGGTGAAAATATCGCCCCTATCTAAGACTGCATTTATAAGAGTAAAGAGACCAAATAATGCTGCATTATTGAAGTAGCCAATCTATGCACATTATAAATCTTGCTACAACAGCCCACTGAAATTGTTCAGATAACATCTCGCTAGGTGCTTTATTTAACATGAAATTTACATTACGGCTACAATTGTATGCTATTTCAAAACCTTTTTAGCGCGATTATGAGATAAAAGTTACCTCGCTAGTTGAGCAGTTGGAAGCGTGACTGGTTTACAAAATACTTTTATCAAAAGTATAACAGAGACCACTACTCATTAGCAATCGAACTAAGTTTGCAATGCATTAGTACCTACGAATTATAAGCAATTGTCACTAGTAATAATAAATTACAATCATAGTGTAACTAAACGATTAATATTAATGACCGCTCCGAAAGCACACACAAGATTTATTGTTATTATAAAAAATAAACTCTCTTTTAAACAAAAATTGCATGTTGAAAATCTGTACATAACTAAGTTATCCCGGAGATACTTAAAAAAAGTTCACTGTTACTTATCATTTTCATTATATTTATTCTATTAATTGTAATAGAATAAATATAATGAAAATTATATATAAATAACACCATGGCTCACCTCCAATCTCAATAACTGGGCTAACAAACTGTGCCAGAATTTTTGAAATCGGACCAGTAGTTTCTGAGATTAGCACATTTAGCCAAACAATCAAACAAACTCTTCAATTTTTCCAATATTAGCATAAATTAACAGTAAATGTACGAATTTTACATACAAGAAATTATAATAATTTACTTCGTTAATAAATAGAACATAAAGAACACTCTTGATATTTTGTAACGACCTTAAATTATGTACAAGTACATAGGCAATGAAATGATTTCCTTCATAAAATGACTTGAAGCAATTCGTTTCAAGTTATAGTTAAGATAACCATGAAAATGATGATTGCCTGTAAATGGAACTTACAGAGCTACGTCATATATTAATGCGCAAAGAACGACTGTGCATTTTAAAACGTATAATAATCGTAATGAATATAAAAACGATTAAATATTATTATATAATTATTATTACTACGATTACTACAGTATTGCGTTGTGCACTTTTGTCAATGAGCACTCGTTGACGTCTTTTGTATCGCGCGCAATATGTTCTACGAGTTCATTGCATTGATGTCAGCCTGAGACAGATTTTCTAGTGAAAATTTGTATCTATAACCTCCACCAAGTTAGAGGGGTGTTGTAATTAATGTGGTATGTCTGTATCAGTCTACAAATTTGCCACACCGTAGTGCTTATCATGAAAATGGGTCAACCTGTTCTTGAGCTATAAACGATGTAATTAATACTTTATTTTATTAATAGATTACTTAATTACACTATTAATGTAAGATATTATACAATTGTGATCCAGTAACAATTAACTGTAATACATAATACAAATTTAATAGATTGCATCGGAAACAATCGACGATTAATAGCTGCAATTACATTCAATATTAACTGGACAGTTAGGCCCACACTTTCCAATGATATTAATGAAGATACTCGATGCAACTGCACTTTTTACTACATCATATTGTTAATTAACTACAAAATATTTAGGATAACATACCGATCGTAATCGGATGCAGCTTTGCGTTCAATTCAGAGTTCAGTTAAGTGAAGTGACCAACTGCGAATGTCTGCCGGCAGTAGCTGGATGCGACAAGCTGAAGACAGGGTATAATAGTGCCTAATTGGAGAGGCCTATGTCTGACTGCTATAGGCCGATTGTGTTGATGGTGACAAATACAATTTGAGCTTTTATCTGAGAGCCTATTCAATCAGTGCCCTAATTCACGTAATTTCGTCTAAGTGCTAAATGGTATTCTTATAAGTGTTTAGCTGTCATATCTAGTGTAAAGCGCTCGCGTGACGCGAACTTGACGCGAGCCTATCTGACAGCGGTTGTCAAAATTACGAAAGTAAGCAAAAGCAAAGAGCTGTTTTGATCGAAACTTAACTGCAACTGCACTGCAACTGAACTTAATTAATTACGTGAATTAGCCTACTGATTGAAGACATATTATGGTAATAAAAGGCTTCTGTATATATTATACCTACCGACGTTACTGCGACCGGTGCTAATTTCCGTGCGTTTAAACGATTTTGTCATTGTTATTACTGGAATCAACTCTCGCCGTCGTGCTTAGTCCATTTTTATAAGGCAACTTTAAACCTCTCTTTTTTCTCTATGCTGTCTCCCGTACTGCCTGGAGGGAAGTGGAAAATCTAACTTTCCAAGTCCTCCTATTATATTTCTGATTAAATTCATGCGGGATCCAAGACAGTTTAGGTGTCTCGGGACTTGGCCGGGTTCAAATCCCGACTCTCTTCACGGTGCCGCTTTTAATCCAGGCTTACAGTAGTAGCAGTGGCGGGATTGCGGTGGTGGGTTAGCCCCCATAAAAATGCTTCTCTTGGGAACAGTGTTAGGGGACAACTTTACATTGGATTTATGCAATAAATCAAGGTACGTAAAAGAAAAACTACCTTGATGGTCCAGAGGCATATAATAATAACCACAAGGTCGCAGTTTCAATTCCCGGGTCGAGCAAAAAGACTTTTCTAATTTATTTCGAAAATTTTGAATCTAAAAAGAAATCTTTAAGTTTGCAAATGTGCTCGATTTTTTTTGCGGATGACCTAACCCAATTAGCCGGAAGGGCCTTTATTGGTTCACCGGACTTTTTCGGTGAGCCGTCCGAAGACGGTCTAACCGATCAAGTACTGTGGTAACTGCCATGAGAGCTCCCCATGTGGGGACGAACCTCGGCTCAGGACGTTGCCGGACACTCGTTTCAGGAGATTGGGGGGTAATTGTGCTTGATGTAACCTCACTGTTACTAATCAAGCACTCTTACTCCTAGATAACCAAGCAGTTAAACAAGAATTAAGAAAAGAGCTGGAAATAGTCCCCGACATTCTTATAAGCGCTTTATCTATTTTACTTCAACCCTTTTTAGTGACCCACTGTTGGACACGGGTCTTCTCTCAACTATTTTATGAGTTGAGACAGTTTAGACCTTAATCCACACACGCTGGCCAAGTGCGGGTTGGTGGATGTCACATGTCCTCGAATGATTAGTTCATAGACATGCCGGTTTCCTCACGATGTTTTCCTTCACCGATGTTGAGCAGCGGAGATGAAACAATTCACACAAAGATGTGTGGGCACGACCAGGATTCGAACCCGCGACCTTATTTTTCTAAGGCGAGGCCCGTACCACTGCGCCACCGCTGCTCTATCTATATTAAAACGATACATTATATTTTGAATTTCATTAAACATAAACTACAATCGCAGTGCACTACTGCAGTATTCTTATTATTGCGCAATACACCAAAATTGTTTTGTAGGCCGCGGAATACTTTCATTTTTACGCGAACGCCGGCGGCGGCGGCCATGCCGATCGGATTTCTGACATACATTGGCGCACGACTGCGGCCAGATGGAACCTAAATGCGGTCATTGATAAACTGACCAAGATTTTTAATAGCACGAAGACCTTTTATGCAGCTTCAAGAAGAACGAACTAGTAGATATTGTGCGTGATAAAAGTCTAGAACTCGGGAAACTTGGGAACTAAAATTCTTCATTCTGTATGTCGCCTTCGTTGATTTTCACTTTCTCTGGGCACGGGTCTTCTCTCAACTATCTTACGAGTTGAGAGAGTTTAAGCCTTAATCCACGCACGCTGGCCAAGTGCGTTTAAGTAACTGATTAGTGTTTGGACATGCCGGGTTCCATCACCGATATTAATCAGCGGCGTTGTACCAATTCACATAAAGATGTGTGGACACGATTGGGAATCGAACCCGCGACCTTATATTTCTAAGGCGAGGCCCGTACCACTGCGCCACCACTGCTCCTTTACCCACTTTACTTATTGATATTTAGGGGGAACTTCCGAGAGACTTTAGCCTCTCATTGGCTTTCTATAAAAAAGCACTATGCGCATTCAGCTATTCAAGAATAAAAAATTAAAAAAATCTCTGTGTTCTTAACGGAGGTTCCTCGGCACAGTTTTTTATTTGCTTTGTGATCCCCATCTATTTCTCAACGCCAAGTGTTAACTGGCCACCGTAGGTTATGGGTTCGATTCCCACCCAGGACAAACCTTAGGGTGATGAATATGATTGTGTGTTCTGTGTCTTGGTGTAATTTATCTATAATATGTATGTATTTATTCACAAAAAAGTAATTAAGAAGTAGGTCCATCAATTTCTAGTAGTCATAACATAAGCAAATATAATTAATACAATCCTGTGTATCTATATATATAAAAATGAAACCCGTTTTCCGTTGTCACGACATCACGCGTGGACGGCTGGACAGATTTCGCTAATTCTTTTTTTTAAATATTCCTTTAAGTACGAGGATGGTTCTTACGCAGAGAAAAAAAAAATTAGAAAGCGAAGAAGTGCCGAAAACCGGGTTAGATACCTATTATTTATTATTGGTTATATTCGGTAGGTCTGAGACCCGGTAGATGGCACTGCTTTACCGGGCAGAACGACGTCTGCCGGGTCCGCTAGTATTAAATAATTTCGCTACACTAGCCTAAAAATTGTGTATTCATGCCCGTGACTTCTAGCCAACCTGTTAGTATGCATCCAGATCTAATAAACATGTATTGAGTACTAGCTTTCGCTCACAACGTCACCCGCGTGGTACTTATTGGGATAAAAAGTAGCCTATGTGTCAATTCAGAACATAATCTCTGTCTGTGCTAAATTCCATCCAATTCCGTCCAGAAGTTTTTGCCTGAAAGAGTAACAAACATCCATACATTCTTAAGTAGGATAAATATTAATCTTTGGTTTTTTATAAAATTTTGTGGTAAAATACATAGGAAAATCTCCGAGCCGCCAAATCAATTGAAAAGTTGCATTTGCCAACATTAGAGCCATTAAAAATTGTGTTCTAGTCAATAGAGATTTTTCTCTCAGTCACCCAAACTGAGAGAAAAATCTCTATTGACTAGAACACAATCTGTAACCAAATGCGTAAACATCAAACCAAATGTTTAAATTACAGAAAGTCACAGTTGCTGTCTACCAATCGACAGTGCATAATAACTCTAATGTCGACGGTTCGGTGGGTTTGGTGTGTATGTATTGCACTTTAGATTTTATACAACTCGCCCGCAATTAATTACCAAGTAATTAAAACAGAAAGAATATTTAAATCAACGCGTGGGTTATTCAAAATTCTTAAATATAATAGCAATATAGCAATCACTTAATAGTTTTAAACATATGTCGATAAAAATAAGTAGGTAACAGCCCACATAATAGTATGTAACCAAATTAAACGTTGTTAAGTTGTTGCATAATAAGTAGATCGTTTAAGTAGGTAAGATACGATATGATTTTAACAATGAGGTTATTAAATAATTGTACGACTTAAATATTTAGTTGAGCAAGTGCACTTTGGAACATGCATTTACTTCATATGTTATTACATTATAAAAATACATTAACATGAAATAATATTAAATTGCTAGCCAAGCATATCGTTGGAAATAAAATTACAATTTACGTACAAAAAATTCTGATAAGATAAAGTATTTTTAGTGAATTAGAAATAACGTAATATTTTCAACGTTATTTCTGACAAGATTTTTGTTTTCACTAGTTTTGTTAATCGCAAATAGGCTTAACTTGACTCCATGTACAAACCATGAAGTGCGCATATTTAGTAAATACCGATTTACTCGGGATTACGAGTGATTTTCAATTACCACAAAGATGTGTAGGTATGACACATGAACGAACCCGTGACGTATATTTCAAAGCAACCGGAGTACTCTTTGGATAAATTCTTATTTTAAACTAGCTGCCTGCACCAGTTTCGCTTAAGTCATCGTGGTCAGTGCGGGTCGCTTCATCGTCAGCCTATTCTAGTCCACTGCTGGACATAGGCCTCTCCTAAAGTGCGCCGCTGAGCACGATCCGCGGCTTTTTCATCCAGTTTTTGCTGACCGATTTAGTCGCTTAAGTACCCGATTTTAAATCTCCTCCAAGTTCTTAATTTTTTTTGTGACACATAGTCAAGGTGGGATAGGTACCACAACAGCTTAAAACAATATAATTGGAGCTGCGGAAGAGGGATGTCGCTATACATTGTGTAGAGCAACTTCTGTTTCGTAAAACTGTAATAATAATAGTACGTCTGCTGATCATAATAAACAAAACAAATAAATAATTATTCATTTCGATGCAGTTGTTCGGGCGTTATCGAGCGTACATACATTTCGGCGACATCCATTTTTATGTATATACCTACTTTAGGCCGACGGTTTAACTCGCGTATCGCCATCTGAGGTACAAAGTCATAAAACATTAATTAAGTCTCCTATAGAACTATTTAACCACAGATAAAAGTAATGAAAGACTATTCGTCACTAATATCCATATCGCTTGAATCATCATCACTGTCTGTGCAGCTTGAGGTGTCAGAATCTTGGCGATAGGCGATACGTGAGTCAAACGGTCGGCCTATAACTGCCTGCCCTAGCGTTGACAGGATAATTTATCTACACAAACCATCCCCTAATAATAACCAACAAAATAAAATAAAAAATCTGATTTAGTGCAGTTGATCGGAAGTTATCAGCGTACATACTCTTCGGCGATTAATTTTTATTTATATAGAAGATTCCAGCGATACTCTAAATGGTCTTGATCTCTAGATGTGTACTAAATGTGTACATAACATCCAATTTAGCTTATTTATTAGTTTATACCAACAACAGTGAAAGAAGTCAGTCACGCAGTGCTAAAATTAACACCACCATTGCCGAAATAGTAATTAAGAATTCTTATCATTCGGCCCCATCTCACCGAATCAGTTAAACAAGATCTCTAACACTTATGAACAGCGTTTACTTCCGAGGTCTTTTTATAATGGCCATATTAAAGTAGGCTTGTATTGTAATAATTTCATCGAGAGTATAATAAATCACTTCATGTTTCATGTTGCTTATGATCTTAATTGAATTTTGTATAACGAGTTATTTCGCAAAATATGCCGCAAAATGTAATTGTTAATGTAATTTTGCAATATGCTTACTTAAAACTAGGTGTTTTCTATATTAATTAGGTGTAATTAGCTTTGTAAGGCGATTTTTGAATATGCCACCTGAATATGCCTATTGGCACAGACTAGATACCTAATAGACGCCACTTCGTTCAAATATTATATTAAATATCCCGATACCCTACGATAAAAGTCGGCGAGGTATCGGAGAAGTTAGCTAGTTTTGATCGTTCAAGCTCTCGTCCTTGTATGATCCAATCAAAATTAGTTTCTAGACTGACAATATGTAGTGGAAAGACATAAGTTGGCGAGCTAGGGGCCCAGCTATGCGGTGTCTATAGGTAAATGGACGGTGTCTATTGGCTATTGGCATCTGTTTCAGTACAAAAGTTACCCAGATAACCACAATTCTTTACTGATTTTCTGATAAGTACCGATTTTTTTCGCTTTGATGGAACTAAACTCACCTTTACAGGGCGCAGGGCGAGGGGTAAATGGAACTCCCTAAGCGTACTTACTAAAACCTTTTGTTCCACTTCATACCACGCCAGAGGTCACTAACTCCCGACTTGTGATGGCCCGCCCCTACAGGCGTCTTCGTGTCAGGTGGAGCTTTTCCCTACGACAAGGGGCGCGCGTGAAACACTTCGCGCCGCCGTCTTGAGTCCTCGAGTGTAATTTGTATGCCTGAATCTATCGCCTTTACCTACACTCTTGAATCCCGCTAGAGTTGAATCAGAATTGTAATAAGACTCGGAAACTTAGATAGTCCACTTTGCTTTAAGCAAATTGGGAAAACGCACACAACAGAGGGAAACAAAAATGACTCTTCAAAATGGACCCGAGTCTACTACTAATTAGTAAATACTGGTCATTATAAGATTAGTGACCAACTATTATGTTTCTATTATGTTAGCAGCCGTTACTATTGGTGTCCTAGTGAGATATGACCCTAAATAAGATGATAAAATCTCAAATATGAATATGTAACTAGTGCCCCGCATCGGTAAGCATGAGAGCTAATTACATATTTAAACTTTCTAAGTTGTGTCTCTTTCCAAAAGAAAAAACCTTTTAAAATGTGGTACAGGGCTTGAAGCTGAGTCACCTTCGTCCCCGGGTGCAGATCAGGTGACAATAAACTGGCGGTAGGCTTCGGCCGTGGTTAGTGACCACCCACCAGACAGCGCAACGGGTCAGCCCGCCTGCCTTATTGCGGAGGAGACTATGCTCATTAATTAGCTCTCGCGGAACACATAACGCCACCTTCTCGGGTTTCCTGCTGCTAGAGCGCTTCTACAGCGGCTGCAGGTCTGTTGCAACGATATAACTTGTGAAACCATAAATAAAAACTTTCCTACTTTCTTACTGTACGTGATCTCCAACATCAATAATAAAATACAATTTGAAGATTAGCATCAATCTATAACCTTATCCAATCTAGTTTTTAGAACGTAGTTTCTAAACAATCACATACCTCATACCACCTGCCGACAATGTAATTTCACACAGCCTTCAGCGAACTCAAATACTCCGCAAATTATGCGGAAATCCTTGGTGCGCGGGCGCAAACCACGCGCGATATAGATCACTTATAAAATTCCTTGAGATCGAGTTGTTAGGTCATGCGCATGACTGAAGGGTATGATGCCCTCTCATGTGAGAGCAAATCACGATTTTGCTTACAAACTATTTAGAACATGCAGTTCAATTTTTAATGCATCACTGCTCGTCCGTAGTCATGAAACAAACCATAAAGAAATAATAATTCCAACATTATATGTAACGTTTGGTATTGTGCACGATGAACCGCAATAGGCTCGCCCCTATTACGTCTAGGCCCTAATCAAATGCCCTAATCAAATCAATATTCGCCTCTGCCTAGTTATGTTTGTACTATTACTTTAAAAAAAAGACCTAAATACCTAAACAAATCGATAAACTTCTAAGGGTTACAAACATAAATAAATAATATAGTGGGATATTAGCACACACGGTCATCTGATCCCAAACTAAGCAGGGCTTGTACTATGGAAACCAGATAACTGGTAATATACTACATATAATACTTTTCTTTTCTAAATATATACTTATATATAGATAATTACACCCAGACACAAGACAAACAGACATATTTGTCTCGGCTGGGAATCGAACCCACGACCTGCGGCGACATAAAAAGCAAGTATCTTACCGACCACGCCACCGGCCCGTCAAGATATTAATATAATTAATGTGAAATTAATGATGGGAGATCATTGCTTTGTTGCGATTTGTTAATTATAGAAAATGTTGTGTTGAGCAATGTTTGAGACTAGCAGTGGCGCAGTGGTATATGCCACGATTTTGAAATATATATACATAATAATTAATTCTTAGACAGGCCGTTTTTCTCACAACGTTTTTCTTCGCCGATTTTGAGCAGCAGGGATGAAACACTTCAATAAAAGAGGAGTGGGCACGACCATGATTCGAACCCGCGACCTTATTTATCTAAAACAAGGCCCGTACCGCAGCGCCACCGTAGCTCACGCGCGCATTTTATTCCCATGAATTAACAATAATAAACACTTATTCAAATTGTATTAATAATTATAGGAAGTGAACTGTCGTTTTAAAGTTTAAAGGTAACCGGACAAACAAATTGTCTTGTTATTTAGACTGATACAATCGGTGTTCATAAATTCAAGTTGCCTTTGGTCAATTGCCTCTAGCTGCACTTTAAAATGATGTACTTATACTATACTATATATATATATATGCGCATTAATGTACTTATAATAAATCCGAATTACTTTTTAATCAGGTCACGGGTTCGATTCCCGGTCGTGCCCACACATGTTTGTGTGAGTTGGTACATCACCGCTGCTCAATGTCAGTGCGGGAAAACATCGTAAGGAAATCGGCCGCAAACCTGCACTTGGCAAGCGTGTGTAGATTAGGGTCTAAACTCTCTCAACTCGTAAGGTACTTGAGAGAAGACCCGTGTCCAGTGTAGAATACTTAAAAGGGTAGAAGTGAAGGTTTCTGAGAGTCCCAGGACTTATTCGGAAGTCATTTGGATATTGGTTATACCTAGCCGAAAAAGCATTACAACTTAAGATTGCATAGTAACACTGACAAAATATTAGACCTTATTATTCACAGACAGTCGTAAACTTGTTAATGTTTGCAATTATGCGCCATTTTGGATACTAATTAGGATATCTAACTAAGGCAGTACCATTATGCCTAAAACGAAGTTAAAACCATAGAACCTTTTTAGTATGGAACGTGGGAATAAAGTTTATAGGTACCAATGTGAAGTTGAATAAACTTCTTTAGCCTGTAGAAGATTAGTATCTGCCTGCGTCATAGTCCGCGTTAGACCTTTGAGCATTTAACATGGGAGGTGTACTCGCAACTTCTTTTCGGGGAAGCAAGGGTACCACGTACAGCCCACGTGTAAAAGATGAAGAGTCTACAAATGCACACTTAAATAAAAGCTACACACAAAAACGAAACATGAACAGTTTATGCATGCAAACTGTTCATGTACCTCGGCATGTTCATGTGTTTCGTGTTAAATTTTCTAAAACATCTATCATTGAAGAGACTACCGCGTAATGTTAATCTAAGTTGCAAACTATCTACATTCAATTCGTTCAGCTGCCCACCTTTGTATGCTTAGATATATTTTGTGACATATTTAGTTACTAGACATTTAACCATAGGTACGAACTAGTATGTACATACTATGCTGTGCTCTTAGTACGAAATCGTACGTAGGTATACTACGAAAGAAGTTTTCAAATAATAGAACCTGTCAAGATAATAAGTTAAACTGCAAAAAAAATATTAACTATTTTACCTATTCTATTTCTAATTCATTTTATTCTGTTTCTAGCATTAAATATCCGTTTAATCAAAAACAATAATTTGAAAACGCTTATGAACAGGTTCTAGATATAACAAAAACTTTTTTTATATTGACGTACTTGTACTAAGGGTACTAGTAGGTACTGTTGAGTAGATACTATGATCAAATATTCTTGTGGTACCGCCACCCTAACGGACACAGTAAGAGACAATTGTTAATTATTCCTTTATGTACTTAGTTACTAACCTTTTTAGTCAATTGCGTTTTCAGATTATCACGACAACCACATCGGGTACGAAGTTAATTATTACAGTAAACCTGTCTTCTAAGTTCAGTGTAAGATTAAAATGTATAAAGATTATATTCCCAAGAATTAAATTAAAATAAAATTGGTTGGAGTAGCTGTGGATATCGGCTTCGCCTTTGAAATATAAGGTTTCGGGTTCGATCCCCGGTCGTGCACATCTTTGTGTGAATTGTTTCATCGCCGCTGCTCAATATTGGAGAACACATCGTGAGAAGAACTAAACGTTCGAAGACATGTGATATCCACCAACCCGCACTTAGCCAGTGTATGTGGATCAAGACCTAATCTTTATAAATAGTTAGATAGTTGATAGGAGACTCATGCCCAGCTGTGGGACACTAAAAACGTGTCAATGAGGGAAAATTGGATTCAGATTCTAGGGTACCTAAAGATGGTAAAAACCTTGACACTTTTTTTATTACAAAATTAAGACTTTTAACTGAAAATCTTCATTATAATCATGAGACCTACTTAGTTCAAATTTGTGTCTAGGACCAGAAAATGGAGGCAGTGATAAACACCGCTCTGGTTTTGCGAGTTATATTTATGTCTAGAACTATGAAAAGGAGCCGACAGATAAAATTGTCTAAGATGAAATATTCAGACGCATGAGGCCCTTCAAAAAGCAGCATTTAAGGTTTCTAAAGGTATGGTAATGCATTAATGATGCTTCTGGTGTCTCTGGTGTAACTCTCTGGTTACGATACAAAAACGCATAAAGGTATACGCCAAGACCTGACGTATCTTTAAGCGTTGGCTCTTAGAGTCTTTAGTCCTAAGATCTTACAAAGGTATGCCTGCATCTGCCTGTAACGTTATCATATTACCAAATTGTACCTTTTTGAGAGAAAATAAACTTTACATTCTATGATATCGATGGGTCGGTGACGTGGTCGGTAAGATAATTGCATTTTACGCCGCAGGTCGTGGGTTAGATTCCCACTCAAATCAGACATTTGTGTGATGAACACGTCTGTTTGTCTTGAGTCTCGATGATATTATCTATATTTAAGTAGATATGTATTTACAAAAAAATATTATATTTCATATATTACCACTTATCTGGTTATCATAGTATTGTCTTAGATTTACGCGAATATCACGCATTGAAATAAAACTACTTTTTAACGGATTTTATCGCGGTTTATTTTAGATTTCAGATCCCGACGTTTCATAGTCTTTTCAAACTTCATGTTCACGGGTGGACTGAGGTATTTGACGTCCAAAAATATTAATCACAATTATTACTGACTACCTACAAACATAATTATTTGAGTTGCATAAAAATTAAACCGCGATAAAATCCGTTAAAAAGTAGTTTATTTCAATATTACCACTTATCTGATTTTCATAGTACAAGCTCTGGTTAGTTTGGGATCAGATCCTTTAACAAGTCTCAGAAATCTCATAACAAATCAAGCATTTACTCAACAGTTGACAGCCATAAAATCTTTAATACATCACGGATCCTTATAAAGTAATACCAAGATATACCTTATTGTAGGACAGTAATGATATCGCAATTGCTTTACGTCTCAACGATGGTGTTATTGAGTAACTGAAGCGAAGTTGTATACACAGGGCACTGGATATAGGTAATTGTGGTACTTGTTACAAATGATGGCCCATAAATATTTATTGCTCATTGTCATATGTATTTATTGTACGAAGTAGTATCATTGTAAATAGGTACGCATGTTTCCAAGATAAGTAAATTAATTAAACAAAAATGTTGGTTGGGAACGTATCTTTTTTTTCATTTACCTTATCTTTTTTCTTATTTCTATTTGAGTCGGCTCCTAGCAACGTCTTGAGCCGAGGTTCTTTCCCACATGGGGAGCCCTCATAGCTGTTGTACTAAATCGGTTCAATCGCCCTCGGAAGGCTTACCGAAAAAGTCCTGTGAACCAGTAAAGGCCCTTCCGGCTAATAGGGTTAGGTCATCCGCAAAAAAAATACCAGAATTATACGAGCGACTGCCATCAGAATTTACCTCGAAACCTGTGGGAAACCAGTAGCTGTGACGGTTAGACCAGGTGGCAGATTATATTAGGCTTCTGACTACCTATATCGATTGTCATAGATGTGGTAAATGACAACCGGGATCCACGGTTTAACGTGCTTTTCGAGGCGCGGAGGGTACTCTAATCTTCGTTGTTACACAAAGATTGTCCAGAGCAGGAATCGTAACCGCGACCTCCCGGGCACAGTATAGCCCAATCGGACAGTTTATACCGCTCGACTACCGAGGTAGTAGTAGTTTTAGTAAATATTTTTAAGTTGAGTAAAAATATACAAAAAACCCTGTCGAATATTTTGAAGTGGTAGGTAGTTGTCTTAGATTTACGCGAATATCACACATTGAAATAATACTACTTTTTAACGGATTTTTTATAGAAAACCAACACATACAAATAGGTATCTAAACGGTGATTCGCACCACCATCCTAAACAGTTAGCTACCGTGGGCAAAACTTTGTTTCAGAGAGCACACGGGGTCTGTGATGATGAACACCTTGACGCAGAGCTTAAGTACGTCAAGCAAGTATTGCATGACAACAAGCTCCGAGCACCGCGTCGCCGCAGACCACGTGTAAAACCAGCTACAGTTGAAAGGCAACCTGCAATTCTTCCTTATATAAGAGGAGTGACCGACAAGATTGGCTATATCCTTAAGCGGGCTTCTATAAATACTTACTTCAAGCCAAAAACCAAGATAAGTCAATTTTTACCATCTGTCAAGCGTCAAGTCCCTCTACAAGATGCGGGTGTTTATAAAATTGACTGTGAGTGTGGACTCTCATATATAGGACAAACAAAAAGAAGTATAGGGACCCGCGTAAAAGAGCACATAGCTGACGTAAAACATCAACGCTCGACGAAATCTGCAGTGTGTGAACATACTCAAAAAGGCCCCAAGCATTACCTGAAATTTGATAAAACACAGGTCCTTGTCAAAGAAAATCGGTTCCTACCAAGAATGATCCGTGAAGCTATTGAAATTAAAAAACATCCTAATTTTAACAGAGAAAATGGTTGGAATATACCACCAGCTTGGGACCCAGTGCTTAATTTACTTGTACCAAAACCCAAGCAAAATCAACTCAGAATTCAAGACACTGTGAGCTCAGTTTGCTTAAATCGGAACGCAACTTAAATATTAATTGTTTGAAGGTAGTCAGTAATAATTGTGATTAATATTTTTGGACGTCAAATACCTCAGTCCACCCGTGAACATGAAGTCTGAAAAGACTTTGAAACGTCGGGATCTAAAATCTAAAATAAACCGCGATAAAATCCATTAAAAATTAGTTTTATTTCAATGGTAGGTAGTTGTTGCACGGTATTAATCGTCATTATATCAAATAGTTTGGGGACTGAGTCACCTTCGTCCGTGGGTGTAAACCTTTAGTTGAATCCCCACACGTGGTCCCCGGGTGGTGCAAATCAGTGCCGCCAAGTGGCCTTGCCGTGTTCCGGTGCGATGTCTGGTGACACCTTGCAGAGAGGGTGGGTCGGATTTGTTGCTCCTTTGAGGTTTCTAACCTTAAGGAGGCTCATTCTACTGCCAATTTCTCACCGATAATCATTCGTAATCACGAGTGAATCGGTACACTGGCTGGCGCGTTCCATCGTAGACTACATCATTGCTTAACATCAGGCAAGTTGTAGTCAAGCGCTAGCCTATCGCAGAATAAAAAAAATAACGTGAGCACTCACCATGAGATTATGGAAGTTCTTATGTGGAGTCTGCAAGGCAGGCGTAGTGTAGAACATCTTACAATCACAATTTGGGTTAGATCCCTGGCAGAAGTTGGATGAAATAATAAAAATAAAATAATGGAAACCAGCTATCTGAAAATATACTACAAATAATTTTATTGTAGTATGTTATTATTATTTTCGGCTCATCTTTACAAATGAAAAGTAGAATAGGTTGACTACTTTTCATTTGTAAAGATAATCTGAAAATAGCATGAAATGATAATGTTGGCAACATTGGATGACGTAGGCGGCGCGAGAGCAGCGGCTGCCAATATGGCGAGCGAGATCTACTAACACTTGCTCATTCATTCAGAACGGAGTGATTGATTGGTTCTTATGGCTCTTTGATGCATTCCTATGAGAAACCTCGCGCCATATTGTAGTCAGAATTGATATTAGATTTATAGGTGGTTTAAATAATTTGTAGAATAACAATAAAGATCCTCAATAATTATACAAGTCAAGTATACTATTACTTGACTTATATAATTATTGAGTTTAATGTGCAAGTTTTAGGTTTTAACAGATTTTAAGCTAACAGTAATGTACGGTTGATTTGTAAAATGAAAGATAAAATGATAATGATAAAGAATGATATATTAACTACACAGATTTACACTATATATATATTGCTAATGATAGGTACGCGGTGCGGAGTTAACAACTGAGCTTATAGGTCGCGGAGAATGCTATGTCTACGAATTTGCTGCAATTACTAACCGATTGTTATTATGTTTTAATGCGTTTTATAAAGAAACTAGCTGCCCCAGCGAACTTCGTACCGCCAGCGGACAAAATTGTGAATCTAAACCATTCCCAGATCCCCTTGAACACACACAAAAAATTTCATCAAAATCGGTCCAGTCGTTTAGGAGGAGTTCAGTCACATACACACGCACACAAGAAATATATATATTAAGATAAGTTGGTCACTGGGCGGCCGCGTCAACAGAAAACTAATACTATTGATTTGTACGGGTTTGCCCGTACAAGTAAGTTATATTAGAAGATATTTAGAAGTAAGTATTATTATTAAGTATTAACTATTTCATGACTACAAAGATCCCATAAAAGACCTTGACCTTAGAAAAATAACATTCTAACATCCATTGAAATACTAGTACTTTGTTTACACCTTCCAAAAGTTATTAAACTCACTTAAACTACTTCACAGCTGTTAACATTTTGTTAGCTATGTGTTAACAAGCAATAAGGGCCTACAATTTGTTAAACCAAGTACCACGCCAAACTACCATGCGCTACATCTCAGATAAAACCCGCCTTTACTATTATGTTGGTAGTTTAAAAATAGTGCTGTTATTGTATAACCCATAATAGCCAACTTTACGGATAAAAGAGTTGTTATGTAAAACGTAGGTAGTTGTTGTAACTAACCGTAACGCCAATGAGTTAGTTTCACAGTAATTGTGAGTAGGTATAGGATACAATGTTTCCACACTTCCATGTTGCAAACTCGCCTTGAATTGAGTTCGCTCAATGGTTGTATGAGCGTATAAACCATTGAAGTGCTTTGAGAATTTTCCGTTGCATGGTAGTGCCCGTACGTACTTGTTTTAAATTTTTTTATTATGTAATAGACTTGCGCTGGACTACGACTTGCCTGTTATTAAGCAATGATGCAGTCTACGATGAAACGAGCTAACCAGTGACCAAGTAAATACCGATTCACTCGTGATTTGAAAACAGGCAGATTATAGGCTTTATATTCTTTACTGGTCATGAAGGATTTTCACTATATTATTATTATAGGTTTTAATTAGGTAGATATAAAAGAGGATTAACTTTTGTATATTGGTATTGTATTTAGATTTACCCTTGTGCTCCATATCTAATGGTTCATGTTCTGTAATTAAACTGCAAACGTACGAAATGATATTATGTAATTAGATTTTATTCAATTAGTTTCCTGCTAACTACCTACTGGTATTCGCAAATTTTAATACAGAGCCCATTTATCACGAACTGCGATAAGGAAATAGGTTACAAAAACTCGAATTATTTATTACCAATATCTTAAATTGCTCTACTTAATCATTGAAATGATTACTCCTAGAATTTATTAGCTTATTTTTACTACTTATTTGAAATAATAGATGTTTAATCAAATTACTCCAAATAAACTATGTTTTTATAAGCGACTTAACCCACCTCCGCAATTCCGCCTCTGCTCGTCCTGGAAGCCAGGTTCAACAGCGACGCTGAGAAGACACTCGGGATTTGAACCTGACCAAGTCCCCGGACACCTAAACTGTCTTAGATCTCGCACGAATTTAATCATAAAGATATTAGGTGGAGTTGTAAAGTTGGATTGCCCACATCCCTCCAGGCAAATCGAGTGACAGCATACAGAAAAAAGAAAAGAAAAAAGAAGAAAGAATAAGAATAAGAGGTTTAAATTGCCTCAAATACAAACATAGGTAAGTATGGTCTTAAAATGTTCGTGACAGTTACCCGTAATGGTCTACTAGAATATTAGTCTAATGGACTACCAAAGTTTATTATTTACGTGGTGAAAACCTGTGAAGAGAATCCCATTTTTGTAGGAAAGTAAGTGCTTACCAACTCTTTACTATGGATCTTCTCTCAACTATCATAAGAGTTGTAAGAGATTATACGAGAAACGGGATAGGTCACACGTCTCGATGGGATCTCTATCACATACCAAGGCAAGCTCTAAATTTAATTCCTTAAGGAAAGCGGAAACTTTTTTAGTGTTCTTGGACAGGGCACGGGTCTTCTCTCTACTACCTAACCTCACGTCACGATTTTCTTCACCGATGTTGAGCAAAAATTAGGTTATGCTAAATAAAGCGCATAGTAGCTATAAATTAGCAACAAATACTGCAAAAACTATATCGAATTTCAAGATTGTAACCAAATCGATTTTAGTCACATTAATCTACATAAACTACTTCCTATACCCCTCTCTGTCACACTCACTGAACTTTACATAAGATAACTGGCATATAACAAATTAGATTCTACCCAAACCGGCTGTCACCATCACAATAATAATTTGTTGATCACGAAATAATACTTGCTACTGATTATAGATTACTGCTTTTAGGGCTGCCTAAAGTCCGTCTGTTCATCTGTCTACGGATCGATAAGGTTTTTGAAGCCACTGACACCCTTATTGTCATGAATCGTAGGTACCTATTTCCATAGAAAGTGTCTATTTTTAGGGCTATTACAGCGACAAAATCAGTAATAACGGAACCGAAATAACCGGACTCACAGACGAAGAGCTCTTTGTATAAGCCCAATTCGCACTTGAGATATAATGGATACAAAAGAAATTAGCATATACATAATAATACAGGGTGGAATTGACAACCCTCCACAAAGTAAGGGGGTGCATTCAGCTCCGTAATTAGAACCATTTTCCATCGGAAATATTGCCCGAATCTTTTTTTTATTTTTATATTTTGTATAATTTGCTTTACTACCTATTTTCTTAAATTTAACAAATTAACGTAAACGGTGGTCAATAATAATTTGGGTAAAATTCCTAAGTCCGCCCGTAACGCGGGTGCGTTCGGAGGTAAGGACTAACCCTATTCGCTATAAGGGTTTTCCTAAGGTAACGATACATTCCTTATAAGTTAACAAAACAAATCATGATTATTAGATACACATCAATTCCTGCACTAATTTTATGTAACGTTCATATTAATATAATGAACGGATTTCATGCTATCAGTTTGTGGAGGGCGGTCCCATCTACCCGATAAAGACACTGAATTTTCAAATAAATACAGAGAGATAGTTATACTTACATATATAAATGGTTTATTAGACTCTTTATCGAGCATATCTTATCTTATATCTTTAATATAGCAATTCTTGTATATATATAATTGGAATCTCGGAATCGGCCCCAACGATTTTCATAAAATTTAGTATATAGGGAGTTTCGGGGGCGATAAATCTATCTAGCTAGGAATCATTTTTAGAAAATGTCATTTAAAAAAAAATACCGAGCAAAGCTCGGTCATCCAGATATTGAATCTTATAATAACTACAAATAACGCACAGAAAAGTGTTTGTAGCAACCTTATAACATAAAATCATAATGGTCACACCGTATTACACACACCGACTTACTTAAGAATAATATCATCAAGGTTGTTAGAGCAAAAAAAGTACCAATCATTCAAAAATCATTCAACTCATCAAGATTACAGGATATTCGGTGATTTGTGAGAAAAACTAATTAATGTCGTCTTTCTATATTGTAATTGAAAATGATGATGTGCGAAATACGTAAATCAGGTGTTCACTTCAATAATAAACTACATCGTTAGTTGCTATCGACTGAAGGTACTCTGGCAATGCATCCGAACAAACTTGTTGTAAACTCCTGTTAACCTCAACTATTATTTGAAAAAAGATTAGGAATTTACCTAACTGCGCGTTTGCACTGCACAACAAAACATGATACAAGCATAGTCTTATCTCTTTCTACTCATCTATAAACGATAGAGATAGACAGTGCTTGCAACAAGTTTTCTTGTGCATTGTATGCCAGTTGAAACTAGGGATTACACAGCATTATTAACATCGATTGCGTCCACTGCTAAAGGAAAACTTTTAATCCAGTGCACAAACTTTGAGAAAATAAACTTAAACAAGTTTTTATAAACACTCATTTTTATTTTGATATATCTTAGTACAAAAAATAACGTTAATTTCTAACTAAAGATGTCATTGCCTACTATGCGTTTCAAATAAGAATAGGACTGTAAATCCGCCATCTTGGAACTGAATTAACTCGCAGAGATAATCAGTCTAATGTCCAAACCTATTTTGAAGGAGTTTTTAAGTATCAGCGACCGACACAGTTAATAGTTATTAGTCCTCTCATACTGAGCATTGTTATAAGGTCCTATACTCGGTCCATAACATTCATCATTATCATCATCATCAGCCTATTTTCACTGCTGGACATAGGCCTCTCCTAAAGCACGCCACAGAGCACGATCCGCGGTTTTTCCCATCCAGTTCTTGCCGTCCGCCATGCTGAGATCGTCACTCTACCTAGTCTGAGGGTGTCCTACGCTACCTACGTTTGCCAATCCTTGGTCTCCACTCAAGAACTCGTTTACCCTAGCGGTTGTCAGTTCTGTGACAGCTATGACCGGTCCACTGCCACTTCAGCTTACTAATCCGGTGAGCTATGTCAATTACCTTAGTTCTCTGTCGGATCACTTCATTTCAAATTCGATCCTTCATAGATACTCATAGCCCTTTCCATACCTCGCTGTCCGTCGCCGTCGCTGTCCTGTCGCTGTCGCGGTCCATGACATTGTGTATGTAGAAAATACATTACACCACATGAAATAATAATATTAGGTACATTGTTATGAAAGCCATATACAAGGTGTAACTCCAATCTTTGCTCTAAATCAATTCAACAATAACAAATGATTGTCAAACAGATTTCTCCAACGAAAGTATAGATAACAAAGCATTCTAAAACAATACCTATTTCGATATAGTCGAAAATAGTTTGCGTCAATCGACCTAGAAGCATAAAACATTTTTTAAAAGATTACTTGTTATTCTAATGATTATGAAATAAACAATACGCTGCGAATATTATTGCATAGTAATTGTTAAGCCCTACTATGGAAAGCGAGTTTGTAATCGAAAATATGAAATTCGATTGCTTTAACTTTGATTGTCATGCGACATTCATTTTTGAATGCGAGTTGCTTAAAATATCGTGCCTAATATTATTAATATTTCTAAAGTTAATAAACAAGAACTAGATTGTCATTCTCAGTTTTTACCAGCGACTTCGATCGCAAAAGACTGTATTACTGGCATAAAATCAATCAATCGTTTTTGAGAGATAAATTATTTTTAAAACAAAAATCAAGGAAATAGACAGTACATGACGGGCCGGTGGCGTGGTCGGTAAGATACTTGCTTTTCACGCCGCAGGTCGTGGGTTCGATTCCCACCCGAGCCAAACATTTGTTTAAATATGTCTGTTTGTCTTGTGTCTGGGTGTAATTATATCTATATTTAAGTATGTATTTACAAAAGAAAAGTATTATATGTAGTATATTACCAGTTATCTGATTTCCATAGTACAAGCTCTGCTTAGTTTGGGATCAGATGGCCGTGTGTGTTAATGTCCCACTATGTTATTATTATTATTATTATTATACATTCACGCCTTTATTGGCATAGTTTAGGCAGAGGTTTAAGAGAGCCACGTGTACTATCTAAACACATTTCCTTGGCTTCATTTATGTTCCCACATCAGATCACCGATTCTCGCGCGTTAGACATTTATCTCTAGTCGACATTTATGTAACAAAAATGGCGATTTCTTTAGTTTTTCAATGATAGCCGCCATTTTTTCGACATTTTTTCACTACAATTGAACAAATCTAAGAAGTGCCTTTGACGTTTCACTGTTTTCTATTAAATTAGCTTTATAGAGGCGTAATTCACACTATTTTTATTAGCTTTCTTGTAAAATAATTGAATTATGAAGCTATTTTTTAACATAACCTAACATAACATAAACAATTTTCATACAAAAATAAACTTCTATATGTACTACGTTTAGAACTGTCAAACGGACTTCTTAGATTTGATGGACTGTAGAGATAAATGTCTAAAGCGCGCAAATGTCGAAAAAAATGGCGGATGTTATTGAATAACAAAAGAAATCGCCATTTTTGTTAAACAAATGTCTATTTTAATTAAAGATTAAGGTCTATAGCGCCAGAATCGGAGCCCTGGTCTTACAATACGGCAGTTTTAAGAGGAACACGCAGCCCTTTTGAACAACATAAGGATATTACTATTATTATTATTTTGCTTATAGTATTGACGACATTTTTTTGTGAGTCAGATAGATAAATTTATAATATTGGACATACCTATATTTTTCTGCTATTTCATTTATCTCTGTACCAAGTTACTTGCGACCAGATGGTCATTAGCTCAGCATTAATAAGTGGTATCAAATTGTAGTGCGTAGTTGTGCATTATAATTATACTCATTAATTACTTTAATGTGTGAAAAAAATATTAAATAAACACAGTAATAAAGCTTCAGAAATACAACTTTATTTCTTGAAGCGTAAAATAACAATGATTATTAAAATTTTGAATTTGTTAACTTCCTAGTTAGGTAAATTGTTTTAAAAAACCAGTAAATCCACACTGACATAATTAAGATTGTATTATATCCTTAACCACGTGTACCCAACACACAACTTCCTCAAAAATAAAATACCTAGCACAGTATTCAAAAGATACGCCTTATAACGGCTATAGGACTAAATATCGTAACTTGGAATTCGTCGAACAAAATAACTACTAGTATTGAAATAGATCTAATCTTTTTTTAAAGGATTTTATCGCGGTATATTTTTTTTTGACGGGCCGGTGTCGTGGTCGGTAAGATACTTGCTTTTCACGCCGCAGGTCGTGGGTTCGATTCCCACCCGAGACAAACATTAGTGATGAACATTTGTGTTTATGTCGAGTCTGGGTGTAAATATCTATTATAATATAAACCATATAAACCATTTATTTTGTTACACACTATAGGTACAATCACAGAAATCACACAAAAATATTTAGCATGCAACACGGAATCCAACTCAGTAATTGCTGTACTAGCGCACAGCACTGATTTTCAATATAAGTATTTATTTACAAAAGAAAAGTATTTTAAGCATAGTATATACCAGTTATCTGGTTTCCATAACACAAGCTCTGCTTAGCTTGGGACCAGATGACCGTGTGTGTTAATGTTCCAGAATATTTATATTTATTTTTTAATGATTTTTTTTATTTGAAATCCCTACGTTTGAGAGTCTTTTCAGACTTCATGGTCACGGGTGGACTGAGATATTTGACGTCCAAAAATATTTATTATTACTGACTACCTACAAACATTATTATTTAAGTTGCGTTCCGATTTAAGCAAACTGAGCTCATAGTGTCTTGAATTCTGAGTTGATTTTGCTTGGGTTTTGCTACAAGTTAATTAAGCACTGGGTCCCAAGTTTGTGGTATATTCCAACCATTTTCTATATTCATTCTTGGTAGGATTGTATTTAAAGGACTAGAATATATTTAGAGTTCTATAGAAATCTGCTTACCTGTGTATCTGTGTACAAGTTTTGCTGCCTCATAGCGCGTAAATGGATGCACCAATTTTAATGCTGTTTTCTTCTCAAAGAAAGTGATTGAGTTAATTTTAGCTGGGTTCGAATAAAAATTAAATATTTTTTTTATAATAATTCTTAGAAAAAAGTTTAGTAGATTGCCCAAAAAGCGACTCACGAAGTTTCAAGTACATATTTATCATTAAAAAAAGTGTAATGTCTTTAGGACTAGTAGTACAGTTCGGTCACGCACGTACATTATCGCCATGAACCACATTGTGAAGGACGTTGCAGTTCTCACATTAGTTAACCTTTGCCCGATTTGTTTAAACCATTGAAATACAAATCACACATTCAGAGTACATGAGGTGCCACTGCTTTATTCCTTCGCTGAGATAATAATCAGGCATAGCTTATAGACGGGGTTTTCCCCCCGTCTACCAGCTATGCCTGATTTCACTAACTAATGAGCAGCGGTGGCGCAGCGGTACACGCCTCGGCTTAGAATTATAAAGCCGAGGATTCGAATCCCGGTCGTGCCCACACATCTTAGTGTGAAATGTTAAATCGCCGCTGCTCAATATCGGTGAAGGAAAACATTGTCAGGAAATCGGTATGTCTAAGAACTAATCATTCGAGGACATGTGACATCCATCAACCCGCACTTGGCCAGCGTGTATGGATTAAGAAGTAAACTCTTTCGACTCGTAAGATATTTGAGAGAAGACCCGTGCCCAGCAGTGGGACACTAAAATGGGTTGAAATGATGATTCAGAGTACACGAAGTTTTACTGCTTGATTCCTTCGTTGAGAAAATAATCAGCTACAGCTCGTAGAGGGGGGATGCATTTGACTCTAAAGTAACAGCTTTTAAAGCATAATATTATGTAAATAGAACCTTTCATAACGTACCTCTACTCGTATTGTCTTAGATTTACACGAATATCACACATTGAAATAAAACTAAAAAAGAAGAAAAGAATTTAATAGACTTTGAAACGTCGGGATCTAAAATCTAAAATAAACCGCAATGAAATACGTTAAAAAGTAGTTTTATTTCAATACCTCTTCTATTTTTTAATAAGCTATCTAATAAAATGCCACACAATGGAAATGGCGAAAAAACATTTTTCGTTCCCGTTTTACCTATAAGATTTTTTTAAGATTTATTTTTACTACTTAGAATATGATATTGATATCAGCAGCGCAGACTTAGTTGTAAAAATAATTATACACGTCTACACATCAAGCTATACATTTCCAGTATAAGCTGGCCTCTCGTTATACAGAAATTCTATACAATGTGAGATCAGTTTATACTGGAAAATAAAGATAAATGTGTAGCCGTGTGTACCAAATTACAGGTCTGCAGTACCAGAGACAAATGTACAAACAGACAACGGACACGACGAAACAACAAGGGTTCCTACATGAAGTTTGTACCAATGCATAAACTGTTCATCATTCGTGTTTATGTGTTGCTTTTATTTACATGTGCATTTGTAAAGACGCTTCAACTTTTACAAGTGTGCTGTACGTGGTTAGTTTACTACGGTACCCTTAAACGCCTCAAAAACGGAAAATTGGTTCCTTTAAACTTTATGACCAGTATAAGCTGACCTCTTATCGCTCGTAAAACCTATACAATGTGAGATCAGCTTATACTGCAAATGTAAGCTTAGCTTAGCTTGATGTGTAGCCGTTTGTACATATACATATGTGAAAGTTATAACACCCCTCTTTTTTGTCAATTATAATACGAACCGACTTCTATGTTTTAACAATAACTCAAACCCCGCTCAAACGATTTCTATAAAATATATATGGAACCATCTGAAAAGTAAACTCTTTGAAACAATAAAAGAATTATCAAAGTTGACCTATGATTGGCGGAAATATCGCATAACATACGTCCAAAAAAACATACAGTCGAACTGAGAGTCACCTTCTTTTTGAATACGGTTGAAATACACATTTATAGGTACATTAATTACTTAAAATTTAATAAATTATACTTTATAGGACAGCATACCACAGAACGTAATGACATTTTTATTAATATACATAATTATAATTATATTACACCACATTATCTTGTTTTTATACAAACGACCCTGTGTTGAAAATTAAAACATAATAATGATATTTTTTGTTAAAACAGTAAATACCTAGCTTTTTAACTACCTGCATAACGAAGTGGCAGTAACGGTTATTTTTGAATAAGGAAAAACTACATTTTTTTCCTAATATTGCGATTTTAAACTGAATAACTGCTATCCTGTTAACGATTAACCAAATATGTACTTTATGAATTAAAAAGTGGGAAAATGATAATGAATGCATGGACATACTAGCTTATGATATCTTTCCTACTCACACATATCACTTGCTCTTCTCATGAACGAAGACTGATAGCTAATAACTAATAGCGGATAGCAGAAACGCTGGATAGAAGGAACCTTTGTACGCGCCAGTAGTTTGCAGGGACGGGCAGCCGCCTATCCAGTTTAATAATGTAACCGCTTGTGATGATACGCATTTAACCGCAACAAAATTTCAAGCGGTTGCATACTAAACTGGAAACGCGGTCTGCTGCGTGGTTAGCCGCTGGGGGTGCACCCGTGATCAAACCGATAGTGCGTACAAGGGCTCGTCAGTGTACGTACTAAATTAATCTTTAGCTCTAGCGGTCAAATCACTATTACGTACAAGGGGTTAGGGATAACTTGTTTATCAATAACTCGTTACTCGTTGCTTTAAATAACGTGTTACCTGCTATTTTAATTACTACCACTACTACCTATATACATACCAAGGTCTGCATAATTTTTTAAACCTGTAAATATTCTAGAACGACGTTCGTTCCTCATTTGTAATTATTGCTTCGACTTATTTTGTAAATGGTTTTTGTTAATTAAATAAAAGAGTTATTTTTCGGGAAATATGTTTTTATTTCATGCATAATTTAAGTAATTGTGAAGCGGAATTGTCATAAATGTGTATCACATATGAGTGATGTTTTAAGTTTTTTATCTCGACATTCTTGAGTAAAACGAAAATATACATTAAGTTAACAAAGACATTACTAATTTTATTCTTTATAAAAAACTTAAAATAATTAGGTATGTAGAGGTACCTACCTTATTTATATTATTAAAACGTTGAAGGATTATTTCAACGATGGTAGATTGTTACTCGACATCACTTGTGCGCGTACAAAGTGAGTCTGGCGTAGCTACTGACAGACCAGCTCCTGGAGGATTCCTAGTAAATCCTTAAGGTTGCCGACGGCCTGGTGCGACCCTGTATCTTGCCAGTACGGTACAACATTGAGAATCTTATGTACTACGTAGACTTTTATGCAATAGTTTTACGTAGGTACTTATAGCACATCCTTGAGCCATTTTTTAAATTACCCATAAGGACTTTCATTGGTTCACCAGACTGAGCCGTTAAATAACTGCAATGACCACTAACAAGGAAGAGGGGAAGCCTTTCATTTAATAACTTGAATTTGGCTTGTATTTTATAAGCTTTTGTTTCGAATTATACCGAACTCAAAACTTCAACCCTTTTTAGTGTCGCACTGATGTGTCTAGGGTCTTGTCTCAACCATCTTACGAGCAGGAAATGTTGGCCTTAATCCACACACGCTGGCCAAATGCGAGTGGGTGGATGACACATGTCCTCCAATAATTAGTTCTTAAAGATGCCGGTTCCCACACGATGTTTTCCTTCGCCGATATTGAGCAGCGGCGTTCAACAATTCACACAATGTGTGGACACGACCGGGGAACGAACCCGCGACCTTATATCACAAAGGCAATAGTGATACCGCTGCTCCACCGCTGCTCTATTATTAAGTAAAAATTCCGTGATTAGGTAATGCCAACAACTATTAATCTAATCTAATTCATTTAAATAATAAATCTAAGACATTCTAGAATGTGTACGACCTTTATATAAATACTAATAGCAGTATTATAATCACAAGTACTGTGAAAACCAACGCGGTACCTAAACTGGACATAAGACCACTTTACATAGAGCTCCCCCGTCCCCTTTGCTCTTAGAAATATGGAACAGGATATGTAAATGTATAGTTTTATAAGGGTCAATTAATATTGGCTGATAAATAGCCAAGCGGTACTCCACCTTGGCCTTTCGCAAATTGGTTCAACTGTTGACTCGCGGTTATGATTGATACAGTCCTAAGCTAAGGGCTATTTCAAATTATGCGTTTTCGACGGACTTTCTAGACGGTCAGTCTAAATCTTTTGTAATGATTTTGAGTTTGTTTTTCTATTTTGTGGCGTGGTCGGTAAGATACTTGCTTTTCACGCCGCAGGTCGTGGGTTCGATTCCCATCCGAGACAACATTAGTGATGAACATTTGTGTTTGTGTCGAGTCAGGGTGTAATATCTATTATATGTATACATATATGTACAAAAGAAAACTATTATATGTATAGTATATACCAGTCATCTGGTTTCCATAACACAAGCTCTGCTTAGCTTGTGACCAGATGACAGTGTGTGTTAATGTCCCAAAATATTTATTTATTTATATTTATTTATTTTGCTTAAATTTTTTCCTTTATGCTCTTGAAGGAAAATATACCTAATTATTAAATTGCATTATCGTAGGGACCTAAATGGAATCATTGATTCTATATAGGTAATTAAGTTCTTTTGTACTCTGTTTATTTCTTACGGTGCAAAAGATATATACCTACCTACATTTAGCTTCAGTTTTTGTATCACTTTAGGATATCACGTTTAAAAATCAACCATACTATGTATCGACATTTAAATGTCTTAATCCATTGAGTAAACACTTTGACTATGAAATTTGCTAAAATATATTTTAAATCAATGATAAAAATACGAATTATTGATCAAATTCTAAACACATTCCTAAATTTAACACAATTCTTGACCACAAGTTATGCTTAAGTAGGTATCTATCTAATATCTTTAAATAAGCAATTCTTGGAATAATAAATAATTGGAATAATAATAATTCTATATATAATTGGAATCTCGGAATCGGCTCCAACGATTTTCATAAAATTTAATATGTAGGAGGTTTCGGGGGCGATAAATCGATCTAGCCAGGAATCATTTTTAGAGATAGTCATTAAAAAAAATAGCGAGCAAAGATCGGTCATCCAGATATTTATTTTTAACCAAGACCAAAAACTAAGTTAATACTTTTAACCTGGTATTTACACTGGTTTGGGATGATTTTCGTACTACACGCGTGTAAGAACTAAATCAACCTACATTATATACAGATTTTACTGTTTCGCGTGAACACATGTACGAATACAGATGAAACGTTGCACAAACGTTGTTTATTTATTGGATTAACTTATCCCTAGGATATTTATCAAATGTAGCTAACAACCGCACAATTTGAAAGAGCCTTAAACAGTGTCCTTGATTTATTAAATGTTAGATGATGGTCTAATTGTCGCAATGTCGCCTTGGAATTTTGATACGATCGCGATAAAGTATCAATGAGTCGAATTTAATGTCGCACTCATTAATATAAGATGTATTAGCACATGTGACTATTACCACAGAATACTAAATAGTGCAAGTACCCTTTGATTTAACATTGAAATAATTTAAAAATTGAAATGTTTTTGCCGCAATTTAACACGTGCTTACATTCACATGCTGATATGAATGCCAAATATTGAAAAGTGAGTGTTTTTGAGAACAACTAGGTTTAATTAATTTATCAAGGAAACTATTTATATATGTACTAGCTTTCCGCCCGCGGCTTCGCCTGCGTGTATGTCGGTTATCGCACCAAAACATTACCTTCGTTTTGCGCAGTCGGATAAAAACTATCCTATGTCCTTTCTCGGGTTTCAAACTACCTCCATACCCAACTTCATCCAAATCGGTTAAGTAGTTTTTGCGTGAAAGCGTAACAAACAAACTTACATTCGCATTTATAATATTAAGTATAGATATAGATGTAGATATAGATATAGATATAGATATAGATATAGATATTTTTAGCAATCAGAAGGGAAATTTATTAAAAAATAATGAGACATCAATCAAAATTGCAGTTAATTATAATTTACACAGAATAAATGGGTATTACAACACTAGTTACGTTAGCACAACATAACGGTATCGCGACAATTCAAATACGAATGGGCCTTCAGCCTCTGGTGACCGCTCCTTTATACTGAACGTTTGAAAGTTTCATTCATTCTTCTTCGTTCGGAGCAGCAATCTCTAACAATATCATAACGGGCAATTAACGCGCTCACCTTTAATTTCGCTTTACGTTTCGACCCCGTATCGAAGCGTACCGGTCGTTGACTCAAGCAGACTGATCCAGCGAAATAAATAAATATAAATAATAATAAATAAATATTAATAATGCAACGCGAAAGTATCACAGTAGATTATACTATACTGCTTTATGACACCCTGTTACAAAGTAAAGTTCCTTAAGTTTGGTGAGTTTGTTGAGAAATTTTTACAGAATAGGTAATTTAAGACTAATACAGTTTTAGGTACAGTATTAGTCTTAAATTACCTATTCTGTACAAAAATAAATAAAATAAAATAAAAGAAGTAAAAACTCCACGACAAGGACAATTATAATATTTATGGGCTGAGTTACCTTTTTCCTTTGGAGTGCAACTTTAATGTGATGGCCCACTCGTGATCCCTGGTAATGCAAATCAGGTGACATCAAACGGGTGGTAGGCTTCGGCCGTGGTCACCTACCAGATATAGCCTTGCCATGGATCTGTTGGTCCCAAAAACACACGTAATCACAAGCGAATTCGTATATTAGTGTGTATCATTATAGACCATACTGTACTTAACATTAGACTAGGTGTGGTCAAGCGCAAGATTGTTTTAGAATAGAAAATGTACCTATGTAGTCCAAATTTTAAATCTTGTGGTCCAGGGGTAAGCGCTTAACACCCGCAAGGTGACGGGTTCGATTTCAGTGAAGCAGGAAGACTTTTCTAATATACTTAGAGAATCTTAGTTGCATAACGAAGTTTGGAGTAGTGCCCGATGAACAGTAATAACCTAGTCCCCTATTGGACCTAAACATATCCGGCTTAAATTAGGTGATATCCACCTCTGCTTACACCTTCGGTTAACACAGGCGTGACGCAGTGTTATTTTTAAAAATATCAATTAAATAACAATACATTCGTAATGAAATTACTTAGTATCACTATCGTAAATTTATTGAATGATTGATTAATTGATAACAATAGAAATATTATAAACCTGCAGTTAACAGACTATAAATCAAAATTAAAGTGCATATTATTTTAACGTCAAAAGTGGGACCTTGTCGAAACTAGAGCTGAGGCCGAATAGATATTAGTCGCCTTTGTCTCAAGTTGTTACGTTATTTAATAGCTAATTGTAACAAGATACAAGCAGTTATAAATTTTATTTTAATTATAAGCTATTATTAATGTAGTTATTAATGTTTTCTATGTTATGTACTGGCAACGCTATCTGATAGAGTTCCGCCTAGTGACCATCCACGGAGCACGTCGCCAGTACCCTTACAACTTCAGGTAATACCTACAGGCGTGCAGAGTGCAGATCATACACTTTTCGTCGGCTATGTTTAGGTCTCATACGCAATAGGGGGCTAGGATATCGGACTCTATACCAAACTTCAAGCTGCAACTTAGATTCTCTTAGTTTATTAGAAAAATCTTTTTTGCTCGACCCGGGTCTTCATGGTTACTAAGCAAACATTAGAGGCAGTTTAAAGTGATAATTTAAGAAAAATAACATTTGATTTAAAAATGTCATTTATTTAGGTATGTAATGTAATCTAATATAAAAAGAAACCTTACGGTACAGTTTTTATATCGTTTTAAATTTACGTAATAAAAGCAAACACATGAATCATCTCAATGATCAACAATTACAAACAATTCAAATTACATAAATAGTTAAATGTTGGTCACAAAATCAGTTATCAATTTTAAAAATATATCAAAAATACATACTACCCACGACCTGCAGCGCACCGTGAAAAGCACCTGTTTTACTCACCACGTCGAGGGCCTATCATCAAGTCAAAAATCACTAGTTATTAAAAAGGACAGAATCAAGTCTTTACTTAAAATATTAGTAAACATTTTTTATTTGACGGTGCTGTTTTTCACACGGTCAGCAAGTTTACTTGTTAATTTACGTGTGGTTCCAGCCGCCATAACAAAATAACAAAAATTAATCCATCCGTCAAGTCGTACCGTAGTACCAGATAAGCTTCGTGCGTAAATAGAAACAAACCAAACTTCCAAACTTTATTGTAAAGCCAAGTATACACTGCGAGAGTACAGGACGCAGAAATGACTAAGCAAGCAGAAACAGTTGAAATAAACTCTGGACCTAACATCTGGAGAGTAGGGCAGCTGCACAAATCTCTGGTAAAAACGGTGTAAGTTTGCGCATAGACAAGCAGCCAATCGTGCCAACCTGGAGCGGGTCTGTTCCGTGAAACGTCTGACTAAACAGAAACAATTATAATGAACTCGCTCAATTCTAAGAAAAACGGGCAGACACTTTGTGACATTTACCACTCATTACTCTTTCGAAGCGAAACGGGGCTTTAATATTATTATAGCAATAGTTATTTTGTTATTTTTATGGACATGTGATATGACAGCGTTCTAATTTGGTCGAATGTCTGTACCTCAAGGCCGCCGTTCACCTAGGTTTCAGTTAGAAAACCTACACAACACAACTGACATAGTTGTTGCGTAATAACCTTGTAGCAAATAGGTACAGCTGCTTGGACGTCCTGTGATCAGTTCCGGGTCGAAACAGTCGAAAATAAAGGATGTTATTAGGCACCTAAATTGTGTATCTGCACTGTGCACAAGTTTGTGAATTATGATCCGACTATGATATTTAATTTTGTACGAAAGTTTAAATGATTGAGATAGCTCTTCGCTAGGTTTTGATAAAAACTGCTTAGCAATTTAAAAATAAGTCAACCCTTTTCTAGTTAATGAAGATCTATTAACTTCTAATTGATGTTGTGGTTCAATCGTGTCGGTTTTTTTTTAATATTCAACCCTAATTTCCACTAGTAAATTATATTAAGTTTTTATTTTTAAAAGTTTGTGTGTTGCGTCGGGGGATTCATTAATTTTTTCATCTATATTTGTAGATTTATTGTCTCATTGAAAGATTGGCACTGCCTATGTAGAACAACATACTTGTAGATACTTATAGAGCGGACATAAAGTGACCAACAACTTCTTATACCGACATTCTATTAATACAGTTCCAAATACTAACGAATATATTACTTACATGGAGTCTGTGGATTGTAGTACTAGTTTTTCTATCAGTTCCTATATAGTAAGATAGGTACGGGTATTTATAACTTACATATTTACAATTAGTAAGTACCTAGTATTTCTAATTAATAAATAGGTTCGATACCGGAAAACTTAATCGTTTAACACCTTATGAAAACTCCGAGAGCAGCGGTGGCGCAGCGGTACGGGCCTCGCCTTAGAAAAATAAGGTCGCGGGTTCGATTCCCAGTCGTGCTTCAATATCGGTAAAGGAAAACATCATGAGGAAACCGGCATGTTTTTAAGAACTAATCATTCGAGGACATGTGACATCCACCAACCCGCACTTGGCTAGCGTGTGTGGATTAAGGCCTAAACTCTCTCAATTCATAAGATAGTTGTGAGAAGACCCGTGCCCAGCAGTGGGACACTAATAAGGGTTGAAGTGAAGAACTCCGTATCGGGCTTAATTCCCCATGAGCAATTTTCAAGAAAAGAAACCGTTCGTCATTTCCAGAGGGTGAACAAGTCACCTTATACTTAGATTTACTGCGTATAAATCACCGATCACTTGCCCACTTGTGGCTCGTGAACGTCACATGAAGAGACAACGCCAGGATCTGCAAATAAGTCGACACCACGCTGGTGGCTATTGGCTAGTAATTGGTAGCTCGTTTACCTTTAGGGTTGCATAATTTTATTTAATACCAAAAAACTTATTCATTCAAAGCATAAAGATAAGCGGTCACGGTCTATTTACTGATATTTTTAAATATTATTGATAATATTAACACTTACATCCTGTCACATAATTCAATCAAAAACCACAACGTTACTTCATCGTTGTTACTGCAAATCACTGCACACAGATCGCACCTCAGTTATCCGGAAGAAATAAAGATTAACCTACACAGAGACCTGCCAACTAACATCCTTTTCCTACACAGAACTTTGAATTTACAAAATTTCTGCGAAAAATATATTGAGACACATCGAATGGACAATAGTTTAGTTTGTTCAGTATTTTGCCTTTAGTTTCAATATGTAACAAATTAGCATACATTTTTTATCTTATTGATTATTAATTTTAATACTTATCAAATTAATTTGTACTTAGTAATATAGTTTGTAAGTGCCAATTGTTACACCATTATAGATCGTGTTATCTAATTGAATAAAGTAATTTAATTTAAACAACTAAAATAAACAACTACCTATACTACTAAACTATCAAAACTCGTACTAGAGCTACAGGAGTGGCCTGACTTTGCTGCTATCGCCGACACCTCGTTTTCATCGAACCGATGTTCGATGAACGCCTGTCAACGATGCGGCAAGGATGTACGATCTTAGATTGACCTCCACCATTTCCACTTCATTCTAATTAAATCATTAAGTGTTATTTATGTCTTTGTAATTAAAAGTGTCGACATAGCACCCAAGTGATTTAATGATCTACTTAATACATGTTATTTTGATAATGTCGTTGCTTAATAAACAAGAATAATCATTTGGTACTTAGTTATCACTTAGAGCTCCGAAGCACACAGCGTCTATCGATGTAGTACAGTCGCATACTACTATATTTCGGACATGTCTTTAAACGAGATAACGACTCCATTGAGCGGCTGTTTGTGCAGAGTAAGATAGAGGGAACCAGATCACGCGGCAGGTCACCTATGCGATGGACTGACCAAATAAAAGCTGTTATTAAAAACCGCTAACATGACTGTACCAGATAATCTACCAATTGTATACAAGTTTGTCGCATCCTAGCGCGTAAATTTACTTAGGTAGGTAGCTGTACATAACTACATACATATATAAAGCTTTCTACATAAATCACTTTTCCATGCATTTAAATAAATAAATATTCTGGGACATTAACACACACGGTCATCTGGTCCCAAGCTAAGCAGAGCTTGTGTTAGGGAAACCATAATCGGTATATATAGTATATAACGGTTATCTGGTTACTTTTCTTTTGTAAATAACAATAACATATAATAGATATGAAGGCTTTCAAAGGTTTTTAGACTAAAAATTATCAGGATTAGCAGACAACTTTAGGTAGGCGTGAATAATCGGGTAAGAAGACGGCATTTCAATAAAATAACTACGGCAAATATCACTTCACCCCAATCTCTCGATAGCACAATCATTAATTCTACCAGTTAATTACAGATCGTTAAGATGACATTGGATTAAAGCGTAACGTTCACCGAGCACATTATTGCATCTGCACTTCCCGACGACACAACGGACCAACATACAGTGTCAGCCATTCTAATATGGCGGCTTCCTCGTACTGGGTATTCATTCGTTCGTTCATATTGACATTTTCGGGTAACAGTTGACTTCAAAGACGGACGCGATGACAGTATAAAATGACTGCTGATGCATTGTGAAGTAGATGTGCCAACAGATATTTACACCCAAACTCGACACAAACACAAATGTTCATCACTAATGTTTGTCTCGGATGGGAATCGAACCCACGGCTCTGCGTTGATATGTCAGTCAGTTTCTTCTTTTATTTAATTAGAAGAGAAGATAAAATAACGGGTCTGTGGCGTGGTCGGGAAGATACCTGCTTTTCACGCCGCAGGTCGTGGGTTCGATTCCCACCCGAGACAAACATTAGTGATGAACATAATAGAATATTTGCTATACCCTTACAGAATCATGTACTACTGTAATACGTGTATATGTGCAATAAATAAATATACTATAATAAAATTAGGTGAGGTCGCCATATCACCGATGTAAATCACCGGTTTACGGTCCAGTGCCTATTCAAAATCGTTTTAAGAGTCTGCTAACATATCCGGTGAGTTATGAAGTCAAATTAACCTTCTTTACCGTCAATCATACTTACTCATTATAATTTCCTTTAAAAATGTAACAAACAAAGTAATATATATATAACATCTCAAATCTTTTAACTGCTTCCTCATTTATCGAGCATCCTATTGCATCATTTAACCTTTCAAAAAATCTAACTAAGATATAAAGATATTCATTATTGTAATTACACAAAAACATCTAAATTATTTCTATGGTGAACTCTACCGCTTGTAAACAAAATGGTTACCTTCAGTTTCTATCTCTTACAACATTTTTTTTTAATCCTATAATAGGTTTGCGCTTGAGCACAACTTGCCTGATGTGAAGCAATGTTGCAGTCTACGATGGAACGCGTCTACCTAATAAATACCGATTCACTCGTGAGTTGAAGACAGGTCACGGGCCGGTGCGGTGGCGCGGTCGGTAAGATACTTGCTTTTCATGCCACAGGTCGTGGGTTCGATTCCCACCCGAGACAAACATTTGTTTACATAATGTCTGTGTGTCTTTTGTCTGGGTGTAATTAATTTACAAAATAAAAAGTATTTTAAGTAGTATATTACCAGTTATCCGGTTTCCATAGTACAAGCTCTGCTTAGTTTGGGATCAGATGACCGTGTGTGTTAATGTCCCACTATATTATTATTATTATTGAGCCTTATGGGCTATTTACACGAGGACAATAGCTGCGACAGAACGACTTCGGTCCCATTTGTTCGAAAAAACTTCGCTTCTCTCTTATAACGGTTAGATCGTTATAGATTAGAAATAAGATAAACATTCTTAACCCTTTTTAGTATCCCACTGCTGAGCATGGGTCTTCTCTCAACTCTCTTACGAATTGAGATAGTTAAGGCCTTAATCCACACGTACTGGCCAAGTGAGTGTTGGTGGATGTCACATGTCCTCGAATGATTAGTTCTTAGATATCCCGGTTTCACATGATATTGAGCAGCGGCGGAGAAATAATTCACACAAAGATGTATGGGCACGACCGGGGATCGACCCCGCTACCTTATATTTCAAAGGCGAGGCTGTTACCACTGCGCCACCGCTGCTTCTACTACTTTTAAAAGTATAAACATAAAACAAATTTATTCTAGAACACAATCATTTTTTTTTTCATATAACTAATCTCACTAAGACAATATCGCATGCGGAAATGAAAAACAGTACCTACATCACTATGCGACGCTATTAAAATGTATTTAAAAGTCAAAAGAAATAAGTACATTGTGATCTAAAATCGAACCATGAAGCGTCAATTTTCGTAAACTTTTGTGAATTCACACAATAGTGAGCAAATAAGACGTCTCGATGATCGTGCTCTCGATTATGTAATCGATAGCTGACCGAGCCATTATTGTTTTTAATTTTTTTGCCTAAAAACATGATTTACCCCGTTTACTATTATGCAATAACTGTAACAAGTTTTAATTTGAAATTAAATATCGTGATCGACTGAGATTTCTAATTCGTGGTGATTATTTTAATAACAATGCTGTTAGCATTATTTAGAATGCCTAAATTACCTAATGTCGGCTTCGGTTTTTGTTTGTTTAGTTATCAAACTGAGAAGATTTATTTTACTTCAACTCTTTTTAGTGCCCTCACGGCTGGGCACATGTCTTCTCTCAACTATCATACTAGTGGAGAGAGTTTAGGCCTTAATCCACACACGCTGGCCAAGTGCGGGTTGTTGCATGTCACATGTCCCCTCATGATCAATTTCTAGACATGTCAGTTTTGTCACCGATAACAAGCAGCGGACATGAAACAATCCACATAAAGATATGTGGGCTAAGATATATTATTAAAGCGTTCTAAAACTAACCTATAAGCGGCTCAGCTGGACGTCAGCAGTTTTGTAGAAAATTATAAATAGGTTTCCATCCACAGCCACTGGTCTAAACGTTGTTAGTGCAAATTTCTTATTGTAAATAAAATTACCCATTAGCGTCTCATGCTAAGCATGGGTCTTCTCTTAACTATCCTAAGAGCTAGCCAAGTGCAAGTTGGTAGATATCACACGAACTCCAATGTTTTCTTACACCCATATTGAGCACATGGTCACGACCGACCCAAGATTGAACTAGTGACTAATGTTTCAAAGATGAGTCTGGTACCACTGCTATTTAAGTACATCATCATCGACCCATTTTAGTCCATTGCTTGACATAGACCTCACCTAGAGCATGTCACTGATCACGATCCGCGGCTACACTCATCCAGCTCTTACTGGACTGAGGGCGTCCTACGCTACATTTAAGTTTTTATCAAGTCACTCCTTTAGCCGGCAATACGAGCGGTCCGTACCTGGCTCCGCTCATTTTATTGAACTGCCAGTTAAAACGCTTTGCTTCGCTTGACACGCTAAAAAAGCGTTATTTACTGCTAATAGCAAGTAATCTGCCGGGCGTGGAGTGCCTGTTTTGTGATACGTCCCAAGTGGGGAGAGGTGATAAGGATAACACAGGCCTAAGAATAATTTGTAGATAAGTAAAACCCACGTGAAAGAGCAGTGTTCGGGTCCGTATACCGCAAGGCGGGTAAGACCGTGGGACAGAGGTGGGAGTAGGTACAATCGGTCTTGTGAGCCTGGTTAAGTGAGAAACTAACCACTTCCAACTCCCAATCCACACTTATCTACAGTACATTTCACCCTGTAGATATTGATAGGGTTAGAAGTTAGGGATTAGTATGGTATTTAGAAGCAATAAGCAATAAGAAACTACAAATCACGCTTAAATTATTCCACATTCCAAACCTTTGTTGAGATTTCGTCAGACCATTACAAACATTTGATAATACCCCATTCATCAAATTACCTCACAGTTTGAATTACAAGCTAATATGGGAAACATCGAGTAACACAATAACACTCATTTATTGACATAGTAACAATGGCTACTTACTTGATTAAGCAATAACAATATTAAAAACCGAGTTAATAGGTACGTGATTCTGGCCTTTGATAGGTTTCGCTATTTCTAGAAGGGCCTTACGAATATGCTGATGGGCCTTAGGTTTGGTCGGTTTACTGCATAGAAAAAGAAGTAAGTTGTTTCTTTCGTCCGTAGATTACTGGATTTTCTTGTTGTTCGTTGATACGTACGATATAAATAAAATAATAAATAAATACGTAGCCAAAGCTGAGGATTTAAACCGTCAACTAATATTGCCCGTTTCGCGCGATAGAATTTATCATTTGATACTTAAAAGTATGTTTTGTGTAATGATTTTAAAATATTACACTAAGATGTTTACTGCTTCTTTAGCAGTCGTTAAAATTGATAATCATTAGAATTTAATAGCAAGAAGAAATATACAGAGAGATAGGTCAAACTAGTTAGATAACACAAAAAAGATGAAGGAGGAAGAAGAGGTTAACTGTACTATCAGAGTGATTCATTCATTGATCCCTCTTAAACTTAGGAGCGTCAGCAAAAAAAATTAACAAACAAAACTCTTTGAAAAAAGATGAAATCATTGTGTTTAGTGAGCGTATCTATATGTGAGAAAATGTCTGGAAATGTAACTTCACTAGAATTTTTTGACATATTTTATTTCCTAAATATGTATAGTAAAGTTAAAAACATATGTAATATGCAAAACAATATAACATAACGTTAAACACATGTAATTATGTAGGTGAAGTTGTTATTGCACTTACATTGAGAATTCAAACAACATTGGTGTAAACTAGTCCAGCGGTGTCTGAACCACAAATGTCACAGTTCCTACTCATAATATGCAAAATACAACCACAAATTAAACATGGTTCACACAGCTAAACCTAATTGCAACACCTAAGTTATGGAAAAAAATATTCTTCCCCGTTTTTATAACTCTTGCGCAAAGGAGACTCTGTTTTCCGGTCGCATCCCACAGAATATTGCCCATTGTTTAAAAATTAAGTGCTCACATTAGTCATTGACACAGAATTGAATAGCAAAGGCTTAGATAATGTTTTCAATTAATTACTCTTGCACCTTTACGTAAATGCGATTCATTGAATCCATATGGCGAAATTATAATCATCAGCCCGTTTTGGTCATAGGCCTCTCCTAAATCATGCCACTGAGCACGACTCGCGACTGTTCTCATTCAGCTCTTGCCAGCCACCTTACTAAGGTAGTCACTCCTTATAGTCTAACGACGCGACGTCCTACGCTACATTTGCTATTCATGGTTTTCAGCAACAGTAGTCGATGTTGTGGCAAATATTACCGGCCCATTGCCAGCATTATACTAATCCGGTGGGCTAGATAAAAATGTGTCGAAATCAATTCTGATTATTATTGAAGGCAAAAACAATTGAAAATCGTGACAATGGCGATGAGGTCAATTATCTAAACTGCGAAAACTACATTACACGAGACACATAACATTCGTAACTGCAGTAATATACGCTAAACAAATTATCCAATGAAAATTTCGCAACCCTCATTATATTATAGAAGGTTGATTTCAACACCCCATTCACACCCCCGATAGTCTAATAGAATTTTGACATACCACATCTAATCTTTGAATAAAGATCACTCATGACCTTTGTGGTGACAATACGTGAGTGTTTCGAAAGAATTTTGAACAAAAGTCACGCAAGTTCAATGGTAACAAAATAACTCGCGAGACACAGCAAAGGTCGCGGACACAAGCGTAAATAGCTATGCAAACTGTGATAGTACGCATAGTAGTCATAAATATCTTAATTGATAAAGCAAACCTTTCGCAATATAAACCTTATATAACCTAAATGTGCTATTATAATAAACTGTGGTAGAATATTAATCTGTAAAAGAGTAAAATTTAAAGACATAGTTTAAATATAAAATGTAAAAGCAGAACAATATAAGGATATAATTGAAGATACAGAAAAAAATTAAGTGCCAACTCAGGAGTCCGATTAAGTTCTGGGGTAAATATATAACAAAAAAACATGCTATTAAAAATATCTACAATTTAGTACATATGTAATATTGTTTGATATTTTGGCAGGCTCAAAATTGTTACATTTCCTCTTCGAAATTTTGTGCCATTATTAATGCATGTAATTTAATACTAAAAAATACCTAACGAAAATGGCTAATGACACCCATCTCCTATCAAACAATTTCCATACCAATGACACTACTTATTGATTCAGCCACCTCAAAAAAAACTAATTCACGACCGTATCATTAAAAACCATATTAAACCACGACAACATCTATTCAAAGAAGTCCTATTTCAAAGGATTTAAGATTTAAATACGCATAAAAACATCAAATTATAATCTAACAATATAAGTTCTTGAACCTAATTTCGTACAAATCCGGGGCACGTGCAACAAAGTCAGTATTAATAGTTTAGTCAATGTCGTTTTCATCACGATTGTGTTGGTCATATTTGCCGTTGAATCGATTATCAATATATTGTGTCAATGATCGATACTCGATCGCACACGCTTTAGACGCCAGTTACACGACGAGCGATCTAGTGCGTTCTGAGTTCTTATAGTTTCTTTCAGATTAGGCGTTCAGGCTTACTGTGCTACGTTTTTTATCTGATAATGGCTTTCTCTGAACCACAACTTGCCTGTTTTAAACTATGATGTGGTCTACGATGGAATACGCAAAAATACCGATTTACTCGTGACTTGAAGCCAGGCGGATTTAATCTATCGGGAAACGGAGGTGCTGGCAGCGAATTCGATAACCTGGCACAATAGTAACAGTGGCACATAGCCTACTTGTCCTATGAAAGAACGGTGTAGTAAGACTATAACAGACATTAGATGAGATTAGATTTGACGCTATATTTTTCGTACAAGTTTTCATGGATATTGATTAGATTTATTGTGATGGGCACGTGTCTTCGCTCAACTATTTTACGAGTTGAGAGAGTTTAGACCTTAATCCACACACGCTGGCCAAGTGCGAGTTGGTGGATGTTACATATCCTCAAATGATTAGTTCTTAGACATGCCGGTTTCCTCACGATGTTTACCTTAACCGATATTGAGCAGCGGAGATGAAACGATTCACACAAAGATGTACGGCACGACCGGGAATAGAACCCGTGACCTTATATTTAATCCACACACGCTGACTAAGTGCGGGTTGGTGGATGTTATATGTCCTCAAATGATAGTTTCTTAGACACGCCGGTTTCCTCACGATGTTTACCTTAACCGATATTGGTTCACACAAAGATGTACGGCTCGACCGGGAATAGAACCCGTGACCTTATATTTCTAAGGTGATGCCCGTACCGCTGCGCCACCACTGCTCGGATACCAATTAAAATATACCCAATAATTGCGTTCATGATTTCTGAAACTAGCATTAGAATAGGTAGGTACGTACTGTCCGCGTTCTTAAATTATAGTGACTAGAAATTTCACATCTACGATACCTATTTTTGTAATATGATAGGTCCTCTGCCAAAATTTATACTTCTAGGTGTTAAACAAAATTAAAAAAGAATAAGATTTTGTTTACAATAAAATAACACAAGCAATAAATGTAATTGCCTAATTTGGAACCACATACATGGCGCTGTATGTATTTGTGAAACACAGAAAATAAATAAATAGTTAAATATTCTGGGACACATTAACACACACGGCCATCTGGTCCCAAGCTAAGCAGAGCTTGTGTTATGGAAACTAGACAACTGGTATATACTATACTTATAATACTTTCTATTATACTATACTTATAATAAATATATAAATAAATTAGATATTTACACCCAGACTCGACACAAACACAAATGTTCATCACAAATTTTTGTCTCGGGTGGGAATCGAACCCACGACCTGCAGCGTGAAAAGCAAGTATCTTATCGACCACGCCACCGGCCCGTAATAATGTGTGAAAATATAAATATTATTGTGTTCGGACTTCATCGTGACCGCTTTCTACCTATGAATCTGATTCCCTATAAATAGCCAAGGTTCTAATTTTCATTCAGTTCTAATAAGTGAAACGCATAAAATACAACTAAAGAATAAGACACACATTATTCGATTGTACACTATTGTATTCGATTACCATTGATCTTTGATTCGAATGCAAAATTTTGATTTCACGCTCGTTCATTTTGTTAGCAGGATAATTTCAAAACATTGACGTGAATGGCAAGTGTTGATTATTTGTATTTAATCTGAATAGTGACAATAGAATCGTTTTATTATAAAATAAATGCTTTATCACGCATATCAAGCGGAATTTCATTGATTTTTACTTGATGTTATTGCCTGTTTTCCCTAATGGGCCATTTTGTATTGCTATAGTATAGTACAAGAAACACCACCCCTGTACCCATAAAATGAGTTTATTATACATAGTATTGAGTACAGTAAAAAAAACTAGAATTTTTGTATGGAACCAATTATATGTAACTAGTATACTTCATTTAAATAGGGAAGTTTACTATATTCTGTATATCTTAGTAAACTCGTAATACTGGGCCTCTAAACTCTAGACAAATTACATAACGAAAAGTCGAAAAGAACAAAATGTAATGATTGACGATTGTCCCGTGACATTAAACATCCCATAAATTTTGTTCTTTTCAATCTTTCGTTATTGTTTTGCTGTGTAATTTGTCTAAGAGCTCTGATCAATTTATAGTTTTTTAAATCAGTTAAAAAATATTTTTTCTAATCTGACCTATTATTACCCCATGTCTGATTCTGTTCTTTGAAATATTTCTTTGAATACTTCATCAAATTAATTGTTCATATACTTATCTTACAATTAAGTATCAGATCACGCACATCTAAGAAATTTAGTGCAAGGCTACACTCGCGCCCGTACTGTGACCTTTTCGCTGAGATTATTATATAATTAATTATTTTAATTAACACGCACATAGACCATGCTTAGAATTCATCAATCATGTATAAAATACAGCTTTATTGTTGCAGTTTGACGTGTAATACTGGCTTTTATATTAATTAGTACAAATCAATAATTGAGATGATGAATTGTAGATGCAGTCTGTAGCAACGTCTGAGGGAGATGTGAGTAAAATGCGCAAAAATACTAAAAAATAGTTAATAACATATTTAAGCCGTTTGGTATCAAGACGCTCGCGGTGGGAGCGTTGGGTCCAGGAGCACGTTTCCTTTTCAAAAGAGTTGTACAAACGCCTAAGTCATCAACACACGTGATCCCAAACCCATCACGTATCCTGGGCAAAGGATCAGCGGTAAAGTCATAGGATTGTTGGATCAAAGGATCCAATGTGGTAATATCGCTTGCCTTCTTGTGCTTCATTTTACCTAATTAACGTAAAGCTAACCATGCTGAATCCATCATGTCTTGGAATTGAAAGGCGCAATTTGGTTTGCACTTCGTACTGCACAGATTATCACCTCGGAACGCCAATGCAATGGTTTAATATGCTTAAGTTTATTTTTGACACCCATAGTTATAGCTGTTTTAGAAACAATTTACTGCTGAATATTTGCTGATTACTATAAGCTAGTGATACAAGCATTTTATTAACATTACCTACACTCAGATGGAGTGATAAACACGGCCTTGATAGTGCACCAGCTCGGACACTTACACAACGCAGTGAAAGGAGGGTTGTGCAAGCCTTATCAAACTGAACTATTTTGCCGAATGCTGAATGCCGAATAATAGCCCTACTATTGTTATTCACTACGATTTACAATTTTTCGGTTCGGAACTGGTGGCTGTTTGTCGAGTGCGACCAGAAATTTGCCCGAACAACTTAAGACAGTTAACGTCGTTGTGGAAGAACTAGGTAAAATAGAGGCCCTATTTACCTAGTTTACCTCTTAGTCTTTCCTACTCGATCGAGTCAAAATTGACTTTGTTTTAAATAAAGTGCCTTCTTTAGTAGTTTCACCAGCTGGTAAAACTGCATACAACATTGAGTTTACGCAAATGTCCAATATTTATTCGATACAGATAGGCCAGTGGTTGCGAGCGATTGGAATTAATGAAACATTTAGCGATATCCGAATAGTATAGGATAGTTGACAAAGCATCAACTGAAGTGAAAACAAATCGCAACTTGAATTTATTATGAAATAAAAAAAATAAACTTATTTATTTTATTTTTAAACCATTTAGTTCGAAAAACGCATATCGTATCTAACATCTCATAGTAGGTCCACTACACTTTGCAGTTTATCAAGTGAGTTTAACAAGTTGCAAAATGATAACAGGTTCAAATCGATTATGATTACCTAGTTGGTGACATGACACGGAGTTCGTGAGATAAGTTTTGTACTGTGACATAATACAAAGGATAATTTATGCAGTTCAGTTTTGTGTTTAAGTCACTAGCGACCCGCCCCGGCTTCGGACGGGTGCAATGCTGAACAATATATGCATGTATTATACATAAAAAATCTTCCTCTTGAATCACTCTGTCAATTAAAAAAACCGCTTCAAAATCCGTTGCGTAGTATTAAAATTTAAGCATACATATGGACAGACAGTGACAGCGACTTTGTTTTATACTATGTAGTGAAGAGATCTATCTAGACATCTTAAAAGTTCAGAGAGATTGAAATAAATCCACTTTTTAACGGATTTGGAGAGTATGTTAAGTCGATACTGTGCCCGATCTTAAATCAGTCGTGTCAATCTATCTGTCCCACCGGACTATGAGAGTGAAGGGAATAGACAGTGCCCTTGTGTTTGCGCACACGCTTGTGCATTATAATATCTCCTGCGTACCCTGGCTAATCAGCTAAGACTGGCTGCTGTAGCTAGAATACGACAAGATGGGTGTAATTAAGGTTTTAAAGTCGCAGCCGATACCACAGTAAATAGTACCTAGTAATAAGTAGATCATTCAATCATTCTAGTATATCCGTTCTTAGTACCATAGCACAAGCAAATATAATTGCTTTTAATTTGGGACTAGATGCATGTATGTGTGAAAAAATTGTGTAATCAAAATAAATATTCTAACTTTATGGAGCCTCATTCCACTGCCTCCTCACCGAAAATCATTCGTGATCACGAGTGATAGGTATATTGAGCAGGCGCATCCATCGTAGACTCATTATCATATCCCATCATTACTTACCATCAGGAAAGTTAAGTCAAACGCACGCCTATTTCAGAATTAAAAAAATCGCCTGACGCAAAACCGGTAATGCTCTAAAGAACTGTTTGTTGGTAGGCATTAATTCAGCTATTACTCAGGCATAGAACACCAGACGGCTGTGTAATTGTGATCTAATGACATCTTATTCAACAGTTACTAGCGTTGAATTCATTTGTTACAATAACGAAACTTTTATTGAGTTGTCACTAACCTTCCACGGGTCAGTTCTTCCAAATAAAAATCTGTTTTGTTTGTTCGCGTGTCTTTATTTTTATTGCAATTTAGGATAAACCTTGGAAAAAAGAAACCACTTGTTAGTTATTTTTCTCTAATCGGGCGTTTGCACTTCACAACATAACTATATACACTGCCAAGTTGTGGAATTCGTTGCCGGCATCTCTGTTTCCCGACAGCTATAATCTGCCTAAGGAAACCGGCATGTCTAAGAACTAATCACTCGAGGACATGTGACATCCACCAACTCGCACTTGGCCAGCGTGTGTGGATTAAGGCCTAAACTCTCTCAACTCATAGGATAGTTGATTGAAGACCAGTGCCCAACAGTGGGACACTAAAAAAGGTTGAAGTGATAATCTGCCTGTTAGTCAAGTCACGAGTGAATCGCTACTTTCTGGGTAAACGCGTTCTATCCTTAATTGCAACATTGCTTCGCATCAGACAAGTTGTGGTCAAGCCCATTATAGGAAAAAGTAAGAAAAAAAAACCTACGCACATTTTAACTCACATAGTATTTTCTTAGATTTACGCGAATATCACACATTGAAATACTTAAAACTATTTTATAACGGATTATATCGCGGTTTATTTTAAATTTTAGGTCCCGAAGTTTCATAGTCTTTTCAGACTTCATGGTCACTTTACTTACTTGACTTCAGTAGGTACAGCAAATTTCCACCACCGATAATGTCTGTTTAGTTATGCATGCCTACTGTGTTTAGTAGGCACGTAGTAGCTTCAAATGTTACGCCTCGTTGACTGTAATTCGATTGTTATCCATTTATGTAATCGATTCCAAATCGAATAAACCTGAAAGTTTATTGGATCTAGAAAAATAAAGATAAAGATTGTGTCTACTAGCTAGACACAATCGTAAGTAATAGTCGCGTCAATAGGTACGCCTCATGTGATTCGATTGTTATGTCCATTTATATAATCGATTCTAAATTGAATGAACCTGAAAGTCTTAATAAAGATAATAATGAAAGGGAAAACAATGAAAGAGATTTCTATCTTTTGAAATTATAGTTAGTAGTTTTTAATTAAATGCCATGTTATCCCTGTCTTTATTCATAGTATATCTTAGAACTCACCAGTTGTACAGTTTTCACCGTAACTTCTTTTACTGATTGATAAAATGATTGCTTGATACTGAATGAAACTAGAGATTTTCCTTGATAATTATATTGAGTCCACTTCTTAACCTAATGATAGGTGTTAGTATGGCGCGATACAAATGTGAACTGGTTAGTAATGAAATGAATGGAAAATGTGAGCATTTCGCTATCTGCTGACAGCGCAATAAATGCAATGTGCGGTTGCACCGTACAACAGTCGAGGGTATTGTAGCTGGTTTTATAATATGTTGAATATCTATTGTTGTACCTACTTTCAGTGCAAATAAAATTTCTGATTCTGATTCTGATTCCGATTCCGATTCCGATTCCGATTTCGATTTAGATTCCGATTCCGATTCCGATTCTGATTCTGATTCTGGTATGTTGGGAAATCCACCAACTCGTAAGACGCCAGCGTGTGAGAATTAAGGACTCTCTCACTTCCTCTTATGAGCTCTCTCACCTTTTAAAGATAGTTCACGGATAGCACGGGTGTTCCTTGCTCAGCAATGGGAGACACTATACAAAGGTTACCAAGGAACCCTTATAGTTGCGCCATGTCAGTCTTTTCGTCCGCCCGGGCATAGATACATAAGAATAGAATCTATTCATAAGTATCTACGGCCCGGGTTAACTTAGAAACGCATGGTATTTTTTTTATTTTGCGATAGGCTGACGCTTTACTACAACTTATAGCCTAGTATACCAATTCACTCGTGATTACGAATGATTATCGGTGAGAAGGTAGCAGTGGAATGAGCCTCCATATGGTTAGAAACTTTAAAGGAGCAACAAATCCGACCCACCCTCTCTGCATGGTGCCACCAGACATCGCACCGGAACACGGCAAGGCCGCTTGGCGGTGTGGCTTTGTCTGGTGGGTGGTTGCTAACCACTGCCGAAGCCTATCATCAGTTGATTGTCACCTGATTTGCACCACCCGGGGACCACGTGTGGGGATTAAATTAAAGATGTACACCCTCGGACGAAGGTGACTCAACCCCCAATATAGGTACATCACGGTATTACAAAGCTCTTATTTGTCATGGTATGAAGTGATTGAGATGATCTCCTAAGCCATTAAGTATGATGCGCCGCTACCAAATCTTATTCTGCTGTTGCCAGCTAAGTTTCATAGCTATAATGTAGTTATGCCAACAATTAATCATACTCAGCACGTGGAATAAACTTTCACATACCTATCACGATATGTTAGAAGAGTGATACAATTCTTTATAATAGTTACTCCCAATTGGTTGGCTGTTTCCATTGTACTTATTGCAATAGTTCGTATACTGCAGGCAGCAGTAGTACACAGTGTACACACGGCCACACATCTGGATACATAAATCCAGTTTAAACTGAACTTTCGTTTTTCGGAAATCCTATACAATGCGAGATCAGCTTATACTAGAAATTATAGGTTGATGTGTAGCCTTATAAAAGTTGTCAATACGAAAAATGTTTCCGAATACTATCATGAACCTATCAAGATTATAGGTTACTAGCTGCCCCAGCGAACTTTGTACCGCGTATTTATTAATAAAAAAAAAAGAAATTAAGGGTGAACAACCCTTATCACTTAGGGGTATGAAAAATAGATAGTAGCCGATTCTCAGACCTACTGAATACGCATAAAAAATTTCATAAGAATCGGTCAAGCCTTTTCAGGGGAGTACGGTATTTATGAACTAGTACTAAGGGTCACGACATATCGCTGTTGTATTTCTATCAAAGGTTCGCACCGCTGCGCCATCGTTGCTCTTTACATATTTTCATTGAAATTGAAATGTAATTCTACATGTAACTAAGTGCAATGGAAACCTGCTCACGTTTGAACATCTGCTTCCATTTAATATTCTAAACAATAGCTAAATTACATATTCAGTGCAGTTATCTAATACGTTACAATTAATTGCTTTCATATTAATCATAGATACTTTTATTATGCAAGGTTACATCAAACCTTTCTATAATATCTTTTACTCTTTGTAGTTATTCAATTATGTATTAATTACGATGGAATATTAACGTTTAATTTTGTCGTAAATTCTGAAGGTTGATAATAATAATACTACTACGCGTTTCAAATAATGAATAGGACTGGAGATCCGCCATCTTGGACCGGAATGCGCAACAACTTCACATTTTTCAGTACGGTTGACAAAAATGTTTGTTTGATATAATATTCACATCTTGAAAAAAAGCTAAAGTCCTTTCAGTGAAATTGGAAATTTGGAGTCAAATATTTAGGTAGGAACATATTTTATTAACTTCAGACGAAAAAAAGCGGTGTTATAAGTTAAAACATGTTTTATATTCCGATTATGCATTTGTGTTCAAGTTTGTGGCATCCTAGCCCTTAAATTTACTTAGTTAGATAACTTTTTTCTTTTATATACCTAAGTAAGTTTTTGTACAGCAATCACTTTTCCATAAGTACATTTTAAAATAATATTAGTGCCTGTGGTTAGATATTTTGTTCTGGCGCTACTTTTTGATATGAAGTTAGCAGCGAATCCAGTCCTATTCTTATTTGAAACGCATAGTAGGCATCATCACGTTGGAACGAGGAAAGGTAAAAGGAATAAATAAAACAGCTTTAGCTGTGAAAGAATGCATGATACATCCAAACCTCGAGTAGACCAAGTTAGATAATTGAGACAGTTCTTCAAGCAACCAATCATTAACTTCCATGGAAGGTGATGACGCCTAAGAAATTCATGCATAGTAATTCTGAAGGTTGATGATAATAATGATATTAGGCATCATTACCTCCCGATAAATCAGTATCCTTGAGGTTTGTGTCTATGTGTATTTAAATATTCTTTAACAGGTCGAGCTTACAATTGGTGAAGGTACTGTCAGGTTGAAACCTAGACAAGCAAAGGTTAACATACCATTCTAAACTAGGAATGTATGTTTATGTTACTACTTCTAGAGAATTGCCCACTAAATACTTAGTTACTTAGTACACGACTTCTGCTTATTATTCTGGTATTTATTGGTATTTAAGTATTAATTTCCGCCCGCAACTTAGTTTGCATTATACATTGAAAGCATGATACAAAACATTAGCTACGGCTATAAAATGTATCTTTAGTATGTACTCTGTCTGATCATTTGTAGGCTATTCACGCTTAAACATTAATTCGAGATTAAATCTCTTTGAAGTGAGTAAACAATTAGGTAAGTACCAATAGTTTATACTCTGAGAACGGAAATAGGCTATTTTTTACAAGACTGCGGATAAACGTAAAGCCGCGTGCACATTAACCCCGCCCCGTGTGTCGTATGGCACCAAAAGCCTGTCGATTTCATACATTTATCATGGTTAGAACATGGTTACATACTTGTGACAACCCGTGTGTGGTGTCGCAAGTCTCTCTATCTAACCATAAATGCATAAAACCGATAGACTTCTAGACCCCGATATTATCTGTGTTTTAGTTATTAATCTTGAACTCTACACATGTCGACAAAAATGACGAATGTCGATCGAAAACGAATGAAACACGATGACGTATGTGTTTACTATTCTGCTATCGCATCGATCTGCATGTCATGTGTTGAGTGGTAGACTTAAAGTGACATTCTGAGAATATGAAAATTAGTTTCCAATCGACATTAAGCATTTCTTTTGACATAATAATATTATTATGCCAAATTCGAGATGATAAATGTCTAAAGCGCGAGAAGCGGGGTCCATTTATCTCTAATAGACATTTGTCAAACAAAAATGGCGATTTCTTTTATTTTTCAATTACACCCGCCATTTTTTTAGACATTTGCAATGTCTAACATTTATTTCTGGTAGACAAATGTCGAAAAAAGAGCGAACATCATTGAAAGACAAAAGAAATTGTTAAACAAATGTCTATTAGAGATAAATGTCTAAAGCGCCAGAATCGGAGCTCTGGCGCTGCGCGACACACGGGGCATGGCAAATGTGAACGCGACTAACGTTTTGTGACAACAACGCGACCTGCAGACAAAAAGTAAAGGACACAGCTAATAACAAAGTACCTACTTCTATGATTTGTTTATTTATTCAAATTAACAATTCAGTTCTCACAACCTCGATTCGTGATCTTGCGTGCTTTATCCCGCCAGATCTCATTACGTAGGTTACGTTCTACGTTCAATTGCCAACCGAAATACATCCGTAAAACAACGCCCATATCAATGTCTACTTTAACTAACATAAAACAATTAATCCGCAATTTATAGCTACCAGTTTGATTACACAACTGCGTAACTAACTTAAGACTTTATTGCAATACAGTTAAAATCTAAATTGCAATGTTTGGTAGTGCAAATCTGTATAACAATCAAGTGGTTACTAGGACCTTGGGATTTGAAAGTGCGGGCAGCTACCGGAACATAGACGTACTTGCATTTATATTCCAGGAAAAGTCGAGAACAAAAAGAAGTGCATTATTTTATTAAATAAACAACCTTCGTGCTCCTTGTACTAAAATAGATTACATATGAAATGACTTTTACCTACTAGGTACAAGTATAATTCGCGCCAATATAATTTTAATTTAGAAAAAGTTATACATATAGTTAAAATAGGACAATTCAATATTAAATTAAATTTATAGATTTTCAACAAAAGAAACGGGTCTGATTGTATTGGTCGGGCTGTTACTGAGCGCCCACTCCCGGCCGCTATCCCACTACTGCCCGATACGGGGACTTTTGGCTGCTGGGTTTCCCCCCTGGCCCGGTTCGCCCCTCCTTAGATAACCTGCATCCCCCAGACTCCTCCGGGGGATCCATATTAATACCGGGCTTAGTGTGGACGTCCAGTCTACATGGGCCACTCAGCACCAGGACTCCCGACCTCAAACCATCCTCCGGTCCCGACCTCCGAGTAGCCGGATTACAGGAGACGCCACGCTCCCAGTCGACGTTACTGCTGAATTTTACCTTCACACTAAATAGGAGATTACGCCTTCAAATCCAGATTAATTTCAAGTAAGTTGTTTTCAGGATATAATAATCAGGGATTTAATAATTTCAATATAATTACACTCTGATGCTTTTTACAATAATAAATTAAGATGTCCACAAACATTTTGAAATTTTAACAACGCCATCTAGGACGTATATGTGGAAACTGCAGAAACCTTACTTCATGTAAGAAGAACCAAATTCATTTGAGTGACAGAGCCAGATAGAACATGTATTACTTGCTTGAACCACAGATAATTTATAATACTATACTAGTACTTGAACTTTACTTGAGTTATGTATGATGATTAGTTTATATTTTTTAATGTAGAAGAATCATCTTTTGTTCTGTTCATCTAAAAATAAAATACTAAAAGTATAATGCCCCAAAAAATCCCAGTCCCAATTTTTTGTACAAATTACCATTATTGTAACGAGTAGCACGAGTACAAATTTTTTTATGGTTTTTTACTTGAGTTTTTAAAGTACAACAACGATGAAGGGCATAGGCACATTACAATGCGACATAAACTTTTTTGACTGGCCTGGTGGCGTAGTGGTTAGTAACCCTGCTACTAAGCCGAAGGTCTTGGGTTCGATTCTTACCCAGGACAAATCTTTGTGTGATGAGCACGATTGTTTGTTCTGTGTCTGGGTGTAATTTATCTATAATTTATATAAACACAAAAAATGTATTTATGTAGTTTATCCGTTCCTAGTAGTCATAACACAAGCAAATATAATTGCTTAATTAGAGACTAGATGGCGCTGTGTAAGTGTGAAATTATTATTATTATTTTAAAAGAGTTAACCAGCAATTAACCAGCGCGCCACAGACAATAGAAAAACTACGTAGGCTAGGTAACTATGACATAAGAGTAGGACTCAGGAACTTTTTTCATTTCGTGTGGCGCGGCGCGCGACCATCGAGGTCTGAAAAACTCTAGCCTGCCTTAAGGGTAAAAAAACATGAACGTGACAATGACATTTTTGACAGTTTCCCCAGCAGCTGTTGATTTGATTTTTGAATTTTCGTTTGTTTGTTCTTTTGACAAAATTGCTTCCATTGTTTAGAAGTTTATTATTAAACGGTGTATTCTACGAATTACTCAAGAATATTGTAACTTACTAACTAACTCGATATTGCGTGTAACAAGTATGGATTTAAACTATTTACTCGAGTATAAAAGGTATATTCTGCTCTTTGTGATTGTTTTAAATCCTGTTCAAACTTCCGCGCTAAAATGTATTGATTTTCCTTCCCAAAATAAGTTTGTACGATGTAAATAAATCAGCGCATCAACCTTTAGCATTTGTTTAGTATTTAAGCGAGATTCGTTTGATTTATTTAGTCCTATACTTTCTGTTGTTAAAGAAGGAATTGAAATTGTCTTTTAGTGCGAGTGTAGGGGAAACTTCAAATCTTACGCCTGTAAAGCCAAGACTTGGACGATTTGTTGATGTTTACTCACCCGAACACCTGAACAAAACACCTAGAAATGTAAGTTACTGTATACCTAGTATTTTTGATCAAGAACAATTTCAATAAACCTAATTATTTAAACAATTTTTAACAGAAACCTAAACTATTTGAAGCCAGAGATGACAGTCCTGATTTACATACTCCTGAAAAGTTTCCAGAGCTTGATTTTAAATGCAGGTAAATGTTTGGACTTTTTTCAACTATCTGCTTAGCTATATAATAAGTTAATTAATAAATTGGGCTATGACTGCTGTAATAATATATGCTAATATTTAAGCAGCAGAATTTGTTTGTTTAGTTGAACACACTAATCTTAGGAACTACTTACCTAATATAAAAAATACTTGGCCATTTATTTAAAAGGCTTTAGACTACTTTTTATGCCACTAGTAAGCATGATATAAAATGACTCACTTGGACAGAGCCACGGCAGAAAGCTACTGTGGAGTACCAAAACTAAAAGGAGCTTATGTGCTATTCCAGACTACAATGTAACTTTCTGCCAAATTTCATCTAAATATAATCAAGTTTTTGTGTGGAAAAGTTTGTACTATGCACTTAAAATGTATATTTTTTTCTAGAACCACAAAACCACAGTTTCGCTTCCAACATGTTTACCGTAACTGCTCATTCGAAGGCAACCAAAGTTTCCCACGTCTGAGTCGTAAAGTACCACCATTTATGATGGAGATGGAGACGCCAACGAAAGTCAAACAAGCTGTAGATCTTGTTAGAGGTTTGTTTGCCTTTAATTATAAAAACTTCATAATATTAATAAATAAATAAATAAATAAAAATAAAATATTAAATGTAAGAAGCTCCTAATATTGATTCTTGAACTCCTAAGATAAGAAGCTCAAAGTATTGCCCCTTTATTGTGCCTCTGCTGAACAAAATTAAATAAATGTGCATTCTCTAACACTCAACCTAATTAAAGTCTTGAGGCTGATTGCAGATGTAAAAGGGAAAAAATCTGCAGATTTTATCTTAATTTGTTTTATATTTTACATCCCGACTTACAGTCTTTTCAGATTTCATGGTCATGGGGGGGGGTATTTAACGTTCCTACTTATTAACTACAATTATTACTGACTATGTACAAACATAATATCAATTAAGTTTCATTCTGATTTAAGCAAACTGAGCTGAGAACTTGCAGTATCTTCAATACAAACATCCCTTACAAAATAGTTTTATTTCAAAGTAGTATATCAGTATCAGTCATCCAATCTCCTTAGTACAAGCTGTACTTAGTTTGGTATCAGATGGCTATGTGTAAATAATAACCCACTAAACTTTACTCTTATATTACAGTGGATGGGCCAAATGGTCTTAGATTCAACAGTAGCATAGCAACAGATGTGACCGGCTCTCCAGCACAATCTCAGACTGAACGACTTCAACAAGCAATCAACCCTAGCAAAGCTGTATTTACTATAGAACCTAAAACTTCTAAGGTAGATGTTATTTACTTATATTCACAGGTGGCCACCCCCTTAGGTGGTGAGTTTTGAATAATCCTTTCTACTGACCTTGAAATACATTTTGTTTCATTCCAATGTTTAAGTTAAAAGAGACATGAAGGAACAACAAGATACCAAATATCATTATTTTTAATATACAGGATGAAAGGGACAACCCTCCACAAACTGAAAGGGTGCATTCAACTCTTTAATTATAATCATTTTCCACTAGAATTTTTTCTGGATCTTTATTAAAAAAAAGTTAATTATTTTGGTTTTATTCCAATTTACAATTCTGTTCGCAACACTCGATTTCAATGAAAGAAAGTTACAATAAAATATCTAACAATAATAAATAATTTCAGATTCTGATAGTGAACAACAAAGCATGCTCCTTGCTAGGCTACTCGTCCGGAGAGCTCTGCGGTCTTCGCTTCTCGGACTTGCTTCGAAATAGAAACTGTAAAGCATTCAGCTTGAATGAGCCAGAAGAAGGTGATGCTGCTGAAGATGGAACCATTGTTTTGCTCAGTGGGAAGGTAACTTTATTACAGTTATGTATAAGTTCAATTTTAAATGTATATTTTTATGGCTGGTTACAGAAGCCGGTATATTTCGGTACCTAAGTAGCCATATCTTAAAAAAATTGGTTGCCTGTAAAGTCGGTATACGGGCGAAAGTTTTACGTGACAACGACTTTGAGTGGTAAAATAATTTTAATGTGAATATTCATTCGTATAGTAGGAAGAAGGATGAAATAATAGTAACAATTTAAAACATTTATTTATACAAAGAATTATATTTAAAACATTAATTTATACAAAGAATCTCGCTCTTAGGCGGGCTAACTGTGCTCGAGTGGAAGGGACGCGTGCCTTTCACTTTTTATGTCTGTCTCTCTCGCTCTTAGGCGGGCTAACCATGCCCGAGTGGAAGGGACGCGTGCCTCTCACTCGCTCTCATTGTGAGCGGAGCGTAACGCAGTTTCTTGAAGTGTCACCCGGCAAACCAATTTATAAGACGTTGTCACGTCAACAAAATATTCAATGATATGTGACATACACCAACCCACACTTAAGTTTTAAAGGTTTAAGCAGACATATCCACTACGAACAGGATATTAACCATATATATAGTGGGACATTAACACACACGATCATCTGATTCCAAACTAAGCAGAGCTTGTACTATGGAAACCAGATAACTGGTAATATACTACATATAATACTTTTCTTTTGTAAATATATACTTAAATATAGATAATTACACCCAGACACAAGACAAACAGATATATTTAAACAAATGTTATTTTATCAAAATACAATGCGCACTAATAACGTAATCCTTGGAGCCTTACCTCGGGATAAGCTCAGCTTACCGCCGTGCGATATTATATCTTCATCCACGCCTCTCCCGCGGTGTGGGTTGCCGAACGTGATGTCCTTGAACTAGTGCCGCCTAGCCGTCAACCGGCGATCGCGAGCCGTAAGCGCGGTCGCCTAGCCGTATCCAATCGATGGCTGATTACGCTTACGATCTGCTTTCGAGTTTGTGTGTTACGATCCTAAGCTAGTAGAGAAGACCTGAGCCACGATTAAACATTTAACTTTAGACAAATGTCGAAAAAATGTCACAAAACTAATCTGAAGCCCGAGAATCAGTGCCCTGTGCCTAGAGTTAGAATTGTAAGGGTTCTTACATTCAGAACCTAGTTTTTACACTAACCTAGAAAGTTAGCCGTGTCATATATATAATTCTTCTGTGAGTGTGTATGTCACTGAACTTCTCTCAAACGACTGGACCGATTTTGATGAAATTTTTTTTGTGTGTTTAAGGGGATCTGGGAATGGTTTAGATTCACAATTTTGCGCGGTACGAAGATTGCTGGGGCAGAAAGTAACGTATATGATAAATACATACCATCACGCCTTTTTGCTACTATAACCTATATAGCGACTCCTGATATGATGCATTCCTACAGCCTTGGCTTCATTCATGTTCATACATGCAAGGCAGTGTTCAAACTACTACAGTAATAGTTAAAGCAATACGAAAACTAGGAAAAAAGCGTTCAAAACAGCACACTCACTCGGGCGTCATACACACGAATAGTGGAATCCGGCTTAATGCTCTCAGTAGCGAATCGCAGAAAATGTGCTGTGTTAAACGATTTCTTCATAGTGTCCTAGTGCTAACCCTTCCCTTTTCGAAGATATCACCAATGAGAAAATTTACTAGTTTACATTATCATTGTTTAATAACATCATTGTTTCTTAGGTAGTGGAGCTGATATCTAAAATTGGATGCCCAGTGCAAGTCTCCTTGTGGATTAGACAGTTGGACAGTGACGGGCCTTGCTTAGTAGTTGCAGAACCTGTCAACTGCAAGAATGTATTAGTAAGTTTACTTTCACATATATACAGGGTGTCCCGTAAATGATGATCCAATATTAAGGAGATGGTACATTAGATTATTAACAACAATTAATTTGACCAGTTTCTCAAAACACAAGGTCATAAAATATAATATTTTTTTATGTTTTCCCGTCTAGTAGTCAGTATTATTAATGCTGTGACTACAAATGTTATCGTTATCTGATTTTGATGGCTGTAAATAAAAGATCGATGGTTCATATTTTTTTTCCGCTTTGTTTTTTGTCACTAATAATCTCCAACGTGATAAAGTATTCTACACTAACTGCCAGCACCCTGTATAGAAAAAAATACATACATATATGATAATTCCAGTTAACAATAGACGCTGAGTCAGGCACAGTCCTATCCTGCGAGGGTTCATCAGCGGCTGCACTCTTCGGCGCGGAATCGCATGAGAAACTTTTAGGACTGCCGCTATCATCACTAATTCCTAGTGTCACTCTACCGCCGTACGAAATGCCGGTACCTAAACATTTGGCGAAGCAGAAGCTTACAGGTTGATTTACTTACATTCCTTGCATGGTAAAAGTTGATGTGGGGTAATCTTCTAACTTCTCAAGCAATGCACTAATACCCTAGTACGAGTTAATGATAAAAAAGTTTTTGAATACTATCATTACCTGTCAAATCAAATTATTTTACCTTATCTATTTACAATTCTTTTTATTCTATTGTCTTTTTACAGAAAATTGAGGCATAAAATGAAAAACAGAAATTCGAAAATGCATTTTGATAATTTAATTAGTATTAATGTATACTACATTAATTCATTATGATAATCATTAAGAACTTTTTTAGAATATTAGTATTGACGAATTTGTCCTGGAGTTGGTACAGAACACAGGTCATTTTGGCCTAAACTAACATATTAATACAGCTCGCGAAGCCTCAGCTGAGGTTTGTATATGTACGGGGATATCCGTACTAAATAGAACTGATAATGGGATAGACTGATATTAAACACTGATAGTTGCTAATAAATATATATAGTAAAACTGATAATATTTAAGTAATAAATGGGTATGAATTTAGTAATGCGAGAACTTGCGGTTTACTTGATTACCGATGACGAACTGATTTTATATAAATGTGTAAATTAGTTTAAAAACTTATTGCTGATTCGGGAAATGTACGTGCATGCTCGTACAGTATATGTGTGAGTGCACATACATAGTGTAGGTGTGACATAGGCCTAGAGCGAGACGCTTCTTTCCTTGGTTTAATCTGGTCTACTTATTGATTTCATGAATAATAAATAAATAATAATTTGACTAATTATTATTTAACTGGGTTATAATTATTTGATTGTATTGTTTTATTGATTATTTCGTTGTGTAAATTCTTAGTAGGATAGTAATATATATGTCACAGTAAGATAGATCAAGCCGTAATATAGTTGATTGAATGTACTTGTCTCCAAGTACGGCTTAGCGCGGACGCTTAACTACCCGCCCTTATTTATTTTTATTTAAAATTGCATTCTGACATAATGTAAATTGTTTAAAACATACTTCTTTTTGACAATCGATCCTAGGCGCGGTGCGTCCGATACAAGCTCAGTTTGGCGTGGGATCAGTAGGCTAATTCACGTAATTTCTAGACGCGCCGATCAAGTTGCGGTGCAGTTTCAATTAGGTTCACGTCTTAGTGTAAAATGGTATTCCTGTAATTGTCATATTTATATCATGAACGTCAGAGCGCTCGCGTGACGCGAACTTGACGCGAGCGTATCTGACAACGGTTGTCAAAATTACGAGAGTACGAAAAGGGCTGTTTTGATCGAAACTTAACTGCAACTGCACTGCAACTGAGCTTATTTAATTACGTGAATTGGCCCACAGATGACCGTGTGTGTTAATGTTCTAGAATATTATTATTATATTTTAGGTAGAACATTGGATGGGGGGTGCTTTCCCCTTTGTTTGTGGATATCAAAACCAGAGACCACAGATTCACTATGGAGTGGTATGAAAACGGTGCCACATAAACCAGTATTTGAAGTTAATGTTAGAGTAAGTAAAAAATTTATTTTCTATTTATATCTTTCAGCATCTCAATTCAATTCAATTCAATACTTTATTATGTTTCATTATGTTAATTAAATAAGGTGTTCAGTACAACAATTTTAGGTAACAATTGTGGACCCTGTCGTGCACAGCAAAATTTAGGAGAGAGGAGGAAGGTCGCATAAAATAATAGTTATGTAATTAATTTCCTTAAGCAAGATTGTGTGTATGAGTAGATCGTGTGTACTTTATATGTAGCTACTTATTGGATATATTAAATAAGAATAAAATTAATTAAATCATAAATTGAATTATCTATTAATATGTTAACCAATTTTATATTGTATATCTAGATAGTTTTATTAAATTATGTATTATATTATACATATTACATTAACTAATTTTATATTGCATTCTCACGCTACGTTAGACTGTCTTATCACTAATTTCCACTTGACCAGTGTGTAGATTTAGGCCTGAATTCTCTCAGCTCTTAAGATGGTTGAGATACCCGTGCCTAGTTGTGGAAAGGTAAGGGTTGATACTATACTCAAAGTGTACGAATTAAATGCGGAATTTGAATACTTCCTCCATTAATGGGTAATTTTCGATATCAATATCGTGAATTCGTCTTTCAATATGTAGCTTAAATACGCCCTGATATGCATTTACTCTCAAAAAGTCACAACTATTCCTCAGATAAAAGTTACGTGACTAGAAAATCAGCCATTAGTAATTTAATAGTAAAATTATTATATAATTACTGGATTTTTCCTCTAAAACAAATTTATGAAGACAAGTTCATTCACACTGGATGTATTTCTTATCCCTCTCACACTTTACTATTGTAACTGGCCAGAAAGAGATAGATAATATAAGAGTTGTCGTTTCAATGTATATCTCATCCAGTTCAAGGAAAAGTTTCTTAACTTCAATCATTTGTTCTAGACCCATAATCCATCGTTGTTATAATATTCTTGTTTAAGGATATATTATTGTTTCCAGGTGACATACAACGTCAGTGGACTTTTAGTTGTAGATGAGAGTGGTATAATAACTGCTTGTAATCACCACTTCGCGATGCTAACGTTCGGGAAGCCACACTCGGAAGTCATCGGCCATCATATTGAGGATGTTATACAAAACTTCTGTAGAGAATCTGATATTGTTAAAATTCCGGAAAGAAATAGACATATGACGCTCTCTCCAGTTAATAATGAGGATAATGGGTCAGGTTAGAAGAAATTTAGTTTCGCTTGATTTATTAACACATTAGAAGGACGATCGGAAGCTTGTTAGTCTATGCTTGAACGAATTAATTAACACTAACCTTTTTGTAGCGGACTAACCATATACGCAGGAGTTATAATTTGACGGGCCGGTGGCGTGGTCGGTAAGATACTTGCTTTTCACCCCGCCGTTCGTGGGTTCGATTCCCACCCGAGACAAACATTGGTGATGAACATTTGTGTTTGTGTCGAGTCTGGGTGTAAATCCTACTAATATTATAAATGCGAAAGTAAGTGTGTGTGTGTGTGTGTGTGTGAAGGTTTGTTACCGCGTATCTCCATAACCGCTCAACCAATGTAAATGAAGTTTGAAATATAGGTAGTGTATAACCTAGAATAGGACATAGGTTAATAATATTTCCAAAAATCATCCCCTAAGAGGGTTAAATAGAGGGGTGAAGTTTGTATGCAACTTTTTATTCCTTGGTCCTATTCATTTAAAATTCGGTACACATAAACCTTATGACAAATAATGAGATACGGGTTTTTTATTTTTCCATAATTACCCCCATGGGGTGTGGAAAATGAGTTTTATTGGTAAAAACTAAAGTTTCTCTGGATCTCTTTAGTCTCAAATCCGATTCACTCCAAATTCAGCACACATATACCTTAAAAGAAATCATAAAACACGTGTTTTTTATTTTTCCAAAACTACCCCCAGGGGGAGTGTAAAATGAACTTTTTTGGAAAAATTAAATATTCCATAACTGTTTAGTCCTTGGTCCGATTTCCTTCAAATTTGGTATAAATATAGCTCAAAACAAATAATGAAACACGTGTTTTTTATTTTTCCATTTTTTTTTATCTTTATGCTAATACTACGTGGGTGAAGCCTGAGAAATTATTCTGAGGGAGATTTTCTTTGAAGTTGATATCAATACTCCTTCGTGCTTTTTAGCTAAATTAATTTTTATTTTGACACAATGACGTTTGATAACTCAGTCCGATTATTAGAATTCGAAATTAAAATTTTATTTCTTCTCAAATATTGAATGAAAAACTTACAATAATCATGGTCTAAGAGCCGTAGTATTTTTTAAGAAACCCCTATAGATTTATGGATATACCTATGGGTGCTTGCTGATTTCAAAATGTTGCTTACACGCCTACACTACTGAACTAATTTTGTATGGAGATAGTTCGAGACCCGGAAAAGGATAGTTTTATCCGACTGCGAAAAAAGAGATTAATGGTTTAGCGCGATAACCGACATCCGCGGGCGAAGCCGCGGGCGGAATACTAGTATCTAATAAAAGTATATATTTACTTAAGAAAAGTATTATATGTATAGTATTACCTACTAGTTATCTGATTTCCATAACACAAGCTCTGCTTAGCTTGGGACCAGATGACCGTGTGTGATAATGTCCCGGAATATTATTATTATTATTATAATAGTGTGTGTTTGTTATTCTGTATGTCGACAAGTAGAAATTATTTATTTTTACAGGTTCTGACACTGATGAAGACTCTTGCGGCGCTTTCAATGGCAGTCAAAAATCAGCATGCATGTCTCTAAACGTACAACAATCACTTCTATCAACAACACGAGAAAAATCCTCTAGTGCATTATGTCTCGACAAATCTTGTAGTTTGGTCACCCACACACCTACACCTACCCAGGATATGGTCTCCAGCATCAGTACCACAGAACAAAGAAACGATTTATCCGCACTCCCGGATGTGACGTCTGGAATGTCTGGAATATCAATAGATGAAGACAATTATTGTCACAGCAGTATCTCTAAATCTCGTTCGGAAAATATCTTAAGATCCGAACACAGTAACGTTAAAGTAGTATGTAGTAAACCTTCTGAAAAGTCCGATTCTATTTATTACACGTCAGAACATTCCCAAGAGTTGACTCCTACAGGAAATACTCCGAAAGTGAGATTGAACGATCCTTCTTTGAGATTGTCCTTTGATTCTAGTAAGTATAGGTCTTTAAAAGTGAATTTGCCAGGACAAGTGGATAGGAATGATAGAACTAGTTTGTCATTGGATTTTTGTGATTCAAATGAGACGAGTGCTGATTTTTTGACGCCTATAAATGAGATGCCGCCGCCTGGGTGTGAGATTGAAGACTTGCCAAGACACAATGGCAGTGAAAGTGTTGATAGTTTGAGCAATGACATCGATTTGGAGACACAGACTGAGTCAGCGCCGAGGAAACTTTTTACTGGTAACATTTTTACACTACAGCTTAATCATACTGTAGACAAATATTGAAATCTTGAATACAACTGCCTAGCAACGTAATAGTATATTTTTACTAGACAAAATAAAAAAATCAGGTTCCTAATCAAGTTAATCCTAATTAACTTGATTTTACATTGAAACATACCTACTAAATTTATCAGTGATTGGCATTTGAGATGGAAAAAATCAATACTTTACTAATAATACTATTAGATTCAATTTGAGCTCGAGATTTTTTCAATCTATAAACATAGTTTTTCTTTCTACAAAATTCTTGGAAAACTAGCTGCCCCAGCGAACTTCGTACCGCCAGCGGACAAAATTGTGAATCTAAACCATTCCCAGATCCCCTTGAACACACACAAAAAAATTCATCAAAATCGGTCCAGTCGTTTAGGAGGAGTTCAGTCACATACACACGCACACAAGAAATATATATATTAATATATTTCTGTCAACTTTAACTGGAAAGGCTATACTATACTTAAAACTATACATTTTGCAGGTCACTACTTATGACTATGTGAAATCAGAAATTAATTTGCATTATCTTTTGATATACGATGTTTGATGTGCTTAACTTTTGCAAAAATTTTGCGTCACGCAACCCTAATAGGTGGTTTTCTTAACTCTCTATAACCTAAAAAAAATTGACGAATACATTCATTTATCAAATCTTTTATTAGGTATTTTTAACTCTTCTCGAAAGTTAGGGTTGCTTAAGAAAATAAATTTAAAAATAATATCCTTATTTTGTAGGGGTTAATCTTTTTTTCTAACGTCACAATACATATGGCTCAAATAACGTAGAATTTAAGGTATAATTTCTCCCTTTCCGGTTCACCATAAACAGTTACATTGACATTTGGTCGTAAAAATAAGCCTTTTATACCCAAGTTGTTGCTATTTGAACAGAAGACGCGGGCGGGTCTCCTTGTGGTCGGATATCAGTACGTCGTGACGTACTGACGTCAACGCCGCAGGCCACCCGCACTGCCGCCGCACGGCCCACGCACGGCACGTACCGCGGCGTCGTACTGCACAACGACGGCACACAACTCAGTGAGTACTTATCTTTCTACCCTACTAGTTGATAGACTAGTATTTTACGATTATAGTAGCGGCTAGTGATGGCGCTGTTTATTGTTGACACAATAAAAAATGTATTATATATTAGTACTTAGCTATAATCTGTCTTAGAGTCACGAGAGAATCGATATTTACTAGCTTAATAGGTTCTATCATACGCCACATCATCACTAAACATCAGGCTAGTTGCAGTCAAGTACGAGCCTATTTAACAAGAATTAATTAACTTACAACACTGTACGTTTTATATAAATCAATGCCGTGGTCGTTCGGTCTCAGATCACGCTTAAAATCCTCTATCTTACCGTCCGTCCGGGTGTGGTAGGCTGGAACACAAACAAGGTCGCACGCTGCAGTCTTAGCTGCCGCACGCCATATCGTGAATCATTTTTCCTCGTCAGTGTGCGTTGCGTTGCGGAGAAAACTAAGCGATACTCTCCCCTGCCCTCCGCGGGTTTTCAATTCGTGTATATTCTACGCTAAGTTACAAATGTAATTGAACACTATGCAGATGTGGTATACACGGTATCGAGCATGCAGCTATCCCGCGGGTGCGTGCGGTGCGTGTGGCTGGGCGTGCCGCTGGACAGCGCACCGCCGCACGCCACGCTCGCCTCCAGCCTCGCCTCCACTGCAGACAACTCGCTCGTACTCGTAAGTGTTGCGTGTCTACACTTAGCTACGTACATACTATGGCTTCACCGGGAATCACATCGGTACACATGGGTACCACCAGTGACAGTATGATGTAAATAATAAAGTAACGATCCATAGATTTGTCTTAACTAACAATTTGAGAAGAGAGAAGTTTGAAAATATTCATAACCTTGAAATTTATTGTACCAGGGCAATAAATCTGCAAGCAGTCGCCCGCAGTCGATGTCGCTAGTGAGCCAATGTGGCGATGAGCAAGTTGCAGGAGACTACAACAAGCACTATGTTACTTTAAAACAAATAGGTAAGTATTCCTCCCTTGATCTAAGCTCTGTAGTAATAAGCTCTTTGAATCCTTATTTAATTTGGTCTTAAGATATTCTGATAAGAGGAAAAGGTTTATTTTGGATTTAGACAACCACAAAACTTAGAAAGTTAAAAAACCTAAAACACTGTCAGCTATTTTAATATAAAGATTAAGAAAATGTGTCGTCACGTGGGTTTAATTAACATCATATTTGACATTCTTGAAGCTGTCATTATGAAAAACTTTTGTTAAAATTGTCAATGTCACAAAAAACCTAAATACTAAATTGCACTAAAACGTTGTAACGTGGCTGCCAACGTTTTATAAGTTCGATATTTCATCGTTCAAAATATATTTATATAATTTTAACTAACTTTTGTGACTATTTCATGAGTAACTATAAAAATATATTCATATATCTACTGCAACTTGTTTCGATTCAATCAATCAAGACTATTATTATTGTTTATACACTAGCAATGAGGTATAATTGATTCTCATTAGGTAAAGGTGCCTATGGCTGTGTGAAAATGGCGTACCGGAGATCAGACCGACTCTTAACAGTAGCAAAGTTTATACTAAAGGAAAAGGTTGGAGCACAGTTTTGGGTGGACGGACCAGATGGGCGACGCTTACCTCTTGAACTTAGCCTATTACTTACACTAAAACATACTAATATTGTAAGTATTTTGATATATTTAACAATAATTACATTTATTATTTAAATAACATCGTGGTCCACCACATGAGTCTCATGATTTGAGGCATGTTATGGTGTAAACACCCCCTAGTAAAGAATTTTTGGAAATAATACTTCTAAAGGGGTAGAATAACGAAAATGAAAATATGCTTTATTTTTTTTGAGACGCGAGTCTACTTAAAAATAGTCCAATTTCTTTTCCTACCGTGCAGTGAATGACTGGCAACTACTGAGAAACACTGCCAAAAAACTCAGTAGGCTTTTTTTCCTTTTTAAATGAAGTACTTATATCTATTACATTTTGTTTGTTTATTGTGTTGAAAGGAATAAGGATAAGGATACATGGTTGTAAATTAAAACATCGTGATAAGTACATATTTAAATATTATAATAGTTACAATTGTTGAGAATTATATAAGTCTTTTTATACTTAGGTGAGTGTTATAGACGTATTCGAGAATGACAAATACTTCCAAATGGTGATGGAAAAGCATGGCGCTGGTATGGACCTCTTCGAGTTCATAGAACGGCGGCCTAGAGTCGACGAACCTCTGCTCAGCTACATATTTAGACAGGTATATTATAGTAATTTCCCTGCCATTTCAAAGTGGTATAAAATTATCGAATATTTTTATTATAGTCTTGAAAGTCTGAAATCTCGTTATTCTATGGAAATATAACTGTCAGATATCTACATATTATAAACATACATTTGGGTAAAAAGATGATTTTGTAATTGAATTGTGGGAATGATCCTTCAGGGAAGTGTACGTACAGCGAATGGGCGTACGCAGAAGCAAACGCAAAAGATATACTAGCCATTCGAGGAATTTAACGTAGCCCACACAAGGGATAATACAACAATGGAAACAAAATAACTGCCGTATAAAATCTTACCCCCTTATTCATAAACAAGTTTAAGAGTTTTATCACCATAAATAGGTTTATAATTCGTTTATCCTTACCTGTCATCATGTCATACTCGTATAGTACTAGTAAAAAAAGTCAAAACTTATTCGGTCTTACTCATAGAAATCTTGTAACTCTTTAGTTAAAATGGACGTCTCTTTCTTTCTAGTATAAATGCCAAGATGACAGATAAAGACAAACGAATTATTAACCTATTTTAGCTATAATGAGCTTATAAGACGTTTATGAATACGGGGGTAAGCTTACAATAGGTATTGCTTATCTTAGGTCATTTTATTATTAGTCTTCTATTAATAATAATAATAATATAGTGGGACATTAACACACATGGTCATCTGATTCCAAACTAAGCAGAGCTTGTACTATGGAAACCAGGTAACTGGTAATATATTACATAATACTTTTCTTTTGTAAATACATACATAAATGTAGATAATTACACCCAGGCTCAAGACAAACAGACATATTTAAACAAATGTTTGTCTCGGGTGGGAATCGAACCCACGAACCATGCGACGTGAAAAGCAAGCATCTTACCGACCACGCCACCGGCCCGTCATTAGATTTACATTAACTATTTTGTAAAGGGAACAAGGATTGCTGGTTTCTGATTATGCTGTAAGTGATGTGATTATGATGTGTTTATTGTTTTTATGAAGAAGGTCCTTAGTTTATTGGTTAATTTTACAGATTGGTCAAGCAGTAGAATACCTACACTCCTTGAACATTCTTCATCGCGATATCAAAGATGAGAACGTAATTATCGATAACAAGTTCCACGTGAAACTTATTGACTTCGGTTCAGCAACGTTTATGAGTAAAGACACTTTGTTCTCTACATTCTATGGTACTACGGAGTATTGTAGCCCTGAAGTATTGGCGGGGAATAAGTAAGTAGCTTAATGTTTTATTGCCGACAAAAACGAAGGTCACAAAAACAGACTAAAAGGAAGGAAGAAAAAATTTGGAGAATCACTATTTCAAAGAAAATTATTTGGAACTACCTACCGCCCTATGTGTTAATCTAGACCATAATCTATCTCTGTGCTAAATTTCATCAATTCCGTCTAGAAGTTCTTGCGTGAAAGAGTAACAAACATCCATTCATTCTTACAAATTACAAACTTTCGCGTTTATAATATTAGTAGGATTTACAAACAGCAAGCATAATTTAAGTTAGAGCCAACTACCAAATACCTATAGACACTAGCTAGGCCCCCGCTCTGGCCTAACATATGTCTTACTACTGCTTATTGTCCGAAGAACAAATATTTGAATGATTCAATCAAATTTAGCTGTCTTTCCCGATACTCCGCCGGTATGTAGCCGGTGGTTAGAGCACAGGTACTCTAGACTTAATCGGTATTTTATGGGTCATTCAAATAAATGCTGGTTTATGACACTTATTTTTTTTTTGTATTTTGTTGAATACAAAAAAGTCCATGCCATTTAAATTCATAACCTACCTATACAAAAATCGGTTAAACAAGAATAAGTAGGAAATAATAACTTTTGTCGGTTGCGTCGTTGTAACTTATTCCAACAACAGGCATATTATGGTTTCCTCTTTTTAGATATGCAGGTCCCGAATTAGAAATGTGGTCGATGGGTATAACGTTGTACGTTTTAACGTTCTTCGTGAATCCATTCTCTGACATCGAGGACACGATACAAGGGCCTCTCGCTTTCCCTCAAATCGTATCTGAAGGTGAGTTAATTTATCCATCTGCTAGAAGTATAGTGGGTACTTTTACTTCATTTGCGCTTGATCAATTAACTTGTGCTACTGCTTTGAACCTAAACTCTAGAACCTGTGAACTATAGGGAAACTAGTAAGGCTGATACGTAACTCCTTAAACCTTGGGCACGGGTTTTCTCTCAACTACCTTACTACACATTGAATAAATCTTAATCTACAAATTCTGGACTAATGTTGGTTTACCTGCTAATTCGCCGACTTATTTCAGTCTACTGCTTGCTACTGCTCTTGTTAATTAACACAAATCGTTTCCCCCTCCCCCCTTGTCTGAAGGCCTCCACTCTAGAACTTACCTGTAGTTTTCATTTTTAACTGTCTCCAGATCTGGAACAGCTTCTCCGTTGGATGTTATGCAAGGACCCTGTGAACAGATGCACAGTGGCACAGCTGATGGGCCACCCTTGGATCCGGCAGCCTGTCGCCATCGCCAACTATGTGTTCCACGAGATAGTTGACTGCGGTAATACTCTTGACTTATTAAATTACCTTCATCGATTCTGTTTATTATTCTCCTTTGCAGTATTCGGAAAAAATGTATGCGTACATTTAGTCCTGCCCCCCATATTTTACAGTCATTTTGGAACAATACTAACACAACATCCATACAATCATTTGTTGTCATTTTAATCTGGCGAAATGAGACCTACTGGTAGATTAAGTGTTAATTTTGCTCCATTTAATATTTGCACCAAGGAGCTTTGCTAAGCAAAACTATGCTAGCGATCATACAGCCACAAATACACTCGATGCTCTTTATCAGAGCTCTTATCTACTCATAGATGTTATTAATTTGTTTCAGATCGTCATGAAGCAAATCCTGAAATGTATTTCAGCGGCAGTTTAAGTTCGCCTCGAAGTGGATCGCCTGTGTCTCTGGCTGATCCTATGGTCAAAGGTGTATATTGCAGTTTAAAACGTTTGCTTTTATCTTAATAGATTAGAGAGTGTGCTCTTTTCAATTATACATTATTTTCATCTTATTCTAGCGAGGTACAGATTAGCAGTGTGAATGATTTGATAATCTGACTAACAGTTACATAGCTAAAGCTAGCACAATACTGCAATATTCATATACTGTCTGGGTTCTGAACTTAGCCAATTGCTTCCTAAAACAAGTTTAAACAACTTATTATTCTAAATGTTCCAAAAATCGTTCCAGAACGTTCGAATCCTTCAGAAGTGGCGATCCGATCGGATGGCAAGAATATATCGCGCGAAGAGCCGAAACGCAGTTCGTTAGCGATGCACGCTCTGTCTACTGCCGATAGAGATGCACAGTCTGATAACTATAGCCTTCGCTCTTCTGCTGACGTGAGTATATACAATTCATTGTCTACTATAAATAGCTAAGAAACTAACGCCCGTACTAAATGCAATAAACCATACTATATCTAACTGTAATATTCATTTTTTTTAATTGCACACTAATTTATCTGTCTCTCTGAGTGTATAACAAGGACAAAGAAAAAAGTCTCTACTCTTTTTACAATTCTGTGTGAATCCAATTTATGCATACGTTAATTTTAATTAAATAAATATTATTGACTGCTTATTTACTTATTCTAGATACTGGATATATCATCGAAGCCAGTGTCAGAGGCTGCATTAACGGACATAAGTTCAGACGCGACAGGACACGCGGCTTGTGACATCGATTACGACTGCGAACCGTATGATGCTGATAGCTGGGATGAGTGTGAACAGGATAGCTTCTCGTAGGGGAACAGCCATCGAAATTTACGACACAGAAATAACATACATAGAAATGACACCCACCGTAATGATATTCACAGAAATGACTGGAAATGATATCTACGGAAATGACATCCATGAAAATGACGTCCACAGAAACCATACCATAATATTATTGATCTCGTTAGTATATTTCCGGTATGTGTTCCTGTATAAAGAATTTAGTCTTATTTGGTTGGAGATTATACATATTTAATTATCCATTCAATCTTACAAATGAAATATCATAGGCTGTCTTCCTATACTATAGCCAATGAATTTTACAGTGTACCTTTAATAAAATATTATTGCTTTTCTGGCCATATTTACACCCTTACGTAATAAAGTGCGAGTTACAATTCCTAACTGCGAACTGCTAATAATATATTTGTAAGTAATGTCTTTTTTAGATCTGAGATTTGCACCCTACCACCTCGCGGTTAAACACAAACGCTCTCCTAGTCCAACAAGAAATTACGCATTTTTTGTGTACGCTTATATTCTTAAGTGCAGGTAGACGAGAATGTCACCAACATTTAACTTACTGTATAAGATCAGTACATTGCAAGTAGCTTTAAGGTGACTATTGTATTTTTTACTAAAATCCAATCACTTGACCCGACTCTCGTGAGTTTAATTGAACCAATGAGGCAGTCGACACAAGAGATTTAGTTATAAATTATATTTACTAGGGCCCACTCACATTAGGCGGCTTCCGAGCGTCGACGCTTTACAGCGTCAACATGAAACATAGCATCGCCTACTTTATGTAGCGGGTTCTTGTTTTATACCCATTGCGCAATTATAAGATCAATTTATTATAAGATCAACTCTAAATCTGATGGATTAGACTTATGATTAGTAATTAAATTAATAATAATTAAGTTAGTTCATAGACTTTATTGTAATCAAGGATGTTGAACGAAATTGTATTACAATTATCTGTTGACTTTCGAATGTTGACGGTTAAAACTGATGATTTCATGAACTGATGATGCAAAAACAGTAGTTTCATAACTGTTTATGTTATAATTTTAATTGCAATACAACTTCGTTCATTCCTATTTCTTATGACTAAAATTACCGAAAATCAGTATTAAGACAATATCTTAGATCTTTTTCCACAAGATGATTTATAAGATAGATCTTGTTAGAATCCTTGAAGAACCAAAATTATTGATTTTACTATATTAACATGTATGTCTTTTTGAATTATGAATTAAATTTTAGACATATCTGTGTTGGGTTCCAATTGTAGATGTTAAATCAGAGATATTTTAAAGATTGGATCTCATAAATTTTGATGTCTAAAGGTCATATCATACGGTGACGCGATACTACGGTGGCGCCTTATGAACTTGTCGCCAAATCGAAATCATTATTGATATACATACATGCATCACGAGTTCCACACTATGACGCCCGCGTAGTGTTTTTGTATGAGCTGGCCCTTATGCATCCTTCGTGTGAAAAGATATGATTATACTTAAGAACTATATTTTTGTAGTGCCTCAATTAATTTATTGTGTTAATTCAATTAAATGTAGTGAATTTATGTCGGATGCGTCCGTTATCTAATTAGTGCCTTACAACGGACGGCGGGTTACGTTGCTCGTGTAGGACGCTGTGACCATTATATGTAAATAAATGATAATAAATTCCCTAAATTTTATTTGATTCGATATGTTGTATACCTAAGAGGCTGCTCAAGCAAACAAAGCGGTCTGCAGCTACGAAAATTAGCCTTGTAATCTGAAGTAGCACCTACCGAAAAGGATTTTATTATGACAAGAGCTTGGCTGAAAGGGCTGGATCATAGTTATTACACTGCCGGATTACATAACTGGATAGAGTGGGATCTATAGATGTAGGTCAAAGACCATACAACCACTTGGATGAGATGTAGGTTTATAAATACCTGATGTGCAGTTAGTACTCCGTGAGTGCAGTCAGGTACGTACTATAGGCTGACCGTTTAACTCGCGTGTCACCATCTGAGGTACAAAGTCATAAAACATTAATTAAATCTCTTAAAGAACTATTTAACCACAGATAAAAGTAATGTAAGACTATTCGTCAGACAGTGTCACTGTCTGTGCAGCTTGAGGAGTCAGAATCTTGGCAATAGGTGATACGCGAGTTAAACGGTCGGCCTATAGCAGAGAATATAGCTTTAACCAGCACTACACCGGGGCACTACGTGGCTAGCCGGCTGCAACCTAAGATAATATAACACTTTTGCTCGAAGAGCATAAAGCAGCTTACGCTAACTTGCGCTGCTAGAACTAGGTGCAGTAATTTTTTTGGATCTTTACCCTCCACCGCAATCTCGCCACTGCTGCTAATGTAAGCCGGGATTGACAGCAGTGCCGCGTAGTAAAGAGACTCAGGATTTGAACCTGGCCAAACCGTTTAAACCTAGAAATAACTGCAATAGGGCTTTTAGCCGTAACGTTATAAAGGCGAATCGTGTTTATTTACTCTAACTTTTAAATTGGTTTATTTTTTACTAACATAAGTGTAAGTTGGTTACTTTACGTAAAACCTACTATGTTATAAAACTTTGTGTCAGATTTTATCTGTAAAGTTAGGTTGCCATAGCAAAATAACCGCTGTCAATGTCATATTGTCACACAATAAAATAGTAGCAATACTGGTGCTAAAATGTCAAATTACTTGGTGCGTCGCTTTTTTGCGAATCATTCTTGTAATTCGCGAAAATTATCCATATTTACTATAAAACCGCAGCCTATTAGTACTTGCGTAAAGTGTCCACGTCCATTTGTGCCTGATAGAAAGGTTTTGGTAAGATTTCTTATTAATTAAATATAGAATTAAGAGTTATAGTGTAACAGTTCAAAAACGATAAGAATTTGAAATTTATATTACTTTATTGTTATTTTACACCATTAACAACTTTAAGCCTATAATTAAACCTGGTTTATTAATTTATTAGTGTGCACATACACAGAAAAAAGTTTTAATAACCTAAAATTATTGTTTGATAAAGGTCCACATAATTTCTAACAAGTGAATTTATCATTTCCGTCAGCCTATAAGTCGTTGTCGAGTCAATGTCGACCTTATTGCCCATATTAACATCGCTTTGTTACCCTTTTTGCTCTGTAGAAGGTAGATAATGTTGAATATAAGGACCTCTGATTGGATTAATTTAGTCATATCCTTTGAATCTTACATTGAAGACTGTTGTGGGTAGATTTTTGTGTAAGTAGGTAATTTTTTATTCAATTGTATTGTACATTATTTGTGTTATCCAAATGTTTAAGTTTTATCATTAGGTACATAAAAAATAAGTCACTCATGTGACTGTATGCAAATAATCTCTAAAAGTACTAATTTTAGTCTTTGCCATCTGTTAGATTAGTGATTCCCAAACTTGACTAGGTTCTCACCCACCTAACTAAAACTGCCGAATTCGGGACCCACCTCTTGGCCGTCTTCACTGTGGCTGAGGCATATAATGTTGGTCATAAAATATTATTGAAATTTTTTTGAGATTACACTCAATTTATTTTGGTTGGCCCATGTTATGCTTCATGACCAACCAGTGTTGGGACCAATATTTTAGGAACACTTTTGAGTTCCAACTACTTTTAACGGATTTTATCATGGTTTATTTTAGATTTTAGATCCCGACATTTCAAACTCTTTTTAGACTTCATGTTCACGGGTGGACTGAGGTATTTGATGTCAAAAAATATTAATCACAATTATTACTGACTACCTCCAAACATTAATATTTAAGTTGCGTTCCGATTTCAGCAAACTGAGCTCACAGTGTCTTGAATTCTGAGTTGATTTTGCTTGGGTTTTGGCACAAGTAAATTAAGTGCTGGGTCCCAAGCTGGTGGTATATTCCAACCATTTTCTCTGTTAAAATTAGGATGTTTTTTAATTTCAATAGCTTTGAAGATCATTCTTGGTAGGAACCGGATTTCTTAAAAAAAATCAGTTAAAAAGTAGTTTTATTTCAATGTGTAAATCTAAGACACCTAGACATGCTCTCTGAAGTATGGCATCTTAAGTGAATATAATATTCTTAAAGTAAATAAATAATTACCGATTCCAACTAAATAAAATAAATAAATATTGTGGGACATTAACACACACGGTCATCTGGTCCCAAGCTAAGCAGAGCTTGTGTTATGGAATCCAGATAAATGGTATATACTATACATATAATACTTTTGTTTTGTAAATTAATACTTACAATAGATATTTACACCCAGAGTCAACACATACACAAATGTTCATCACTAATGTTTGTCTCGGATGGGAATCAAACCCACGACCTGTGAAAAAATAAATAATGGCCGTTTTAATAATCCTTACTAATATTATAAATGTGAAAGTAACTGTCTGTCTCGCTTTCACGCCAAAACTACCGACTTAGATAAAATTTGGTAGGTAAAGAGATAGTTTGAGACCTGGGAGAGGACATTTTAGCGCGATAACCGACATACACGCCGGTAGAGCCGCGGGCGGAAAGCTTGAAATAGTTTAATTACAAGTTTTCTTTTTATAAATAATAATAATTTAATTTAATTTTAATTATTAATTAGGTAACTAAAATTAATTGATATGTATGGTGTTCCTACATTTTTATGAAGTGAAAAAAATATGTCACCGATCATTGTGATAGATGTGGCATCATTATTACAAAGAGATCATGATTGTTTTTTATAATTTACATCCCCAAAAAAAAAATTGGAATGCTGTCATGTAAGTTTTATTATTATCAAAAACAAATTAATCATCATTCAATCCTGACTAATCACGATTAAAAGACCGATCAGAATCAGTAGGTCCTGACCATGGAAAAAAGTCTATGTGTATATTATAGGTCCACGAACAACATTTTATCATGAGATGTGTGACATTATACAAAGTGTCATTAACACCTTTTACCTTATCAGTATGATAGTGCTAATATAACATTGTAAATAATGATTTATTGTTAGCTCAGAACAATGGAACACAAAGGATATACATATTGTCCTGAGAACTAACATTGTTAAATCTCTCTACCTACTTAAACTAGCTTCAAACTGCAACTCCACCCAACTATTATACTAACTTAGACGTTCGACATCTGCATTTTGTATGGAATGTATTCCCAGTAATATCTACAATATTATTGGGATTCAAAGCACTCTGTGGCATCACATACCTAACGCCACTCAAGAGACATTACGTCACTACAATCCTGAATCGCACAAGCAAAGTTTGGCCGACGATTAAGCATATACACAACTTTCTGACAAGAACAGGGGGATCGGTTCGACCGTCCTCGGACGGCTCAACGAAAAAGTCCGGTGAATCAATAGAGGCCCTTCCGGCCGATTGGGTTAGGTCATCCGCAAAAAAAAAGAACGGGGCCGTGGTTGCCGGGCATCACACCACACCCGGCCGGAAGATCTTCCATTTTTACTGGGCGGTCACTACCACCCGATCCTCCACTCTTCACACTGGTGACCTCGACCATGAACATCAGTGCAACCTTCGCAACAGCATAGTCGGCATCGATAAACTCTTCATCCTTCCTTCACACTCCACTACAGCAGCGAGTTAATCAAGCCAGTCAGCACCGGGTCACGTGACCACCAGCATGCAGCGTACGGGTGAGCCTGGACACATACACACTTCGGCACAGCACATTGCACATCGGCCTGTCAACTAGCAGCGCTCCTAGCCGACATACGCAGCACCCAGTCTCTATCGGCAGAATCTATGTACCTCGACCCACTGGAAACACTCATCGTAGCTTCGCCTCGACTCACTGAGGACTACTTGCTACGACATCACTGCGCTCTTCGACTCACGAAAAACTATAAAGCATCACTGGCACTGGCCGACTCCTGACTTGGAATCGATCTCAGAGGGGGAGTGATGTGGCATCACATACAAAACGCCACTTAAGAAACATTAGGCCACAGCATTTTTGAACAGCACAAGCAAAGTTTCACCGACGTTTAGCATACATACAACTGGACAAGAACAGGTGGACCGCGGTCGCCGGGCAACACCTCGCCCGGCCGGAAAATCTTACCTTTTCACTGGAGAGTTACTACCACCCGATCCTCCAGTCTCCACTACCCTATTTGCTGTTATCATAGGTCCAAACCTACGTAACTAGATAGTCCCTAGTATACGCACTTGTCAACACATAGTTCAATTCAGCTCCATCACCAAACCCTGGATACTATCTAGAGACGAAAGTTTTCGTCAAGACGAATCATAAGAGCCCAAACTCGATGGGGTTGTGTAGTTTTATTACGGATTTCCTTTGACCACCTTCCACCTCCGTCATCAGATCAGCTCCATGTCGCTAATATTATATTGCCACGTGATTTACATTCGCCTGAAAAATTTTAACTTAGAATCCGGGAAGCGCCAGTGTCGGAAAAAATCTTTACATTTTGTTTGGTCTAGGCCCCCATCCGCTCACTCAGAGCGTGTGACGCGCCATAAGGAATTACGCTTGGCATCTTTATAGTATCAATATCATTGGCAATCAGCAACTACACAAATCAAGTTATTTCTTTTCAACAATTTAGTTTTTAATTGAACACAGTTTTTATCGATATTAATTTTATACTTTAATAAATTGTGTAATAAAAAGAGTAACTACGTATATTATAACATTTAGGTATAACGCTCTTTATCAAAGTTAGTATTGTATAATAGAATGCAATAATGAGCATTGCGCGCCACACAAACGAATAGAGTGCACGTACTGGGCACCTATCTGTGTTTAATTGTATCGTAACTTTCTCCGGTTTCGTAACGCAACACAGTCTTTGGTAAGTTGTTTGATAATTGTCTAGAACAGAATTCACTTGAAATAAAACTCTTGTCAGTTTTACCATCATGACTCTCCACATGATATCTGGCTGGTGCTTAACCAGCTGTACTCATTGGTGGTAGGTTTCGGTAGTCGCTAGTTACCACACACCAGGCAAAGTCATGCCGTCAAACGACGCGGTAGTTTCTTCAAAGCACATTAATTTGTGAGATGTTTAATCCCAAGAATCATCATTAGACAGCTATGTTGGTGCTACTTATATCCAAGATTATATTATAGAACACACACGGTGTTCAAAGAACAACTGACCGCACTCCGGGTCGATACGACAGGTCGTTGTGCTTGTGTACCTAGTGAGGGTTTACCAAACCTGATGGTAGGTCTACCACGGAGTAGACCACGCAAGACCATGACTGCCCGGAGTCGTAGTTAAATCAGTTTAGTACTCAAAGGGCACAAAGGATTTCCTTCAAAATTATGTGTAGAACACAAAAACTCTTCTCTCCTTTTAAGCACGGCTGGTGACCGGTAAACGCCTGCGCTGCGTTATTGTCTTATTTCTACTCAATTTTATATTGTAAAGTTTTTAACCGTTGGGCACCAACCACTATTTTCATTACCTTCTATTTCATACTTCTATCTTTGGTGTCAATCAAGACACACACCGCCACTATACGTCATCATGATTTAATTACTAATGTTTCTACGTTCATATTTTTTTGGCATAAGTGTTATTATGACTGTCTCGAAAATGTTGGGCTTGGGCTATTGGGAAAACCCAGATAACTTATTTTACTTCAAAACTAGCTAAAGCTTGCAGTTTCGATACTGAATGCGACTGCCTTCAAGTTCGTTTACAATTCAATTGCTCTTGTAGATTGTACTATAAACATGGCACATGACATAGCTGTATTTTAGTACTCACACCACACTCACTTGCTATTGCTTGACGAAAACTTGCGAAATTCAAACAAACCTCTTTGATATACAGCCTTTCCTTATACTGGCCGGTTGTATTAAAAAATAAAACCTTACAATACTGATCACGTCAAACCGCAGAAGATAAACAGGAATGTCTTTCAAAAACATAAACTTGTCTTCTTTAGCCCGTGAGAAGGATAGCGACTCGGTTGGTTTGGCAGCAGTGTTACTGTGTTTATAAGTAGTGTGTTTTCCCAAAGCCGGTCAGTTCGAACCGAAGAGTAGGCGCGCAAGGTCCACCATGCGTTTGTTTGTTTGTTTGTGTTTTGTGACATTATGTGCGTTGTTGCAGTGTGCGCACGCGTCCACGTCGCTGCCTAGGAAAATGGTCTTCGACTACCCGAAGGCGAGGAGGGACGAGTCTGTGGTTGATGACTACCATGGCACTAAGGTACTGTTAACATAACTATTTTATTATACCTTTGTATGTTTTTAATGAGAAACTTGTGTATTATTTATTATTAGTACTTACTCGAATAGTTATTACTAAAATATTATACGTTTAAAACGATGATACATCATCATTACTCAACATAACAACGGCGAAGAAAATCATTGAGAAAACTGACATATTCCAAGCTTAAAAATTGATGTTTATCTGATGTCCACCTACACAATTCCAGTGTGTGTGTATTAAGGTCCACTACTAGACTCATAACACATAAGATAGTGGTGAAAGACCCTTACCCAACAGTGTTTTAAAGGTTGGTACCCAATACCTAGTCATGGCGTAAAAATCAATCTCAAAACTTGGTCAGGTATGAATATATTGTAACAACCGGTTCTGTCCAACAAAAAAAAGAATAGCTAGAATTTCCTCAACTTAATACATTCGATGCCAACATAAATTACCGTTTACAAGGTACCTATGTTTGTAAATAAACCTATCAATCATTTTAAGAGCTGTTATTACAACACTACTTGCCGGGGTTTATAGATGACTCATACAAGCTCATACATAAAGCTCCCTCGACTTTTTTTTATTCTTGAATAGGTTATCGCTTGACTACAACTTAACTACATAAGCAATGAAGTAGGCTACTATGGGACGCACCAGCCCAATGTACCGATTCACTCGTGATTAAGAATGACTTTCGGTGAGAAGGTGGCAGTGAAATGAGACTCCATATGGTTGAAACCATATGGTGGGTCACCCTTTTCAATCTCAAAGTAACCGTCTTTTTATGAGATTTAACCCACTACCGCAATCCCGCTACTACTACTCCTGTAAGCCAGGATCAACAGCGGTGCCGTGAAGAGACTCTGGATTTGAACTCGGCCAAGTCTCGGGACACCTAAACTGTTTTCTCCGCACAGATCCACTTTGTAACCAGCGTAGTGAAAATGCTTTTGTAGGCCTGCAACACGACAGGATTCAGCACAGTTTTGCCTGTACAAACCGGGTTGTAACTGCACTGTGTTTCACTTCAACACTTTTTAGAGACCAACTGCTGGGCACGGGTCTTTTTTCATCATCCTACGAGTTGAAAGAGTTTGGGCCTTAATCCACACACGCTGGCCAAGTGCAGATTGGTTCACATGTCCTTGTAATGATTAGTTTTTTCTTAGACATGCCGGTTTCCTCACCAAGTTTTCCTTCACCGTTATTAAGCAGCGGAGATGAATGGATTTACACAAAGATGTGTGGGCACGACCGGGAATCGAACCCGCGACTTTACATTTCTAAGGCGAGGCCCGTACCGCTGCGCCACCGCTCGCTGCTCCAACTTCGATTAACAGTTGTAAATAATGTTATTGTAATTTTTTTAAATTTTTGTAGTGTAATACTATGCGGGCCAAGCCACGGGCGGAGACTGGTAGGTATAGGCTATATTTTTACGTAACTGAATTAATTATTTTAGCAATAATCGAGTGATTTAACTGCTAATTTTTGTAACTAGTATTTGACCCACAACTCGTTTGCTATTTTGAATCGAGTTTGACCGACATATATTGGCTTTTGTAACATCGAATTGCAGTTTACTTAAGTTAAGGGATAATTGTTGTGCCCTAAATATTTGATCGTTTGCTATTCTAAATATAATCTGTAACTAATTCCGCCTGCGGCAGCGCCTGCGCATATTACCGTTTTCGCGCTAAACCATTAACCTCTTTTTGTGCAGTCGGTTAAAAACTATCCTATGTCCTTCCCCGAGTTTGAAACTATCTCTATACCAAATTTCATTTAAATCGTTTGTGTAGTTTAAGCGTGAAAGTGCGACAGACAAAGTTGCTTTCGCATTTATTATAGATACTAGTAAAGATTAACTGCCTCGGTGGTCTAGTGATAAGCGTGTTCTCTTAGTAACCTGGTACTTAGGTACTAGGTTCGATTCCCAGGTTGAGCAAAAACTTTTAAGAAAATCAACTGTTAATCAGCTGGAAGTATAAAATTGTGTCCGAAGGGTACTTATGAATATAGACGAAGAAAAAGGGTGATAAGTATTTACCTCTGCCTACACCTACGGATAATACAGGGCGTGATGCTATGTTTTTGTGTGAGAAACGTAATTTTCTTTGTTTACACGTCTTACGCCCAAATGAATAGGTTATAGAGTTCCTTTCCCCTGTTCTCAGGGGATAGCTATATAAATAATGCAACAAACCCTATTAAGCTTAACATTTAGGAACATCGTTAGTTAACTGTGCCAAGGGGTTACGGGAGACACTCATATGTCACAACCGAGACCGTTACTCGAGTAGATACCTAACATTTGTCTAGGTTACTAGCTTACCACCGCGGCTACGGCCCGCGAGAACTACATATCATACACAGCAGTGGAATAAATTGTAGCCTATAGTCTTCCTCAACAAATGGGCTATCTAACAGTGCAACAAGAATTTTTCAAATCGGACCATTAGTATCTGAGATTAGCGCGTTCAAACAAACAAACTCTTCAGCTTTATAATATTAGTATAGCTTGCGGCGCCATAGCTATTAAACTAATGAGTTTGATTATTGGTTTTGCCAAAGCAGATTTGATCGAGTGTTCTAAGCATGTTAAGTCTGCCAAGAGTGTCATAAAATTTATGATGATTAAAAATTTTGTCTAATACCGACATTTACCCGTGCGAAGCCTGCTCTTCGCCACTGATAGATGCTTATGTGGTAGGTGTATAATTAATCATTAAGGACCCCGTCGGGCACAGCAAAAGTGTTAGACGAAAGGAAGCGATGATTTTCCATAATAATAAATATAGGAAGATCTAGGTATCTTGTGGAGCTGTACTATTAATTTAAAATTTCATGGTGTATTTTATATGGCTTCGCCCGCGTGGTATTGGGATAAAAAATAGCCCATGTGTTTATACAGACTATAATCTATCTCTGTGCCGAATTTCATAGCATTTGTGTATGTAGTTTTTGAGTGTATTATACTATATAATATTAGTAGGAAGTAGGATTACCCGTGGTACTCCCTCCATTTGAATGAGGCAATTTAAACCTCTGTTTTTCTATAAAGTGTCTCCCGTTTTGTCTGGAGGGAAGTGGACAATCTAACTTTCCAACTCCTCCTATTGTTTTTCTGATTGAATTCGTGCAGGATTCAAGACAGTTTAAGTGTCCCAGGACTTGGCCGTGTTAAAATCCCGATCACGGAGCCGCTGTTGATCCTGGTAGCAATGGTGGAATAACGGTAGAGGGTATATTAAAAAGAAAAGAAGAAAACGAAATAATATTGAATAAAAACTTTTTTTAACAAAAATAAATCGATAAAATGCATAATATATCTATTGAATTATAATAAGAAGTTTACCTTGAAGACATGTTACACTCCATTTGTTGTTAAGGCGAAGTTACACAACAGTGCACCCACAACGAATTGACATCGCATAAAATAATAAATCATCGATATACTGAACCATACATAAGCACGCAAGTGGTGTAAACCTATTTGAGAATAGTGTGCAAGCCTATATAAGAATTAAAAAAAAGTATTACTAAGGTTGTTGTAAGAATTAAATGACGGCACACGGAATCAATTTAATTTTTTAACGCCAAAGTCAAGGTCCGTTTAATTACAATGTTTATAAATATTCTCTTCGCGATTGAAACTACTTATTGTGGAATTATTTAATTTTGAGTTTTTTGTGAATATGTATATGGATATGAATATTGATTGTATCCCAGCCTTTTTTGTGTCCCACTGCTGGGCACGGGTCTTCTACCAAGAGAGTTGAGAGAGTGTGTTCCTTTTATTAGAAACAAATTAAATAAAGGTTGAAATTTTAAATACTGGTGTATAAGATATATGTATTATTATTTTTGTATCTATAAGTGCTATGTTACTACTATTATTATTAACGCTTTAGTTAATTAACATACTGTACACATATAATCATAAAGCATCTATTATATTTCTCTACGAGATACCTACAAGTAACAACGCATTTCAATAGTGAAATACATAGTAATATTATGTAGTTGCAAGGCAAGTATGACAAGGGCATAGTTCAATTGACCTGTTGGTGTAGTGGTGGCGATTGCTACTCTGAAAAAATCTTTGATCATGATTGTTTGTTTTGTGTTTGGGTGTAATTTATCTACATTATGTCCGTATATAAAAAAAATGTATATAAGTAGTAAGTATATCAGTTTCTAGTACCCATAACACTAGCAAATATGATTGCTTAATTTGGGACTAGATGGCGCTGTGTATGTGTAAAAAAAAATATTACAGCGTTCATTATTAGTTTTGTATCATCATCATCATCATCATCAGCTTGGGGACCATTGCTGGACATAGGCCTCCCCTTTAAAACGCCACAGCGATCGGTTGCAGGTCGGTAGTATACATCGGCTTTCCGCAATTTTAACTATGTCATCAGTCCACCTGCACCACCTGTTAATTTAATTAATTTTGTATACCTACTTGCTAACAAATAATTATTGATAATTATTATTAATCGAGCGGTAAAAGAGACGGTCGTGTGACTCCACCTTAAGGCAATACCACTTGACTTATTAATTCCCGCCATGTACTTCGTGGTCAGGTTTATATTACCACGGCCAATAGTACCACGGCTTTCCTTGTTTTGTTGCTAAATAATTACTACAGTATTTATAAATCCCTGACGTGTATCTGTGTACAAGTTTGTGGCAATATGGCCCTTAAACGAGTGGTCTGATTCTAATGCATAATTTTTGTTGCCTTTTTCCCATTTCTATTGGGGTCGACTCCCAGTCTATCCTGTTGCGGCTAGCTACCAGAGTAAAATGAGCGACTAGACCTCGAACCCGTAGGGAAGTAATAGCCGAGATGGTTAAACCAGATTATATTAGGCTTTCTACTTGCTCTCTTACGTGCTCTCCGAGGGACGGAAGGTAGTCCCTCAACGGAGCAGACACCGAAACAAATATCTTGTTACACAAAAATGGTCCGGGTGGGAAACGAACTCGCGACCATCCGGGCTTGGCTTACATCGTTCGACTACAGAGGTAGTCCGGTGGACGGATACTGATGCGATTTTCTTTATTTAAAATGTGCAGTAGTTGAGATACGTAGGTTTGTATGAATGTAAATAATTTTAAATCCAATTTATTTATTTATTTCCAATCTTGAAGAATGAGTATTTTTATTACCCACCCATCTATTCAATAAATATAATAGGTCATTGACTTGTTTTTATGATTATTACAAAATAAAATTCCACTACTAGTTCTTATAACTTGTATATTGATATATCTACAGGGTGTGGAGAAGCCTTTGAAATATAAGGTCGCGGGTTCGACTTCCAGTCATACCCACACATGTTTGTGTGAATTGTCACATTGCCACTGCTCAATATCGGTGAAGGAAACTATAGTGACGAAACGGGCATGGTTTAAGAACTAATTATTCGAAGACATGTGACATCCTATGCATCCAGCATGTAACTTTATGAGCAGCGGTGGCGCAACTGTACGGGCCTCGCCTTAGAAAAATAAGGTGGCGGGTTCGAATCCTGGTCGTGCCCACACAACTTTATGTGAATTGTTACATCTCCGCGGCGCAATATCGGTGAAGGAAAACATCATGAGGAAACCGGCATATCTAAGAACTAATCATTCGAGGACATGTGACATTCATCAACCCGCACTTGGCCCCCGTGTGTGGATTAAGGCCTAAACTCTCTCAACTCATAAGATAGTTGAGAGAAGACCCGTGCCCAGCAATGGGACACTAAAAAGCGTTGAAGTAAAATTAAAAAGTAAAAATGTGACATCCACTAACCCGCATTTGGCTAGCTTGTGTGGATTAAGGCCTAAACTCTTTCAACTTGTAAGATAGTCGAGAGAAGACCCGTGTCCAGGACACTAAGAAGAGTTGAAATGAAGTATTAACTCCCATTTTGAATACATCCTGTATACGTTTTGCGTTATGTACGCGATCAAATTTTTTGTTGCGAATCGTGATAAATGTTTGTGTTAGATTATTATTCTTGCCTGGGCCTTGACTTGACTGTCATAAAAAGAAACCGTTTGATTATTTGACCATATCAAAACAAGTTTCTAAATAAAATATCAATTTTATACATACCTTGTCTACCTAAGTTATTATTGTTATTAACAATTATAAAAGTTTATACGATACTTTGGATCGAATTGGAAAATTATCTTTTTACTTTACTAAATAGCGGATATTTGGCTGGAACCAATATTAACCTTATGAGAACTGTACAAACGCATTTATGAAAAGTGATTCTTCAGCAGACTCACAGATGGCGCTAAATTTATAGAATAAACATTCGCGTTAGGTTAACCCATTTTTTCAAGCATTTTATCATATTTTGTTTGAGTGGAATCTTTCAACTGAATTTCGAAGCTGATATTTTCAAACTAATGAGCTGAAATTTTGTACACATGTTTGTTTAGATGACAATGCTGCAATGCATAGTTAGTTGTGTGACGTCACTCTAAATACAACACGGAGGTGCAACCAAAGTGTCGGTATAGTTCTTTTTAATGCTTACATAACATAAGTATCTAATGGAAAAAGCTTGCAGTGTATAACTCTAGAATATAATGACGTCACTAAAAATCCAATATGGCGGACTCAGCGCTTGGTTTTATAAGCTTGGTTTTAATACCTAAACTTCTTTTATTTCCTTCTAGCTCTCTTTTAAAGAATTTTATTCTAAACATAATTATCATTATTATTTTTCACGCCGCAGGTCGTGGGTTCGATTCCCACCCGAGACAAACATTACTGATGAACATTTGTGTTTGTGTCGAGTTTGGGTGTATTATATCTATTATAAGTATATATTTACAAAAGAAAAGTATTATATGTATCGTATATACCAGTAATATGGTTTCCATAACACAAGCTCTGCTTAGCTTGGGACCGGGTGTATTAATGTCCCAAAATATTTATTTATCACAACAAATTTTAACCTCTAATTTCTCTTGTTATCAGATTCAGGACCCCTACCGTTGGTTAGAAGATCCAGACTCGAACGAAACCAAAGAATTTATAGATGCAGAGAATAGCATCACCCGGCCGTACCTTGATGCGTGCCCTGTGAAACAGGACATCAACCAGAGACTGACGGAGCTATGGAACTATCCCAAATATTCGTGCCCCTTCAGAAGAGGCGATAGATACTTCTTCTTTAAGAATACTGGACTACAGAACCAGAAGTAAGTAAGTTATGTTCTATTTCTATACAAGTTAAACATTACGAAATTTAAAAACATAAGCGACACACATAATTTTAATACTAAAAATAAGAACGATCTTGTAGCACATTATACTCGTCTCCACAAAATCAGTAACTCTTTTCTGGGGCAGTGTATACGTTTCTACAATAAACTTCCAAATTGTATTAGGGGAATGACTATTAACAAATTTAAAATAATTATAAAATCTACGTTATGTAAGAAAACGTATTATAAAATTTCAGACTATCTAACAGATAAAAACGCTTGAAATTAAGTCGCTCTGATTCAACACACTAAACAAACAAAATGTAATAGATATAAGTACATCATTTAAAAAAGGAAAAAACCTACTGAGTTTTTTGGCAGTGTTTCTCAGTAGTTGCCAGTCATTCACTGCACGTTAGGGAAAGAAATTGGGCTATTTTTATGTAGACTCGCGTCTAAAAAAAATAAAGCTTATATTCATTTCATTTCATCTTTTGACTATTACAATTTCATACAATATTTGAAGAAAGTGGCGAGCCTAACCTACTGATGTATTCCGCAGTGTCCTATACGTGCAAGACAGTTTGGAAGGCGAGCCCCGTGTGTTCCTGGACCCCAACACGCTCTCAGAAGACGGTACCGTCGCCCTCTCTGGCAGTAGGTTCACTGAAGACGGCGCTACCTTCGCCTACGGATTGTCCGCTAGTGGCTCAGATTGGATCACTATACATTTGAAAGACGTTGCTACAGGTTAGTTTAACATTCTTTTATAAATACAGGGTAAATGGTACAGCCCTCCACAAACTGAGAGTGCGCGTGGTTGTTTAATAAGTATTTTGTCAAAAATATATTATTTTAAAGTTTAGTTTAGTTTTAAAGTAGAATATTATTTTTTGTGTGAATATTTAGTGCTGCTACAAAGAAAGAAACCATAGAGGAGATAAGCTGATACAATATGCTTTACAAAATAAACTAACCTTCATCAACACAATGTTTAAGAAAAAAACTTCAAATTTGTGGACCTGGATTTCACCAGATAAAAAATATAAAAACCAAATAGACTATATTCTTAGTGACTATCCAAAACTCTTCACTAATATGGAAGTTATTAATAATAACTCATTTCCAAGCGACCACAGACTCTTAAGAGGAACTATAAAAATAAGGAAAGAAAAGAAAAGCAGAGCCTCATATGGTGCATCACAAACAAGCTTAAATACAGAGTCAAACCAGGAAAAATACATTACTGCTTTAAAGCCAAAATTAGAACAATTAAAATGGAAAGATGAAAATACTGAATCCTACTACTTAAAAATTGAGTTTGCTATAAAGGAAAGTTTAAACAGTCTAACTCTAGACGACACAAAAAAAGAAATAATATCCGCCAAAACTAAAAACCTATTAAATAAACGGACAGCTTTACTACATAAACCATCGAAAAGTAAAAGAGAAAAAAAAGAACTTTCATATCTCTTTAAAACTGCCAACAAACAATTAAAAAAAGATTATGAAAAATATAGGTTAGAAATATTTGAGAAACATCTCACATGCACTGGAAGTCAAAAAAGAGCCTATAAAGAACTAAATAAAGAGAAAGAAAGGATACCGATACCTTTGTATTTATTCACTCATGTTTCTACAAAAATAAATTATCTTTATCTTTATCTTTATCTTTATCTTTATCTTTACCGGTATTGAAATCATATGAAAAAACAAAAAACCCACAAACAAGACGAGAACTTGTCAATATTGCTACTAATTTTTACAGAAAGCTCTACCAAGTTAAAGAACCTTATTTTGATACAAAGAAAAATGAAGAGAATCTACTTAAGAATATAAATACAGATCCAACCATCCCACTTTTCAGCTGCGAAGAAATACTGAAAAAAATACAAGATTTGAAGAAAAATAAAAGCCCGGGGGCTGATAACATCTCAAATGAGGCCCTAAAAATAGGAAAACATTTATTAATAACACACCTGGTGGTCTTATTTAATATGATACTCGAGACACAAGAAATACCAAAAAATTGGGCTAAATCGCATATAGTTCTGCTCTACAAGAAAGGAAACCCGGAAGATATTAATAACTACCGACCTATTAGTCTACTTCCAACAATATATAAATTATTCGCAATGTGCATAGAAAAGAGAATTGGACCAATTATAGAAAAGAATCAACCAGCAGAACAGGCAGGTTTTCGACAAGGATACTGTACAATCGACCACATACATACCCTGGAGCAAATAGTAGAAAAGCACCTAGAGTTCAAAAAACCATTATACTTAGCCTATGTCGACTACGCAAAAGCGTTTGACTCTATTTCTCACGAAAGTATTTGGAGAGCATTAGAACATCAGGAAATTCCCTATGTATATATTCAGATAATAAAAGACATATATAAGAAAAGCTCAAGTAGAGTAAAATTAGATAGGCTAGGATCAGAATTTGGTATACAGAGAGGTGTAAAACAAGGAGATCCACTGTCTCCAAAAATATTTATAGCTGTTCTACAAGATATTATGAAAGACCTAGAATGGGACCAAAAAGGCATACTCCTAGATGGAAGATATCTGAACAACTTGAGATTCGCGGATGATATAGTACTATTCTCAAACTCCTCTAATCAGCTAGAAGAAATGCTGAGAGAATTGAGCAAGGTTAGTAACAGTATCGGTCTACAACTGAATACCGAAAAAACAAAAGTAGCTACCAACAGCGTCAAATATCCTATTACTATAAATGAAACACCTATTGAATACGTAGAAAGCTACACCTATTTGGGTAAACAAATATCATTTAAAAACACAAGACATAAAGAAGAATTGGAACGTCGAACAAAAATTACCTGGAAGAAATACTGGTGCTATAAAGAAATACTAAAATCAAAGCTACCTATGAAACTGAAGAAAAAGATCATGGATTCATGTCTACTTCCTTGTCTGACGTACGGCTCCCAAACATGGACTTTCAATAATAACATTATAACAAAATTACGCTCATGCCAGCGCGCTATGGAAAGAAGTACTCTAGGCTTGAGACTCTTGGACAAGCAAAACAGCTCTACCATAAGAAAAAAAACGAAAGTGATAGACGCAGTGCAACACGCCCTTCGCTTAAAATGGAGGTGGGCTGGACATTTGGCTCGAAGTTCCGATGACAGATGGCCAAAACATGCAATTAAATGGAAAGGTCCAGGAGAGAAAAGAGTTAGAGGGCGACCTAGAGACCGGTGGATAGACGACATAGAGCGGACGGCAGGCAAGGATTGGATGAATATAGCAAAAAGTAGAGATAACTGGAAGCATTTGGAGGAGGCCTATACCCAAAAATGGGGCCATGACTAAAAAATTTAAATAAATATTAAATAATTCATAATACATAATAAATATTAAAATCATTAATCATTAAATAATTAAATCATAATAATCTTGTTAAATAAAAATAAAATAGTTACATTAAATAGGAATAATTATAAGTATTATGTAAGTAATATTTTGTCATTGTTTGTTATAGTGCATGGATCAATAAAAAGGCTTAATTATTATTATAATTATTATTTAGTGCTGGCATTTACCGTTTCTTTACTGGCATGAGTGGATAAAAATAATGGATTGTGGATTCTTTTGATGGGTGTATAAAAAGTTCCAATATATTTTTGCTTCAGGCGAAGATTACCCGGAGGTGTTAGAAAAAGTCAAATTCGCGTCAATGTCTTGGACAAAAGATAACAAAGGTCTATTCTACTCTGTAAGTACACTTTTTCCTGTTGTTACCAAATACATTGTTATTAATTTGCTGATCTGATTCAGTGGTCCAGTAGTAAGCGTATTCGCTTAGTAAGGCCCAACTCTTGGGTGGAACAAAAATACTTCTAGTAATATAGGTACTTCGAAAATATTAGTTCTAAGTTGCCCTTTAAAAGGCAGTAGACTCGCCCCCTATTACGTATTGGATCGAAACATAACCAGCGAAAAGTGGGTGATAATAACCTCTGCCTACACCTTCAGATAATGCAGGTGTGAGCGCTATGTAATTTCGCTGACTCATTCCTCGTGTAACCTTAATGTAATAACCTCTATGGGTAGTCAATGTCGTTTACGTGACTAGATTGTATACAGCAGATTTTGTATGTGTTACTTTTGTTACAGTCGAGCCATTGTTTTGGCTTCAACTGATGGGAAAATAGGCGTATTATTAGTTACCATAGGAGGTTGTATGTATGTATGTAGTTTGTGTTTGTAGTAGGTTATTTATCATGTATGCTTAAGTACAAGTGTAAGGAGGTTGATATACAAACTGCCCAGTGATAAAGATTAATGGCCTTATTTATAAAAATCTTATGAAACTCTTTAGTTAAAATGGACTGTCTCTTTTTTTTTTATTCAGCGATAGGCTGGCGCTTGACTACAACTTGCCTGATGTTAAGCATTGATGTAGTCTACGACGGAACGCGCCTGCCTAGTATGCCGATTCACTCGTGATTACGAATGATTATCGGTGAGAAGGTGACAGTGGAATTAACCTGAAAGCAGCAACAATTCCGACCTCCCACTCTCTGCATGGTGTCACCAGACATCGCACCGGAACACGGCAAGGCCGCTTGGCGGTGCGACTTTGTCTGGTGGGTGGTCACTAACCACGGCCGAAGCCTACCACCAGTTGATTGTCACCTGATTAGCACCACCCGGGGATCACGTGTGGGGATTCAATTAAAGGTGTATACCCACGGACGAAGGTGACTCAGCCCTCTCTTTCTTACTAGTGTAAATGTCAAGATGACAGACAAAGACAATCGAGCTAGAAATCTATTTTAGCTATAATGAAGTTAAAATGCGTTTATGAATACGGGAGTAAAGCTTTATTTATGTTGTAGTTGTACTCACACCTTGTTCATTTTGTTTACAGCGGTACCCAGATCAAGCAGGCAAAACTGACGGCTCCGAGACCGAAGTGAATCGTGATCAGAAACTCTGCTACCACCGGCTCAACACACCGCAATCTGAAGACGTCATCGTTGTTGAATTCCCTGAGGAACCTTTGTGGAGGATGTGAGTAACTATACTTCAATAGTTTCTACTTAACATTCGGTTTAAAGATCTTTATTCTCATTGGGACAATAAAAGTCACTTACATGAGATTGTACTTAAATAACACGTAAAAAATATTTTTACCCGGAGTGTATTAACCACGAATTAAGTGATTGTCATTTCCGATGGTTTTGTGGGAGCATCGTCACTTTAACCCTTTTTAAGTGTCCCAGTGTTCTAAGTGTTACGACTCTTCTCTCAATTATCTTATGAGTTGAGAGAGTTAGGGGGCGTCCATAAATTACGTGAAATGTTTAAGGCCCCCCCTTAGGGGGTCGAGTCAAATCTCATCTAATCTTACGTTGGAGAGAGGGAGGGTCTCGGCAAATATCACGCAATTTTTTGTCCGATTGAAACAAAAAAAGATTATACTATTTAGACATTAAAAGCACGAAGCAAATTTGTTTTTTCTTTTTACAATAACAATCCAACGCGTTTACGTAAGAAACTCACATTTTGAAAAATCTCACGTGATATTGGGGTATGGGGGATTGTATCTAACTCCTTAATCCAAACACGCTGCATGGCCAAGAGCAGGTTGGTTGATGTCACATGTGGTAGAATGATTAGTTCTTAACATGCCAGTATCGTTTCTTTTTTTGTCTAACTACATATCTAGCAGTGGCGAAAAGTACAAACAAGCCGATTCCCATCGGCTTCCCTTTAGGAAAAGGTCAATATCACACATACTTAATAATATATTATGATGTAATGATTAAAAGTTTTCAATAGCAACAAAATAAGTATAGCATTAAGTGTAAGAACGATCAATGATATTTTTGAAGGGATATTGTTTTCCTAAGTAAGAACTTTTTTGCTCTGGCTTCCCTTTTTCAGACTTCCACCTTTCGCCTCTGACATCTAGTATTCTTAATTTTGTTTCTTTCTTTATAATGTTTGTTCAAAATGGTTATTTGTACCCGCAGTGATATACACACAAATATGAAGAATGAAGAGAAGATGTCGTATGTTCTTCGTATATTATAAACTGGCCAGTATTTATAGATTAGTGCATTAATTGTGTACATTTTGAACAAACATTATATTAAATTTAGTTCATTAATACTTAGTAGTAAAAGTAATTAGCAGTGGTCGGAATTAGATAGTTATAGTTATTTATATACTTTTATCAAAATGTTGATAATAATATGGATCTTCCCGGGATTCGCATTAGAATTTTGCAACTTGGGACATCCGATGTTGTTAAGGTTAGTTTTGCAACGTTGCGTGTAAAGTAAATAACTTTTTTATTTAAAACAAATACGGTATTTTCTGCTCTTTTAAATTAATCTCGGGATTTGAGGCATGTCCATTTTATTCTTTCGCTACATGATATCAGTGAACTCTATCTAATTCCCACCTCTAGTAATTAGGTAGTAGCGACTGCTGGGCTGTCTTCTCACAATTATCTTTAAGTTGAGAACAGCTCACCGAAATATAGTGAAGCAATAAAATCAGCTAACGATCAATCATAAAATAAATAATTTAAAAAAGCAAACAAAAAAAAGTTTTTTTTAGGCAAGTTGTTAGTAATAATGAGTCCTATTACGTGGGAAAGTATTTTACACTAATTACCAGTTACGCTATATAACATTCCGTTCCCCAGTGGTGCAGAAGTGACGGACTGCGGGAAGTATCTAATAGTATCGCCGGTGAAGGACTGTCGCGACAACCTGCTTTTCTTTGCGGATCTCACCAAGCAACCAGAGATCAACGGCAAGCTGCACCTCACACAGATCGTGCACAAGTTTGAAGCTGATTATGAGGTTAGTTAAAGCTCCCGCCGTTCGTTTGGGTAATGCGAAAGCGAATTCGAGGTCTGGCAAGCGGGTTGGCTGAGGAACACTGGGGGATTTCGTTGAGTAAACTTTTTTGAACTATCACATACCCCCATTACGCTCTGTGTCACGCTCTCATTCAGTGGGACTTATACAGGAAAACTTGTAACCAGTGCGCGAACTTTGAGAAAATAAACTTGGAGTGGAGCCGTCGATCCTGGTTGTCATTGTAGGTTGTCATAGATGCTACGTGTTGGTAGCAGTGGCGAAGAGTTCATACAAACCGATTCCAATCGGCACGTACTTTATTAAATATTATGTAACGCCTAAGAGTTTTATAGATAGACCGTTTCGATTCTGACTCCTCAAGCCGCACAGACAGTGAATGATGATTCAAGCTATATGGATATTAGTGACGAATAGTCTTACATTACTTTTATCTGTGGTTAAATAGTTCTTTATGAGATTTAATTCATGTTTTATGACTTTGTACCTCAGATGGCGATACGCGAGTTAAACGGTCTATCTATAAATAGCATCAAAAATGAGTACCTGTAATATGAAGGTAGTGACGGTATTGAAGAGATATTTGTATATTTAGTAAGAACATTTTTGCTCCGGCTTCCATTTTGTAGATTTCTACTCTTCGCCACTGATAGGTAGGTAAGATATAACTACACAAGTGCGTATTATATAAGTTTATGCATGTCACTCGTTGTTTCATTACGTCTCCTTCGTCTAGTAACACTTTAGTCATTTATAACATCTACGACATTCGTTACAGGTAGTCAGAAACCTAATATAAGCTGACACCTCAGTCTAACCATAACAGCTGCTGGTTCCCTACGGGTGTTGAGGTCGGACGGCAGTCATTTTGTTTAATTCTGGTTTAATGAACAGAATGGAAACTATAAGTGTCGTAAATGAAACAATTCTATGTTACTAGCTGCTCCAGCGAATTTCGTACCGCGTATTTCTCACCTTTAAATTACTAATATCGCTATTAAAAAATAGGGGTTGGTGATAGAAGGCGAAATTTTTGGGTTGTATGTATCTTTTAATGCCACATTATAAAAAAAATATTATGGGTGGATAACCCTTGTCACTTAGGGGTATGAAAAATAGACAGTAGCCGATACTCAGGCCTACAGAATTTGCATATGAAATTTCATAAAAATCAGTCAAGCCGTTTCGGAGGAGTATGGTAACTAACACTGTGACACGAGAATTTTATATATTACATATTAGGTATCTCACAATGGTATTGTGTTTGTTTCAGTACGTAACAAACGAAGGCACCGTGTGTATATTCCGTACGAACAAGAACGCTCCCAACTACAGACTGGTCAAGATAGATTTGCTGAACCCTGCTGAAGAGAACTGGGAGACATTGATACAAGTAAGTGACATTTATAACGTCCACATCAATACAAACGGAAAGACCCAAAAAAAATTGTCCTCGAATGAAATGATAATGTAACGTCATAGCGTCACGCATGTATTACCCGAATGTGTAGGCAGAAGTGAATATATGTAATAATAATAATAATATTCTGGGACATTAATACACACAGCCATCTGATCCCACACCAAGCAGAGCTTAAAACATAGACATTTGTGTGAACAACATGTTTGTTTGACTCGAGTTTGGGTGTAATTATCTATTTTACGTATATATGTTTACAAAAGAAAAGGAATATATGTGAAGGCTTTCGAAGGTATTTTTAGATTAAAAATTATCAGGATTAGCAGACAACTTTAGGTAGGCGTGAATAATCGGGTAAGAAGACGGTATTTCAATAAAATAACTAAGGCAAATATCACTTCACCCCCATCTCTCGATATGTGCTATCATGAATTCTACCAGTTAATTACAGATCGTTAGGATTACGTTGGATTAAATAGTAACGTTCACCGAGCACGTTATTGCATCTGCACTACCGTACGCCAAAACGGTTCAACACGCAATGTCAGCCATTCTAAGATGGTCGCTTCACCCGCGCTCGGTGTTCATTCGTTCGCTCATAATGACATTCTCGAGTGACAGGTTACTTCAAAGATGGACGCGATGACAGTATAAAATGACAGCCGATGCATTGAGAAGCAGATGTGCCAACATATGTATAGTATAACAGATGTCTGACTTTCACAACACAAGCTCTGCTTAGTATTGTCTTAAAAGCATAGCAAAACTCAAAGCCGACACATCTTTGTGTCATCATCATCGTGAGAAAGCCGTTAATTCTAAGAAATAATCATTTAATGACCTGTGACATCCACCACTGTTATAACCCTTGTTAACCTGAATGTGTGTGTACTCACAGACAAACTGTGGAAACAGTTTTGTGGGACAATAAAATATTGTAATGTGAAATTTGATAATAAAGATACATACATGCATACCAGCCCGCAATTGGCCAGCGTGTGTAGATCAAGACCTGAACTCTCTCAACTCGTAAGATAATTGAGAGAAGACTGGTACTCTGCAGTGGGACACTTAAAAGGGTTGAAGTGAAGAAGTGGTTTAGTTTTCACAAATTATCTCAGTTGAGAACTGCACTTAAGTTAGTAATAAATGTTTTCAGGAACACCCAAGAGATGTATTGGATTGGGCATCAGCAGTCGACCATGATAAATTAGTCCTGCATTACGTCAGAGATGTTAAGGTATGTCATATAATAAACAGTACTTCATTACCTGTTTACTTTAGTACCTAGTTTTTCATGACCTGAAAATACGAATAAAACGACGTTTCCTAAAAATGAAACCTAGCTAGATCGATTAATCGTCCCCGAAACCAGCATATTAAATTACATGAAAATCGTTGGAGCCGTTTCCGAGATTCAGATTATATATACATAAGAATTGCCCGTTTAATGGTATTCGTTAGTTTTTTAACCGCCGCCCGTGTCACATATATGTGACAAAAGGCATACATGTTTTTTTGTTTCATTTTAAACTATTGCACTTGTAGTTTTTGCATGAAAGAATAAAACATCTATACATCCATCCGTACAAACTTTCGAATTTATAATGAATTACCGCCCGCGGCTTCGCCGGCGTGCAATAATTGCGTTTCCAAACTGTCATACGCAAGGAGAGCGCCTCATTGCCAAATAAAGTGGGCAGGAAGCCTGTGTTATTCTATTATCTATCTGTGTACCAAATTATATCCAATTCAGTAGTTTTTGCGTGAAAGAGTAACAAACATACACACTTTCACACATCCGCACCTCCACACTAGCGTTGTTGCGATAGCAATAGTCTATCGATACTATAGTGATACTCTCGTGGCCTTGAAAATCAGTTACCCTATCGACAGTCCTATCGAAACTTTCGACCTACGACGATACTATTGATCCTATCGATTGTTAAAAGTTGGTAATACTTAAGTTCGATAGTATCGGTAGCATAGTTACTATATCAAAACTATCAATACTATTGAAACGCGTCGATAGGTCACTGATTGTACTGGTAGTTTCGATAGTATCGACTATTTTGATGCAATACTCATACTATCGATAGCATTAAACGATCGATAGTATCGATAGAACTATTCACGCTATCGACTATTTTTCAAGATCAACTATCGATAGCTTAACTATGGCTATTGCAACAACGCTACTCCACACACTCATACAAACTTTCGCATTTACAATTTTAGTAAGATAAGAAGATACAAGTTCTCAATTTTATTTAAAACCTGAAGTTTTCGAGTCGATATTATAAAAGTTACGTGTAATAAAATTATGTTCTAATACTAGCTTTTCGAACATGGCTGCTCCCGCGCATATGTCGGTTATCGCGCTAAACCTCTTTTTGCGCAGTTGTATAAACACTATCCTTTGTCCTTCCCCGGGTCCCAAACTATCTACATATCAAATTTCATCCAAATCGTTCAGTAGTAGTGAAAGCGCGAAAGACAGAAAGACAAAGCGATTTACATTCGCATTTATAATATTAGTAAGGAATTTTTAAATTGCAGACCTCTAAGTTGTTTCTATATTAATTGCAGAGCGTTCTTCAACTACACAGTGCGGTCACGGGGGATCTAATGCAAACCTTCCCGTTGGACGTCGGGTCAGTGGTTGGGTTCGCTGGCAAGAAGGAACAATCAGAGATTTTCTACCACTTCATGTCATTCCTCTCGCCAGGAGTCATATACCACGTGGACTTCAAGAAACAACCCTACACGCCTACTGTAAGTACATACATGGCCCTGAAGCCTATATTATCCGAAGGTGTAGACAGAAGTGATTATCACCCACATTTAGCCGGTATTAGGTTTCATATGTGATTGGGGATGAGCCTATTGTCGATTTAACTATATATATTTATCATAACGGGCAATTAACGCGCTCACCTTTAATTTGGCTTTACGTGTCGACACGGGTTGCACCTGTCGTGGTCGCAAGCAGACTGATCCAGCGAAACAGCTCCTTTGATGACGGCGGCCGTAGAACAACATTTTCTCTAACTACCGTCACTTGTAATATAATTTAACTATTGTTAGGGAGCCTACACAGTACACTCACTATGTCCGACTTTTCGATCTTCAAATAGCGAGGTCGAGTTAACTCTAAAACTGGATTCCACGCCGAGGATAGTTTGTAGCCACTTTCCAAATTAAAGGTGAGCGCGTTAATTGCCCGTTATGATAAATTTAAATATTTAATAATGCAACGCAAAATATTAAAAGTCGATTTTTTAAGTATATTAAAAGTCTTTTTGCTAGCAGTCTTTTTGTTACTAAGTGAATACTTTTGCCACTGGACCACACAGGTTGTTTGAACTGTTGTTGTTGATACGAGATTAGACTTTATTGTAAAGTATATAAAAACATCCTAATTTCAACAGAGAAAATGGTTGGAATATACCACCTGCTTGGGACCCAGTCCTTAATTTACTTTTTCATGACACTGTAAGCTCAGTTTGCTTAAATCGGAACACAACTTAAATATTATAATGTTAGTTGGTAGTCAGTAATAATTGTGATTAATAAGTTTGGACGACAAATACATCGATCCACCCGTTACCATGAAGTCTGAAAAGACTTTGAAACGTCGGAATTTAAAATCTAAAATAAGCCTCGATGCAATCCGTTATAAAATAGTTTTATTTCAATGTGTGATATTAACGTAAATTTAAGAAAATACTTAATATAAGAGCTATTATTAAATAACACGACGGAAAGCAGTATGAGGCTATCTGCTGCATTAAGCAGGCGCACAGTCGTTGGTATTCGCGATGGATTTACGGTGCGGACAAATTATGTTTTTACGTGCAAACACAACCCCGCGACGTACTCTCGGGATTTTGCGTAGACGGACATCGCACGCAGCGCTGCTCCTAGGTCCAGGGGTTCCTAATCTTTTACCCTATGCATCTCACTTAATTGATGCTAAAATATTACGCCCCCTTTTGTCTCAACTACGATACAAATCAAAGGATGAAAATTTCAATAGAATTTATTTACATTCAAAGTGCGTATGTAATTAAATGACTCACATAAAACATAATTAGTGTGAACATTGGGTATTTAATTAGCCAAAGGGGAATCCTTGGCTTCATAGTGGTCAGTGCACGGCCTGTTTTCTAAGACATTATTAGAAAACAGGCCGGGCGTACACTACGTGCGCCCGCGCACGCGCATCGGTCTGACTGAAATGTGTTGTCGACATCTGTCTATTACAGATCAATGTCTAAAGCGCGAGAATCGGGGCTGGTGTCAGTTTGTAATGAATTTGCTAACCTTTTGTTGAAAAATAATAAATTTAGTTTGTTTAAGATTGGTTTAAACTTGTTTCAGGTATTTAGAGAAGTGAAAGTGAAAGGCTTCAACGCGTCACAGTATGAAGCTAAACAAATATTCTACCAGAGTAAAGACGGCACTAAAGTTCCTATGTTCCTTGTATCTAAGAAGGTAAGCGTTATTTTATAATTTTACAAGCTTTAACTCTGGCGGCCTACCTCGCATGAAAATCGATAGCAACCCACGGACGATAGAACAAATTAACGTAACGCGAACATCATTCTATACTATCCGATGTCTGTACATTAGTCTCGGAAAGTATTTAAATTGCCAGTCACCCATCAATTTCTTGGATTAGACAAGCCCTGCGATCTATTTCCAAAACTCTTGATATTTCAAACTGACTTTGTTCAGCCAGTCTAAACTGTCTACCTACTAGAAAATTATTAACTCCAATATACACACGTGATGAAAAAGCCGGTTTATTAATAATAATATAATATTCTGGGACATTGAAATACACGGTCATCTGATCCTAAACTAAGCTGAGCTTGTAATATGCAAACCAGGTAGCTGATGATATACTACATTAACTACTTTTCTAAATACATACTTAATATAAATAATTTCACCCAGCCTCAAGACTAACAGACATAAATCGAAGTCGAATCCACGACTTACATATCTTACCGGCCACGCCACCGGCCGGGCCCTGTCGTCATCACTGGATTGTATTAGCATTGTCATTGTCAACTATGAGAAAGAAAATACAATTTTTTTTATAAATACAGTATTCTGTTTATGTTTTCAGGATTTACCTCGTGACGGATCGAACCCAGTTCTCTTGTATGGATACGGAGGGTTCAACATCAACCTACAGCCGAGCTTCAGCGTCACACGCTTAGTATTTATGCAGCATTTCAACGGAATTGTAGCGATACCCAACATTAGAGGAGGAGGGTAATTATATTATTTTATTAACATGATATTGTTTGCGGTAATCTATTGCCTAAATTGAATGTGAAGTGAAATTATACCTGGTTAATTGGTAATTATACTGGTGGGTTAATTAATATCCTCACAAATTTTAAGAAACCTAGAGTTAGTGAAGAGGAAAGGGTGATAGTAACTTTCACATAAATACCACTAATTACATTAGACCATCGAGTCCAATGTTATGTATTTCAGGCACATACATTCGCTAGGTAAGATCGCGTGTATACGTTTGTTGCCCCGTAATGCGCTAATTGATGGACCGATTATTTCTAGACAATTTAGGCGTCGCTTCACACAGTCATTCCATTTTAATACATGTAACGTAATTTCCAGGGAGTACGGCGAGCGATGGCACAACGCCGGTCGTCTGTTGAACAAACAGAACGTGTTCGACGACTTCCAGTCCGCAGCAGAGTATCTGATCGAGGAGAAGTACACGCGCGCGCCTCTCATCACTATACAGGGAGGCTCTAACGGTGGCTTGCTCGTAGCGGCCTGCGCCAACCAGCGACCTGATCTGTTCGGGGCAGCCATCGTGCAAGTCGGGTGAGTTACCGACACACTTATACTTACTAATGTGTTCCACTGAGTCATGTTATCTTTGGTCAGGGTAAAGCTGCTCTCTATGTGCCTAGTGTAGTTTTTAATTTAGTCGAAGTAGTTTTTGAAGCGATTTTTATATTTTAGCAGTGCTGTCTAGTGGAATACTGAAGGAAACAATGTTTACCATACAAGTTGGCGATTATGGTAAAGCGATCGCTTAAGTGAGAGTAGTCACATTAGGGCCACTGATGCTATTTGCGAAGCGTGATTTACGAATCGTTGATGTTTGTCGCTTCTGCAGTGGAGCCACTTATGCATTTATAATCACTTTCACTTCAACCCTTTTTAGTGTCCCACTGTTGGGCACGGGTCTTCTTTCAACTATCTTACTAGTTGAGAGAGTTTAGGCCTTAATCCACACACGCTGGCCAAGTGCGGGGTGGTGGTAATAATAGACAAGATTGTTGTTATCACGTCGCATTCACAACAGTTGTGAAGCTAAAAGATTTTATTTAAGTCTGTTAAAAAGAAATGAAACTGAATTATTATTAATATTATTTATTCATTCTTTTTTCGAATTACCAATTGAAATTAATTGATTGAAATCTTTATTTTAATTCCAGAGTACTTGACATGCTGAGGTTCCAAAAGTTCACGATCGGCCACGCGTGGGTGTCAGACTACGGCAGTTCTGACAACAAGACACAGTTCGAATACTTGCTCAAATATTCCCCACTACACAATATACAAATGCCTAAAAATGGTAATTTCTTACATTTCACTAAAAATTACTTTCTAACTATCAGATACTACTTTTGATCAATATAATAACAGGAGAAGAAGTTGAATATTTGACGGAAATTGCTAAAGAGAAAAATAAGACGATGTTTTTAGAAAAAATCTAATGAAATCAATTTCTCCTTCACATTTAATTGAGAATGCGCTGGCACTGTTAGTAGCTTATAGAATCAAACTATAGGTTAGTTCATTTGGCGTGTATATATTTTGACGTGTTATTATTGTTTGTTCAGGTATAGAGTACCCAGCCACGTTAGTACTAACAGCGGATCACGACGACCGCGTAGTACCGCTGCACTCGCTCAAGTTCATCGCCGAGCTACAACACTCTGCACTGACACATTCGCACTCGCCTAACGCTCGACCGCTGCTGGCGCGGGTTGATACCAAAGCGGGTCATGGTGGCGGAAAACCCACCAATAAAATTGTTAGTACGACTATGTTAGAGCGAACTGTGATTTGACACCAACTCGTTCGTAGCTGTAAAGTTCTTAATAGCGCCGCGTGGCGCGAAACGCATTGATTTTGCCATGACTAGTTGGAGTAAGCTGACGCAGCCGACGACTTAATTTCAAAGAATCACGTCGACTTGTGGCAACGTGCTGGCATGTCTGCGACTTGCGTACGCAAGTATTTGTCCGCCGACGCTCGAACTATAGGTTACTAAAAAGTTACTGATTTCGTGCCATCGAGTCTTGAAAAAATTTAACGAGATGTGAAGTCGTCGACAAAAAAGTCGGCGGCTTAGCGAGTCTGGTGCAGGTATAGACTGCTTGACATTAGTTTCATATCTCATAGATTCTGACTACCTTATAGCAATATAGTACCAACTTTCGAAAGATACCTATTTTTTTTACCTGCAACTATGTGTAATTTTTACAGATCGAAGAGCACACCGACATTCTGTGCTTCATGAGCCAAGCGCTTGACCTCAAGTTTGAGAAGTGAAGCCGCATACTGCAAGTATACTACTATGAAACAAGACGCACTAGTATTTTGTACATATACCGACGAACACCTGTCTTGCTCAATACCTTGGAGGACTCTCCGAGGTACCGGTGATATTGTTACGCATTGCTATGTTTATTAAATAAAACTTTGTTTTTATTTTTCAAATTTTGGTTTTTATTTACTTTTTAGAAAACTAATGAAATCGACATTCGCCTTTTTTCGTTCTAGTTAAATGACTAAAGTGGCGAGATTTGGTTCAATAAAGTATAAATGGAGGTTGCAACTATTTCGATGAGCCATAATAAAAGTAAATACTATTTCGATAGTAGTAAAATATGGATGGACTGACCATCCTGACTGACACGAAAATAACTGTGTGGCTGAAAGCAAGCTTACCAGATATGGCCAACGTTACAGTTTCGCGAATAACATCAGTGAGGGAGGGAGAATAGGGATGAAGACAAAGTATGAAAAATCTACGTCCGTCCAGTTACAATATAAAAGTCATTTAAGATTTCGCTAGGACGTATGGTCGTAATCTTTAATCACACAAAAGAGCGTCCAATATTTTTATCTATCTGAGCCAAAACAAAAATAATGTCGTTATCAATATTATAGTGCACAACCTGTAATGATACAATCTGTAACATTTTGATATAACTTGTAACGATCACTTCATCTGACATTGTGAAATCAACTTAATGCGCAAAATTGAATCTGAAATGTTACATTACAGACGAATGCGTGTCTGTCAGGTGGCGTGAACGATGTCTGAATAGTCAAAAATTGACCACCAAATAACTGTACCTAAACTGTACCTTAGTTAAAAAAACTGTACCTAAAGCAATTTAATAATAAATAGGTACCTAGACACGCCGTTTTGACGTCAGGTTGGCGCGCACAGTCGTGTATCGTCCCAACGTGTGGGATTTATGTTCTGTCTGGTACACATATCAAAAAACTGTTCCAAAACTGCACTTTATAAAACTGCCAATAAAACAATCTAAATCACTCTTGATATTTGTCAAATCAACAATAAAAAGTTTTTACTAATCATTTCTTTGATTTCCATGACTAACGTGTTTGCCGATCAATGTTCAGCAGGTGTTTTGCAGGCGTGTCTATGTACCTATTTATTATGTATTAAATTGCTTTAGATTTTTTTAAATAAGGTACAGTTTAGGTACAGTTATTTGGTGGACAATTTTTGACTATTCAGACATCGTTCACGCCATCTTGCCTGACAGACACACGAATGCTTGTCAGGAGGCAACATTGTATCTTAATGCTCGTAATCGAATCTAAAATGACAGGCATTGCTTGCGGTACCTTAGACTTTTTGACGCCAATCTATTCCCCTTCAATATTAAATTGTAAAAAAGGGAGATATACGTGAAAGTAAAAAGAAAACGTTAATATTCAACTTTTATTATTATATCCTTACAGTAAAGTTGCTAAAAGCACAAAATCCAATCTGGTCTTGCTCCAACCTATGTAATAATATAAAATATTAGTTGCTTACAACAAAATAAATAAACTTCTTAATGCCATTTTGGCGCTTTCCTTTATCCAATAATAACTTTAATTTCTTCATGTTAATTAGTTATTAGTGTAACTGTCAACATCAAGAAATTGATCAATGGCCTCGATTTAAAATCGTTTCGACATACAATACAAATGAAGAAGTTAACATATATCTAACAATAAGTCAATACATATTATAAGCTTAGTAGTACATAATATTATAGACTACTGCTATATCAAAGATCGTTAAGTAAAAGTACTCTCACTCAACGGACCCATTACAATGAAATGTACAATCGACAGTCACTGAATATACAATTGACCGGTCCATGGGTCCCATTCGCATTCTCAACACAAACAAAACATACACATTCAAGATAAATATTAATATAATTTTAAACACACAATACAGTACCGATCAATTGTATTACATTTATTTAACATCTATAGAACATCGTTGAAACGTCAATGAATCTATACTAGAGGTTACGCGGTACATGCACTATTATATAAGTTACACAGAGCCCAATACACAACGAATGTCAACTTACGGTCGATCGTCGGTCGACAACGTAAGTAGTTCGTAAATCTAAAATTACACATTTCATAGCTTAGGGTCAGGGAAACACCACACGCACAACTAGCGGTCAGTTAAAAATCGAGGCCAAACTCGCTAACCGCCGCAACCGTCGCTGCCTGTCGGCGAGTATATCGGTCGCGGCGGCCACTACTGCACTACTGCACTACTGCACACACAATGACATGGCCGCATGATGCAACGAAAGTTTCGTCGGGAAGCGCCCGGCGCCCGAACATAGCTCCACGGACACTCCCAAAGAAACTGTTTTGGTTTGGCTTCACAGCCCCAGTTTCGTTAAAATATTCGTACCTACATAATTATATCGATATTTGAATACTACTTACCTAACGTCGGACCGGTTTCGCTATTGCTCGAAGCCGTTTGCGGCGAATTACAATTAGTGCTTAATGTCTTTTACTAAAAATATTTAATTTCAAAGTTAATTCAAATTGATTACAAAATGCATGAAATTATAACCGGTAGGTAAATATACTACAGGAAAACTAACAAAACAAGTTATGGTTAAATATCAGTTTTTTCCAACTGTATATTATTCTAATTTGTGAGACGTAACATGATTTCGGGAAACAAAAATAAAATTAACTAAATAGCTTCTTACAGATCGTTATGCATAACAAAAAATATACATTTGAAATTCTAAAAATTAAAGAAATGACTATACATGAGATGAATTTCATATGAATTATTGAGAAAGTAACGAATTCACTAAGTCTGAGAATGTGTTTAAGTTAATTTTTAATATAACAATATTTTTGGAAAGTGTTAAACAATTTTAATGATGGTAAATCTACGTTATGTTAAAACAGACTTCACATGTAATTCAGCTCAAGTATAAAAAGTATTTGAGAGACTCGAGATCAAACGAACCGTCGTGAATATATCATAGCTAGAAACGATAGCAAACAGTGATGGCCAACATTTGTTAGTTTTCGAACGATTCATTTCGCGCCGTGAGATATTCACAAATAAATATTGCAATATAATCGAGAGAGTGAACTGGTGGCAGTGGCCTTACTCCGCGATGCCGTTGCTCACCACACTAGGTTTTGTGCCCGTGCCTGTTACTGTTTGGTTTCTGAAATAACAAATAATATATTCTTAAAGGACTCGATTATGTTAGCTTACATTTTATAGTGTATAATTTGCTAGCAAGTTAGACTTTTAATTGTGATAATGTCAAAATAGACGAAATTATCGTCGTCGATGCGATATTAATGCTCAAGGGGCGGTGAATAAATACTGTAGTTAAAACGTCTCGTAAGTTATGCATCTTTAGAATAACTTAGACTTTTTTTTTATTTGATAATAGTTTGTTTTCCGGTTATTTAATTGACGTGTAGAGTATATTGCGTCAACAGAATACATCAATATCGTCTTCGTGTAACGTATTTTTAACATCGTACAGGCCGATGTGTAAAAGCAATTTGATTTTGTTGGCCTTCGTTTTTGTTACGGAGGACGTTCGTCTAGCAACGTAAGGTGCAGTACTCACGCGCGGGGCGCGTCGAGCCCCATGAGCGCGAGCGCCCGCAGCGCGGCGCGCGCGCACTGCTCGTGCGAGTGCGCCGTGGACGGGCCGCCGCCGTGGCACATGACGGGCGGCTCGGTGGACAGCGACACCAGCGACAGGTACTCGCCGTGGTTGCGCTGCACACACACACACACACACTGTACGCGTTACACGGTGTCTCGGGCGCGGACTGCGCTGGGCCGAGGCGGCCGGTGTCGGTGAAAGGGGCGAGAGACGTTATCGTAGAATCAAACGGACGCGAGGTGCACGGCACGGCACGGCTTCTGAGCTAAAATATCCTGTCGTAGCCGCCGGTCGCAGCCGTTTCTCTCGATACTGTGAACCCACAAATAGACAACGATGCGGGCACAATCCTAGACACAGATTTAGGAGTTCCTAAGACTAGAAAGGCTGCAGAGGTATTTTGCGTTAGTAAACCGAGGATGCTTCTCACCTCCCTGCCTCCGCTTTGACTACAAAAGGTTTCCACAGCGTATAAAGGTCGTCATTAAACGTCGACACCACGTGACGTATTGTTAAATCTGCACAAAGAGCGAGCCGTACCTTGGGGAAGTCGGAGAACTGCACGGAGAATCCTAACAGCTGCGAGAGGTACATCAGCTGGTCCTTCGCTCCGGGAGAACTGCCGCCCGTACCGCCCGTCGCGCTTGTCTCACTCACACCTGGAACACGATACAACTAGCTATACACACACATACAACAGTGCGACATTTTGAGCGTGCATAAAATTATTGTTACAAAAATAAAAACGGGATATTTATAGCATCATTAATGTCTGTCTGTAACATAAAATTTGAAAGAAAATGTAGCAGAAATGACGCGCTGAAGTAAATCCCAAAACCCCCTCTTCGCGTTTTATGTGTCAAAGCCATTAGACCTCCTATAGAGTGTAGTGTATTACCGTTGGGCTGTTGCGGGTGTCCGGACCGCGTGTGATAGTCCATGAGCAGTACGCCGGGCACAGGCTGACGCACTTCACTGCTGGCTCCGCCTGCCTCGCCCTCCTGTACAACAATGCACTCCTACTTACATTCCACATAAATCATCATTACTCTATGTATAAAAAAGCTGATGGCTTGCTAAGCGCTAAACCTAGAACTTAAGTCGAACTTAAGAAAAATCGACGATTCCAAATTTGTTGCATCCAGCCGCATTGCGCCTGCGCATTGCATATTTTCAATAGTAGTAGCCTAACGTGTATCGAGTTTGTTACGTGTTTATTTAGCGCTAATCAAACCATCAGCTATAAGCCGACGTAGTTTTATGGTCACTGTAATATTCTAAGAAAATCTGAAAGCAGTCTTGTGCTTCAACATTGAAATGTATTGTAAAATACTTTTTCAACTTCCTAAAACATTTTCTTAAACAACAATACGTGTAACATATCGAAGCTACGGAACATCACAGATAATACAAAAAATATCTAACTTAAGTTTACAACTTACTTTTCGTTTCGAGTCTGTAGTGTTGTTGTTATTCTTGTTGACGTCGCCGTTAGTGTTAACGGTTGTATCCGCAGCAGTGTTGTTTAGTGTAGTAGCGCCATCTGTTTTAGAGCTCATCTCCATCGCGAGTAATACGTCTGAAAGAGACATAAAACAACGCTATCAGTTCTAGGAACAGAATTGTTTTGGGTAAGAGGCTAACGTCGAGGATGGCATTGTACCTGGGACGAAAACATCTTTTGCGATTACCGACGCCAAAGTTGCAAAACAGCGATGAGGGCTCGGCCGACAGTCGACGCCGACACACTGTTGTACGACATAAATGCCGTAGTTACCGTTAATTTAGCGCGACGGAGACCTTATCCGCTCCTCCAGCACGTGGCACTGCGGGGAGCGCGCGCGCAGGGACAGCAGTACTCACTGTGCGCGGCGCGGCGCTTGGCCGTCTTCTTGTTGGGCCCGAGGCCGGTGGCGGCGTGCGGCGGCGCGCAGCACTGCACGAGGAACTCCCGGCGCCGCGCCGCCCCGCGCTCCTCCAGCACCACGTACTGCGGGGAGCGCGCGCGCAGGGACAGCAGTACTCACTGTGCGCGGCGCGGCGCTTGGCCGTCTTCTTGTTGGGCCCGAGGCCGGTGGCGGCGTGCGGCGGCGCGCAGCACTGCACGAGGAACTCCCGGCGCCGCGCCGCCCCGCGCTCCTCCAGCACCACGTACTGCGGGGAGCGCGCGCGCAGGGACAGCAGTACTCACTGTGCGCGGCGCGGCGCTTGGCCGTCTTCTTGTTGGGCCCGAGGCCGGTGGCGGCGTGCGGCGGCGCGCAGCACTGCACGAGGAACTCCCGGCGCCGCGCCGCCCCGCGCTCCTCCAGCACCACGTACTGCGGGGAGCGCGCGCGCAGGGCGTGTCGCGCCACGGCGAGGCGCGAGATGGGGTTGTCGGCGCCGCCCGCCTCCGCGCCCTCCGCGCCGCCCGCCCCTCCCGCGCCGCCCTCCTGCACACACAGAGTTGGCGTTCTGAGAAGTTGTCATTTTTCGAGCAGTTGGCATTTTGCGAAGTTGCCATTATTAGATGATACGCAATTTGGTTCGGCTTGGATCTTCAATGAGTAAATAGACAAATTACAGTGACGATAATGGAAAATCGAAACCTCTGGCTCAGCTCCGTACGGTAAACGTTAACAGTGCATGTTATACAGTCCTGGTTGCTTCTTCGTAATTTTATTTGATCTAAAGAAAAGCATGTATCTTGGGAAAATTACTATAATGTGCTTAATGCCTACTCTGGGTTAGCACATAAGTTATATAATTTTCAAGAGAAATGTTATTTATCCGAAAAACTTCAAAAAACGTTACTAATAAGATTGAATTAACTTACTGTATCTAATGTAATATAAAAGGAGAGTAATATATATGATTGAGTGAAACCTTGATGAGATTCCTAGGCTTCTTCTTGATAGGCGGCGCCCGTCGCTTGTCCCCCGCAGGCCTGGCCCGCAGCAGTGTGGGCGGCCAGCGGCGCCGGATCTCCTCCACCATACGTTCTGCCGCACGACGCTTCGACACCTTCTTGCCGTTGCCCTCGCCCTCCGTCTCTATGTCGCCCACAGTGCATGTCGTTACAAACACCTGACACAACAAAAAAAAACTATTATTTGAATAATTGCACATAAAATTAGGTAAGTTTGTTGATTTTGAACAAATTTCTCAAACTGTATACGGAATGTTTATGTATAAAATGTTACTTTTTCTATACACAATTTGGGAAATTTGTACAGAGACACAACTTCTCCCAATCTTACGAAATCTTATCCTACACCTATAGCTTATGTAGGCGTGGCGTCGCTACTTTATGCTATGTTAATAATAAATATTTAAATATTATTGGTACAAGTAAATAAAGGTGACTGACCCTCATATGTGGCGGGCCGCGTTCAGACTTGACCGCGAACACCACTTCCATGTTTCGTTTGAGTGCGAGCTCGTGGACTAGTGATACGGGAGACTTTATTTCCGAATTCAACATGTCACCGTTCGCTTCACCCGCTGAAATAATATTTTTTTATTAAGTTTGAAATAAATTAAAAAAACTATCTGTATTTATTACACTTTGCATGCTTATTTTACAAGCAGATTCCGCTACGTAGTAGGAAATAGTGAAAAGTGTAACTGACCGGATAAGATCAACAAACATACTGGTAAATAGTATATCAGGAAGTCGGTCAGTCCGTCCAAACGGGTGGTAGGACGGGTAGAGTCGATCTCCATCACATTAGGCATACGCGTTCCTCGACAATGGAACGACGCAAGTGCGCACAGTTCGTTCACACGCTCGACGAACGCGTACGGCCGTGTCCCTGAGTGTCTAGTACCTGTGTCGTTGTCTTCCTGCGCGGCGGGCGGGGCGGAGTGGGCGGAGTGCGCGGGGTGCGCGGGGTGCAGCGGGTGCGAGGCCTGCGCGGCGTGCGCGGCGATGTGGCGCAGGTCCCGCAGCGCGCGCGCCGCCGCGTCGTGGCGCGCGGCCTGCGGCGTGGCGCCCTCGCCCAGCCAGGCGCGCCCGCCCACGCCCACGCGCACGCGGGACACCATGGCGCCGCCCGCCGCGCCCGGCGCGCCCGGCCCGCCCGGCCCGCGCACTGCCCCGCGCGCTCGCCCCGACACCATGCTGACACATTACATCGACGTTATCGACGTTAGCTTTGTTCCCGGAGATCGGCGGACACGGCGACGTAAAAAGTTAGGCTACACGTTAGTCCAGGTAATAGACTTAACTTACAGTGACCGTTTACTGTCAGATGCTTATGCCTGTTTGCCAGCATAATAGAGAAAAAGATATTGCGAAAATTCAGAAACGAGTAAAACGTACGACGTAGCCTTAAACGTAAAAGATAGTCAAAGCTAAGTCAGAAAAGATTCGCAGTCGATCCATGATAACGACAACGATAGAAGCACGACTTACGACGTTTACACAATTTTATGTAATCGCGCCGATCGTAGTCGAACGTTCCGGTGTCACACGTACAATACGCATCATCGTCAGCTTTTTCAGTCTACAGCTGGACATAGGTCTCTCCTAAAGCGCACTACAGGCTACTCTAATCCAACTTTTACCAGTCATATAGCAGAAATCGTCTCTTCACTTAGTCTTAAAGTATATAGAATAGCGTGTGTGTATACCTGTAGACTGCGGGCTGGCAGAGCTTCATAGCGAGTGCGTTGAGCTCTACAGTAGGCATAACGGTGCCCGCGTGTCTCGCGTTGTGTGTAGAGTGTGGCGAGACACGAGCTGGTGGTGCGGATAGTCGTGTACCGCTCAACGCTGCAGCCGCTGCGGCGTGCTGCGCGCGCTTTATAGACGAGCCCTAAGCACACCACACATATACACGGTGGAAAAAAAATCAAGAATAAATCTTTGTTTCTTTTTTGCATTAGGTAATTTAAAGTTGCTTCTTTTCAGGGCCTATTGATTTTTTCAACGGCACATTAAATATTTACACCTCTATTCATAAACGTTTTAAAAGCTTTTTATAATAGCTGAAATAAGTTTATAATTCGTTTATCTTTGTCTCTCATTTTATAATTTATACTAAGTAGTAAGAGACAAAATCCATTTAAACTATAGATTCATACAAAAATTTTATAAGGATTTTTATGAATAAGACTTTTAGATCATATACCTGTATGCCTTTATACTGAACACTAGAGCACAAAACAAGTAAATAATAATATTTACATTTATTTCTCAATCACAAAGTTACAATTTGGTTTATCTCATGGTAAAACTTTGTGAGAGACTGGTACCTGATTTAGGTTTAAAAATTTAGGTTAAAATAAATAAACCTGTAAACTACAAATAGTGCAGTTACCTCTGCAGTGTATTCCTCAGTGTCGCCGAGGCGCAGCGTCACCGTGAATACTTTCTTGTGCGCAGGACCCGCTTCAGATGTAAGGCGGTATTGATGTTTGATCTGTCAACAAACTGTCTACAATCTAGCCCCTGGTTTGTACGAACAAAAATATTTCAAAACCGACATAACCGATTTTGATAAAATTATAATGAGACTACCAGGAAAGTATACCTTAGAACAAAAAAAATATCGAAATCGATCTATAATTGCCGGAATTACCGCGTTACATACAAAGAACAAAAAACCAGTCGAATTAGGAACCATTTTTTTTAAGTCTGTTGAAAACATGTTGCAAACACTAGTAGAAAGTAAAACACGCATTACTCGCAACGTGTTTTGTTATTCAGTGCAAACACACATGTTATGTTATTGTTAAGTCCTCACTGCACAATCGTCGATACTGGCCATCCACCTTTGCTATAGAGAGGAAGACACTCAAAGACAGTCGGCAGACAAGTAACAGATTACTCGACGATTATCAATTGACCTACCAACCATCATCTTAGTAGGACCTATCAATGTTGGTAAGATAGGGCTTTTAGGGTACTAATTATCCGCGAAAAAAGAGATTTTTAAAAATCTTAGTCGTTCAAAGTCGGATTATGCCCAACGAATTAATGTGCAATAATTAAAAAAAAATAATAAATTAATTAATTAAATAATTAATTAATTTTAACTAATAAGTTAAAATACGTATGGGATAATTTATTACCTCACATTTCCAGTAATACTGGCCTAAGTGCTATATTATATTACATACCTCTTAAACGCATGGGACCCTTTGCTTAAGTTTTCTTACTTGGGGTGTGTTGTACTAACCTTGTTGTACCTGGCGAGCTCATTGACCAGGCACATTGGAGTCTTCTCTTTACTGTTAGCCGTCAGCGGCGCGCGGGCCTCGTCACGCGGCGCTGCTTCCTCTGCCTTGGGCTCGCTCTTCTCGGTCTTGGCGTTGGACGGGACCGTGGTCACTGGCGCGGGTGTTGAGTTTGATGCTGTTGTTACCACTGTACAAAGATGATATTTAATTACAATGTATGTCTCAGCGACACAATACTCTTCGAGCTGCACCGATGTTGTCCTTTTTGTCCATAGACACATTTCTACTTTTGCAATTATTTACAGTTCCACTACACCTGTGATAGCGACCAAAAACCAATAAAACAGTAGTCTCCCTGTATGATCTTGTGGAGTAATGTTACCACCCAATGTTTCTAGACAAGTGGCACTGGAGTTATGTGTTACATTATGATCTGGTTAGATTCAAGGCCTGAGGCCACAGGCTTATCTTTATCTTTTTAACAGACAAATTTTGAAGCAGATTGAAATAAGGATTTGTTCCTTATAAAAGGCAAACGTCTCGCCTCTTATCCTAGTAACTATTTTCCAAGAAAAAAGTCTAGAATAATATAGTATAGTGCGTTGTTGGTGACGTACCGGGCGGTGGCGGAGCGGGCGGGGCGGGCGGCTGCAGCGGGGGCGGCGCGTAGGGCGGGAGCACGCCCGCGCCGCCCGGGCCGTACGCGCCGCCCACGTATGGGCGTCGGAGCGCCTTCATCGGTTGCTGCACAGTACCACACACTTTATTGGTATGCTGTTACTTAACATTGGGTATCGAAATCTGTGCCACTGTGAGCAACTTAGTTGCATGTCGATTGTCGAGACGCAGCTTTATAGATATAATACTAATAATAATCGGACGAATGTCGGTTAGGCTAGATTTTACCTAAGTACAAAAATAAAATCAACTTTAAAAAACAACCGAAACTAGTATTTAGGGACAGATAAAGGATTTTTTACTAATTCTGACTGATTGTTATAGAATTCTTAACTTCGACTTAATAAATCCATTCAAGAATATTTTGACTCCTATGCCATTTTAAGGTAAATCAGTACTAAAGAATCTGAGACGTACCTATCTGATATTGTAATGCCTGTAATTAGTTTACGAAAACATTGGGAGGTTGAGAAGGTACTTGACCAAGAACATGAATGGATCAATACTGAATTTATCTAATAAATATGAATAAATGTGATATTTACATGTGCTGAATGTCGTACTGGCGGTACTGCGTGGTGCTGCGGCTGCGGGTGGTGCATGGGGCGGATGGGATGCGGCGCGCGCTGCGCGTGGTGCACGGGCACGGCGCCCAGCCCGCCCAGCGCCTGCCCGTGCGCGCCGCCCGGGCCCAGCGGCACCCTGCACACCACACACTCCTCGCTCACACACTCACCACACATACACACATACCTACACTACACTATCCTATATATCCCACGCAGATCTATCATATGACGACACCACAAGGCTAGTGAAAGCCACCGATCCGGCTCGACGTCTCTTAAACACTGTTATTTCAACTGTCTCCCGTCAACGGACGTGATATATTAGTCCACGAGAAAGGATCTCGCATTCAAAACCTCGGTCTCCGATCAATAGAGACATCGTCATATGTTCCTTTGTGAGTGTCGTTCGCGACCAGTTTGTGTGACAAAAAGCGCCGCAAAAGACCCTCGACGTATCAACAAATTACACAAAATTTGCATGTGAATGCCGTCGCCACTCTTTGGAGGAATAAAGACAGTGTTATTTTATTAAATAGTGTCAAGTTTGAATAACTAAGTAATATAGGTGCAGAGTTATTATTATTGTTATAGCCTTGTAATATTTATTGCTTACATACATTAGAGGATTTAGATAATCATGCTTGATTTGTATACTGCATCTGCTATGATGTGTATTAAACAGAAGCAACATAACATGAAGGCCTATAGGCATTTTGCTGTGACTGATTAGAGCTGTTTCAAAACATTTTATAGAAAATCCATGTAAGTTACAAACAAATATTAATATTCATGTTTCTATGTAATTTGCATCTAAGCCTGTAGCCTCCTTAATTCTTCTAAATACTCTTGAGTATTACGAATTTTTGGTTTGGAAAGTATAATAGCTCAAATGATAGAGAGAAAGAGAGACCACAGCATGAATGATGTAGCCAAAATAGTTTTAAATAAAATAAAATAGGATTTTTTATTAAATGTTGTAAGTTCTGCTACTTCAATAGCTTATTGGCATGACAAAACCAGCACTAAAGTATAAACAAGCAAAATGCTTAGCTTAGGTGTTTCTTTTAAAGAAAAAATAACTTATGCATTTAAAGGTAAAGGTAAATGTATTAAAATGTACCTTTATTATAATAACCAGACCAGATAAAAGCCCGCCAGTCATTTCAGGTCTGCAACGTGATATGATTGAGGCCATCCTTATTAAATTGTTTTATCAATAGGGAAAAAAAGAATCTCAAAATACAGGCACTAATAGTATAAAGCAAAGGTATTTTTTTGGTTGAATGCACTATTCTCAGGAACTCCTTGCCTAGTTCCTAGTCACTCCTGTTTCTTTTTTAATTTAAATCTTTCCAAATTCAAAATTATTTCTATTATTTTGATATACCAATCTTTAAATGTAAATTTCATGTCTTTAATTTACCAGTATATTTCTAGTTTGTTTTTTAAAAGTATTAATTAGCCTAATTAGAAAGTGATCACTGTTATTTCTACTGCAATTCTACCAGCTCTCTGCAGGTCTCAGATCACCCACTACCATCAGAATTTGAAATTTGTTGTGAATAAGGCTGTAATTGTCAATTATTCTAAAGTCTACTGAGCTAGCTATTCTATCCTACAATACCCAACTATTTTGTTAGATTTATTTATTAGGATTCTAGTTTCTGCCCACGAGTTGTACTTTTGTAAATTCCTAAAAAAGTTGAGAGTAATAATTCTTCTTCAACATTCAGACATCTCAGTGGTTCAGTAGTAAGCATTTGATTAATATTATCAAAGTCCCAGGTTCAATTTCTGGGTCGAGCAAAAGACTTTTTACCAGCTCATATTTGGAATTGTGCCCGACAAACAGCAATAAGCTAACCCCCTATTTCATTTAAGACATAAATGTTGCCAGCGAAAAGTGAGTGATATTCACCACTGCCTACACCATTGTGTATAACAGGTGTGACACTATGTTATCACATGGAAAGTCACAGGCAGAATCTAGTTAAGCAATATTATCATGTTGAAATAAAACTACTTTACAATGGATTTTATCATGGTATATTTTAGATCCCAACGTTTAAAAAAAACAACAAAGAATTAAAGACCGTGAGAGTTCAGTTTGCTTAAATCGGAATGCAACTTAAATAACAATGTTTGTAGGTAGTCAATAATAATTGTGATTAATAATATTGGGCGTCAAATATCTCAGTCCACCTGTCACCATGAAGCCTGAAAAGACTTTGAAATATCGGGATCTAAAATCTAACATATATCCCGAGATAAAATCCATTATAAATAAGTTTTATTTCAATGTGTGATATTTGCGTAAATCTAAGAAAACACAATATTGTCATGTACATATTATTCTTAGTATGGTGGACTGCAGCTATACCCTAATTTTTTTAGTTTAATGTTAACTTAGATATTTCGACACAATGTAAAACAAGAGCCTAACAAGAGCATAACAGTGTGAAAGTTATTTATTGCTGGTAAAATTTGCTATTTGATGAATATTCATTAAAAACTTGTTTGTTCACTCATTAAGTTTTTACAACATAATTCCTATAATGTGAAGGCTAAAGTGGAGCAAGAAATCAACAAAATAATTTGGTGATTACCCTATTCATTAAACGTTTCCCTTATGATGACCCACTGACCCGTTTTTTTAAGGAAATTTTCAGTAACATTAACCAAACTTTTATCAACAAAACAATATAAAACCATAACAATAATATTTTTAAGGTTTATCAGTTCCTCCTCACATACAAAAACCATTATTCTACTTGATACCTAGTTTATTCATTGAACAAACAGTATTTTTGCAAAGTATTTATTACAAGAAGGTAGCAAGATCTCTATAAGAATTTTCCTAATTGTCCAAGAGATTTTGCCAGTCACCACAAACCAACAAAAGAACCTAGAAAGTAGGTAACCTATTTAGTGTAATGGTAAGCTTTAAGAGCAAATAAAATATATAAAAGCTGAACGTTACTCTACCTAGTCAGGGTTACGTGCCTGTTCTCCCTGTGCATCTGATGCGGGGGCATTTGGTGGTGGCCGGGCATCCCCTGGTGCCCGCCCATATGCTGCGGCGGATGCCCCGACATCGGCTGATGATGCATGTTCGGGTGATGCATCATCTTCTCGTACCACTGCCGCCGACACACAAAATAGTTGAAAATAGTTCCAGTTAACACGATCATCAACCACAATAAACACAATGAATTTTTAACAAATATTACAAAAGCTAGAACATTTTTTCTTACCCTCACAGTACGTTTCCAACCAATTATTATTTTATCTGTGCGTTCAACATAAATCCGCTCACTACTAACGCCTATATTAGTTTAATTTGTGGCAAACAGTAAAGAAAATCGTTTTGTTCAACATGCGGCCATGTTAAAAGTGTTGCCGTGCTCGGCTTTGGCCATCATTGACAGTTTTAAAAATAATATTTAAACTTTTTTTATTGCTGGATGTTTTGGCTTTTTGCCATTATATTCTGTTTTGATATATCGTATTCTATTTTTTACTATAATATTATTATGTAAAACAACTAATCCTAGTGATTAACTTTATGTGGAAAAAGTTAATCGCTACGTTAAAGTTCCCTCTGGCCGAGGTACTTGAGTTTGTACTACGCGTTTCAAATATGAATAGGACTAGACTCGCGGCTAACACCAAAAACTGCTGCGCATTCCAGTCCAAGATGGCGGATTTCCAATCCTATTCTTATTTGAAACGCATAGTATGTATAAACTGTTCATGTTTGTGTCTAGCTTTTTTTACGTATGCATTTGTAAAGACGCTTTAACTTTTACATTTAAGTTGCAAGTGGTTACTTCGTTTCCCCCAACAACGGGCACGGACCTTCCGTGTGTAAATGACATGTTTGTAATGGTTTAAGAGAGCTCAAAGCATGTCAATCTCACGTGCCGCCTGATATTTACGGTCTTATTCATAAAAATCATAACTCTTCAGTTAAAATGGACTTTGTCTCTTTCTTCTTCTTTTAATTATGGCCTCTGCAGAAAATATTTCGCAATTTTGCCAGTGTCAAGTTAAAATATGTATATCAGTTTTTAAAGATTAGTAGTAAAAAACTGCGACGTTCTAAGACGCCATTTTAATAGTCCTGTCTCTTTCTTACTAGTATAAATGTCAAGATGACAGACAGAGACAAACGAAGTATAAACCTATTTTAGCCATATTCAGCTCGGAAGACGTTTATGAATACTGGGATTATTATTTAGGATCTTCTCGTCTAGTTATAAAACACAGACTACTTAAAGGAACCGCTAGGTTTTCTTAGCAGTTTGTGCTTAGAGGACAGTAGAGAACCCTACCTACCGGTTATAAATGCATCTTTGGCTTACATGCTCCCTCGCAGATATACGAGGGATAAATGTGGGTCGCAATATGCGTGGGACAGAGAAGTTAAAACACAGTAACAAAGAAGTGAAATTATTTATTTTTTTCAAATAATATTATAATTCAGCTTGACAAATATAAAGAAAAATAACAGAAAGAAAATGGAAGTAATCCTCATCATTGTTAATTTGCACATCTGTTAGATTCGAGTACACAGACTCGATTTCCTCCATGGAGCTATCGAGTCCTTCGTCACTGTCTCTAGTCGTGTCGGCCCACGAGACACGTTTAGAGCTTCTCGACGCGTCTTTCTTCTTGTCAGAAGTGGGCGTCGAGTGAGAGACAGGAGAAGGTGGGCCTTTAGTAGGTGTTTGCGCACACTTTTCGAGATAATGTTTGCGCAGTATAAATTCACGCATGGAATCGTGTGAAGCGCGTTTGGGGGGCGGTGGAGGTGGCAAGGATCTGTCGTCATCATCCGGACAGAGACACGAGATCTTCTCCTTGCGGAGTGCCTCGAAGCATTTGGCTTCCTCCTCGTTAGGGGCGAGCGGCCACGCACCGAGTTTGTTCCGCACGAGATAAGGCCGCGCGTGCGCCGCGCACAGTATGCGCTTGCGCACGAAGTCGTGGAACATTGTCAGTTCTGAGCTCAGTTCACGGCGAATGAGTTGTTTGTGTCGGCTTGGGACACCAGGGTCGCGGACAGCAAGCAGTGCCTGGAAACAAAATTATTTAGATAAGAATATTTTTCAAAGGAGTGTTCGCAAAGACATATGTAGTGTTACCCGCTAAAGAAAACATAGAAGGACGCCTGCACTGGATGGAGTGATAGTTTACGCAAAATTAGTCATGACAGCCACTAAATAGAAGCAATGTTAAGTAACCGGGGAGTTAATCAAACTCGGTCGTCGCCCGCCGGGCTGCTGCACTCTCACTCTCAGTAACGTCGTGCTCGTGATACCTGCGAGGCGAGCAGCGTGGCGACAGCGTGCGCGGCGGCGGCCAGCAGGCGGTCGTCGAGCGCGGGCAGGCTGGCGGCCGACGAGATGCTGGTCAGCGACTCGCTGCGGTGTGCGCGCCGCTCGCCCGCCGGGCTGCTGCACTCTCACTCTCAGTAACGTCGTGCTCGTGATACCTGCGAGGCGAGCAGCGTGGCGACAGCGTGCGCGGCGGCGGCCAGCAGGCGGTCGTCGAGCGCGGGCAGGCTGGCGGCCGACGAGATGCTGGTCAGCGACTCGCTGCGGTGTGCGCGCCGCTCGCCCGCCGGGCTGCTGCACTCTCACTCTCAGTAACGTCGTGCTCGTGATACCTGCGAGGCGAGCAGCGTGGCGACAGCGTGCGCGGCGGCGGCCAGCAGGCGGTCGTCGAGCGCGGGCAGGCTGGCGGCCGACGAGATGCTGGTCAGCGACTCGCTGCGGTGTGCGCGCCGCTCGCCCGCCGGGCTGCTGCACTCTCACTCTCAGTAACGTCGTGCTCGTGATACCTGCGAGGCGAGCAGCGTGGCGACAGCGTGCGCGGCGGCGGCCAGCAGGCGGTCGTCGAGCGCGGGCAGGCTGGCGGCCGACGAGATGCTGGTCAGCGACTCGCTGCGGTGTGCGCGCCGCTCGCCCGCCGGGCTGCTGCACTCTCACTCTCAGTAACGTCGTGCTCGTGATACCTGCGAGGCGAGCAGCGTGGCGACAGCGTGCGCGGCGGCGGCCAGCAGGCGGTCGTCGAGCGCGGGCAGGCTGGCGGCCGACGAGATGCTGGTCAGCGACTCGCTGCGGTGTGCGCGCCGCTCGCCCGCCGGGCTGCTGCACTCTCACTCTCAGTAACGTCGTGCTCGTGATACCTGCGAGGCGAGCAGCGTGGCGACAGCGTGCGCGGCGGCGGCCAGCAGGCGGTCGTCGAGCGCGGGCAGGCTGGCGGCCGACGAGATGCTGGTCAGCGACTCGCTGCGGTGTGCGCGCCGCTCGCCCGCCGGGCTGCTGCACTCTCACTCTCAGTAACGTCGTGCTCGTGATACCTGCGAGGCGAGCAGCGTGGCGACAGCGTGCGCGGCGGCGGCCAGCAGGCGGTCGTCGAGCGCGGGCAGGCTGGCGGCCGACGAGATGCTGGTCAGCGACTCGCTGCGGTGTGCGCGCCGCTCGCCCGCCGGGCTGCTGCACTCTCACTCTCAGTAACGTCGTGCTCGTGATACCTGCGAGGCGAGCAGCGTGGCGACAGCGTGCGCGGCGGCGGCCAGCAGGCGGTCGTCGAGCGCGGGCAGGCTGGCGGCCGACGAGATGCTGGTCAGCGACTCGCTGCGGTGTGCGCGCCGCTCGCCCGCCGGGCTGCTGCACGAGCACGCTCGGCGCCGAGCGCGCGGCGAGCGTGACCCGCTGCCCTCTTCCGTGTGGTAAGCCTGGAATACATCGACGATCAATAACTACCTCTCTACCTTCTACCGACCGCGGTCTCGCTTCCTTGATACCATAGGCAATCTCAACTCTACATCAGTCGACGATAGGTTCGGCGTGAAATCATAACGTGTCGGCAGATGGTCTCGCGGCTATTAGATAGGCCGATGATGATAAATAATCTTACAAATGGATATCAAATTGTATTCGATCAAATTACACAATAGAATATTATAACTTACGTGATTAAGAGATCTTGTCATCAGGCATATTGCGGAGACTAAAGTCCCGAATGTAAGTTGAGGAAATGGTTCGTATGATATTTTAGGCGCACCAAAGTGCAGTTCAACAAGAGGTTGCCAGCGTTCCAAGTCTAATCCAGGGTCAGCCAATAGCGAGAGAAGATCGGGACTGAATGACAACAGACACATGGTTGCCATATGCAGGATCTCTAAGGTTCTGTGGTAGAAAATATAGATTTAGGTTGGTAGAATGTCACCAAATATGTAGTGTCCCGATATTATTTCTTAATTTCAGGAAAATAGAAAAAAAAAATAAAACCAGTATTGCAACCTGTGTAGAACATTCGGCGCTTGGATAGAAGAATCTTCAAGAGGCGGCATCGCTGGATCAGCTGACCGGCGCGACCGCATCATTAGAGTAACACATTGATACAAACACGCACTAATACTTCGCTGAAAATATAATATTGTTTTAAAAATATTTAAATATTTTTTAAATATATTTTTTTAATATTTAGACTTACCATAATACCAGTCAAAGAATGAATATTTTCTATCCGCCATCTCGCTTCGAATTTAACTAATTGTACTACTAAATTAAGTGTAGAAGCACACAGATTGAGAGCGTCAATGTTGTACACCTGTTGTGGCAAAAGTACCGCTTCGATCAAATGTTCTAAATGTACTCCGACGAAGGTAATCGCGTCGTTCGCGAAGAACTGTCCATGTTTCATCACCATCATCGATATAAAGTCTAAACTGTACGCATACACTCGCCACCACTCTTGTGGCTTCCATTCACAATTATCTCCTAACTTCGGCGGTAACAACTGCAGCCATAGAAGCTGACCTATATCGCTCATAAGTAAATCCTTTGAAAACGGACCTCTTGCGTACGCAGTGAGACAGCGTAACGCCGCTAAAGATGTATGGTAGTGGCGTCTATTTTGCACACAAGTCTGTAAACAGTATAACAACTTGTTGATGAATCTACTCGATTGAAACCATTGCGATAGTGCTGAGAACATATCGTCGTATAAATCGAGACATTGTTCTAACATTGCTAGGGATAGAACTATGGGTGGGATGTCATTCTTGGTTTTGTCGTTTTGATTTAGCTTCGGTTGATCTTTGATGTTGTCTAATAACTTTTCGAGTTCTAAGGTGTTGATATTAGTGACTGATCGAATAATTCCTTGCGCGGTCACTGTGTTTGCTTTTATTTCGTAATCTAAAGTACTTATAGCGACTGTGCATATCGAAAGGAGAGCGCGAATCGCTCGCGGGTGCAAACATTCGTAGACTATAGCAGTATTTGTTAGTAAGTTTTCAATTTGTTTGGCACTAGCTTTTCTGTTTTCGAAACAATCATCTTTCCAGTTCGCGAGCATGATGACGTATAATTCTGATAGTATCACTATTAGTCTGCCATCTTTGAGGTCGTCTAGCTCAGTAAGAAGCGCGTTCATACATGGCGCGACCATTTTTGCTTTATGAGCTATGTTCAAGGTTATAGGTAAACACTTGCAGAATATAGTGAGGAAGTCTTTCCAAGATGTCAAAAGACCTAGCCATATAGGGACTCTGTCTGGTTCGCTGTCTTCATACCTCCCTTTCAACGCGAATATGTAGTCGATCCAATTGTCTAAATGCTTTTTGTTTGTATCAAACAGTTGTTCTAGCATTTCTTTGAGATTTGGTTCTAGGTTGTCTCTAGAAACAAACAATTCTATGCCTAGAACGTTGAATATCTGTGCGTAAGTTCTAAGTCCTGGCTGTATTTGGCTGAATAATGGACTTGTCATGTACTCCCAAAACCTGGGGTTTTCACGCAGTTTTTTGACAAGAATTTGCATGTTGTTCTTCCATAGTGCATGGAATAATGCCATGATACAAGCTAATAGTGGGCTGTGTAGGAGTTTAGGGTCCTGAAAATGAGATATATTTTTAAAATTGACATTGTGGACGAGTATATTTCTAAGTATAGATACGGAAGATACTTTTAAAGTATCCTATAAAAAAAATACTTTAAACAAAAGAAGGTTAAGGGATGACGCGCGATTTAAAATTAGGGTTGCCAAAAAGTACCCAACGCAGCTAAAGAAGTTTTCACTTCAAAAATATCCAGCAAAGGTTGCATGGGCTGTTAAGTTATAAAACATACTCACAGTCCTCACTGTCCCTAAATAATCAGCCATATACCCTAAAATGCCTTCAAAACTATCTGGCTCATTATTAGTTTTCTTCTCAGCGTCCTTATCTTCAGTTTTAGCATTTTCATGGTTCATCATAAAAAATGCTTCAGTGAGACCGGGCTGAGTGCCTACACAAGTCGCCACGAATTCCAAGATAGCGACCTTTAACTCAATTGTTTCGTATTCATCTCGTAAGCGGTGGAGAAACATTACACGAACTTGGTACGCAGTCATGTCTAAAGACGCAAATAACGACATTTGGAAACGCTGCAACAAAATATAATGTTATTAAACTTCCCTTTTTATTTCTTTAAGTGTATTTATGACGTCAGTATATCATAGGGTAGTGATAAATTTACTGTTTCACAAACTGGCTATTATATACTCTTAAAGTCATGAAAAACTGCCTTAAAGTAATTAGTCTTGCTAATATATAATTACTCTGAGCGTGTCCTATGCTGCTTAATTTCCATTTAAAAATCATTTACCTCCAATGTTTGTCGGTTCTGCGTAAAATATCCATATCATAATCAGCCTATTCTAGGCAGCTGACAGCTGAACATAGGCCTTTCCTAAAGCACGCCACTGAGCATGATCAGCGGTTTTTCTCATCCAGCTATTTATTTATATCTATCTATTTCTAGCGGACCACGCAGACGTCGTCCTCCAGGTAAAACACTGCCACCTACCAGGTCCTAAAATAGATTATTGACTGATTCTCAGACATACCGAATATAGATATGATATTTCATAAAAATTGGTCAAACCGTTTCGGAGATTTTTTTCTTAATTTTACTCTCCGTAAGAACCATTCTCGTACTTAAAGGAATGTTCTAAAAATAATAAGCTTATTTTTCTCTGCGTAAGAAACATCCTCGTACTTAAAGGAATGTTCTAAAAAATAATTTGCGAAATCGGTTCAGCCGTTCTCGAGCTTTGCGCTTAGCAACACATTTAGTGATTAATTTTTATTTTAAAGATAGCTATCTATTTCTTGCTGGCCGCCCTGCTGAGACCGTCACTACACCTATAGGCCGACCGTTTAACTCGCGTATCGCCTATTGCCAAGATTCTGCAAGACTTCTCAAGCTGCACAGTGATGAGGATTGAAGCGATATGGATATTAGTGACGAATACATTACTTTTATCCGTGGTTAAATAGTTCTTTAAGAGATTTAATTAATGTTTTATGACTTTGTACCTCAGATGGCGATACGCGAGTTAGACGGTCGGCCCATAGTCTGAGGTCCTGCGCTATGTTTACCAATTCGTGAAATTATCAACAACAGCTTGCTAATCCAGTGGTATGTGGATTACTCTAGTTCAAAGTCGGATTCTATTAAAGGTAATGGTACTTACATCTGCAAAACTCTTGAGTAACCTACAACACAGCACTGGCAGTTGTTTATTAAACGCATGGTTTATGTAGCTCGTCACTTTGGGCACTACCTTCAGCATATCCTTCTGCTTGTTCTGAGCGAATATCAAATGTTCTAGAGGTGTAACCTCTGTGGGCTCAGTGACGGTGGTTTTGAGACGTAAAGCGAATATAATTATTGCTACACATCGTTGTAACGTTGATGTGTACTGTGATCCAGTACCTGATATCCAATTGGTTTCGTTGCGGATCACGCTTTCCAACTTATCATTGCCTGGAATTGATTAATTATTTAAGTACCTAAGTATGAATGGATAGGAAATAAGATAGTATCACACCTGTATTACCCAAAGGTATAGGGCACAGGTGAATATTACCCCTTTTTCACTAGCTACTTTTAAGTCCCGTATACGTAATAAGGGGTGAACCTATTGTCGTTCATCAGGCACAATTCTAAACTTAGAGCTGAAACTATGATTAACTAAGTGTATTAGGAAAGTCGTCGAACCTAAAACTTCGCGGTTACTACTGGACTATTGATGCGAAAAGTTGGTTGTAAAATCAAGGTTAAAACAAATGTAATTAATTCAAGCTGTTAGTAGGCTTAGACAATTAATAATTAAGTCTTGTCTACTACTGTTAGCTTATCGGATTCTCCGAAATACGGAAACTCAGAAAAAAATGTTAAGCGGAATCCTTGAACGAAATTCACTTGAGATTTTATATGGGTTACAAGTCAATGAAGAGTTCATTAAATTTTTTGCAATAGTAAAAAAACGAAATTAATATACTTACTGTCAAGCTGTTGAGATATAACCGGGGGACTTACCAACAGATATCAACTTGAGCAGCTCGAGCGCGTTCTCAGTATATAACAGACTGTACACACAAGTCTGCCTCAACAACAGCCTCGCCTCACTAGCGTCTTGTAGTACAAGTGTCAACAATCCCGCGCAGCGTCGCATCATGTTAGTACGTTCGTGTGTACTGCAGTAGCGCCACCCGTACACGTTGGGGAACACTTCGCGCAGGATCAGTACGAGGCCGGGGAGGACAATGTCTTTGGTTACACGGATGTCGTCTGACGCCTATGGAATCAAGAGGTTAGATTACAATCTTCAGGGTGAGAAGTTATTTTTATATATCTCACGCCAACCCTTTTTGTGTCCCACTGCTGGGCACGAGTCTCCTCTCACTATCCTATGAGTTGAGAGAGTTTAGGCCTTAATCCACACACGCTGGCCAAGTGCGGGTTGGTGAATGTCACGCGTCCTAGAATGATTAGTTCTTAGATATGCCGGTTTCGTCACGATGATTTCTTATCAATGAAACAATTCATTGATAAGAAATCATCGACATCAGATGGCGCTGCTCGCCATGTAAACATAGCTCTACTGTATTTGATAATTTTAAAATATTTAATTAAGTTATAGTGACCTTTTTATGTGTTAAAGTGCCTTAAAAACCTGTAATTCTTCATATAAATCTACGTGCACTGACTTTTGTTATTACAATAAGCTACTGGTGTACTGGTGTAATATGTGTAGTGAAAACAACAAAACAATACGTGATAGCAATTTTTACGCCATGGCCTATGTTGCACCCTAGGGATGAAACCCGTTTTGAAGTAAAACAGTAATCTCAGCTTTAGCGAACTATATCAATATTCAGATCCTGAAGAGGCTTTCAACTACTTTTACGATTTATTTAAACTATTTTATGACTTGTGCTTCCCGATAAAAAAAGTTAAAATGTCCCTACGCAAACCCCCAAAGTGGTTATCTAAAGGAATACGTTTAAGCAGTAAACGGAAGAGGGAAATACTGTGGCAATATCGCCGTAATCCTTCTTCTCAAAATAAAAATCTACTTAAACAATATACCACCCGGCTAAAGAAAGTAATAACCTTGACTCAGAAATCACAAAATGACTGTTACATAAGCATGGCCAAAAATAAGTCCAAGGCTTCTTGGAACATTATCAATAACAGTACTACCAACCAACCTAGAGATAATGCCCCCGCTAAAATAATAGTTAATGGACGTATAATGATTGACCCACAACAAATTGCTGACACTATTAATGACTACTATATTGACGAAATAAAGCCGACTAACTGTAATTGTACTCCTACTTATAAAAATATTGACATTAATCCATATTCTATATATATTCCACCCACTATACCGTCTGACATTGTAAATATAATAATGTCTTTAAATAACACTAACAGCCATGGCTATGACGAAATTGTCACTAATATTGTTAAACGTGCTGTATCTGTAATTGCGCATCCGATGAGTTTTATAGTCAATCTCTCCATTCAACATGGCTATTTCCCGGATAAATTAAAAACTACGGTTATTAAACCAATCCATAAAAAAGGAGACAAAAAAATAATAGGAAACTATAGACCTATAGCACTCATCCCTATTTTTTCTAAGGTATTTGAAAAATTTATACATAAAACTTTTTATTCATTCTTCGAAAAATATGAACTATTTACAAAAGAACAATATGGTTTCAGAAAAGGTAGATCCATTAATATGGCAATATATGACTTAATGAGCCAAATAATTCCTAATGTTGACAAGCGGATCCCAGTGGTAGCTCTATTAATGGATATGACCAAAGCATTTGACTGTGTCGATCATTACGTGCTATTAAACAAACTGGAACGATATAGGGTCAGAGGAAATGCTCTACAACTTATCAAATCTTACTTGACAAATCGTAGACAAGTTACATATACCAATAGACTATGTATGAAGTCCAAAACTGAAGTAACATTCAAGTCTCCAGCTAGGACAATAAAATATGGCGTACCCCAAGGGAGCTTACTTGGGCCGTTATTATTTAACATTTATATAAATGACATGCCCAAGGTAACTAAAAATAAAATAATTCTTTTTGCTGACGACAGCACCATTCTGTATTCTGGTAATGACATAAAAAATCTCGAAAGTGACATAAATAATGATCTAACAAATTTAATTAATTGGCTTAATTGTAATAATTTAAATATTAATATTAGTAAAACAAAACTTATGACATTTAATCAAAGGACGTACATTCCAAAATTTAATATTCAATATCAAAATAGTTCCGTATCTACAGTTGATAACTCAAAGTTTCTTGGCCTTAATTTAGATAACCATTTAACATGGAAATGTCACATAGACTCCTTATCAAAAAAACTTAATCGATTTGCGTATGTGCTTTTCAGATTATCTAAAATAGTCAACCGGCCTACGGTTCTAATGGCCTACAATGCTTACGTTGCATCTAATATAAGATACGGCATCATTTACTGGGGTAACTCAACCGACAAAGACGTTGCTTTCAAAGCCCAGAAAAAATGTATTAGGTCCTTCTGTAAATTATGCTCTACAGACAGCTGCAAACCACTGTTTGTAAAATTAAATATATTAACGCTGCCCAGCATGTACATATACGAAATGGCAGTATTTGTTAGATCCAATGCCCATTTATTCCAAACCTTACGATCCCAACGACATCAAAATATTATAAGTGTTGCCTCCCACAAAACTGCTTTTTTTGGGAAAAGTGTCCTGGGCATGGCATCTAAAATATATAATAAAATCCCAGTTTCAATTAAAATAAAAGAAGAACTTCATACTTTCAAAAAGTCATTATATAAATTTTTAATAGATAAGTGCTATTATTCCATTACTGAGTTTTTAAATGACAAAGATAACCGAGTCGCGACTTATTAATATAAACTGTTAAAGGTATTTACTAATAATTCATAATTTTACTATCATAATAATTCTTTTTGACATATTAATTTTGTAATTTAATTTAATTTATTTGTAATTTAATTTATTCTACTTGTAATTTAATTTAATTTTGTACGCCCGTTACCTATAGGCAAAACATAGAGTTATTTATAACATTTATGATCATCTGCTACTGTACTTACCTATGTTTACAAAATAAACTTTGATTTGATTTGATTTGAATTCACACAAAGAAGTGTGGGCACGACCAGGATTCGAAACCGATACCTTATATTTCCGAGGCGAGGTACGTACCGCTGCGCCTCTACCGCTGCTCCATCCCTATCCTATCTCTCTATTTTTATATGAGCAACGACAGTCAGTCAAGTCAGTAATGGACGTTTTTCTTGTATAGGCCCTCTCCAAAAAATTAGGAATATTTTAATTCATTCATCTAATATAAATCGAAAACGAGTATATTTCGTATAGGATCATTTTCGTATATGATCTCAAACAAGAAAACATAAAATAAAACTAGTTTTTCTACTTAAGTCATAATTTCGAAATTCGACTTCTAAAGTACAATTCTCACCTAATCCAAGAAATTCTACTATAGCTGACACATCTTCATCCTTAAAAATATTATCATCAGTCATCAAAAATGGTCTTAATACCCAAGAGTTGGACTGACGGTTATCTATGTCTGGGGAATATAGTTACTGTGAATTTTTAACAAAGGCTGTACCTCGGTATTTTCAAATGTAATCTTGTCAGCTTTATCGTTTTCCAGTTGCTCACCAACTTGTGACAACATGGTCATATCCCTAACCTGAACCTGATATAAAGGGTATTTTTAGCGCACAACGACATCTGTTTTTTGACCAATATGAGTCTTTGATTTCTGTATATTTAGACTCATAATATACAAATAATAATAGGTTACGTAATAATAGGTTTAAAGAAATCCTATGTGTTATTCCAGATATAATCTCTCTCTGTGCCATCCAAATCCGTCCAGTAGTCTTAGCGTTAGACACATACACACAAACTTTCGCATATAATATTAGGAAGATATTTCAAAAATATGCATATAGGTAAATAAAACAAACCTCATGAAAAGCGTACAAGAGATCAATGTACGCTCCTAGGAACTTGTAGGAGCCGCTCGGTTGTTCTATAGTCACTAAGTAAGAACCGACGGCTGCCGAGTCAAACGAAGTGCCGTCCGCGTACTCTTTGTAAGACTGCTTTTGATTGAACACTCGAGGTAGTAACCCTGTATTTATCAGTCTGAAAGTGTTAAAAAACCATGTATAATACAGATTTAAACTAATCAGTGGTTTCGTCCGTGTAACTTATAATGGATGGACCTTTCCTGTATATAGACAAAAAAAAAGCTAAATAAAATTGTATATTTTTATAACATCACAACTCGTGATGTAGATGTTCAACGGAACATAAAACGTAATTGCTTATTAAGCTCAATTTTTGGTCTGTAAAGAATTTGCGCAATTACCTACATATGGTGCCGTGACAGGATTATATTGCACCCATAACAAAGGAAAAATTTTAGGTTAAACTTATGATATTGAACTAATAAAACATTAAAATATCAATCGGAAAGCCAATAAGCCAATTTCACAACTCCAACGAATCAATCAGAGTGCGTCCTCAAATTCGACTCAATATTTAGACCAAAATTCGCAACCTAACTGTATGTATGTCAAAATACCTTTTAGTATTTACCTTAAATGTATTTCCTTAGGATATATTGGTACTAAAGCAGTACAAACCCCCAGGCACTCCACAAGCAACGATAATGGCGGCGTGTCTGCTCTCATAAACCTTACCAGCACATCAAAAACTCCCTCACTTGGCCCCACCAATGTTTTAGGTATCTCTCTATTAGCAACTAAAGCATTTAAAACCATTTTTAACACTTTTGCACCTTCATAAACTCTTTGTAATGTATTTATGTTCTGATGGTGTTGCTTTCTGTCTAAAGCCTTTTCTATTTCGTTGTTGAGGATTGTCCAGTAAGAGTAAGGTGTTCTAAAGTGGATCATAGTGCCTTCTTTTCTTTCCATTATAGTGGCTTCAGATCCTACTTCAATGCGGTAAGACGGGCCGCCTAGAGGGTGATATTCTCTGCCTATGATAGCATCGTCTGCTTGAAGCGACATTATCGGTACTGCATTTGGATTGTATATTTCAGTGTAAACTGGCAGGTTTTCGAGTTCAGCTAGAAGCTGAAAAAGAGAGTGGAATTTAGATTTGATTTATTTACTATACCAACTTGGAGTATTTGTGACAATATCAGACTTGGCTTTAAGCACCACATATTATTTTTGTAACAGTCACCAACTAGAAATTGGTCCGCATGTACGGACCTCTCATTTGAAAAAATAGCAATGGGCTATACTAAACGGTTGGTAATTTTTAATAAATAAACTTTTCTTGAGAATAAGTAGGTAGAATAGGTAGGCAAAAGTAGTTTTAATTGGTCATAGAACAATAAATACTAGATAATACAGGAAAATTGGTTTATAGTACTCACATTTCGTACGCTTTCCGCCCCACTCTGTGCAAGCCCAGCAGACAAAACTGACAGCACATTGAAATTAAACGGAAAGTACTCTAAAGCAGTATTCCATAATGATACCACTCCAAAATTTTCTTCTTTTTGGTGCAATTCCCAGAATTGTTTAGAAATGTCTGGTGAAGCAAGGAGGTTGGCACAGAGTTCCATGATACCTGCTTGGTGGCTTAAGGTTCCATCAACATCGAACTTATTACAAAGGCTATTTAGAAGATTAAATACTCTTTGGCGGGCTATGATCGCACATTTTGATTTATCCTAAAAATAGATAATAGATACTACTTGAATCAAAGGAAAAATTTAAAAATATATATGTATTTTTAATAACATTTTACTTACTGAAAACACAGAGCTGTTTAAAAATTTCTCTAGGAATTTGAATACTTCCATCCTTAATGCTGTAGTACCAAAGTGTTGGTAGTGATTCTCGAATAATTTCATATGCTGTTCACTCTAGATTTAGAAAAGTATATATTAAAAATCACCGAAAAAAAAACTGGTTTTAATTGTCTTCTTGGCCCTATGCAAAGCTGCAGCAGGCAGTTAGATGATACAATCAAAGCTGCCTTCTTCAAGGACTGGACTTCATGACAGATTTGAAAAAAAAATGTTATGCATTACTTATAATGCATAACATTTTTTTTTCAAATCTGTCATGAAGTTTCAGAGATGTAGTCTTATTTGTCTTTTTTACATTTTTTAATTTTATTTTCAACAAAGTCAACTTTTCATCTAGTCTACAATAGTATTAGCTTCACGACCGCGGCTCCGCCCGCTATATGTCGGTTAACACACTAAATCAATAACCTCTTCTTACACAGTCGTATAAAAACTATCCTATGTCCATACCCGATTCTCAAACTATCTCCATACCAAGCTTCAATCCAAATCGGTTCAGTAGTTTTAACGTGAAAGCACGACTGACAGACAGAGTTACGTTAGCATTTATAAGATTAGTAAGCATTTTTAAAATTGAAGGTGGAAGTTACCTGTAAAGTCAACATCATCCATGTGATAAGCATAGCACTGTGTTCAGGGTTCAAATGCAGCTTAGTGAGCTCATTTTCAACTGTTTCTTTTGTTTTCTCTATCCAAACATTTAAGTTGCCACCGCAACTGCAACTGTAAATTAATACATCTTGTAAGAAACAGAACAAGGAGAGCAAAATGGTATCAGGTCAAAGTGGTCTGGGTTACACTCACATAAGATTGATGGGTAAACAACTTATTAAAATAACTAAGTAATGATGATTTAGTGTAACAATTCTTGCAGCCCAGGAATATGAACCTAGAGCTTGAAGACTAACTTATTATATGACTAAATAGGTAAGTAGATCAATATAATAGATACTTACATTTTCTTATCATCTACTATAACCATGAATATACACACTTCCATATACATAATCCTCATACAAGATTCTGTATGTCTTTCTTGAAGCAGTTCACTGTAACACTGGTTTTTACCAAAACCATGTTTTCTAAACAATTGGAACAATTTAATGAAATCGGAATCAGAAAACATATCTTCCTCTGCTATAAGCAATAGTATCTGTAATATAGCTAATTGTTCTCTCATATTACAATCTGCCCACTCTTGTCTAATATTTTCATTAGAAAACTCATTTTGAATTTTTTTCGATGGAGGTGCAGTATTTAGTAGCTTTTCAAATTGAGATAAAAGTGATGCCTTTAGGTTATCTACTCCTATATTGTTGATTATTAACTTAAATTGTTCACTATACTTATGATTAGGATCATTTTTGAATTGGAATATGTATTGAAGTAGCTTTAGTAAGAACAGTCTTTCAGCATAGTAAAATGTCCATACATTTGGAAGTAGGAAAACAGGTCTAGTGTCTACAAAAGCAACATTTTTCAGAGCATTCTCTGGTGTTCCATAAGATATATCACATAGATAGTTCTTTAAAATCTCCCATATTTGTAGACAGTCGACATCCTGTAAAATAAAGTAAATTATGTAAATAATAAAAATGAATCACTAAATGTGTTGGTAAGTGCAAAACTTGAGAACGGCTGAACCGATTTCGCTAATTCTTTTTTTTTAATATTCCTTGAAAATATGAGATTGGTTCTTACATGGAGAAAAATTAAAAAACAACTCCAGCAAAATGGCTTGACTGATTTTTATGAAATCCTAACTATATTTGGTAGGTCTGAGAATCTGTCAATGTATTTTTGGACCCAGTAGGTGGCATTGCCTTACCGGGCAGGATGACGACTGCGGGGTCTGCTAGTTCATAATAAAATGTTTTTCAACTTATACATAATCAAGGATTTGTAAGCAAGGATTGATACTAGCATGCATAAAGACACTGAGGGTTTCAAAAATTTAGCAAGCCTAGAATTTAATCAGAAAAATAGTACAATTAAGAAGTTTTGCTCTACATTTCCTTCTGAGGAAAGCAGAAAACTACAAAATTTCAGAGGTAGAAACAATGTGGTTGAGGTATTTTTTTAATTTTTTTTTGTGTATTCTGTAGTAGGTCTATCTGCGCAATAATGTGATCCCTACATCACCCCCAGGTAGTGAGTTTTGAAAAATCTTTTCTTAGTGCACCCCTAGACCTTATATGAAAACCCTTTGCCAAATTTGGTAAACTCTAGACCAAAGTGTGTGATATGTCAGTCAGTCAGTTTCTTCTTTTATATGTTGAGAAGATTGTGGTACCCTTCTCTAACAATCCTACATAAGTCTGGTATCATTTCAATGAACATAGAAACAACTAATCATTATAATGAAGTAAAATACAAAGCAGAGCCACTGAGGATGATTTTAAATACTTAATTATAATACTTACAATATAATTCTGTAGAGTATGCACAACACTCAAGAGTTTTGTTTGGTCAGGATGCTTACTCTGCAGTTGTGAATAACTTTCAGCTTTATAAGGCTTGTAACACGCGAGGCCCTGCTTCAGCGCATCTACTACATCCTTATTACCAATTACTGTAGATAATTCCTCCGTGGACAAGCTTTCAGATGTCATCCAACGCCATAAACGCTTCCAATAACTACAATAATAATCATCAATAATCCTTAATTGTCACAGCTAAAAGTGAGGAACATGATGAAGAGAATAATTAAATAAACGTACCATATACTGTTAACAGCCATTCTGTAATGATTTTCTTACTATTCCCTGCTTTAGAACAAACTTGCCGCCATGAAAAATAGAGGTTAGGTTAGTAACAGTCAAACTCACTGAACTCAGTCTCAATATTCTACTGCAGGAACTATTTTACTACTCACTGGCGAGGTAAATTATGCACTAACAATAAACAAACACTATAAACTCATATTATAAACCACGGTTATTATAGGAAAACACAAATAAAACAAATTATTTCCTTAGTTTTCGTTTTCTTTGAAAAATAAATGTGTTTGACATTGTATGGGCACTCAAAATTGTCAATGTCAAAAAAATAAATAATATTATTCAATGTCATTTTATAGTGATGTGCGAAATTGATTATCAAATAATCAAGTTATGAAATGAATTGATTTTCGTTAATTATAAATATAATCAATTATATTATTATTAGCAGTGTCATTTATCTATTATTCAGTAGGTCTGAGAATCGGCTACTATCTAATTTTCATACCCCTAAGTGACAAGGGTTCTTCACCCTTACATTTTTTTTTTTTTTTGGACGAAGTTCGCTGAGGCAGCTAGTAATTTATAAAAGTAAAATGTTGTACCATAGCAAAGGAGGATTATTTACTTGAAAAAGACAACTTAAATTCCCCAATGCAACCTTATTAATAATTACCGCTTTTTCCACATCAAAATTTTAACAAACTACAGTTCACTAAAATGAAGAATTAAAACATCTCAGGCGCTGCTCGTTTGCTGTTCAGCAGTGACATACGTGGCCTATACACCTGAAACTCTGTCCAAAGTAAAAACCAATCATTCAGCACCTTAGACTGACTTCAGTTTTCCCTCGCTTACCAAGAACGCCGTACAGATTCTTAGTGTTACTTCCCAAGAGAACGCAATAGGTTCCTTTTTCATCGGATCTACCGGGGTAAATACGGCTTGATCGCTCACCATTTAAAGGACCTTACCAGATAACTTTGTCTACATAATACACCATGCTAATGTATTTTATGCTTAGCGGCAATGCAAATGAAGCTGTCATCAATATCTTGATTACGAGTACGAGAGAGACAGTGGCATCTGACCCATCGTTGTTGGTTGCACATTTAAAAATGTAACTGCTAAAGTTTTCTGTAAATACTTGTTCGGCCAACTTCAGAACCTATTCCAATCTTTTCAGTTTGATTCTAAGTATGAGGGGTGATTGAAAGGCTGGAATTCATGCTATTTCAAATTATTCAGAAAAAGTGATATTATTCTCAAAGTTGGCATTGAATACGCTTTTAACTCCGTCAAAAGATTTGTCCTAAAAACCAAAAGAAACGCCATAGATGCATTGATTGCACCTTCGACATTGTTATAGAAATTTTATTTTTTTATTTAATAAGGTTCACCAACAATTATTTACATTTAGTTTTTAGAAATATGTAAATCCAACTAAGGTAGTAGTTTGTTGATGAACAACTATTACAATCTGCCATTGGCTGTCAACAAGTCCTCCCGGACCACTTATTTTGAGCGTCATAAAAATGTTTTAATTCCAACGTTTGGTACTTTTATTGTAAATAGTGACCTTGAATGTTAATGTAATTATCTATTTCGAATGTATGTATGTATATTTTTTTGGCACGCTCTAGAACCTAAACGGCAGGTTGCACCTGAGCTTGATAAATATCATTAGATTCATCTTAGTCTTGAAAAAGACACTAGGTACTTACATCAAAATTATAAACAAAGAAATATTTTGGATTTTTTTGGGCCAAATCAGTTCTCCATGGCCAATGTTGACGCAGTAGGGTTTGAGATTTTTTAGATAATTTTGTAACAGTACGTATTTACAAAAGAAAAATAGTATAATAGTATGCTCTGCTTAGTTTGAAATCAGATGACCGTGTGTATTAATGTCCCAGGATATTATTGATGATGGCACTGGTAGAGGAGATAATATTAACTGTTTTTGGAACAAATATGCAAACCTTGCAGGCAATCGAGTGTTATAGCTGTTTGGTGTTGACACTGGGCTTTTGCGGTTGTCTTAACTCCTATTGACAATACACGTGACAAGAAGGCTGGTTTGTGTCTCAGGCAATAGATTAGATCAAATGTGGCAACGCTACTACGCCTGGGTTCCGGAAAATAACGTTGTGGAGACATTTTTGGAAGCATTTGTTTAATTTAGGATTAATTAGTTTAGTTCTTTGTTTAGGTTAATATTGAGATGGTTCAGTTTTTTTTGTCTATTATAATGTCTTAATGTTTTAATTAGAGCCGTATTAATAAATAATTCTACTATTTTTGATATGACCCAACTACGCAATCCAGGTAAATGGCATAGCAAGCAACCATATAATGGTGAACAGGCCTAAACAGCTTATTTATTAGATGTTAGTTAGATGCCTAACTAACATCTAATGGAAACTACCTATACATAAAATCGAAGCCACACAATTCACATGGAAATGAGACTACAGGTCTCAATATTTAATTATCATGTTATAACGAATTGAACATATTTTAAATCCGAATGCTTTAGTCAATTATATACTTACATACTTAACTTATTTAGAAATGTTAGAAAGTACCACATTATAAAAAATCTACAAACCAGTAATTTTGTTATTATTTTACAGTTAAAGGAAGGAAATTACTTTTATTTTCTTTAAGTTATCGGATCTTAAGGGCAACTCACAATAGATAACTGATTTTTTAAGAATTTACCGTCTTTCTTTAGACCAAAATACGTAAATAATCATAAATTGTTAGACAAAATTAACGTCCGGTTTGTTTACTATCATAATAATTACCTGGTTGTATGCCAAAGTAAACTGTTTTATAGATTCAGTCCACTAAAGTCATGCTCCTTGCGGGGTTCAGGACCCACATAAAACCTATGGCTTCGCGACTTTTTAAATCGTATGCTGAACTGAGTTATAATAATCGACTCTATCTATTAATAATCAATTAATCAATAATCTAATCAAGTAAGCTCAAAGACATGATCAATTTTCATTTATTAAATCGGAGCATCACTGTGTCAAGTGTCACTAGACTAGACAGTAGACTTTGACAATTGACATTAATCCACCGACGTCATCATCTGATTGCGGTTGCACGTTCGTACAAAATACGGTAAAATAATAATTTATTTACTATTTGTTTGAGTACATAAGTCCATTAATTAAGATTTTATCGTGGACACGTGACTTACTTTGATTGGACAAGTGCTTAATGCTGTTTTGATAGACTAATCACATTATTTTTTGGTTAGTCGTAGCTCGCGCACTCCGGCACTTGTAAGAGACAGATTATGGCCCCAGCAGCTCCCGCCACAAAGCCCGTGCCTGAATATGATCCTATTGGGATCAGGGCAGTCCTTCTTGGGCCTCCTGGATCGGGAAAAGGCACTCAGGTAATATTAATTAAACTTTGACCTTTAGTCCTTGAAGTTAATCAATGTAGGCTTATTATCATAATGTTACCTAAATAACATAGCATTATACAAAACAAATGATTGCTGCATAGTTTATACATTACTATCAATGTGTTGTGTTCCCTATCTCTATAGATAGATGAACTCTGACTTAGTTCTAAAAATATCTTAATGTACTTATGATGTTACTTTTATAGGCGCCTCGTCTCAAGGAAAGATACTGTGTGTGCCATTTATCTACTGGAGATATGTTACGAGCTGAAGTTTCCTCAGGCTCAGAGTTAGGGAAAAGGCTCAAGAAAGTCATGGATGAAGGCAAACTGGTCTCAGATGAGATGGTTGTTGATATGATTGATAAAAACCTGGACCAACCTGAATGTAAAAATGGATTCCTCTTGGACGGGTTCCCTAGGACTGTGCCACAAGCTGAGAAGGTATACAGAATGAATTTGAAAGATGGTTAAATAATGATATATTCACTTGATAATACACTAAAGTACTTTCTTTAATCTTACTACTTTATTAATGCAAAAGTTTGTAAATATTTAAGGATATTTGTTACTATTTCTATTACAACTATTGGCTAATTTTTATTCCAGTAATATGTTCCCTTATTAGTAATACATAAGAATTTAAGCAGCAAGCTTTAATGCTTCCAGTAAATCCCAAAAATGAGCTCACAAGCTGAAGCTAGTACCACATTATTTTCTCAATTCTCACATTTAATTTTCTATATTGTTAGTTGAGGTAGTAGCTAAATTTTAAATTCATTAAAACAATGTTTTCAACTACCTAGTTTTGAGAATGTTAACCTCAATTGAATAGAAGCAGAAACAAAGTATTTAAATAAAATGCATACTGGCTTAGCACTGAATTTTTTTTTCAGTTGGATGATCTTCTTGCTAAACGTAAAACTGAATTGGATGCAGTGATCGAGTTTGGAATTCAAGATAGTTTGCTAGTGCGTAGGATCACAGGTAGACTAATTCACCCACCCAGTGGGCGAAGCTACCATGAAGAATTCCACCCACCTAAGAAGACTATGACTGATGATGTAACTGGAGAACCCCTGATAAAGAGGTCTGATGACAATGTTGATGCTCTGAAGAAGCGGCTTGCTACATATCATGCTCAAACTGTGCCCCTAGTAGACTATTACATGAGGAAAGGTCTGCACTGGCGAGTAGACGCCTCACGTCCAGCTGAAGACGTCTTCAGTAAGATTGACAACATATTTAAAAACAGAATCTTTAGCAGACAAAAAGCCACCCAGTGATTAGTAACTAAGTGTTAATATTTTGTACTAATCTAACTTCCATAATATTTTCTACAGACTTATGTTTTGTTGATATTGCTGGTAAACATTTTTTAGAAACTATTTTTCTTGAGAATTACAGCAAAATGAAATTATGGAGTAAAGTGTTTGATTACTAAGTTATTCCTTAAATTATAAATTCATATTTAAACGTTTAATATAGTGATGCATTTTCATGGTAGATACAATACACCAAAATTTAACAAACAGGTAATTGTTATTGCTGCATTCTTTTAACTTAATATAGATTATAATAAAAATGCTACTGTTTCGAAAAACAAGTCTTAGACGAAAGTTTGGTAGACTTCAAAAGGGAGCAACACACAAAGTTCAAGTACCTATTTGTATTTATCATTTAACTGTGATTATGTACTGTTATCGAGTGGGTTATGACAACAGAATGTAAGTTGATAATTTTTATCATAAAGTATTTACTGTTTCTGATATAAATGATAATTAATAGTCATTGATGTATCACAATTCACATACCTATGTGATATCCTGCTAATAAATAAAACACAATATAAATGGAACAGGTTCAGTGTATTTGTGATCATTTTCAAATAAGTATAAACTTAACTATACAAAAGAATGTTTTAGTACCTAACAGGTACTGATAATTATGCAATGTTTTGTTTAATGAATACAACAACCATTTCACAGTTTCTGCGTAACAAGGGTGAAGATAAAGCTATGAATTTAATGATATGATGATTGTAAGATATTATGTAATATACCTAATTGTAAAATAAGATGCCGACTAGCAAAACACTTAATGTAATACTCATAGTATGATTAGTACATACACCTGTATCGAAGGTACTTTTAAATATTCAATGTAAAGATATGATAGTAAAAAAGATATGAAAATGATCCTAGTGGTAAAACTTTACGTATATAATTAGGTTACTCTCAGAACTCTATGAAGGAAAGCTGAACTAAGTGTCATGGGAAATTGAGACATATACACGAGCAAACATTCAAAGCTCTATCAAATAAATAACTATTAAACGAAATAAACTATGTACAGAAATTATAGGTACTCACATCAAACCTACTAACAACAACCCACCGACTAGATACCTAATAGACGCCACTTTTCTCAAATATTCTATGAAGTTTCAATTTAATTTAATCTAATTTTGATTAGTTCTTTCGAGTTTATACCCTAGAACGAACTAATTAAAATAGTTTGTGTTCAGGCAATATGTAGTGGTAAGTGGTAAGGTCTGTATCTGGTCGGTGCAGCAACCACGCCATCTTTATACAGCTTTGGATAACCGTAACGACAACACGTTAAAGGCTAAAACTAATTTACAATAAAGCTTTTAAGAACAACATTTACATACATTATAATAATAACAAGTGGAGTTCCGGACGAACGCTACTGGTATAAGAAGAAAAACCTCTAGATATCTAAATCTTTGTATTGAAAGTTAAAAATGTCGAAGGAGACTATTAGAGGCACTTTTACTATACTTTTTCCAGCTTAACAGGACACGACGTCTACCCTACACACTCACTCCATAAACTAACTGAGCTACTTTGGTAAACCGTATGCTGGGGTCACTTTTCTAAGACTGCACAACGTTGACAGTGCTGAAATAGTCCAAATCGATTTCGTTACAAATATGTTTTGCTGCAGCGTTAATGCAACGTTGTGTGGTTTCAGAGAATATCGTCACTGTAGTATGTTTCAAGGAGACGTGTCCAGTATGATGCAGCGAGGCACAGTGGTGGCGCGGTGCAGTGTTCAATGGTCGTGCAGTCGGTCGTGGGAGCGACTCGACGAGCGCGACGTCTTGCGCTGGTCCAGGTATGCGGCCGGCGCCCAGCCCTCGCCCTGACCACCTGGGAGTAGGTAGACAATGTAGACATAAACAATCAGTGTTATGGTATTACACAGCAAGAACCCAGTAATGATTTCTGATCTGGGCGTATAGACAAATCACATAGCGAAGCGATAACGAAAGATCGCAGACAAAACGTAAGGACCTGACATAAGTGTCACGTGACATTTCGAAGATGGATGTCAATCCTATACATTTTTTCCGTTATGGCTTTGCTAGGAAATTTGTCTAAGGTCAACACTAGTTATATTTTAGGTCTTAACTTATTTTATATAAATGTTTAGCAGAAAAATCGAATACGGTAATTATTGCAGAATCAGGTAAATCCATTAAAGCCATCGTTGAGGACGTCTTCTCCTAGATATAGTCCTCAATTTTGAACGTCGGAGCAATAAGTTGTTGGCCGGTATAGCATCTATCGTACACTAAAAAACGGAACTGCTCTATTAGCCAGCAACCTATTATCCTCGATACCCACCTATATTCATTGTACTTAGCTAATTTAACCACAATACTGTTTTGTTGTATAGATATACGTACCAGCGAGTCTCACGTACCACCACCCGGCGCAGCCCACCTTGAGCAGTTCGGCAGTCTGCCCCTCCCGCAGCGACACCTCGCTGGGCCCTACGGCCGCGTACTCCGACAGAGCCGTCAGCACGCACCCCACCGCCTGAACACGACAAACATGTTACACAATACATACCTCACATCTGCACTGGTTTGCACCGGCGAAATTTTCGCAAGAACACATGTTACAAATACTGTCTATCTCTATCATACAGTGATGAGTAGAAAGAAATACCTACTAACAATTCTCATAATCTTTTTTGTTGTACGGTGCAAACGCACAGTGGCAATGACCGATTAATGACCTATGGTATTACGAGCATTAGGACCTGCCTCAAGTTCATTGGCATTAGGAGAGCATTAAGTAAAACGAAAAAATAATCAATAGGAACAGAGATTTCTCCTTTAAGGAAGTAAGTAGGTATTGTTAAAAATAAGTCACCTATCTAAGCTTTTATGACAATTTTAATTCCTCGGCGTTCAATGTCCATCAGCACCTATTCAGTTAAGTATACCGACTTACATGATATTTTTATACTACCCTCACCAATTAATACTTACGTGCAGCTCCCTCTGCCGCTGACCAAACTAAATAAATTCAAACTATAACCGCACTTGTCATTTCAATAGGTTCATTGTTATAGGTTAAGCGGTAATTTGAATTTATTTCTAACATAAACATGCATCATTAGGCTGTATAATACACACCAAAATTATATTAGTTTTTTGCCTTTGTTAAATTAATCAATCATGCATTTTAGTAAAGCGTTGTTACACCAATATACACTGTAAATCATTTAAAAATATGACAATATTAAAATACATATTCAGTAGGTATTGTAAATGTGATTTACATAATAGATACATAATTTACATAAATGATAATAATACCAGAAGAGTCACCTAATATTTTTGATAAGTATCTGACATAGGTAAGTTTAAATAAGTTTAAGTAACGTAAAGTAGGTGGATTTGTTATACTTAGAAGTGTACATAATAGCAGATAATAGTTATTAGATTGATCTACATAACATTCAGATTGCCCTGCGATCTCTCACAATGAAATTAGCCAAACATAACTAGATACCAAATAGTGAAAGGTGGACACCCTATTTCCTAATAATACGGTACCTACAATATAAGCTGTTGCACGTTCAAAGCAGTGTTGGTGAGTGACGCAAGCTGTGATGCTGTGCAGAAGTGGGATCCCGGGGATCCGCAATGATATATGTGAATTTAATTCTAATTAGACTCAAACGTATTAGGTATTCCCTTGTTTCTAACACTATACTTATTTTAAAGTGGAATCAACGAGGAGATAGAATCAAGCGTCTATTTTGCCCTTATCTGGCTACCTAAGAAACACTGTTAAGATGTAATAATATAATAAAAGATAGATAGATGTGTTAGATACAGTTATGTAACTATTACATAAAAATAATTTACATAATAATTGATTGATCGATAAATATAATGTAGATGTAAGTATTGATACGTCGTTTAGATCAAAGCAAGCGCATATCGAACGTAAAACGAATCAAGCACACTGACAATGAATGACATCAACAAACAAAACATGACTTACACGTATAGTTAATATTCGTCACAAGTACTTAGTACAACCGTTCTGTCCACTGTCTCTTTGGTTAGATATACAAGGTTTGGGTATTAACTCAGTCTCTTTGTTCTATATGTACAAAGCGTCTAGTGGCTATTCAGTAATTATTTCAGTACTGTGACACGTAAAACGTGGACGTGGCTTGAGTAGAGCCGGCCACTGAAAAGAACTGTACCATTCTGTGTATGGTACCGTTGAGACCGACGGCCTCCGTCACCTGTTGAACAACACAACTTATGCCCGATTCACATTGGTCAAACACTACGACAAAAGTGTTGGCGTATGGTAGCAAGTGCTGGATCTACATGAGTCTGCTAACGTACTTAATTAGGTACTTGTTAGCATAATCGTCGGTCACCGGTACTTTAGTTTGCTATAGTGCTAGTGCTGATAATGCTAGAGTCATAGTAAAATAATGTCCAAGTAGTTTGAAACTGTTATTTTTCTAACAGCCAGTTGCTAGAATACATATCACAGAGCACAGAAATAACAGTGCCATACCAATAGCACACCATTCTACTACGATTCTATTACTATTGCACAGGACTCTTGGCCTGAGGGCCTTAACATGGTTAGCCGTTTTCGAGCGGCTACGGGGCGTAGCGGGCTCGCGACAAGAACACTGCGAATAGTAGCGTGGACTCCATACGACTATGCGACGAAAACGTTGCTTATCTGCCACGCGTCCGCAACGAATTCGCTGCGCATACGCAGAAGCTTCGTTAGGCACCCTTGACGTATTATTTTGCGAGCCCGCTCCGTACAGCAGCTGCTCGTAAACCGCTTTCTAATAATGTCCATAAACTTATGACATGCTTCGTTATATGAATCAGTAATTAACGATTGTACTACTAGTATATTAAAGATTTGCTTCACTTGACCAAAGTAAACCGGTATTTAGTGCCCGAGGCTTGCCCTATTAAGACAAATTCATATTAGTAAGTACAGTAGGTAGTAACTTCACTACCACATGGACCGTGCACTATTAGTTAATGTGCTCGTGTCGCTAAATCATTTGAAAATAACTAAAAGCGATGATGGCTAACTCAATTAATGCTGTGTGAGCGTGAAACCTAGTAGAATAGAATAGAATGTAACAATTTCGTAAGGGCTTGTGAGAATTTGTAGTACCCATTAATATAATTTACAGGCTAAACCTAGAAGCAGCTAATGCAAATTCTGTTGTGATTGGATTTATCTGCAACCTGTTCACCAATTTAGGGCTATTTTTTCAATAGTCAGATAACTTGGAGACTTCCACTGTCATCTTCTCACCGAAAATCATTCGTAATCACGAGTGAATCGATATATTGGGCAGGCGCCTCCCATTGTAGACTACATCAATGCTTAACATCAGATATATTGTAGTCAAGAGCACGCCTATTTCAGAATATAAAAATACTTATTTGAGGAATACTTTTGACAGTTTGACAGATTTTCCATACACAGGCAAAAAGTCAAAATAATCTATTTTTTTATCTTCTAGCTATTGAAAAATTGCCCTTTAAGTAATATTAGTTATTAGTTTCCATATCCTTTAGCAAGTTTTGGGAAGCATCATGTGCGTTGGGTTGCCAGCTTCATGCGCTACCCGAGACTAGACAGCCCGCATTCCTTTAGAATAGGTACACTTAACACTTACATAGAGTGGGATTCACTTCACTCAACACTGCGAACCCAAAATTAGTCAGCATTAATGTTTAATACCCACATTTAATAAGCTACCTGAAGCTACCCCTTGCCGCGTTATTGACTAAAATATTAGTCCCCAAGATAGAAGCAGGTACACCAACATAATATCACAATACACATATATCACGAATAGCTTTACCTACGGCCTATATTTTAATTACAACGAAGTTTAGCTACAGTACTCTGTGTAAAGTTTTAATCCTATTAAAACGATTTGGAACAAAAATAAAGGGTCTACTCTGTTACTTCAAATCAAAGACATTTCCAATTTACGGATGTTTAAGTAAGGTAGGCACCATACTTAAACTAAGCTGGAATTTATATCCAAATCATAGTAGAATATTGTAATTAATCATTTTTTTACCGTTTTATCGCGGTAAAATCAGCTAAGTCATATTTCGACATCAAACAAACGCATGATGCAAATATATTTTTTTCAATCTTTTTCAGATAATAGTCCCAAACTTTAATTTGCATACACAGAGTAGCCCATCTGTGTCATTATTACGAATCCTTTAAATATTTAGCACATTAGCTTTTAAGAAGGACCTACTTCTAGTTTTCGCATCAATTAAAGTCCGTAAATCGTTATAATATTTGATTTGTTAACAAGAGTAGCCCTCAATATACATTTCTGTAGTTATCTAAGATAAGTAGTGTACGTACCGGCGGGTGTTCATGGTCGTCGTCATCCTCATCAGAAGGGTCGGTGGACCAGCAGGGCTCGTCGTGTGTGTCACAAGCGGCGCGTGGTACAGTGCCGCCTGTACTGCGTGGGACTACCTTCTCCGGTACGTCCCATGAATTCGTTTGTATTAGTGTTCTGGAAATTAACCATTAATAACCCATCAGTAGGTAGGTACTTCAAACGAACTGAAGAGCGGTTCTCGTGTACTAACACTGAATGACTTCGTTTTGACGAGTCTATAGTTCGCGAGGTCTAAGCTGAGCTTTGTATTTTTGTGAGTGATTAAATAATTAGTGATCATTTGTGTGTTGCTTTGCGCAGGACGCAACGCGCCTAAGGCCGATTGTCAAAAAGCAGTATAACCAAGTTAAACCAAGCACAAAGCTCAGTTAAGACGTTGCAAACTGTAAGACAGTTCATTTGTCGTATTTTTTTAAAGAAGTATGCAAAGTACAGTATGTTCAAATGTTAAGCATTTTTCACTTGTGATGTACATGTACCTATTGATTAGGGTGGATCGAAAAAAAAAATTTTTTTTTCTTTCTTAGCATGAGGGTAGAATTTGTAGCTTATAAAATAAAAAAAAAATTCAAAAAAAAAAAAAATTTTTTTTCGCAACATTTAGAGATAGCCCACTCGTTTTTTAATAAAATAATTATAAAGTAAATTATACTTGTACCAAAACCCAAGCAAAATCAACTCAGAATTCAAGAGACTGTGGGCTCAGTTTGCCTAAATCGGAATGCAACTTAAATAATAATGTTTGTAGGTAGTCAGTAATAATTGTTATTAATATTTTCGGACGTCAAATACCACAGACCATCCGTGACCATGAAGTCTGAAAGACTTTGAAATGTCAGAATCTAAAATCTAAAATAAACCGCGATAAAATTCGTGATAAAGTAGTTTTATTTCAATATCTGAGCACTGGCAAAATTGAAAAGAAATGAGCGATATAAGTACCTGTGCTGCGCGTACTGCCTGACTCGTTCCCCCTTGAGCTCGTGCAGCTGCTCCAGCAGCAGGCGCTTGATCCTGTCGACCCAGGCGCGCTTGGTGTCGGCGCTCGGCGCGCTCAGCGTGTGCACCTCCGCGCGCCCCTGTCGCCACACCTCGAACTTGCGGGGATCCCCCTTCACTGACTCCGTTAGACCGATCTGTGACATCTGTAACAGGTAAACGGTCAAATAAATATGTTCTATATTTGGTTTGTTACATGCTACTAGGATTTTAGTAAATCACGTCAACCTTTTTAATGTCCCACAGCTGGACACATGCTCTTTTCTCAACTAACTTCTTAAGAATTGAAAAAGTTTAGGCCTTAATCCACACACGCAGGCCAAGTGCAGGTTAGTGGATGTCACGATGTTTTCCTTCACCGATATTAAGCAGCGACGATGAAACAATTCGCACAAAGATGTGTATGCACCACTGGGAATCGAACCTGTGACTTTATATTTCTAAGGCGAGACCCGTACCGCTGCGCCACCGCTGCCCAATAATTTTAATAAATGCGTAATTGTATTATAAATAATAAATAAAATATATTTCAGTATTATTTTGTCTTAAATTATACTTTCTAAGTTTGATTTCTATGCAGGTAAGACTTAACAATAGCACAGTCTAGTATTTTTACACTACTTCAGTGTAATCACTACTTATCTTTACTGAAACGAAACGGAAACCTACATACTTATTATTTTAAAAGGTTTTCTAATTTTTATGGTCCTTCGAGCCGGAATCGAAGGACCATAAAAATTAGAAAACCTTTAAAAATAACATCCATCTAATCATTATCAATACAATAACGTATATTTGTGACTAAACATAGCGTACTTATATATATATTTACCTGTAAATCATGTTTGAAGTGGTATGTAGCTTTGTTGTGACTATTTTTAGTGGCAGGCTTGCAGAAGAGCATGGCCTTTTCGTATAGGAATATATGCCGCCGCCGCGGTCGTATCCTTAGCCGAAGGTCGCGTTTGTTCTCTGACACCACCAGGAATGAACCTTGCATAAGAAGCTCGCCTTGCTGACTTAAATCCAACTGAAAGAATTACATGTAAAGATTTAAAGCCAAGATGACAAAATTTTATTTTCAACCGACTTAAAAAGAAAGAGAGGAGAGGTTCTAAACTCAACCGTACATTTTTTTAATTAAAATCTTTCTATAATGAAAATTCTTTATTTTATTTTAGAGGGTATATACCTTCCAGCTTTTTCCACTTAGATTTTATCAAAATCAGTTCACCGGATTTTGAGTTATTGATAAACATACTCACTGCAGTCACTCCACTTACTGCCAATGTCAGCTTTTGGGGGCTGAGTCACCTTCGTCCGTGGGTATAGACTACATTATTGCTAAACATGAGGCAAGTTATAGTCAAGCGCCAGCCTATCGAAGAATAAAAAAAAATCGTTTGTGTGTTGGGCAAGTCTTTTTTGATATAAATAGATATCCTGGGACATTAACACAAACGGTCATCTGGTCCCAAGCTAAGCAGAGCTTGTGTTATGGAAACCAGATAACTGGTATATACTATACATATAATACTTTTCTTTTGTAAATATATACTTATAATAGATATTTACACCCAGACTCGACACAAACACAAATGTTCATCACTAATGTTTGTCTCGGGTGGGAATCGAACCCACGACCTGCGGCGTGAAAAGCAAGTATCTTACCGACCACGCCACCGGCATATCATATCATATTATTATGATATGTTGGCTTATTTAAAATATACTTACAGGTACGCCGGTAATGGCGATCTGATGCATAGAGTCGTTGACACATTTGAGCACGACCAGCATGCAGTCCAGCGCTTCCTGCAGACCCGTAGTCATAGAGCCGCATTCACTGTACCGCAGCAAATCCTACACAACATGTTTAAGGGTATGTCATTAATACACCTCAGAATGGTAGGGTACCTATAGGGTAAGCTAACGGCCCAATTCAGATGCGGTAAATCAGAAACTAAGAGGAAGAAACTAGAAGGGGAAATTAGGAGCAGCGGTGGCGCAGTGGTACAGTCCTCGCCTTAGAAATATAAGGTCGCGGGTTCGGTTCCGGGTCGTGCCCACACATCTTTATGTGAATTGTTTCATTACCGCTGCTCAATATCAGTGAAGGAAAACATCGTGAGGAAACCGGCATGTTTAAGAACTAATCATTCGAGGACATGAGCCATCCAAACAACCCGCACTTGGCCAGCGCGTGTGGATTAAGGCCTAAAACTCTCTCAACTTGTAAGACAGTTAAGAGAAGATCCGTGCTCATCTGTGGAACACTAATAAGGGCTGAAGTGATATCAGAAACTATAAAGACACTGTAGGTAAACTATTCTTCAAAAAATTTGATCTATGCTAAGGATGTCATTGATTTGTTTAAATATGAGAAACCGCCGACATATTTAAAATCCTCATAAACGATTCCGAAATCAAAATGCCTCAAATGGAAACAATATAAAAATTCAGAATGCCAGAACATAAAGGTCGTAGTAGTAAAACGTTATGGAGGTGGAAGATTGTATCCCGTTGCAGGAATAATGAAATAAACAGTTTTATATGTTAAGATAAAAATAAAATAAATATAAAATAAATATTCTGGGACAATAACACACACGGCCATCTGGTCCCAAGCTAAGCAGAGTTTGTATTATGGAAACCAGATAACTGGTATATACTATACATATAATACTTTTCTTTTGTAAATATATACTTAAATATAGATAATTACACCCAGACACAAGACAAACAGACATATTTAAAGAAATGTTTGTCTCGGGTGGGAATCGAACCCACGACCTGCGGCGTGAAAAGCAAGTATCTTACCGACTACGCCACCGGCCCGTCAAAGTATTTGATGGGGTGTTACAATCGTCTACTACTAGACGCTTAACTACGTCTAGCAGTAGTAAGTGACAGAGTTGCAATTGACGTGATTATAGAAACGAAAAAATATATGTCACGCGTATCTGCGAAGACTGTTGGATGTTCTGTACTAGCTGAAGAGACGATGAAGTAATTATGTCTTACAGGTCAACGTTGATTTTTGGTGATTCCTTGCAATGGTTATAGTAAATACGCAGCCAGCTGATAGTAAATAATAATAATAATAAAAAATTGGTTGCCTGTAAATTCGGTATACGGGCGAAAGTTTTACGTGACAACGACTTTGAGTGGTAAAATAATTTTAATGTGAATATTCATTCGTATAGTAGGAAGAAGGATGAAACATAGTTGAGTGGGAGAGAGACGCAAGGCATTCGGCGGGCCTCTCTCTCGTTCGGTGACTCATCGTAACGTTACCGAGCGTTACACTTTTTCATAAGTGCCTCCCAGCCGCAACCTAATTTAAGACGTTGTCACGTCAATAATATAGTGGGACATTAACACACACGGTCATCTGATCCCAAACTAAGCAGAGCTTGTACTATGGAAACCAGGTAACTGGTTATATACTACATATAATACTTTTCTTTTGTAAATATATACATAAATATAGATAACACCCAGACACAAGACAAACAGACATATTTAAACAAATGTTTGTCTCGGGTGGGAATCGAACCCACGACCTGCGGCGTGAAAAGCAAGTATCTTACCGACCACGCCACCGGCTCGTCAAAAAAATAAAAATAAAAACACAATGAAAACTAAAGTGTCATGTAGACGCTCTGATATTTGGCAGTAGTAGCTGTAGAGACGTTTAAGTAAACATATCTTACCTTGAGTAACAACTGGTACTTCGTGATCCGCTGCACTGGTTTCAGTAGATAGGCGGCTAGTGGTAGTTTGTGTCCGAGTCGCAACTGACACGCTTGTAGAAACAGGTGAGTGTCGACCAGCGCCTCGCGTAGTCGCTCCGACCGCGGTATGTTCTGGCAGTAGTAGCTGTACAGGCGGAAGAAAGTCTCCCGCTGGAACAACAACGAACAAGAATCACTATAGAAGCGTTACCGTTATATCAGGTTTTTTTATGAGTATGAGATTATATAAGAGTATGCGGGATCTGAGATCTTGAGATCCACAAGTAATTCTGAAAATCTTTTTCTTAAAGATTTATGAAGAATGATTCTTTTGAGAAGATGTAGATGTTTTTACATCTAAGTATCTTCATTTTCTCAAGATAAATAATTAATTTGAAAACTTGCAGCGGCCTTAATAACGAAGCAACAAAGTATTCTGCGATGCAACACAGGAAGGTGAATTCAAACCTTCAGCACATATTAAGGTTGCATGCTACGAATAACATTAATATTTGCTCAAAAATAAACATTTAAATTTTAACAGAAAAGAATAATTTAAAACACAACAAGAAACAAAAAACATACCTTTTCCACAAAACATAAGGCAACAAGTTCTGTGGCAGAAATAGACCGTTCCAAATCTTTAAGGAATACGTCTTGGTGGAATGTGAATAGTTCGTGTAGATTGCCAAACAATACGTCTGACTGTCCAACTAGAGCAGCTGGCAGTAGATGCTGATTCTCAGGCTTTTCGATTTCTTCTTTGTAGCCCTGTAAAGAAAAAAAATAACGACTGGTAAGTTAAATGAAGTATGTAGTGAAATTCATACATAAGTGTACCTAGCTAAGGCATAGTGACGTGTTTATGGATTTTCTAATAGAGAAATTATATACCGAGCTTAGAAGCGACGAACAGTTGCTAATAGTATCGCACCAGTCTTGCAAACGCCTGTCGTAGTCTTTGTAAATCGCTTCTAAACACTCACATTCCGAAGGCGTTAAACTATGATTAATTCTCCATAACTTAGTTATTTTTTTCAATCCTTGCAATGTCGATGACCAGGTGGGAGTAGGGATACGACGATTTAAGCTTTGGGTTTTTCTTTCTTCCATATTGTTTCGATATTTCCAGCAATCTCTCGACGAGTACGCATAACTGTAATGATTGTTGCCGGAAGTACTGCTTTGTTTCGATCTTCTACATGATAAAGTTGAATGTAAGCTTCTAACATAACTATCAGTGTTGCTTCTACGACACATAGTCGATTTTTTACTATTTGCACAGTGTGAAGCAGTAGTACAATGTTCTTTCACTGTATGGTTCCATTCCTTCATTATTCTTTTGTAATCCCTTAAAATATTGGTCAATATATCTTCAGTTTCCTTATTACTTTCCATTGTATTTCTGATCTCAGTACAGCTGGTTGACTTCAACTGGGAGTCCTTTGAGTCTGGTGATTCAGTTAAATACTCAAGATTCGGACTACCAAACTCTGCTTCATCACAACCGAAAAGGGGGTTCTTTATTAATTCTGGTGCATCGACGACTGTGGCTGCGGTAGTGGCGACGGACTCTGCCGTGTTATCCTCAGAAGCAGTGACTGTATCGGAATCCGGCAGGTAAGTTATTTTCTCTTCAGTTTTTTGTGAGTATTCATAACCAGGTAACGGTTTGCCGTAGAAGAAATTTCCGGTGAACGGTTCCATACGCACTGGTTTAATGTTACGTGGATCATATTTAACACGAGTATTCTTGCCAACATCACTGACAGTCTTCTTACACTTCTTATGGTTTTTATCAAACAGTGATATTTGATTTACATAGTCACTGAATAGAGTAGAATCTGATGCCGCTCTATTTAAACCTTTCTTCCGGTTGCTTGGGTTTTCGTTCTTCCGGGTGTTCAGGTTATCGTTCTTCCGGTAATACCACGAATAAGAAGTACCAACACTAATATTTGCGGATGATTTATGGAGGTCATACTTTCCATATTTCATGGTGCAGCGAGAAGCCAAGTAAAGCAAACGTCCGAGACACTGTACTAGTTTACAATTGGCGAATAAGTGCCATACATTGCGTTCCGCTTCACAGGGTGAAGCAGTCAGTTGCGTGCGGTGCATCCGATGCACTAGATACACGTACTGAGCACTTTGCGAGTGGCCGGAGCCGGTGGCCGGCCTGGCGCGCACGCACACCGCCTTCACACTGCATACATGGCAGTGGCACATTTGGTTTATAGAGCGAGGCGATGGCACCAAGATATGTGTTTTATTGAATCTAATCTACCGTAAAGTAACGTGAACAATGGTAATAAAATCGTGACCCAATTAATCACCATTTAGTGATTGATCATAAAAATCCATCCATATCAAAGCTGTGCATGATTTGTAGAAAGTCCGGCCCAAGGGCATGCATTTAAAATGAGAGGTAAAGCTTGACTACAAATATAAATTATACACTTTTATAATTCAGTCACTGTTTAGAGTTAGTCTTGCAGTATCTGACGATTAGTACAAAATCATTAAACCTAAATGCCGAGAAATCCTAGGTCTAGCTAGATAGCTAAACGTAAATTAGAGTAGTACCGAATTGTAACGATCTAGAGAAAACGATGTTTTGCACTCATTTCCTTCAAATTTTTAAGTACTTGAGTTTTTAAACTAGTAAGAGACAGGTATGGTGAGAATCTAAAACTATTTTGGTTTTATGTAGGTACAGCAACATGTGTTTTAGGATAATAACATCACCAAAAAAAGGAGTGCCCATCCGTTTCAATGAGCGACATCCTTTTCCGCCCAGTAAATATTTGTTTTGAAAGAGATTTGTCAGCTGTTGTAGATTTTTGAAATACCACAAATGTTTAAGTATACTTTTTGTCCCTAGCCCATTGCTAGGTTCTGGCTGTATCGTCCTATACCACGTCACCACGTTATTCAGCTACTTTCGTTTAGGCGGCAAAGATCGATTCTTAACATAGACAGAAAATTTCTATATTTTAAAACTTCTCTATTTCAGAATTCAGGTGATCAAAAATGGTAAGGGCTGGTCATATTTCATAGTTGCCACAGGATCGACATCGATTGCCGGCAACCGCTGGGGTAACCGACGAGAATTCGGTTCGGAGAAGTTTTAGTAGTACGAAGACGGCGATTGAGAAAAGGTGGAGACGATGCAAGGTGGTTAGACGTAGGGAAGATGAGCAGCGGTGGCGCAGCGGTACGGGCCGGTCGTGCCCACACACCTTTGTGTGAATTGTTTTAATCCCGCTGCTCAATATCAGTAAAGGAAAATATCGTGAGGAAACCTGCATATCTAAAAACGAATCATTCGAGAACAATTGATCCACCAACCCGCACTTGGCCAGCGTGTGTGGATTAAGGTCTAAACTCTTTCAACTCGTAAGTTAGTTCAGAGAAGACGTGTGTCCAACAGTGGGACATTAAAAAGGGTTGAAGTGATCCAATGTGGTAAGTGCTGAATGAAAGTAGCTGCGGTTGTGTTCAGTGGTGTGTTTTGATGGAGACCTGTGTCCAGCAGTCTACTAAAAACCATTGTTAACTCAATTTGTTGTGGTTTTTTGTTTACCTGTGGGTTTGGTGTATGTAGTAGAGTAAAGTAAGAATACGTACGGTAAGAATGGATCCTAGTTCTTGTACATATATTTTTTCAGTCTGCATCAATTCGGCGAGGACATGGCCTCGCCGTGACCGCCGTGCCTCTGCGTCTTCGCCGCCAGAGCTCTCTGACCCGCCTGACGTCTCCATCTGGATAAATTACAATCAAATTAGAAAAAAAAATGGTTTGTAAAACTCGGACAACACAAGAGGTGTAGGCCTGCATAGTTCAAAGGGTACTTATAAAATTAGCGAACGATCTTTCACATGGGCTGAGTTTAAGTGGTAAAGAATAAAAATTACCCACTGACCAAAAGCCATGAAAACGGAGCTTGATCAGGGTTTCAGTTAAAAGAATTGCAGCTGGTCAAGATTATTGTGATCTATTAATATACAGAAATGTATCGGCTATCAATTCTACTATTTATGCACTTATATTCTTTATAACAACGAAAATACCAGATAAGAATGTAGAACTAAAACAAGATACTTTTAAAATAGAGCAAAATAATAGGAATATAGGATGAATTGATAAAGTCCAGCGAGTGTCTTTAGAAATTATGCACAGACTACTAAGAGAACCTAGCGGTTCAGACGGTCATGTTTCATTTGCCGTTCATGTACCGTTGCAAAGTTAGAAATTGACAAGTAATTTTTTTAATCAAGGATTTGGGCTCTGGCTACTTTTGTCTAATGAGCCTGAATTAAGTCGGTACAATGTTGCCGGTAAAAAATAAAATATTAGCTGCGCCCACAATAGGGTTACCAGCATTGGAATTAAAATATTTAGTTTTTTTACTATAGCCTTATTTACTGGAAGGATTAAAAAAACAACAAAGGATTATTTATTGAGTTTCTTTTAATTCATTTTACATTCGCATTATACCCTATTATCAATTGACGCAGTCTTATTAATTTCACTAATCAAGGTTCATCACAGTAAAAATTTTCTGAAAGGAACGCTGATGTCGTACACTTTGATAACGATTTCTTTTCTCACATGAAATTATTAACGTTTATAATTTTAACAGAACTGTAAGAGACTAACAAAATAATATCACTATTAAAATTACTTTAGTTTTATTTGCACAATTTATAATTTAAGACAATTTTTATTTTAATGACAGCAATAGAGAGAATCGAATAACAGCACCATGGTAACCAACTTAGTTTTTCAGTAGAAGAAAACTTTTGAAAACTAAAGAGGCTGAATACTATTCAACACTCAATAAAAATTAATGTTATGTAGCGTCCTGTTGTTATAATACACATTTGAGAACACACAGTTATTTCTTGTTGTTGTATCACAATATTATTAAATGGGTTTATAATAATGTACAGAAATTAATCAACGCAAATACTTCAACACAACACAAACCATAACAATAGGTATCCCAAGTCTATGACACAAACAGTAATGGCAGTCATGCATAGATTAGTAATTAAATGAGGGGTAGTCGGATTTTTACACTTAGGGAATCGGGAACGGTTTTACCTACCACAAACTATTTAAATAGTGAGAAAGCATGTAAATAGTACTCTATGGTTTCAGGCGCGCCACCCCCTGACAGCTATCAAGTAGTGACATGAGAGTGACAATCCTCTAGCGGGGGTGAAGAAGGAAGAGGGAGGGGCGTAACTGTCACTTTTTAGCTTTGCATTGACATATCGTACGGTCGTTTTTTTTTTCTAAAGCTTTACCAGGCGTGAAATTATGCAGGTAGATAATTGTCTACCTGTGACTCCTCATTTACAAGCCTCTAGACGTAATAATATAATAACGTTTGTTTGTTTGACGAGGACGGTATCTAAATAAATAAATTCTGCAAAATTACTTTGGAAAACAACGGTTTTTCCCATGTTTGCAAACAAAAACTAAAAAGAATTATTGACAAATTGACATGAATTGTGATAATATAATTGTCACTTTGAAGACAAAAATAGGTTTCAAACGTTAAGAACCTCCTGTTCTATATGGGCTTCTAATGAAAATGTAGCAGGAAGTAGATAAATACCTAAACTTACTGGTTTGTGCTGTCCAGAGAGGTCTTTAACAATTTTATATCCTTTCTTCAACATACCGTTCAACGTATCCATACTCTATACTTATTTTACACATAAAATAACCACTTTATTAACCAAATAAGCACAATTTTCACTAACATTTACTAGGTAGTCCTTTTAGCTTTGAGTAAAGTTATTTTACCAGAAGAAAGAGCGGTGTACACAAAATTAAAGCACATGGTGTCTGTTATATGCGTGTGAGAATAAGGAACTGAACAGGAACGGGATGAGAAGGGGCCGCGGGAATCCGTTGGGACCGTATAAAAAAGTTGTTGCCTCTACTTTTGTAAGTTAAGTTGGGGCGCGAAAGATGCTCTACTTTGTATTATCTTGTTATGCTTGTAGGCTGCTGCGCACGTTTTTTGTGTTTGTATTGTGAGTGAGAATAGAATAGCATTCACGCTTGTGTTTAATGTTAGAACAAGCTAGTAGAAGCTAAGTAGGACTCAAGTAGCAACCTTTTAACGCTGAACGGTTGTTCATCTTCTCTCAACTACCATAAAGGGTTTAGAGAGTATGGATACATAGATTGTGTTATAGATCTTAGGGAAACCTAGTGAGTGTTGGTTTATTAAGTAGCTTTTTCCTAGTCGATTTGTTAGTACATTGTATTTAGTACGACAAAAATAGACAATGTAAATAATACCTAACGTGAAAAAGAAGTGGTTTTAACTACTACGTAGAACATAAATAATATAGCGTAGTTACCTACGGAGTAAAATGAACTTAAATAAAGTATTTAGATTTTAACTCCTCAGAGTTAAAAAATGACATAAAGTAGAGCACGGTTCGCTCCGGTGCCACCGCAACGGCTATAATAAAGGGCGGCATGCAGCTACGTGCGCCATCACTATGCTGAACACGTTGTACGACAATCTTACGTACACAACACAAGACGTCTATGTGTGTATGTGTTTATGACCACCTGCCTGTATTTTGATGAACATTAATGTAATGCAACTTAGGATCAAGACTCTTTAATATGTAGGACTCTTTAGTAGGGTACCCTTGTGCATACGTACTAAAATAACTTTGTCCAAAACATTTCCGAACTTAGATTTGAATTTTCACATTTGGTGACATCATCGTGCATCTGAGCAGGATGTTATCGTAGGTAGGTATTTATAAATAATAAGTTTTCGTACCACTAATAGCTATTGCTATTAATACTCGTAAAATACGAATAACTGGTAAATATAAAATGAAGTATGGGCGGTTATTAATCCATGACCCTCGACATTAAATGCACTTGAACTGATTGACCATATTGTGCGTTCATGTGCCGCGCAGGAGCTCACTGTGTGTGTGATTCACTTGAACATTGTAAAGCAAATACGGACATTATTTATTTGTTGATAGGAGCTACCATATGCTTACTATATTACTTCGTAGGACACCTGGCATTTGCTGAGGTGTGCCCATAGATCTAGCATCGTCAGCTTACCTCCTAAATCTATGGGTGTGCCAATAAATTGGATTTGTCTTTTTGATTTGAGTTTCTTTAGTGTTAGTTTTGCACAATTTCAGAATGTGCAGACTTCTGCCGATATGTCATTGAGAAACAGTTCGCATTGGCGTTAGATTTGCTATCTGTTTTTGTAGATGAATTGCGATTTAAAGGTCACTTCACTTGCACTCTTAGATCGTCTTTAACATACTAAGTCCTGATTGCAACATATACTTACATAGACGTACTTTCATGACATAATAATATGTGTAAATAAAGTGTTAAAGCTCCAAAGTAGAAAATACTTACTTACTTACATAATTATATTGAAATCTTAGAAAATGCATTCTAAATGTACTTTAGTCATATCTTGATTGATCATCAATGTCATGTAGGCATTGTTATGCTTACACTTTCCTACCTACATGTTACCGAGAAAAGCAAACGGGATCCGTGGGAAGCTAGACGTTATCAAAGATAATGTAGCATGCGACTGCGAGTCATACCGTAACCTAAGCCTCACACAAATCCCAGGAAGACAGTTACGCAACTACGTAGTTAACTGGAACATTATCCCGCTACGTACCGTTACCCGTTGCTGCAATGACTGTGTCTAATCAAACTCATATTTCTATGCAGGTAAATGAGAAATCCAAATTTTTCAGGTGCTGTTTCATTTCGTCATAACTCTTGTAGTGGCCACGTAAACGCTTTTGATACAAATGCTTGCCCATCAAAACCACGGTCAGAACTCATAACAGTCATTTACATACATTATTTCCGGAACAAGGTAATTCATTACTTTCCCAAAATTTTTCATAATCTACTGCTTTTTTTAAACAGCTATCAATTTCTAAAGTTGATATTTGTAATGTTTTTATTATCGTTGATGTTGACGGACAATGCATGCACGTTTTGATGACTCCAGCCAGAATGTTCCGATGTTTTCGATTGGGATTATTTCTGGCTATTTATAGTCTTTGTTCCATTGAACTTTATGTTAAAGGTCAATGACTGTATTAAATATACGAGTAAATGTTAGATGCATACATTGAATAACTTGAAGTGAACGTGCGTTTCAGCTTTGATTTGTTAGCACAATTACTAAGACTAATCGATGTGAAGGAACAGGGCTTCTACTTTCAATGTCGCTTGAAAACTATCGGAATCTAAATTGCACCGAAATCAATTAACATACCAATTAATGATTTATTTCCCTATACAAATTATTCTGTCTAAATTAGTAATTAATGTTCAGAAGAATTTGTATTTTGAGTAAAAGTCAAAGGGCGAATGAGAGAAGGTTTTTCCGAAGTTCATAAAAAAAAAATAGTAGCACCGAAGAATAGTGACTTACTGTAGAAAGTTTCCATTGCAGTTCTTCTACAACTTGAGCCCACTCCATATGAAAGCTCGTCCTCGGCTGCAATGATGCGGCCAAGGGCTTGATATTTATCGTAACCGGAGATGATTCTGAGTTTGTTTGCCGTCCACCCATTTTTAACACTTTATTATTTGACACCACACTATCACTTTTGGATCGTACTATAGATCCCGATGAAGTCATTGTCACATTTTGAATATTTTTATTAATTAACTAGTAGCATTTTATTAATGAGCACTGTTGATAGCTGTAGGTAGGCGTAAGACAGTTCGTATATTGAAAATGTTCTCCAACCAAATGAATATAAAGTTAGGTTTATAAAACTTAGGAACTATTCAAATATGTAGCGCCACATTTTGTTGATGTTGCAAGTGTGTAAAATTTAATAGGTAAGAATCAGGTCAAAGTTTATACAAGTTGCTAACTCATTCATTACCTAGTTCTATGTAGTAAATTAATTGATAGAGCAACTAAAATTGTACATAGATTATTGTCATTAGTTTAGGTAAGTAGATGTACGTAAGGTAAGGTATAAGTTGGGAATTATGAACTGAAGTAGGAAGTAGATAATGCATTTCTTTAGTTTTAACACTTTTAACCAGGGCCTCTAATCATAAGTACATACGAGCGTCATGTTTGCCACTTTAAAATACTTAGTATCATTTCTACAGCAGTTTATGAAAATGCAGCAAGCAAAGCAGACTTTTACGTCATACGGTGCCAGTTCTTAAACTGGTAGGACAGAAATATTCCAAATGGATTTAGTGAGAAAGTAGTTTTTTTTACTGACTTACAACAGTGACAGGTTAACAATTTGGTAAGCGTAGGTCTTTAACCTTAAAATTGCAAACTCCTCCAACGTATTCACCCTCCACAAACAGACAAATCATAAGTGAAGTGTTTGGGCGAGTGTAAAGTAAAAGATCTCTACCGAATATTTTTCTTTGGGAAATACAAAGCCCATGTTCTTAGGCTTTTATGTCTCATCTTCATATTCGAGAAAGTCTACGTCATAATGTTTTGCGATATGTAAGTTTTGTTTTTGTAATAATAACAAACGGGTGTAGCGGAAACAAGCTAGGAAGTGGAACATCACTGTAGAAACTCGCGGCTTTAGTATGCTCAACCATACAACGTCGTACAGACGACCTTCAAATTTAAATAAAATGAATAAACCGGATTCTAAATATCACTCTCACTGGAAGTAGCTACGTGTGAATTAAACATATCGTTTTAATGAATTGTCTTTAAGGCATTTACTCGTATATCAGTGCAGTTTAAAACGTTTACAAAACGGATCATCGCAACGTTCTTAATTTCGTAGAATTTACTAATTTCATTCTTAGGTACCTTTAATAGAACGAAAATTAGTTTTCACTTCAACACTTTTTAGTGTCCCACTGCTGGGTACCAGTCAGGGGCGTAGCTACCGCCGTATTTGCCGTATCAATTATACGGGGCCCCGGGCCACGGGGGCCCCCAAAGTGTGTAAGGAAAAAGAAAAAAAACTTTCTAATTTATTTTATTTTACAAATGACAAAATTCTATAAAACAATTCCTTTTTTATTTGTAAAATGGGTAAATTATGTGATAAATAAATATTTCTTCTCACAATATTTTTTTTCTTTTGTGAAAAATCTTTACCTCCATAGGTATAAGGGCCTCCAAAAATTTTTTTTATATGGGGCCCCGACAAGGCACGCTACGCCACTGGTACCAGTCCTCTTTCAAGTATTTTATAAGATGACATACTTTAGGCCTTAATTCACACACGCTGGCCAAGTGCGGGTTGGTGAATCTGTTTTGCATGATATAATTTGATATTTAAATCCATATTATGTCGAGGTAAAAATTGTCTAAATGTTAAGCTAGAAGAATTATGACTTAGTATCAGTTATCCTATCCTATCCTATCCTATCCTATCCTATCCTACTAATATTATAAATGCGAAAGTAAGTGTGTGTGTGTGTGTGAAGGTTTGTTACCGCGTATCTCCATAACCGCTCAACCGATTTTAATGAACTTTGAAATGTAGGTAATGTATACCCTAGAATAGGACATAGGCTAACAATATTTCCAAAAATCATCCCTTAAGAGGGTTAAATAGAAGGGTGAAGTTTGTATGCAACTTTTTATTCCTTGGTCCTATTCATTTAAAATTCGGTACACATAAACCTTAAGAAAAATTATGAGATACGGGTTTTTTATTTTTCCATAATTACCCCTATGAGGTGTGGATAATGAGTTTTAATGGTAAAAATTAAAGTTTCTCTGTATCTGTATAGTCTGAAGTCCGATTCACTCCAAATTCGGCACACATATACCTTAAAAGAAATCATGAAACACGTGTTTTTTATTTTTCCAAAACTACCCCCGGTGGGAGTGTTAAATGAGTTTTTTTGTAAATACTAAATATTCCATAACTGTTTAGTCCTTGGTCCGATTCACTTCAAATTCGGTATAAATAAAGCTTAAAACAAATAATGAAACACGTGTTTTTTATTTTTCCAATTTTTTTTATTTTTATCCTAATATTACGCGGGAGAAGCCTGCGAAATTATTCTGAGTTTGATTTTCTTCAAAGTTGATATCAATACTCCTTCGTGCTTTTTAGCAAAATTACTTTTTATTTTGACACAATGACGTTTGATAACTCAGACCGATTATTAGAATTCGAAATTAAAATTTTATTTCTTCTTAAATATTGAATGAAAAACTTACAATGATCATGGTCTAAGAGACGTAGTATTTTTTAAGAAACCCTTATAGATTTATGGATATACCTATGGGTGCTTGCCGATTTCAAAATGTTGCTTACACGCCTACACTACTGAACTAATTTTGTATGGAGATAGTTCGAGACCCGGGAAAGGATAGTTTTATCCGACTGCGAAAAAAGAGATTAATGGTTTAGCGCGATAACCGACTTCCGCGGGCGAAGCCGCGGGCGGAAAACTAGTTATGACATAAGCTGCCATTAGTAATGTATTTAAATAAAACTACTTTGCAGCGGATTTTATCGCAGCATATTTTAGATTTTATTTATTACTTATTAGTACATTACTAATATTTATTAATAGGTAACTATTAAACTTATTTTTTCCTTAATCGTTTACCCTACTTTCAATTCAGTGTTAGACGACTGACGAACAGTTGCATGCATTAGTAGTAAGTGTTTGTTGGTCGGAGTATCAGCAATATCCATTAAGCTTCAACTTCTAAAGGGAAATGGCTCCATAAACCAGCGGTTTTGTTGCGGTAAACAAATGTAAGTAGGTATGGTACCTACCCTTAGCTACGTCATCAACAATCATAACAATGAAACTGTTTCTCTGAAGGTACATAATGTACTACGTACCTATTCAAGCATTTAATAGAATAGTATGTAAACAATAACATTGTAACTATATGTTATTTTAAGCTAAAGTAGAATACTGCATAAAAGTACCTACTAAAGTTTATACCTATCTTATGACGGTAAGTTTTATTCATAGACAAAGAACTAGTTTGGTTTTATCACAATATTCACAATCACATGTGTAACAAAGATTTTCTTCAATCTAAAGTCGGATATTTACAATTTTAAAAGAAACGTTTGGCTTTTAGCTTTAATGAAAATGCAAGTACCTTAACAATAATGGCCTCGTAAAGATAGAAATGTTTCTTACATACTTATTAAAACGTCGTCAGGACCGAATCTTTAAAAGATAGATTTTGGTGGCTCAACCAAATTAATGTTATATGAACAAGGAAATACTATTTAGACTTAGTTAAAAATTCTTTAAAATGGCATACCGCATAAGGAAACAACAAATTGTTTTTGGCGGTTGCTTGAGGTTTCAGATAGTTTGTTCTCCATTCAACAGAGTATTTTAGGTGAGCATTTATTATTTACATTGTGATAAATTGGAATTTTTAACACTAAGGAACTAAATAAACCTGGGAGGTAATGCAATATTTTAAGCTTTTGGTATTGCAAACTTTTTAAATTTTTCATCACGTAACAATCACAACTTTAATGACGATCTAAAGTGGGTACTCAAGTACCATACTCATATTAATAAAAAACTGTTTAAGCCTTTAAGCCGAAGCTCAGGAGAACCAGAAGCAAAATAAGTAAACTTTCACTCGTGCGACTCCACCGTATTCCGTTAGTAGTGAGAAATCAAAGTCAGTCCAATTAAGCTACACGAACTGAGCAAGTAATTTGTGTAATTGACGGGTTTTAAAACGCAGTAAACATGAAGAATCTAGAACGTATTTATAGGGTAAAGAATTAGTAAAGGTACTGTTACATGTAGGTACTGAATCCCATCTCGTTTAGGTATTAAGTATTGATTAAGTAAGTAGTTGTTTTTTTGTTCAATGATATTGGCGATAGAAAATTTGATAATTAACCAAGACATGGCATGAAAAAATACGCCCCATATTTGTAAGTAATAGGCTACTACAGGTAGTTCATTATGCAGTCAATCTTTGTATCCAACAAGGCATGTAATTTATAATAGAACTTTATTGTGTTTATAGAAAGCTAAACGGGCATGTCGTAAATATAAGTTTAGACGGTCAATTGCTAAGAAAGAATGTTTACCACAGACCACATCCCAGACTCGCTCGATACAAGTTCAACCCCCGAGAAAACGGACAAGAGACGAGAGGTACAACAAAGTGCAATTGTCGACAGTCTTCTATCGACAAAAGTAAGCTATCTCATAATAGTAATGCCGGATTAGTAAGCTGAAGTGGGAGTGTGTGGGTCATATCTGCAGCAGAATTGACAACCGCTGGGGTAAACGAGTTCTTGAGTGGAGACCACGAATTTGCAAACGTAGCGTAGGATGCCCTCAGATTAGGTGGAGTGACGATCTCAGCAAGGCGGCTGGCAAGAACTAGATGAGAAAAGCCGCGGATGGTGCTCAGTGGTGTACTTTAGGAGAGGCTTATGTCCCGCAGTAGACAGCAGTATGATGATGATAGTCATGCTTAAGCATAGAATAATTACGCATAATTTTTATACATTATCGTGCTTATCATAACTAGAGCATAACGATAAAAAGTATCTATTAATATTCTAACACCATAACAGGCTCAGGGGTGGCCCTTGCCCTTTGGGTTACCTCGCTGCACCTAAACCTACTGTCACAGAAATAATAAGCATTATATCTTTCATTCGTCTCTATATTAGTCAAAATTAGTATAACCCAAAAGATCATTAAGCCATCATGTACTTTTCAGTATGCCATATCAATTGTGCCTGATATACGTATCAGCCACAATTAAATTAATATTGTGATATGAGATGTTACACCTATTATGGTAAATTATATTATGTATAGTAGTGGTATAGCTAAATACAGTTGTGCTCATATTTGATGGGAAAGAGACATTGTTTTAACATTAATCGTTCTGCTAATTCGGGAAGTATTCACATTTCAGGAATTTAATAATTGTGTACAAGACGCGCGTTTAGTATCAATCTCGTTATTAAAATAAATAACAAGTAGGATAATAACACATAATAATTTAACCGTCTATATCAATAGTTATAAAACATATTCGTTTAATAACTCACTTGCATAATTAAAATAGTTACAAAACAAATAATGTCAAGGTCTTCTTTTAGCATCAGTCGTGAAGGAAATAAATATTAGGTAATAATGTTAAATTATATAAAAGTCTAGTTTGGTTTGACTCTATTTGAAGTTTGTGAATTTTAATCATTTATTTCCTTAGATAACTATAGCAAGCAACCTTCTAGTTCCTGTATTATGTACAAATTTAACAGAGAAAATAGTTGGAATATGCCACCAGCTTGGGATTTACTTGTATGTACCAAAACCCAAGCAAAATCAATTCAGAATTTAAGACACACAACTTAAAAATATTGTTTGTAGGAAGTCAGTAATATTTGTGATTAATATTTTTGGACGTCAAATACCACCACCATGTCTACCCGTAAACATGAAGACTGAAAAGACTTTGAAACGCGGGGATCTAAAATCTAAAATCAACCGCGATAAAATCCGTTAAAAAGTAGTTTTATTTCAATATATTATATTAGTAAGAAACTTGACCTGTACTACTAAACTTCTGATATTAGTTATATTAATTTTATCATAAATACTATAAAGTATGTGTGAAGTGATCGGTTAGAAATTACATATAGTCAGGGCCGATTTAGGAAGAGCCACCACGGCTACAGCCCTAACGCCTCCACAAAAAAAAATCACATTCAGTCTAGTAAACACTACAACTGTTCCTTTAATATTTTATTAATTTTTATTTTATTTCCTTTTTTTACATTGCACAAACATGAAATCAACTCTCTTTATTTGATATTTTCGCACCAACCAGGCAATCAGTAAAATATAAAATCTCAAATAGCCCTAATAAGCACGCAAATAGTTAACCATTTTGTTCGGAAAATAATTTGGGACCAGGCGGTCTACTCCTTCGTTGCCCCGAGGCTTCCAGAGGCAATCATAAGTATTAATTATCATAGAATAATTAATATTGTGTACCTATTTCTTTTCTTTATTCATTTCATATTGTAATTAAATGAAGGTTGAAATACCTACGGCTACTGTTTGAAAACTCATCACTTGCTTCACATAGTTATAATTATGCGATTTTTCGAAATTGACACACCTAATTTACCGTCTATATGTTTTTTTCTAGAACTGCTTAATTTAAATGTTACCCTTAGTTTCCACTGATCAAGAAAACATGTTGCAAGCACTATCTATCTCTATCTTCTAGAGATGAGTAGAAAGAGCTATGACTATGCTTGTATTATGTTTTGTTGAGCAGTATAAACACCCAGTTAGTTAACAGCACAGAGTATACATATTTGTATCTCAAACATTATTTAGCACCTCTGTATTAACAGCTCATTGTTTGCAGTTCGGCCACCGCATAGTGCTAACAGTGAAGGTCGTATAAACATTTTAAACATACCAATAACCTTTTTTTCAGACAATTAAAAAACGAACAGTTTTTCTGCTCCATTTTAATTAACGATTGATATCAATTAGATTTTTGCTGCGGGAACAATTCATAGTACCTCTACCCACCAAGTAGATGAATAGGTATCAGTATGGTATTTTTGAAATAAAATATTTGTAGTATAGGTAGGTAGGTAGCAGTAATGCTTATGTGATAACTTATTTGACAAAGCAATTAATTGGAAACTTCTAGACCACAAGGTTAGGTATGTTACAATATGCAAATAACGGACGATTTTAATAACCTACAAGACGGAAAATAGAATTTTGAATTCAATTTTTAGACACTGGATAATTGATTTTTTTTTATTTTTAGACACTGTATGTTGGTAAGTTTTTAAAGAGATTTTGCACTTTGCACTAACAAAACTAATTTGACACGCGCACGTCCAATAGCTAATGAAGGAAAACTAAGGGTTTTCGGATTAATACGAACAATTTCCTCGTATTAATATATTACATGTAAAGGTACCTCTCTAAAATAGGTAGTTAATCAGTAACGGTTAATTAGAGTAAATAATTATTATATCTATTTTAATATTACAGGAGGTAGCTACTGCACATTGTAATTAGGTATAATTATATTTATATTTTAAAGGTGAAGAGTTTGGTTGTGTGATTGGTTGAAGTCGCTAATTTCAGGGATTACTAGTCCGATTAAAAATTGCGTCGCTGCAGGATACTTTTTATTCCACTGTTAGGCTTGATATACCCGCCAGCAGCGGAGAGCTCATATTATATCGCTCACGCCCGTATCTATTGCCCGGTGGAATAGGCAGAAGAATATTGTCCATAAATCTGGGGTTCATACATATTTATCGCGGTTATGAAGGAAACACGCTTATCACTAAGTTATTACGGGACTAATGGAGCAGTCTCTATTACAAAATAAACGTACAAAAATCGCAATCAAAGTATCATCCGTATCAGATTTTTCATCTTCTTCCTAACTGTTATCACGGTATATTATTTATATTTACCATTTGTGTTTGTGTCGAGTCTGGGTGTAAATATCTATTATAAGTATTTATTTACAAAAGAAAAGTATTATATGTATAGTATATACCAGTTATCTGGTTTCCATAACACAAGCTCTGCTTAGCTTGGGACCAGATGACCGTGTGTGTTAGTGTCCCACAATATTATTATTATTATTATTATTATTATTATATAGGTAGTAAAAAAAAAGGAAATTATAATCATTTATTTCGGACCGTTCTTGTTAATATTCTTTTACAGAAAAACCGGCTGAGTGGTTTTAGACGAAATTTTTATAAATGTAGCAACTAAATGTCCTGGATAAACATAGGCCTACCTACCAGTGGTGAAGAGTCCATACAAGCCGATTCCAATCGGCTTCCCTTTAGGAATATCGTTTACTTCATTAAAATTATGTAACGCCTAAAAGTTTTAGGTAACATCAAAAATAACCTTTATTATGAAGGTGGTGGTCACCATAGAAACATCGGTGACGGTATTGAAGAGATATTATTCTTCTAAGTAAAAACTTTTTTGTTCCGGCTTCCCTGTTTCAAATTTCCACTTTTCACCAATGGTACGGCACTGTATTGCACTTTTTACCCCTGGAATACTTTCTATAGAAATTAGACGCGGACTAACTAGCTTCGTACTCTACCATACTCTACATATTACTGTTATTGATTGTTTCTCCATTAAACTTTTGAAAGATGAAAAATAAAGATAGGTGAAGACCCAGTACCTAAATGAGTTCTATATTAACGCGTTTAATATTCTTATTTAACATCTTAGATAGAATAGGTAAAATACTCACAGAATCATCTCGGCTAATATAAGATCGCGTGAGTTATCGAATAGGTTAGACGTGAAAGGCCGAAATATGGTAATTTGGTTATTAGAAATCGGAATACGCGTACCGTTCAAACTTCCTCCGAGCACGAAAGAAGCACCGGACAAAACTCTACAAATCAAAAATTATGATGATACATTCAGTGTGGTAATTTGTCCTAAATTGTCATTTCACATAATTTTTTTGTCGGTTTAACCTTTGGCGTTTTGTCTTTTTGGTAAATACTCGTTAAGTAATTGGCAGTTTTTCCATGGTACGATTAAGTTTGCCTTGCCTATGCCTTGCAAACCTGATACGTCATTTGTTTACATAGGTAAATGGATTTAAAAATGCATCATTTTAGATTTTTAATTTTATCAACTGCAGACTGCAAACCCTGCGTTATTATTCTTGGGTAATCGGGTATGATATAGATATTATTTATGTTACAACATTTAATTATAGAATCTAACGCAAGTGTGTCACTGGCCGCTTATCACACATTAATATTTTATTGTTGTTGAATGTTTATATAAACATTGCTCCACACGACTGCCGCATAGCTGGTGATTCAAGAGAAAACACAAACAGGTACAATAAGATATAAGACTTAAACTATAAACAACTAATATCTCGTTGTTCCAGTATTTAAGTAGCGCTTAATAACCGGAAGGTACTTGTTTCGTCATCCCAGTAGAACAAGAAGACTTATTTTATAATATAAAGAAAAATCGTGTTCGAATACGAAAGTAGTGTCTGATGAAAGACAATAAGCTTGCCCCTTATTACGTATAGTATCCAAATACTATAAAAAATTACAATTTAGCACCACATACCCAAGAAATGTGGATAATATTCAATTTTACTGCACCTTCGGATCTAATTCAACTACGTGACTAAAATACATCAGCATGTTATGCCCTAAGAACCCTCAGAGACGAAGTTGAAGTACAACAATTAAAATTAGTATACTACGCACACATAGAGTCAAAATTAAGGTATAGCATAACTTTGTGTGAAAATAGTTACAATTATAACTGGTATAGAGCTATCGTATTCCAAAAAATGGCCATACGTACCATAGTTCATATTCCGCAGAGGGAAATATGTCGTTCTCACTACTTATATTTAAAAATTATGACAGTGTCTAGTCTATACGTCTTGGTACTCTTGATTAACGTAAGAAAACATCTGCATGAATACCAGTTCAATGAGGAAAGATTAGCTCGGTAGAAATCACGTAGACAAGACTTAAAAAATAAAATTACCCCTCAATTTAATATAGTGGCGCACAGTGCACAATATTAAGAAGTGAAAATGTTCAACAAGCTACCTGTAGATCTAAAATCTAAATCTTCAGTTTTAAGTACGCTTTAACATTACCTTTCTCTGTGTCCATAGAAATTGTTTATTTGCATGACGTTTATTTGTTTAACTAAACTTAATTAACAGTAATAAGTAGTATTAGAAATCAGTAAGTATATTAAGAACTAAATCTGTATTATATAATTAGTTAAAAACGAGAACTGCTGCCGACAAACTGTTATGCAGTTTGGCAGACTAGTAATTAAGATAAATGTATGCAGATTTTGAGTAAATAAATAAAATAAAAAAATTCAATAAATGTCTCTACTCCATTGATGAACTATAACTTAGGCAGCATTTTGTTTTGTTTTGTGTAGTTGTTTGTACATTAATAGTCTTATTGTATTTATTTTAAATGTAAAATTCAAACACAATGTATTGTTATTGAATAAAGTTGAATTAAATTAAAATCAATGTCGAGGCACCCGCTTCATTACAGGTATAACTTTAGAATTCCTTACGGAAACCAAAATTTTTTGCTGTAGTATCTTTAAACAAGAAGAAAGAATTTTATAACATTTTCCCACAAAGGTAGGCACGTATAGTATCTAAGCAGCTATCGTCCACTCGATAAACAATACCGTAAGAGCTGTTCCCATGCTCTTCATACGGGTAAAAGAGTCTGCATGTGTACACTTTACACAAAGAGGAGGCAGCCAAGAAAAAACCCTCTCGAGTTTCACTATTCATTGCAGTATTGTGGTGTTTAGATGACTAGACGTCTTTTTATTTTCCTTTTCTAGATTTTTCGACCCATAGTGATAGCCGTAGCGTAGGTACGACCTACGCTACTTCTATCGCTATAGATCGAAAAATCTTACGACTGATAGGGATTAATCAGCAAACTGGAAAGGTTCCTAGAAAAAAACTGACTGATGTTAGATGTAGCAAAATACTTCAGTTAGAGGATTGTTACATAACGTTTTTTGCAATGTACGGTATGTAAGTATGTTTGTATATATACTTGGAGTAAATTATTTTTTCATTATTTTAAAAGAATAAAACATTCATTTACAACAATAAATAATATTTCCAATTGTCAAGAAAATTGACTAACTAAATAACAATCTCAATATTAACCTAAATAAAGGACTAAACTAACAAATGCCTAACTTAAAATAATGAATCATCCAAATGTAATTTTCTTTTCTTCGAACAATTTGTTGCTAATAGTAGTTTCCAAATGTTTGTCGTAAATTTTTAACCCTTCATGTTGATGGTACTTAATTTAGCTTCTTATTTAGTATAATTTTAACGGGCCGGTGGCGTGGTCGGTAAGACCCTTGCTTTTCACGCCGCAGGTCGTGGGTTCGATTCCCACCCGAGACAAACATTAGTGATGAACATTTGTGTTTGTGTCGAGTCTGGGTGTAAATATCTATTATAAGTATATATTTACAAAAGAAAAGTATTATATGTATAGTATATACCAGTTATCTGGTTTCCATAACACAAGCTCTGCTTAGCTTGGGACCAGATGACCGTGTGTGTGAATGTCCCAGAATATTAATTTGAATATTAATTTAGGTTTTTTTTATTTAGTTACCTACCAAATTTTTTTGTAAGTTTACAATAATAATTTGAACACATCAGCATCCCAGACCAAAGACCTAAAATATTCACGACATAGGTCATTTGTAATTCCCACAGTCAATTTTACTGTAATCAATGTCTCATGTAAGCGATCATTCTCGTGTTAAAGGTGATTTGCCTTTAGAGTGTTTTTATTAAGTACGTTAACTTCGTATGTTCAGATGAAAGTAGGTTATCTACGCAAAGAATTACAATTTATTTTCAGTGTGCCATGATTGGTAAAATTTACAAAAATAAAGTCGCAAATAAACCCGGAGCTGATAGTAACTATTTCCCACAGAATGAAAGTTCATTGGACCTTGAAATTTTTGAGAAAGCAAACATTTAGTGAGATAACAATATGACGCCTCGTCTAAGGTTTATCAGTGTTCACATTTTATTACATTCATTTCCTCTATCTATGTGTACAGTGATTACACTTTGCCATTCAAATGATATCATGGAGGATCTTAATACATATTTCCCAAGTCTATGTTCAAAATAAGTTTGGACAAATAGAATAAGCTCCGTAATCATACTGTGACTGTGACCTACAATTGTCTAATAAAGTGTCTAAGACAATTTGTAGTCAATAAATATGATAACCCTTCATATCTACTACTAGACACATGTCACTAATTAACGTTAGATATAAGTACTCTGTAGGATAATCAAGCAGTTATCATAACGTAGCGCTCTTTACCTGAAGATACAGAGACAGAAACTATGTAATATAGGGTCACATTATTGTCATCAAGCATACTGTCATCGTACACGAAAGATACGAAGAAACGTAGATATTTTTGCTCGACCCACGATTCGATTTAGAAGTACATTGAAATTTTATCGCAGTTTATTATTCGGCTTAAATAATAGTATATTCGTCAGAAACTAATTGTAATAATAATACCCATGTAAACAACAATACAGTAGGCCAAACTAAATTAACAATGGGCATTGATAAACCTTTGCTAAGCCTTCTAGTAAGTCGCCGCGCCGCCTGTGCAGTGTCTAAACTCGCACTTTCGTAAATGCTACTACAATTGTTACCGATGACCATTATGTTTAATTAATAGGACTGTTACTTGTTTTTAGATCATTCAACATCTTGAATAGAAAAATAATTATTTTTCTTACATGTTTATTGAATTATGAATAATATATAGTAATGCAATTTTCTACCTCCTCCCTCCGCTTCATAGTGACTTTACAATTAATAGGTACATCATCAGATCACAATACCTTGTCGCTACAGACGCAAACGTAGTTCGGGTTGCAGTACGAGCAATCGCATTCAGCACATTCGCTCCAGAAAATTTCGCCGTTGCAGCCGAGGCGGCCGCCCGTTTCCACGTCCACCCACGTCGAACGCTTCATCGGGATGACCTCCCGTCAAAACACTCAATAATTCAAACACTCAAAATTCTCGAATGCTCTCAAAATTGAATGTCAACATCGTAATTGGCGTAGGTGTCCTAATTCATAATTTTACACTGGATAAAATGTCACTGACACCTTCAAATAATACACAAACACTGCACTTCCAGTTTATAACGTAGAAAGACACTAACCACTCAATGTAAAATTTCACTTATGCTTCCAAGTTCACTTTCAAAAACCGTATAAATGTGGCCGAAAACATTAAGTGTGAAGGTTGCGCGAGCGAGGCGGCAGGACCGCCGCGCTACGGCTCATCTAACAGACTGCTAACTGCTACGCGGATCAAGCGGTACACCCTCTCCTTCACCGAGGAAATCCTTTATTAATCCAGAAATAAATTTTTGAGACGGGACTTTTCATCGTTTGCCTAATTAACTCATCCTTCCACATTCTCAATAATTTAAAACAATAAATAATTTGTTAAAGGGTTAGCAAAACGCCATCGTGTTTAAGAGAACACTAAAATTATCTTAATCGGTTAAAAATAATGCTAGAATAAATGCTATCGTTTATATAGAAAAAAAATTGGGTAAAATTTCGTTAATTATAGTCAAGTTATAAAGTATCTATGCAGTGCAGCGCCGCTGGTCTAATAACAAATACTCGTCAAAACACCATGGTCCACATCACACAACATGAAAAGATTAGGCTGTTCCATTTGAAAAAAATGGCAGCTCAAATAATAACACATTCAAGTCATTGACAAAACTGAATGGAGGTTTGTGCTTACTCGGAGATCACGCAGCAACTACTGTCATTCCTCTGCATAATGCTTTGTTTACCGTACACATAATTAATAACAAACATGGATTCTTTCATCTTTTCCACTTGCGGTTACGTATTGATAGTTCGTCATTAGTTAATCAGCAGAATTTTCACTTATTTGACACAGTTCCCAAATTGCAAACAGTGCACACCATGTGAAAAATTGGAGTAGTATACAAATTAAACGAAGAATGAAATTCCCACGAATTAACAAAACAAATATACAAGTGAAGTAAGATATTGATGTAATTAACAAAAGCAGTTGAGTAATTAATTATTGCAACGTGTTAATTATGCTGAAAAATGTAATGGAGTGTGAAAAAAAATTATAAGTTATGTAGAGACAGATTTTGTAACAAATTCTAACGATGGATAGAAACAAAGAGTATATAATCACTACGTTTTAGATAGATATTGATAAAGTGCTATTTTGCGAAATGGTCATTATTGGAAACAAAATAAAAGAGACACAAGACAAAACAAGAATGTAGCTTAATATTTAAAAATAAAACAAATGAATGAATTTGAATTCATTTGACTGTTTATTTTTAAATTCAGAAGAATAAATTAAGTCCAGCAGTTTTGATAGGATTTTTTGGCTGAGGAAAATCTCGTTAATCCTGTTTTGGTCTTAATTAAGACTTTTTCAAATCGACCACGCAGCTACTTGTGTGCTGATTCTTTTTACAGTGTTTTTGGTGTCACTGTGTACGTGAGTCGACTTTTATGTTAACTGGAGCACCAATCCATTGCAATTTATATGTATTTGAAAGTAAATGTTTAAAAATTTTCATTTTTTGAGAACGATAACGTTCGATAACTTTAGTTTCAAAATTGTAAATTAAGATGTATTTAAGTTAGTTTATTAATAATGTCAGTACGTCTAAATATACCGGTGTAATCACAAAACCTTTGTAATGAGTCGGTTGCGCTAACAGTGAGCGAGTTATCTGTTCAGTTGCACCAGTCACCGGTATGAGAACTGGGCTTATTATGACCATATTTGTAAATTAACTGAGTAGTTACAAATAAACTTATTTTGTAACAGCTTCTGGGTTTACTACCCAATATTTTTATTAGTCATCATAAAAATCTATTATTCCGACTCCAACCTGTTGCAGCGTTATTTCCTCTTGTTCTTTGATAATTTTTAACTCTCTTTTATTTATTTTTTCTAATTAGAGATTAAAGATCAAATCAACTTATACGGGTATGTATGTTGATTTGTATATTATACCTATTTTTTAGCTACTTGCCACAGGTATAGATGATAAAGAAAATTAATTACAAAACGAAAACTCAAACGCAATCAGTACAGGTCGGTAAGTAACTACGCAAAACAATGAAAGTAATAATATAGGTAATTAATTAAAAACCAAATATGCAGCCTAGAAAAGCTTTGTTAGAGGTTAGGAGCGTTTAGACGTATTCTTTTGTGTTGTGTAGTTTCGATGCAATGACATAGCAGAAACAAGAATCAATTTTTGTAAAGATATTGCTAAGTCATGAATTGTTGAAGCTGCTGTCTACGGCATTGAACTTCGAACAAAATGTTTTGTGCCTCTCAATAAACTGCTTTGTGAACTATACAGTATGTACATGCATAATTATGAAAATAATTGGTAATTAGAAATCGCGTTGTAGCTTAAGTATTTGTAAGACCATAAATCTACAGCTTGGTCTTAACCAAAGCGTTGAATGCAACTATGAACCTCATTCGGTTCTCTTGCTAGCGGTACTGCTTCATTCATTACAGACCATTAACGGATAGGTAGCTATTGAAACTTACCCAGTTTAAGATTCGAATTGAGTTTTAAAGTATGTGGCTACTTGACTTGATCATTCGAATGATGCTAGAAAGTTAAGCAACATTTGAATTATGGTGATGTCGTCATAAGACCAATGTATGTAAAAATTTGTAAAATAATGTGGGTGTCGTGAAGGAGAACATGATTTGACAATTGGCGAGCCAACTATGGATAGTACTTAGACATTCTGAGAAAGCTAACAAATTTTTAAATTGTTGTAAATAATATCAGACGTTCGCAGAATGAGTTCTGCCTGTCACAGATCTAGGAACATCGATTATGTCTAAACCATACATCACTAAGTTGTGTGATATGAGGATTGTGATACTTGGAAGACATTTTCTAGGTCATCTTCTTTAAAAACCAGTACATATGTAGGAAATTCAAGTTAATTTGTCATTATATTTTCCAAACAGAAAATGGTATGGAATAAAAATTAATGGAATTGTTGTCTCGTTTATATTACTACACTAAGCTCAGATGTTATGTTCCCATAAAGCATTCAATCGCTGCCGAAGCGTTCTTTTTAACTGCAAGTGGACACCGCTATTGCTAAATATGGCAAACGGTGGGCGAACGGCATTTGGGCTACACGACTTACTTGGTGATTTGGTCAAGACTTGAAACATTTATATGGCAAACATGGAAATACAACATCGTTAAATTAAAGATTCGACGAGATTTTCTACAAAGCAGGTCATTAACATGAAAATATCGAATGTTTCAAGTTTCAAGAGACAACTCCTCAATGTACGGCAGACCTTGATTTTTTGTCAATAACTCATAATACCAGAATAAATATGGAAAGCAATTTATAATAATCACTAGCGGTTAACATTCAAAACAAGCTACCAATAAATCTTGAAACATTTCGGAGTTTGTCAGACAATACATCTATTTAGTGTAAATGTATTCATTGGTGGATATTACCCTTTGTTAAACCATAACTCTAAGCTAGAGACATAATTTGCTCACCTTGGAAATGGAATGTTAACATTTACCTACTACAATATGTAATTAGGTCGTCCGTAGGATCCTAGTTACAATATAATTCCCTTTTACTGGTACTGTCGTGTAAGGAAACCTAAACAGGATTAAGGGGACTTGTAGTTATACCGGGAGTGGGAAGTTAATTTTCTGTGAAGAAAAGCCATATAACATACTGAGCCCGTAAAGTAATATCCATGAATATTAAGGTGTCAAAGGACTTGCAAGTTGAACCATGTTACAAAGATACCGTTTCATTAAGAGTAGAAAGATAAGTCAGCTTGGTATGTACTTGGTATCGTTGAAAACCAAAATTTAAGAACATATTTTTAATAGAAGTGTGAATAATTAATTGTGTTTTATCGTATTTGGCTAGTGATGTGACTCCTACGTCGTCGTGCTATGCAATAAAATGTTTTAAACCAATCGATCTTCATAGCCGTCGTCGCACAATCCTGTCACCAACTCGCCTTGATGCCAACATTCCTTGGAACGGGAAGTTGAGCATATTGGAAAGGCTCTTACGTAATAACATGATTAAGATGCTGGTATTTAGAATTGTTAGTTCAAAACTTACATATATGTTAATAAGGGTTTGTGACTATTAATTATTTTCATCATGGATTAACTATTGACCGATTGATATACTAAAAGCATCCTAAGAATAGCAAAAATGTGAGAATTAACCCAGGTAGTAAATTATATTGTGTGAGGTTTTCATCCATATTCAGTCTACGGATATTACAATAGTTTTCATCCATCCCCAAACTTTCGCGTTTCCTATACTAGAAGGACAGAACATTGTATCAAATATATTTGGGTAGTTACGTCATTTGTTGGTGTTAATAATATTTTTTTAATTTGTTTGATGTGATATACTGATAAACTGTAGGTCAATGGAACACGGAACTGATTAAGTGTGTTAACAGAGACGACGTTTTGCTAATTTACGATTTACAAATCCAATGACAGCGGCTGTGCCGGAATATTCATAGGTATGAATTGAAGATGGAAAACTATTTAAATAAATCAGAAATTTGAAGTCACAACTGTGCCAACTAAAGGTTATTGCAAAACTATTTTCTTGAGATATAACAAAATAACATTTAGCATCCCTGAAATAAGAATGTCCTAGTTTTCGTATGTGACTTCACTGGCAGTAATGTAGAGAACAAATTACTGAAATAAAATGCAGTATTTTTACGATTAATTTTATCCAAATTTAGCCTATGAGTGTAGGTAAGAATAAAAATGAATGTTATTTCATTTACTATCAATCGATCATTCCTCACAAACTTGCGTTATTAGGTATAGTTACATATTAGATTTTCTCAATCTTCGTGCACTGACCCAGAGTAGAAATGACCTATAAAATTTATTGTTAGAAATACTCGTACTTTCGCTAAGTCCTTACGAAGTGAAATCATAAATCGGGAAGGCAAAACATGTGTCAATTCTATTGCGTACCTACTACAGCGGATATTGCATGATATCCCTATAGTTATGGTCACCATATCGTCTACTTTTCCTGCACTTTCACTTGTACCATAAATAATATTAATGTTAGACCTATTAGTTGCGTACACAAACAATGTGTCACGACGGAACACCAATCTAAACACTGTGCGTGCATAGCCTTGTACTTCACTTGTTTTAGTATTGCTGGGCATGGGTCTTCTCTCAACTATCTGACTATAGACAGACCGTTTAACTCGCGTATCGCCTATAGCCAAGATTCTGACTCCTCAAGCTGTACAGACAGTGATGATGATTCAAGCGATATGGATTTTAGTTACGAATAACTCACATTACTTTTATCTATGGTAGTTCTTTAAGAGATTTAATTAATGTTTTATGACTTTGTACTTCAGATGGCGATACGCGAGTTAACCGGTCTATCTATAGTTGAAGCTAAAGCAATGAAACAATTCACACAAAGATGTGGGCACGACCAGCGAACCCGCGGCCTTATATTTCAAAGACGTGGCCGATACCGCTTCGCCGCCTTTGTTTGTGTTTAACTATTGACAACAAAGGTATTCAATATTTTTGATTAAAAATATGTTTCAGTATATTAGGTAGGTTACAATCATTATAGCACGCGTAGGTCAATGTGTTTATGAACCACTTTCTTTCAAACAGTATATAATCCTGTTGCTGCTAATTTATTTTCATTGTTGTGACGTCTATACTTTCATATTATTATTTAAGCGAACGCAATGAACAGTCTCCTTGAACAGATACCACGTCCAAAATGTCACCTAGATTAGATCATGCCTAGATGGTTTGTGTTAATAGCATCTTTATACAAATCATCCATCTCAATCAAGGTACTTTGAGTACATTCAAAAAGACAAACAATAAAGACGAATAATCAAAGCAGAAGACGGTTTTATGTTTTTTCGTTTACGTAAGAGAAGTCAATAGGTCACAGTTGCGAAGACACTATACCGCTTTGAAAAATGACTAGAACTCGTTTAAAAATACTTAAATGCATACGGAAGAATAGTTTATTTTGAGACTTAAAAAAGTCAAATGAATAAAAGTAACAAGGGCAGAGTGCGTAACCGCGGAAACTGAAAGTGATGATTTTAGACGACCCAAATTCGTGTTAGGGACAAAATAGATACAAAAATGCTAGCCTATGCTGTTATGAATAAAAATCCTGCCTTCTGGGAACGTTCCCGAAAGATTACGATGCGATTTTATTTCCGAAGATAGATATTAAGTTTATTTCCATAAAATATAGATAGGTTAATTGATTAATTAGTTCAGTTTTCTCTTATTTTATTACAAAGTTGTTGTGCCTAATAAGAATTAAGTCACACCTACTCTATAGCATTTAAAACGTGCTAGAAGCGCTTTTAAAGATCTACATTCGACTATATTTTGTCCCTGAAATCCTTTTCCCACAATGTTACAAACATACAACACGAAGCAAGCTGCTTTGCGTACAGTTACTTGCCTACTTATAAGGAGGTAAACACCTACACCTACAGTCAAATAAAATAATCCTGGCATTGAAATGCCTTATGTACAATGAAAGTTACTTATTTGATAGCTACAGTTACATTAGAAAATCGTATATCACGTATGAATGACGTCACATCGTGGTATTCATATTGTGATTATGGTTTGAAAGCTTTACCTCGACATAACGTGGTATTCGACCTCTGAGTGCGCACTTTCTACACTTTACGATAGATTGCGCGCGTTTTTGTGACTGTTTCGAGATAATTACGCGATTCGCATGATTCCACTGACGATATCAAGGTAACTGTAGGAAATGTTATGGGATATTCAATCAACAGAACGCATACAAAAATACTCAAAGAATACTTACTATTTTATAGTGGTTATTGTAACAAAATGTTAATTGGTTTGAATTGCATTTAATTGCCGTTCTCATTAAAGAATAGTTTTTATTTTAAAAAGATATTTAGGTAGGTATTTTGTAATTTAAAATATACCTAATGTAATAGGTAACTAAAATGTTATTTAGATGTTATGTAGTTTTTATCCGCATTTTTAAATGAAAGAATCTGAAAAGAATTTTTACTAGAATAAAATTATTTTTATATTGCATACCTACCTACCTATGATTCTAGATAGTAAAGCACAGTTTCAAATGGATGGATATTCGTTAAGGACACGAGAAAACGCAGAACGGATTAGGATACAATTATTTATATATTATTCTGTATTGCACCATGGTTATTCAGGTGATAAATTAGACGTAATTTTTTTTTCAGGACGAAATGCTGACTAAGTCGTGGGATGTGGTAGAAGCATGCAGAAAATAAAATTTGTATTTTGTTTGTATAGTGTCTTGACGGTAGTATTGGTGCCGTATTATGAGTGTTTAAAGCGATTGTGATTCTGTTGACAGAAAGGGATGTGGATATATGTACTGTATAACCGCATCTCTTTCTTTCAACGGAATCATCATCATCACGCAAGGAAAGCTACCGTGGTGTTTTAAAGGGTGACCAGAGACTGCTCGTAGCAAGGTCAATATTCCTTCGTACCCCGCACTCGGGACCGATAAATTGTTACCGCCTAAAGAAGGCTGTGTATTTAAATGCGACAGTCTCTAATATTTACTTATGGGTTCGACCGTCCTCGGACTGCTCACCGAAAAAATCCTGTGAACCAATAGAGGCCCTTCCTGCCGATTGGGTTAGGTCATCAGCAAAAAATAAATAAATAATAATAATATTTACTTGCAATTTGATCTGTCTCTAGTACGATCATTATAAACATGGTCGCTCTCTACCATTCCATCTAAGCAAGTATCTAAGTCTTAGTGATATTTAACGTTAAAACGTTGAATGCCGCTAGGTACTAGTTAACTCGTAGGGTAATTATAACAGAGATGCCAGCTACGACATTTAAAGTAGTATGTAAAGAGGCTTCATAGAAAACTAAATGATTTAGCATCCACGATATTTCCAAATTACTACTTATCATAGCGAGGTATATCGTAGAGCGGCAACCGGTATATATTAAGCGTTTCAAATAAGAATAGGACTTGACTCGCGGCTAACTTCATACCAAAAACCTAGCAAAAGTAGCGCCAGCACAAAATATCATACCACAGACAATAATATTATTTTAAAATGTATGGAAAAGTGAATTATGTCAAACAATTTACTTAGGTATGTAGTTACGTACAGCTTAGTAAATTTACGCGCTAGGGTGCCACAAATACACAAATACAAAACAATGCACAAATACATAAACACGGATATAAACACACGTTTTTATTTATAACACCGCTTTTTTTCGTCTGAATTTAATAAAATATTCGACTCCAAATTTCCATTCACACTGGAACGACAAGATATTATGTATCAAACAAACATTTTTGCCCACCGTACTGAAAAATGTGAAGTTGTTGCACATGCCGATCCAAGATGGCGGATTTCCAGTCCTATTCTTATTTGAAACGCATAGTATTTAAACCCAGGACGTCGACTGCGATGCATCTCGTAGGTATGCCTAATTATGGTGGGAAAATAATCCTTGGTATTAAACTTGTTAAGTTACCTAAGTCTACTAATAAATATTTTTATGAAACAACTACTACTTTCCTTTGAGACCGGCATCATTAAAGTAAAAAGCAATTATTATTCTACAACGACCCGACTGCTTTCATAGTATAATTCGTTTAATTCCTTATCTCGTAAATACAACGTATGTTTAAACGTGTGTTAAGAAAGTGGTCGCGCAAGTGTAGATTTGCTACATTTTGTACTAGCTAACTTCTGTGGTTTTAGCTTGCGTGTATAGTACGAATATGTCAGTTATTTCAGTAATACATAATAATATTAATAATATTTTCACACATTCACACATCGCCATCTAGTCCCAAATCAGGCAATTATATTTGCTTGTGGTACTAGGAACGGAAATAATACTTAAATACATTGGTTACTAAAATAACTTTATATGTAGCTTTTTAGAATGCTTACAGCTTATCTATTCTTCTTCTTCTTTGCAATCAACCTATATCTACGTAAAGATATCACGTAAACGCGCGTGCGACTCATTGGTAAAGGCGAAAACAAAAACTATTTTCGCCTTTAGTTTTATTTTTATTGAAATAAATCTTTTTATTTTAAATTATTGAAGCAACTAGTGGATGCTACTGTATGAGTTATTGTGATTATATCGTCGCCGCACTGTTTATCTCTACTAAATAAATTTATCTGAATAAATCCAGCAGTTAAATATGAAAAGACACAGATAGACACATAGACTTACTTTCGCCTAAAATACAATTTTAGTGAGTGTGGAGTAGTACATGAGGACCGTAAACACGTTTGAGTGACTCAGATTTCGTATTGACATGTCTAAGCTTCTGTAAATTGCGCAACTGCTAATGCAGCTAGGAGACAGTTTTGCATTCCGCCTTCAGTAAGGCGTCTAGGTGTATAGGTGGAAATGTTTAGGTATTTTTTAACAAGCGAAAGCAAAGACCAGATTAGCTATATAACACTTACCTGGTTATTGTTCGCGATAGCAGCTATAGCAGCAGTTTGTGGCGGTACTGTCTACCAGACAGTACCGCCTGATAGCCACACATCTTCCATCAGATTAGCTGTATAACACTTACCTGGTTATTGTTCGCGACAGCAGCTTATAGCAGCGGTTTGTGGCGGTATTATCTGTACCGGACGGGCGGGCTTGGTCGCTGCGCGTTGTAATGTGGCATGCTTCACTTTTACAATTAGCTATACATCTTCCACTATATAATCAATGAGCTGCACAACACTTACCTGGTTATTGTTCGCGATAGCAGCTATAGCAGCAGTTTGTGGCGGTACTGTCTACCAGACAGGCTTGGTGACAGCGCGTTGTAGTGTATTACGTTTTTCTGTTACCGATAGCCACACATCTTCTACCAGATTAGCTGTATAACACTCACCTGGTTATTGTTCGCGATAGCAGCTATAGCAGCAGTTTGTGGCGGTACTGACTGTACTGGACGGGCTTGGTGACAGCGCGTTGTAGTGTATTATATTTCTGTTACCGATAGCCACACATCTTCTACCAGATTAGCTGTATAACACTTACCTGGTTATTGTTCGCGATAGCAGCAATAGCAGCGGTTTGTGGCGGTACTGACTGTACCGGACGGGCGGGCTTGGTCGCCGCGCGTTGTAGTGTGGTACGCTTCACTGTCACCATTAGCCACACGTCTTCTACTCTTTGCGCCACCTGTGTAACACACTTGTTTATAGAGATGACGATGGAAACTGTCCTGGGAATTTTCTTTTGATAGTTTTTTTAAATTATATAATAGTAGTACAGTCAGACAACAAAATTTAGAATTCTAACGCAAAAAAAGATTCCTTAAAGAAGTGGGGTGTGACTGTTCACTGTCACGGCACTCATTTATGATTTTTTTTAGTGATAACATGTTTTGTAATATTTTGCCTGTTAATCAACTTTTGTAGCTGCCTGTATTTATAAGTTAGATTACCTGGGTAACGAGTGCCCTGGTCTCCTGTGTGGCGGATTGCATCAGCATGTCTCGGAACTGGTCAGGCGCCGTTAGACCGAAGCTCTGAGCATCCTCCAGGAGCTTGTCTACCGCTATCAGACCTCCCTCACCCGCCAAGATCTCTACACCCGTAGCGCACCATTCATTTGCCTAGGAATAGAAATATCTATAAAAATCTAAAGACAGGGACACCCACTTCCGCAACACAATAATGACACTATAAATCCCGTTTAAATGAAAATAGGTACATATCAATTTTTAATTAAACTTTTTAACCTTTACTAGTTTTTTTTTAATAGAAACTTGGAATTAGGAATTGTATCCGAAGATAGATTTGCGGGCTTGCCTTTGGCTGCTTATTGAACCTTAACATAGCGTAAATATACTAACATTAGTTCAGTCATTCTACCTCTGTCTACACCTTTGCTTACTTTATCTATTCTGTCCATTAGTTCTCTGGCTTTCGTTAAAAGTAAATTTCGTTTCTGAATCTTGTCGACGAGCAAAGCACTCGTTCGTCTTAGTTCTTCGCATTTTGATTCTATGTGGTCTACTGAACTTAACGGATCTAACATTAATTTTTCACCTGAAAGAAAAAAAATCGATTTTTAGTAATTTATAAATAAATTTTAGATACAACGGCATTTTAAAAATTAATTAATTTTCTTAAATCTGATATGAAATTGGTTTAGAAACAAAACACTAATGCTATTTTTCATTCAGAGTTACCAAAAGGATTCTAAATTTAAATACATTTTAATTGTATTTTTTTTTGGGCATGTATTGGTAGGTAAGTGCCAGAAACAAAATATAAATATGAGGAAGGAGGTTACCTAATTAGTCAACCTTTTTCCTATAGCATTAAATGTTCGGACTCACCAACCAATAAATGTATTAGGTATGTACATAAGGTGTGTAACTAAATTCTTTGATAATAAATAATATAATTTACCATCATCAATGACTGCAGTTGCCGTTTCAAGATCACAGTTGCACAGTTTTTCAAAGTCGCCTGCTTCCTGTATTAGACTGTCTACTCTTATTGCTGTTTCACCAACTTCCGTCATGTCGCATGCTGTCTTTAGATGTCCATCTAAAGTTGCCTAAAAGTACATCAGAGTAATATAACAACTCCTCCTAGTTAAGTTTTAGCTACGACGACGGCCAAAATAAGCTGACTAGCCAAGAACGAAGGTAATATTACCCAGGTGTACGTACTCTACATTACTTTCTCTCAATCCGGGAGTACGAGCAAACCAACAAGGCCGGTGAGGGATTTGGCGCAGGCCGACGGCTTAACGTTCTCTTTAAATCCCAAGGTACACTTCCAACTTCTTGACTACGAAATAATGCTGAGATATCAGAAACGGTCCAACTCTTTTTTGTCGGGCACAGGATTCGAACCCGCGAGCTCAATTTTTTTTTATTCTATAAAAGGTTTGCGCTTGACCACAACTTGCCTGATGCAGCAATGTTGCAGTCTACGATGGAACGCGCCTACCTAATAAATACCGATTCACTCAGTCATTCATTCATTTCTCAGTCTTTGAGTAATAGTTCCAGATTTATATAGTCTTTATTTCGAGTATCTAATTAACAAAAAGTTACAAATAAAGGAGTTCGAATCAAGTACAAACCTTATTTCAGCTTGAAAAAAAAAACGAATGACAGATTGTGATAAATTGTGACATTGAAAAGTTTAGGTACATTTGGAAAAAGTTGCATTAAATATAAAGTTTGTATTTAAGTTTAAGTTTATTAATAAGAATAAAATATGGAAATCGTGTGTAATTTCAAAAAATGCAGAAAGTCCTTATCAAATCAAGCATGGGTTACAACATGTTCGCACGCATTTTGTGTCGAACACGGAAAAAGGGAATTCAAAAGGTCTGCCGAAAACTCATTGACTTGTCCTGCGTGCCAGACTGAGTTAAGAGAAAAGTTTGATGTTATTCAAGCTGATTTAAAGCCAAATGAAACTTTTAAATCCATTGTGTTAGCTGGTATGAGACCAGATACAATTATGGACATAGCCATGAGAGCGATGTCATTTTGGGCATATCAGGTAGAACAAGAAACTTTGTACCAAGAAAGTGTGGCAAAACATGCTCGTGAAAAACTACAATGCATGGAGGAAATCAATACTCTTAACCTTCAGAAATTAAAAGCTGAATTAGAGACTTGCAAGCGAAAAATTTCCACGTTACAAGCGGAATGCAGTAAGAAAACTAAACAAGCTGAAGATCAGAAAGCGCGATTAGAGGATAAGTCAAGAAAAATACAAAAATTAACATTTCAGCTTGATGCCCAGAAGAGGAAAGATATACGTAATTTTGAGAATAACGAAGAAAGGTGCATGGATATATCAGATTTAGTTGTTCATCGAGCGAATTCCGATTTTGTTTTCCGGCCAGCAAAAGATCCGGATGAATCGCATAATCCCCATCGTATATGCTCGCCGAAAACACCGATGTTTGACTTCCGAAGCAAAAATAAGCCTCATTTTAACTTTCGACCTGTGAACTCTTAACAATACCTAAATCGTTGATTGCTGTACTTCATAATTTTAGTATATCGTACCTGCATCTGTTTGAAATTTAATAAAAACGTTCTAAACTTCAGCCAGTGGTTTAGTTTTGTGGAATGTTTCTGCCAGAAGTTGTCAAACTGCTTTTCTGTCTCTTCCAGTTGTACTAATAACCTGAAACATTCGCCACTTTAAGTTATGAGTAGTTTAACAATTACATAGTTACATTTTCACTCAGACAGTAGTTAATACCAAGCACCGACCAGATTCCTATAGACGCCGCTGCTTAACATTTACTGTCGCGAGTTTAGACTATTAAATCTAATAAAAAAAGATTTTTTAAGGTGTTTTAATGTAGAACTAGCAACAAACCCAATAGTGCTTTGTACCAGGCATCAGGCCTTAAATAGTATTTCTATAGGCCGACCGTTTAACTCGTGTATCGCCATCTGAGGTACAAAGTCATAAAAAATTAATTAAATCTGTTATAGAACTATTTAACCACAGATAAAAGTAATGTAAGACTATTCGTCAGTAATATCCATATCGCTTGAATCATCATCACTGTCTGTGCAGCTTAAGGAGTCAGAATCTTGGCGATAGGCGATACGCGAGTTAAACGGTCGGCCTATAAGGTTCAACATTTGTTTATTATCTTACTTACGGACTAATCAAAATACGCTTTTTCATATTTTAACGTCATCCATAATACTAGCGAAACTATAACGGACGATCAAAACCTTAAAAAGTCAGAAGAAGAAAAAATCCAATTACCTTTCAACTGCAGCGACGTGACTAATAATATTATATGTTAGATTTGGTTTCCGCACTTGCGTCAATAGCTCCTCTCCTTGGGTTGTAGCAGAAGCTAATTCTGTTTTTAAAGCTTTATACCTGAAACACATTCAAAAACAAATTATTAAAACATAGACGGGCCGGTGGCGTGGTCGGTAAGATACTTGCTTTTCACGCCGCAGGTCGTGGGTTCGATTCCCACCCAAGACAAACATTTGTTTAAATATGTCTGTTTGTCTTGTGTCTGGGTGTGATTATCTATATTTAAGTACATATTTACAAAAGAAAAGTATTATATGTAGTATATTACCAGTTATCTAGTTTCCATAGTACAAGCTCTGCTTAGTTTGGGATCAGATGACCGTGTGTGTTAATGTCCCACTATATTATTATTATTATTATAGAGTCAGTAGGTAAACACGAAAGTCCTGCATTTCCTTTCCTAAACTTCAACTCAATTCGAGTTATGCATGCATAGGTAAATACCGAGGCACAGGGTTGCCGCACCACCAACTCTCTGAGCATTTCGGAAATACCCAACAATATTTCTGACCGCGGGGGTTTGAACCCGCGTACCCCCTAAGTAAGTTTAATATTACGGTAGTAGTTTAACCGCTCTATAATACGGAAAAAACGCGGTAATAACAACTTTTTGCATTCATCGCTCACTCTCACAGGATGAAACATTTGACTCCTGTTTAAATTAGAATTCTCAGTGTCTATTAACATAACGCCGCAATACTTACCTAGTTTCCTGACAGTCTAATAATTCTTTGGTTTGTGTTGGGTCATTTCCCATATCGCAGTCAACAATCTCGTGCATAAACTCGTCCAATTTAATCGATATTTCTTTCATCAACGTAGAAAACTTTTCGAGAGCCTGAAATCACAATTTAGGATTCAAATCTAATTGAACTCGTTGACTCCTTCCAGTAAATACTATTTATTCATTTACTAAATAGATGTGTAAGTAAATTACATAGGTATTGTTATATTGGCGTTCTCAGTACCCTATAATGGCGATCAGCACATTACAAAGCATCCTTTTCTCTACATTATATTCAGAGCGCAAGGATAAACATCATTGAACCATAACCTTACATCACAACGTTTCAATACATATACGCGAGCGTGAAAACTTCGATATCGCGATTCAGGAATCATTAAACTTACTATTCGCTGCTGTATCCACTCAGCATGGGAATATTGTAGCTCGCCCCCAAGATCAGGCGTTAATTGTGATCTGTCAAAATGTTCGTATAACTCTTCGATTGACGAACAAACTAGTACCCTGAACCTAAATTCTTCCTTAAATAATTTACTACTGACTTCTGACAGCGCTTTCTGCAGGAAACTTGCTGGTCGGAGAACGTAAACAGCATGAATGATTCCTGGAAAGAACTCCTGAAAAAAGACAAGATACGAGATTAACCTTTATTAACTAGGAAATAAAAGATTGATATTACCTATTTTTAATTTAATGGATTCGGTTAATGGTTTATGTATTCTAACAAAAACGCTTCTAGTACTTAGGAAATACTAGCAGCTCGAAGTTAGGCATTGTGCCCGTTGTAGGGAATAGGCTCGCTCCTTATTAGGTACATAGGGGCCTAAACTGTAAACATTGTCGGCAAAATAGTGTTGTCGACCTCCCTCTTACAACTTCGGGTACTAATACAAAGAGGCATGAGCGGGAAGTACCTATGTTATTTAATTGATACTTACTGAGATCCTTAATAATACTGTTTTGACTGAATTCCACCTATCTTTTCTTCTATCTATTATTATGTGAAAGCCCATATCTGCTTCCAATATCCTGAAATAAATAAAAATATCATTAGAACTTTACCAAGAGACTGTTAGATTAACCTACATTAAAATTACAGGAGGTTCGTAATTTCAAAAAGGATAAAGGATCATTTATTTACTGACCAAAAAAAAAGTATCTAAATAACAATTTAAATATTAAGGAACTAAGTGAAGTACGCGAAATTAAATCGTGATATTATTCTTCAGGATGGTTATCTTCCAGAAAATCTACGTAGTTAGGTACCCAGAAGTCTAGCGTCATTACCACATTGAAATGCCATAAGTACAGGCAGATCCTTTGCCCGAGATAGAATAATATCCAACATAAAATAAATACCCAATTTATATGACGATTCATGATTTAAATATTGAAAGTATGAATTAATTTATGAATACGAATAGAACGCCTATACAATAGTCAAACGCTTCAATGAATATTAGCTAAGTGAATTTCACATGCACGTTTATTTACATACACACTTGGATAGTTTTAGATAGCGTTTCAAATCAACATGCGAATGCTTTTGTTCGAGGATAAACCTTTACACGGGAGATGTTATACGCAACTTGCACACGAAAATAAAAGTTACACAGAAATACAAGACATGTACAGTATATGCATACAAACTGTTCATGTAGCTCGCCAGAGGGGAAAGTGCGAAATAATAGGCATGTCATTAGTTTTTCATGACATTCGCCATTTTTTTTCGACATTTGTCTTTGGAGATAAATGTAAACCGAGGATCTGGGCCCTGTTCCGTGTTAAATTTTCTAAGAGAAAAACTAAACTATATAAGTACAACGTTGCGCCGGAAAAATATCATCTGAACATGGTAAATAGCATATTTTTATATAGTTTTGAATATATTATCATATTACACATTCCAACAGGAGACCATTTTACTTTGAAAATATTTACTGTGAAATTGAAACCTATCATCATCAGCCTATTTTAGTCCAGTGCTAGAACATAAGCGTCTCATAGTATTGTCTTAGATTTACGCGAATATCACACATTGAAATAAAACTACTTTTAACGGATTTTATCGCGGTTTATTTTAGATTTTAGATCCCAACGTTTCAAAGTCTTTTTAGACATGAAGTCTGAAAAGACTTCTTGTTCACGGGTAGTAAAAAGTAGTTTTATTTCAATACATAGGCGTCTTCTAAAGAACGCCACTGAACACGACCCGCGGCAACTCTCATCTAGATTTTACGAGTTACCTTGCAGAGAATGCCACTCCACTTACGCTACGTTTGTTATGATCCGAAGTCTCCACTCGAGAACTTGTTTATTTGGTGGCGTTTAAAGACCCATATCGTTTATATCTGCTTGTAATTAGCTATTATCTTCAGGAATCATGCCCACCTACAAGTCAAACTGGGCCTTATCTTTTAAAACTTACGAGGGCACTGACGTGAGGTAGAGAAGTAGCCTGCGGTACTCGGAAGGCGTGATGAAGTGGAAGTTGTTATTGTCGGGGAAGGTGATGAGTGGTCGGTGGTCCTTCGCCAGTCCACCAGTCGCCAGCGCGTACTGCGGAAGCAGCAGCTCACTGACGTTCCGCCCTTCATCACCCTCGCCGCAGCCATCGCACTCAGCTTCTGGAACGAAAAAAGGATACATTAAATATAGAGCTTAGATGTTCACTTGTTGTGGTTCTATTGCTTAATAACGGTGAAGAAGAACATCATGTACGTATCTTTCTCAGCAAATTTCACAACATTACAATATTTCATTGCCCTACAAAACTGTTTTCACAGTTTGTCTGTGGGTATGTCACTTAGTAGAAATGCTTGGTAAACGTCACCACGAATTTGCTCCACTCTAAATACAAGCTCGAGCTCTCGAGCTTCTCAAGCTGATGGCAATATTTTCCTTGATACTGCCATGGCAGGATCGACAGAAGTACGACACTTCTGTCGATCCTGCCATGGCATTATCAAGTTCACATATCCTACCACTCACATGATCACATCGCATCGCTAAACATGTTTTGTCTCGAATACAGGAAAGAAATAAAAACCGCCTGTTTCCTAAACATCGTTGTCTGAGTAGAAAGTGAATCCCAAATATCTTAGTTATTTTTCCTATACAAAGAGTAAACATTAATCTTACAGCAGCGATTTGTTCGTACATAAAATTAGTTCCTGTACAAAATACAATTACAATAAAGTTACAACGCGTGTTTGCGTGAGTCGACTCAATTAATTACAATAGAAAGAACCTTAAGCTTCGGTTTACTACACAAATTTACCAAAAAGACGGACGAAATTATATTCTATGAACCTGAAATAACTCGATCAACTAATGGCCTTGTAAATAATAAAACGTTTGGAAGGAGTTAAAATAATGATTTGCGTTTTTTTGTCGCATGTCGTCCAAAGAAAAATTCATTGAAATTTCGTAATTTCGACGAAGGTTTTGTTGTTATAGGCCGACCGATTAACTCGCGAATCGCCATCTGAGGTACCTACAAAGTCATAAAACATTAATTATATCTCTTAAAAAACTATTTAACCACAGATAAAAGTACTGTAAGACTATTCATCACTAATATCCATATCGCTTGAATCATCATCACTGTCTGTGCAGCTTGAGGAGTCAGAATCTTGGCGATAGGCGATACGCGAGTTAAACGGTCGGCCTATAGTAAAATGTAGAGCCGAATACTATTTAGAGTAAGAGATGATTGCACAAAAGACTTGACTAGCTGATCTATGCCCACAAATTTCAGTACCTGAGATATAATCAGTGAAAATAAAATACAGCAATGCTATCTTCTTACACACCTTTAATAGCTACCGATTGGGGCTTCACCCACGCGTAGGGATGTCGTTTACCTCTTTTTGCGCAGTCGGATAAAAAATGTCCTATGTCAAACTAACTTTCCTGAATCTCAAACTATCTTCATACAAAATTTTATCAAAACCGTTTCACTAGTTTTGGCGTGAAAGCGCGACAGAAAGACAGATAGAGTTTCTTTCGCATATAAAAGATGGTATGGAAGTAAGGATTCTATCTGATAGACACATATTTTGCAACTTCAAAATAAGAACTTAATGAAACTACCGCCGCATAATTCAGACATCTTGATCATTTTCTTAATATGTTAAGGACCATGGCCAAACAGAAAGTGACACATAAGATTGTCACATGACTTTCCGAAAGCGAATATCAATCTCATACATTTTGTTCTTTTCGATTGTTCGTTACGCTTCGACAGGTCACTTTGTCTAGAGGCCCAGGTTCACAACAAAACCTTTCCATAAGCGCGATCTGATGCCATAAAACACAGACATACAGACACAACATCAAACTTATAATAACACCCCTCTTCTTTAACTGGGGTTAAAAACAAAGTACGCAGGTACAAACTACCTATTGCTCAAACTGTTTTTGCTGTAAATGTCTGGCTTGTTAGACAGATTTTCATGCTCTACTTGTGAATGGCTACTAACAGAGGTGACAAGAGATATTCTTAGGTTTATTTGGCTAGCTGCCATTAGTAAGATAAAACCACCAGCACAAATTAATGTGAGACGAGACAGGAGATGTGGTGATTAATTAATAGATGGAATTTAAATCCTCATCTGATTAGTTATGGCGAATCACCCAATGAATGCTCTCATAAAATATGGTTATCAAAATTAAATGAAAAGGCTTTCTGAAAATAATTCATTCTCTTTAACGTATTTAGATAAAAAAATGTTCTTAAAATTGTATTTTACTTTTTAATTAAGAGTTTTCGTAGATGTTTTGAAAAAAGAACAGAAGCTCGGTCGGTCATACGATAGAAAGTTTATAAATGACATAAAGAGCGAAATTACGTGATTAGGTATTATTAAGGCAGTGTCAGAGAGCTACATCATAATTACATCATTAAAAAACTTTAAAATAAAACTAACCGTTGAAGTCTGTTCGTTTTATTTTTGTTTTAACAATTACTCAAAACCAGCTCTACCAATTTTGATACAGATTAAATGGAACCACCTGGAAAGTGTATCCTTTGAACCAAAAAAATATCATAATCGATGCGTGATTGGCGGAATTGCCTATCGTGTAAAGTACATACAAAAAAGATCATGCAGTTGTGTTGATAACCTGCTTCTTTTAGAAGTCGATTGAAAGAAAACCTTAACGAAGATGAAGACGTAATTATACATAAACAAACTCTAGCGATGTTATCATTAATCAAATAGTTTTAACAGGTTAATGTAATAAACAATTGGTAGGTGTTTGACACATGAATAACTAATTACTGATATTTATTAAAGCCAATCCTATTTACCATTGACACTATTATACTAATGATATAAATATGTAGTCATTACTGAAGTTTATTGACTTTTACATACTTGCTATACAAATTATAATACATTGTATACTCAGGTCTGCCTGTATTCTGATGGCGAAACGGAAAACAATACTAACGAATAACATTTTTTTATCATACCCGAGCCTTTTCAGTCCGTAGTTTTAAGTAACTAAAGGTCTTTGTTGAGGAATAATTTTACTCATTATTTCTGAAACCCTTCTTTTTTTGAACTTTTTTCCATGTGTTGCGCTGCGTGGTGGCGCGAAATATTCCGTTGGAGTAGTACTCCGAAAACTCTTCTTTGAGGAAGGTCTCCTTACTCTCCTACTTTATATTATAGTTTATAATATCTACGAAGAGGAGATTAGAGGAAATATTCAAGCGGAAGGTTTGTGTGTCGCAGGGCAACCAATCAGAAGTCTCGTTTTGAGTACCGGCCAATCAGCGTTCTTATTTCACAATAACTAACGTTCCACTACTAATATGACTAGAGCGACTCGAGTTTTTGCGAAAATTCGTAATTATAAATCATCCTGCGTTATGTAAAAAACTACAAATTCACTTCACCCAACCTTGGCAAGTCGGGGTGCTTCGCTTTTGGTATTAAATTACTACCTACTGCTTATAAAAATAAACAAAATACCTACTATTAGGGACATCTACAAGTTACATCAGTATTTTTAGTACAAAGACAGTATTAAAAACATTTATTTTGTTACTAGGTTTTTGTTCGAGTTACATCAACGAACAATTCCTAGTAACGATGAAGAGTCGAATCTTCATGCTATGATGTTCAGGATGGAGTTAAAGTTGGCTCGCAGTCTGCAGAGCAGCGAGGCAGACTTTTCCCTAATTATGGCATTGCAAACACCTGTGTGAGCGAGCATACCAGAGGCACTGCAGGATCGAGGCAGACCCATCAGCATCCTGAATACATTGTTATACCGGAGCCTCAATTCTATCTATGGTAGTAAATTCAGGCATAAACATTGATTTTGAACGATGCATTATTATAGCAATTAACGCACGGATGTCTGCATTATACAGGTCTAGTTAATTCTACCATGTTTTACCCTAATGCGTTTATTGACCGCTGGTTATTGGGTTATTAAAACCATAAAGTACATGTTATATCCACTGTCTGTAACGTACCTACTACGTAGTTCGACGATTTTACCGTTATTGTACACACGGCTACACACCGCTATACATTTCTAGTCTAAACTGACCTCTCGTTATACGAAAATCATAAACAACGCGAGATCAGTTTATACTGGCAATATATAGCTTGATGTGTAGCCGTGTGTACGTTTATTGTGATTAACAGTAGTAAACCTTCTCTAGTTTACTGGTGTAGCGTGTTCTCCTAGCATAAATAAAATAGTAAAATAATAATTATAAAATAAAAAAATATTCTGGGACATTAACACACACGGTCATCTGGTCCCAAGCTAAGCAGAGCTTGTGTTATGGAAACCAGATAACTGGTATATACTATACATATAATACTTTTCTTTTGTAAATATATACTTATAATAGATATTTACACCCAGACTCGACACAAACACAAATGTTTTCACCACTAATGTTTGTCTCGGGTGGGAATCGAACCCACGACCTGCGACGAGAAAAGCAAGTATCTTACCGACCACGCCACCGGCCCGTCTATAAGCACGTCATAAGCTCTACTCCTACGGGTCTTGAAGAGACAGTAGGACGGTCTGTCGGATCACGGCCTCAGCCACAAAAGAGAGATCCAGCTAAGTACATTGCGAGTAAACAAGAGAGTTTATTCATTGAGTTGTAGCTAGCAGCCCAGCAGCGGCGGCCGTAAAAATAGTGCAGAATGGCACCATGCCCGTGAGCTAGGTTCCAGTAGGTAAGAGTCGAGGTCTGACGGAGCAAAAAGTAAAGCTGGTCAAAGTAAGTATACATTAACATGAAGTATGAGTTTAAAATTAGTAGGTATGCACGAGAAACTGAAATAGAGATTGTAATATACTTATTGGTCTTCTTGGCACTTTCACTTGATGCTTTAAAATGCATGGAAAATTTGAAATTGATCAAGAAATTGTGTAACTATTGTTTAAGCACGAGAATTAAGGTATACTTAGTAAGCACTAACCTGATTTCTTATGTAAGCAGGGATTTGGCAACCGTTTTATAGAAATGTCGCAAGTTTATATAAAAAATGATAAATTGTGAAAGTAGCTACCCACAGAAAATATAATTGAATTCAATAAAATAAAACATAACGCTTTCCACTGCACTAACCACTGTCCAAATTATTTTTGATAAATTTCTTTAAATCCTTAGAGGATTTACCATACAGACATTTGCAAATTCTCCCGAACTGCAACGGTTGTTGCAAAAGATATTATTAAAAAAAAACTAATAATTACCGGCTCGCCTTTAGCAATCGTGATGCATTTACCAGTGGCGAAGGTTGAAAATCTGAAAAGGGGGAGCTAAAAGTGCTAACTTAATCTATCTCTTCAATACCTTTTTTTTTGTTGTTGACAACCCAATTAGCCGGAAGGGCCTCTATTGCTTCACCGAACTTTTTCGGTGAGTCGAGGACGGTCAAACCGATCAAGTACTGTGGCAACTGCTATGAGGGCTCCCCATGTGGGGAAGAACCTCGGCTCAGGAAGTTGCCGGACACTAGTTTTAGGGAATCGGGGGGCATCTCTTCAATATTTTTTTTTGCTGATGACCTAACCTAATCGGCCGGACGGGCCTCTATTGGTTCACCGGACTTTTTCGGTGAGCCGTCCGAGGACGGTCGAACCGATATCTCTTCAATACCGTCACCGATGTTTATATAGCGACAACCACCTTCATATTATCTAGAGGTAATTACTTATTTTGATGCCATTTAAAACTCAATTTACATAATTTTAATGAAATAAAAGATATTAATGAATTCCTAAAAGGAAGCCGATTGGAATCGGCTGGGATGGACTCTTCGCCACTGGTATGTACTTATGTAGGTAATTATTTTAGATAAAAAGACATGCAGAACATTCATCCGTGAGAAAATAATTTGGCATGTACAGAATTCGCAAGATGCGAACAAAAAGTTATTATCATTATTGTCATTCGAAGATCGCATTATGTTCTAATATTTTTTATTTTAGCTAAATAATGAAATACTGCTTTAGTATAGAAATAAAATACCTAACTAAACTTATACCTATAAACTTTAAATGTTACAGCATAGCCCATAGGCCATTTGTTCACCGTGTTAACATTGACTTGTAAATTGTTTTGACTGCTACCTAAACGTATCTATAGGACGTGTCTATTTAATATGTAATACCTACTCAAGACTCGGAAGTTTCTTTATATGTGTTGAGTATATAATAAAATTACAAAAATCAACATTAGGTTTACATAAAATCGATCATCTGAAAAATTCAAATTTTGTTTCACATCACAAAATAATATTTCAAAACTGGCAATTCGTGACGATTCCCAAATTTTCTTTGTAGATTTCTACATGTTTTATTGCCATAAACTTTCAAAGTATAGTTAAAGTGTAAACAAAAAGTTGTCCGTGGGACTATATGTTTCAGACAATAGCAAAATAATCTCACGATTTTTAGAACCTGCTTCGACGCCTTTGTTCTCAAGGATATCGCCTTAAAAGGATATCAACGTCCTTAATTATTCAATCAAAAATATTATATAGCCTTTATGTTATACATACCTATGCCTATTACCTTACCTTGCACCCATGGCTTTAATGTTAACTTGTCTTTTAACTATGGCATCACCAATCAGGACTAAAAAGAAGAAGAAGAAGATTTAAGAAGAGAGATAGCGAGAATTTTAGAAGTTTTCTAAAAACCTCGCTTATTGGAGATTTTTCTCTAATTTAGACTCTACATTCTAGCCAAATTTTATCTTCCTACGTCAAGTATTTTCCGATTTCTACTACCTACTGAACCTAACTTTTCACTTTCATAATACACACAAGACCTAAAAAATTTTCACGGTCTCGTTTTTATAACAAATAAGGACTGTGTGCAAGGCGAAAAGTAAATTTCTAGTTAGGAAGATATTAACTTATTTGTTCTCATACCCTACATTAAGTGCAGACCAGTCATTAGGAAACATTTATCGTAATTTATAAAGACATTAGCCTCTGTGAGAACCCAATAAACTACATCAAAAACGATCATGACCTCCTTTTTTGTGAAAAATGGAAATTCTACTTCGCCTCTGCTTTGTTAAATGTTGATAATTTAACTTAGCTGATAGGTAGGTGTCAAAAATCAAAATATGTCAACATTGACTTAAAGTCTTGACTTCTTATAAGTATTGATGTTATCATTCCTGGATCTTCTCTTGCCTTTACAATTAACTAACAGAAACTCTATCTAGAGTTCCACAGGCCGCGGGAAAGAGGCTCTAAATTGAAAGTAATTTACAAAAAATGTTTGGCAAAACCAAAGTTGAAAATTTTCATTTCCGTCCTATACATGCGCCAATATTATGCTGTTGGTGCATCACCGTGGTCTTGGTCATGGTAAAGTTCACGGGCGAAACGAAGTAAGCCTTTATTATATTACTGAGTATAGTTTGCGTAAGACGCGCTTCAAGGCTTTTTGTACTTATCTAACTGTACCATCGACACAGACACGAATTCTTCTACTTGTAAACCGTGAATTTATTATTAATAAATGGCATTTGTCAGTAAAAGCGGCTTTTAAAGTTTGGAATTTGTATCTTCAAGATCTCCACATCTTTTTGCCTAAACGCAATAAAATCAAAAAGTACTGAAAGACTTTTTAAATGCTTGCACACAGTGTAATTCAAGAGTAACGCTTGTACATAATTCACCTTTGTTACCCTTGAAAAGCGAGTCACTAAAATAAAACTAACCTTTATGAAAAGGAGAATATCTTCTTGAGACATAATAATATTATAACGTAACTGAATAATGCACTTCTTTGCTGTGCTGTTACATTTTACATTCCACTAGAAATTCGCATTCAAGCAAACAATTTTTTGCAACATAACGAGTAGCTATAAGACGTGTTACGAAATTCGCTTTGACAATACGTTATAGAGCTCTGTCATTTATTTACGTAATGAGGTAATAAAAGGAGTTTCTCACCTTAAAAAATAGTGTTAACATATTAAAATAATGCCCGATCAGTAGTAGGTAAATTCATTAATTATACAAACAACAATTAGGTAGGTACTTCTGAAGGTAATATATTACATTAGGCACCTACCTCATTAGAGAAAAGGAAATGGCCCAATTATACCTTAATATTTCTACTTTTAGATTAAAAATAATTATTAAGATACTAGCCGGATATCCTCTGACTAAAAGAAGGGTGATACATATTATTACAAAAGCGGTTATCGCCAGGTGTTTGTCCTAAATTTTTGTTCACTTTGGAATAAAGTGAAGTCGGTTTGAGTTTAGTTTTATTATTGCTAAGCGAAGAAAGCGTTAAAGTTCTGTTTCGACATAGTTTTCATTCTCTTTGTATTTCGTTTATAATGGAAAGATTGTTTAACAGCTCTTTTTAATAACGTGTACTTTAGTTAGCTATTTATTTTAGCTAGTTATTCCATTCTTACCAAATTAAATGTGTATATTATATCTTAAATGCAGACGTTACAAGTGGGAAGTACGGACCGAACTCAAAATTAACATTTACAATATAAATAGCTATAATTTTTTCAAGTGCATCACTAATATTATTCAATCACGTATTTGTCACAAAAAGTTATTAAGATTTACACACACGCTAAGCACAATCTCACGCGCACTATAACTATACAGATTTATCTTATGGATAAATTTTATCACTTGCCTAATTTCTTGCTCTCGACAAAAAACAATCCAAGTCGCATTGGAGAAAGACACAAATGAAACAGAATACGACACATTCGTAAGCGCGTGCGCAGGCTTGTGCGCTTCCCGCCTTCTGAATATCAACTTACATCTCTAGGTGGCCAACGGTTGAGCTGTGTCGTGAGCGTGACAAAGCGAGACGAAAAATAACCGAGAAATTGATTTAACGCATCGACAATTTTCAAGTTATAATCTAAGTAGCGCGTAAATTCCTTTTTTGAATATTTCACACAAAATATCGAGATTTTTTTTATATTAGTTTCGACATTAGTAGGTACAAATTCAGATATTTTTACATAGATAAATTATATTTTGAATTTAATCATTCTATTGTACATAATAGGTACCTTTAAAACCGAAACACTGCATTTTCCTGCGCACACGGCAGCATGCGCCTTGCGCCACTACACTCGCACTGACACTGTCACGCTCTGACATCGCATCACCCTTTGACACACGACCTTTATTGCTTCCTACGTTATATGTTAGGTGCAAATATCAACGTGCAGTGTGTTGAGCGCTCATCCGAAACTGATAAATCTAGTTGCTATCAATAGCTTTCAATCAATGAGATAAATAAGCGGAAAGGTAGATAACAATATATTTTATAAATATCTTTCTCTGAAGAGGATTACGGATAAGAGTTTTTACATTGTTGATATAAGTAAGCCGCCTGTCAGTTTTCCGTTGGTCCTTTCATACTGGGATAAAAATAACCCTATAAGTCAGTCCAGGTAATAAACTACCTAAATTGTGCAAATTTTTATCCGTTTTCCCAAGATTAACATACATCTTCAGAAACTTCCACATTTATAATTGTAGTAAGATTCTGCCAAAACCTCTAACGAAATCTCGAAAAAATGTTTTTATTTTATTTTAGGTCATTCCGATAGCTAATCTGTGGTAAATGTTGATTTACTTTTCTTGCGTTTAGCATACAAACACAGACTATCTAGAGAACAGTGGCGAAGGGTGGAAGTCTGAAAAACGGAAGCCGGAGCAAAAAAGTTCTTACTTAGAAAAATAATATCTCTTCACTACCGTCATCGATCGTTCTTACACTGAATTCTATACTTATTTTTGTTACTATTTAAAACTTTTAGGCGTTACATAATATATTATTAAGTACGTGTGATATTGACCATTTCCCGAAAGGAATCGGCTTGTATAGACTCTTCGCCACTGCTAGAGAACCAATACAAACAAAATTGTAAATGGCAGACACAGATACAATGTAACTGCAAAAACTATTTTGTTTACGTTTCGGATCGGAATCTCGGACATCCGAATGATTTGGATTCAATGGCGAGAGAACGGGGCCGCTGCGGAATGCAGCTAAACAGACTGGAACACCGATCTTCATCTGGGTTTTCTGACAGAATTAGGTATGAGATGATCAATGGGAATAAAAACAATTTAGTACTAAATAATATTTTTTTCGCCCCCTATTACGTGTTGGAATTAAACATAGCCGGCAAAAATGAATGTTTTTAACCTCTGCCTGCCTTTGGGTAACACAGACGTGCTATGTTTTCTATACCAGACGCCCTCAGATACTTCCTATTCCCTTAAACTAATTTTTGTGATAGGACCATGGAGAACTGTTGGCTAATTCACGTAATGTCTTGACGCGCCGATCAAGTTGCAGTGCAGTTCCGATCAAGTTTACGTTTAAGTGCAAAATAGTATTCTTGTAATTGTCATATAAAAAACACATGTGCTAAAGCGCTCGCGTGACGCGAACTTGACGCCAGCGTATTTGACAGCGGTTGTCAAAATTACGAGAGTACGAAAAGGGCCGTTTTGATCGAAACTTAACTGCAACTAAACTGCAACTGAACTTATTTAATTACGTGAATTAGCCTACCGGTAGGTTAATTCGAGGAGATTTTTACAACATTCCTTGAGTACTTAGGTTATGTAGAATATCATATAATAAGTAAGTAGTTATTGTAAGTTCAAATCTACTTTCCTAACACAAAACTGAAGTAATTTACTGAACAAAAACAGTTTACCTAGATGCAAAACAAAGTCATCAGTGCTAACAATATTATCAAACAGACAGAACAATCGAGTTGCCTTCGAGACAAATAAAAACGTGTCTGAGATATACAATAGATTCATAAACTAAGTTATTATTAAGTATAATTAGTTTTATACACAATAAAACTAAGACAATGTAATTATACTTACTGTGAACTTTTGTATCGCAATAGGGATGAGTACAAGGTATTAAACACCATTGTCTGGTGACACCATTGAAGAGGGTGGGTCTTTTTTTTGCTGATGACCTAACCCAATTAGCCGGAAGGGCCTCTATTGGTTCATCGGACTTTTTCGGTGAGCCGTCCGACGACTGTCGAACCGATAAGAGGGTGGGTCGGAATTTTTGCCTCTTTATGATTTCTTACCATAAGGAGCCTCATTCCATCGCGATCTTCCCACCGAAAATCATTCGTAATCACGAGTGGACCGGTATATTGGGCGGGCGCGTCCCATCATTGGTTAACATCAGGCAAGCTATAGTCAAGCGCTGCAGAGTAAAAAAAAAATGAAAACTCGTTTTTTGATTAGTCCTTCGCGTCAGTAACATTACTTATAAAAAAGGCTAGACACGTATTTTTTTCAAAATTTTGCTAATTGAAATGAAACAATATATAAAACTTACCTAAGTCTCAATTTACACCGCCGTGGAATGGAATGGAAGCGCCTTTTTGCTACATAGCATAATAAACTTTATATCAACTGTATAACACACAAAATAAGTACGAGCCTAAAAATTGGACGCGCGTCTTCAGCGGAATCCTCGCGCCACTGCTCCGCCTAGGGCCTAGGTTTCGTAAAAAATTTAATATATGTATTAATAGATACTTCAAACCTTTTTAGTGTCCCACTGCTGGGCACGGGTCTTCTCTCAACTATCTTATGAGTTGAGAGAGTACGTATCTCTCTCTCAATTATTTTGTGAAAAATCACTTCAAAACCCTATTTAGGCTATTAGATTGTTTATGAGGTGGTAATAACTTTTCGACCGCTGCTCTGCCCGCGAGTGTCAGTTATCGTGCAAAACCACTAACCTCTTTTTGCATAGTCGGATAAAAACTATCCCATGTCCTTCCCCGGGACTCAAACCACACAATGTCATTCAAATAGTTTAAGTAATTTCGGCGTGAAAGCGCGACAGACGGACAGACCGAGTTACTTTCGCATTTATATTATTAGTAAGGAGTAAGGATTATTTCTTATGCTATGAACAAATATAGAACTTTTTCTTCTTCTTTATCAGTTGTAAACATTAACGAAAGTTTTCTAATTCGGAATCTTGAAACTTTTTTGATTAAGATCACGATAGGGTAAGTATATAAAGTACCCAACAGTAGCGGATAGATAGTTTCGAGGTGTGACGTCCATAATTAGCTAAGGTTATTTAGAGTCCATCATTCCCCTTGCCTTTTTCCCATTTCTATTGGCTCCCAGTCTAACCTGATGCGGCTAGCTACCAGAATTATACAGCGACTGCCATCAGACCTCGAAACCCTTAGATAACCAGTAGCCGAGATGGTTAGACCAGGTGTCAGATTATATTGGCTACTGACTACATGTAACGATTGTCATAGATGTGTTAAATGACAACCGGGACCGACGCACTATGTGGAGGTGCCTAAGAGAGCCTGGCCATAAATACATTTTGTAAAAATGGGCGCAGGTACTCGTATTATACCTCAAACTGTAGCTAAGAAGTTAAGCTACTATATTATACATAAATTATGTATGTGGTCGGTACTGGTTTATAAAAAAGATCATCTAAACACGATCATTCCTAAACTATCACAAAACAATCTGAATTTATATTTTTTTTCAAGATTATTTTCTAGCCACCTAGCAATAAAAACTATACAAGTATTATACCATTACAGAAAGCTTATACTATTTACTTTTGACTGGTATGCATAAAAATGCTATATATGTGTAAATATATTTACTAGAAATATTTATCTCGGGACATATCATTTTTGCGTACCTGAAACTTTCAATTAGAGTTTTGACAGTTGCCGAAATTTGCCGAAGGTCTGTAAATTATGTTATTTGATAAGAAATTTAATATTATAATAAAATAAGAAAAGAAAAGTTGCAATTTCGTTGCACAACATATGTTAATCTATTATAGCATAAAACAGTAAAAAATCCTAAAAATACGTAGGTGATGCTATTTGACTACTTGCTTATTATAGGTCTTATTTGTGATATTTTATTAATTGCGGGTTACGTTAAGATAATGTATCGAGTGTTTCCCACTATTTTTTAGTTCACATACATAATAAATTATCAATTATACATATCGTAAACCGCATAACCACATAATTATAATTCGTTCTTTCTACCACAATTTTGCACACGTTTCAAATCAATATTTTTATATAAAATAGGGATTCTGAATACTCAATAATTAAATACTGTTTTTCGTTCGTCATTGTCGTTACTTAAAGTGTAGTAACCTAACCATCTACCTTCTCGCAACAATGAGTGAATTCAACTGTACCAGACGTGACTTATGTCTTGTTTTAATTGAAAGTGACGGGAATTATGTGGTTTCTTTAACAAGTTATATACAGAATAATTTTACCAACGGGAAAGTGGCTCAAGTTTTGTCAGAAACTTCATCAGGTGCTGTATGCACTATTTGTGGTGCAAGACCAACAGAGATGAATAATTTAGAAAAAGTGCAAAATAAACCAGTTGATGAAAATGCTTATCAATTTGAGTTATCGACATTGCATTGCTGGATTCGATTTATGGGGTTAATTTTACATGTATCCTATAACCTAGGCTTTGAAAAATGGTCTGCTACAACTAATGAAAACAAAGATTTGAAAAAACAAAAGAAGGCATATGTACAAAGAAGGTTCAGAGAAGAACTTGGTTTAAATAAAGATAAACCTAAACAAGGTACTGGTAACAGCAATGACGGTAATACAGCTAGATTTTTTCAAAATTATCAGTGCAGTGCAGAAATTACTGGTGTGGACGAGGAATTGATTAAACGATTTTATGTTTTACTTCAAGTTATGTCAAGTGGAAAAGTTATTAATGCTACAAAATTCGGTCAGTATGCTTTGGATACAGCACAAAGATATGTTAAAAAATATATGTATATTGGTATTATATGCCATCATCTGTCCATAAAGTCCTAATTCACGGGGAAAGCGTCATTCGGCATTATTCAGTGTTACCCCTAGGACAACTTTCCGAAGATGCGCAGGAATCAAGGAACAAAGACTATAAACGATTCAGACTTCATCATGCTAGGAAATGCTCTAGAATAGCTACAAATGAAGATGTTCTACATACACTTTTGTATACTTCGGACCCTTACATAACAAGTTTAAGAAAACCATCTAGTAAAAAGTCCATGGAACTTATAGATGAAGCTTTAGAGCTAGTTGAATAATACAGTGTTTTTTTTTTAGTTAAAAGTAATGGTACATAATAATAGCAGAAATAATTTAAAGAGTTTAATTTGTGTTTATTATAGCATTTAAGGTCATATTATTTAAATATAGTCGTAAATTTCTGAACATTTTTCAATATTTTAAGTTTACTATTTTTTTTTAGACAATAAACACATGATTATTAAATAAATTGTATATTATATAAAAGTACATTTATTCAAAAATACACAAAAAAAAATCAGCAGCAAATCTATGAAAAGAAGTATGTCTATGGAAGTTATGGATTTATGACCCGAAACCGACTCAATCTCCACATAGTGCGACGGCCAAACGTGCTCTTCGAGGCACGGAGGGTAGTCCCTCAACCGATCAGACACCGAAACAATTTTTTGTTGTAACACAAATTACACGCGACCTCCCGGGCACAAAGGTTATTTAGAGTCCAAAAAGTCAAAATTCATAATCTTATTAAATATAGAATTATTGATGAAATCTTTAATAAAATCAAAATACAGTAAAAGAAAACATCAAAATCATAAAATCAGCAATGTCGCTGTGTAATAGCTAATACGCATACCTATTATACGCATAATATCAACTAATTTATTATGGGATAAACTATGTGATCAATACTATGCTGGCAGAGTAACAAAGTACCAAGTTATCTGAGTCAGGGTCGTGTGAGCTTGACAATAGCCCGATAGCGGCTGGAAAAGCTTTGTTATAAACACAAATGTAGCATAAACGGGCATTTCTGTTGTTCACAACACAACGCTTGCAACATGTCATGTTTCATTTTCAACACTGAACTCATAATGTAATTGCTTCATTTCAATATTTCAGACTAGTGTATTAACATTTTCATGAAAAATTGATAGAAGGCAATGCTGTCGTAAATTCATCGAGGGTCTAGAATATTTTTAATTACTTCACTAGGTAAGTACGGTAGGAGTGTGGTGACGAGATGTTTATTAAAGATAATGGTATATAGTAGGCATATGTTTACTTTAACAAACAAACAAACACAAAACTAAAACAAATGACCACACCAAGACAATGAAACTAGTTCTTGAAATATCACTCACTTCAACCCTTTTAGTGTCCCACTGCTGGGCACGGGTCTTCTCTCAACTATCTTACGAGTTGAAAGATTTTAGGCCGCCGCCAAGTGCGGGTTGGTGAATGTCACATGTTCTCGAATGATTAAGTAGTTCTTAGACATGCCAGTTTCCTCACGATATTTTCCTTCACCGATATTGAGCAGCGAAGATGAAACAATTCACACAAAGATGTGCACGACCGGGAATCGAACCGACCTTATCAAAATATGGTTAAAGTAAATATGGAGGAGTACCTACTGAAATCGCTATTCTTACGTTCATGGAAGATCACCAAACGTTTCGTTTAGCTTACAAGTTGCAACAAAATTAATTTAGGATCGCTTCGAAGAAAATTCCTATTTATATTCATAACAAGTTTCAGCCAAGAAAATGGTATAGATACTTAACTTGCTCGTCGTACCTAATTAGTATACAAGTGACTAAATTGAAACTGTCACACAATGAATAAATGAGCATCGTGATGAATCATTAACGTATACAAACAACAAATGAAAGTTTCTTACGTTTAGAACAAAGAAATGGCAAGAGGAATGCTAAGTACACTATACTTTGTGTGATCTGAAAATCTCCTAAAACAAATAATAAAATTCTTTCGTTGATAGCATGTCAATTTCGCAGAAAATTGGTTTCCCCGAGATTTGTATTGATATTATTTTTATGACATCGCTACGTGAAAGGTATTGTATTGGAAACATTCTAAAGGAAACGTTTCTTTTTGAAGAAAAGTAATTTGAGAAACAGAATTTATCATTTTTTTTTATTTGTCTACATTTTTTGAAACATTAAAAAAATATTGAATTTGCAATAGTGTTATCTTGAAGTAAGTTTAAGCTAATATTTTATATTGATATTCCCATGAAATTACAATACTACAGGTACAGTAAAAGGTAAGTATTGCTTCGATGCAATCTCAGAAAAGATTTTTCGTTGTACCACTTGACCATCACATTTTTATCAATATCTAATAATGAGGTAAACTGATACAGAATTCTACTGGCGCAATAACAAAGATTAAGTAATATGGAATATTAACCACAGGAGTTTTAAAATATTTAAGACAATTAAAAAATTATAATTTGGTACATGTCTTAATATGCCAGGTATAAAAGATAGTTAGACGAAAGGAAAATACAGCTGTTCCCTTCTCAAGGTTACGAGATACGAGGGTCCGCGCAGGTGATACGGTAGCATATGTTTGTGATTTGATTCGATTCTCAAATTGTTTTATCTATCTTTTATTTCCTGAACATTGGCTTAATATTTTATTGTAGTTTTGTAAAGCATTGTTTCTACGCCTCGCTGATCAGTAGTCACATTAGGATCGAATCGAGTAAAATAATCTGCAACGAGTAAAAAAATGTCGTTGGGTTTTTCAATTATACCCTGATCAGTTACACTAATGATTGAACGTATGACACACGATGTTAATGATAAAGATTTTGGATAATTACTTTAAATTGTTTTGCTAAGAAATAACTAATGGCAATAATAAAAATATCATCCAGGCCAAGCAGGTGATTGGCCGTCGTAGGCTAGTTTGTGGTTAGCCGCAGCGCCGGTTGTTCATAATATAGTCGAATACAATTCTACAGGAATCCTTGTAAATTTTTAATTAAACTATCAGTCTACCTCCATTTTACCACTTTCAGGACATGTCACCTGTATTAATGTTAAATTAACTATTCCTGTTTAACTCGTGCGAGATCGAATACAGTGTAAACATCTAGGGACTTGGCCGAGATTCAAATTAACTCGTGTCATTGTAGATCCTAGTATAAAGGAGTGATACAGAGGATTGGTGGGATTCTACTGAGATTTAATCTTCCATTTTCAAAATCTCCACGCCCGTATTCCGAAATAAGTTTTTGCTTAGTCTGGATTACTTCTACGGCCAGATTAAGATTAATGTTTTGCAATAAGGTCGTAACAGTTAATTTAGAGTTCACTTAATGTAAATTTAAATAAATTGTCCATTTTATACAACACTAGCGACCTGCTCCGACGTCGCACGGGTAACAGTGGCATATTGCACACAAACTTTCGTCAAGAATCTCGCTGCCTGATGGTCACAACCGCTTGTATTCGTGCAGCAGTTTCGGACAGACGTGGTGCGAGTCTTTGTTTAGTGATTGTAGTGATTTTTGAAATAATACCCTTAATATATTTTTATAATAATTTTTTTTTTAATATAGTGGGACATTAACACACACGGTCATCTGATCCCAAACTAAGCAGAGCTTGTACTATGGAAACCAGATAACTGGTAATATACTACATATAATACTTTTCTTTAGTATATATACTTAAATATAGATAATTACACCCAGACACAAGACAAACAGAACCCACGACCTGCGGCATGTAAAGCAAGTATCTTACCAACCACGCCACCGGCCCGTCGAATTATCCTTGACTTATCGAACTACGAAATTACAACAACCTACTTACTACCGCTACTAAATTATAAACGTCGACTGTCTTTGTTTCATCTTTGCTCAAAGACTTCACTATATCAACGAGTATCTCTTGATTTGGAAAATGTAAACAAACATCTACTTTTATGTATTTGCCTATTTCATAGCATCTTTCACAATCTTACACAGACAAGAACTCGACGTAAGCAATTGAATGTTTATTTTTGACTAGTTTAAAGTTCTCCATGTTTTCCTTCCGTTATCTTCAACCGTAAACATTTTCTAAACCGTCATGATGGTATGCAGATGCAAGCATCTTGTTTAGTCTACAATCGTTACCTACTTCTTAAATAAAACTACTTTTACTTTTACTAGAATACCATTAGTATCTAGTAAATTCCATGATCAGAAGCTTATATATTTTTTGAGAATATTATAAGGTTTCTAATAATTGTTTGCCTCAAATAAGTATTAAGGAATTCATCATGGATTAGATATTTATTGCGAGACAATGCTGCAAGGTTTCAAAATTACCTGTTTACCCGTTTCAAAATATCACAACTTCTGTCTGACCGATTCGATAACAAGTAGGTAATGCGATTTGAACCAAATTATTTTTTTTCATCTCACATCTTGTGCATCTGGGGTTTCATAAAATATTACATTTATAATTATTACTCAAGAAAAATATCTAACAAGTTGCTTTTTCTGCAGTTTTTCTGACATAGTTATTAGCGACTCTATCTAATATGCATTTGGAGTTTTGTCTTCACATGTATCTAAAGGAAGATGCCTGTGTTTATAGGACTCCTGTAGGCTAGTGAACAATAGAGACATTTGGACGGGGCTTCAACTATATTCTATGCATAGAAAAAAATGTAGGGGACTGCATGCATCGGCAAATGCGAAGCTCACGCTTAAGTTGATGAATAATCTAGATTTACGATTAATTTACATTTTATTTTACGCCAATAAAACGTATAAACTTTTATTTGTAGTATTAGAAGTAAAAGCTTATTATTTTCTGTGTAATGACGCACTGATTTCTCTTGTGAGCAAACAAATAGTCCAGAAACCATAAAATATTCGTGGCGTGGAGGTTGTTAATAACATTGGAAGCCTTTACATGTGTAGAGACAATTACATTACCTAGTCTGTTGTTATGTGTTTACCTACTAACATTATCTACTTACGTATTATGAGTTACTTTAATGTTTCTACGAGCATTTAGAGATAAAAATTGGCCTTCAGGTACGTAACGAAGTCTAAACTGTGCCTCTATGCAGAAATACAATTGAATTGAATTAAATTGCTATAGTACTAAATATTTGGGTACCTACGTATTCAAAGAGGTTGCACCTATCGGACATACCGAATCTGGAAATTGAAAATTAAAGATATTTTGTGACTTTTTTAAATACTTTTACTTACTTAAAAGTGTGTGTGATATTGATATTGAAACAAGCACTAAATTAATTGCCCCCTTGTCACGATTAAACAATATAGAAAATATCAATGGCATTTATCTAACCACAACCCATATCTAAATAATAATGATGATCTCGGTAGCTGCCCCTGTAAAAACACTAATTAGGAAATAATTAAGTATTAATTACACGAATGCTAATCTTTAAGGCTCACAAAGGCTCTACTTCAATTAATACGTTAATCAAAACAAGTTATTTAAACACCGTCCCTACCTCTTCTCCCAAACGAGATCTCCAACTTGTTGGGCACTTCGAATCTTATTTTCATATCACTGAACTGCAATCACAATTTAACACCAACGAAACTCATTACACTTCGAGCCAATAATTTCTCCTATTAACTATAGCTAGTTTTACACCCTAAAAGGTGTCTGGTTTTATACACTGCTATCCAAATAAAATAGTCACGCAAAATTGTTTTAAATGCTACGCTACGGAGCGTATCGGATATTCGTCGGTGACATCGGTGTACAGACTGAGCGCCTTCCGCATGGGCTGGCTCCCGCGGCGCCCTACATCGGGTCACTCATACGTAGTCGACGCGTGTGATGAACAGTGATGTAATTTGCATGTGACGAAATGCACACACAGATTAGAGAAAATCTCATATGCTACTTAGCACATTTGGTATTACATTGTGCTAAAAAGAAAATATTTGTAGGCAAGTGTGATTTTTTGCGGCCTTTGAATGTGTTTAAATGTAGATTAGGTTCTCTTCAGCACTCAGAGACGTGAATTAACTTTAATATAGCATTAATACTCGTTTTTTTAAAGGATTTTCGTAAAATGTCGTCTCTGAGTGTGGCCGTAAAGCAGCTAGATAGCTGAGGGCGGGCGATATTACTGAATTTACTTGTAAATTACCTACGTTGTATTGAAAAGATAGCGAATAAGCGAATATGTAGGTAAGATATTGGTGACCTTTTAAGTATTATTAAAGTGTTGCGTTACAGGTGAAATTAAATTAGAACATTCATTGGATACAAGCCATATATTTCACAACCGTTTTTATCAACAAAATTTTAAAGGTATCTAACACTTTCTAAAATTTGCGAGCTGATTTGCATCCTAACAAAGTCCAGCCAAAATGAATTAAACTTTCAAATAGGAATGAAAACCTAGATAAAAATAATTAGCTATTTAGAAGGTAATTAAAAAAAGAAAAGAATTTTTTACTTGAATTTGCATAATAAAAAGAAGCAAATGCTACGAACAGCATCAGAAAGATTAATAAAATGAGGCATCTGCGACAAATCTAAATTACAGTTTAATGATGCCATCAGATTGCAATCTCCGCTAGTTTTGTAACGGCTTGGAATCGTAAAAGAAACTAAATCGGGACATTATTAGGTACTTTGAAAACTATAAACTATAATTTTAACGGATTTACACTGAACTTAACTATTTATAGAGCTTCACTTATGGTTTTTCTGTTTCGTATAATATTACTGGTATGATATGCATGCATTGTAGGTCTCTAGGGATAGATGGTAAACTTTGAGAAAAATTTTGGCGCATCATTAGGTTAATAAAGGTTAGACAAAGGCTAAATATATACAAACTACTTAAATATTGAATTTGTTACTTAAGTTTTAAAAAGCCTCTATGTAAGTACATAATAGCTTTTTCAAAAAAATACGAACCGACTTCAATGTTAATAACTCAAAACTAAACAAAACAATAATTAATATATTATTATTACACATTTAAGTATTAGACATTCTATTATTATTAATATTTTGGTGAAATTTGGTGTAACTTATTTGTTGTGCACATAGTTCTATACGTGTTCTATACATACTTTTACACAATTTTTCTCTACTTAGGGTTTGCTGATAGAAAATTCACATTTGAATTAAGTCCGCCCGTGTAGATACATGTGTTTCCTATTTATAAATTGTCTATGGAAGTGTTTAGTGTACAATAAAAAATAAGAATTATCTATTGAACTATGATTGGCGGAATAATTGCGTAACACACATTTAAAAAACACACAGTCGAATTAAGTACCTCCTTTTTTGGAGTCGGTTGAGAATTATCCGCAGGGACAGGGACTAATCATGAAACCGCCCAAAGTAAGTAGGTAGACACTTTAACTAAAATGTTAAAGTGAAAAGTTAACTAAGTACTTAGACAAGTAGTTTCAGTGTGTCCTATTTCCATAATGTTACGTGTTAAATAATTAGTACATTACGTTTACTACAATTTACTTAATTTTGTTTAGTCAGGTGTGTTACTTTTTTTCATTTTTAAAAAAGAAGCATAGATCTACGTATTGTAATGTACTGAAACGTAGATCTCTGAACTACCTATTTAGGAATAGATATTACTCAGCCTACCTAAGGGGACTATGAGACCGTGTGAAGGTCTAACAAGTAAAGAAAAAAACACTTCAACTTAACACAATTATTTTTTCAAATTAACACACTCGGCCATCTGATCCCAAACTAAGCAGAGATTGTACTATGGAAACCAGATAACTGGTAATATACTACATATAATATTGTTCTATTGTAAATACATACTTAAATATAAATAATTACACCCAGTCTCAAGACAAACAGACATGTTCATCACACAATTAACTGACTTGGGTGGAAATTGAACCCACGACCCGCGGCGTGGAAAAAGTATCTTACCGATCACACCACCGCACCGGCCTGTCAATTAGATAACTGTTTATAACTGTAAGTCCCCACTAAGTATAAAATACAAGGGTCGTAGGTAGCAGTGGCAAAGGGTGGATGTCTGAAAAGGGAAGCCGGAGCAAAAAAGTTCTTACTTAAGAAAATAATATATTGAAATAAAACTACTTTTTAACGGATTTTATCGCGGTTTATTTTAGATTTTAGATCCCGACGTTTCAAAGTCTTTTCAGACTTCATGTTCACGGGTGGACTGAGATATTTGACGTCCAAAAATATTAATCACAATTATTACTGACTACCTTCAAACATTAATATTTAAGTTGCGTTCCGATACTTGTACCAAAACCCAAGCAAAATCAACTCAGAATTCAAGACACGGTGAGCTCAGTTTGCTTAAATCGGAACGCAACTTAAATATTAATGTTTGAAGGTAGTCAGTAATAATTGTGATTAATATTTTTGGACGTCAAATATCTCAGTCCACCCGTGAACATGAAGTCTGAAAAGACTTTGAAACGTCGGGATCTAAAATCTAAAATAAACCGCGATAAAATCCGTTAAAAAGTAGTTTTATTTCAATGTGTGATATTCGCGTAAATCTAAGACAATACTAAATAATATATTATTATCTTCAATACCGTCATGCCGCCGCGCCGTCACTGACGTCTCTATGGCGACCACCACCTTCATATCATTGGTAACTACTTATTTTTGATGCTATCTAAAACTCATAGGCGATAGGTACATAATTTTAATGAATTAATCAATTCCTCAAGGGAAGCCGATTGGAATCGGCCTATGTCGACTGTTCGCCACTGGTAGGTATATTACTAAAAGGATACAGGAGCACTTCCTGAGCGATTCATGGCCACAAAACAAAGTACAAGAAAGCATTCGGTCAATAAACTGAATCCGCAGTATCCGACGATTAATTAAGGTTAGTTAAAAGTAAGTCTAGTCTAGTCAACAAGGCGCTAGGCGGCTTGTTTTATACGAGTAGCAGTAACTTATTTGCAGTATGTAACTACAAGCGCAACTTCGCGTCGACTGTGTGAACATAAATCCATAAAATTTTGCATAATAATATTAAGTACCTCCAGTGGCGAAGAGTCTATATAACCAGATTCCCATCGGCTTCCCTTTACGATTCGGTCTATATTACTGGAGTTCTTAGGTCAAGTGGTGAACAGATATTCTTTTGGGTAAAATGTATTTTTTGGTCCGTCTTCCCTTATTCAGATTTCCACCCTTCGCCACTAGTACCTACCTTAGTTTACTAAATTAGATTCTGGATTATAAAAAAAAGTTCAGATGCCCAATAATAACATCTGTATTTTTCCTGAACTCATAGGTAGATACTTAATTATTACCACTATTGCCACTGCTGGGCCCAGATTCTCGCGATTTTGACATTTAACTCTAATAGACAATAATAAAATCCTTAATCCTTTTCTTCGACATTATGTCTATTAGAGATAAATGACTAACGCGACAGAATCGAGACCCAGCAACCCCTGAAGGCGTGTTAAGTATTTAAGATTCCAAAGCTGTTATATATAGTGGTTATGGTTAGAGATAATTAAAATTTAACCTATCCTACAACCAATATAGTTTTGTAGGTATTGAATAGTCAAATGTTTTATATATAATGGTCTTATCTTTGTATCGTATTGTTTAGGTACGGAGTTTTACATTTTAACATTGTTACTGTTATTACCGTTTACCGTTAACGTTTAGTTAATTTAAATAAATCGAACGAGTAAGTAAATAAAGCTGTTGCGGTTTCAATGAGACGTTTCCTTTGCAAAAAGATGAAATACTGTTAATTCACAGTACATTGCCCTAAAAGCTTAGCAAGCCCTTTGTTGGATAAATTGATACATATTTTTACATTGTCGGCGTTCCCAGGTTTATTTAGGATAAAAGGAACAAATTGCTGTTTTCAAAGCTAGGCGTAAGTGAATATCATACAGATTTATTAAATAACATTATACTAAAACGAGGTTTAAGCTTAGGCGGAGTTACTTGGATTTTACGTAGAAACAAACGCGGACTTATTATTACGCTAAACCATATTTCAAGTAAAGTCCTTAAGTTTTATATATTTTATAAGTCCGTAAGATAAATACTAGCATCAGCCCGGGTAATCTATACTGATATTATACAGCTAAAATCTTTGTTTGTTTGAACACGCTAATCTCAGAAACTACTGGTCCGATTTGAAAAAATCGCACTATTAGATAGCCTATTTATTGAGGAAGGCTTTAGGCTACTTTTTATTGCTTTTATTTTTATTTTACTGCTGGGAATGATATGTAGTTCAGACGGGCATAGCCGCGGCGGACAGCTAGTTAAAAATGTGTAGGTTAATGCATATTAAGTAGCTACCAAGACTTATCTACATAAATACTTAGTGATCAACTTAGGACATTTTATCCCTTCGATTTCGACACAAAGGTGGTGTCCCACAGCGGCGCACGAATCGGTTACTCAAGCAGGTGTGTCCAGTTATTTATGTGGCGAAAAAAATGTTGATAGCGTCAAACGCCACCCATAACAAGGTACATGCGAAATGGAGTAAGTACCTAATTATTTTAATATACACAAGGTTAGCTCGAATGCGGTAGCAGCTCACATGAACTATGAACTAAGTATATGTGGCTCAACGCTGTCAACGTAATGCACGCACGAAAATGTGCGTACGAGTACGTGTGACACGTGCGTAGCTTTATCTCGAGAGATTTTTGAATCACACCGAGACGACACGTCACGCGTCGTAGGTGTGCTTAAAAAATAAATGTGCAGTTACACAGTCGTTGATTAATTTTCAAACGTGGAAACGTTTTTATGGAAACGTAGGTACAACACCAAAGCATTTTGAATTGTAGTGTGCGCTGCTGTGGGACAGAACCTTAATAGTAGTTTATATGGATTTGACGTTCAATTGAGCGTGCATTGATGATGTCAAGTGACTAGAACGCTACTTGATTGGAACTGGTCATTGTTATTGCAAAGATAGACAATTGTTTTACAAACCTATGGTAACGTCCGGTGCCTATGTTGACCAAATTAAAATTTAACTAAGTAGGTACGTAGGCACTCACAACATACCCACTTAAAAGTCTTATTGAGTACTTTATTATTAGTAGGGTTTAATCAACTGCCCTTCTAGTCTTCTACTCCTTTCAACTATATTATCCACACATGCTGGCTAAACGCGGGTTGGTGGATGTCACATGTCTTCGAAGGATTAGTTCTTGGACATGCCGGTTTCCTCAGGATGTTTACCTTCATCGATATTTAGCAACGGCGATGAAACAATTCACACAAAGATGTATGGTCACAACCGGGGATCTGAAACCGCGACCACATATTTCAATTGCGAGGCCAATACCGTTGCGCCATCGCTGGTCTAGGTTTTATTAACCTAGGTTGTAGTATGAAGCAGTCAGACTGCGTCTACTCATTTTTGAAAAACTTCTAAATCACACTTCGGCTTCGATGTTCGATAGTAGGAAGCAGGATAAACCAGAATAGTTTGCGTATTTCGTATCACCTACCTACATGGTTCTTGACAATAGATGTATCAGCCAAAGACGTAAGTACTATAGGTAAAATGTGCTGTTCTCTAGTCTTTTTAAAAAAATATGTCTTAGTGCGAACGTCCTAAGGTTGCTTATAAAATATTACCATCAAACAATAGTTCGTAAAAGTTGAGAGGAAAGGACAATGCAAACCAAACAAAGGCGATGGCTACCCGCGGCTCGCATAGCAATCAGCCTGGAGTCACTACCGCAATACCCAATTTATGTAGGTATGTGATAATAAATAATGCCCGGTCATAATGAAAAATAGCTACGAATCCTAACAAGTAGGAATTTTATTTATTTATTTGATAAGGAAAACCAACAGCTATGTAACATACTGAAAAAGTAGCTAAATAAACAACAGTAAGCCAATAATAATGGGGGCTGAATCACCTTCGTCCGTGGGTGTGCATCTTTAATTGAATCCCTACACTTGGTCGCCGGGTGGTGCAATTTGGGTGGCAATCAACTGGTAGTAGGCTTTGGTCGTGGTTAGTGACCACTCACCAGACAAAGACGCACCGCCAAGCGGCCTTGCCGTGTTCCGGTGCGATGTCTGGTGACACCATGCAGAGAGGGTGGGTCGGAATTGTTGCTCCTTTAAGGTTTCAAACCATATAGAGGTTCATGCCACTGCCACCTTCTCACCGATAATCATTTGTAATCACGAGTGAATCGGTATACTGAGCTGACGCGTTCTATCGTAGACCACATCATTGCTTAACATCAGGCAAGTTGTAGTCAAGCGCTGGCGCTGAAGAATAAAAAAAATAGGATTTTCTTTGAAATAAAACTACTTTTTAACGGATTTTATCGCGGTTTATTTTAGATTTTAGATCCCGACGTTTCAAAGTCTTTTCAGACTTCATGTTCACGGGTGGACTGAGATATTTGACGTCCAAAAATATTAATCACAATTATTACTGACTACCTTCAAACATTAATATTTAAGTTGCGTTCCGATTTAAGCAAACTGAGCTCACAGTGTCTTGAATTCTGAGTTGATTTTGCTTGGGTTTTGGTACAAGTAAATTAAGCACTGGGTCCCAAGCTGGTGGTATATTCCAACCATTTTCTCTGTTAAAATTAGGATGTTTTTTTTTTTCTGTAGTGTGTGAACATACTCAAAAAGGCCCCAACCATTACTTGAGATTTGATAAAACACAGGTCCTTGTCAAAGAAAACCGGTTCCTACCAAGAATGATCCGCGAAGCTATTGAAATTGAGTCTAAAATAACAAAGAACAAATTATTTATAAAAATTAAGTTTAGCCTGTTCCAAGTTATTTTGGTATTAACTTCGATATAGTTTGCAGTGACGATTTCGTCACTGCAAACTATACTTACCTCGTGTATTGGATATGACATGCATATCAATTTACAAGGTAGCTAATACAAAATGACTACACACAGCCGCAAGTAAAACACCTGACACATTCTATTATCTTTCAGAGTCAGAGACCTATGTATGAGTATAGTTAGTTAGTATGTAGCTACGAATAATAAAAGTCGTATATAGCTAGTAAGTATACATACATATAGGTAAGCCAATCATTTTTTACGGGGTGAAAACTCTGTAAAGGTCGCCGTTACTAAAACAGCGGTGGCGCAGCGGTTCGGGCCTCGCCATAGAAATATAATGTCGCAGGTTCGATTCTCGGTCATGCCCACACATCTTTGTGTGAATTGTTTCATCGCCGGCATGTCTAAAAATTAATCATTCGAGGACATGTGACATCCACCAACCCGCACTTGACCAGCGTGTGTGGATTAAAGCCTTAAATCTCTCAACGCGTAAGATAGTTGAAAGAAGACCTGTACCCAACAGGGGGACATTGAAAGGGTTGAAGTGAATGGGGACACAGCGGGTACCTATGAAGGAGTCTCTGCCCACAATGGCAGACTCAGGCTACCCACTCTAAACACCACGGTAGCCAGCCGCGGGTGATTGAATGACAATCCTGTGAACTCATAGATCTACAACTAGGTCCGCCACCGCAGTTGACTTTTAGTAGGCTCATCACTGGGTAATTTTTTACTCTTGCGTTTTTTTTTATAGACAGCCTGTGGTTAGAGCAGACTGCCTCTTCCCCAGAGGAATCCTACCTGGTATAACTAGGCGGGCGTTACTGGAACTAGAATATTTGATTTCTAGTGCCAAGTTGAAAAAATATCATTAGTACTTGTAAAAGTTGTGTACATTACTAGTCCTTAGTTTAATCGTCAGGGATTCGTGCGTATGAAGTATCTTTTTAGGTAGGCTGCAAGTTTTCAGTGCAGTGCACTGCTATGTGCTAATATGTCAATGATGATGCAGATTGGATTCTAAGACACTTAAGTATTAGTTATTGGAGTGCAGTTCAGTGACATCCGTTGCAAACAACTAGAGCATCTTCACGCAACTTGCCGTAATTGATTTTTAATTGCGATACCTACGTTCATATCAATTGTTTATGACGTAAGTACTTACCTATTATTTACGCATTGGACCACAGATGTAGATAAAAAATAACTATTGTGATCGGGATAAAAGAGAGATGAATGGGATCAGGACTTACCGTAAGCCTCAAGGCGCTCCCTTTTAGTGCTACACCTCCAAAACTTCATCACGAGTTCTTGCGAAAGTTCACAAGTTGACACAGCGCGCGCGCGCTAACTCAAGTAGCCATCGTTTGACTGTCCGATTGAGGCCGAAACAATGACTTTTGTTTACAAATGAACGACGCGGCGGATTTATTAAATTGTCGAGCGATGTGGCCGGCCGCAGTACTCCAATGAGCCGAGGCAGAACGAGTGCATTGAACGTATCCGACGGACAATCTCCGGTTGAGTTTCAACCGGTCTATTAGAGGATGTCGTGGGAGGCTTCACGTCACTTTAATCCCTTTTAAATCTACCAGGTTAATTGAAACAAATGTTGTAGCGTAAAAAAGTTTTATTTCTATCACATCATGTCTTCCTACTGTTAAATTTTTGGAACATAGACGCCAAAATATATCTTGCTAAGAGCAAATCACATGATTCGAAGCAAATTATTTTATCTCAAAAATATTTTTCTATTGAATATTTCAACCGTTGTATAAATGCATACCTAACGTGAAAAATCTTTCGACTTTTTGACTTCGCAATAAATGAAAATATGTTGTTTAGCTTTACAACTGACAGGCTATTGCAGAAAAATAACCCTTTCGTCTGATATGAAAATAATGTTTCCGTTAAATATAATTTTAATTACCGAATTAGATCAAATGGATAATTAACTCAGTCTCAAGGGTAGACTGCATTCTAGATTTCTTAAAATGTTGAAATTACCACTTATTTCAATTTTATTAACGTTGTTAATTAATGCCCTTTCTAGCCATTTGACTAACTTAGTTTAAATCTGCTCCGAACCTTACATGCTATTGCACTATAAAAATACACAGATAAGCATAAATTCTAGGCACATTTCTGTACTGTCTATAATGGATACACACTTCTATCAGGTTTAAATTAGCTAAAACTATCCTAGGTCACAATAAAATGAGATTATCAAAATTACCTCAGGTAAATGTCTTTTCGACGCATTTGATATCAAGTAACATACACTACCAGACGTAAATAAATCGTTGGGATAAACAAAATAATTGCCAATTACTATTTAAGTAGGTAATTTACTAACATGGTACTATATAAAGTAAAGAGTTAGTCTTATTCATAAAAATCTTAAAAGACTCTTTAGTTAAAATGTACTGTCTTACTAGTAATAAATGTCAAGATGACATACAAAACCAAACGAATCATAAACCTATTTTAGCTATAATGAGCTTATAAGATGTTTATGAATAAGGGGGTAAAAATTGAAATCAAACATTTCATGTTTCTATTAGGCTTCGTCAACCCGAAAGCATTATTATCACGCGTCAAAGCGTTAGCATCCAGTTGTTATTTTGTGGTCCAGCCCTATACCGCTACGTTTTGTTACAGAGGCCCTGGTATCAGCTTTTAAGCATGCCTACCCCCTAGTCGAAGATTGCGCAAAGGTGAATTTGTATGGCATTTTAGCAGCCATAATAAAATAAATACTAAGGGTCGTGGAACACCTATCAACTGGGAAACGGATCGCAACCGTAACGCTTTCACCTCGCAGCCAACCACACGTCAACCTTACGTAAGCACGTAACCAGCCATCTACTCGGCTACGACTAGGCGACGCCGGGATTACGTCGAACCTGCTTTGTGAATGATAGCCAATGCAGCACGTTCGGAGGAACTGCAAGTCGACCACGTACGCACTGTACCGTGGTTCTTGGCCTAATCAGAGGCGATTAGCGATGACCTATATTAACATTTTGCTGCGCCCTTACAGAGTTCATATTGTGTCTTCATTTTTAAAGATCTTTTGGTATTGTACACATGAAAATACGTTACAATTCAGTTTAGTGTACGTTGTAGTAGGGAATTACGCAAAAATGAAAATGAACTAGCGCGAGTCGATAAGGTGAGATCTCTTTTCGAGTTGATGTGTGCTATTGGTCCCATAAAGGAACCAATTTTTGCGATAAAATTTTACGTAAGAAATTCACAACATGCCTTTTGTATGTTCCTAGACTTGTCAAACAATTCAGCTAGCAGTAGATGCGATATTTCTACGTCGCGGTACAGCGTAGCGCTAGTCTGGGACACATTAACGCGTTGAGGAGCGATAAATACGCTTTGTTTGACGAAGCGTTTAACTTTTCTTATCTGTCTACAAAACAGCGTCAAAATATAACGATTTTGTTGCTCATTTAGTACATAGCTTAGCGCGCGCACTACTTACAGCTACATCACTTATCGCTGCATTGTAGCCAGACAGTAACAGATAATAAAGAAAAATACAATAATTTTAGTAGTTAAAATTAATTCGACACGCGAAAATAGCACACAATAATTCATTTTTTGTTCGAACTTAAAAGATTTTGATATTCATATTATGATAAATTAATACATATAAAAGAAATTTGTATACATTACAATAAAAGAAATCGCTCTGAATAATATACGTGAATAATTTCAGTTACTTGCCTAATAATTTAAAAAACTTAAATAACTACAATTAAAACTTGGATCACATAGGAATCCAGTATAATGTCGACTAATAAAAACTTAAAACTGTCTACATCACTGAGTAGAGTTTATTTTGCTTTGGCAGCATCTTAAAACAGTAATCGATGAGTTGTGATGATTTTTCACATAACCTAATTTGTGTTGGAACTAGTTTTAACGAATTTCATTCGGTTTTTATAACGTTTCGGTTGCGGTTTATCTATTCTTGGGTAAACCGTAAAAGCTACCGAAACGACGAGATATAAGACGATTAAATCTCTTAGATAAACCGCAGCAAAATCTATCAAAACGTGTTTCATTTGTGAGTAAAATATCCGTATTGTCACTGTGATTAAAAAGTAAAGGAAACTAGCAAACCCGGCGAACTCCGTTTCGCCAACAGATGGCTTCATTTTACGTAACATTTTCCCGCTTTTCTGTTGAAATTTTTCCTGAATTCTCCTGCTATAAATCTCACGGAGCCCGAGACCTTTCCAACGAATGCAAAACCGTGGAAATCGGTTCGTGCGTTCTGGAGTTATAGCGTCAAGAAGGAAAACCCGACTTATTTTTATTAAAGGAAATAACTACAACTTGTAGTAAGCACAATATTTAACAGTTAACATGTAGACACACCTTAACATTTTTGCTTTTAGTATAGGAACTTTTTATTTCAATGTTTAGTAGCTTCCACTAAAAAAAATATGAATTTTCTTCTTTTACGTTGAACTTTTTAACTTATTGCAGTCACCAAATAACTATAGCAGGTGTATGTAATTACAACTAACTAAATTTAGACTGGCGCAGAGTGGCCGCGTAGCGACGCATCACGTCTTCCGCTTAAAGCATATTTATTTGTATTTTCCCCTTTATTATGATACTTCATTTCACTTCATCCCTTTCTGCCCCACTGCTGGGCACGGGTCTTCTCTCAACTATTTAACAGTTGAAAGTTTAGGCCTTAATCCACACACGCTGGCCTAATGCGGGTTGGTTGATGTCACATGTCCTCGAACGATTAGTTCTTAAACACGCCGGTTTCCTCACGATGTTTTCCTTCACCGATATTGAGCAGCGGTTATGAAACAATTCACACGAACATGTGTAGGTATGACCGGAGGCCGAACCCGCGACCTTATATTTGAGGCGAGGCCAATTCCGCTGCTCTTTAATAAGATACAAATTTGTGTTATGCAAATATAGAATCACGCATGTACCACCAATTTTACAAAAATAAAATATAGGGTGGGATAAGCCTACAATTAGGCTCATCTAAGTCATAGGTCATCTCACAAAGCACTCTCTAGACTGAATGCGGAGGAGACGTTAGTTAATAGCGAGCGCAGTTTCTTTGTCTAACTCCGACAGTGTGTACTGACGCCTAGTATGATGACTAACAGACTGTATATACCACAGATATTAGATAAATTCCAATTTTAGATAAAATACGCCAATAATTTTTTATCATTGTAAATCAATGATTTTAATAAATAAAGTTACCTTTTACCACGGTACCTACACTTAATCAAAATTTATTGCTTTGTTGACAACCTAATGTCTTTAAAAAGTACCTGTTCCAGGTTAAAACTATGCAGTGTGCACTGCAAAATAGATGTAAATAACTGCACGTAATAAACGTTATATTCCATTGAAATAAATACAATGTATAGCAATAGCTTAGACAGCATTATACATTACGATCATTAAAATGAATTAAACTTAAATATGAATTCAAATAGCTGATATGTATGAAAATTGTATTAAAAGAAAATGGATCTGCAATGATTCAGCCAAGCTGGTTAAGATAGGTATACATTATTATTGTGTCACATATAACATGACATATCCAAACACAAATCCGAACTTATCTCAAATTGTGTATTTCGAATTCTAGGTAAATATACAGAGATAAATAATGCTACCAACAGTCACAAGGGAGGCGTTTCAAGAAAATTCCCATCTACCTTTTTCATAGTAGTGTGATGGCAGACAGGAAAAACGTTTTATCAAACTATGTAATAGCATAGTCAATTCATTGAATGAAATATTCTTATTATCATTCTAAAGTGCTATCACATTGGGAGTATCAAACTTAAGATGGTAATTATCGTAAACACGAGCATAATTTATGAAGGCACTGCTTTCTGATATTGATATAACATAGGTTGTGACACAATCAACCGAAAACTACTTTAAAGATATCACTCTGCTGTTTTCTATCAACCACATTTGCTTCAAAAACAAGCAACTTACATGTGGCCAACAGTTTCTACATAAGTAGACCTCATTATTACAAAACACAATATATAAACCCTAAAGTAATCTACATAGCTAATCACTAATATTAATGGTGTATACATAATGATTAATTATACTTAGAGATAGTTGCTACTAAATTAGTTTTTCAACCAATACTGAAAAGGTGTTACCTAACTATCCTTGCTAAATTATTGCCAAAGTTACGTGTGGCATTACGAATTATAATTTCCTGGGAACAGTTTCAATTTACAACAGGTCAGTCGCGAGATCTGTCACGTGAAAAGCATAACAAGGGCTTTGCACTACAATCTTGGTAGTCTCAGGATTGCTCGCACTTCCTCCCAGTTGTGATGCTTTGTCACATTTCGATCAATGTCAGTGGGCTTTAGCCAGCATAAGCTGCCAGTCAATGCCTGTACCATGCGCCTTGAACTCGCGTTTGGAAATGTGATACGGGCGTGACGATGTAAGCTTGCTGTGGTTGCTGCACGACAGCCAGCGGTATGACCTGCTGCGCCATCTCAACCTGTTGGCCGCCCTCTTCGGGCACACCAAGAGACTGCACGCAATGTTGCTGCGCTACCTGCTGCGTCAATACCTGCTGGTGCTGGCTCACTTGCGGCACCAGCATCTGTTGCTGCATCTGCGCCTGCTGCTGCGGCGTTTGTTGGTGGATCACCACGTGCGCCTGGTTCTGCATTTGTTGGTGTTGTTGCACCTGCACCTGTTGTACTTGCTGTTGTTGCTGCTGTTGTTGTTGTTGTTGTTGTTGCTGCTGCTGCTGCTGTGCTTGTTGTTGCGCCTGTTGGGCTTGTTGTTGTGCTTGCTGTTCCCGCTCATGCTCTTCTTTCTTCTTAGCTTCTATCGCTGCTTTCTTCGCATCAGCTTTCTCTTTCTCCTGCTGTATTCTTATGGGGTCCTTATTCTTGTCGTACGTCATGCACTTACCACTACGGAAAGGCACCATGTCTTTAGGAATATCTTGTTTCTTTGTTGCAAACTTAACATGTGGGAACTGATCCTTCATAAAAGCTCGAAATGTTGAGTAACCCATAAGTTTTACACCTGGCTCAAGAATTTCCCCATACTCTTTGTAAGCTTCAAACAGGTGCTTTCTAGAGTATCCTTGTATTATAACAGTCTTGCTACCTTTCTTGTTTTCACTTGAAGGTTGAACATCTTTAGGAGAAGACGCATGTTGCTTCAAATACTCCTTCAAGAAATTAGTTGCATGTTTATAAATATCTAGAGTGAAGGTGTTATATGGCTTCTTTCCCACATTGCCGTGTATGCGCGGCGCGACCCCGTGCGTCATTACGTGCTGCCTTATCCGCTTTAGTTGATAATGTGTTACATTTTCAAGGTATAAGAATGCCTCTAAACATACTTTTCTTCCCTGATAAACATAGCAAGCTCTTAGTCTCCTCCTAACTTTGTGCCGTGATGTTTCAGCTGGATTCGCCAAGCTAGCCATAGTGATGCCCATCAAGTACATGTCATGCTCACTTTTAGTCAGTTCAGCAATATTGAGTCGATGACGGTAGACAGCTTCTGGGTTAAGTCCACGATAACAATTGTCTTTACAATCACATCCTCTTCTGAGCCTTTCCATTACCTGAAAGTATAAATATATATGAATTAAATGTTACAAATAATTATTACTACTGCCCACAACTTACAATACTTCAAGTATCCTGGGAGCTTATTACCAAGACAAAGTATCTTAGTGATGAAGGCTGTTCACAACCCATGTACCAATTTTCATTAAAATCCATTTGATAGTTTTTGCATTTCACATTTTTGTTAAACACACAATTTGTTACTAGTATGTGGAAAAGTGGATGGTGGTGGTAGTGGTGTGCTTATTTTATTTTTTGTTCTATAGTAAAAAAATATGTGTTTTCTTGGGTAGGAAACACCATAGATCATGTGATTGAGGAATCACATAATGCCTTTTTGAGCAACTTAATTAACAACAAAGCATCATACTTGTATTTGTAGGCAGAAGAGAATATACCAACTTTTCGACAGCTGTTTAGGTCCCATTACGTAACAGCGGGTGAGCCTAACACCGTTTATCTAGTAAAATTCCAAACTTTTTCTCAACCTGGGACCTTGCATTATTAAGCAAACACGTTTACACTTAGTAAGTTAATTCTAGTAACTTGAGTAGTAAGATACTAATAGGTACTAACTTGTTCTGGGTTATCTTCTAACTTGTTGTCAAGTACTTCTTCATCACTATCAGACTCAGCCTTTTTCTTTTTCTTATTCCCAGTCTTTTTTTCAACTTTTGGCTTTGTTTCAACATCCAATTCAGCACTTACATGAGACTCAAATTCTATACTGTATGTACCAGGTATGTTTGACAGATTTGCAGTACCATTTTCAACTTGGATTGTGTGCCCTTGCCATAATACCTGAAAATATTTTAATTATAATCAATAACTAGCAAAATAAGTAATGTGTGAATAAAGCTTTGTATGAACGATTGGTATGCAACACAGCAGCTGTGAGGATTGATAATTTGATAACATATTTATATATTTAGGATACAATATAGGTTTCTGCTGTATAAATACATTAGAATAATTTCTATGAAATCATAACATAATCAACTTAAAATGTAAAAAAATAAATGTAATTTCAAACTAATTATAATCCTTGTCCACAAAAGTTTATCACTGCTGCTTAGCTACTGAATGGTCAACCCACTTTATTAATAGTTTGAAATACAGAAACAACTCTTAGCAACATTTGTTGTCTTTCAAGACAAAAATTGTATTCGGACAGTTTTCATTTTCTGCATTATGAATTGAAGCATGATCTTAAATCAGTTTTCTGTGTACTGAAATTAAATATAGTAAAGATATTACCTGTTCCTGATGCCCATTATAGGTATGTTGTTGCATGTTTTGTGCACCCATTTCAAAGACATTGTGCTGTCCCATGACAGGAGTGTGCCACTGGGCGCTCTCGCTGTACTCGCCGCCACCGTTCTGATCAGCGTTCTGTATCGACACGATGATCGCCTCCTTGCTGTCCACACTCCGTCGTTCCACTGACAGCAACGAGTGAAGCACCTCACTTGCTTCCTTCTCCGCAGGATTCACAACCTCCATCTTTTCAAACGACATACCGCTTGCTCGACGCTATAACCGATCGTTCACATAAAATCACATGTAAGTAATATGTACGTACATACGTGTATGTACAAAGCGACACCTCTAACCCGCCCATTGCTATGTGGTTTGGTCAAACAGCCCCAAAATAAAGCACAATGCTAGAAAACCGCGATAATTTTTCAAATTCATGTAAATAAACATAACAAAAACCGCGCAATTATTAACCTTAATCGCATTTTTTAAGTTTCATTATCGCATAGCGGATCGAACTCCCGTGGAATATTGGGCCATATAGTCATACCAAAGAAAGAATAAAACTTACCCTTTTCACAGTATTTTGACGAATGTGATGTTTAAAAATGTATCCACACAATTTTGTATAGGCTTGCGTACGTTTTTATTTACTTCATCTTGATATTATAGTCATAATTATACAGGAATTCACAAATAATTCAGCGAGTTCACGAGAAGCAATATGGCGATACACTTTCCGTGGAATAAATTCGGAGGACGCCGTGAAGAACGAACAACAATTTGGTACAGTGCATCACCGCCAGATAGCGGTGTTAACGCGTTACTTCCGTACCGACGCTTGTAAGGCGGGAATTTTAAAATTAGTGCATACTAAAATTTCTTGTAGTAAAATCAATGAAAAATGATTATGTAACGCGAAATTAATCCGTAGGAAATATTAAAAAAAATAAAAAATATTAAAATACTATAGGAAATATTGCTGCTATTGTGTTCTGTTTATGTTTTTTGGCAATCTTTTCAATAGTGATAACTTGTAAACACAACAAACGCCGATATCATTATAAAAATCAATGTTACTTTCGCTGTAATTTCACTCAAAAACGGGCTTACCTATTCAAACCAAATGTTTAGGCATTGTTCGGACTATTTAATAGATGGTTTATGTGAAGTTTGCACAAAATCGTTTGAGCGGTTCTTTATTTACCACATTTTTTGTAAATTGTTGAGTGGGCTGAAGCTACCCGGGCGAAGCTGGGGCGGACCGCTAGTTTTGCATAATATGAATTTGATTTGAAGAATATGAAACATTATGCTCAATTAGAAAAAATAAAATGTTATGTTGAAGAACTGAAGGGTCCGCAACGACGTGGAACAAAATAGAGATTGATTGAAAATATGAACGTGCGTGCCTGCGTGCCTTGCTTCGTAGCAGTGCAGTAGTGCTTAAATACGTAAATAGGTACTACATAAATATATTCGTAATCCCATTTTAGTAGGCACCTGCGCCTTAAACGCAGGTACTTAATTTAGCTTTCTATAAATTTCAGTTGGAGTTAATTTAACGTATTTTATTTTCGATCCATTACTGTAATTTAAAATATTGAATATGAATTTTAAATCATGCATTTGATTGCCAGCGAAAATATCAAAAAAATTGAATTAAGAACAAATTCATGCCCCTGAACGAATGAATGAAACGAGAGAGAAATAAAAAAGAAAACAAAAATCAGTAAATATTATGTGTCACTCACTCCACGAAAAACGTTTGTTATTAATTTTGTTTTATTGAGTGAGTAGTTATATTATCAACATAAGTAACGTTTGAGTGTACTTACCTACCTATATTACTGTTTAGAAACAATAATTGCATGTTGCAGTGAAATAGAACTCATAAAGAACCATAATTATAATAATTACAATTATAGTTTACTTTTAGTTTACCTACTGTGGAAAGAAAAAGTATGTGAATTATTGAATGGGTAAGAATGTCCTTCTAGGAGTATTATTTTTAAATAATTATTTCGTTTACATAGTAATTGCTAATCTTACCATACCATTAATTAATAAATGTCTTCGAGGTAAGGCTAACAACCATATTATTTTTGTAAATAATAGTGCCTACTTAGGTAGTTAACTATCTAAAAATAAAATTCGTAGTTTAGGTACTTACCAGCGGCAGCGTCTAAAGCGAAGCAACTGCTGCGGGACTTCACGACGGCACCCGGTGACGCACCATCGGGCCACTCCATCTTCTCTTCCATAGCCTTCGAAGCGCTTTTCTTGAACTGCTCCAAAAAACTGTCAATTTGTGTTTCGATGCTAGTCGGGGAGGTGGCCATCGTTTCCACCGAAACACCCAAAACAAACACAACACGGTAACACACCGCCGCCGTTTACATTTTACGCTTTAGTTTTACGCGCTCTTTGTTGTATAACAAATCCATGCGTTCAAATTCTCAATGAAAGACTCGCGGGCACATTTTTGTCTGTTTTCATTTTTGGAATCGTTCATCGACCTGTGTTCGCGTTCACACAGGGTACCTATCAAAGGAACCCGCGGAACGTCCCCGACCCCGAACCCCGAACACGACTGTGCAGTGAACGACTATTCCGTGTTCTTAATATTCTAGGGTTGGATAACTACGCACGGTGTTTGATATCGATAAAATTAACTTCCTTCTCGTTTAAGCTTTTCCTTAATGCAGTAAAAAAATCATTTATTTACGCTTAAAAGAGAATTGACAGAGTAAACCTAGTCTGTTGCTGTTGTGACACGTCGTTTATTATGTATTTAGATGCATTTTTGCTTTAATGCTGTTGGCTTTTTGCTTTTATTCTTCACCTATTTAATGTCAAGGTGTGCCTTGCAGATCTTATAAACAAAATTTTGGAAAATAATCAAATGTGCTTCCGTTTGAATACTATGAAGGGGCAGCACAACCATTTTGTCGAATGGAGTCGCTGCTCCAATGACGCTGGAATGCCCTGGAGCACAAGGCAGTTTTAGGTCCAGCTTGATTAAGCCCACAGAGGCGCTCTTTGATCTCGCTCCAACCTAAAACTGGCCACGGGCCAGCACTACTTGGTAGATGGATTAAAAGTTAGTTATTTATTTGAATTAAGTGCATTATTTCCGCTTCTTTATTTGAGTCCTCAATGCTTTGCTTAAAACAATTTCACTAAACATTTTATCGATATGGCATTATCCGAGCGACCACCTCTTGATAAAATCGTTTACTACAGATACCGCTATTCTGGCATGGCGCAACGAAAATAAAGCGACACCCACTGACATCTATCGATCGCTCCAAACAGCTGTTTAACTGTGTTGCCATCATCTTTTTTTATTGCTAGCTTATTAAAGGTATTTTTTTAAAATGTTTATTTTTAAAAAAATACGAACATGATAAAATGTAGTATTATAATTTGGTTATTTTCAGGCGGTGAATATGATATATCATCTTTATGCGGATGACGTAGTACACGTGTAATAGTGGTGTATGTGTACGTATAAAGATTTATACATGTGTGTGTGTGGCAAGAGGCGAGGGGGTCTCGGTTGCTGGTCGCGCACGCTGCGTGCATTAGCCAGAGCTGCGCGAAGAGCGCGTGTAGTTTGTGATATTATAGGTGACTGGAACTGTCACACACGAGACTACACCCGGCCACAAAATGTCAAGTAAGTATTAAGTTATTATTACTTAATGCACCGGCTTTTGAACTGCACATATTTCATTTATTTCCCGCCTTTGTTTAACTAGGAGCGTTATGTGTTATACCGGTTTGTAAATGTATATTTAAATTAATTAATTGTCAATAACAAATAAAACAATTGACTAAAATGCAGGGTAGGTTACCCACTTATTTCAAGAATTGACATTAATTAATACAATTTTGGTCACAAAAACGAGGATATCGATATAGAATAGTTTTAGCAGGCAATTTTTAATGAGGAATATTTACCTCCATACCTATTATTTATGTAACATACCTATCTAAAAGAATCAGTCGATTTATACAAAGAAGTACCTGCTTGGTAGGTATAGATGAATTTTAATTAAAATATAAGACAATTAAAAACCGAGCAAATTATGAAATGGTTTTTAATTCTCTGCTTTGCATATTAAAATTACGAAATATTTTATTTTTTCGTGCTATTATATTGTCCTGCCATGTGTCCCAAGTAAATTAGGTTTGAATTTCACATTTTTCTAAATGTTTGTGTCAAACTGTTATGTTGACCTTGAAGTTATTCTAGTCTAGCAAGTGTTTGATTATCTTTATTGACCCCACAAACATGCACGTCACTTGAGCTTCGATGATGATAATGAATATTGTGAATATTTTAGCGTACGTTCGATTTCTATCGTAAAAACTAAAGAATATAAAAGAGATTGTAAACAGAATATCGTTATCTTCAACATATACCATATACATTCATAAACACGGAGCGTATCAGTAGGTGTGATACAGTGGCGTAGCGTGCCTTGTCGGGGCCCCATATAAAAAAATTTTTGGAGGCCCTTATATGGAGGTAAAGATTTTTCACAAAAGAAAAAAAATATTGTGAGAAGAAATATTTATTTATCACATAATTTACCCATTTTACAAATAAAAATCGAATTTTAAATATTTACTCTGCTTGCCTTTTTTTCGGCAAACTGATTTATCAAATCATTTATGGGTGATGATGATTTTAGTTTTTGTTTTTATTCTTTTTCCTTACACACTTTGGGGGCCCCCGTGGCCCGGGGCCCCGTATAATTGATACGGCAAATACGGCGGTAGCTACGCCCCTGGTGTGATATCACTTTTAACTGCAGTTTGTGAATAAACGTAAAGTATGGCAGCGTTTTATGAAAGAGTTCACTTTGACTGTATATTGGCTCTCTTATAACGTCCTATATCAAATCTATAATCTTAATAGTAAAATTAATAGTAGTTGCTGCCAACATGAAAGGTAATAATTAAAAATTAAAATTCCTCAATTCATTGTCAATGTTGCTAAATCTAATAAACCAATTAAAAAAGTTGCACAAGTCTGAATTAATTTGGGGCCTTTTCAGTGATGTTAAGATTATACATGAAACAAACAGTTGCCTAGTGAATAATTCAACCGTATTGTTGTCTGGACTTTGTGGCTTGATATCCGATACTCAATGTAAACCGCAGACTATAAGCCGACCTGCTTGTGGCTGATCTGGTCCAACTGATACATAAAACTATACTAAAAAACTATACTATAACAATTAAGAACACATTCAGTTCATATGTATTGTGGTCCTCTGCGTCGAGTAAACACTTTATAATAAAACTGCATAGCTGGAAAAACTATGCTATCAAAGCAAGAATCTTATAATAATATAAAAGAGAAATAAATTACTTATAAATGCATAAGACAATGTGGAGTGGAGTTAGCTAACTAGAAAGTGTGAATCACAGCAGCTCTGATCGGGGATGTGGCGCTTCCACTTAAATATAGTGTGACAATAGAAAAAAAATATACACGCCAACATTGCATTCCTTTATTCTGTAAACGGACGAGTGCCCGTCTGGTTCCATCCCGCCAGACCGGCCACACCTAAATAGAAACTGCGCAGGGACATTGCTCCCATGTGCGTTTGATCCTGTATCAACTATTCTCGACTCTCAAGTGATTGGAGTAACTCAGGCAGGAGTCTCACAAGAAATATTTGGGGAGTATCACAAATGTGTGAGTAAAAATTTTCGCTGCCAATCATTTAAATACATCTAAGCTGCCATTGCACATAATTCATTGGCAAAATAAATATCTAGCCGATTTAACGATGTTTGTACATCATTAATGTTGCAAAAAGAAAATAAAGCGGATCTCTGGCTACAAAACATTGGCCTCGATCGTGATGGCATTTCCTGAATTAAATTTAATGCAAGGTTTCTGATTTGTTTCCCCGTATAACTAGTTCAAAAATCTGGACAGGACTTTGATAACATTATTCTTCATTCTAGTCCATATATTTTCCCAATTTCAACTTATACGAATGTTAACATCAGTATTTATGTCTCTCTTAAATTATAATTCTACTTTTGATGATAGCTACCGTAGATTTCTTTCGCGTTTCATTGTGGAACACTAACATAGTTGTTGATGGAGTCGACGCTAAATATTCAATACTACACAGTGGTTTTATTTTGAATTTTATTTGTGTCGCGCTATTTCGGAACATGCGGCACTTGTCTATTACATGGTGGTATAAGAAGTGTCCCACGCAAGCTAGATGTCGGGATAAACAAGTGAAACATGCTTTAAAACTGTAATACACATTAGTAAACAGGTTGCTCTTTTTTGCCCTATTTTTTTACAAAACAAAAATAAGGTAGAGATCAAACTAAAAGTAAAGGTGCATAGTAAGAAGACTAATATCTAAGCCAGTCTTAAAATTACAGGTTGCTTTACAATGACGTTTTGCACCCTAATGTCATTTCATCATCATCAGCCTATCCTAGTCCACTGGTGGACATAGACCTCTCCTAAAGCACGCCACTGACACTGTGGTTCTCTGTCGTATCAGTTCATTGCGTATTCGATCCTTCAAAGAAACCCCGAGCAAAGCTCTTTCCATAGCTCGCTGAGCAACTTTAAATTTATGGACCAGTCCTATTGTGGGTGTCCACATTTCAGTTCTTTATGTCAACAGGTAGGACGCACTAATTAAAGACAGACAGAAAGACATTGAAAGTCGAATAAGTATTTTAAAAAGTAGTTTGCAAATTCGTCGTCCAATAACCACGTGATTGAATTGACAGGTGAATAATAATAAATAAACAAACAATAATGCGCAAGCGACTACACGCCCGGTTTTAGCGAAGCGCCAATATTGCTACCACGTGCCAATAAAAAGCAGTTTACCTACTACTAAATAGATTTACGTATCTAAATGTGTAAGTATGTACCTATGTATGTATAGATACCCTGTGTATTTCTCAAGAGGAAGAAACTGCGCACTTCCTCAAACTATTTTATGATGACGATGCTCTGACATGAGCGCTGAACACTAAAATACCGATCTACGTAATCCTCCATAGCGTTTCTCCAGTTATTTTAGATATTTACGTCTTTGGCACCAAAGGCGACTACAGAAATGTGATTAGACTGGTCTGTTTGCAAATTAAATGATATAATTTACATTCAAATTCAAAAATAAGTTTGAATTGAACGTTGACTTTTATATTATATCCGGTAATTTACGAGTAACAACAAGTAACTTACTTTCACATCAATATTTTGAAAAAATGACAGAAAATATTTATTTCGATCAGTCTTTTGCTATTTATAATAAACTTAGATATTTATAAATAACTACATATTATTACTAGCACTAAAACTGCCTAGTGGGTCTAATAGTAAGCATGTCCGTCTAATAACCACGAAGCCCGTGTTCGAATCCCGGGTCAAGAAAAAGACGTTACTATGAAATTAAATGAAAATACCTATGCTTTATTTTTTTTTGAGACGCGAGTGTACTTATAAATAGTCCAATTTCTTTTCCTACCGTAAAAAATTAGTAGCGACTCGAGGTTTGGAATTGTGCCTGATAAATGTGTTTTATTAATCTCATAGCAAACAGAGCAACATAAGATAAGATGCGAGTGACATTCACCTCTGCCTACACCTTCGGGTAATACAGGCATGATCGCCATGCTATGTTAATCCTGCCTAGGATCACCCTAGGATCTGGGGCTTATACTCAGTAGTGTACTCATCCTAATTTTATTCCTGATACAGATAGAGCATGGGTGACGTTAGCCACAAACGATTCATATGGGCTGGGAGCCTTGGTGCTGGCACACTCGCTTCGCCGCGTCAGCTCCACATATCCAGCAGTTGTACTCATCACTCCCGCTGTCACTGAGCCTATGAGGTACATATAAGATTTGAGTAAAGAGGTATACAAAAGTCCCATAGTTGCCATAAAGGTAGCACGTGTTTTAAGTCTTCTTGAGGGCAGAAATATTACTGCGCTCTAAGACTCTTTGGAAGAAGCAGACTTTTGCGAGTAGTTAAATTAAGGACAAAGAATGAGCTGCAAGTGTCATAAATACACTAAAACCTAGTCATTGTGCAGAACATCTTTATCTTAAATTTAAAAATCTTAGAATTCCATTATTAGAGTAGGTAAGTATATTCCTATCGCACATCTACATCTAAGTATAAAGTTTGGACGAAATATGCAAATAAAAAACATTTAACCCAGACACTATTAGTTCAATACAGCAAATAATGGCTGTATGACGCCACCCAATTGTATTGTAAAGAACAGCCAACAATTACTAAACAATTCGCCAAAGATGACTGTTAAAAGATAGGACAATTTTTCCAACACTACAATTGTAGTCCAATTCTTTTATTGATTTTCGTGTTAAAACTATAATTACTACAGAAAACATAGACCACCAGACCAAGGACTAGAAAATGAAATATTTTTGAGAGAGGTAGAAGACAGCAATTTTCTTCCTTCTATGGGTAACTAAACTGGAGCGGTACCTCCTCTATACAAAATACTCGCAATATTGTGTAAAAACTTATGGCTGCGTTCCTGGGTGAGAAGAAACTAGCCAGTGCCCTTTGTCAACAATAAGGAAGCAAGCATCCCCAGGCCACGGTGACCACTTATCAAGTGGGCCGGATGATTGTTAGTTGACTTGCTAGTATGATAAAATGTTGATCAAAATAAATTCTGTTCCCAGAGACCGTCTTCGTTCAGTGTTCGCTGAAGTTATACTAGTGGATGTGCTAGATTCTGGAGATGCGGCCCACTTGGCGCTCTTACGTCGTCCAGAACTCGGCGTCACCTTCACCAAGATCCACTGCTGGAGCCTCACACAGTACGAGAAATGCGTCTTCCTTGACGCTGACACATTGGTGAGCTTTTGGCAACAGTCACTACTAATCTATTTAACAGTTTAATTAATTGAATTCGTACTTTGTCGTCGCCTGTAATTGATTTAGCAGAATTTATTAGTGTCATTTGGATCTCACCGGTAGTGATTTCGGTACCGGTAATCAATAGTTATGTTTTTCTATCACGGCAATAATCATTTAGAATATTTATGACCTTATTGTAATGCATTATCAATGTCAAATGCACATTGGACTTTATCTTAGATTGTTAATATACCTTCCTAACGTTTGCTTTATATTATAATTTATATTAAATTCTAATTTTATATTCTGTTCGAAATTTTTTTAAAAGATTTTGCCGTGACTAGAAGTGTACCCACGACCAATTCGCTGTCGCATGTCGCTTGAAATAAACGCTGCAAATTCCATGTTAATAAAATCGCCAACAGACTTTTGTGATGTCAAAACTATTTTAGATTTACATCGACACACTGCGATCTTGCGATCGTCTGCTGATGTTTAATTTTCAATTAACGATCGAGGAAAACCTATAAATCTAGTTTCAAAGTGTTACTGTTTATGTGATAAGAAAGTCAATGTTACCGGATGTAGCACGATCAGTAACACGAGATGACGAGACACATAACCGTGGCCCAAATATTTGGTTCCCGACGTTTTTGGACCAACTCCAATATTGCTATTTCATTCTTCAGTTCTTTTGAAGGTGACGTGTGGTGAAAGTAAAACATAAACCTATCACTGCACGACAATTTAATGACTCCAAATCTTTGTTAAATCCTCACTAAACTACTCTCTCAGTCGAAACCAAAATCAATGAAATAAATACCCATACGATCTAAGAATTAGTATTGTATATGTATGTAATGTATATGGTAATCTTAAGTCAAAATTATTCCATTACTTAGTCAATTCTGGTTTTGCGACCACTGTGGTGTTATATTCTAACTCTTAAAATAGTAGAAGTGGTGGTGGGAACAATATCCAAGAACCTCAAGTTAAAGCAGTGGGACCATTGAAAGACATTGCGAAGCATATTTAAACAGAGCATTTAGAATTCAATATCGCACATTGATAGCGTATGATAGAATCCATTGACTTGCTAAGTTTTTATTTATCGCGCACAGGTTATTGTGTCAACTGAGTTTTTATCCACAGTAGATAAAGACTTCTCGATAACATTAGGTTGTTTAATGATGTTCACGTGGATAGAGAACCTACTGAAAACATGCTTAAATACCTAGTAAATCTACAATTGTAGTTAGTAGATACGTTATCATTAGCTCAGAAAGAAAATAAGATTAGTACGCATACCTATCGAAGTTTGGGCTTACCTATAGGTGGCTATCATTACTTAGACTTAAACTCAATAACACTATTTTACGCACGCATGATTTTTCTTAGCAACTTTCCTTTTACATAATTGACATACTTTTATTTTGCATCTTTAACTATGTGTCTAAATATGACGATTCTAAAAGACCACAATCACTAAGTACACCTGTCTTTATAACCCGAGGGGACGAGTTGTTACTCGTATTGAAACTAGGAGACCTTGCTTTACTTGAAGCCGAAGTTCCTGTTATCCTCGTGTCAATAAATACTTAGGGCTACAGTGACGGACTAAATATTATTTCGGTAGGTAAGTACAGGTATACATACTGCAATTTTTTTATTGTTCGAAGGTGGTTCAAAACTGTGATGAGCTGTTTGAACGCGAGCAGCTGTCCGCGGCGCCGGATGTCGGCTGGCCCGATTGTTTCAACTCAGGAGTGTTCGTGTTCACCCCCTCTGCAGACACCTTCAGCCAGCTCGTCAAATTTGCTGAGGAACGGGGTAGTTTCGATGGTAAGATCTTTGACAGAACCTTACAATGTACCAACATACCTACGGGAGAGATTTCCTAACTTCACCCCCTTGACATAGACTCCGCCCTGAATTACCAAAAATTGGCGACTGACACAAAAGATTACGATATTCCTAAAGAGTACCTACGCAATTCTTTTTATACTGTTTTTTACTCAAGTATTCCCTCATAAATCGTTAGTAGACAGAGAGACACTGAAGGTTTACTACCTACGTACAAAACTTGCGTTGTAGATATGAACTAAGTGTTAATATCACATAATTGTTTCAATGTGTGATGTAAGCCAGATTTATAATAAAAAAAAAACTGAATAATTAAATGCATTAAAGACATACTTAATTATTTTAACTGCCTACTATCTAGAATAAGTTTTCTTAATGATGATGAGTTCGTTGCTTTTTAAATGCGTTATGTAAGTGAACGTTTTATCTAGATTTATTTAATATCGACGTTTAGTTTCCGCTGCCATTGTTTTATTATCAACGTTTGTATTAACTATGATTTTAGTCATGTATCCCACATAACTAAAATCACGACATAATATTGTTTGTTTGTTAACAGCTAATAAACGTTAAACTTAAAGATAGTCTGTGTGAAAAAAACAGCATCAAATAACTCTATACTTCGACAGAAACATTTTTGCTTTCATTTTTAACGTAGTAGTGCTCTTTACTTATTACTTCGTTATGAAAGAAACATTCTAATGGAGAAATGTTTTTCGAAAAATTGACTGGATTAATGGTTTATGATCTTATAATGCTGTTTCATCCAATCCATCATTCCATTGATAAGATGAAATGTTTATTTGTTTGCAATTAATACACCTAACAATACCTTTTGTGCAACTTTTACCAGGTGGTGACCAAGGTCTTTTGAACTCCTTCTTCTCGGATTGGGCGCAAGGTGACATCAACAAACACTTGCCTTTCCTCTACAACGTCACGTCAGCCGCCTTCTACTCGTATCTACCTGCTTTGAAACAGTCAGTATTCCAAATTGAACCTTATAATCGCCTTTTCTAAATTAAAATTGTGGTATGTTGGTCAAAACTTGGATATCATGTCGTATTAGCAAGCTAAAAGACTAGCCGAGGATATGCAAACTTGGTAGGAGCTCCACCAAGAGCATAGCTGTTAAATCGACGATGATGATGACACCAAGGCTAGGCAATATGGTACAGATATAAGTATCACAAACTTCACGTTTTATTCGTCAATTGATTATTTGGTGCCTTCTCAAGGAACTACGGGATGTGAACTTCATTTAAGAACACTGCTCGTGATTCAACGGATGATGACTCATCAGATTCATGATTCCAGTCAACAGATATTTGAATCCACAAGTTCTATGTTATTTTGTGTTCCGCACAGACAATCTCGTAATGCTCAAATTCTCTTCACTCTTTCAGCTATGGGCAGGACCTAAAAATAATTCACTTCATCGGCGCTGCCAAGCCCTGGCTACAACAGTTTAACTTCGAATCCCGCACTGTGGATGCTCCCGAACACATTAAAGGTCTTCTCCAATTATGGTGGGACCTTTTCTTTGCTGAAGTCCACACACAACTTGATGCTGGCATGGTAAGTCCATGTTACATTCAAATACTTAGTTTCTACTCAAAAAACTGTAGGAATTTGGTAAAAAAATCTGGAAAGTATTTAGGAAGGAATAACGTACTATAAATAGTTTCAATATTATGGTTTTGGTATATCTTTCAATGGTAGATACAGACACTGGCTCAAAATTTATAACACTCCATTCCTAAGTTTATGTTGAAGTTCCCGATACATCAGAGTATTTAATCCATGAGCTGATATCTGTCGGATATAGTTTCAATATCGTTTACATATCAATATCTTGCAATTGAGTCTCGTGTGGTTGCAACCGCAAACCTCTTTGCATACCTTAATTCATTAAAACAATCCATTCTAACCTCTGATCTGAACAATACAACATGTTTTCCAAGCACTCACGGAAGGATTCTAAAGTTACAGAGGTGAGATGCCTTATAACTAAGGCTTTAAATTCCAGATTTCAAAGTATGTTTTAATCTGTACGTACATAGATGTTTAATAATTAAAGCGAAATATTTAGCACCGTGTGAGCCCCTGAGTGATTAATATCATAGATAGCTTGCACTGAAGCTTGAGCACTGTACTGCTACATGCCGCACCTTTTGTTTGCCACTATTTCTCCAAAATACTAACACTTTCTAACACCTCCAATAATTTCAAATCCTTTTGCACGAATCTGTAAAGCGTCAATGTAATGGTGTTGGTATTTTGGTGAAATGTTAACAGCAGAAACTTTATAAACGTACCTCTTCACTGATCTTCTTTGATGATTATTTTCGTACATTATTTAATTTTCAGTATGCGTATGTTTATTTTGTGATGCATATTTTATTTGTAATATGATACTAATAAATACTTGGACATAGTTTTACGCATAAGTGAGTTAGCGTGAACTAGTTTCAAGTGTTCCCGCATGCGTACTACTGAGCTTTTTCGCTTCAACCAATAGGTTGAGGTGGAAGAAGAACTACGAGTTCCCACACCGCCGACCAAGGAATTCTCTTCGCTTGATATCAGTCACCAAAGCCACTACCAGCCTACCCTGGACCCAGAGTCAGAATTCGCTTGGCATCACCCAGATGCACAACTAAAAGAGAAACCCCAAGAAGATAAAATAGATTTGGGAGAAATACACGATCCTTGGAATCTATACAGAGGTCATATTCCACCAATTCCTGAAGATGGAAACAAACAGACTGAAGTTGATAAAACTGAGGAATATGAACAAATAAGGAATTACGCTTGGGACTATCAAGCAAGTAAACATTTTTCTACACATGTAGAACATGACTTTAAACAAGAAACTGTAGTATACCATCAGCAACACCACTGGCACCTACCAAACGAGCCTAAGACATTTAACCAAGATCAGCAGGGGTTCCAGCCCTCCTATGAACTTGAAAAAAAAACGTACGAAATCCAGCAACAACATTGGCATGAACACAGCGAAGATAAGCATTCAGCAAATCACGAACAACATTGGCACCAACCAAGTCAGGATTCAGAAAATCACGAACAACACTGGCATGAACCCACTCAAGAATATCATTCAGAACATCATGCACAACATAGTCGCCAACATACTCAAGAATATCATTCAGAACATCACGACCCACATTGGCACCAACACAGTCAACAACACAATACAGAAAAACACGAACAACATTGGCACCACAATCAAATCTTTAAACATTCCCATCATTCTCATAGTCACGGAGCAGACCAACATTGGCACCAAGAACAGTACCACAATGATACAACCCATAATCATACGCACACACACAACCACACACATCACGACCATGAATCTAAAACACACACTTCTGAAATATATGAAACACCTCACACGGAAACTTCCGTAAATCGTACACGATTACGTAAAGATAAAAAGAGAAGCCGAAAAAACCGTAGACTCCACCGAATTGACGTTTGTTCATACAAGAGCACTTTGATGAATGGAGATATTTCTGGAACTGAAAGTGATGACTTCGATGATATAATGCCGAGGCATCCTTACGATGGCTTCTATTTGCGACACAGAGTAACTATAGATCCCAGAGGAAGGAAAATATGTTCTCATGAAATACCTTGTACACCTTCACCGTCTCCGTCCGATTCTACACAAGTTAATAATTTCAACTTTACACCCATTGCAGAAGATACTTCTTCTAAGGCTTTTGTTGCTCCTAATTCAGATGCTCAAGTAAGTGGGAGCTAAAAATAATAATATTGTCATTGGTATCGGAGGTAATAATTAAAGTATATTTAGCTACATGTTGCAAGCCTGTATTGTTGTACAGAGCATATTGAGAGATTTTCATATAATTAGAATTTCTTGAAAACTTTCAATGTTCTATGTATAGCAGTATTGTTGGTAGACTAGCTTAGCATGCTTCCCGTTAGTTCTTGTTTGTGCATGACTACTACTAACAGTAGGTTTTGTTTTAGGATTTAAAATAGCATAGTAATATAGTTACGTTTTAACTAGACCACTTTATATTACGTCACATATAGCTTCTTATTATGAGATTGCTTGCTCGATATGCACATCGAACAAGCAAACTCATATTAGAAAGCTCTTATTAGAAAGTTTTTCTTAGTGGTCTTGTTGAATCGTGTGTTGGGATGTGGGAGTAAACCCTTGTAAGTAACAGAACATTTTAGTACCCACAACGACTGATATTAACAGTCAACAGTACAAGTGTTTCTATTTTGTTCTTGTCTACAGTTTGTTCGTGCTACGCTAAGTCTTCAAATCTTAATTATATACTGGCGTATTAAAGGAACCCCCTAAACAAAACTTAAAAATAGCTAGTGGTTTGACGGTGTCACATGAAACCACATGGAAAGCGTTAGGTTTTCTTAGGCCTTAAATTCCTGTTTTAAATTCAAACGATAGATTGGAAACTGACTGTCTCAAGGTAACCACAAAATTGACTGTTAAGATCAATGTGTAGGAATAGAATGTTCTGTGATATGAAGGGGTAAGTGTGTAGTTTGTGGGCTAAGTGTGTGTGGTGTTACAGAGCGGTGTGGCGGGCACGCTGGCGCGAGTGTCGGGCGGCGGCGCCGGAGCAATTGACGAGCTCACACGTCGCCAGGGATGGGAGGCCGGACAGATCGACTACATGGGTGCAGACTCCTTCGACAACATCTGGGCCAAAATCTCACAAACACTCAGTAAACCTCGCTCCTCTCCACCCAAAAAGTCACCACCAAGAGAACCTGCACCGGCTGAACCTGTGCAGGAAAAGGTTGAAGTCGCACAGGAAGCCAAACCCGTGGAGAGTGCGCTTCCTCAGGCAGATGCCCCCGCACCTGAAGAGCCGGCACCGGTAGAGTCGACGCCTGCCACCGCTAAAGCGGCACCTGTGGAAGCGGTACCCACACCTGTTGAATCAGCGCCTGCGCCAGCTGAATCTGCACCCGCACCCGCGGAATCAGCGCCCGCGCCTGCTGATTCAGTACCTGTGCAAGCTGAATCTGCACCCGTATCCGCGGAATCAGCGCCCGCCCCTGCTGATTCAGCACCTGTGCCAGCTGAATCTGCACCCGTATCCGCGGAATCAGCGCCCGCCCCTGCTGATTCAGCACCTGTGCCAGCTGAATCTGCACCCGTATCCGCGCAATCAGAGTGTGCGCCTGCTGATTCAGCACCTGTGCCTACTGAACCTGCACCTACGCTTACTGAACCTGCACCTACGCCAGCCGAATCAGCGCTCACAACTTCTGAATCAGTGCTCGCAACTCCTGAATCAGCAACCGTACCTGCTGAGTCACTACCTTCGCCCGTAGAGGTATCCCCCTCAGCTGTTGACTCACCTTCCGCCCTTGAAGAATCAAAGGCAGTCATCGCGCCCAGTGAGTCAGTGAAAGTACCCGTAGAGTCTGCACCTGCCGAATCTGCACCAGTTCCTATTGAATCAGCACCGGCACCAATCGAGTCGTCACCAGTTGAAACTTCTCCAGCACCAGTAGAGTCACCACCTGTACCTGTTGAATTGGCACCTGCACCCGTAGAATCGACTCCTGCACCTGTTGAACCAGCGTCAGCGCCTGCTCCAGCACTCGTAGATACAGCACCTGCACCAGTAGAATCAGTTCCAACGCCGGTAGAATCAACGCCGGCCCCTGTGGAAACGACACCTGCACCCGTAGAGTCAGTGCCAGTGCCTGTAGAGTCTACGCCTGCTCCCGTGGAATCCGCGCCCGCACCTTCGCCTGTAGAATCGGCGGCAGTACCTGAATCATTAGCGCCTGTAGATATAACTCCAGCGTCCGTGGAATCAGCGCCGGTAGTTACAGAGTCGGCGCCTGCACCTGAGCCAGCTGCAACTTCAGCGGAGGCCCCAGCGCTGAGCTCGGAAGGCCCTGCCGGCGCCGGCGAGGACAGCCCCCCGCTGGCTCACACGCCGTCCAAGGAAGCTCTGCCAGCCACGCCCGCCGCCAAGTGTAAGTATCTACCGGGGTCACCGCGCGACTCGTAACAAACAGCTTTGCACTCTCTCACAGAGTTTATTTGCAGTTTTCGGACTAATAACAAATAGTGTAGCCTAGCGACTAGCATCAGCTCGATGCTCACATGTTTTGTGCCGTTTTGTGATGTTTGGTTTTATGTTTATTTATCAGCATACGTTACAAAATTCGTTGTTATTTCACCCAGCTTCCGAGGAGGCAGCGCGAGAGACGCGGCTTTGATAGAACAGGTAATATTAATTTTTACACTTGGACTCGACGCGACTTCATGTATCTATGGTGGTGGAGACCTTTTGCTCTTTCGGTGTTTTCCTTTTGGTAAGAATACTTACCTATCATTTCAAACGTTATTTCTATACGCTCCATTCGCTAAGTGTCAATTCCATAGCATTCAACTTTAAGTCGATGTTGGGTTGCGTCCAAGTGGATGCGGAGTTAGGACCGTTTTATTAAACACTCGTGGCGCTATTTTTGGAGAATTGTCTGTTGTTGTATTATCGTCCATGTGAGTGGTTAATGTACGGTTGCGTTTGCACTGCGATGTCTCGCATGTCTGTGTGTCGCACTTGTTACGGTATTATTTCGCTATTCGCTAGCGAAATAGTACCGACATTTTGATGCTTTTTTCTTTTCACATTGCAAGGAACATTATTCAATGCTTGACACATTTACATTTGTCACGTACAAACGTTGTAGACAGGACTATTTTTAATCATCTTCTTTTGTTGTTTTCTAAATATATTTTTTGTTGTTTCTATCAAATAAGAAATTAAGTACCTAGTGATGCTGCCGAAAATACTACAAGAGCCGAAACGGTTTGGAGACTAAATATTATTATTACTTAGTTATTGACGTTTATGTCAAACATTTACCATTTACCTAATAAATGATGATGATTAAAGATGTTAATCCTGTAATTAGCATTCGTAGTTTTGTCTTGGTTCCATTTTACTTTAATATGAACACCTACATTATCGATACATTATGTTTACATTCTTACAATTTGCCTTTATTATCAAGTCGACTGAATCCAAACCTGGGATAAACACACGAAAATAATAATCCTTGTAATGAACATTCGAAAGCTTCCGAACTCCACTAAACCGTCTCGACCTAACTTTCCGCTGCATCGTTTCAAATTAACCAGTAGCTTCGTTTTCCCTCGACTTTGTTCCAGGCCCTAACCGAGCTTGCTCAATAATGTGACCGCAATACTAACGCCACGTTAAACCGCTCGAGTGTATAGCGAGCCTTGGTTGTGTAGCGGAGGGGCGCAAGAAGCCGGCGGGCAAGCTGTCGCTGCGGCCGCCGGCCGGCGCCGACCCGCTGCGCACGCCCGACAGCGAGCTGGAGGACGCGGATGCGCTCGCGCACGCCATCATCGCCGCCGAGACGCGCTCGCCCGCCGTCACCCAGCCCACGCCGCCCGCACTCGCCTCGCCCGCACCCGCCCCCGCCCCCGCCCCTGCACCCCACAGCCTGTCGATAGAGAGCCCCGAGGTGCCCACCCCGCCCGTCGGCGCGGTATCGCTCGCACAGATCGGCGTCAAGCCTAAAGCAAAAACCTCTGCGGCCGAACTGATCGAGGCCTCCGTCTCGGAGCCGCCCGCGGACGTTCCTAAAAAGAAAATCATCAAGAAGGTGGTAAAGAAGGAGGCCGGCGGCGCCGATGCGCCCGTGCCTCCGCCACGCAAGAAGGAGAAGAAGCCCAAAGAGAAGTGACCGCGTCGCGCCTCCTGTCGGTTCCTCTGTGCCATAATCGTAGCCTTTTTGTCTAAATGTCTATTTAATTTTCGAATATTGTGCTTATTTAATGTAACGCGTAATTTGCATAAAAATTATTATGTTAACTTGCTATCGCGCGGCCTATACCTACTATTACATGTATCGTTTAGTTTGAATTTTATACCTTTACTTTATAGATTTTATTATTATTGATTATTACGTTTTAACAAGTGATACCTAATCGGTTTATTCTTAAATTGATCTACCAAAGGATAAGACGTATTTATTGAACTATTAAAACGAAGTTTTAAGGTTTTTGTATTAAAAGTCTATTTTCAAATATTATTTATTAGTTTTATTGGAGTTTTCACCGGGCTACTTAGACGAGGACAATAGCCGTGAAAGGGCAATAAAACAGGTGAGCAAACCATTAAAAAGTATCGTGTGAATCGGACACCTGTCTTGAGGACAATCCCATACATTTTAGTGCCTTACTGAGCCACTAATAATACACTGCATGGGATGGCACTGGCACCTTACCCGGCACTAAATGGTCCATCAGGTTACAAATGGCTACAACTAGCAGGTATGCGGTACATAGCCGGCAAACAACTTGGATATCGGCCTTGTTGACTGTGCTTTGGACAATGGTCTTTAAAATATAGGTACTAACCTTCAACCTCACCCGGTTTAGCCTAGTAATGTGCCGCTTACTCTAACAGTAACTATGATAGGCAACGATTTCTCAATGATGATAGGTAAGAAGCTGTGTAGTGTATAAAGAAATTCCAATGTAGGCAACTATCCTTTCTAAATGACACAAAGCAGCAAGCTCATTTGTGATGTCACCCTTTTACGCACACCAAAGACTTCGACTAATATAGTTCAGTTGGACACTGGTGTTAAGTAAGTACCTAGGTAAGTAAGTTAATTCTAAACACAGAGGAGCTCGAGGCTTTTCTGTGATTCTAAACCTACCTGGCCGACCATCTGACTCAAGACAAGATTCGGTCGAATGATCTCAAAAGCGATTCCCCTCTCGGTCGTCGAAAAAACAAATTTTTGGGCGGTAGTTATTTTCTGTCAAATTCAAATTCAAACATCCCAGCTAGCCGCGTTCACGGGCATATCCAAATCCCGTTCAAAATTGGTTAGAGACCGTGAAAAGTAAGCAAAGTGAACTGCTTACATCAGCGGTACAAAATGACTCAGATGACGTCATAAATAATAGCAGCCCTAAAAGCTGTTGCTTAGGCGGTAGACCCGCAGGTCAGTTGGTAAGAGGGCTCCTGTCCCAAAAGAATAGCATAGCACTGGTAGCAACTTGACCCCTCAAGTTTTATTCCTTCCATGTTTGACCCAAACTGCCGTCTTAAGGATAAAGGGCATACCTGACAATTTTTTCGTAATGAAGTTATTAACATAGTCCGAATCAGCAAAAGATAGTGATTCCGATGATATCAATAACTTAGTTAGGTACGATGAAAATGTCAGATGTGCGGCGGCAAGGCGGTGTAAGACGGCAGTTTATGTATGAACATGAATAAACCTAAAGAATTGTATTTAGACAGTATTATATTATCTGTGATTTAGACCGTATTTAGATGGCATTCCCACGTGCATTGACCACAGAATAAGTAGAGATCATTGACTATAGAACCTGAGCATATAACACGAGAGTTGTTATACGCGACTCCTAGTTCTAAATTATTGTTTCTGCCAGTTTTTGGGGGAGGCGAGGTAATCACTAGCACACAGGTAAAAGTTAAAGTGTCTTTACATATGCACACGTAAATAAAACACCTACACACAAACACAAAACATGAAAATAGGCACTATACCAGTTCGGTGTTAAACTTTCTAAGGTAGAACCAATTGGTAATTTGCTGTTCGACCAAATGGGAAAAATGTATTATATAAGTAGGTAAGTAGGTATGTGCCATTATCACAAATGTTATGAAGCTGCTTGTTTTGATACAGTTACATACGATAAACGAAAACATTCGAAAAAATGTGTTTCATTCAATGATAAGCAAATAGTGGCGTGATGCTACTAATGCCACAGATTATAATATAATACTAGTACCTACAAAAACATATACCAATTGATTAGAAATAAATTAATACTAGCGGATCTCGCAGACGTCGTCCTGCCCGGTAAAGCAGTGCCACCTGCCGGGTCCGAAAACAGAATAGGACCTTTATGATTTCATAAAAATCGGTCAAGCTGTTTCGGAGGAGTTTTTTTAATTTTTCTTTGCGTAAAAACCATCCTAGTACTTCAAGGAATATTCTAAAAAAGAATTAGAGAATTCGGTTCAGCCGTTCTCAACTTATGCGCTTACCAACACATTTTGCGATTAATTTTTATATTATAGACTAGTGGATCCCACTGACGTCGTCCTGCCCGGTAAAGTAGTGCCACCTGCCGGGTCCGAAAACAGAATACGACCTATAAGCTTTCATAAAAATCGGTCAAGCTGTTTCGGAGGAGTTTTTTATTTTTCTTTGCATAAAAACCATTCCCGTACTTCAAGAAATATTCTAAAAAAATAATTAGCGAAATCGGTTCAGCCGTTCTCGAGTAGAGATATGGTATATTATAGAGATTGTATTCTAAGCTAAGATAGTCTATCATAGCTTAATAATTCTGTCTCACATGAAACAGACTACAAAGATAAAAAAAATTGGCGATACAACATTAATTAAAACTTTATAAGTATCATAATTTAACTTACAAATCAGATAAAACAAATAAAAATACATTAAAATGCTAAGAAAAATATTCAAAAAGAGTCTCTCCGGCGGGGAATCGAACCCCGGTCTCCCGCGTGACAGGCGGGGATACTGACCACTATACTACCGAAGACGTACTGAATCTATCGAAATTATGTTCTGTATATGTTTAGCATTGCACTATGATATTTTTTTTATTATTGTATATTTATTCCATCCTTGCGAAACTTATAAAAAACTATACTTTATTAACTGTTGTTGTGATAAATATTTGTGATAGTCTAAAACAGAATCAATACTTATTTTTATAATTCTATTGATCCAAGCGCCATCTAGTTTTTACGGTACTAAACTGAATGAGTAATACATAGCTAAGCTGAATACACACAAAAGTATTGGCTGTAAGTCTATCATTTAAACACAGATGTCGCTTCACACCAGGAATGGCTCGAAGCTCGAAGGAATTGTTTTTTCCCCAAAAAGAGTGAAGAGTGAGAGTAACTTTGAAGCGTGTATCTGAGTATACTATGCGTTTCAAATCTGTGCCTGTGGAAATCCGCCAACTTGGACCGGAATGCGCAACAACTTCATATTTTTCAGTACGGTGGGCAAAAATGTGTTTGATACACAGATAATTTAATACTATACTAGTTTGATATAATAATCACTACAAAATTAAAATGAGTATAGCTTATTATCTAATTGGAAATTTGGAGTCAAATATTTAGGAACGAACTTAATTTGTTAACTTCGGACGAAAAAAAGCGGTGTTATAAGTTAAAACGTATGGTTTTATCCGTGTTTTTTTAATTGTGCATAAGTTGGTCGCATTATTGCGCGTAAATTGACTTAAGTAGGTAGCTGAATGTAGCTACATACGTAATTTTTTGTACATAAATCACTTAAAATGTATGGACATTTTTAAAATAATATTATTGTCTGTGGTTTGATATTTCGTGTTGACGCTACTTTTGCATGGTTTTTGGTATGAAGTTAGCCGCGAGTCCTATTCTTATTTGAAACGCATAGTTTAAGTTTTTTGCGATAAAGCGCCGAAACGTTTGGGCCGATTTTGATGCGGGTTTTATTAGGTATAAAGCTTATGTGCTTGTTCTTATCTAGGCCAAAATAATTGCGTAAATGATTATAAATAATTATATTTTACACAAGCAAACCCGGCGAACTCCGTTTCGCCACCAGATGGCTTCGTTTTATGTAACATTTACCCGCTTTTCTTTTGAAAATTTTCCTGAATTTTCTTTGCTATAAACCTCACGGAGCCCGAGACCTTTCCAACGAATGCAAAACCGTGGAAATCTTTTCGTGCGTTCTGGAGTTATAGCGTCAGGAAGGAAAACCGGACTTATTTTTATTATTGTTACAATTTATTAGTTAGGTAGGTACCCAATCAATTACCTTTTTCTTTTTTTTGAGGAGGGGAAACGGTGTTCCGTCGGAACCCCGTTTAGTCCATTGAAATGTTACATTTTTTAGGCCTAACCTTGCATTTTTTAGAGGACGCAATTTTATTTTTTTGATGTGTAGGGGGGGTCAGTGTAAGGCTAAAACCAAGTTTGTGGGGTCGCCACCCTTGTCCCACGGCCGCCATCTTGAAAATAGGGGTTGAAATGGTTTTTACGAGATATCTCGTAAACTATTTATTTAATAAAAAAAATTTGTTAACATTTTTTATTGCAAATTAAATTCTCTACAACTTTGATCCAGTAACTTTTTGTCGTAAAATTATAAATAAAAAAGTTATAAGCGAAAATATTCAGAAATTTGAGGAAAAAAAATCTATTTTTCGAAATAACTTTTTTTTTATCATTTTACGAAAAAATAACATCAGACCATTTTTGTAGATCGTTTTTTAAGGAACAACTTTTATATAGAACATTTTTTCATTAACTCAATAGCTAAGGTTTTACAGCGCCCCGAAGTGAGTACTATTTGTCAGTATTCTTAACTATACCTATAGTATACATGTATACTAATAATGTGTCATCAGTTATTATTTTTTTTTCTTTTTTATTCTGTTATTGTAATTTTTTTAATTATAAATTTTGCAATATTATTAAGAATTAAGTAATGACTCTTTTCCACGCCAATACAGGATTTTACAATTATTGATTTTTAAAATAATTTAGAATCTGATGGCCGTTAACAGGAATGCTGTTCAGGTAGAAAAAACCCATGTTACCGTGGGGGAATAAAAGAACAGCTGCCTGCTATTATAATATTGCAAAATTTATAATTAAAAAAATTACAATAACAGAATAAAAAAGAAAAAAAAAATAACTGATGACACATTATTAGTATACATGTATACTATAGGTATAGTTAAGAGTACTGACAAATAGTACTCACTTCGGGGCGCTGTAAAACCTTAGCTATTGACTTAATGAAAAAATGTTCTATATAAAAGTTGTTCCTTAAAAAACGATCTACAAAAATGGTCTGATGTTATTTTTTCGTAAAATGATAAAAAAAAAGTTATTTCGAAAAATATAATTTTTTTTCTGAAAAATTTCTGAATATTTTCGCTTATAACTTTTTTATTTATAGTTTTACGACAAAAAGTTACTGGACCAAAGTTGTAGAGAATTTAATTTGCAATAAAAAATGTTAACAAATTTTTTTTATTAAATAAATAGTTTACGAGATATCTCGTAAAAACCATTTCAACCCCTATTTTCAAGATGGCGGCCGTGGGACAAGGGTGGCGACCCCACAAACTTGGTTTTAGCCTTACACTAACCCCCCCTACACATCAAAAAAATAAAATTGCGTCCTCTAAAAAATGCAACCCCAAATGTAACTTTTCAATGGACTAGTTTTGTGACGGGCTGCGGGATTCGTTACTGCATTTACCGAACACCCAATCAAATACATACCTATTTTATAATATTAGGTCTAAATACAAATCTTATAATTCTATACTAGGGTCTAAAATTATGAGAGGAGGTATCAACCAACGCAACGTAAGGAACGCGATAGTACTTTTTATTTTTATTTTAAAGGGCACAGTAAATACATCATCACTTGGGTAGTAGGTACCTACTAAGTTAGTTTAGCTGGACTTGGTTGGTATTATGTAATAGGTTTTTATTATTATTCTCTACTTTATTATTAGGTACACGTACACCTCTTTCGTATATTTAGGTTAGTGTCTAACAGAATAAGACTATTTTGTTGAAAACATGTTTAGTATAATGAATTATTAGTGGGAGGAACCCGAGGAACGGCACTCCATCGTTGCGGCAACGCAGCTCTATAATTTGCAAAATTACAGAGAGAAACAAACAAGCGTCTGTATCAGCCTTGTAAACCAGACAATCGATCTCGTTAGCTTATTATGTGCCTTAATTTAAATAATTATGTACCTACCCACAGTACCTACATATACTACTGTCTATATGCGTTTCAAAAATGAAAAGGACTCACCGCTAACTTCATACTAAAAACCTAGCAAAAGTAGCGTCAGCAAAAAATATCAATCCACATGTATCTATATAATATTATTTCAAAGTGATTAAATCACTAAAAGTGATTAAATTTAATCACTTTTCAGGAAAAGTGATTTAGGTAGAAAAGTAGTAAGCTACCTATTACAAGCTAGGAAGCAACAAACTTGTACAAAAAAAATTACACAGAAACAACCCAGTTACGAAAAATGTCAGATGCGAACTTTTTCCATAAGATGGCAGAATATGAAACGCATATTATAACCCCTGTGGCTGTGATACCTACTATCTATAGGCCGACCGTTTAACTCGCGTATCACCATCTGGGGTACAAAGTCATAAAACATTAATTAAATCTCATAAAGAACTATTAAACCACAGATAAAAGTAATGTAAGACTATCCGTCACTAATATCCACATGGTTTGAATCATTATCACTGTCTGTGCATCTTGAGGAGTCAGAATCTTGGCGATAGGCGATACGCGAGTTAAACGGTCCGCCTAAACATTATATTGCTCGTCCTTCATTAATACATGTCGTTAAAATTAAAAATTTGATAATCCCGATCCAAAGGTATCTGGCAAAGATTCCATATTCTTGAATAAACAAAAAAAAAGTCCATTTAACACGATTCCCACCGGCTTCCCTATAGCAATTCGTTAATTGTAACGTACCTAGGTACTTAATTAAGTAATCCCTAAAAGTTGTAAATAGGATTAAAAATGCAGTACTTACTTGTTAGTAAGTTTGCAAGTTGGTGTAGATAACCAAAAAATACTTGTCATTTTAATTTGCTCCGGTTTCCCTTTTTCAAATTTCCACCCTTCGCCACTGAGTAAGTAGGTACCTAAACTCACTATAAAATCACTCACGCGCCCGTATTATTCGAAGGTGTAGGCAGAGGTGAATATCACCTACTTTTCGTCGGCTGTCCCATACGTAATTGCAATATTATATTAATTATTCTATGTTGCAATTACAACTAAGTAAGATTCTGTAAGTAAGCCAATTAAAAAAGTGTTTTGCTCGACTCGGGAATCGAACCCGGGTCCTCGTGGGTATTAAGCGAACACGCTTACCTTACCACTGGACCACTGAGACCGACCAAATGCATTGCGTTAAAAATTTATTAATTACATAGTTTTTGTACAAATACTAAGGTGTGCTAGATGTAAGAAGAAAAACGTAGGTCTATCATGTAAAATTAGTTGACTCTCATATTATTAATAATTTTAACAATTACAAATGATTAGTATTGAGTTTGTTTGAGTTTAAATAAAACAAACAAACTTGAACAAAAACAGATTCCTGCAAATCTGTCCAAATGAGAGGTGGTGAATACAAAAAAAAAATCCGAAATCGAAGTAACCTACTACTTTTACAAGTCGGTTTAATAAATAAAAGTTCTTTTGCACACATAGAAACAATAAACAAGAGAAAGCTATACATTAATAATAGTAAGAGCGAAAGAGAAAGAGCGAGATAGTAACACACTGCTTGCCTGTAGTAGTTGATATGAATCATATCTGTGTGAGTGAGTTCAACAAGAGTCATAAATACACACATTGAAACCAGTTTGACAGGAATCGTGGCGCGTAGAGGTTGTATCGCCTTGTTTCGCGGAGTAACATTGAATAAATCAATGTTTATAAACAGAATTCGTAAAGTTACCGTCGTAAATATTCTTGTTTATTATTAAAATGTATAACTTTTGTGCTTTAGAATCATAATTCAGCAGTTTATTACGTTTTTCTGTGTGAATTTGTACGTTTTATTTGAGTGTATTGGCGAGAACACGAGTTCGGTGATTTTGTTAGGACGTTGGATGAAAATGTGAGACAAATGTGTTGTGGACTGATGGAGTAGCCAGTAGACCGAGTTAAAGACGTTTGTTGTGAGGAACTGACAGCATGAGGTGTTTGGTGTTCGTTTTGTTGATGCCGGTGTGCTTGGCGCACTTGAATGTTTACCTGAGTAGCGCCGAAGTTTGGAGGTTATTGGGTAAGTTTAAATCAAACAACCTTTTTTTTTTGAGAGGAAACCTTTTATAGGTCCCACCCAGTGCATCAGTGTGACACATTGCGCATGTAAGATTCTAAAGAAATTTACTCACCAAAACTCCCGGTGTTCTTTTGCCAAGTGACAACCCAGTAGCCAACATTTTCGCACTATTCCATCCATTACATAGCTCTTAAGTTTAATATAAGTACCCAAAATTATAGGCTAAAGTCAACCACATTATGCCGACAACTTTTATATCCCATATCTATAAAGAGGATAGCATGATTTTGTATTTAAAAAAAAAAATACCAATTATAGTTGTATCCATTATTCCATAATTTATCTAGCTATCCATAGGTACGTACACTATCTAGGATCATTTCTTGGATTGGTTTAGAGTCAATCGTATACCACTTTAAATGTGCCTGTCGGTGCCTACCTCGATGCAACTTGGTGACAATCGATCAGAGTGGAGTATCGAAAAACATCTGTTGCGAGATAATTAGAGGTAACTTCGAGTCACTCTAGCAGATTAACAAAACAGTTATCAGCATCGAATGACAGTTAACAGAATACCATGTCTAATATCTTTACATTGGTGATGCAGTCCAATTATGATTTTACCGCCATACTACAACGCGGTAGTAGGTATCGTTGGTAAGCCACCTACTTTGTTAATGTTCAACCTTCCTGGAGAAGAGAGAGAATGGTGCAGAATGCGGAATCCTAAATCGGATTGGTAGGTGTGTAGGTTTCTTCCAAATGTCGGAAGACACATTAAGCCTTCTTCCTTACTCCTGGTCTTATTTGGGCCTTTCATTTGTGTCGGGTTTGTCCCACCGAATCCCCGAGAGTAACGTTGCCCGCACACGGCCGATTTTTGACCGATTCTGTGACCGACATATCGCGTGTGCCTTGAGTTGGTCAAAAATCGGTGGTAAAATCGGTCGGCAGCGTAAAAGAAAAGTGACTCAGTGACTATTGAGCTAATGATTCATACAACAACCCTCTCTTTAGGTTTATAGGTAGGTATGTGTTTTAATCAGTATACTCATGCTATTTTGTCATTTTCCGTTTGCGTCCGTAAGTTAGGCGACTTTGACTTTAACCCTTTCTTAGTGTCCCACTGCTAGGCACGTGTCTTGTTTCAACTATTTTACAAGTTGAGATACTGGGCAAGTACGGGTTAGTGGATGTCACATGTCCTCAAAGGATTAGTTCTTAGACATGCCGGTTTCCTGACGATGTTTTCGTTCACTGATATTGAAACAATTCACATAAAGATGTGTGGGCGCGACGGGGAATCGAACCCGCGACCTTATATTTCTAAGACGAGGAACGAACCGCTGGGCTACCGCTGTGTTAGATGCATTTTAGGGAATTTACTGGATTATTATATATAATTATAGAACCTGTCTCAAATCTGATAGATTTAATAAAAGTTATAAAAAATGCGGGCGTAAAGTACAAGGCTTTAAAAATCCAGTCAAATTCGATCTACACGCAGTGCTAAAAGATTAAGCGATAAACCCAGTTTAACCTGTTCTTATCCTATAATAAGGGGGACTATTGTTCTATGAGGTTTAATCTCCGTTACTTTAATTAGACGCATGTCAAAATACCTGTACCCGTCTCTAAAACCGAGGGTAAGCTGAAGTGACATGTTCAAAAGGGCCCGTGCGCTCGCGCAGGTAATGGTCTTAGTCTAGCGACGCTTTAAAACGTTTTTTGTACCACCTTATTGTGCTAAGGACTATACCACAATCCATCTTTGTCATGCGACGAAACCATCTGCCTATTGTTCTTGTTTAGAAATTAGAATTATAATGAATGTAGGTTTATGGACTTTAGTCCATAAACCTAAGGCAAAAAGTTCATTTGTCCTAACTTAACCTTGCTGAGTAGTTAGTACGTACATTAAGTGGTATCAATTATGATATTGATAAAACATCTCGAATAGATGAGAGGTGGGTAAAACAGCAAAATGCTATTTGATAGGTCAAGACGAGAAGTATGGTCATCATTTTGCACTAAATATAGCTGTGGTTGACGGAGCGGTATTGGTCTCTCAGGGTAATCGAGGTTTTCGGCAGTTCATAGGATAGGTTAAGTGAAGCCTTCCCATTTTGCAGTGGAGTCAATAAATTTAACGGAAGACCATTCGGTTCAAAATATACTTACAGTGCGCCTTGCTCTTAGCCAAAGGCTTCACTACTCCATGGTCATACCAGACATTTATTTACAGCTAGCGAGATCTCCATTTGCTTTCCTTTGCAAAATAAGGACCTTTTGATAGGATATCAACAGTAGGTGTATAAGATAAAAATTTACATATATCGTGTATCGTTATAATTTGTTATCTTGTAAAACTCCCATTAAATAAAAACGTATCGGTTTCTTCAAGCGGCTTAACAGATACTTATTCTCTCTATCTACCTATGATTATTAATTTTATATGACATTTATGGAGATTCTATTCATTGGAACAGTTAAAATCGTAATTTGATACGATGTGCCTACCTAGTTAATTACTGTTTACCGACCCAATACAATATTCTATGTGTGTATTTGGTTACAACAAGAGATAGGCAAAATACCTAAGTCAAAATTCTGTCTTCAGTAAATAAAATAAATCCACAAATACGTAGGATATTGGAACAGTTTGTTTGTAAATTATGAAACTGCTGTCTTAAATCATAGTAATTTTTTTTACTTTTACTACTTTTAGAAACAAGCTATCATGAGTCGGATATTCAATTAATTCCAAGCACTTATTGAATTTTAATAACGCTGGCCGCAAATGGCTGATTTTTGCCACCGATTTTTATGATTTTGCGCAACTAAATAAATTCAAATCATGCGTTGAGTCAGTCGCAAAATCGGTCATAGAAATCGGCCGTGTGCGTTTAACGTTAATCACGCCCAATTTTCTCATACATAATTTACAACAAAATAAATGTTTAACTTACAAAAATTATAAATTATTTTCACATCTTTTAAAGTTTATAAACTTTACACAATATCAACCATCCCAATTACAGTTTGATTTCTACCTCATAAACATAGATAATGGGTACGAAGTTAATGATGTGAATTCTATTAACACTAAGAAATCACAAAATCGCCTAGTTGACAACACACGAGACCAAAAGGCTGGTTTGTATCTCGGGAAAAGAATCTATTGCCATCCAACGCGGCAATGCTGCTAGTCTTTTGGGTAATACAAGAAAATAACGATGCGGAAGAATATTTATTTGACGCATTAGCTTAAGTTAGGGATTAGTTAGTGTAGTTTTTTAATGAGGTTAGTGTTGAGATTGTAATACAGTCAGGTCCTTTTTCCTTTTTTTACCTATCCCAACGTAATCTTATCAGTCGACTGTCGTGTACGTGAAAATCCCCGAGTTCTACAGCTAATCTGTGACTTCCTGTGCAATCATCCAGATAACTTTGTTCTTCACTATTCAGATACTAGCTTTAACTACAGAAATAACTGCACTGGTAATAATATTACCTAAAGTACATCAACACCGGTTAGAAAAAGTGTTGTTATTTATTCACCTCCTACATACTGGGATTGTAAAATTATCTTGTGGTTGGTGATTATGTTTCATAGCTATTGGTGGGCACGTAACGAGAAAAAATACTTGTGTAACTTGAGACTTGAATTTAGTGTAAGGTTCCACGTCGTCACCACCATCACTATAACTACGTTGTCATCAAAGTAAATGCATAAATACAACTAGTTATTTAGAAACTGCAGTATTAATGCATTCGTAAATATAGTCCTGCTTTTGATTGTATTGTTGGCATAAGGGATAGATTCTTTTAGCCGTCTGAGACTGAGTCGTAGGTTCCAATCCAAGACTTTTTTAATTACTTAGTATTTACACATTTATTTACAATTTAATATACAATGGGACCAGAAAAAGGACCTGACTGTATTACAATCTCAACACTAACCTCATTAAAAAACTACACTAACTAATCCCTAACTTAAGCTAATGCGTCAAATAAATATTCTTCCGCATCGTTATTTTCTTGTATTACCCAAAAGACTAGCAGCATTGCCGCGTTGGATGGCAATAGATTCTTTTCCCGAGATACAAACCAGCCTTTTGGTCTCGTGTGTTGTCAACTAGGCGTTTTTGTGATTTCTTAGTGTTAATAGAATTCACATCATTAACTTCGTACCCATTAGCTGCTGTAGTTTGACACCCCCTCAGAGACCATTATTTCCTAAGTTTTAATAGACTTAAAACAGTCCAGTATATTTGGTACATTCAGTATTTAAAATCGTTAATATTATTTCTTGGCACATAATCAAAACTACCTCTATTATTATCAGTCGGATTTTAGACCTATCCCAACGTAATCTTATCAGTCGACTGTCGTGTACGTGAAAATCCCCGAGTTCTACAGCTAATCTGTGACTTCCTGTGCAATCATCCAGATAACTTTGTTCTTCACTATTCAGGTATACGTTTACAAAATGAATATTCGTAAATAGTTCTCATACAACAGAAATACTCATTGTTATTTCAATAAATACTTAGTATTTATGCTGCATTCATAACACCATTTGGATCTCGTCCCCGTCCCCTACAGAGACGTCGTTTAGAGAATTAACATTGAAATATTTCAATAAACAGCCAACGTACGTTATTATATTATTATAAATATGGGTGCTTGCGACTCTCTCCTTCTCAGAACTATTTTTTATGTAAATACAGTTGACACACGGGATGATATAGAGGGCCCTAAATAAATTTAATTTCATAGTTGGTTGAATAGCATTTTTTTTAATCCGGGGGTGTGACGATTGTATTGCCTGTGGGCTGGCCACGTGTATTTGTAATAGCCACACTACATCGCACTTGAGAGACACTAGGTAGAGCTAGGTAATTAGATTTTTGTTAAAAAACTGATTTATTAAATGGAAACATTGCGAAAAGACAGAACCTGACTATAAATTAAAGTCTATATGTATATGTAATTGTGTATCTAATGATTTCAACGGCTAGAGGCAAAATTCCTTCGCACCACGAGAGTTGTTAAATATGAAATTTGCTTACATGTGGTGGGACTGCAGTGACTGCACTAATGGTATTATTAGCATTTCTATGCTTAGCTAATTTTGGTAAGACCTACCTTGATCACACTTGCCGAGACAGTGTTCTCGACCCAGTATTTGGTACATATAAACAGGCTTGCTATGTTTTTAGGACCGAGTACTCTGCCGAGTGCAGTGAGTGCACTCGTCCTTTTGTTCGGTACGTGTGATTATGGTACTGTTTGCAGCTAGAGCACTAGAATACATGTTAGTATGATCCTAAAGTATCCTTACGTGTAAAGTTAGTGCATTAAGTCATTAGTGATAAATGTAAATTAGGTATCATTTATTTATGCATTCCTGACAGTACCTACTGGCTGCAGCAGAAATAGAATTAGGTGTATGTACGCAGCAACCCGCAGGCGACAGGCAGATTACCTTCTCTATGTATGCTGTAGTATTGTATGAATATGCATTCTCGTTACTTTCAATTACGCTTGCGTCGGCGGCTTAGCTTTAATCGCTTAAAGCGCTGCTATGCATTGTCGTTACCTCATGCAGTTTTAATGATTTCACATTGTCATAGCGTTGATAATTAAATATAAACTTTCACTTTAATTGTTATTAGTTGTCAATTCCCGATGAAACATTTATTTATACTCCTAGCGCCAAACTAAAAAGGCTGATTTTGATGCAGTTTTTTTTATTTGAAAGATGAAGTAAAAAAACAAAGCAAAGCAAAATTTTAGGCTGCCCACAGTGCCCACCCACGACCGATTCTTATGACCGATTTTGTGTTGAGTCCGACACAAATGCGGAAAAATCGGTCGTGTGCGGGAAGCGTTAAGAAAATTTAATTTCAGCGTCCGGTGTGTCACTAAATTTTAAATTTTAAAACTTAAAAAATTTGTTACATTGTACTGTACATTCTTCTTTGTTGTTAATGCAAATGTAAATTGCAGCCAAAAACACAGAACTTCTTGATAAGTCCAATATCACATTATTTATCTGTACAACTAATCTAATTATTGTATCTTTAGAATCGGTGAACACATCATATTATATTATCAACTGCAACTGCGTTGCGACAAGAACTCTATTTATTTTGTATTTGTGCTACGTCTAACAAAAAATTATCGATAAATATATCACTTGGTAGAATTTCCAGCGAGTACCTTACATGAGGAGATCGTATATGGTTTGGTTAGATAGTTTACTAGTTTCTTGCGCCTTTGTTTGTTAAGGCAGTCTATCACTACCTTGTTTGTTAAGGAATACCAACATTACCAACGTATATTGATTTACCGACTTCGAAAATGTGATTATTGTATTTTTATTTTGGTTTTATCAAAATACAATAAACTCATTGGTTTTATATTGGTATAACATGGTAATTAATTGAAGACAAATAGATATGCAAAATATATTTTTTATTTTCATGTTTAGCTAACTAGAACTCACATAGCTAAAATAGTTAATTCTTCTGAAAAGGTTAATCCGATTACAGTACTTAAAAAAGGTTTTGTACTACTAGCGTTCCGCCCTGGCTTCGCACGGGTATAATATACACGTAAACCTTCCTCATCGATCATTCCATCATACTACACCCTGTATGTTGGTGATAAACTCATGAAAATCTGTTCAGTAGTTTTTATGTATTGTAAATAGACAGCGGACAGTGGCGTGGTCGGTAAGATATTTGCTTTTCACGCCGCAGGTCGTGGGTTTGATTCCCACCCGAGAAAAACATTAGTGTGATGAACATTTGTGTTTGTGTCGAGTCTGGGTGTAAATATCTATTATAAGTATATATTTTCAAAAGAAAAGTATTATACGTATATATGTATATACCAGTTATCTGGTTTCCATAACATAGCGGTACTGCAAGGAACAGGCTAAACCTTAATTTTGGTAAATAATTTGTTTTTTTCTAAAATATCAATTTTAGTATTTTATACTATAATAGTCTAAAATAACAATTTTAGACTGTAACTGGGTTTTTGTATTTGCTTGCTAGTGTTCTGAAAATTTAAATTGTTATTTAATTACTATTCGTGAATACCTATTATTGGCTTACTGTTGTTTTTTTAGCTAGTTTTTTTATTATATAGCTGTTGGTTTTCCTTATCAAATAAATAAATAACACAAGCTCTGCTTAGCTTGGGAAGAGATGGCCGTGTGTGTTAATGTCCCAGAATATTATTATTATAATATGTTAAGATAAAGATAATTCAAATAAAATGAATTGGGTCCTTGTGACATGTTGGCGATGAATCCAGGTCAGCTAGCGGCTGAATAAATAGATCTTTATAAATAACACCAAGCACTTCTGTGCAAAGAACGCGACAGACAATTCGTTTGTTCACTGTCCTAATGCTTAAACAGTTGAATTTAATTCCATAGTACATTTACACGTTAAATAGCCCGCACACCTGTATTACTCAAAGGTGAATAACAAATTATAGGCCGACCGTTTAACTCGCGTATCGCCTATCGCCAAGATTCTGACTCCTCAAGCTGCACAGACAGTGATGATGATTCAAGCTATATGAATAGTCTTACATTACTTTTAACTGTGGTTAAATAGTTCTTTAAGATTTACTTAACGTTTTATGACCTCAGATGGCGATTTTGCCGTTCTTCTTCAAACCTTCTTAGTGTCCCATTTCTGGACACGAGTCTTAATTATTTATTTTACGAGTTGAGAGAGGCGTTCCTCGGGGTTAATTTACAACTTCGTCATATTACTTACATTTTTCGAAGTAGGTATAATCCTTACTGATATTATGTGAAAGTAACTGTCTGTCTGTCTGTCCCGCTTTCACGCCAAAACTACTGAACCGTTTTGGATGAAGTTTGGTATGGTGATAATTTGAGAACCGGGGAAGGATATAGGATAGTTTTTATCCGACTGCGCCAAAAGGGATTAATGGTTTAGCGCGATAATGAACATATCCGTGGGTGGAAAGCTGGTTTGCTCGACCCGGGACTTCGATTATTTTTATTAGCTTTAGTTTAGCTAAATAAACTTTTATACCGAACCTAAATAAAAGTCCGAGATTTAAAATACATTTCAAAGGCTTGTATGAAGGGATATTAAAAATACAATGCTAAACGAACGTGTTGAGAAGTTGAGAGCGATCACTTAAGAGATAGCTGGTACATACATTGTACTGACAATGAAATATCTTTATGTTGTATCAATAGGAAAGATCAACGTTCTAAAATTACTTTTCCCCACTTGATCGATAGTTGTACATATTCAAAATAATGGTTTCGGTCGTCGCCGGCGCGAGGGTCGACCTCTCAATCACACCTCGGTTTTGTGCCGACTCGGCAATTTGCTCGGAATGGATGGAGATGTCAACGCGACAAAAAGCTTCGATCGATCAGCGATGCGCTCGCGCCGATGCGATGGGCCGCGTATTTGTCACCTCGACAATTGTTTAGTTTTTGTGCAATTAATTAATAATAATAATAATATCATTTATTTACTCCACAAAAGTTTCTTAATTTTAGTTGTACAGTGGTGCTTGGCCAAGCAATCAACTTTGTGAAAAACTTCATGAATATTTCCCAAATTTTATTGGCGATTGCAGTGTTCATTTTTACCGATTTCAAAAAAGGAGAAGGTTAGGTTTGAAGAAATTCGGCCTTTAATTTTTTTTATACTTTGAAAATTCTTGTTTTTCTGAGGTAGTCCCATTTAAATTTAAAGTCGTTTTTTTGTAATGTATAAATATGAAATCTTTAGTTTACGTGAATTAGTAGTAGTAAATAATAATTAATCTGCCAGGTAACTGAACGCGTAGTATCTACTTGATTAAAATTACTCGGATTAAAAACAAAAACTACAAAACAAGCATGTCGAGTTTTTGAAAATTTCTGAATATACTTCTTCAGAAATATTTTTAGTTGTTGCATTCACTTACCTACTGTTTTATTTATTAAAACGCTCGAAAAAGTTAACTAAAATTATTTCGCTTCTACTTAGAGAGGTTAAACTCGTTTGTGACCTGATAATCTCAGTAACACATGACCCTCCGTCGCGTCGGCAAGCTGGCCGCTGTTAACCCGTCACTCTGCGTCAGTCAGCTGCCACAGTCAGTTCAACCCAAAGATCAGCTTAAAACCTGACAGCTCCCCAACCATGATAGATGATGCTGGAATGCGCCCAAACAGAAATAGCAGCACATATGAACACTCGTTAACGTTTTAGGGTTCAGTTAATGACATAAGTTCGATTTTTGTTTCGTTGGTCCATTAATGAATAGTATTTGTTTTGGTGGCGAGGATTACCGTCGTCACTGACCCGTAATCCCACGACTATAGTTAATGACTCCTGTAATAGCCCTCGCCGCCCTCGGAAGTCTCGCTGCGTTCAGCTGGAGAACAAAATGAGAGCTCCCGTAGTGATGGCACACGACCACGACTAGTATTTTATATTTCCTTTGTATTCGAAGCCCAAAAATGTCCCATTAGGGATAATGCTGGGACAATTTTGGTTGAGATGCGATGTAATTGAATAGGCGGCTACACGTGACCACAGATATACAATGATAAATATTATTATTAAGCAAACGCAGTGTTTCTTTACGAACAGTTAATTAAGTTAAAATTACAATGCAAAAGAAAGATACAGAAAAGGTTAAGATTAAAATCTTTCTCGTCTAATTTTTGGAAGGAATTTGTAGCAGCAAGAAAATATTGTTGGTAGTAAAAGTTAAATAAATAGAGAATTTGTATACAATACCTTTTTTTATTTGTGATATAAAAGATGGACCACACACGCGTGGTAGTGGGTGCGCGTACGCAAACACGTCTGGCGTCGGAGCTACGTACCTGCTCCTCCCAGTCTCTCGATGTGTACTTACTCGCTTAGTTGTGCGCGGTGTTAATTAGCTCTGAACACGATACCACCATCATTATGAAACACCATTCTTTCCCTCGTTAACAACTCGATAGCCATAAGTACTTTCACGGATTGCTACTATATCAACCCACTTTGTTTGATCTTTCAATCTCTCCAAATACTGGTCTTGGAATCTTTATTTCAAGTGTGGAAGTAGTATTTTGGAATCTGAACACTTCAAAAGCCATTAAAATATCTTTGTTGGCAAAACAATTTAGTAAATCTACATTGCTTTAATAAGGAACCGTGAAATATGGTCCCACTCGATTGTGTCCTATTTTTGTGACAATACACTATTTACGGAGAAGGACCAAAAATAAACAAACATCGCGCACAATCGAACAAATAAATATGCTGGCACAATGCACGGGCCAGCACGTCATAATAAGGCAGTGGCTTTTGTACGGACGGCAGTAAATCATACAGTCTTTTGAAGAAAATGGCATACCATAAATAATGCCCCAAAATTCGGCTGCGTTGCCATCCACCGGGACATTTTTGTGGCCCGTGAAGAGAATTCTAATGGCGAAACGAATTAATCAATGGGGTCGCGACAGTATTTAATTTTTTGCCCCAAGTTACAATGATAAACATTTATAGCATCCATTGGCATCAATCTCAACTCAATGTTTTGACTTTGGTAACATTTTGTTCAATAGCGGTATCTGAAATGAAAGGGACAAGTAGAATGCTACATCTCGATACGTTGAACCAAATATTCCTCTGTTTATGGGTTGCTAAGTTTCATGGCGAACCTGACTTTAAAAATCCACACATTGCCAGATAGGGAAGTGATGATAACTTAATACGGTTATTAAAAAGCGAATAAATCTATTCTGTCTTTACCACAAAACTATAAAATGTTTTATAGTGACTTAATGAGAAGCCAACAATGAAAATTTTGCTGTATTGTGGGGATTGTTTTAATTTAATAACGATACGCTTAAAATTAAACCTGCTTGAGCGCGTAGTAGTTAATATTGAACTGCAGCCACTTTAAATTTTATGGGTTCGTAAGAAAGCAATTAAATCTGGGCATTATGATAGTATAGAAGAATATAACGCGGTCGACGTTGTTAGGAGTTACGACTTACCAGAGCTTATTGGTTCAGTGCACCCCTGAATAAACAACACTATTGGAGTTAAATTTGCTTGCGCCGGATATGGCTGCCACTCGAACTGATCCATCATGTTCCTTAACTCGAGACTCGGTCAATGGTATGGACACTTAAACTGAACTACGATTCAAAATAAAGAAAGTTTTATTTTTTCAAAGGGGTGCACCTAACTTACCTAAGTTTACGATCAGTAAATCTTCCAGTTATGTGCCTTTAAATAATCATATTTTATAGGTCACCTTAGCTGTAGAATTGACGAATGCACACTTACGTTTTATTGTCAATGGGACATGTCTGAAGGATTTATGTTTTCCAATGGAGTTTATTGCTATTGCATTCCTGTATTCCAGGAATCTGAAATGGGATTGAAGAGGCATTTGTTTTTGTAGATAGTAAAAATTTTGCATCTTGCAATTCTAGTATTGCTACCAAAGTTAACGTTTTCAGCACGTGTTAATCTTGATGCTTTTGGCAAAATACCACCAACGTTGGTTTTACTTACCTGCTGAGTTTAGAAATCCTTTATGTTTGTTATCTTATTCCCAATCATTTGTTTGTTCGTGACAATTCTTAAAACAACTGAAGTAAGACATTGATTGATTAGGATTGTAAATCTAACATGTCTCTCAAGTGAATTCTTGTGTTTCGCAGCATGGCGTAAGGATGGGTCCGTCCTCAGGTCTCGGGTATTGTGTTTCTGTTGCGTATGGCCCCTGCTGTGCAGGCCCGCTGCGTGTACCCGCATATCCTAAAATTTACATTCTGAATCTGAATAAGGGTTATTGTGATGCACCATCAGCATCTACCGATGAAGAAGATAGTGTCTAGTCACTTTTAAATCAATAATATCCACGCTTTGACACTATCCCTCGAGACCCAAACGTTTCTTTTATCCAAATAATTCTGTTTACACAACGTTTCTAAAATGTTTATTGTGTCCGTTATTTATTTTACCAAGAAAGTTAAATAAACACACAGTCGATTCGATCATCCGTCGAGATTGGATGATTTGTGTACAATGCGTCTCGTGTATTTTTTCAGTAAGTAAATCTTTTCTATAATTATATTGGAATGTAGTTTCAAGTGTTTTATTATTGTTTAATTGGGTTCCTTTGCATTAATTTCAGTATCATGGTGGTGTTCCCACCAAGATTTGTTATAGTGGTATTTCTGTACAAAAATGCTTCGCTCGCGTTGAACCGTAAATGTTGTTGGATAAGAAAATACACTTGAGAAGCAGTCGTACTCACTGAACAAATATTAGCTGAATCCGTTCGGAGGTGCGCGTGAACTAATATTTGAATATCGGAGGTCGTTATTACTTGCCGAGACTACTACTACCTACCATATAAACCACGGATAAACCGTAATGTCATTAAGTTCAATTCCCTAAGGTTTAAAATTTTTACCTTTACTTAAATGCAAAAGGAAGTGAAAGATAATAAGATTGTCTGATTATATCTACAGTTTCTGTGTATAGACTTTTGTTTATAATTAGAAGGAAATAAGATACGTAGTTTATTTACTGTACACACAACATTTCCCCAAAACATTTCCTTAATTTGTAATGTGTCTCAATACGATTACATTCACGTTTGGATTAAATTTTATTTTAGGCCAGTCCGGTTCAACCGATTGTATGTATTAATGGCGGTAATGGGAGACTCCGTTTATTTAACCGCTCGTAACCCGACTCGTAAAGCCCGCCTGTGGATTTTTAAAAGTTAACTAGCTACACCAGCACCTTACGTCATCTCCGTCAATTATTTTAGATAAACTATGACGATGTTAATACGCTCGAAGAAAGAAATGTGTTTAGGTGACTCATTAATTAATAGAATTATGGGATATGTATCTTCTACCGAAAAAAGTTGCAGTTCATCAGTTTAAAAATGATCATGTTTTGTTTTTGGTAACGTTTTAAAAATTAATGAGATATACAATGGAACTAGTTTATTATGTTTCCGTATCATTCATCTCGCACGCTGCGCTGTCCACATTTACGAGTGTCCCACTGCCAGATTACATCTGAACAGTCGTGATCAGGGAAATTCTCGACGCGACTCTACAGTCACGTTTCTACCTGGACAAAAAAAGAACATAAAACCAATGCAAATAATGCGCTATAAAGTCTACAGATTTAACGTCGCAGCTGCATTTTATACTAACTTTAACAATACATATGTGCCTTTATGTACGTTATGTGTTTGGAAATGTTTTCTGCAATGAACAAATCTCAGTGACCGGCGCCGCCGGTGACGTGCAGTGTGTGCAATAAAAGAGGAAAGCAAGCACGCAAAATAATATGACCAATGTGTGAGCTGGGCGCTCGCAGGGCTTCGTTGCTAAATGCAAATTCAATTTTAACTCTGAAATCTTTCTGAGGATGTTTCGAATTGAAATGTTTACTTTACTCGTTTTTTATTTTATTTCCCTTTTGTGTTGAATTGTACTCGTACCCATGCTCTCTCTTTAAATTGCTATTTCGTATTCTACTCTATCTTCCTATCGATTAAGCTTATGCAAGGAAGCTAATCGAATAATGGTGTGATTATACATAGCTCGTTAAGTTCGCAGTTACCATTAGGATTACTGCTGCCCGATTTTAGTACATCAGATAATTCAGAGGGCATCCCGAGTCTTGAGCCTATTCTACATGCAACCTCATTAACGACTTGCTTCTTGTTTTCTTTAGCTTTAGGCCTCTTGCAGCGTAGATTGTCACGATTGCTACTCGATTGTTTCTGTTTTTATTTTGTTAGTTGGGGCTGCGTTTTAAGGGATTTAGAATTCGATTTTAGCGAAAAGAATCCAAAGTTTTAGTTGTTATTTAAACCCTGAGAGCCTGGTCAAGTTTGGAAAGGTCACTTGTCTTCAAACAAGTTCAAATATTTCTACTTAAAAACTAGTAGCCGTAGTAAACGTTCATAATCTGGTAGCAATTCTTATATATGATCTGTATAATGGCAAGTAGCAGTCAGGTGGAATAAAACTTGCCTCTTGCCTCTGGGTTAGAAAAAAGAATAAGAGGCGTGGCGTGCAACGGGATCCTGTTTGTTTTCGGCCCGACATTAGTCGACGCCGAAAACGAATCTCATTTGGTTAGAATCCTTAATTCTGATTTATAGTCACCGCATGCTGTTATTATAAAGTTATGGTTATATCTCTCTTGGCGGGCGGATTCCCCTTGACGTTCCCAAGTCATAATATCAATTAACTCCTTCATAATTCTTAGTTAAAACTGTTTTTTTATTTGTCAGTGTAAAATATGCCTACCTAGTTGTTTAAATCGTTTATTATGAAAGAAATTGAAACTTTTTGTGAATTTTATTTTCATAGAAAGATTTCTAAATAATTGATTCTGTTATTGTAGACAGACACAAAGTGAATAAAAGATAACATACATATTTTTATTTTTAGAGAAAAATAATTTTAGATGTTAATCATCAGTTAACGGAGTTAGGTACACGAAGGCACGCTGGCTATTTCTATGAATAATGGTGTTTGTTAGTTATTCCTTCGTGGAAAATTGAAACACCTTATGGAGTAGTTGACTTGGACAGATTGTCGGCAATTGGAACTCGGTCGAAGGTGCTTGTTGGGATAATACAGGCAATCTATCTCGCTCGTACGCGATGATGGATCTGTGATGGGGATCACGACTCGACTCTTTGTTGTTTTGTAGATAAACACGCTGCGCCGCTTTTTCCGCTGTATTAGAACCTTGTTAAGTTTGAATACACCTTTTACAAAGTTAATTGGTTCTCCAGCGGAGATAGTTTGAAATATTCGTTATTTATCTTTTCTATTACGTAATGTTCAATTCCAATTTATCATATGTGTTACAGTATTTACTTGATGTTCATGAGTAACATTTATTTCAATAATTAAATTTATTCCAGGGTAAGAGGTACGAAATTCTTGTAACTAATCTTTTCAACATAAATAAATACCTGAATTAAAAGGTCAAACATAAATATTCAAAGAATGATTTTTACTAGTGATTGTCAATGGTCATCAAATTATTGAAGATCTAGAGATGCAAAGGTGTGTGCGTAGGTTTGTAATGTGTAAGATAAGTTCCAGTATGCAAGTAGTAACTATCTATCTATGGTATCTGAGTGCCTCATCATCAGCTTTCACCGGCGCGTCAAGGCGCTATGGCCAATGAGCGCGTGTTGTGACAACTTCGTACGATAAATTCCCATGTTTATATGCGCGCGCGCTGCCCGCCATGTTTGTTTAATCTCGATCCACTGCACGCCCGTGTTAATAAATGTCTCGTATTTGAAAAATCTTATCTCACTCTTTTATTAATATTTTTATGTTCACCCGTATGTTTTATTTAGACATTGATTATTAATAATAATGAATCCTTCGGGGACGTTAGATCAAAATTTAAGATATGGTTTCATGTAGGCGTTTTTTATGGCATTGTTTTTTGTTAAAGTCAGTTGCGTGGGTCTCTCCTTTTTATAGGGTCTTGTTGAGTCTCGAACAAGCAATGGCGGGTAGGTCGTATTTTATATTCAAAACAGATGTTATCCTGTAGCGATGGCTGGGAAATTAATTGAATTTGTTTTGTTTGTTATTCGATTTGAATCACATGCATATTAAATAAACGTTTACTCATTTAAATTTTGGTAGAAGGTGTCCGTTCTGTATCCTTGTTAACATTCAATCGACGTAGTCGGTGATTGTGTGTCGGGGTGATATAAATTCGATCATTTGTTAGTATTGATTCCCTGATGCCGTTCAGGTCTGTTGGTTGCGAGACACGTCTGTTTAGTGAGAGGCGCATCCAATTTGTCATCGGTACGGAGCTGGTTAGTTCGTATTGTTAGTGTAGGCCCGGAAGCAACCCCGTGACGGAATCCATGGAAAACCGTGTAATTAAGCAGCTAAGCAACGTCATTCGCCACACTCTTTAGTTAGTGTGGAGTTACTGAACACGAATCGACGACAGGTGTTAAAAAAATACGGTATATTGGCAGAATTAGAGGTATTATTTATATACGATAAATTGCTTTCCAATATATTTACCTACCTATACGTCATGATCGTATAGTATTTTCTTGTCTCGAAACCAAAGTCATTTTCAGTAGCGTTCCTGTGTGAGTCGGATACGTTTCTATTCTCTTCAGCTCTTGGCTTTTGATAAATGTAGTTAGGTTCAGTGTTTTATTTTATTACAAGAGTTGAAAAGTTGTCGGGAAATAACACGAAGCGCAGCAGGGCACCGGAGGGCACGTTGCGCTACACCCACCGTTTAAAATTTTGCTCTTTTTGCCCATTGTTTACTTTACGGTCGATGTTTAAAATTTTATGATTTCCATTATGAGTGACTGACGGCTGGAGGCGGCTTGACTCAAATTATTTTCTGAACGGCTGCCAACTCGATATTATCAGACTAAGCGTGCGATTCTTTTGATAGCTTGTGGGTAATTTATAGCTGGGATAGGTCAGATTACGCGATGTATGTATAACACGTCTTAGTTCAAACAACTCCTTAGGATTTTTTTCTTGCCATGAGTCAGGAAAGCACGTTTCATTTATGTTTCCATGTCATTTGGTCTAATTAGAACACCTTCCAAGAAAAATTTTCTTCAATAAACATTTACCAGTTTTACAGATGTAATATGATACGTCGTCAGTGTTCGTCGGCTGTAAACATTAAACAGGGACAGGTTAAGCACGCAGGCCAGCGTCGACGCTCGTTTGGAGAGCTCTCAAGTGCTCTCCACAAACTGCTCTCTTGAACTTTGCACCCAACAGACGATTTTCATTTGAAGCCCGTAACTATTGTTTGAATTTTATACTTCCAGTAACACACAGGCCAGTGTCAAAATGTAAAAGAATTATTTGCTCACTGTCTGTAATATTTTACTCCTACCGATGTTATAACCTTTCTAAGTTCCAAAGTAAACACCCGCCGCAGTTGTCGTAGGAGCGCTTCTGTCGCATACACTGGTCGTGTTAGTACAAATCCACGACATAATACAATGTGGCGGTCGGATAATATTTGGTGAGCTCTGTTTGACAAGCGTGTTCGTGTGTTTTGTTATTGGACACCTCCACTTCGCACACAGTTTCTATTTGAATTGCCCTGATGTGGACTAATGTGGATTTCAGGAAAGAGTGGCCTGCCGACTGCTATGCTGTCGAGTGAGCGTTTTGTTTGCACATCTGACGACGCCAACAATTTTCCCATAAAAATATCATCATCGTCTACAGTAGCACTCCGTTATATAAACACTTCTTATCAATAGACGATAAGTCGGCTATAAATGATATCGGTTGATGAACATCAATTTTAACGATGGAAAGGGCTACCGTGCGATAACCTCTAAAGGATTTTAGTAATCGGATAGATAAGCCGAAGAAATTCGTCGTTGTGTGTAACTCGTGCACGTGTGTCGACTTAGTAATTGGATTTAAAAGACACATTTCATGAGGAGGGTTGGTGGTTATAATCTGACAACATTTACAAACACGTCACGACTACGGCCGTGCTCAGTTTTTTCTAGTTTACGTGGTATAGACGTCCTGCTGTTTGTCACATATCATCGCTGGCACTCGAGTCGTTGAGAGAAATGGGTAATTTTTTTTGTACCTGCCTAGGCGTAATATATCAAGTTTCGTAATGCAACTGCGATTTGAGCGAGGCAATTTAGTTAGTTACTTCGGTTAGGCAGTAAGTGTCTCCTGGAGCGCTACGTTTATTGTTGGTTATAGGCACTGCAGGCTAACACGAGGCTAGTCTGCGTAACTTTAGTCACGACTTCGTGCCTCGTACAATAACAAACAGTTAGACAATAACATTAAACAATAGCTCAGGTCTAATTGAATCAAATTATACGAATGTATGTGAAAATTCGATAAGTCTGCAGTGATTAGGTACAATTAATATAGGGATAGATTGTTTCGATGAATGAGTGTGCGTCTGTGTCACGTTATAAAAATTAATTATAATTAAAAGTAATAAAAAGAAAAAGCAAGTAGTTACTACATACTGAAATTAGACCATATCTCACATAATATATTACCGTATTTCCGTATCGCTGCAGATCATTAAGGATGGATTCTCAATAAACATGTGGTATTCCTGAAGCAAAAAGTCAGGAAAAGATTCCTTCTGTCAAACTAATTCGTTGGGATTACGTTGCGGGTGCACGCCGGCAAAAAGGCACATCAATCAGAGGTTCTGTGCACTGCGGGGTATTTTAAACATTTCATTGAACTGAGGATTCAATTCACCGTGTAGTTTAGAATTCAAAATAGATACTATTATTGAGAATTTAGAATCTCCTAGTACTAATTTGTCATCAACTCGTAATATTCACAAACTTTTATCTTTAGTTTATTAGCTTTATCTTAATATATTAATAACTATAGCCTGTGTCTATTTAGACTTTAATCTATCTACCTCTGTGCCCATCCAATTCCGTCCAAAAAAAATTCAACGTAAAAGAGAGATTTCATCACATCCATCTATATCTCGCTTTTATAATATAAGAAGGGTAGCAAGGTTCTGTATTACAACTGTTTAATATAGAATTAGAATGAAATTGAATACTAAATTTAACTAATGTATTCAATTAATAAAACAAATTTCTTAATGTATGCACACGTTGTCGCAATAACTGTGTAATTAAATGTAGGGGAAGCGTCAGAGCAGACCGGCGTCAAACAGACTATGAAGCATCTCAAATGATAAATCGACTTTACGTATATCAGCATAAGATTGAAGTTTGTGAAACCAAAAACCAATTGCCGAGAGCTTGTTCTGTACTCTCGGCGAGTTCACCGCTATTCTAATTTGAACTGCATGTTGTAGTTGATAAAGTCGTATTTCAACTAACGCAATAGTTGCTTCCACTTTGCCAGTTTGTGCTGATGGTAACAGTGTGTCAATGAATGATAGCAGTGATTATAGCACACATTATCTTCTCGTAGATGTTTTCTTACCCCTACGGGTTCTTCGTAAAGCACCTTAATTTTGCTGAAGAGAATTCGCATTACTTATATTTATCTTTTATTTTCTTAATAGAAAAAATATTAGCGTCCTAAATAACATCCTACATTCTTGGTAATTGTGTTATAATTCCCTTTACCCCATAAAACTTCATGTTGATAGCACTAAACACAATTAAAAAAATCCTTGAAACATTGAAATACTTATCTTTAAGCACTACTACCTGTACTACTATCGACTGTGCCATATTTTTTTACAAAACCCACACTGCGGTTAAAATTTCCGCCTCACTTAATTTAGATTTCAATTTTACGAAGTTTTTATATCTCTCAACGGATCAACATTGCAAGACGTAGGCCTAAATCTTGTTAGGGACAAAGCCGAGGACTGGCAGGTGAACAATAGGGATCACATTACACTTCCGCAGTGGTGAATAAAAACCACAAGGTTGTACGTTTTACACCTGACTACACTGACAGTTCTTCGTCTAAAACTATTACGCAATTATCCACGGTCCGCTTACGCCTTTTTATAGATTTGCGGTGTTACTTTACTCGAGATCTGCAAGTCAAATTATGTATATGGGATCATGGAAAAAGTATATTTCGTTTGAACGATACTTCTTGCTATAAGTTTTATTAAAATATTCTTTGCTGCTAAAGAATAGGGATTATAATAATACGCGAATTGCGAAATGGTTATTTACTTATGGAACAACTAAAGCCATCTTGGCATGTTACCAGAATTTACTGTTGCCGGACCATAAAATTCACATACCATGTCTGAAAATATTTGCCAGGATGTATACCGGTACCAATTTTTATGAACATGGATATAGTATCGATAAATAATCGATTACGAGCGGCTGTAACGAGCACCCGCCTATCTGGGACGCATATTTTATGGGTGTTTACAGTTTACAATTATTGCGACAAATCTGGTCAGTGTCGTACGAAGGTAATTACTATACGTTCGTGTCAGTTTTACAACTGGCTTTGACTATTTCTGTCTTTTGGGTCTTTGAGGAATGTTGGGTTTTTTTTAAGTCTTTCTGACATTGATAGGTCTATGTGTTTTCGGCTTCGTTTGTTATAGTACACAACTTTATCTCATCTCTCGTCATGCATATATGAAACAAGTGAATTTGAATGTCAAATACAAGAAATTACGTTTTTGAAATAGAAATTATAGTGAAGCAAAACAGTCGTCGCTTTTTCCCCTCACGATTGGTTTTCGGCCTGATATTGGATTCCTTGGTTACTTAAGATATTATCTCTTCTAGTTATATTTTATTATAGCCATTATAATTCATTGTTTTGGGATGTGGTGAAGCAGTAAAAATTAATATTTATTTAGTGGTTTTCCTTTTACTTTGGTATTTTATCTGCCATACAAATTACCTTTAATGTTTTGGTTATAAATAAATACATTTTAAAACTACGAAAATCCTACACACCATTTTTTATAATGATGAGCAATCTTTGATAGCATTATTAATACTTAATTAATTTGAGCGGATATTGCAACACCACAATCGTTAAAATTTATTTAACACCTATGGAATTTGTCAGTTTATTTTATCCGAAACTTGTTATTGATGATTTATGGTTGTGAGTTCGAATGTTGCATTGGGTATCTGATAGTTTAATAGTAGGTATGTGTTTTATGATTATAATTAATCTTGTTTGTTTTATAGTTTTTATGTTCACAATACATTTGAGTATGTACGGTAAGGTATTATTCTGTTGATTTCGTTTTGAATAGGTTCTTCTGACTCGTGGCTTTTATTAATTGTGGTGGTGTTCCTCAGTGTTCGTGTTCCTCCCTCCCTATTCACACCTTTCTTCCCACCGACACCTTTGCACTTTATTTTATTTCTCGCCTCGTCCGCATAATTCCGCATTATAAACCTTCTGTTGTGCCCTAAAATCTTTTTTACTCGGAGGGGAAATTCTATACGAAATATCAACGGTCTTATTGTGCGTCTTTCTATTTTATGTAGTCCTTACAAATGGGTTTCGCGCGAGTGTAATGAAGTCTTTATTCTGAAGTGCGAATGTAGAATGCATCAATGGTGTGAAGAGTGCGATTTGCTGCCTCCGGTATTCAAATTGAATTTTATTATTAGAATTTTGAGAGGAATGGAGGATGTAGGAATCTGTGATAAGAGGCAGTGACTAAGTACGGTTAGTTTGGAAATTAGGGGAATAAGCAAAAAAGGTAGGCGCCTATTGATGTAGGCGGCGCGGGTGCGGGTTATCTCAACTTATTTGTCGTATCAAGTGGTTTTCTTTGGTTCGCCGCCGAGCATCAAACACGCCGCGCACGGTAGCACTCCTGCTGGCTAAGCTATGGGAATGCAACAGAACAACTTTATGTCATACGTATTTATTTTTTATTACGTCTCGTAAAAGTTAAAGATAAGGCTTGTTCGTTGCTTGAACTATGTTTGTCTGGTACTACAGATTGAGGTTTCCATTTCTTGGAAATAATATATTAACAGCATTCCGTGATTGGGATAACTATATAAGATATCTTGACTAGATAAGCTGATGGCACCGGTTTTGTATGATTTGATCATGAAAATACATTAAAACGTAGGTTTCGGTTCATGTAAGAAGGTTGTCAACCTCAATCATAGATACTAATTACTTCCTACCACTATTACTTTTTCACATTAAAATGCCTTGAAGTTTTAAGCGGGATCAAGTTTTGCCCACATGTAGTTTATTACCTGGGCCAACGAATAGGCAACTGTTCATTCCAGTAATATTACATCAGGATGCTTCCTTTTTATCAAGCAGACGAAGTCATACTCTTACATTATCGGATTACTTTATTTACACTAAATACAGGCTGTATGCTGTGCTTTTCTAAACATGATAAATAAAGCATGCTTGCAGAATGTACTGCATGAAAGTGCAAAGCTTGCACGACTTGATCCGTAGGCGGTTTGTCGCGACAATTTCTCGTGTTCAAAACGACAGGCGCGCCGGGTATGCAAATAACCACATAAATTTATCGCCATTCGTTACCAGTAATCGTTATTATCTCGCCATGAACAAACAAATGGCCATTAAAAGCGTTAAAATTATTGATACGATCCCATCCGAGAGTGTCGTGTTCATTTGCATACGACATAACGGAGTAAGGTTCGATGTGTTTAGAAAGGACGTTATTATTTTATGGTAATTTTGTTAATAACTGATGTCGTAACACTATAGTTGTGTGATTATGTGAAACTGGTCACAATATTTAATCTAGTTTATGATTATGGTGCATAACACGGGTCAATAGACCTTTGGTATGTACTAGTAGCTTAGAATTCATTCTGAAGTCCTTTCTTTCCTAGAAAATTTGTCAAAACAAAATTTTCCGGCAACGACTATTCTGTTATAAGTCTGCTCGTAACCGCAAGTCGCCTTTTGAAATATCCAGCAGGACTTCATATCCCCGATTCTCGCGCTTTTCTCATTTATCTCTAATAGACATATTTTGATAAAATGGCGAATATCGGTTGAAAACTAATCGCCATTTTTTTTTCGAATGATGTTTTGTCAACACGAAAAAAGTACTATCTTGACTAGCATTTCCGCGCAGGCTGTTCTTCATATCGTATTCGCATCTTCAGCTACTTCTTCATTTAGCATGTCCTCTATTCACAATCTATCAAGTTCTAGTAATTTTACATCACAAAACTCACTATGAAAAACAATAGCAACATGTAATTTGATAGCAAAGATATATCATTAGACCCATTAAGATTATGCTTCTGGAATATGATATGATCCTTACTTAACGAGGCACGTATTATTACGAGTTCGAAGAAATCTGGCTGTGAACCTTGACTAACCATTAGTTTGGTTTCTGTGCAGCAAATAATTGCTATTGGGCAAGTGGTGAAGGTAGAACAAAGGTGATTAGCATTCAGTTTTATTCTTATACTTGACCACCGAGGCAGGTCTCGGGGAAAAGTATCTTGATTTCCAACTATTTTCAAACAAGATTTAATCAAGATTGGTTCAGTGGACAGTAAACATTTATTTTACATTATTTGTAAAAAATATGTTGTAACCACTCTTTATCCAGCCTAAATTATTGCCCCGAGTCTTCTCCTAAATATTTTCAGAGTTAAGTATGGAAATATAGTTGTCCGCCTTCTTTGTATAAACGTCTAAAACTAATCTCGGAAAGTGTATACATTATATTTTATAGATCTCTAACCATAATGACGTGCCTCTTATATGGATTCTTATAGTTTTTATAGTTTAGATAACAAGTTACGAGAAGTGTTATAAAAGCTTTCCATTGATTTGCTCCATTTAAAATCACTTGTGGAAAGTGGGTTACCCTGAACAAGCTTGTTGCGCCAGTTTCCTTCGGTTCTAAGTCGATACCGCTTAATTGTCTAATGTATATTTTATGTGCAATGTTGGTTTATTAAAGACCCAGACCTTTAAATATAGAACAATCTATATTCTGAACCTGAACTTTAAGTGTGGTAAGGTTACAGTGTTAAGGTAGGTAAGCCTATTCCATTAATAACCACATTGTCTCGTGTTCATATCCTGAATCAAGCAAAAAAATTAGGTGCAGGTTCAATTTAGGATTGTGTCTGGTGAACAGCTATAGGTTCGCTTACTAAGAAATAATATGAAACCTAAACATTGGAAATGTGGGAGAAATTCCCGTAATACTAAGCAACAGTGGCGAAGGGTGGAAGTCTGAAAAAGGGAAGCCGTAGCAAAAAGTTCGTACTTAGGAATATAATATCTCTTCAATACCTTCTCCGAACGTTTTTACACTTGATGCTATACTTATTTTGTTGCTATTTATAACTTATAGGCGTTACATAATATATTATTAAGTTCGTGTCATATTGACCAATTCTTAAAGGATTATATGTATGGACTCTTCGCCACTGCTTTGCAATGTTTTCGGATACTTAATGAAGCATTGTCATAAATAAACTTTTTTAGTTTTGGAAGATCTTCGTTTCAAAATCTGCTCTTAAGTTTGGGAGCGTTACCATCAGTTTTACATTTACCACATTTGTACAAATTGATGGCTCTAGTGAATATATTAGCAATAAAAAACCATAGTAAATTTTGACCATGAACTTTTCTTTTAGGTCTCATGATTTGTGGACAGGTGGCGCGGGTGTCGGCGTATTACAAAGCTTTGAAGTTCCCGCCGCATTGTGCGCGTGCTTTCAAAACTTTTTTGTTCCCAATTGTACGATATTGATGCATGCCGATTTCTGAGCACCGTACTATTGATTCGGTAGTTTAGAATCTTTGAAAGTAGACTGTATGGCGTCATATTTCTTCGATTGTGGAACGATAGAAGAAGGGATGTTGAGTATGATGTGTATTGTTTGCACATACTGACGAGTTCCGTTTCTCACAATATCAGACTTTGTTTAATATTCATGCTTAGTATGAATGAGTGTTTAGAAACACTAGACATTTCCCCTTACCAACGCTAGCATAACTTTTATGCTAAGAAACGCTTATATATGTTCTATCTCTTTCGTCTCTCTGGAGGAGGTGAGTGGAAACGCTGGGAGAGAACTCATCAGTAATGTACTTCAGTAGTACTGACAATACATATGTCCAGACCAGACCTGTGCCGTAATTCACGTAATTTCTTCACTCGCCGATCAGGTTGTGGTGCAGTTGCAATTAAGTTTACGTCTTAGTGCAAAATGGTATTCATATAATTGTTTAGCTGTCATATCTAATCTAAAGCGCTCGCGTAACGCGAGCGTATCTGACAGCGGTTGTCAAAATTACCGAGAGTACGAAGAAGGCTGTTTTGATCGAAACTTAACTGCAAGTGCACTACAACTGAACTTATTTAATTACGTGAATTAGTCTACTGACCAGATGTAGGCGTGATTGTAAATATGTATGTATGTATGTATCTCTGTCGTGTGTGAACAAAGCATGGTTTAGTTGTACTTTGTCACCGACTAGATACACCACTTATTCAAATATTATATCCAATTGTAATCGCCACAAGCTGGCGGGGTATCGGGAAGGATAGCTAATTTTGATAGGTTCGTTCGAGTTTTTGATATGTACGAATTAACTTAGGCGAGTGATAAGGTCTCAAGCTATGCGGTGTCTTTAGGTATTTTGTCGATATTATCTGCTTTATATGAGTAGGACCCTTATTTATAACATTAATTTATAAGTAAAAGGCCTAAATTTAAATAATCATTTTGAAACCTCCGATCTAGTTAAGAATTATCTCGATCACTAGAGCTTTCAAATAAAGAAACGCATCAAAATCGGTCTATCCGTTTAAACATTACTAGCAACGAACTTGTACACTATTTATAACTTATAACACCCCTGTTTTTGTCGATGGTTAAAACATGTGACTCTTGTTTATTAAGCCTTTCTTTGTTGCCAGGTCTGACAGCAGAGCTGTTCTATGTAAGAGATGGTCTGGTTAACGAGTACGCCCTTAACTTTGTGGTACCAGTACCAGCTACTATCGGGGAACTACATTTCACTTGGCAGAGCCTCTCAAGAAAACCGGTAAGAAAATTTTATAATGAGTTTAAGCCCTTAAGGTTATATTCGAAAACTTGATAGGCATTACCCAGACATGATCATCAACATCAGCCTATTTATGTCGACTGCTGAACTCAGGAGTAGACACAGGACTCTTCAAAGGCACGCCACTGAGCATAAATAATATAAATTCTCTATATGATATGCTATTGCTGTTAGTAACCGACTTGTAACTGATATTTCTAGGAGGTAGTTGTTAATACTTTCGAGTAGTAAAGTGTTACCGAAGTACCGGTGGGGCAGCGTTACCGGCCACGCCTTTGAAATATAAAGTCGCGGTGTCAGTCCCCGGTCGTGCCAGCACATCTTTGTGTGAATTGTTTCGTCACCGCTGCACAAGTGACACACCAACCCGCACTTGGCCAGCGTATAACCTAAACTTTATGACCCGTGCCCATTAGTGGGATACCTAATAAAAAAGTTTGAAGTGAGGTAATAATACATATAGAATACTGTAATACCTACCTATCGCATGTCGAAGTCAACAACTTTAATTACAATTTGTGAGTTGTTTTCCTTAGAATCAAGAAGTTTCTTATCTTTTTACAAGTTTGCAACAGCACTGGTAGCGGACTTCTGAAGTGCTAATTAACTTCAAGAGAAAAGTTTTTCTTTTTAAGAACAAGTTTGTACCGCAAACAACTAACAAGCCATTCTTATGCTAATATTACGGACCCTCGCCGAAGTTTTTGTGACTTTTGTGTTTCATACTGTCTAATAGTTACGATGCGTGATGGCGCATCATCCGCTCAGACAAAGATTGAAGACCTTTAAAGATTTGTTTTAATACATTTTCCTGTTCTGATGCAAATTGCATCGGTTTCCATGTAAATATCGCCGGCAGATGCACGCAGGCCTGCATTATTCACTACGTATATCGAGCTTCGAGTCCCAAACAAATATTATGTGCATTTATTTATCCAAAGTCAGCAAACGGCCAAATATGTCCGACTGTGGATTTAAAGAATAACAATTTTCGTCGAGGATGCGTCTGTTCATTTTACATATTCAATAAACGGTCACAAAACTACCATCTGAAGATCTGAAACAGGTTCAGTGAACTTGTCAATATCACATCTGTTTGTTTAAGATGGTATTTGCAAGTCATACAAATGTATTCGAGATTACGCGGGGCTTCATCAATTTAAATGTATTCATGGCGCCGCCGCTGTCTGTAGTCGCTGCTAAATCACTGCACCTACTCGTTAGTTATAAACTAAAAGGAACACTTAACTGTCATAGTTATGGGTCACGATTACTCACATTACAAAATTTTAATTAGAAACTTGACTATTTCTTGTACAAACATTGTGTTGCCTGTGATCGGGTTGCAATCTTCCGACGAACCCTTTTGCTATCATTATCTCGGCACGCTTTGTACGCCCTATCAGATCTGCTATTCCCCTCACGCAGTTCCCTTATTTAAACGGCGGCGCCTTTGACAAGGCAGAGCAAATATTTGGTAACCAGTTAACTAGCGCCGCTATAGCATCTTACTATTGTCTGTACTTACCGACTGCGCAGTGATAATATTTAATTAGCGGCCGCGATGTCGCACCTACGCTTTACGAGTCCCGCTGGTCTTGTAATGCAATGAGCTGGTCAAAGGGCCCGCAACGATTTGTTTAACTATTCATGTTATGCCGCGTGATTATTAGGTGTATAATTGTAACCTCCTTGTAGTTTTACTCATTTCCACATAACCTGCATCTACTTGGTAAGATTAAAATGTTTGCATTCGTAGTGCATGTTGCTAATAAGCTTGACTCTTGACTACGTAACAATGCTTTCACATGCTTCAACCAAATAAGGGAAACACAAAGCTCTTTGAAGGATCCAAACTATCCAACGTCTAAATGCAAATGTAGGCTACCCACAGTCGATGACCAGTAACGAATGTAGTTTATGCATCCGATAAAGGAGCGATGTTCGTGCTCTCACGATGGGTTCACTCGACATTTGATCTCGACTGCTATGGGTATTCGGATGGGCCGTTTAGGGTTATGCTGCGTGTCGCTGTCCGTCATTCTAGTACTGATACAGTTACACCGTGAATCGTGATTATACCGTTAAGAATGTGTCATGTTCATTTTAATACTTCAAACTATGACTGACTCGAATGTCAAGAATTATTTTCTTTTGTTGCAGTTACCTTACAAACTACACGTGCAACACAACATGTCACATGCGATGCACGTGCCCACCTTTAATATCTCCAGCGAGGGATACGTTCCAGCTGATGTCCAAACATGGCGAATAGACTTACCGTGTACGCACACTGTAGCGGCCGAAGTGCCTGTCAACATCACCTTAACCGTCATGATTGGTTCTACTCCCTCGACGTTGGTGTTTAGGCGGCGAAAGATATGCTTGAAGGAAGCGCCAAAACCTGCCGTCAGAGTAGACAGTGTGCCTCGCGCGCCTACATCTGCCGACATATTCTACGCTGGGGCTGGTTGTGCTGGTGGCGCACTACTGATCGCTGCAGTAGCGGCGGCGGCGTGTCGGGCCCGAGCGAGGAAACTTCGACGAGCACGGAGCGATGAACAAGACGCTCACGCATTCCTACCTGACTCTTCATGCAAGTCCGCCGCCAGTTATACCAGCTACCGTCGTCCTGCTTCCATTTCTGCTGCAAACGCAGAGGAAAAAGCTAGAGATCTACAACAAAGAATTGCAGAGTTAACGATACAAAGATGTCGAGTGCGATTGCGGTCGGTTGCGATGGAAGGAACTTTCGGGCGGGTGTACAAAGGAACGTACGCCGATGAAGATGCGAGGGAGCAAGAGGTTCTTGTAAAAACTGTAGCTGAACACGCTTCACAAGTCCAGGTAAATATTTAAACCACTATAAAATTTATCTTTTTACTATTCTTCAATCGTCCACATACTCCAATGATGTTACTGTTGCAGGTATCCTTACTACTCCAAGAAGGATGCATGTTATATGGACTTCACCACGAGCGGGTGCTGTCAGTGCTCGGCGTTAGTATTGAGGATCAAACAGCGCCTTTCTTACTGTATCCCTGGAGTTCAGGGTGGCGGAACTTGAAGCAGTTTCTTCTCGCGTGTAGAGGGGTCACTTTGGGAGGTGCGACCACTGGCGCTCCACCTCCGGCTCTCACCACACAACATGTTGTGAGAATGGCAATACATGCGCTCGATGGGCTCATCTATCTGCATTCACAGCATGTTCTACATAAAGACATTGCTGCTAGAAATTGCATGTAAGTGTCACATTTCCTTTTAGCTGAAACAATTTTTATACAACTCTTGTATCTAGCCAATTAACAGTTATTTTGATGGAAAATCTTGTCAACAGTGTGGACGAAAACCTCCGAGTGATGATCGCAGACAACGCATTATCACGGGATCTGTTCCCCGCGGACTACCATTGTTTAGGCGACAATGAGAACCGACCGATCAAATGGTTGGCTCTCGAAGCGCTGATGAAAAGACAGTTCAGTCCTGCGGCTGACGTATGGGCGCTAGGAGTGCTACTATGGGAACTCACTACGTTAGCACATCAGCCGTATGCTGAAGTGGATCCGTTCGAAGTTGCCGCGTATTTGAGGGATGGGTACCGGTTGCAACAACCTGCTAACTGTCCCGATGAACTGTAAGCGTCTTGCATTTCTTAATTTTTATTTTTCTGACCTGTGTACAAGGTATTCTCTGCTGCTAAATTCAAATTGCAAAATATTCAACCTCATAGCACTTATTTGGTCAGCCTGGGCGTTTAACCAGAACGTGAGGGCCCTTTACTAAGTCACCAAAGCAGTAGGTTAATCTACACCATTACAATTCCACAACTGCTACTTTTATAATGGTTCAAATGTTCCAGGTGTAACCCAGATAGGATCAGTAATCTAGAATTGGTTTTGTTTAGATTTGCTGTGATGGCGTATTGCTGGGCAATGTCACCGGACGATCGGCCGACACTCCCCCAGCTCCAAATCTTCCTGCGAGACTTCCACACGCAACTCACGAGATTCGTGTAATCATTCCTTTACCCAAAGACTAAGTGTTAACAGTGGTACATGTATGAACGAGGCCTTACAAGCTGAGTGACCGTTTGAAGTGAGCTAGAGACTGATTTATTAGTGAATTCAAGAAGTAGACGTCGCTCAGGACGAGATTGCCGCTAAACAAATAGCCGAAAATTAGAAAATTGTTCGTAGAGGTTATTATTATTTGGTATCTGTTTTAAAACTTGATATTACTTAATATTGTCAGATCATGTTTTCATCTTTTTGTTCAGTCCACTGTTGATTTATTAATCTGCTACGATTAGAGCTTTCTACACCGTTTTATATTAAATTATTTGTCATTTTCCAATATTCTGCGTTGTATTTGAAACAGTATTTTCTGGTTTAAAATATGCTATAGTAATATAGATGAACCAGTCATAAATTCGAAGTTACTAGACAACGAATTAACTTGACTTCAATTGTTTACAAATAGAAAAACAAAAAATTCTTAAATAATCATAAAGTTAAATATTGTTCATTCTGTACTCCTCTCAAATGTTACAAATCGAGCAAATGCTTTATATCAATGTAAATTAGAATGATCTCATTCAGTAAGTGTACATTACCTACACATGGCAAACAAATGCAACGCAGAATATCGATAAGTGGTTATATTTCTATGTCAATTACATCTAAACAAATCGCAGTCAGATTAATAAACTCTCATGCTTTTTATACACAAGATGAACCCATGGATTTGACAATATTCAATGAAAAGTATACACAAAATGTAATACCTATTCAGACATACTAAATGAGTAGACATTTTTATATGAATATGCATACACCAACATATATTATGTTATCATTTGCTATCTTTGCAACTTTGCGTATTCAATTTCTTTCATTCGGTCATAGGAGTCTAAAGACAGTGCCTAGTTAGCTCTAGCCATTTTATACTATACCTGAAAACGCACATTGCCTGTAACATGTATAAATAAAATGTTTAAATTGTTAGAAGATGTGATACTTATAATTAATACTGACTGATACTATTAGTCGGTAAAATCTTTAATACGATTCGTAGATTTTTTTTATTTCAATTTAGATTTTTAGTTTGTAAAGCGAGCACGGTCTTCATTCGCTGTCGGCGTAATGTCATTTTTTTAATTAGTGGTTTTGGCAACTATCCTTGCGGTTCTGCCAATGTCCGTACTGTGAGGCAATAATAGAAAGCGAAAATAGAGAAATGTAACAAATGTAATTTGGACAAATGATAAAAAAGGGTTAATTTTTAAAATTATTTTCAAGATATTTTTAATTGTGTATTGGAAATCACTCGATAGCGTCTGTCATTTCAACAATACGGTGATAAATTTGATAGAACAATGATAGCGAAATGGATATTTTCGTTAGCTCTGCTGTATAAATTAGGCCGTTACTACATTATCATATTTTTAGGATGCTCCAATGATGTCATATATTATTAGTATCATTGCGTCTATTATATTATTAAATATTGTTTATAAATATACGAAGCGCTTTCCCTAGATTTTTGTATGGATACCCAACATTAGGTAATATTTATTCCTTATTTTTTCTTATATAATCCTTGTCCTGACTTAAAGGAACTAAAAAAAAATTATAATCCCAGTGCAGATAGTTTCAAGTTATGGTGTAGCTAACTAAGGGAAACAGACTACAAACTGATATGTCGTTCCTACCTTCAATTTAACTTTTTTCTTTTGTCAATTGTTAATAGAACATGGAGGAATGCCTAACCTATCTAACCTTCTTGTTGTTAAATCTCAGTTCTGACATATTACACTTTTGATGTGAATAGACGATTTAAGTAAATGACATGAGATGTCAAAGTAGGATCCTAAAAAAATGATAATTTCTAAACGACTTAACTTATAATATTGAACCTCGATACTGCCATACTAGACGTAAGATAGATTTTGTAAATATAAATAATAATTGTATAATACGTAATATTGAATGTGCCTCAGAGTTTATAAAGTTGTTTGTAAGTGTTTAGAGTATCAAAATATTGGATAAAGACTGTATTTAGAACAATATTAAATTGATAAAAGTTTTCACTATTGTAGATTAACTATTATACCAGCCAAAAATGACAACCTTTGTATGGCGTTTTATTGAATTAATTATGTAATGGGTGTTTCTAGAATCCCTGAATTTTTATGTCAATTGTTTGGTTTCTAAAAAGGTACTGAAGGACGATACTATCTTTATATCTATTAAAATAGTGAGTTAAATTGAAATTAACATTTGTTTTACAATTTAAGTTTTATTCTTGACATTGTAAAACTGTTGGTTTAATACCTAATTACAATTGAAACATAGAAACCAATCACACAATATGAGTAATATAACAGCGTTTTAACACCATTGCTCTACTGATATAATGTAAATACTGATATGTGTGTCATCCATGAACAATTCGCTTCTATTTCTATTCATAACAACTAAATTAATAATAATATTATCTATTTATATAATACAGGAAAAGTCAATTATACGAGAACAGTAAAACTTTTTGAAGAACAGTTTTAACAGTCATGTTAAGTGTCAATAATTACTTTGTACCTACAGATCAGTGCATACTTATTATTTAACATATTTAGCACACTATGTTGCAGTTCAAGTTGTAAATTGGTCACTTTTAAAAATGACTGGATTTAATGTTAATAAATAAAAACAACAGAAACTTAGATTACTTTGTATTACTCATATTTGAACTAACTGAGCCAGCTTAGCAGACTTACAGGTTTTAATAATGAATTCCTTTTCTGCCAAAATTGATTAGATACTTCTTAATATTAATGAAGATTTTGTTCAAATTGATTTTATTAAGGACATTGCCTATTCTGTTTTAATTAAATGACTTTGATTTGTTTATAATTTAATTACAAAAGAAGTATATATTTTATGTTGTTAGTATAATAATCATTACCAAACAATTCTGTTCTAAATAAAATTGTTGCCTACGAAAGGATTGTAGAGATTTTGTAAAACAATGTCATTGAAATAAAACTACTTTTTAACGGATTTTACTGCTGTTTATTATAGATTTTACATTCTGACGTTTCAAAGTCTTTACATGCCTCATAGTCACGGGAAAAATAATCTAAAATGATTGGGGGTGAATGAATGAATGGGATGAAGTCTGGACACCTGAACGTCGAGGTATAAAATCTAAAAGAAACCGCGACAATCCGTTATAGTTTTATTTTAATGTGTGATATTCATCGTAATTAAAAATATATATAAATAATGTCATTAAATACTGTGACCTTGTTATAAGTCATTTGTAATGTGTACATGTGTAAATATTGAGACAGATGTGAATATATGAGTGATAATATTCAGTTAAGTGTTTTGATTTTTCCTTCTTTTGCCATTTCAACCCTTACTTACAACCTGAACTATAGGCTATATTATACTTGAAACTAGACATTCTATTTCACGTAATCAAATAAGTTCAGTTGCTATGCAGTTGCAGTTAAGTTTCGATCAAAACAGCCCTTTTCGTACTCTCGTGATTTTAACAACCGCTGTCAGATACTCTCGCGTCAAGTTTGCGTCACGCGAGCGCTTTAGAGTCTAGGTTATTTATATGACAATTAAAAGAAAATCATTTTGCACTAACACGTAAACTTGATAGCAACTGCACCGCAACTTGATTGGCGCGTCAAGAAATTACGTGAATTAGCCTACAGGTCATTATTAATGACTATGTGAAGTCAGAAATTAATTTGCATGAATATTTTTAACGTTATTTCATGTGCTAAGTTTTTACAAATATTTGAGTCGCATGAATACTTAATGAGCTATTTTTCTGAACTGTTTTACGTTGTCTAAGAAAATAAAATTGGAAAGTAATATTATTATATTGTATTGGTTATTCTTTTTATCTGATTTATTAAAATTTTAACGTCACAATCACATTACTATTGCATTATAACATTGAGTGTAAAGCATGCCTTTCCGGTTCACCTGTATAAAAGTCACTCAGTCACAAAATTCGTAAATCAGTCACTAGACTAGATCAATCGACAAAAAGGGCAAGCTACATAAAACTGTATAATAAAGCTATAAATCTGCGCACGACCGGTGAAAGATCGGCGTTGTGTTTGCGCTCACACTTATGTAGGTACTACAAAGTCATTAATTATTATAATATTTCTTGGTTAGTTAGCTTAGATTGGCCGCTGTAGCTGGAATACGGCTAGGAGTGAGTGATATTAAATCTGCGCTAACGCAGCTAGGTACAAAATTTTACTTGCTTAATGAATACTATCTCTTGCGCCGTCATTACGCACGAATAAAGTAGAACAACATCTAATTATAGGAAACTAGCCTACCGCCCGTGGCACCGCCACCTCTTTTTGCGTAGTTGGACAAAAACTATCCTAGGTCCTTTCCCGGGTCTCGAACTATCTCCATACCAAATTTCATTAAAAATGGCTCAGTATTTTTGGCGTGAAATGAAAGTGCGAGATAGATAGTTACTTTCACATTTCTAACAATTAGGTACTATGAATTGGTTTGCTATGTACTAAGAATTCGATAATTTCAACCTCCTAGTATATGCAGTCGTGGCCGAGCGGTTAAGGCGTCTGACTAGAAATCAGATTCCCTCTGGGAGCGTAGGTTCGAATCCTACCGACTGCGAACTTCTTTTTGCTTCAATATTATTGGTTATTGTCATTTATCATTTTTATCACCCATTTATTAGACCTATAACGAGCATTTATATTAAACACGACATTTTAAACGATAGCTGCCTCCTACATCATTACACGCTTATCTGATTATTCTGTCACAATAAATATGGGGTTATTTTGAAAGCGCATCTGGTACTGTCGTTACTTTTTTTTGTAGCAAAAAAGGTGTTTGTGTGGGGGTGATGTGAAAACGCGGGAGACTAATGAATTTACTGAACCTACTCGTTAAAAATCCAAGTATAGTGTGTAATGTAGAGCAGTATATCTGTCGGCAACTACCTACACGAGTATTATGTAATCGGCTGCGAATAATTATTTGTAGGTATCAGTAGTTTTCAGATCTTCGCAAACATATTACGTACTGTTACTCTGTTAGTACAATATTACCTATATTCTATCAACATTAAAGTAGGTATATGATGATAAAAAGTACTATTTTTCTGAAACCAGGCTACAATATAACAAATAAGATTACAATACCCGTGGTGCTTAGTTCATTTTTGAGGCAATAACGGGACAAAACGGGAGACAGGATAGTATAGATATATATTTGCCTGGAGGGAAGTGGACAATCAAAATTTCCAATTCCTGCAATAATAATAGCAGGAGTTGGATCTTTCTGATTAAATTCGTGCGGGATCCAATACAGTTTAGGTGTCCTGGAACTTGGCCGGATTCAAATCCCGAGTCTCTTCTCAGCGCAGCTATTGATCCTGGCTTTCAGGAGTAGGAGTGGCGGGATTGCAGTAGTGGGTTAAGTCGAAAAAAATCAGGTAACAAAATTAAATGCTTGCATACAAAACGAAACAGCGCCACACTTGTATTAGCCGAAGGTGTAAGCAGAGGAGAATATCACCTACTTTTCACTGGCTATGTTTGCATTCGTTATAGGCAGCGAGCCTAATACCTTTCATCGCGCACAAATCCAAATTTCAAGCTGCAACTAAGACTCTAAGTATATATTTTCTTTTTTATTATTCTTCGATAGGCTGGCGCTTGACTACAACAGTAATGATGTAGTCTACGATGGAACGCGCCAGCCCAGTATACAGATTCACTCGTGATTACGAATGATTGAAGGTGGCAGTGGAATGAGCCTCCTAAAGGTTAACCTTAAAGGAGCAACAGTTCCGACTCACCCTCTCGGCATGGTGTCACCAGACATCGCACCGGAACACAGCAAGGCCGCTTGGCGGTGCGGTTTTGTCTGGTGCGGTGGTCACTAACCACGGCCGAAGCTTACCACCAGTTGACTGTCACCTGATTTGCACCACCCGGGGACAACTTACAGCTAATACATTTTTTTACAAGACATTTAAATAGAGAATGGCCAATTACAAGTTTTCACTTAAAATAGTTAGTAATAAGTTTAATAGGTAGGTACATAGTAGACAGCTTACACTACGTCACTTTGATGGTATTGAGTTCACAAAAGGACGATTACTACGAACTACGATTACAAAAGCAAAAAGATACACACTTAAATTACAATTGGAAAAGTGTTTTTTCTCGATCCAGGAATCGAAAACCAGGACCTCGTGGTTATTAGATAAGCGAACACGATAAGCCGTGTACCACCGAGGCAGTTTTGTTGTTTGTTTTGATTATCAAACATACTTAAAAACTTTCGCATTAAATGAGTAAAATTAGTGGGAAGTGTGCTTATGATAGGGGCAAGGCAGACGCAGTTTCTACAGACACATGCTTTCATTCGATTAATTAGTAATGTCTGTTTAACTGCGGTGGATGTGGTGGTCATTAAAACGCAGTAATATTTGTGTAACGAGCATAATGGCGTTATAGAATTTCCCATGTAAAGTAATAAATTAGAGGATGTAAGCAATAAAATCCAGGAACAAAATGTTTTGAACTAATTATGTATACATACTTCCCTATACATACACAATACATGCACGTGCAGGAATAAATTAATGCTACTAATGCGCATGCCTCTACTACTCAAAAGTGTAGGTAGAGTTTATAATATTTTAGGTCAGGTTCTTAATGTAATGCAGGTAGTGGGAATTGAAAAGTTCAGAGTTTGAAATAACCTTGCTGCCGGCCAAGTCACGAGTGAATCGGTATTTACTGGGTAAGCGCGTTCCATCGTTGCTTCACATCAGGCAAGTTATGGTCAATCACAAGCCTATCGTTGGTTTTAAAAAAAACTTTTTAATTTGCTATAGTGCAAAGTTGGCTTTTGTTTCTTTCTTAGTTAAAAAAACCGTTATAGTATTATCTCGGCCTCTTTAGCTTTCTATGAAAGAAAACCGCATTAGGATCGGTCCATTCGTTTAGGCGCTAAAATGTAAGAAACTTGTACACAGATACACAACACATAAAACTTATAAATCCCCTTTTAAGTCGGGAGTTTAAAATTTATCTATTTATTTGAAAACGGTAAACACCCAAACTTTACACGCACCTACTAATTATTTTACATTATTATTATGTGCTTTCCGCCACGACTACGCCCGCGTAAAAAGTAGCCTATATAGCTTTCCTCAACAATTCGGCTATCTAACAGTGCAAGAATTTTTCAAATCGGACCAGAAGTTTCTGAGATTAGCGTTCTATGTCTTCAGCTTTATAATACCGGTCTAGGTATGTATTAGTATAGATAATACGAAATTTGTAAGTATTTCAATAACAACCGAGCCCAACATTAATCAGACGCTGATATATTTTACCATCTACAACTTAATATATAAAAAAACACACATTATGATCGTTATCTATCATCAAACAATGTTTTTGTGAAATACAGTCTACAGGTAAAAGATACTCACAAAAAACAGGCTAGAAGGAACGTAAAGGTAAATATATCATTATCTGGTTATTCCACTAGGTGCTATCGCTACTGTCATAAATATTAATCATACAGGGAGTTTTTCACAAAATAAATAAGGTTGGTAGCCAGTGAACGAGTCTTCATAAGGCTGAACTGGTGTACAAGTAAAGTGAGTAATTATTCTATCTGATAGCATCCCTGTTTCCGTAGATGGTGAACAATACCATCAAGGTTCTAGTAGTCACTTTAATTGGGATTTTATATCTTGGGTTGTTTCTAGCTATACATTTCCAGAGCGAGATCATGGTTATAATAGAAATGTAGAGCTTGATATGTACCCGTGTGTACCTACCCTTAGTGCGAGTTTCCAAAACGAAAAAAGTGTCCGAATACTTTCATTAATGTCCATGTATCCTGTGTATTCTGTCTTTTCTAATTTATGGAGCCCAAATTTGGTCTTTGACTGAGGCTCAGATGTCCAAAAACTCAAGGTTTGCAAAAGAGCGATGCGATGGAGCGTAGTATCCTTAATATACACAACACAACCACAACACAACACAGCCACACGCTCCAAAATAGGCTTAAAAGCCGTGGGCGACAAGTCCGTAATACTAAAATGGGATTAGGCTGATCACATTAAAATTTATCGTATGCATAAAGACAGTTGGGTACGTATCACAACGCAGTGGATTCTTGGAGACGGGCGTCGTCTCCAAGGAAGACCGTGAAAACGATGGCGCGATGATCTAACTGCGTTCGTCGCTACATTGACGGAAAAAGCGAGCGATAGGGAGAGTTGGAAGGCTATGTTCTGCAGTGGGACACTAAAGTATAAGCTATTAAAACAAAAAACTAAAATGAACCTGTTATGACAATAACTTGAAATGAAAAAAAATCTACAAAAGACTTTATGTATTACTAGCGACACGCCCCAGCTTCGCACGGTTGCAATGTGTTTTACTTATAAACCTTCCTCTGGAATCACTCTATCTATTAAAAATCCGTTGCGTAGTTTTAAAGATCTAAGCATACATAGCGACTTTGTTTTAAACTATGTAGTGATATTTCAGGTTAATTTTATTGTATTTCTGGCTTTTTATGGGTTATCAAACAATTTGAATGACAAAAAGCAATCAAAAAACTCATTTTGACAAGTTTAAGGTATATAATTTGAAACTTTCGCGTTGCATTATTAATATTTATATTTATCATATCGGGCAATTAACGCGCTCACCTTTAATTTGGCTTTACGTTTTCGACAAACAAATACCTAAACAGTAGTTACATATAGGCAGATAGGCCTATTGAATAAGCAATTGGCAATAAAGGCTGGTAATATTGCTAAATATTTCATTGCTTTCAACATTCAACGACACCATTACTCGTCTGACATCGCACATTTTATCGAGATAAGCGAGAGCCCTCGATATTCGATTGTTGTTAAGAAAATGGGGAAATATTTTGAGTCTCGGAATGGAAAACACAGGGACGTAATTGAAATGTAAGTGTAGCACAGGACGCCCTTAGATTAGGAGCAACCTTCAATCAAAAATCAAAGTGTCCAACGATTTCTTACCGAATAACTATTATTATACCGTCTATTCGTAACGAATAGATGCGAGAAAAGTGTTTACTTAATCGAGCTCACGCCTATTATTCGCTTCTGCTCGGCAAGTATCTAATTGTTGCATGAGAGTCAGCTGGCGAAACCTAATGAGAAATAGTATGCTCTATGAAAAGCATGTCATGGAGCATTTATACCTGAATAAAAAGCATTTGGCCTTTCCTAGATAGGTTGTGGACTAAAACAGATTCGCCGTCATTTGTATTATAGTTTCAAGTTAAATTCGTAGACTATTCAGAGAGTTTTCAGAGACCACTAGTCACCAATATACAATATAGTCAGTGGACCTCGAGTTAAAAACCACTGCAGTGTACTATGACACCTATAATATTATTATTGCAATTGTACGAAAGAGAAGTGGCTCTACACATTGTATAGCGGCATCCTTCTTCCACAGCTCCAACAATACGGAACCTAGGCTCCGATTCTCATGCTTTGGCGATGGCGATTTTACTAGTTTTTAATGATATTCGCCCTTTTTTTTCGACACTTGTCTATTACAGATAAATGTATAATGCGCGAGAATCGGGGCCAGTGATCTCAGTGAGTAAAAGTGGGAATGTTTTAAGCTGCAACATTCTTACTTCCGTAGTCAGATCACTTCCAACCTGCGTGCAGAGGCCTCTACCGTTGCGCCCGAACTTCTACCACAACATAATTCGATCTAATCCTACCCTGAGTGGATGTTAATGAGGTTTTAGTTATGTCCTTGTGTGGGGGAGTAATTATAGATGGGACTCATTGTGTAGCGATAGCATTGTGGGTGTAAGCCAGAGATAACCGAGTAGGTACTGTGTACAAACATCGGCGATTGGAATTTCTAAGATAGTGGTCTAATGTTTTGGTCGAAACTACTGTACTTTACGTGTTAAAGGGTTTTCTGAGATATGGAAGTCGTTTAGACTGAGTGTGGCTAGTAAAGTTCGGTTATAGTGTTTAATATAATAATATGTAGTAAATTGATATCAGGTTCTCCAGTTAATTTAAAAAAAAAATTATTAATTATTATTATTATTAATTTTGTGTGTCCTGTCGTTGTCAAATAAATGTTTTTCTTTCTTCTTCTTCTTTCTTTCTTTCTTTCTAATTTAGTAAAAAAAATAAGTTTTAGATCTAATTCATTATATTTTAAGATCGTTATTTCTTCAAAGATCAGTCCCTAAATTCAATTAGGTCCTTAATTTAGTTTACTAAATTCTAATTTAATTTAATATTTTTGTCACCTTGTGTATTGTTTTGATGAGATATAAAACTGTGTTAACCTGTGTGTACCTACAAAACCAGTAGGTGTGTGCCCTGTGTATATTGTTTGATATTCGCTGATTAAATAAATAAATATTCTGGGACATTAACACACACGGTCATCTGGTCCCAAGCTAAGCAGAACTTGTTATGGAAACCAGATAACTGGTATATACTATACATATAATACTTTTCTTTTGTAAATGTATATACATATAATATGAATCGAACTAATGACCTGCGGCGTGAAAAGCAAGTATCTTACCGACCACGCCACCGGCCCGTCAAAAAATTAATAAAGATACAAGTAAAAAATTATAAGGATATTGGCATATCTTTGAACTAAATACTCCAGCTGAACTCCCATTGAGCCTCACCGTGACACTGAACGGATTATTGGATTATTTACTAAGGTTCTAGTAAAAAATATTTAAACACCCAGTAAGTAGTGGTATCAATTAAGCAACAAATAGAATAATTACTTTTTATTAGGTGGGTTTACCTACCCTTAAACATTTCTAATCAAAGATTGTGTGCTCTGATTACTGCATCTGAAAAGCAACAGACTATGGGGTGATGGTGGAGCATAGTAGGTACTGTCCCATGGGACAAGGGAAACAAACAACAAACCAAGGTGAGTAATATAGTCATGCGTTTCCTGATATCTACTTTTAATTTTAATTTTCTTACAACATTTTAGTGAGCATTGTCTGTATCTACCCATCTATTTAACGAGAGAATATAATAATAATTTTACACACACACTCAGTGCCATCTAGTTCCAAATTAGGCAATTATAGGTGAGCATAGTGCTTGTGTTATGGGTACTAGGAACTGATAAACTACCTACTTATATACATTTTTTGTGAATATATACTCGTACTAAATAGATAAATTGCACCCACACACAGACACCAAGACATTCATGCTCATCACACAATGATTTGTCCTGGGTGGGAATCGAACCCACGATCTTCGGTTTCTCACAGCAGTCAGGGTCACCAACCACTACGCCAACAGACTAGTCAAAGACTAGTTATTTCAATAAATTTATTTACTTTTCAAAGCGCCTAATTTTGAAGAAAAACGTGCGACAATTTATTGGAGCTATCCTGTGTAAAGACTTAAAGGAATGTCATATTACAACTCAAGAACAACACAGTGGATGTTTTTGTGATTCCGAACTATCGACTTCAACTAATTGGAGACAAGCCGACATTTTTATGTTAATTTAAAAAAGTTACAAGTACTACAACTAACGGTTATCAAGTTTATACGAATTCATTTGATTATGGTCGTATGAATTGAAACGTTAGCGTAATTAGGTAGCTAATTTGTTATGTATGTAAGCAAGATAAAAATTTATCCAACACTTTTAACACAGCATGTACCTACCTACGTGTTAATATTTGTTTCCGATTTAGTTTACATATTAGGATCAGTATTGCCATCCAACGAGGCAATGTTGCCAGCCTTCTGGGTACGTTCCTGGAATGTAACGATGCGGAAGAATTTTTTGACGCATTTGACGCATTAGTTAGTTTAGTTCGTACTTTTTGTCCAATTGTTGTTCACCAATGACTTAACATTCATAAAACTAATACATTTCACCATTTATTTAGCTGTATCTTAATGTTAAGTCTCTTATAGGTAATCACAAAATTCGTAGGTATAATGAGCTAAACTTACATAATAATTTAATTACTTACTGAACCTACACACTATGAATTACACATTATGGTTTTTCCGAAACGCTCCTAATGTATCGGAGTAAATATCTGTAAGTAATAGTAGTAATTAAAATAACAATATATCGCATCTTTAAGTTGGTCTTTATGACGTTATGCTTTTATTTTTGTTTATATTACAGTCATTTTTAAGTTAATAAGAAATTTCATTTCATAGAGATTGGAAAGGAAAAATGACACAAAAAACGGTGATTGATGTGACTTTACCGTCGCATTAATTGCAATGACGCGTAAAATGCTAAAAAGAAACATTAATATTGTTTGTAATTAAGAAGAGCTGTCAACAAAAACGAATTGATTTATGATTGTACAAGAAAATAAGTAACTTAAAATAAAAAAAATACTCAGACCTTCACTTACTACAAACAAAAAAATAATTTTTCAAATCCGTCCCTACATGTATAACGGAACACGAACATAAAAAAATAAAAACATCCGAATTAATAACTTCCTTATTTTTAAAGTCGGTATTTTTTTGTTAGCTGGACTACCTAACAATTCATTTGAATTTGAATGTCCCATTACCACGAACTTCTGTTTAAAATTAAATTTATTTAGTTGTGTTTATGTAACTAAAATAATTATAACGTAATTTGATATCGTCGCAGAGTGAATGATTGATTGAATGAACTGAATAACTGTAGTCAGATGCGAGCGACAATCAATCATTCACATTTTTAATCAATTTACTTGTTCATCTATAAAATTTAAGATTTATTAACGTGTCGAAGTGTCACGACACTCGTTAGAGGTAATTAACGCTCTACAGTAATTAGCTTGATGATAGATGCTACTTTTATTAATTGGTTAAGTCGACGAAGCATTAACGTAACAGGGATTTGAGTTTAATAATTGACTTAGTTTAAATATCGGTATTTATTTTATTTTCGTTCGTATGTAAGTAATATTAGTATGTAGGTGTATGTATGTATTTAAATTATTTGTTGTGCACTTCTACCCATTCCACAATGTTTCCTTACCTAGGGTTTGCTGGCAGGAAATTCACATTTGAATTAAGCTCGCCTGTGTACATGTGCTTTTCCTATTTATAAATTTTTTATGTAAGTGTTTTGTGTACAATAAAGAATATGAATAAGAATAAGAATCAGTAATTAATAAATGTTTCAAATAGGTATACAAAACACAGAACTCCGTCAAACAGAAAGTGTATTTACACAAGATCTAGATCTATTTAGGTATGTCAAAAGTGTCAAATTCTTCTTGACACCGCGACGGTTTCTTGAACAGAGCGTCGTCGCCAAGCCGTCGCATACTCGAGCTATTTGGTCTAGACATATTCAGCGCAACACAACGAGTACTAAATAAATAATAGGTACCGATGCTTTGTTTGAAGAAGCCTTAACAGCTAACAGCTAGCGGATAGAATAAAAGAGGTGTCTCGTTTATTTTAAAAATAGCATAAGCAACTTTTTAAATGTTAAATTAGTTATTTATAAAAAATAGTTATAAACAATCATGTACCTCTGTCTATTAGTGAAAACTGAACCTTTATCTATATTCAATTTAAAGTAAAAACAGATAGTTACCGATAATACTAATAGGTTTCCATAAACATATACCAAATATTACCTGTCTACGATCATAAAACTAAATCGAAAAACACAAATTAAAACTTACAATCTATTAGAAAAGCCTTCCAGGCTAGTGGTTCTCACCCTGTGTTACAGTCACCCCTGTTTACCCGACGAAGAGGCGATACTTCATTTTCCTTTCACGGTGCCTGAAACCCTTCCACTTTACATAATGAATTCCCATCGGTTGACAAGTCTTCGAATTTCGTTAAGATTTCATAATCCCGAAAGACAGCTGTCCAATGAGATTCTGCAATCAAATTAATTGATTTTGTCTGCGTTCGTTAAATTTCGTTTATTGAATGGGCTTTGAAATTTAAATTTGTCTATTTTCACTGAGTGGACTTGGCGAAGTAATATAATTTAAAAAAACATTCGTGACATTGTTTAGTAGTAATTATTAAAAAAAAATTGAAGATCCACAAAGAGAGTTGAAAATCAATATTCGATTTTTGAAAAAATCAACGATACCTATTTAAACAGACAGAAAGATAATAGTTATATTCAGCTGACAAGAACATTGTTCTAAACCTTTGTATCACACATATACAAAATTAAAATTACACTAACTAAAAACATTACGTTAGAATACAATAATATTTTAAAACTTGCCCTTACCGTTCCCGGCCCAAAGGTTATACTCGCTGTATATAGGTATATCCGCGCTGGATTGTGATGGCCAGCCTTTGATTCAGGAAACACAAAAATGACATAACTGAATCTAAGCCCTGAACGATGCGGAAATGTTTTTTAACGCGTTAGTTTAGGTTAGGGTGGGATAAATTAGTAACCTAAACTAAGGCGTCAAAAAATTTTCCGCATCGTTATCTTCCGGTAACGTACCCAGCTACAGCCTAAATTATAAAATCAAGGATTGGTTATAATAGCGGTATAGTTTTGATCCATGGTGAAGTGCCATTTTCTTTCAATTAGTAACTTGTAATAATCTAGAGGAAAACATTTTCTTAGTTAAAAAGTAGATCAGTATTAGGTACTGCCATATATTTTTAATATTCCCAGATCGTCTCTTGTATTGGAAAATATCCAGTATTTTGTATGGGATGTAGCCAGCTGTCGTCACATTCGTTTTGGGACATTGGTTGTCATCTCCGCGATGTGACTGAAAATGGAGCGTCTCTCTGCGGTTCATTAGCTATTACTTCGGAAGATTGCCGTTCAGAATAGCTTGACAGATACCTACCTAAATATTTTGAAGGCATCTGTGTATCAGTATTTATAAATAAGAATAGTATATTTGACAGATTTTAATAGTGGAGTAGCTACCATTTAAAAAACGTAACTAAAGAGAAAAAAATATGAAGTATGAGAATCCTAGTTGCAGTGCGAAGTTTGGAATTGTGCCCGATGAACTGCAATAGGTGCGAGTCCTATTACGTATGGGACCTAAAGGTAGCCGGCGAAAAGTGGGTGATATCCACCTCTGCCTACACCTTCGGGTAAAACAGGCGTGATGCTATGTTATGTTATGACCAAACAGATAACAGTACACGATTGAGAAGAAGAATCTATTAAATTACAAGTACATACTTTACTCTACCGCAAAATGGGAACAATTTCTTTTTTTATTAGAAAAGCTACCTATCTACTGATCACAACATAATTTGTGGTGGGTAATGAAGAACAAATTATATTTCTCTATTTGCTGTGCGTGCGGTTTATCAAAGGTATTGCACAAACAATGCATAGAATGTGATTGAAGTCTAGTTCGTGGAATTGATTGTTCAAATATAAAATGTTTCCATTACATTAGGTCCCATAACTGCACGCCATCGTATTTGTCTATAAACCATATCGGAATCACAAAGAATTTACAATAGGTAGTGGATATAGATAACCAGGCATCTATTAGTTTGTTTTATTGTCTGTAGAAAAACTATACTTAATATGCGTCTCAAATAAGAATAGGATCGGAAATCCGCCATCTTGGACTGGATTTTTTTAAAAACTACACATTTTTTAGTACTGTGAGCAAAAATATTTGTTCGATATAAAAATCACACCTAAACGCAAAAAAAAATGCGAATATCTTAATGGCGTTCGAGTAAGATTGGATATTTGGAGTCGAATATTTAGGTACAAACATATTTTAACAACTTTCGACGACAAAAATCGGAGTTATAAGTTAAAACGTTTGTTTTTATCCGTGTATATGTATTTGTGTACAAGTTTGTGATATCCTAGCGCGTAAATTTACTTAGGTAGGTATCTGCATTGTAACTACATACGTATGTAATTACATAAATTACTTTTACATACATTTCAAAATAATACTATTGTCTGTGGTTTGATATTTTCTGCTGGCGCTACTTTTGCTTGGTTTATGGTATGAAGTTAGTCACGAGTCCAGTCCTATTCTTATTTGAAACGCATAGTTTGTGCAATTTATGTGACCTCGTGTGCAGTGTTTGGAAAATTTGTCAGAAAAAGCCACGTAAGCCTCACCTGCAATGGTGATTTGGCTTTGAAATTTAGATTGTGGGTTTGATACTAAGTTGTTTTACATACTGTGGGAATTCTGTCAAAAATTGATTTATTTTTCATCATTTCATGCTCATTATCGGTGAAAGAAATTTCGTAAGGAAAAAGGCATATCTTAGAAATAAGATTTTGAGTACATAGTATTTTCTTAAATTTACGCAATGATCACACATTGAAATAAAACTTTAGATTTTTATATCCCAAATTTTCAAAGTCTTTTCAGACTTCATGGTCACGGGTGGCCTGAGGTATTTGACCACGAAACTTATTAATCACAATTGTTACTGGCTACCTTCAAACATTATATTATTTAATTTGCATTCCGATTTAAGCAAACTGAGCTCACAGTGTGTTAAATTCTGAGTGGATTTTGCTTGGGTTTTGGTACAAGTAAATGAGTACATGTTAAATCCACCTACACATGATTAAGGCTTAAGATAGTTAAGAGAAGACTCGTGCAAATGCAGCAGTGGAGTGGCACTCTATGGGTTAATGTTACTAAGGTCCCGTATTCATTAAATACCGTCTCCACCAGCGAGAGAATCGCGATTTAGAAAATGTATGGTGCGATACTATAGTGTCGATATTACTCGATATTTTCTGAATCGCGATTTTCTCGCTCGTGGAGGCAATCCCTCAGAGACTAGAGACATACGTAGCACGACGATAATAATAATATCGTCGCGATTCTATCGCTCGTGGAGAAAGCCCCTAAGGAATACGGGATACTTTAAAAAAGTTTATCTAAGGATAAAAATTCCTAGTAGGTATAGGTACCTAACACCAAACTATTTAGTAATCTATGCTAACACCGTGTGAACCCGGTTCACTATTCTATTTTCAGACACGTAATAAAAAGAAAATCAATGGAAATACCTATATTTTTATCCAATATACGATATATCGACTATACCTGTCTATAAAATAAAGTCCTCGCCCGTTATTTCCATTGTATGGGATCTTCAATCCCTCAAAGGCCCCTATAATCCGACACTTCATTTTCCTTAGCCTCTTTGTATGACACTTGCTTTCACGAAAACAAATAGGTACATGTCTGAAGTTTCAATATGCGAATATGAAATTCGGTTGAAGATTACATTTCTTTGGGTTTGTGTTACGTATGAGGAAGGAGCTTATGCTTCTTTAAGTATTAATACTTGTCGTACTTATTTATTTGGAGATAATCGTTTTTGGAAAGATTTTATTTTTTGATGTTCTTAACAAATGTAAATGTTTCAACTTCCGACGAAAACAAGGAATCTATACATTAGTTGTTACACAACAAGCTATACATTTCTAATACAAGCTGAGCTCTCGTTGTCACGTTAACCAGTTTAGTGTTCCACTGTTGGGCAGGAATCTTCTCTCAATTATCTTCACATGTCCTCGAATGATTAGTTCTTAGACATGCCGGATTCCTCACGATGTTTTCCTTTACCAACCGAACAGCGGCTATGTCGTTACATAAAGATTCACATAAAGATCTCTGGGCACGATCGGGAATCGAAGCCGCTCCCTAATATTTCTAAGGCGAGGCCCGTACCGCTGCGCCACCGCTGCTTACCGCTGCATCTATCTGCACTAAATACGCCGTGTTTAGAACAGATGAAGAAGATGATATTTTTTAATAAAGGAGCGAGGGAGACAGAAAGCAGGCAACTTGCGCCAATTAGCATCGCTGGTAGTCCATCTTTCTGTAATAAAATACTGCTTAACCCACCGCTGACTAGCGCTGTAGTCTTTTGTCAGACGGCCCAGATAACTACACGCTGTAGTTAGTTAATCTAAGTGCACGTTTATATACTACTTTTATACAAAATGACTGCCAGCGCTGGTCTTGTGCATCGTTTACTTTCTTTGTTTCTGTATTATAACTTACCAATGCGGATAGTAAACGCAGAGGACCTCAACCCAGTGGTATATTTTGTCCGTTCCCTTGACATGATAAAGCCTCAAGTACTTTCTTTCTTGTCCTCCAAGCTTGTCCATCACCTCTGCTACTTGTTGGGGACACATAAGGCCGTAATCATTAGGAGTTGAGTGGTTTACTCCTAATGCATTGCTCGCGTCAGTGAATCACATTCGCACAGTATGTGCTCTATGGTTACATCCGCATCCACACATGCTAGGCAAGTAGGATTTTCTGCTATTTAAGTACCTAGGTGTTCCTGGATATGCTCCTCAGTCTAGGTTACTTCGGGTGCCAGTCGCTTATGAAGTTCTTGGAGTGGCTTGTTTCTGTATACCCAAAAGATAATCATACCATTACGAGAAGACTACAAATGTAGATAACAGCTAACATTTATAATTAAGTCAAGAGCACTTCAGTTGAAATTAAGATAACACAGACTACAATTTTCCCACCCAGCGATTATACTCGCTTGATAAAGCAGTTTCGGAGATGAATAATTTTTGTTGTCTTTGAACATTGGAACTCTGCCATCTGCGGGATCTAGGTATGAATCAAACCTCATTTTGTATTCTTTATAGACTTCATAGACAAAGAGTAGAATATATAGCAATTTAACTAAACAGAAAGAGAGAAAATGTAACACCAAAATCTAATCATTTGGAATGAAAGATTAGCACATTTCGGCACGTTATTAACTCTAAAAATAACCTCCGATAGATAGGAATGTGTTTTAAGCTAAGTACCCTCTCTATAACTACATCTTTAAAAAAATACTGCATCTAAATCGATCTATTTGTTAGGCACAGCGCCGTTACAACCAACTCGGGTCCCGATTCTCATCTCACGCTTCAGACATTTATCTCGAATTAGACATATTATTATGTCGAAAAAAATGGCGGACGTCGATTGAAAACTAATGAAATTGACATATGATGCCTAAGTAGACTTAGGTATCTCCAACGTGACATTCTGAAAATACGAAATATTTTATTTTTTACACAGCTGATATACACCCCTATACATGTATTAAATTCATAATACCCCTTTATTTGTCGGCGATCAAACATTCAAATATTATCTCAGAAAACTTTCAGGTGTTTGTATAAATCTATGGAAGGTATTCCTATTCCACCCTTGATTTTTGGCACAGTTATCAAGGTGTTCAGTGAACCGGTTCTCCAACGAATACAAAGTAAATATAATTAATCAACGTCTGTACGACGCGCCATTACCTCTTGTGGATAAACAAACATAACCGAAGCACAAAATTAAAGTGAATTAACGTGAAACTCGAGCTAGGGGATGTGAAATAGATACCTAATTTGAATTCACTGTAAAGGGTGTTTACTGTACTGATCAAATTTCATAGATTTCTATTTATCGTACCTATACCTATTCAATACTTTATTTGAGTGCCATATAGGAGCTTTTACTTACCTACTAAAAACTAAATGTAAGTTACAATTATGGACCCTGTTCAGCACAGTCCCTGTTGGGCTGTGGCTCAACAGGTCCGGTGAAACCAGCTGGACACCTACTACCACTGCGGATCCAGTTCCGGCGCCTCAGGACATGACCACTTAATCTTCTTTGACGTTACATTTTCAGCCGTCGCTTCGCAACAACGCTTCGCGCTTCGCTCGCTTCGATGTTTTACTTATTTCTGATGCTATTGGAAACTTTTAGGCGTTACATAATATTTAATTAAATACGTGATATTGACCTATTCCTAAAGGGAAGCTCTGGACTCTTCGCCACTGGATGCTAGTAATATTGCCAGCTCTAATTATGATAATTACAGTTATGACTACCTAGAAAAGCTGTCTGATTTCTTGATAAACCCTTCGGCTCCCATTCTGTTGTCACAGTATCAGCAGAACGTGGCTCCCAGACACAGACGTGATCACAAATAGAAGTATCTTATCCCCCTTGTCTTTGTAGGTCGCTCGATATTAGCACGTGATCTGACTGCGATATGAAGGGTAAGTTGTCTGAGTGGGCAGCGTGGCGACAATACAATGCGAGGCAATTTTCTATGTAAAAAAAAACACAGCTGTTATAGTAATGGAATTAGTGTCAAAATGGAAATCGATAAAAAGTGTAAAGTCGATTCACAAAGTGTCGGCGTAACTCCAAGCGTTACCTAGTTATTGTAATATAACTTTTTGTTAATTACCCTATACTGTCCCACCGCTGGGCGTCTCCCAGCGTCTTCCATCTTATCCTGTCTTGTGCTCGTTCTACCCAAAATTAAACTACCAATGTAAATTTAAATTTTCACTAAACCTCCAACGTCTAACTTTCTTGAAATCTTGATGATTATAGGATGTAAATGGGACTCGTTGGTAATGTGACATTCGTTAACTATCCTGAGAATGAATTTTTACAAATTCTTTAACACGTGTTTTATTACTTAACTAATGCTTTATGACAATGGTTAACAACAAAACGCTCACAAATGATTTAAAACTTCCACTAGTTAAAACAATGGACATAAAGCTCAGCTGATAAGTTATGTGAGTACGTGGAGCTTTTAACAAGAGGCTTGGACTGACAAATAGCTCTTTCTATGCTACCTACGACAATACACATAGTGGGCAAAAGGAGCCATATTTAACGGAACGAGAATGAAACGATATGACTTTTTACCGATATTACCACCAGAATTAGATTATACAATATTTTGGTTTTAATATAAAAACCTAGAAAAGTATTTTGATAAAATAAACAATAAATGTAACAGCAAGAACCTAAACGTCTTGGTTTAAAGCCTTCAAGCATAATCTACTTAAACCATTAAAAACCGCGATAAAATCCGTCAAAAAGTAGTTTTAATGTGTGATATAACTAAAACCAAGTTACTTTCGTAAGACAATTATTGTCCTTAATTTGTGATCTTAAATTTAAGAAGAAATAAAGTCATAACAGTCTCCCTACCGTCATTTCTCAAGAGACAATGTTTATGGACTCAAGACCTTATTAGACGTTTTGCTTGCAGTATGCACTTCTTTATTGTTTCTGATATGCAATAGGAACCATTTATTACCATTTTATATCATTTGATTCTGTGTGTCCTGTTGTTGTCAAAAAAATGTTTTTCTTTCTTCTTTTCTTTCTAACTGCGATGCGACGTCACATCGTAAATATCTACAAGGTACATATTTTAATAGTTTTATGTATAAACCTTTATGCAGTGTTCGTTTAACACTGCATTGGACCACCCAAACTAACAAAATCAGGTGTTTACCAGTTGAACTGATTGTTAAGACGTTGGAAAATGGGCTTCAGTTGAATTGACAGTCGGAGTGACCTCATTCTGACTCGCCACACATTTATTCTCGCACTTATACAATCGAATTGTGTATTTAACCCTAAGCAAACGATTTGTCTTCTGTAGTATTCTTAATTTAACGATCAGTACCGTTCAACACGTCGAAATCTCGTCAGTCAGAATACTTCAGGCATCAGTATTATCTAAGCAGCGACAGACGTGAGAGGTGATTAAACTAATTGCCTGCTCGTTGCGTACTTACTAGTCCAGTGACCCTGCACGTGGTTGACCCTAGTTAATGATTAGGACTTTACGAATACGCATATTGAGTATTTGCAACGTTTACGCATAATGGATGTAGAAAACTTGATAGCTAGTTATTGGTACATAACTGCTATCTCAATCGCCAATTTCGGTTACTACTTATTATGTTACTGGTATACCGGGTGCTAGAACTCGTGCAGGAACTCGTTGTTTGCTAATAATTTTGTCGATGTGTTGGTAGGTTACTTTTATCTGTCAATAATGAGCTAGTAAATTCAGTCACTTTATTACGTTATTTTTGTACCTATCTCATACCGGCGGCGGCGTGTTGGACCTTGCGCGGCGATCCCTCTATTCGCTTAAATATAGTTTTCAGAATAAATTGATATTGGAGAACCTTAGAAAAAGGAACGTAACAAGTTGCTTCCTTTTCCTTGTGTAGAACAGAATACTTTGTTACTGATTTCGGCTGTATAACCGCTATTAATGACTATTTATAGTGCGTAACGTGCACCGATACTGTATGCCTTGGCTTCTACCATAGATTCTATGGTGTCTAATATGGTGCCTTAGAAAGCACGTTAAGCTGTTAGTTCTGCGCCCAATTTTGTAACGGTCGTGTCAACGATATCTAAAAAATAATCAAATATCGTTGGGTCTTGTCGGTCACTAGTCCCAAAGGATTATAAGAGTGAAGCCCGGTGTTGAGTATTCACTTGTGCACTGTAAATGTTTTGCGAACCTCATGACTTATCTAATAATCGTCCATGATCTGGATTAATTAAAACTATAGGCCTACATGGTCTATATTTTTATTAATATCTTGTAGGAAACCATAAAGACTTCGTTATGACTTTTATTTTTATGTTAATAGCAAATTTCATTACATTATTTACAACTTTAATCGTAAAATATTCATTTGTATTAATATACAATTAATAAATGCCATATTTATGCCATCTATTAATTGTATAGTATAATGGATTTGCACCAACTGTTAAATTAAGATTTTGTCAACTGTTAACAAAACATTAACATTACCACGAACTTAACAAAAGGTTGAGGATTAGAGAAAATAATCTCTATCGGGATGAAAGGGTAAATAAAAATTTTTGTTTGTAGTACAACATACCCAACGGATTTTTACCATTCTGCATTTACAAGAAAGACTAGCTTCTGCTTCTAAATTTATCCAATTTCGTCTAGTAGTTTTTGCGAGAAAGGGTAACAAACATACATCCATAGATTCTTACAAACTTTCACGTTAATAACGTTAGGATTAAAACCACAGTAGGTACAAGTTCGATGAAACATTGAGTGTAACCACTTACAGTCAATGTTTTGGCGTATCAGTATGTGTAAATGCAATCGATTCATTCGAATAAATCCGTGTATAATAAATCGAGTTAGGTAGTATCGGATGTCGCTGTATTAATTAATGTGTACAAACCTCGTTATCCCCTCTCGTTTATATTCAAATTGAAACGCGAACACGTTCCGATTTGATTACGATTTTATTACGGATCGGTAAGTTTTATAGACTTTCCTGAAATATAATTAAACTTGCCCTATACGCTGTTTTTTCTGTAGGTAAGTAATTTTTTAATACGTAATACGCTTTATTAGAAAGTCAGACATTTTAATTAGGACTTATTACTAAGGGCTTCTTTTAGAATTAACCCACCACTGCAATCCCGCCAAACAGGTAGCACTTAACCCGGGACACCTATACTGTCTTGGATGCCACACGAATTTAATCAGAAAGATAATAGGAGGAGTTGCAAAGTTAAATTGTTCACTTCCCTCTAGGCAAACCGGGAGACAGCATTAATATGGGAACAAAATGCTTTACTTCAATTAATTATTACTCTGTGCCTACGCAGCACTCGATTTGCGATTTGAAAGCTAAAACAAAACATCCATCAATGCATTAGTTCAAGGATATTTGCATAAAATATCGTGGCTTGGTGAAGGTACGGACTTACCCTTACCTATAGTGGAAATGTTGACCACTGGCTATTAGGGTATTCCTAAAGTAACGATACATTCCGTATAAGTTAACAGAATAAAGCACGATTATTGGGTAGTCATAAAGTTTTTGAATTAATTTCATGCTCCGATCCTGTCAGTATGATGTACGGATTTCACCCTATCAGTTTGTGGTGTAATGCAAAAGAAACCGCAAAATTCCTCACGTTTAATACAAAAGGCGTTAGGAATTATTGGACAGAACAAGCTTTGCTTCAGTTAAATCTTTAATCCTATTACGTACGAACGTACAATAAATTCTCTCACTTATAATTGGAATGTGCCAATGGGTGGAGAGTTCAGAATTACTTCTATAACTCTCAGGTAACAAAATGTTCTCTAATTTAAAAATCTTTTGAATCTACCTTTAGGACTTAAATCGACTTCAAGTGGGTTAAAACCGGTAAAAAATTACGGAATATTCTGCGTAACGAAAAAAAAACGAAAATAATGTCGTACATTCTAAATTAATATAAAAATACAGGTAGGTACTAGTCTTGTTGCGTGGGTGATTCGCAATGAAATAAACTAAATACTTCCAGTGCAGTGTTCAGATAACAAACATCATTGTTCAGTTAAACTCGGGTGCTGCGTGAACTCGTAAATCTGAACGGTGTATAACGAGCTCTATTGTCGAACACGCTACGAGGTATGTGTCCATTGCTACAACGAAAGCGACTTGTGAAAGATTATAGTGAGGGCTAGTTTACAATAAAATTGGATATAGTTTTAAAGTCAAAGTCAAAGTCAAAGCGTTTATTGCATTCATGTGTAGGTACAGATGTTTAACAAATAAGTTACAAAGTTTCAACATATTCATATGTTTTTATTCATATTTTATCATAGTTTAAACGTTGTTATTATTTTTGAGGACTTAGCATATTACCATTGAAGACGACAGCGGTGTGAGACTGTTACAAAAACTATAGAAAAATACGACTCGTCCGATCGAATTGTTTAATTTCGATTCGATAAAAGTCATCGTTCGTTCGATTTACGCCAATACTGTCATACAAAACAAGGTGGCAAGATCGTTTGATCGTAACAATAATAATTGTAGTACAGTCTGACTGTACCTACAGACCATTGACGTGAAGTCATTAATTATTTGAAACGATATTTGGGTAGACTTTGACATACCGACCTACCCAATGGGACTAAAACATGCACGGTTTACAAATCGAATTTGATATTTAGTCCGAACTTATTATGTGGCATTTATTTAGTAACTTGCATGTTTTGGAATGACGTGCTACAATGGAAACGCGTTTAATTGTCTACTGTTCCCCGATAAGCTAAACCGAAGTCTTTGGAACTAGTTGCGAGTTCTGCGCGTAGGCACCCACCATCCGATAAGCAACTGGATTCTGAGCAATCAAGACAATTCTGTTTTACTCTGACAACTTTTGTTTTGTACTGAACTGTTGTAATTTTAGTAAGTTTAAACTTTGTAGTCTAGACTAAACAGAACAAAGCAACGAATATTCCAGTAAGATAAAAACTAGCTTTTATGTTATGTGAAAATCGTGGGTACTTATAGTTTTACTGATGTGAAAAAAATGCTAATAAAACGTTGAATTTGAAATGGGTTGACATTTTTGACACCACAAAGCTAAGATTTAACTTTTAATACTGTCTATAGATTCGACCTTAGATTATTAAAACTATAAGAAAAAGAACTTACGTATACGTATTTAAAAGGACCCTACAATCTCTACAGCAAATCCAAAATGTATTTAAAATTCAAAATGAATTTTAAATACATCCTTTATCAATACACTCCCGTAATCTTTTCAAGTAACATAAATTTGTATTCCCTCACAAGAGCCACATAATTCGATTTTAACTCAATCAAATGTAATTCAATTTACTGGAAATAGTCCTCTTTGTTTGTTCTAATGTGATTCGCGCCCATTTGTAATGATTTTAATGTAGGAATGATGCCCTTACATGCGATGTATTGTGTACCCCAACCATTGTACTCAAGTGTATTATAATTGCTGGGTTATTTATTATAGCGCGGCGGGAGACACCATTCTGCTACATAAAATTTGCTTCAAGTAAAATAATTGCAAGTGTTACATGAAATTAAATTTTCTCATTAAACTCCTTAGTGTAGGTAGATGGTAAATGGTATGACTCACTCACAATCTAATTGTTTATTTACTTGAGAAAATTAATTACATACAAACATTTTATACGTGCCTCACCTCTAGTTTGCCCTGGCGAAATATGAGCAAGAAAATAAGTTGCAAGCACTATCTGTCTATCTTAGGGATGAATAATCTTATTCCCCCGTCCCCGATCTTTCATCGGACGAGTAGAGTTACGGCAACAGATATGTGGTCGAAATTCCATACACAATGCTCTTTCCTTCCACTTTTGTATGAATTGTATGAACTGCCAAGTTGTGAAATTCGCTGCAAACATCTCTGTTTCTCGATAGCTATAATCTGTCTGTCTTCAGTCACAAGTGAACCGGTATCTACTGGGTACGCGCGTCCCATCGTTGACCGGATCATTGCTAAGAACAGGCAAGTTAGACTGTGCCTGTATCATGTTTTGTCTTGGTAAATGAAAATTATACACTTGTTTTCTATAGCATGTTCTCATTTCATAGCTTTATTTGCTTTATTTTTCCCTAATAAGCTCTGAATTTGCGGAAATATCTGGCGTTGCTACCATGATATTCAATACACTGGCTCTTACAGACCTGATAAAATTAATTTACAACAATTAAATGCTTTACAGAACAATTTTTACACATGCTTCCATTTCATAGCTCTTTATTTCCCCTTCATAAGCGCTGAATTTGCCGAAATATTTTGGCGTCGCTACCATGATTTTTGAATACATTGGCTACAAGCCAAGTCTCGGCTTTTATTTCGCATGTTCCCACTAATGCACACAAGTCGTTTATAAATTAGTTTAGTTTAGTTACAAATAGTTTCTGACGCAGCATGTGCTTAGCCCAACCATGCCCCAGCGTACAGGCGTCAATTCAATCGTAACTCAGCTCTATTTAATCCGACAGCTTTGTAACTTTGCCATATGCCGTCTTACTTTTGTCAGATACACAATAGAGGATTTAGTTGTATTTGATGACGTTGAGATTTCACGGGCAATGTTAAATATCAATACAATTGGTGTGAAATTACAACAAAAAAAACCGGTCAAGTGCGAGTCGGACTCGCGCACCGAGGGTTCCGTACAAACCTGCAAGGTTTACAAAGTTCGTTCATTACGACAATCGAGTCATACTGTGCTGTAAGCTATTGCTTCTTACCAAATTTCGAGATTCTATGTCAACGAGAAGTGGTCTTTAGGTTTTAATTCCCTTGCGTGTAGTTGCGAGTTTCAAAATATGCGGTATCAATGGTTGTACCTTTGCGTTTTGCGTTTTTGCGTTGACTTAGAATTTTTTTTTTTCACGGGTTGAAGGCAATTAGATCTTAGTATTTGATATGAATTTCAACTTGATAGCTCTACGCGTTCATGAGGAAAAAAGTAATAAGTTTATATTTATTAAAAAATATATATTTTGTAATGTAACTAAAAATTTAAGGTTTTCGGAATTTTTCCTTTATGTGTGCTATAAAACGTTGCTTCATGCCAAATTTCAAGATTCTAGGTCGACTGGAAGTACCCTTTAGGTTTTGATTCCCTTGCGAGTACTTGCGAGTTTCAAAATATGCAGCTTAAATTGCTGTTTCTTTTGATTGCGTTGACATAGAAGTTTGATTTTCTTACAGCTTAAAGGTATTATAGACCTGAGTATTTGGTATGAATTTCAATTTAATACCTCTACGTGTTTATGAGGAAATGGGTAGTAAGTTTAAAATTATTAAAAAAATATATATTATGTGATGTAACTAAAAATTTATGGTTTTCGTAATTTTTCTTTTATCTATGCTATAAGACGTTGCTTCGTACCAAATTTCAAGATTCTGAGTTCACGGGAAGCACCCTGTAGGTTTTGATTCCCTTGCAAGTGTCGAAAATTTGCGGCATAAACGGCTGTATCTTTTGATTGCGTTAGCTTAGAAGTTTGATTTTTTCACAGCTGCAAGGGACAGTAGACCTGAGTAATTGATATAAATTTCAGCTTCATACCTCCACGCGTTCCTGAGAAAAAGGGTCTTGACAGACGGACGGACAGACGGACAACAAAGTGATCCTATAAGGGTTCCGTTTTTTCCTTTTGAGGTACGGAACCCTAAAAATAATGACCGTTTTAATCGATGAAATATTAAACGCATTGTGTCAATGGAGTCTTTGGTACGCTGGGAATAATAGATTGTACTCCCTGTTTGGGTGTTCAATTTTGTTTAGTGTAACTTTAATATTATGATTGAGGTGAGAAATAAGAAAAGTACTTTATGGATTCATGTGAATACACAATAGTGTCCAAAAAACAATAACAGGTTTAGGAAAAATATGGAATATACCGCTGGACCATTGGAATCTATCGCTACTGTTTATAAAGTCACAAAACAAACTATTACTGATCAGTTTTAAAAATAAGTAAGTAATCTTAGTTTTCTTTCAAACCGTTTTTGTAGGTACTATATCAACAAAATTTGACATACCTATTAATGAATCAGTGGCTATAATAATGTCGTTTATTGTTTTAACTGTGCCTTCGAATTAATTTATAAGGTTTTATAACATAGTGAGTGCGTAGAATAATAGAGAAGAAACTTAATTGTCTTTAGAAATATTCTAAAATACATCCTTAGCATAATTTTAATTTCATTTAGCTTTCATTCAACGCTTTTTAGATGCCGACGGGCGTAGCATTAGAAGTGATTCAGTTTCATCTTTTGTTGTGCAAATCTCCGCCAGGGGGCGCCTGCGACGAGCGGTTGATAAAGGAAATGCGAAACAAAATTAAGATTATGAGGAAAAGGCGCGGAATACAGAAGAGGCTTAATTCTGTAGTTAAGACATAGAAAATTTTTGAAAGTGTCTTGAGATACCTTAATTTACAACAAAATGATGATAGAAGTAACAAGAAAAATTACCCAACTAAATAAAAATCTCTAGACTTACCTTAATAGACGAAAAGAAAAGGTCAAAGTTAGTAGACAATCGTTCCAAAATCTAAGTACAGTTGTAGAAGAAGAAAAAATACATGGTAATATAAACTTCAGAGTAGATACTATATCTAAATATAATGCTGACATGAAAACAGAGAAAAATTTAAATAAGGCTGACTCTAACGCAAAGCATTTTCCTCGAATGCAGTACATAGTGCCAAATGATGCAAATATTGCCAGAGAACCGGACGACGTTCATCATTATGTTTTATGGGAAACGTGTCCAGTCGCCAGTTTGTTCAGTATTCGTGCCTCGTTGAGTTTAGGTAATGATTCTCAATAAATACTAATCATAATTGACTGCCGATGTGTTTTGAATTCAGCATTTGTAGATTGATTTCGAATTCTCAATACAGAAATCACTACATTAAAATGTTTACGTGACTAAGATATTTCTAAAGATTTCAAAGACAAAGTTGTATATTTAATAACTTTACTTCACATCGCGACTTTTTCCGCATAAAACAGCGATATCAACAAAGGAGATAATATTATAAACCTAATGTTAATCGGAGTAATAAAATATTCATCCAAACTTTAAATATATAAATAAATGACGGGCCGGTGGCGTGGTCGGTAAGATACTTGCTTTTCACGACGCAGGTCGTGGGTTCGATTCCCACCCGAGACAAACATTAGTGATGAACATTTGTGTTTGTGTCGAGTCTGGGTGTAAATATCTATTATAAGTATATATTTATAAACGAAAAGTATTATATGTATAGTATATACCAGTTATCTGGTATATACTATAACACAAGCTCTGCTTAGCTTGGGACCAGATGACCGTGTGAGTTAATAGTCGATATCGTCGTCACTATATAATAGTGATAAGATCTATCTATTTGTTAAAGTAAAACTAAAATAGTTTAAGTACGAATATAGTCATGAATTACCAAGAGGACATGCACCTACTTGGACTTAACTTGTATTGGACTCAATCGCTAGGACACTCGGTATTCGAAAGTTCTCCAATCATTCAGTCTGAGACTACTCTTCGTGTCAACACCAATTAAATTCTCACTTGTTCAACTATTTCATTAATACCTTCAAACACCAACTGATTTTAATTTTATATACCAGTCTGAGATCATAAAAGATTTAAAATTAAACCAGGAGAAACAATTAAATTAGTAATTTATTCTCAACGAAGTAATTCGGGTTGCAGGGGCAAAATACCAAAATTCACGCACCATAACTGTAGAAGAATAATGCGTTGGAAGCATCGGAATCACGGCCATCTCTCATCTACAGATCTTTCACCATTTATTTTCTGCGAAGACACGGAAGACCCTGGACTTTTTGGAAGATAAATCAGTTTTATGAAGCTCTCGTCTAAATGATCACGCAATCCTTACTTTTGTCAGAAATTTAACAGGGTATAATTTGGGGTATGTAAAAAGAACATTTTAATGGATTGATGAACTTATCAACAATTTATAATCTTCAAATATCTCTCTGAAAGTGATAAAATATGTTTTAAGTACCTTGAAACTATGAAACATTTGCGCGCCTTGTTTTGGTGCCCGATCTATCCGTTCCATTTATTTATCTCCTTTTATAGGACTTAACATTTGTTTCAATTATAAATAGACCTTTTTGCATTTTCTGTGTAGGTGAATTAAGTAATTAATTTTTATTTCTATGAAATAGACCACGGTTTCCACTGTTAGTACATATCACCAGAATCACTTAAAATACCCATATTTCAAAATGCTTTGATATATTGCCACAAATTAGATGAAGTGCGCAATTCATCTCAAATATTTTCAGTGATATACCATTTGTATGCCCCACACTTATCTTCCAAGATAAAGGGCTCCCATTACACGCCCCGTAAGATGCAATGCTGTTTAAATACGCTCATTTCTTCCTGGTATGACAATGATATTTTACGTAAATTGCACACGCGCTGCTATTTTCAACGGCTCTAAACTATTTAAAGTTCATGATATATTTTGGTAGGTACGTTTCATGTATTTCATTTTAATGTTCATATTTCATGCTTCCAATATAACGGTAATTGGTCATAGAACTAAAGTAGGTAGGTATCTATGTTAAAATCGTCGGTTACACTGGAGAGTTCAATACTGGAATCCAGTAATGATTATTTGCAAAATGTTCTCAATCGACTTCGAAAAGAAGGAGGTTGTTGTATGTACGTAGGATTTTTTTTATTGATTTTGACTTTTTTTGTTTCATAGGATCGGTACTTTCCAGGTGGTCTGGTGAAATTTTATCAAAATCGTCTGATGGAGTTTCGATTTATTGTTGAAGCGTTAAAGTCGATCCATTTTTTTTTAAAGCTATAATTCGACGTAACAATTTTAACATATTTATTTGTAACTAGCTGCCCTAGCCAACTTCATACCGCATATTTCTCATTATTTAAACTGTCCTAATCAAAATTATTAAAACCAGTCCACCCGTTCTCGAGTTATAGCGAGACTAACGAACAGCAATTAATTTTTATATCTATAGATATAGAAGAAGAAGATAGAAGAAGATAAATACGGTTTTGGGCTACTTTATGTAAGTATAAAGTAAACTTAAAGACAAAAAAAGTTTCATTGAAATAGAATCCAGTCTCACGATGATAGTGAGGCAAAGTTTCCCTGATTTATGCATCCAATAAGCATGTCCAAAGTTTGTTCACATTTTAACTACAAGTTACGTGTCGGACGGGAACTCTCAGTATGCACCATCAATCTCATAGACCCTTGCCTGCTTTGCATACGTATTGCATAGATCAACGGTCACCTACACTCCCACACATTTAAAGAAGGGCCTAAATGGGTCTTTTAAGGTTTTTATTGCTATTTGCTGTTGGAGAATTCTAATTTCGCACTTTAATATTGAAATGCATATAGCTTTACATGTATGGCGAATGTATATTTATTTCTGTTTGGAATTGATTAAACTTCTTCTTGATTGGTTGGTTTCTTTCACTTAGCATACTTTTAGGTTTGTCACCATTATCAACTTATTTTAATCCACAGCTAGACATAGGCCTCTCCCAAAGCACGCCACTGAGTATGATCCGCGGCTTCTCTCAACCAGCTCTTACCAGCCTCCTTGCTGAGATCGTCATTCTAGCTAGTCTGAGGTCGTCCTCCGCTTCTTTAGGTTAATTACATCCTGACCTCCTAACATAATATAAACGCAAAAAGTAACTCTGTCTGTCTGTTGCGCTTTCACGCCAAAACTACTGAAACAATTTGGATGAAATATAGTATGGAGATAGTTTGAGATCAGGGGAAGGACAAAGTATAGTTTTTATGGACATAGATCTCTCCTAAAGTACGCCACTGAGCACGATCCGCGGCTTTTCTCATCCAGTTCTTGCCGGCCGCCCTGCTGAGGTCGTCACTCCACCTAGTCTGAGGGCGTCCTACGCTACGTTTGCCAATTCGTGGTCTCCACTCAAGAATTTGTTTACCCCAGCGGTTGTCAGTCCTGCGGCAGATATGACTGGCCCACTGCCACTTCAGCTTACTAATCCTAGAATATAACAATTTTCAATTTAAAAATGAAACTAATCAAATGAATATCTAACAATCTAAGTTCTAATAGAAAAAAAATTGTTTAGATAAGTTTTCTTCTTGAAATATCACGTAGTATTTAGACAGGTTCGAGTTGCGAGCGGTCATTTTTCCTCCCTATGATATATGTGGAGTTCGTGACCGTAGTTATAGCGCAGTTTACACTGCAAAATGTGCTGAATACTTTATTGTTTTTAATTCACGCATTATGCTTGCACACGATTGCTGCTTCTGCAGATTTTAAGAGTGGTTTTAACAGCTTCAGTTAAGTGCTTCATAACTGTTTACCTGTGTTTGCTGTAATGTTTTGTTTGCGTAAGTAATAAATATTTTGATTTGAAGAAATACCATAAGACAAAACAGCGAAATGGTTAAAAAATGCTGGTCGAATTGACTGTATTTAACACGTTTCCACGGTCATATTATTATTCTAAAACGAGGCTGAAACCTTGTTTTAGAATAAATTAAATTGAAATTTTAACAACTGAGTATGTACTTCTATTTATAATTATTTGATTAATGAAGTTAGATTATTATAAATAATTAATTGCAAGTTAAAAGAATTTCATTTTCATAAAAGTCAAGTACAAATAATATAATTTTTACTCTAAAATACAATAAAAAGTTTAAATAAATGAGTAAATTGAGTTTGGTTTAAATATTTAATAGGTAGAGATAGTACCTCTTTGTCTTTATTTGAAAATACTTTTTTATGAACGTAGAAGTGAATCTATGTCACGGAGCTTCCTACTCGTAATTTCGTTATTTATCACCAGCGTAGCCAACGCAAAAATGTCAAGCGCTCTCCCCTCTAAATCATATAGCTCCTAATTGGAAAAAATAATACTTCTCGCTAAATTAGTTCAGAATAACTTGAGACTTTCCGTGTAAAGAATATTTATAAGGTCCTGGTGAAAATTCTTTCATTAATTTAAAAGTGGCGTAAATATTATTACCCGAATGCACAGCAACTTTTTATAGGCTTAGGTATGTCTTTTGTTTTGTGTGTTCGGAAGAAAGTCTACAACACTAACTTCAATTTGAAAATCATATTTTGTTCTATATTTTTGGTCTGTCGCCTATTGCTCTCTGATAAAGATGGCGATAGTGTTGATTTTGGTCAGAAAGATCCACCAACTAACTAACTAAACATTACTTTATTAAAATATTCTATAAAATTGTAATTGACAAAAGTTGGCGGGGCATCGGGGAAGATAGCTAATTCTGATTGGTTCGTTATATTCTTGTCCTTGAACGTACCAATCAAAATTAGCTTTTGGTCGGATACGACATGAGTTAGGCGAGTGCGGGGCCACGGCTATGCGATGTCTATAGGTATCTAGTCGGTTAAAACACCAAACCACCGAAAGAAGAGAAAAGGAAAGGTTATTGTTGTGACAGCCATACGGTGTTTATAATCAGGTTGTTCTCCTGACAACCTAATATTGACATAACAGTTTTCGTTATTCAATTGCCAAAATAAACATGACGAAATCACATTACGACAAATATCAGGCCTTAGTTTGGCATCCTAGGTTAGTTCTAAATCGAAAAATAAAAACAACAGAGCACTTCTAGGCAGAAGACAATTTTACTTGTATTTAACGCATAAAACATACGGCCCTTTTCCTAAACAAGGTTTAGATTATTATTGGGGGCTGAGTCACCTTCGTCCGTGGGAGTGCACCTTTAATTACACGTGGTACCCGGGTGGTGCAAATCCGGCAACAATAAACTTATAAGGCTTCGGCCGTGGTTAGTGACAACCAACCAAACAAAACCGCACTGCCAAGCGGCCTTGTCGTGTTCAGGAGTGTTATCTGGTAAGACAATTTATAGAAAGATATTGAGTTTGTATGTAGATCAAAGTAATTGTTTGTAATTGTAATATATAAGTGGATCAAAGTATTGATCTACATATACTTATAATTATAGTAAAGCCTAGTATAATTCTGCTGAGTCATTACATTTGGAGGGTCAATTTAAATTAGTTGTAAGCATGAAATATGCTAATTCGAGTTATGAAAATTGGATTTTCCACTTGGTTCTACATGTAAAATAACAAGTTAGTTAGTTCTTAGACATGTCAGTTAAGTCACAATGTTTTCCATCACCGATTTCTAGTTCCGTATTCTTTCATTACATTACCTACTGCGACGTCTTTCAAGTGACATAAAAACAGCCTATGTTTTAAAAGACTGCAAAACCGTTGGCAAAAATATCCATTAGTTTAAAACATTTTTTTACATCAGAGATTTATTGAGAGTGATAATAGTAAGACAATACAAGGTATCCAGTAGAAAATAAATGTTCAAAAGAGTTACAAGCAGTTACTCATACTGATATGATTACTTATTCTGTTCGACGGGTCGCCGTCGCCTCATGTTACCTACTATCTCTGTTAATTTATCATCCACAAGATATTGATATATGTACTGAACCCGCATGCCATGATCGTCATAAATTCTGAACATTAGAGTGCAAGCCGTGGAATAAAATTATTCGGTGATATGAGAATACGAATTTGATATTTGGAAGGCTGCTTTAAGTTAGAAATAACTCTCAACACTAAACTTACTTTTGAGGAGTAGAAGTATGAGTACATGGGAATACTGGAACTGTGATCCCTCTTTGTCCTACCAACTAAAAATAATTTACGATGATAATTTGTAGTATTTCCGTAACACCTTAAAAATTACATTATATGCATAAGACTTACCTAATGTATAATAGCACTCGTAGACGCGACGGACCGGTGGCGTGGTCGGTAAGACACTTGCTTTTCACGCCGCAGGTCGTGGGTTCGATTCCCACCCGAGACAAACATTAGTGATGAACATTTGTGTTTGTGTCGAGTCTGGGTGTAAATATCTATTATAAGTATATATTTACAAAAGAAAAGTATTATATGTATAATATATACCAGTTATCTGGTTTCCATAACACAAGCTCTGCTTAGCTTGGGACCAGATGACCGTGTGTGTTGATGTCCCAGAATATTTATTATTATTGTTTCCTCAACCATATTCTTTCCATATTTTTGTACAACTACTTATGTACGGCAATACGATTTTTTCCTGCCATTTTTTAAAGATGTATTCACTAGAAAATTGCCTTAGAAAGAGTCAGTCGTAATTTAAAATTTGCACATAGTGAATTACAAAAATAGCATAGGGCTAAAAGTTATTTTCTGACATAGCAGCAGCATTCTAAACATGATTCATGCCGGGTCATATCATCGGACAGTTTTATTCTACGGCTTGTATTCTACATGTAACATGTTCCCAACCTTGAGAAGATACCCTAGTTCAATTGAAATTTAAACCTTATTTAATAGGTTATGGAGTTGAGATTTCAGCGGAGGATGGTTGTGTAAGTTTCTTGTAAGCGGGCCCTGCATGGTGCTAAAGCCCAACGGGTGGTAGTTTGTATTTGCATACGTATTTGTTTTATAATAACAAATCATAAATGATTGCTCGCTTATTAGTGAGCGGATGTTTCTCGTGATATTTAATATAAAATTATGTTCAGAGACTATGGAACTCAAAGTTATGCACTGAGATTTATTTAATTTTATTTTATTCTGTATGTTTGTTTTGAGAAAGTTTTTTATGTTAAGTAGATGTACGAGTATATGAGTATGGTGATTTTTTTATTATGAAATAGAAACAATACAAATTGCCTGATGGCAATAATGTAGTCTACGATGGGACGCGCCTGCGCATTTACCATATGGTTAGAAACCATAAAGAAGCAGTACTACTTTTCTTAATTACATCCAGTCTCGAGACCAACAGATATGTTCATCATACAAATGTCCAAATCCAATCCAAAGCATAACGGCCTTATTCATAAAATATGACTCTACTTAAAATGGATTTTAACTAGTAGAAATGTCAAGATGACAGACAAAGACAAACGAATTATAAACCTATTTTAGCTATTATAAGCTTAAAATACGTTTATGAATACGGGGTAAGTGTATTTCCTTCAAAATAGTTTCATATACCAAATTTGTTTTTAGCTCCGAAATAAATAAATATTACATAAGTAAGAACCTCAGTGCAAAAACCGTATACGATTCTATCTGCTCTTGAAATTAAGAATTGGAATTTAAACCGTATTTAGTTCAAATTAATATGTTAGAACCAAAATGAATTAAAGTCAGCTCTTATAAATTATCCCCTGAAACTTGATCCGATCCGTCAAATTAAATTAGGTAATGCAACTAAACTGTGTTAAGCATAAAACAGTTAAAACTATTTTCAACTCTATTTCACGGTAATAAAATCTAAAATGTAACAAAAAAGAGTATTTGTAAAGGCTAGGTTCAGTAGCTACTCAATAATTTATCAGATTATCTAATAGCTCAGCGCACGACTTCATCCGCATCATTTACAGGAAGTTTCCCATATGAAATAACAGGTATGAAAAACAAACTACATTTTGGCACAATTTCATACGAATATCTTTAGCAGTTACTTAGCATCTCAACTCGACATTATAACCATTTGTTTTTAAATAGGTACAAAAAACTGCATCAATATTAACGCATTCGTTTAAGTGCTGTGATTCCACAAACTTGTACACAGATACACAGATTTACAGAAAGATAAAGAAAAAAAAAATTGAAAAAATTTAAGTTGGCCAAAATAATCTTTACCGACAAGTTTAAAATAATTTTTAAACTTGTCGGTAAAGATTAACCGCGATTAATTCCGTAATTAAACTTAACGGAATTTAGCACGGGATTTATTTTTAATTTGTTATAATTTATTTTCCTTATTAATTTGAAGTAAAACCGATGACAAAACTGTGTTTAGTGTTATATCATAAAATTTTCGTAGTATATAACTTCGAATTGTGATATCTTCGAAATCTGAACTAACACCGTCATAGCGTTGTCGTCAGTCGATCTATCTGTCATTGCGCGCGCGCAGCCGGCGGTAGCGACCACTAAATATGTCCGCACTGTGTTAGTGTTTCCGATACTATTTCCATTTGTTGTTGTTTCCTCGATTTTCTATATACTTACCGGGGAATTTGGAAGTTTTATTACCATATAAATATTTTTGACGTGACAACGTCTTATAAATTGGTTGGCCGGGTGACACTTCAAGAAACTGCGTTACGCTCCGCTCACGTTATGCGCTCACAATGAGAGCGAGTGAGAGGCACGCGTCCCTTCCACTCGGGCATGGTTAGCCCGCCTAAGAGCGAGAGAGACAGACATAAAAAGTGAAAGGCACGCGTCCCTTCCACTCGAGCACAGTTAGCCCGCCTAAGAGCGAGATTCTTTGTATAAATTAATGTTTTAAATATAATTCTTTGTATAAATAAATGTTTTAAATTGTTACTATTATTTCATCCTTCTTCCTACTATACGAATGAATATTCACATTAAAATTATTTTACCACTCAAAGTCGTTGTCACGTAAAACTTTCGCCCGTATACCGACTTTACAGGCAACCAATTTTTTATTTAGTTAAACAGTTTTAGGAGTTAAGATCTGACAAAATCATTAATCCTTTGATTCTTGTTACTTTAAGAGAATCTATCCATTAGTTTTTCACTTTCAGTTATCGACTCTAAATCATCCTTGAGAGCAGAAGTAATGAAGGTAGCATTTTTGTGTTCCATTGCATAAATTGCAAGGTCTCTTGGTAGTTGATAAAATTAAGTTAGTTAGGAGAGTAGAGCATAAAATAATTGTTACTTAATAGTACTTACTTAAATATATAAGGGAGAGAGGATTGTGGAATCCAAGATAGTCTGGATGTCCCAAACCTTTTCACGAGCATCGCTGTCGATCTTGGTTCACAAGAGTATCAATGGGTAAAAGTACAATTCTTGGCACTTCCAAGATTGTTTTGAACAAAAATGTAGTAAATTTATCTAATTTAGTGTTTTTTGGGTCTCATCTAATTATCCTAAAAGCTCACTCAGATTACATCGACTCACGACAAAATTCAATTCCCATTCGGTCACCATGTTGTTTTATTGTAACACAAATTAGGTTACTGTTACCCGTGTATGAGGTTTATGGGACTTTACGGGAGGTTTATGTTGTTTTGAATATGTAATAGGTAGAGGTATTTAACCATAAGGGTTGTAAATGTTTGTTTTGTCATATTACGTCTGTCTACTTTGTATGTTTGAGTAAAATATTATACGAATATTTTCCAACTTTTTTCCCTTACCAAAATTAAAAGTGTTATGAAATAGGCGTGTGCTTAGAAAATTTAACACGGAACTGCCGTAACTTCCCCTCTGCCGACGTTCGTGAACAGTTTATATGCGTAAACTGTTCATGTTTTGTGTTTGTGTGCAGCTTTTACTTACGTGTGCATTTGTAAAGACGCTTCAACTTTTACATGTGGAAGAAACTGTTTAGTACTAGCAGTTGCGGATAACACCTCCCGTGTTACAATGCTCTAAGGGCGTGTGTATAAGTTTGTTTGTCTCGTAACCTGAACGGATATGCTGATTTTTATACGGTTTTTCTATTCGAAATCTAAAGTAAATGATATAATTTTTTGGCTAGGTATAAAGAAAATTGCGTTGGTGTCGTAGATTTTTTAATTAAAAATTATTTTGAAATGATCTTTCTGACTGCCCTGAAAAATTATTCTCTGATGCTAAAAATCGAATGAAAATCCGTTCAATTTATTTTGAAATCATCGCAAACTTTATACAGACAGACAGCGCATCGGTGGACTTCGTTTTATAATAGGTAAGAACTCGTATATTGTAGTGATGTTTACGAGTATGTCGCATGTAAATTGGGAACTTTATGGGATCCGCAAGTTTGATCATAATTTATGAATGGATGGTGTTTCACGGTTTGAGAAGTTTTATTATAATTAGAGAATTAATGTTTCCATATAATAATATGAGTTATTATGACGACTTTGTATTTAGTTTAGTATATTGTTATGTTGTCATACTTGTAGACTAATATACGACTTAATACTAACACCACTTTTAAAGGATAAAATTTTCATTACACTTTTTTAACCAGTGCTAGAAACTTTAAGAAAATAGACCTAAACAAATTTTTATAAACACGTATTTTTCATTTTGATATTTATCTCGGTACTAAAAATAAAATAATCTCAACATAAGACGTTTAATTTTGAGTAATTGTACGGTTACCTATACTCTACCGTATCAGCTGTGCGTTCGCTAGGGTCACTGACCGCTAATTTTACGCCGGTAATCGGTATTATTACCAAAAGATCGTGCATAATTTCCTGATTTTATGTCGAAAAAAAAACTAATAAAGACATCGAACTTTAAAAAAGGAACTGAAGTTGCTTCTTTCTTCCATGACTGATACGGAACCATCATAAAATTGCGATGCGTTGACACCCTCGCACAGTCCCATCTTTCAAGCACCGCTGGCTGCTTTAATATTTAATAATAAATAAAATAAATACATAAATGTTCTGGGACATTAACACACGGTCATCTGGGCCTAAGCTAAGCTAAGCTTGTGTTATGGAAACCAGATAAATGGTATATACTATACATGTAAAACTTTTCTTCTGTAAATATAAGTATACATTTAATAAATATTTACACTTAGACTCGGACATAATGTACATAATATTGACCAATTCCTAAGGGAAAGCCGATTCATATCGGCTTGTATAGACTCACTGCCACTGCTACCTATATAAAAACTACAGAATATCGAACTAAAGTAAACAGCGTTTTGATATCTCGCAAACATTTGACCTCCACTTAACTAAAATAAATAGATAATTAATTAACATAGAACAGTAAACAGGTTAGTTGAGAGAATGATTGTGGTATCGACATAGCGCACGCGTTAGCGAACTATTTTAGTCAACAACCCATTAGTTCAAACATTACGGCTAAACGAACCACAAATATCTTAATCTATCAAGTGTATTTACTGGGTGTTGTGACGCGCGGAACAAATATTTTAGTTGGAATATAACTCTATGAACAACTTTAGATTTTGATGCAATGTGCCTTACATATTCGCATTGTTTTTTTTATTGAGTGTCTGTTTTGTTACGGACTATTCCGATTTCAGAATACGTTAAAAAAGTATACAGGAGTAAAATAAAATAGCCTAGTATTTTTGTGGAAAAGATTTTCAACTTTAACGGTCTTATTCATAAAAATCTTATAAGACTCTTTAGTTAAAATGGACTTTGTCTCTACCTTACTAGTATAATGTCAAGATGACAGTCAAAGACAAATAAATTATGAACATATTTTAGCTATAATGAGCTCATAGAGGCATAATGGCGACTTAGAACGTCGCAGTTTTTTAGTTTTTTACTACTAATCTTTAAAAACTTATATACTTATTTTAACTTGACACTGGCAAAATTGCGGAATAATTTCTGCAGAGGCCATAATTAAAAGAAGAAGAAGAAGAGCTCATAAGTCGTTTATGAATACGGGGTTTGAGTTTTTTTGTCAATAGTTTGGGACAATATCTCCACTTGTAAGACAGGAACGACAGCGGCGCCGTAAACAGACTCAGGATTTGAACCCGGTCAAGTTCAGGACACCTATATTGTCTTAGATTCTGCACGGATTTAAACAGAAAGATGTGTTGGAAAGTGAGATTATTCACTTCCTTCGAGGCAAAGCAGGAGACAGCATAGAGGTTTAAATTGGTTCATCAATATGAAAAGCACCACGGGTAGTGTAATCTAAGAAGTCTTATTAGAGCAACCGCGGTTGCAACAAGATCCCTATACAGGATTATTTTAAAAACACCAGCAACCTCAAAAACAAACCTAGATAAAGGCAACTCCAGAAAAAAGTTGTTTCATAAAATGATATCAGTTATCTACTCCTAAGAGATTGTTGGTGATTTCAAAATAATCCTCACTATGAAGCCTAACAAATCACTAACATTCGACTTGGCCGCAATATCATTAGATGAATAACACTAAGTTTAACATAATCCACCGTTTTCCGAGGGTCCCGGACCGCTGATAGGGCCCCTCATATTTTTCAGATTATCCCACTTCTGCTGAAAGGTCGTTTCACATTTCTCGTAAATCTTTGTCTCATTTGAATCTTAGACCAAAAGTGCCTTTAAAGTTATTTTGGACTTTATTCTATATCTTGCTTCCGTTCACGGCCTTATAAAATCGTTTCTTAGTATCGGCCTCGGCTTTGAAATATAAGGTCGCGGATTCGATTTCCAGTCGTGCCCACACATCTTTGTGTGAATTATTTCTTCACTGCTATTCAATATCGGTGAAAGAAAACATCGTGAGGAACCGGCATGTCTAAGAACTAATCATTCGAGGACATGTGACATTTACCAACCGGCACTTAGCCAGCGTGTGTGGATTAAGGCCTAATCTCTCTCAGCTCTTAAGATAGTTGAGAGAAGACCCATGTATACATTTCCAGTATAAGCTAATCTCGCAATGTATAGGATTTCCGTAAAACGAGAGGTCAGTTTAAACTGGAAATTTATAGCTTGATGTGTGACCGTGTGTACAATTTTAAAACTATTTTAGCAAATATTAACTTAGTTCATTTTGTGTTGACTTTGTTTTCGGTATATCAAGTACATAACAACAGTACCAAACTTCCCAAACTTAGTCCAGTAAAATTCACAAAACTAGGTACAATTGTGAATGTAACTCTGTCTGTCTGTATCTAGACCTTTCTAGAATGTATCTGATTTTGATTAATATTGACGGATACGAATATTCCTAACTTTGTAGAGTCTATATATATAGTGGGACATTAACACACACGGTCATCTGATCCCAAACTAAGTAGAGCTTGTACTATGGAAACCAGATAACTGGTAATATACTACATATAATAGTTTTCTTTTGTAAATATATACTTAAATATACATAATTACACCCAGACATAAGACAAACAGACATATTTAAACAAATGTTTGTCTCGGGTGGAAATTGAACCCACGACCTGCGGCGTGAAAAGCAAGTATCTTACCGATCCCGCCACCGGCCTGTCAAATAGGAGTATATAAGATGGGAGTTTTTAAACCGACCGAATAAAAAATCAAATTTTAAGTTATTGGGTAGTTATTAAATTAGATTTATATTTCGGGTAAAATTGTAATTATTAGCTTCATTTAACTGTTTTTTATTGGTTTGGTATGTGAAATGACCCCTTGATTTGAATAAACTTTATTATTAAGATTATTATTTATCGGATACAAATTCAAACTTCGAGCTTCAACTTGTCTATGAGAAAAATATTTTTATTCGACCCGGGTATCGAACCCGTGACCGCGGTTATCAAGGAAACCCGACAGTTTGTAATAAAACTACATACGACCGGAGTTACAGGACAAAAGCAGTCTAGACCAATAAATTAAGTTGTTTACTGGACAAAACGTTATAAACATATAAATTTAAGTTCCGTAAGTTCCCCTTCCGTTGACGGAACTGGACGGATCCGCTTCCGTTTTGACACTCTTGTAATTGCCGTGAGAGTATGTCATGATAATACAAGATGAATTATTAGAGTACTGTTCCCCTCTTTCTTTGTTGAAAGAGGAAGAGTGAGACGGATTTATGTTTATTTAAATCGATTTATTATTGATGGAATTTTATGCTACTGGCAAACATGAGGTAGGAAATAATTTGATGCGGTATTTATCCGGTCTTTATAAATCTGGATGTACCTACGCTAAACGCTATAAAAAGATTTGTCATGGACCTTTAATTAAGTGTGGGCTATAATAATGGGCAAGTAAGGAGAATACTATGCCTCAGTGGCGAACAGTCCATACAAGTCGATTCCCATCGACTTCCCTTTAGAAATTGGTCAATATCACACATCCCTACTAATATTATAATTGCGAATGTAACTCTGTCTGTCTGTTACACTTTCACGCCTAAACTACTGAACCGATTTGGATGAAATGGGGTATGGAGGTAGTTTGAGACCCGAGAAAGGACATAGGATAGTTTTTAGCTCACTGCGCAAAAAGAAGGTAATGTTTTGGCGCGATAACCGACATACACGCGGGCGAAGCCGGTGTCGGAAAGCTAGTACTTAATAATTATGTAACACCTAAAGTTTTATATAGCAACAAAAATAAGTATAGCATCAAGTGTAAGAAGATCGGTGACGGTATTGAAGAGATATTATTTTCCTAAGTAAAAACTTTTTTGCTCGGGCTTCCCTTTTCAAACATTCACCCTTCGCCACTGCTAGATTTATTTATCAATAATGTTTTCTGCATATCCCTGATCACAGGACATTTGAATATTTTTTATCAATTTATGTAGTAGTCGGAGGATAAGAATAAGATAAGGCTATCACATGTCATTGGGCACATTACTGAATATTTGACAACTATAAATACTGAATTATAATGCTAACTTTTTTGTTACCATGTGGCAGAAACTTTCACATAATTTTCCATAGTCAATTCCAAAACATCATAATTGTTGATTGTAACATGAGAAATTGATTGCTTTCGATCACCTAAGAAAATAGTTATACTAATAATGCCACCTCCATTCTTGAACTACAATGAATGTAACAATTTTACTGCTGGTCAGATAGATGATTAATGATAATTCAGCCGGCAGTTATTTAACTGTGAAAGCTGTTAACGTGTCTAATTGTGTTTTGATGGTCACGCGCAAGCTTTCACAAATTGCTTTGTAATACTTAAATAATTGTTGATCACATTGAACATTAAATGATTGCTTACAAAATGTATTCAATTTATTTGTTAAGCTTTAATCGGCAAGATCAAAAAGGTACCTACTGCCAAATAATTTTAACCGACTTTTGAATAAGGAGGTGGTTCTATATGTCCAGATATTTTTCTTTTTTATGTATCTTCGCCGTCTACTCCGTCAATTGCGGACTGATTTTAAAAATGTATTTATTGATCGAAAAAGTATACTCCCAAATTGGTTCCATTGAATTTTTTTATCTGATATTTGACTTCGGAGATACACATATACTAGACCTACTCAAAGAATCACAATACAACCGTCGCCACAAGTAATACATATTACTTTGTTTTTACGTGTAATCCTTGGCTAACCACTAACAAAGGGAAAGGGGAGGGGGTGTTTTTACTATCTAATCTACATAGTACCTAGAAAGAAAACGAAGATTTGAGGAATATAATCATTGAATTCAGTTTTTAGGTGTAAATATTGTATTATTTTTCACTTGCTAGAAGGCGGTTATTTGCTTTGTTTTTTTATCTTTTAATAATGTAGCTTTAAATATAGTTGCACACACGGCTTGACATCAAGCTGTATATTTCCAGTATAAGCTTTGATTGTATAAGATTTCCGTACAACGAGAGGTTAACTTATACCTACTGGAGATGTATAGCTTAATGTGCAGCCGTGTATACTAGCTTCCGCCCTCGGGATCAAAAGACGTCTGCGTGCTATTCCAGACCACAATCTAAGCATGTCTGTGCAAAATTTCATCCGATTTTGTTCAATAGTTTCGTTGTTGCGTGTTACTTGACAGTTATCGGAAGGGCTCACCATGCTGACCTCAGCTCAGTGTAGTTCTGGACAACTCAATATTTTGGGATCAGACTATTGACTAGAGTCAACGGTACCTAACATTGCATGGTCCGTTACAGACGGACCGTCGCCGCCACCGCCGAAAATTGTATATATTTTGATTTGAATTACTCATAATAGGTACCTAACCTACCTCTCTACCTGCAAATTAAACCTCTGTTTTTTATCTATGCTGCCTCCCGCTTTGCTTAAATGGAACTGGACAATCTTACTTTTCAACTCCTCCTATTATATTTCTGATTAAATTCGTGCAGGATCCAAGACAGTTTAGGTGTCCCAGGACTTAGCCGGAATCAAATCGTAAGTCTCTTCAAAGCTTCGATCTTGGTTTACAGGAGTAGCAGGGGCGGGATTGCGGTTGTGGGTTCACAAAAAATTACCTACCTTGCTATAGGCCGACCGTTTAACTCACGTATCGCCTATCGCCAAGATTCTGACTCCTCAAGCTGCACAGACAGTGATGATTATTCAAGCGATATGGATATTAGTGACGAATAGTCTTACATTACTTTTATCTGTAGCTATATAGTTCTTTATGAGATTTAATTAATGTTTTATGACTTTGTACCTCAGATGGCGATACGCGAGTTAAACGGTCGGCCTATGGTTAACAGACCCTAGTTCTCATGCTCTCCCGCATATTAATTAAATCTATTTAAAATAGTGTTATGATGTGTCAATACTTACTTAACACCAATTACATGGTTAGTGGTTTAGGGTGACTTAATTACATCCTATTGTGCGCCGGAACTGTACCTTAAATAAAAGTTTACTTACCGTGACGAATAATCGTGAATCAAAAATTAATTGAGTTGTTAATAATGAATATTTTAACTAGAAAAGAAATAGTCACTTCCCTAACCCTTTTTTCATATAAATTGGGGTCCGCTCCCAGTCTAACCTGATGCGGCTAGCTACCAGAATGAAACGAGCGACTGCCATCAGACCTCGAAACCCGTAGGAAACCAGATTTAGTAAGATTATATTAGGCTTTTAAATAACTCTGGCAATTGTCATAGATGTTTTAAATTACAACCGGGCTAAAAATAAATGGCTCTCCTAGGTATGTGGAGTAGTTCCTCAACCAACCAGACACCGAAACAATTTTTTGTTGTAAAACCAAGATTGTCCGTGGCGGGTATCGAACCCGCGGCTTTCGGGCACAGTATAGCCCAATCGGACGGCGTACACCTCTCCACTACAAAGGTCGTCTGACTAAAAAAGAGAAAAGTAGGTAAAACTCGAGAAGTCACGAAACTGAAAAATATGTAAAGAAATATTTTGGCCACCAGTTGTCGTTGTGTTTTTGAGTAAGTAAACCTTGTCGTATGGCGGTGTATAATGTAGTACCTGCCTATATCAATTGGATTTACCGTGTAGTTGAAATTAAAACCGTAGAACGTTATTAATTAAAAGTTCGCTTGCTATTTATACATGAGGTGGTGTGGCGGTTGCAATTGTCAGATGTTTTGGTTGTACTAATTATTAAGGGCATGCCAAAATAACTATAACAAATATTGGTCGGTCCGGACCCGCACATAAAGGGTTACGTACATTTTTACATTTTAAACTTGTCCGACTATTACTCGTTAACCTGTAAATCCAAGCAACTTAGCCCCTTTTTCGTGTGTGTGTAAGTACACGAAAAAAATATTTTTCTAATATTTTATTTTATAAAATATTGTAAAATATAATCTTAGAAAAATAAATTTTAACACTGATGATATTACTACCATACCTAACCACAGCTCTGGGCGCCGATTCAGGCGCTTTAGACATTAATCTTTAATAGACATTTGTCTTTTGTTTTTTAATGACATCCGCCATTTTTTTCGACATTTGCGAGCTTTAAACTTAAATCTCTAGTGGACATATGTCGAAAAAATGGCGGATATCATTAATTTTTGTTCGTGTGAAATCGCCATTTTTGTTAGACAAATGTCTATAAGGTGCCTATAAAATGTCTATAATGATATAAGGCGCCAGAATCGGGGCCCTGGAGTACAGTAGTACCAAGCGACTCTAAGCTAACCCTCGGACGGACGGACCGACCGACATGATACAAACTAGGAACCCTAAAAATTTCAGTTATAACGCTTTTTTATCGATGCTTTTGCGATTTTGCCCTTCACTAGCCCTACACTTAAACGGTAATTTCCAAGATTATATTAAAACTATTTATAACTCGTCAACGCTGAATCTCGGCAATAAATTACAAACTTTAAACATCTGTAACTAACGAGGGCTTGTTTAATGGCCCGTATGTAAGATTAAAAAGATTTTCTGGCCTACACTGGGTCATAAAGGATTTAGATTTAAGTCGATCTGTCAGGAACAAACGGCATTCGCACTTTATAGATGTTTTAATCCTGTACTTGAAATATGTTTAGGGTGCCTTAGGGATGTTTTCCAATTCACTGACAAGCATCTAACACCATTGGAGATTACTGATGGAATATCTTTGACATTTTTGGGGGCCTAAACTAAGTAGAGGTATCTATATAGAGTGGAAAAACTCGTTTTTAAAATTAAGTATTATAATGTTTTTACGGCTTTTGATTATTTGTAAAAATAAAAGTCGTTATTCATGGCTTACCTATCTATAAATGTCGGCGGCTTTTACGAAGAATTTTTTAATTTAGATCTTTAATTGAAGTTAACATTTTACCGGTTTTTGACAGTTCTTTAGAAAACTATTTTAGTTATTCCATAGATTTTAACACGTTAACTATCTCAATATAAAACAATTTAGCAAATTCAACTTTAAATTCAATAGGTATGCGCTACTGATTCTACAAAGAATGCTTCGACTCCTGGCAGACGGGTTTTGTTTTCGAAAGGAACATTACTATCCAATTGGTCGTTGGAACATTGGTTTGTTGACAAATAGTTGCGTGTTCATTATTGCACCACCCGAACAGGAATGTTTAAAACATTTGTTTGTTTGGTCACACTAAATTGATGCTAGTCACACTTGGATCACTCTCCTCTAAAAACAATATTGCAACGTGTCAAGTCCCTGTAGTGCAGGGTTACGAAAATTAGACCCCGGGGAGAGAATTGCATTCGACCTGCATATGTGCAGCATGTAGGGATCATGCGAGATGGAGTCAAGTAGAAATACCAAATTCATACTTCCATTCTTAGTAATATTATAACTGCAACCAAAAGTTAAGACAGAGGCCCTTTGACTGCTATAACTCCGTCTGTCTGTCTGTTACGCTTTCCCGCTTAAACTACTGAACTGATTTGGATGAAATTCGGTATGGAGGTAGTTTGAGACCCGAGAAAGGACATAGGATAGTTTTTATCCGACTGTGCAAAAAGAAGGTAAGGAAAACAAGGGTTTAACGCGATAACCGACATACACGCGGGCGATATCGCTGTCGGAAAGCTAGTTAAAGTTAAGAGGAGAAGTTATACAATCAAGAATTAGAAAAAATAATAAATAAAAAATAAATAAATATTCTGAGACATTAACACACACGGTCATCTGGTTCCAAGCTAAGCAGAGCTTGTGTTATGGAAACCAGATAACTGGTACATACTATACATATAATACTTTTCTTTTGTAAATATATACTTATAGCTACCCCAGCGAACTTCGTACCGCGTATTTATTAAAAAAAAATGTTCTCTTAGGGGGATGAAAAATAGATGTTGGCCGATTCTCAGACCTACTGAATATGCATAAAAAATTTCATAAGAATCGGTCAAGCCGTTTCGGAGGAGTATGGCAACGAAAACTGTGACACGAGAATTTTATAGATATAATATATTAGATAATAGATGTTTACGCCCAGACTCGGTACAAGCACAAATGTTCATCATTAAACTTTGTCTCGGGTGGGAATCGAACCCACGAAAAAAAAAATATTCATGATATACCTACTTACTAGCGTAATTTTTTTAACAAACCAACAAATAAAGCTAGTCAACAACGGAACTCTAAAAGGTCTTATCTTCTTATCTTAAATATGATGATGAGTTAACAATTTACGTTGAATGTTCACCGAGGTCAAAATAAAAGTCAATAAACGACTTAGGTTTCCTTTAGGAAACCATACGACTAACGATGTAAAAACTTGCAGTCTTGTCCCATTATAGTTGAACGACATCCCAACGGTAACTATTCCCATTCGCAATGAAGTTATCAAGAAGTACAGGGTGCACTCTGCAGGGGTCCACACTCCAAGTTGTTGGTACTGTCTGTAAATGTGATATCTGACCATTTGTAACTGTCGCTGTCAGTGTCATTTACAGAATGTTACGTGATAATATTATAATACGTGATAGCATTACATCATAGTTGAAGCGACGGATACATTTAATAAAAGTTAATATTTAACTCTCGGAGATAATAGTTCGATACATAACTTAAGAGACCTTATTATCATGTATCTAAAAATAAACTCGTAACTAAGCAACTGTTTAAATATACTGAGTACGAAAATAAGGCTGCAAGAAAAGAAAATAGGATAAGAAAATCAGGTTTACTGCACAAATCTTCCCTCGTTAGGCATTTTATAAACAAGCTGTGCTTAAGGGCGAATTTAATAAAATAAGTGACAAGTAAACGAAATAAAATAAGTACATATTGTGGAAAATAATACAAACATAACTGACTACAGGCTCCCAAAAACATCAGGAGGCCAAATGACTGAATGACATATAGGCTCCCGACAACATCATGGACTCCACCAGCATAAAAAAACGTAGCAACTTCAAAGGCTAAGTGTGATTTGAAGAGCGGATCTTTTCGAACTGAGCAATTATCAGTTTGTCTTATAGTACCCTTTACTGGGACAAAAAGCTACACGTCACAGAAATTGCGTTACTTTAACAGGGGTACCAAATAGTGAATAATGGATGTGCACATTCATACAGTTGAAAGTTTAAACACCCTCTATTGAGTGAGCATTGTGAGCAGTTGCAGACGAGAATAATAGATGCACTCTTTGACTCTTTACTGTTACTTTGTTTGCTATTGATTTTTTTGAATTATCGGTTAAAGGTAGACAATTGTATCTACGGTAGTAATTAGCGGTGTTTGAGAAAGCGTAGTTTGAAAAAGTCTTCAAACATGATTGATAATTACATCGATTTGTATATGTCTGCTATTTGATAATGGGCATAGATCTCTCTCACTATCTCTTTATGCACGCGCCGCGCCATGAAACATAATGCAATGCCTTATCAAGCTCATGATAACACTACAGCGAATTGAATTGTCCATTGAGGAACTCTGCTAGTATCACCTACAAATAATTATCGATTCTGCGGCAAAATGAAGTACTACAGAATAACCCTAGTATAGAATAGAGTCACCTAGCCGTTTGAATACTGTATAAGTGTACACCTATACTGACCTATTAAATAGTTTGTTAAAATTTTACGCACTGTTATAACCATTGTTAACCTGAATGTACCCATAGACAAACACTGGAAACAGTTTTGTGGGGCAATGAAATATTGTAATGTTGTGATATTTGATAATAAAGATACATACATACTACGTCTCTCTGCGTTATCATTTCTGCCTAACCAAATCAAAATACAAATTACTTTATGCTAAGTAAATTAATTTTTAACTTTTTTTAATTTCCCTGTTGTGAGTATTTTTAGTTGAAATTATTTTATCGTGGCCTACCTAATTCCTTTTAAACCACGTAGGTACGTTACCTAACTACTTTTAAACCACGTAGGTACGTTACCTAACTCCTTTTAAACCACGTAGGTACGTAGATAGGAATTTTGATACAGTTTTGACCATTATTTAGATAATCGATCAGGGCAGAACACTTATTTACCTAATACCTAGGTACATACCTTGGGGGCTGAGTCACCTTCGTCCGTGGTACACCTTTAATTGAATCCCCACACGTGGTCCCCGGGTGGTGCGAATCAGGTGACAATCAACTGGTGGTAGGCTGAGGCCGTGGTTAGTGACCACCCACCAGACAAAGCCGCACCGCCAAGCGGCCTTGTTGCCGTGTTCCAATGCAATGTCTAGTGACACCATGCAGAGAGTGTGGGTCGGAATTGTGGTTCCTTTAAGGTTTCTAACCATATGGAGGCTCGTTCCACTGCCACCTTCACACCGATAATAATCATTCTTGATCACGAGTGAATCGGTATACTGGGTTGGCGCGTTCCATCGTAGACTACATCATCGTTTAACATCAGATAAGTTGTAGTCAAGCGCCAGCCTATCGACGAATAAAAAAAAAAACATAAGAAAACAAATGAAAAGAGCAGATGTAGAAACTACTTCTGTAAACATAATATTTCACGTCAGCGTGCATTTGTCTGTTTTAATAAAATACTATTCTCAAGAGCTTTCATAAAACTTTGAGTCGGGGCTCAGAATAAGAGGAAACTAATTCTTATTCCACTCAGCGTTGAACACTTATGAGTTTGAGCTGGACGCTTTTCTAGAGCTCTTATGGTTAAGTTTTTCATTCATAACAACGTCAATCTAACGTTGTTGAAAAAAATATTTTTTTCCTTGTTTATAAACTTTTGTTAAGACATACGCGACAGAGCGGGTTACAAGTATTTTTGCCATAGATTGCAATAGTGCTTTGTAAATGTAACGCATTTAGTAAGTGTAAAATATGTATTGAAATAAAACTACTTTTTAACGGATTTTATCGCGATTTATTTTAGATTTTAGATACCAACGTTTCAAAGTCTTTTCAGCTTGGGACCCAGTGCTTAATTTACTTGTACCAAAACCCAAGCAAAATCAACTCAGAATTCAAGACATTGTGAGCTCAGTTTGCTTAAATCGGAACGCAACATAAATATTAATGTTTGGAGGTAGTCAGTAATAATTGTGATTAATATTTTTGGACGTCAAATACCTCATGAAGGCTGAAAAGACTTTGAAACTCCGGGATCTAAAATCTACAATAAAACGCGTTAAAATCTGTTAAAAAGTAGTTTTATTTCAATGTGTGATATTCGCGTAAATCTAAGACAATACTATGTAAAATATGTATTTGACATTTTGATGCTTGCGGAACACCATTCCATCATTATGACCAGTACGGCGTGGTCGGTGAGATACTCGCTTTCCACGCCGCAGGGTGAATCCACGAGGGTTCGATTCCCACCTTGGGTACTTTGACGTGACTTGGGTCAGACATTTGTTTTTTTGTGATGATGTCTTCAGTCTGGGTATAATTATTATTAATTATTTATTTACAAAAGATAAGTATTATGTGTAGTATATTATCAGTTATCCGATTTCCTTAATACAAGCTCTGCTTAGTTTGGGATCAGATAGCCGTGTGTGTTAATGTCCCACGATATTATTATTATTATTCAATAGACCCCTTGTAGAGCAGCGGTGGCGCTGTGGTACAGGCCTTGCCTTAGTAATATATCATCGCGGGTTCGAATCCTAGTCGTGCTCACACATATTTGTGTCAATTGTTTCATCGCCGCTGCTCAGTATCGGCACAGATAATATAATACTATACTAGTAATCGGTAAAGGAAAACATCGTGAGGAAACCGGAATAAGAACTAATCATTCGTGGACATGGTACACTAAAAAGGGTTGCAGTGAGACCCCTTGTATACCTTATGAAGTGTTTCTCATTGGACTAGGTAAGTACGTATCGGATTTTAATTTCCAATTGCTCATTAAGTGCACAAAAAACCTTAGCTATGAACAAAGGCTTAGACTGAAGGCGTCGGTCCGAGGCATTTACACTCTGTTTTAATCAATGAAGTTCTGAACTTTTACCACAAAGGAAATTATTGAGTTGGTAGAACTCGATAGATTTATGGTATAAGGTAGAAACTTATGTCGCAATTTGAAAATGTTAAAGGTTATAGTAATAACTAATCATCCATTTCTGAACATAATAGATCCATAATATAAGTTACTTAGTAACATACATTAAAATAAGCCATTTAATTATCCTTCATAAACAACAATCAAGCAGTGAATTAAGTATTTAAACATATTCACAATAAACGAGAACTAACTATTAAACTTTAGAATACTAATTTTTAGCTCACTCTAAATCTTTATCAATTTTGAATTACAGAAAAATAACCCAAAATCCATAACAAATATTTGAAGTAAATATCTTAATCTTTTTACAAAAAAAATGGTATCCTCAACCTATCAGTGGGGCTCGTCGCAGGCATATGTCACTTATCATTGACATGAGCTAATAATTCAATATCCGCTGCCCTTATCAAACAAAAAGTATGCCGAAGCCCTCCCTTCAGTAGAGATAGTGGAAAACCATCGGGCGATTTATTCGATATTAAAAACCAATCAGTCAATGTCTATCGGTCTTAGTTGGGATTTTAATTACGATTAAGTGATTGTGGGTGGTAAAAATTGCAGTAAGTAATACCGGGTTTAGTTTTATTCCATTATGCTTGATTGTAAATATATTTATACATGTCCATACCGGTCTACCTACATACCAAAGGCATTTCAAGAAACTTGACTGTGATCTGCATAAAAGTTGCTTTTTTGCTATAGCAGACTATTGCCAATCTCTTTCTGTCTGGATCCATCCACTGACTTTTTGTACAGGTAAGCTAACTTAAAGTAATTTAGCGTTAAGAAAGCATGAACAGATGAAAATGTCATGAAAAAGTGTCTTTACATGGCAACAACGAGAAGAGATAGGAAGCCCGCTATTAACGTGGATCATGAAGGTCCGAAAGGACCCTAGGTTCATTGGAATTACAGAAAGTGATGCACAAGATCGTAGGAAAAACGGAATAAAAATGAAATGATATGAAATAATTTAATCCGTAAATTTAATCCGTGGATAATGGTGTGGGTATTTTTACTCTATTTCTGTAACATATAACTGTTTTTGTTTCCGTATAAATAAATACATAAATGATTGAGAAAACCGACCCCGAGTAACAGTAGGTAAGAGGTGAGGTCAAAGAAGATACTCTGCAAAAGTCCGTCACTTAGACCCATGCAATACTGCAGCCGCAGTTAGATTGTCAGTCTTTATTGAATTGTGGCAGTTGTGAGACACCATTATATCCACTGATAGCTTTTATTGAATACTAGAGTGGTAGAAAAATTGCTTACTACAAAGGCTATTGTTGGACAATATTATTTTGCAAGCTATATCAGTTCTGTGACAACATAAGCTAGCACTATAACAGATCTCACATAAAACAGGTATTGAAATAAAACTATTTTATAACGGATTTTATCGCGGTTTATTTTAGATTTTAGATCCCGACGTTTCAAAGTCTTTTCAGACTTCATGTTCACGGGTGGACTTTGAAACGTCGGGATCTAAAATCGAAAATAAACCGCGATAAAATCCGTTAAAAAGTAGTTTTATTTCGATGTGTGATATTCGCGTAAATTTATATTTTTGAATTATATTATTTTGAATCCCTTGTTTTAGTTTGCGACACTCTCTCAAACTAGAACTTTTTTTAAAAGACGACGACGAATCCATCCATGTAACTCAAAGATTCTCCATGAATTCGCATATTTCGCAGGTAGTATTTTCCTTTAAATCAAAATCAAAAATTTCGTTATAAATTTTAGAAACAAGTTTCCGAATCCTTAGTAGGTACGGGAACCTGCACAGGCGGTTTCTATTCAACATATTTGTTCATTATTTGTAACCGATAACTTAGTTTTTGTAGTAACTATGTTATCTTCAATGTTGTTTTTCCGCAACGCAGTAAAATTAAACTTTTCGCCAACGAAATTATCTTGAAGAATAAAACTCAATTTTCTCAAGAGTAATTCGCATAAAAATATTCGAATGTTTTGCACATAAAACTCGATAAAATGAAAAAGTCGACATCTAGGGGAACGATCCTCAAGTTGATACACAAAGTTACTAAATTAACTTCAGATATTGTTATAAAGATAACTTAATATTTAGAGATCGCATTTAAAAGAGAATAGGTACACCAGAAGAAGGAGTGGTGGAAACTCTATTGTGAGATTTATTTTAAGTAAAAATTGTCGCGCGAAAAGTTGAACATAACATCTTTAGTGGCAAGTTAGAATCTCCTAGTATCTCTCTTCCTATATATTTTTTGAGACACCGCAATCCAGCCTCTACTACTCCTGTAAGCCAGGATCAACAGAGGTGCCGTGAAGAGACTCGGAATTTGAATCCAGCCCAGTCCTAAACATAAACCGTCTGAATTTAATCACAAAGATGATAGGAGGAGTTGATAAATTAGATTGTTCACTTACCTCCAGGCAAAGCGGGAGACACTATAGAAAGAAAAGATAGTTTTATCACCATCCTGAACTTGGCCTGCGTGTGTGGATTAAGGCATAAACTCACAACTCGTAAGATAGTCGAGGGAAGACCTGCAGCAGCAGTGGGACACCAAAAAGGGTAGAAGTGACGTGATGTTAAAGTATAAAGTGCTGATGTGTTAAACTTAGCACCCGTTATAAGAAAACATATCAGCTTCTGTACCATCTAACACTGTACTGCTCTGTGGTTAGCGTTAATAATGCAAAAGTACTTACTTTGAAAAAGTTATTCCTTTTTAAAACAGATATAATGTTTCCGAGGTGGAACCACCTCTAAACAAGACAAAAAGCGTTTCCACTCTTCTATATGCGTATTATTATTATCTTCTATAAACATTTAAAAAACAATTGCTGTTTATTAGTCTCGCTAAAACTCAAAAACGGCTGAACGGATTTATCTTATCCTGGTCTTGAAATGTTCGTAGAGGTCTAGGGAAGGCTTAAAAGGTGAGAAAAATTCGAATAATTGCCGGGAAAACCCTAAAAACAGCCCATTTCTTTTTCCCATACAAACGTTTTGATTGAGTGTTCTAAGCATTTAAAGTAAGCCAAGAGTGTGATAAAAAGTATTATGATTAGAAATTTTGTCTAATACCGATATCTACCCGTGCGAAGTCAGGGCGGGCCACTAGTTTATTAATACAAATCTGCAGAAAACATCAGACTGATATAGATAATGAATTTTTAGCTTGTTGGAAGAACTTTTCGATTACATTATGATTCACTAATAATTTTAAACCGGTTTAATCAAACGGAAAAATAGCTAGAGTTGAAAAAGTTAACGAATTTACTCATTAATACTGTCAACAACTCTGATTTTCATTGCTAAAATGGCGTTTTATTTAAGTCTTACATAGGTTTTACAAGGAAGTTTCTACGTGCCAACATTTATTTAGAGTTACAAATTTTTCTATAAGTGTTTAGAACCCAGTGGGTTCTAAAAAATCTGAACGTTTTTTTTATTTAACGGATTTTACCTGAAACAGATAGGTGATGGAAAATTATATTTATTTTTTTGACGAGTGTCAAATTAAACTATTTAACTGCCTTGTTAAAATAACTGACTGACGTTGTTATAATTTCTAATACTACTAATTTTATGTATGACACACTGACCAGATTTGGCGTCACGCTGTGGGAAAATGTACATTGCTGAAAATTAGTGCTGTGGATCGCCTCTAATAGGCACTCACAGCCAGCGTTTACTGAGCAATGCCCATGTTTGACACTGGTGGGTCACACATAATATTTGATTTTTTATTTTTTTTCCATTTATGTTTTTTTTTCTCTTTCTATGTGTTTTTTTTATCATTTGATTTTGTGTGTCTTGTCTTTGTCAAACAAATGTTTTCTTTCTTTCTTTATATACCTATAGACATCGCATGCTATGCCCCCGCGCTTGCCTAACTTATATCGTACCACCGCAGATCATTCGACTACAAGTTAATTTTGATTGGTTCGTTCAAGGGCAAGAACTTGAACGAGCGAATCAGAAGTAAGTATCTTCCACGATATCCTTTTGACGATTAGGTACAATTTTATACTACATTTAATCCTACTAATATTACAAACACGAAAGTTTGTAAGAATGTATGATTGTTACTCTTGCATGTAAAAACTACTGGACGAAATTGAATGGAATTTGGCACAGAGACAGATTATGGTTTGAATTAATACATTGGCTAGTTTTTATCCCAATAAGTGAGTGGAAAGTACTTTTGAATAAAGCGATGTCTAATATGTATCTGGTCGGTGCCCCGAATGATGAAATATTAGTTTGTATCAACAAAAAAGCAATAAAACTTTTGTATATATTTGTAAGACCAATCACACTGGAGTCATACTAATGCTAATATAAAACCTTATTATAAATCCCCTTTGACTTGGCTCTGATGGGGACGATTTCGTGTTAGGGATGCGCGGTCACGTCCCGGGGATGAAAATAACAAGGCTGACCGTGTTACAATAACTGGTATTAAAATATTGCTACTGATTTTGATGACAACACTCTTGAAATGAAATTGTTTTAAAACGCATTTTATAGCGCTTTATTTTAGATTTTAAACAACGACGTTTGGAAACTTTTGAGACTTCATAGTCACGGGTAGACAGGTATTTGTATTTTTTTATCTACTTTTTTATGTTACCTTTGGTGTTTTTACTTTGAAACGTTGCGGTTTAAATCGGAAATAAATCGCGATAAAATCCGTTATAAAAGAGTTTTATTACGATGTGTGATATTCGCGTAAATTTAAGAAAATACTATTACAACACTGTTGTAAGTTTCTGCAATCTCATCTTGGAAAAATCCGTCGTCAATAGACTCAACTTGGAATTAATATTGCGTTTGAATACTACTGGTCTGTAGTAATTAATGCATTTGGGTTTTTGTTCTATAAAAAATTTCGTAGGTATGTTTATGTTGAAATTTGTGACAAACTAGAGTGACAATTTCTGTAAGGTACCTTGCAAGAGCTGGATGAGAGTAAGCGCTATTGGCATTAGTAGATAGAACATACGTCAATCTGAACACTAAAATATTATGATGATAATAATCACGATGACTTTACATTTTGTAAAATGTAATACATAAGTTATGTAGCATGTAGCGTATGTACTACTTGCGTAGTACCTATCAGCCTCACCTTTGAAATATATGATCGCGGGTTCGGTCCCCGGTCGCGTACATAAATTTTTGTGTGAATTATTTCATTGCCGCTGCTCTATATCGGCGACGGAAATCTTCGTGAGAAAACCGGCCTCTCCAAGAACTAATCAGTCGAAACATGTGACATCCACCAACCCGCACTTGGCCAGCGTGTATGCATTACAGTCTTAACTGTCTAAATTCATAAGATAGTTGAGAGAAGACCAGTGCCCAGCAGTGGTACACTAAAAGGGCAGAAGTGATGTAGGTTATGTAAGTAATATGTATGTGTATAATTTTGCAATTTTCCCTAAATAGCAAAGAACTTGGTTTTATAAAATTCCAGCGCCATTTTAGGGCTTCAATCACGTTATGCGTCACATCGGGGGCAGTAGGCACGGGGGCGGATTATCGCCCCTGACCTGGTGATCGCTACGTCTCAATCGGCTGCACTCATTACTCCGCCCTATATTGACACCCGATGAGTATCCCCTATTATAATTTGTCCGGGTGTTCAGATTCAAATTTCGAAATGCTCGTTACTTTTTTGATTGGAATAGGGATGAAAATTGAAAGCGTTACCGCTGTTTGGACAGTATTTATTTCATTTATTTAATATAAGAAGGTACCCAAGCCCTCATTTACCTATACTTAAAACTCTCAAGGGTAACACCACACACTACACACTACACGCTACACTCTGTACTGTAACACATGCGCTCGGGTAGTTCTAATCAAGTTTGACTTAGCAAGCCACATTAGGGCTCACGGTAGGACGCAATAACTTTCAGAGTCGCCGTCATCGTAATCGATAAAATCCGTAAAAAAGTAGGTATATATTTTGATGAGGACTTAAATTTAAAAACCAAAATTAAGTAAATTTCATTCGTATGAATACTTGAGTTAAACCAGCTGGTCAAGCATTTAAAGGCTGCTACTTTAATAACGACGACTTTTATTTGAAGACTACTGCTCGCCCTAGCTTTGCTCGGGTTATTCAAACATTATCCTGATTATGATAAATTAAACTAATAACATTTGTTTTGGTGCAGTCGTTTGAAAATTATGAGCGCACATAGGTACATATAGGTGATTAATTTTTATTCATACAAGACAAGCGGACTAGGTAAACCTCTCACCATTCAAATCTTGGATCTCTACGAACATTTCAAAACCAAAAACAGCAAAATCATTATTATTGTTATAATTTTCTCTAGTTTTAACATCACAAACATACGTCAATTCATTTTTGATTTCTAGATTTTTTGTACGTTTGACAGATTTTTCATGAAAAATCTGTAGAACTTAAGCATTGAATGTGATTATTGTTATGTGGTTAAAAATTGGCCCATGATAATTAATAGAAAATCACGTCTTGTTAATTCCATATAAAATAGGTACCTACCTTTGCAAAAGATTGAAGAGCAAGAATGTAGAGCAGGAAAAATTATTATCAAAATTCTATTACCAAAATCGATGTAATTTAGAAGAGAAAAGTAATTTTCATTGCTATTAGCCCCGATCGATATTCGGAAGCACAATAAAAGTAATGTTAGTGATTACTATAGTAAGTTGGGCCGGCGGCCATTATCAGCACGTGATGCAGCAAGCGTTGTGTGACTGTGGACCACAGATATTAAGAGTTGTGATTGTTTTTGAGTGTAGAAATGGGGAGATGTAATTACAATGTGCCCCCATCTCTATGGTTGTATAAAGTATGTAGTATATTTATACCCGTATTCATAAACGTCTTATAAGCTCGTTATAGCTAAAATAGGTTTATAATTCGTTTGTCTTTATCTATCATCTTGACATTTATACTAGTAAGAAAGAGACAAAGTCCATTTTAACTAAAGAGTTTCTTAAGATTTTTATGAACTAGGCCAATAGTATTTATTTTACACCAACTGTAGGGGCTAATTTAAAATTTTCTATTAGCAAAGCCTATGCCTAAGATTTAGGAAGTATGCAGAAATTTCCTCACAAAAACGTATATGTTTCTCGAACACGATCAGTGCGTTCTTAATTATGACCTTACAACCATCTCGTCGGAAATAACTAGGTCGTTTTGCTATGAGTATCCTAATAGCTGGTGACTAGCTACGGACGAAGCCTACCACCAAAGAATACCTACAGCTCATATCGCACCAATCAAGAATCACTCGTCTTTTATTTTTAAACTCACATAGTGATACTAACAGTGACACGCACGATTATTTTAATTCTAAAAGCTTTCTTTTGTTTGTCTAACAGGCAATTAATACTTCTGTCAATAATTAATCTCTATCAGGCAAAGGCACGCAACATACAGCCAAGCGGCGACAGAACAAAATAAATTAGAAACTATTTTGTTTACAAACTTATTTAATTAGTTGTGGGCTGGAGTGTTATTTGGTTATTGATATCACGATAAGATACAACAATATGGGGTTAGTACGATTTAGTAGAAACTCTGATTTGTCCCTATTCAAGCTGGCTTATTTCAAGTGCTATTGCAACATATGGGACAGCTGACAAACAACTATCAAACGCAGGTCATGTACGGGGTATGATAATAATAATTCCAAAATCAGTTCAATCCGTAACAAAATGATTACAATTTCGAAGCATTGTGTAGACTTACAAATTCGTTTCATAAATTACAGAAAAAGTTTTAGTGTAGTGAGATTTTACAGATTTTGTAAACATTTTGTTTTATTTTTGGCAGATATTGAAGTTCATCACTTTACGCCCTAGCCACGGGAGACGGCGTCGGGCGGCGCGGTTTGCGATTTCATCGTTCATTGCGTATTTGCTTGAGCAGTGTCTGAAGACAAGCGAACGAGAGTGGGCAATGAATTGCATATTGTCAGCCGCACCGCCCGACGCCGTGTGTCGTGGCCAGGATGTTAAGCTTTTTAATACCCAACTGCTGGGCACGGCTCTTCTTTCAACTATCTTACGATTTGAGAGAGCTGGCCAAGTGCGGATTGGTAGATGTCACATGGTTGAATGGTTATGGTATGTTAGTTCTTAGTCTTTTGAGCAGCGGCAATGAAACAATTCACACAGAGATGTGACATGACCGCGGATCGAGCCCAGGCATATATTTCAAAGGCCAGTCCGATACTGCTGAACGAAACAACATTTTGATTGTTGAAACAAGAGGAGTAATTTATTTTAGATCTCAATTACTCATTTCATTGCTTCTGTCTCTTGTTTCAGACGCATACATCTTGTGAGAGACATTATTATTTATCTAACAGTACAGTGACAGGGCGTACCAACTGCGAGTAATGTACGCTCGAAGGAGTGGGCGAGTAAATCAACTATTTGCATTGAGCACGCGCACCCTGTGCTGCAGTAAGATTTGCAGACCTAAATACTTCAGAATGTTTGTTATTTTAATTTGCATGAGATTAATATATTTCGAGATTGAGATTTTTTTTTTAATTATCTGTATTTGTTTCATTTACAAAAATTACAACCACAACACCTAATAACAGAAAGACACTTAACTAAAGCTTTTTCTAAAACACAAGAGTTTCGGAAACCCCGGTTGTAATGAAGTGCCTTTAGCAATACCTATGTCTTACTAGTATAGAATGATATTATTTGAGCTATGTAGGTATGGGTTAAGTATAAGTAGTATCATCATTTAAGATTAATTTACAGATGGCGCTGATTTAAAAAAAAAAGTAACTCGTTGCTGATACACTTTCGCGCCTAGCAGCTATCTAGGTACTTAGTGTATGAAATGTAACCGCAATGTTTCAATACAGTTAGTAACATTTTTGCCAACCACCTTTAAAAGCATTGAAATATGTTGCAAAGAGCCTGATATTTTTTTAAATACGCAAAAAGTACTACAAGGACTAAGTGTCACATTTAGTCCTTGTAGTACTTTTTGCGTTCGCGCAGACGTCTTGTTAAGACTTAAGACGTAGACACGCATGCGCGGGCGGCGGCGCCGGGTGAGACAAATGCCACGTCGTTATTTACAATACCTGACAAAAAGTAACCAACGAACGAAACAATCGTGACTGCGTATTTGAATAAACATACGATTTTGTCTTTTATTCTGGTAACGTACCATCGGCTTATTTAAATTCGACCATTCATGAGAATAGGTCATTTTGGGTGAAAATACTTTGTTAGTACTTTGACTACGACATTGAGAAAAAGCATCCGTTACAGTCCATCAAATCTAAGAAGTACCGTTTGACAGTTCTAAACAGACAGTACATTGTTTATGTTTATGTTAACAATAGCTTCATAATTCAATTATTTTACAGGAAAGCTAACAAAAATAGTGTTAATTACGCCTCTATAAAGCTAATTTAATAGAAAACAGTGAAATGTCAAACGGTACTTCTTGGATTTGATGGACTGTAATAATCTTGTTGTTTACAGAACTACATCATGATTTACATCAGGTGAGATTTACAGAGGTGAATATTACGTACTTTTCACTGGCTATGTTAAGGTCCCATATTGACCGCAAGTTCCGCAACTTCATACTTTGAGCTGTAACTAAGATTCTCTAAGTATGTTAGAAAAGTATTTTTGCTCGACCCGGGAATCGAACCCTGGACTCGCAGTTATTAAGCGAACACGCTTTCCACTGGACTGTCGAGGCAGTTCAGCTCACGATTTAGGCACATCAGGGGTTCCTATATTAAAGATAATGGAAAAAAATACCTACCCTTTATATTACGGAACTTGGAACCCCAAATCAAATACATAATTACAAATGAACACTGAGCACCGGAACACTGCAAGGCCGCTTGACGATGCGGCTTTCTCTGATGGGTGGTCACTAACCACGGTTGGAGCTTAATACCTTATTGTCACCTAATTTGCACCACCCAGGCAGCATGTGTGGAGATTCGTATGAAATATGCACTTCAATGGACGAAGGTGACACTTTTACCACAGCGGTTATCGGTTATTTGACGGTTATGGATATCTCACTGCACAGCACTATGATAAATTAAGGCATAGTCTATGAAATATTTAGTTATTTGTATTTTTTCTTTTTCTTTTTTTTTATTACGTGAAACCTCAATGCAATATTTATTCTTCGAAGAAACGCCTTGCATGGTACGCTCTTAACTGGTACAGTATATCATATAAAAATATATCATCTTTACTAATATAGTGGGACATTAACACACACGGTCATCTGATCCCAAACTAAGCAGAGCTTGTACTATGGAAATCAGATAACTGATAATAAACTACATAATAATACTTTCTTTTGTAAATACATACTTAATATAGATAATTACACCCAACACACAAGACAAACAGACATATTTAAACAAATGTTTGTCTCGGTTGGGAATCGAACCCACGACCTGTGGCGTGAAAAACAAGTATCTTACCGACCACGTCACCGGCCCGTCAAAATAATGACTAATCAATTAATTAATTTGTTTTCTATGCATCTAAACAGCTCTCATTGTCTGCAGTTAAGTTAAAATAACTCTGTAAGATACATGTAAATGTAGTTCCTTTTAAGATAAACAGACGTCACTTCTAATTCCGTACATAACAAGTGCCAGATGCACTAACAGTCAAGTGTGTGCACAGAGACAATTTACAATCCGCTGAACATTTTAATTGCGGCCGTTTAAACGTATTACAATTTAAATGTGTACGGTCGTACATCAAAACGTCCTGGGAACAGGGCTGACTGTACAGGACTGAGTTTCAGCCTTTGTTCTGTTGATGTAATCAAAAATGTATTAATAGTGGGTTTCAACCGCAAAATTGTCCATAACAATTTTTAAAACAAGCTTTTAGATTAAACGGTTTTATTAAAATGTACTATAAGCTATTAACTGCATCGATGGTCCAGTGGCAGGCGTGTACGGTTAATAACCGCGGGTTCCGGGTTCGATTCCCGAGTCGATTAAACAGACTTTTCTAATATACTTACAGAATGTTAGTTGCAACTATAGGATTGTACCCGTTGAACGAAATTAGGCTCGCCACCTATTACTTATGGGACCTATACATATCCGGCGTAAAGTGTGTGATATTCACCTCTGTCTACACCTTCGGGTATTACAGGCGTGATGCTATGTATGTATGTAAAAGCTATGATTAATCCACCATTTTATATTAGCGACCTTCTAGCACGTATACGGGCCGGTGAGATGGCGTGGTCGGTAAGATAATTGCTTTTCATACCGCTGGTCGTGGGTTCGATTCCCACCCGAGACAAACATTAGTGATGAACATTTGTGTTTGTGTCGAGTCTGGGTGTAAATATCTAATATAAGAATATATTTACAAAAGAAAAGTATTATATGTATAGTATATACCAATTATCTGGTTTCCATAACACAAGCTCTGCTTAGCTTGGGACCAGATGACCGTGCGTCTCAGAATATTTATTAAAAAAAAAACTTCATAATTCATTTGATACCTGTTTGTCAATACGAAAAAATCAGTAACATGTCAAGATAATAAGTTAAAATGCACTTAAATCTACAAACTATTTTACTTATTCTGTTGCCAATCCATTTTACTAAATTTCTAGCAATTATATTTTCTTTTCTAATGTTTTGAACAAAAGAAATGTAGTATTGTCTTAGATTTACGTGAATATCACACATTGAAATAAAACTACTTTTCAACGGATTTTATCGCGGTTTATTTTAGATTTTAGATCCCGACGTTTCAAAGTCCACCCGTGAACATGAATTCTGAAAAGACTTTGAAACGTCGGGATCTAAAATCTAAAATAAACCGCGATAAAATCCGTTAAAAAGTAGTTTTATTTCAAAAGAAATGTATTTGAAAACGCATTTTGACAAGTTCAAAATAGTATTTGAAAACTTTTTTCGTAATGTTGAAGTAGTACTAAGGGTATGTATTAAGGTTTGCAAGAAAATTGGTGATACGCAATGTTATGGCGGTGGATATCTTGGAATTTTATGGATATTGAATATACATTAATGTATTGTTACCAGATTTAAAGGGCGTGAAAAATTTCAGTACAATCGGTCAATTAATTATTAGAGGGGGTTAAAATTACAATCGTAAAATTTAACCCTTTAACAACGAACAACAACAAGAGGACAAGCTTATTAAAACTGCTTAAAAAAATTGTGTAGGTAACTACGTTGAAATAAAACTACTTTATAAAGGATTTTATCGCGGTATATTTTAGATTTTACGGGTGGTCCACCCGTGACAATGAAGTCTGAAAAGACTTTGAAACGTCGGGATCTAAAATCTAAACTATACCGCGATAAAATCCGTTATAAAGTAGTTTTATTTCAATGTGTGATATTTGCATAAATCTAAGACATTACCTACTAGGTAATACGTATTTAATTTCATTTAGGTAATAAAATAAACGATGAATAGGTACACCATTTTTCCGAAATCTATTCATGTTTCCCAGTTAATACAGTATAACAGAGACCCATATTCCACAGAAAGGTTTTTTGTTTGTATTACTTACAAATATATCATTTATTTTACGTGTAATTTTTATCTGACAATACTTCCCTTAATCTACATAACTCATCAGTGATACACCCTACTAAAAAGACTTATAAAAATTTAACTGAGCTATAAAATTACAGTCTTTTTTAGTAGCACCCCTGAATAGGCTAAAGCTATTATGAGAGGTATAAATGGAGCGAAACAACAGTTTTATAACATAATAAATTACAGAATTTTTATTGTTATTTAACAATGGTGATACTGGTAAAGTTCTAGTTTATTAAAGATAATAACAATGGTTAGGTATTTTTACCGATAGTTGAAATACCCAAGTTCACTCACTTCTTATTACCTATATGATAAAATTAAATATTCCTTGTAAAGTAATCACCCAATTTAATTAAATTGGTAAACTTGCGTCTGTTTCTTATTTTATGTTTTTTGTGTGAATTCAAGATCATGCGGCGAATTAAATATTGTTTTATCCTAAAAAGTATATTATATTAAATACATGAAACCAGTGACTCAGATAAGAACAACCTCGATTAATTCAGCTTTTAAATAAAAAAGGCCGACATTACTTAGATTCGATACCCCTATTTTTCGTCGCGGGTTAATAAAATACAATACCTTCTAAAATCCTAACAGTTTCGTGTAGGCAGTTTCAAACTTTCCTTATATTTATGACTTGAGTGCGCTGTATGATAAATCCACCACGATAATCTGTCACAACGTAAAATATCACCACGAAGACGACCTATTTCTGAAGCAAGGGTCACTGAACGACTCACATAAATCATACTAATATGAATACCATTATAATTGTCGTTTAAGGAGGAGGGGTGTAATTTTTCAGCATTTGGTTTCATGCACCGACTACCAGGTAACGCTTGTTGCGATAGCGATAGTCTATCGAAAGTATCGTGATACTATGGCCTAGAAAATCAGTCACTCCATCGATTGTTCTATCGCAACTGATGATATTATCGAAAGAACACGTGATGATAGAATCGATATACTATCAATAGTATCGATAGTTTTGCTCTATCGATAGTCTAACATTTTACGATACTATTGCTTGCCCTTAAAAAGTAATATACCCGGTAATTACAAAAGGTTATTCTTCTTTCACACAATTACTAGCAATACCTACTAAATTACTACATATAACCTACTTCCTATTACTTACTTACTGATACTTGGTATAGAAAAATAAACACAACACAAGAAAAAAAAATTTTTGATTGCCAATTAAGAAAAAATAATCTATCGAAAATACTTCCCCGTTCAGTACCCAACGTACGATGTCATATCGTACGCCTATCTGGTCCATCGAAAGGTACTGTATGGAAAGCATATTTAATTATCATCATCATCTGTTTAATATAATATAATATTCCATGAATAATCGCTTAGTATTTTAACGGTCTTATTCATAAACATCTAAGACTCTAAAATGGACTTTGTCTCTTTCTTACTAATATAAATGTCAAGTTAACAGACAAAAACCAACGAATTATAAACCTATTTTAAGCTATAATGAATGAATGAAAGATATTTATGAATACGGGAGTATTTTAAAGTGTATGGGAAAATTTTAGCACTCGAAATTTTGGAGGCTTAATTTACTAACACCTTTTTTAACAAAGTTCCCACATCGTTTGTCTCCACGTGTTCGCAATAATTTCTAAAACTACTTGAAGGGTTTTCAAGAGGTTTTCATCAATGTAGAAAGAGGTTTATCATGGTCTGTATGTTTAAATCTTCTCCGCTATCCATGCAAAATCAGAAAATCGTGCTACGAATAAATATTAAAGACTTCTAGCTCGAGCTACGATCCGTTAATTTCTGAAAATATACATGCAAAATGCAAATGTGATTATTAGCATTTATCAAGTTCTTATGCAAGAATAGGTACTTGTAACCTGTACCTATGTCTTAACTAGTCATTCATTCATACAATATTTGGCGAGGTATTGTTAGAGGTAGAGTTAGCTTGTGGCCGGAGCACCCAGTGGTACGACATAAGAGAAATAGGCGAGCGTAGGAGCCCAGTAATGCGGTGTCTATAGGTATCTGGTCGGTGCCTATGTACACTTGACGTAAAAAGTCTCTTTAAAAATTATATTTTGGTAAGTCATGTAGCTGTTTTAATGTCGACACGCACTTGGCTATTTTTACAACTTGCGGTTAGATTTGAATAGGAAAGGAGTCCCAATATATCATATATAGAAAAACGATCCCACATAATTTGTTTCTGCTTATCAGATGCTCGTAACTCGAGGAGTGTGAGGGTTGGGATGGAACTAAAGAATGGCATATCTAGTTGATTTATCGTTACGATGTTTTTATGTAACTAGTACTATTTGAGTGAAGAACCCTTAGTACGAGTTGTCAATAGGAAAAAAAGTTTCGAATACTATCAGTAACATGTCAAGACAATAAGTTTAAATGAACCTAAAATCTACAAACTAATTTACCTATTCTGTTGCCAATCCAGTTTATTCATTTCTAGCAATTCTATTTTCTTTTTAACAAATTTTTTGAAGTATTATATTATCTGTGGTTGAAGCGAAAATCGGGGTCCTGGCATTTACAGGCTCTTAGGCTATAATAATTTCGCTTCGTCTGCAGCCCATACATTCTGGACTTATAGATAGTAAATATGAGGAGGCGTGAGTAGGCGCTTTGTATGTAGATTGCAACGAGATATTACGCGCACTGTAATAAAACAATGATAGAAAACAAACAGAATTGTTGCTAGTCATCGTTATCTTCTTATTAGTATCTTAAGAATAACAGAGGTGCTGTAGAGTCGATTCGATCTTAAAAAAATATTTTTATACCAAAACTGTCCTGTACTCAGACGAATTCTAATATGTGGCATTTGATGTACTTACCCATCTACTTATACTAATACTAATCTACCAATTCGCACTTGGCTAAAGTATGTGGATTAAGGCCTAAACTCTCTGTACTCGTTAGATTAGTCAAGAGAAGCCCCGTGCTCAGTACCCAGTGGGACACTAAAAAGAGTTGAAGTGATGTAAGTACTCCTAGTTCGTTATATGGTTGTATTATTGTAAAAAATGGGTCTTCTACTACCTTACCGCCTACATCGATCAATAAATGTGAATGTTTGTATGGATGGATAAATGACTAGACGGAACACACGGTCTATAGACTATTTTAATTCACATAATTAAATAGGTTCAGTTGCAGTTAAGTTTCGATCAAAACAGCCCTTTTCGTTGTCTCGTAATTTTGACAACCGCTGTCAGATACGCTTGCGTTAAGTTCACGTCACGCAAGCGGTTTAGCGTTTATGTTGTTTATATGACAATTACAAGAGTACGATTTTGCACTAAGATTAAGCCGTAACTTATTCGGCCCGTCAAGAAATTACGTGAATTAGCCTACTGGAATAGCATAGATGCTATTAATACCGCAGCTGGAAGTTAGTATACTTTTTATGAGACTAATTTAACCTAAAAATCCACCCGTCCACCCTTGACCATGAAGTCTGAAAAGATTTTGAAACGTCGGGATCTAAAATCTAAAATATATTGCGATAAATTCCGTTATAAAGTAGTTTTATTTAAATTTCTTTACTGCTACTCTTGTAAGGCAGGATTCTGGACAGCGGCGCCGATAAAGAGGCTTAGGGTAGACATAGGGTTTTCTAAATTAATTCTTGGGGCTACATCTTTCATTCTGTACAAATTTAATCAGTCAGTTAAAATATTTATTTGCCCACCATTTCGTTAGCCAGACTTATCAAAATTTACCTTAGTAAATTATTTTGTTTGAGAATAGTTTTTCAATAAACTGCGTGGGCGCAGCGTTGTTATGTCAAGCAAGGGCTGGGACGGAAACGTCTCATACATAATGCAAGCACGTATTCGTAGGATAATCGGACTATACGATTGTTAGTCAAATAACCTATTGGGTTCACATGATCATGATTTTGGTATTGTAAACAATATTTTTTGTGGACCTCCATCGATTTGGTAATCGATTTCTAGAGATACGTATTTGTAAAGAAAGTATAAATTTAGTTATTTCCATTAAATACCTGAGTATTTTTTTATTCATTCATTAAAGCAAAAACAACATTTTGAATAAATCCACAAGACAGACTAAATAGAGTTTTGATTTCCTTTCCCGGGAAACATGCTCTTTTCGAGATTTTACTATTTATATCTGTGTCTTTTTTATGTGTTTTAAGTGTGTTATTCCCACAATTGACTATAGGAAAAGATATATTTTAGAGTTTTGTTGTCGATAAGAAAAAAATATTATTAAAAAAAACGTACTATTGATTGTAGTTGCCATACCATATTACACGCCTTTTACAGATTTTATTTCACGATTTGAATTGTTTCATTGCTGCTGCTCAATATTGGTGTTAGAAACCGGCATGTTTAGGAAATAATCATTCGAGGACATGTAAAATCCATACTATGGCAAACTTGAGAAAAGATCCGTCCCCAGTAAAGGGATAAAAAGGGTTGAAATGAAGTAGGTAGCAGTGGTGAAAGGTGTAAGTCCTAAAAAGGGAAGCCGGTGCAAAAAAGTTATTTCTGAAAATAATATCTGTTCACTACCGTCACCGATTGTCTTACACTTGATGCTATACTTATTTTTGTTACGATTTAAAACTTTTAGGCGTTACATAATATATTATTAAGTACGTGTGATATTGACATTATTGACCATTCCCTAAAGGGAAGCCGAAGGGAATCGGCTTGTATAGACTTTTCGCCACTGGTAGGTAGGTACTGGTACCTCAGGCGTCTAGGCAAGTTGATTTGAGCAAACAAATGTATTAATTGCGACCCTCACCCATTTCCATAGTAATTATGCCGGACGCTAACTACTAACTGCCTTCATCCGTACTTAATTCTATCCAAAGAAAACTAGTAATTTATGCCTAACACATTACCCTATTACTGAAAGTACCTACCTCAGTTACTCACAATGGAATACCTACTTTATTTTAGAAAAGATAAGGTTGTAATTCTTAAAATCGGTTTATTGGTTAATTTAATACCTTAGCTATTCTAGCCCAGTGTACCCGCACGGTCCAGTGAATTCGGACCGGGCACTTAATTACGTGATAGTAGCGGCCCATTTTAGTAACACTCCCTCTTCAAGGGTTTTGCACGTGTGGCTACTGCATGCCACAGTGTAAAATAATCTCCAGCTTTTCCATGCTTACACTACTCAGGAATTAAAATGTAGGAAGAAGTTGAAAGCAATGTTTTTAGGCTGTGACATTTTGAGTATAGGGTAGGTAGTTGTTATAACAGTCGTTAAGAGAGCCATGTGTTAGTTTGACAATACAATTTAAGGGTTTAGTTTGGGTATGCCTCAGATTTAGAATTGTCTCTTTGATTAAATTTATCCTAATGATCCTACAAATTGAGAAACTTACATTTAGGATAAATTTGAGGAACTTTAAATAAGTTAATGAAACACTTGATACTTGTGCTGTAACTAAATTTTGGAACAAAAAGAGCCCAGGTTGCCTTTAATGATTTTTGTTCTTTGTACATTATTATGCTGAAAGTTTGTTTGGTTAAATACGCTAATCTCAGGGACTTCTAGTCTTATTCGAACAATCCGTACACTGTTAGATAGCCTATTTATTGGAAGGCTATAGGCTACTTTTTATTGGTGTTTATGTTTGTTTTACGCTGTTGGTATGATAATATAAGATGTTGATCAGACGTACTAAGCCGCGGGTAGAAAGCTAATATTATTATAACTTCATCCCCACGGGGTTTTCCCCATCAGCATACAGCTCGTTAAAATACTTGCATAAAATTTAATTGGCTTATCTCTTTATGGAAATAGATGTGCTAAACAGTCATGTTGGATTCGAATTATTTGTAGATTGTAGCGGGCGCGAATTTCCGAAACTTGACGTCAACTGTGCGTCAATTTTGCTTGGTAGTCTGGCGTAGCCACTGCCAGCTCAGCTCCAGGAGGAATCTTAGCAGATCCTAGATATTATTCTTATCTTATCATGTGAAAATATTACTCTCCATGTTGCTGACGGCTTCCTGGAGCGATCTTAGCAACTCGAGATATTAAGCTCTGTATCTTTCAAGTGATCACATGGACGACTGTTTCTTTTCGCTTCATGCAGGTCTTCACAGATGACTGTCTGTAATTCCTATGGTGATAATATTTTTGTTTAAGTTTATGTTTGCCTCGTAAACCGTATCGATCTGCAACCTGCCTCTTTGGCCTGTCTGAATGTATTTAGTGACTGCCTGTACTGATGATGCGATTTCCTAATTATTAATATCAGCTTCAAAAATTCAAATTGTTGATCACTGAAGAACAAAAAAGTTCAATTTTCAAATTAATTGATCACAAACAATTTGTGTGCCGGATTTCAAAATAAAACTGCGTGCAATCACAAAGGATTGTCCCCGGGAATACCATTCTATTCACATCTACGGCTAACCAACAAACTTTTAATCCGACACATTTTCCCCTTCCTTTCCCCATTTGTACGGAGGGGGGTGAAGAAGATCTTATGCGGTTAGTGCTCAAAGCGTGAAGGGTCGCGTGAATGACATTTACGTAAGCTGCTGCCCGCCCTACAGATTAGCTCTATGATGATTCTCGGTTGCCTAAATCCTGAACAATAATGGCATAGAGACGCTTTGTAAAAAAAAAAAAAATATATATATATATAAAAAAATATATAAATATATATATATATATATATATATATATATATATATATATATATATATATATATATATATATATATATATATATATATATATATATATAAAACTTGCTTTAACTTTAATAAATGCAGGTAAGTGAATTGTTTCCTTTTCATGTTTGGACAACGGTGACGCAACACAATATCATCATCATCATCATCAGCCCGTTCTAGTACACTGTGGACTTAGGCCTCTCTTAAAGCACGCCACTGAGCACGACCCGCGGTTTTTCTCATCTAGTTCTTTCTGGCTGCCCTGCTGAGATCGTCACTCCACCTGATCAGGAATTACAGGGCTACCAAGAACTAAGAGCCGTTGTACGTTTTGACTTATCATAGAAGGTATTGCCCATAATCGCTACACTGGGCAAGTGGGCGATTGCAGGTCATAACTCCTCGCACCGATGCACCGGTACATAACATTGAGCTACGACAATTTTAAACAGTCACACCGTCATTTTACGGTCGCCATAACCTCGCCCGTTGATTAGCAGTATGCACCACGAGCAGGTGAGGTTTACTGGGAACATTTAATTCTTACTGTGCTCCCTTACGTCTCAGACACAATACTAAGCCAGTGATTACACCAGCTCCATTGCCCTCTCTGTCCAATCAATGGGTAGGCTCAAGTGGATCCCTAATTTAAACTGAACGGCATGTTGTGAGTGAAGTTGTAATGGCGGCACTCGTCCTTCAATCCAACTGATCCTTCAACATACATACTCAAACGAGAATGCGGTTTTAAATACTTCTAGAGATCCATTAAAGAAAACCAAAAGGATTTAAAATTAAAGCAATCTGTAAGAACCTAGCTTCCATTAACGATTTAATTCGTCTGTGATGTACTGAAAACTTTCAAACGCGCTAATCTCAGGAACTACAATAAGACTTAAAATAGCGAGTCAGTTTTCACAAGCCCTTAAACTGTAGTAGTAGTATGGGTCTTCTCTTGACTATTATTGGAGGCTGATTCACCTTCGTTCGTGGGTGTACACCTTTAATTGAATCCCCACACGTGGTCCCCGGGTCGTGCAAATCAGGTGACAATCAACTGGTGGTAGGCTTCGGGCGTGGTTAGTGACCACCCACCAGACAAAGGCGCACCGACAAGCGGCCGTGCCGTGTTCCGGTGCGATGTCTGGTGACACCATTTAGAGATGGTGGGTCGGAATTGTTGCTCCTTTAAGGTTTCTAACCATATGCAGGCTCATTCTACTGCCACCTTTCACCAATAATAATCATTCGTAATCGCGAGTGAATCGGTATACTAGGCTAACTCGTTCCATCGTAGACTACATCATTGCTTAACATCAGGCAAGTTGTGGTCAAACGCCAGACTATCGTAGAATAAAAAAAATATTGAGAAAATGGTCTTAGTTCACGCTAGTGCCTCGGACGTTTCAGTTCTACTATATTATGTCTGTTTCCTCAAGTTGTTCTCTATAGCCAAGGTTTTTAATATAAAACAAAGTTAAACTAACTGTACCCATATTTTTTTGGTTCCAGAAATATCCAAAGCTATATTTTATTATATTGTATGCAAATAAGATTTGTGACGGCATAGAAACGTCATTAAGTTAGTTCTGAGACGACATTGTGTCGAGATCAGCTGCCGCCTGACGCGGGTCGTAGTTAATTTCCGCCGCACTCTCCCGGGACTCTAATAGAGTTTATCCCGTAATAGTGCAACATGAATATTCTGTATACCAGATTTGGTTTTGATGTTTGATTTAGTTAGTACCTAATATTACTGTCTTAGATTTACGCGAAAATAAACAATATAATAATAATAATAATGTTAATAATGTTTGGAGGTAGTCAATAATAATTGTGATTAATATTTTTGGACGTCAAATACCTCAGTCCACCCGTGAACATGAAGTCTGAAAAGACTTTGAAACGTCGGGATCTAAAATCTAAAATAAACCGCGATAAAATCCGTTAAAAAGTATTTTTATTTCACTTAGTTAGTACCTAGTAAGATTTTTCTCTCGCGTGGTCCCCGTTCCACTCTTACGGGGTTAATTTTCAAAAATCCTTTGTGTGCACTCCTAGACAGCGGTTTAGACTGTGCCAGTCAGTCAGTAAGTCAATTTCTTCTTTTATACAAGGTGTAACCACTAAGTGTAGTCATATTTAAGGAACCGATAATAATGTATGTGATATAGATGTCTAGATTATCAATTAGTGTAAATAATATATTTACAATATAAACAAACGTTTTTAAAAAAGATAACACATTTTGTTTTGATGTTTTATTAGTTATGGATAAAGGAGAAGAGGCATAGATTTGTTAAGATTACAATTTCATACAAAATTTAAAGAAAGTGGCGTTTAGTAGATCTAGTCGGTGAATGGTAATGATAAAAATACCAAGTACCTAGTAGATATTTTTGTTTTTCTGAAAATCCTACTATGAAATATGTGCGATAGCTGCACAACATAGCCAAAGTTAGTTTAGCAGTTGAGTAGCAGAAATCCTGGCTTTTAATTCAGTGGCAAATTTTTAACTTTCAGATTTATATAAACGATAACAAGATAACTTTTCTACTCTATCTTCATGTTACTGGTGGAATATTTTCAAGCGTAAATTTTCATTCCAATTTTGGAAGTAGAAAATCACACTTAAAAGTTTTGCGTTCCTAGTATTGTTAAATAAAAATTCCTTATATCCAATAACATGTGTATGTATGACTTTTCCTAATTACAATTTTAATCCTTCGATGGCATCGACCGCTTTAGACTCATTTATCCAATAATGGCGGCCAAGGCCTGAAAAGTTCTGTGATAGTATCAAAAGGGTTACTTAATACAGGAGAAACGGATGGACGTACGAGTAGGGCAGGACGTATTCTGTGGGTGAGGTGGAGAATTATTAAGTTAATTATTAAAAATAACTTAAAATTTAGCTTCTTCACAAATTATACTCATAATTAATAAATCATTGTTTTCTTCATTCCTCAACACGTCTTAGCTTGATAAAATATTATCAAGTACTCAATATTTTATTTCATTACTAAATACATGAAAACATTTCCCATAGACCCTAATAACCGAATCTATTTCTACCAAATCTCTCGCACGTTATTGAATGTTTCGTAACGCAACAAAACAAATACTCAAAATAAATTATCCGTTTCCAATAAAACAACATCCTTGCTACGCCTCGTGGAGCACTAAGTGCGGGTAGAATACACTATGAACTATTTACAACTTTATATAGCTATAATCAAAGTCTATTTTTGCGTATCTTAAGAGAAATACACAGCACGCGACGTAGATCTTTTGGGTATTCGTCGATTATTCAAAAACCCATCCTCCGCGATTAATCGAGCGTAGGTAAACGTACCATTTTTCGCGAGTCGCGAAATATATCGATAGCATTACGCATTGTGTAAGAGACGGGTAGAGGGTTCCCACGAATGAATATGTTTCCGAAGTCTGCAATCATTAATCATGCATTGAGTGGAGGCACAATGGTTGGTGTAATGGACGGTTTTGTCACAAGTAGTGGGTGTTACCTAGAGTAGCGAGGCTCTTACGGAACAATGTGAATGAAACCCATTGTTTTACGAATGATAATTCATCTCGTCAGACTCTACTATGTTTGAAAGTAAGGATTAGTAGAGGATAAAACTTGAGTGGGGTAATTTATTTATAGTTTATTTATAATTTATTTTACGTATCGGCACGGAAGTAAGCTTTTACAAACAATAAGAAGGTATAGAGCACAGACTTGGCCCAGCAGACATGGTGTCTATTGGGACAAAAACCAGACCAGACAAACCCATGGTTTGTCTCTTTGTTCTTTGTTGTTTCGGTTTGAAGAGCGCTCTGTTGCCTACGGCGTACACTAGCAGATCTTCTACAGAACGTGTAGATCGCAGCAAGGTCCACAGCCTCCGCAACACATTTTGCTATATTCTCCATCTATACACAGTTTAGAATAGGTATGCGGGTGTTTCAACACCTGACGATTAAAGGAATGTTATACTGTCTTCGGCTTGTTGCATCCAAATACTGCCAGCAATCTGTCGCCGATCGTCAATCCACCTAGCTAAAGGATGTTCCACACTACGTTTGCCAAGACGTGGTCTCCAGTCAAGAACTTGAAAACCCCAGCGGTTATAGGTTCGTTGACAGATATGACCAGCCCATTGTCATTCAGCAATGGGCTGCCAACTCTATAATCCTTTGCGCTATATCGATAACTTTAGTTCTTTGTCGGATAACCTCTGAGTAACTTTAAATTGATGGACCAGCCGCATCGTGGGTGTCCATGTTTCAGCAACATATCTCATAATATAACTGGTAAGACGCAGTGGTTAAAGACTAGTCTACTGGTCTTTAAGCCCTTAGCAGACGTTAAGACTCGACGTAGTTCCCGAAATGCTGCTCAGCCCAGCTTAATCCTACTCTTGGGTTACTTCCCAAGGTTGTTCATACCTAATTGCATAATTTGCCCTAATTAATGTCGTACAAGTTTATTTCAAAGCTGAAGTGGTTGTGATGGCTCTTGTGTCTCAAGAAAATCTCATTTGCTCCAATGGTCATTTGTTACATGATTTTTTTATGAGTTGTATGTAATATTTTATTATTCTGTAATCGGATAACGCGTGACCCCAAATTGCCTGTTGTTAAGCAATGATGCAGTCTACGATGAAACGCGCTTACTCAGTAAATTCCGATTCACTCGTGACTTGAAGACAGGCAGATTATAGCTACCTACCGGGAAACAAAGATGCCGGTAGCAAATTCCAGAACTTGGCAGTTCGCACAATAAAAGTGCAAGTAAAGCCTTTTGTGTGTACCCAAATAATATATAAAAAATAATAAAAAAATTATATGAATATTTAGATACCTAATACGAATACGTCTTAGATTTACATGAATATCACACATTTCAAAGACTTTGAAACGTCGTCATCTAAAATCTAAGATAAGCCGCGATAAAATCCATTAAAAAGTAGTTTTATTTCAATATAGATACATAATGTTTAATTTATGTTATAAGTTTAACTACCACAATCGAAGGCTCTAATATCAACCCGGACACTATTAAACGTACCTAACTATAGACTTTGTGAGTTAAGGCGGTAACGGATTAATCCTATATCGTGGTATAAGCTTATTCCGAATTAATTAGGTACACACTACTTACACATTGTTCGTCACGTATTCTTGAACTGCGTTTAGAAATAAGACAGAAAATAATTAAAATACATAATCCAAAGCAATCAATCATGCGACAAGTCCTATACACCATGCTTGATTTGAATAACGCCCTCAGAATAAAAGATGCCACAGAGATGCGAATATAACTCTGTTTATTTGTATTCTCAATTTATTTTGGAGTACTTAAATGGCTAATTTTTAGTAAAATATTAATTAGTTTTAAGATTTATACTTTTGTCTTATTTTGAGTACTTTTACTTACTTAGTCTTAGGTTCTAGGAGAACGGGATATTTAGGTAAGTTTAGAAATCGATTTACCTGTAGATACCTGTAAAATACATCTTAAAGGTCATTAAAGGCCGTATCTTTTGGTTGTTGTCTTATTTTCGTTCCTTCAGCTTCAAAGTAATACAGACCTGAGAACTTGCTTGATATTAATTTCAACTTGGCAACCCCACACTTTCTGGATAAAACTCATGATATACAAGCAGATGATAGAAACGAATGTTTTGCATGTTTTTTCTCCTATTGAGATATAAAACCCTAAAATAAATTAAAATATTAGTAATTTCAAACGACTCCATTGCTGTCCTGTCCATGTACAGGGTGTGTTTAAACCGATGCGATTGATCGTTCCGGTGGCGTATCGACTCGCACAAATTGCAGTTCATTTTAATATTAGATCCGAATAACTACTCGGGTAACGAGCAAGTGTGTAAGTTAGCGAGATCGATTTAACATAATGTGCTGGTATGGCTTTTATCGAATATAATCGAATCGATTGTAACCGCGACTTGTGGTTATCTTAAAAATGGGGCTGGTAAACCCAGAGCACTTCGATCCAGCTGGATCTTTTGTGGTTGTGGTTACTATGCGCATATTCAAACGATCTATTTACATATAATATTGGTGATAATATTAGTCCTCTGTAATCAAGTGGTGTAAGCTGACTAAGCCGCGGCTAAGTCCGACTGGACTGACCGCCCTGGACAATCTTTGTTTATTTTTATTCTAAAATAGTCTGGCGCTTGACTACAACCAGCCTTATGTTAAGCAATGATGTAGTCTACGATGGAACGCGCCAGCCCAGTATACCGATTCACTCGTGATTACGAATGATTATCGGTGAGAAGGTGGCAGTGGAATGAGCAACAATTCCGACCCACCATCTCTACATGGTGTCCCCAGACATCGCACCGGAACACGGCAAGACCGCTTGGCGGCGCGGCTTTGTCTGGTGGGTGGTCACTAACCACGGCCGAAGCCACGGACGATAAGGTATGCAAAATTGTATTTCGGCGTTAAGTGGCCACAAGAAGCGAGTAGCGACGATTGTAGCGTGTGGCAGCCACCGGCGCGGCGTCAACCGTGTGCGGCGAGGCCATACAAAATACATGAAAACTACAGGAAATTTGCCGGTAGCGGCGTTTTGTGGTTATGGCCGGTGGCCCGTGTGCGATACCCTTAATGTCCCACTATATTAATTTAAAAAAAATGTAAGGTTAGTCCATTATGTACTTAGAACTTACCACTGAAACCAAGCACTTTGTTAATAAAAATACACTTATTATTATTATTAACAAAGTATGTAAGTCAAAGATGATGGATGGTATCGATAATAGGTAACCAATTAGGTTGTAAGCCTTATGTTTGTTTACGCGCTATCATTCTGTAACAGACTCCTCTACTAATTGATTAGGTACTTACAGAATAAACAACGGGTGATAAGTATAATGTGAAACTTCTTGTTTCGTTATTAGCTGACAAAATTGAAGTAATAAAAAATGTTTTTGATAAAAATATACAATTAGATAGGTTTGTAGGCATCAAAATAAATGACCGCGTGTGTTAATATCCTAGAATATTATCATTATTTTTGTTTCTTTTTCTCAGCTTCAAATATAACAAAAACTGTATTAACGTTATTATTATTATTATTTAAACGGGTACTTCAGTGAAGTGCAATATTGATCGCATGGAATATCATTCATATCTCATTCGTTATAGTCATTCGCCGTAGCAGAACTAAAGTTAGGGTAAACAAGGACAATTTTTTGCTGCAAAAACTGTCACGTCATTTGTAGGGTAAGTTGGTGTATCATTTGTGTGTCAAAGAAATTGTATAGGAGTGCCACGTCATAGCAAAAAGGTAGAAGTCACGATGCATTACATATGTGACACTTTGGACCCAATATGCTAAAGTGACACATCAGTATTTTATGTTTGGTTTAGACGAAAAAATAAATCACTTATAGAGTTTTGAAATACTACTTAAATTATTAAAATCGCCCCTTTAATCTTAGTAGGTATTAACAACAGTCATTAGGTACTTCTAATGAATGACGAAAATTTTAAACATTAATTAAAAGTAAAAAAGGCTGAAGATTTATAAAATTTGAAGGGAAAATGCCACGAGCAGAATAGTCGACACACACCAACACAATTACTTGGAAAAAGTAAAGTTTACTTTACTAAGTTTTCACTTTAGTGTTCTATTGCTGCCTTCTTTCAACCATCCAATGAGTTTTGGACTTAATCTACACACGCTGGGCAAGTGTAGATTTCACGTATTCAGTTCTGAGATATTCCACATTCTTCACTTCATCAATATTGAGCAGTTGCAACGTAACAATTCACACAAAGTTGTGGTGCCGTGCCAACTTTAATTTATGGATGTATGATATTTTTATAGGTACATTCTTATTTAATTTATATTGTTGCGATTGCGATAACCATAATTTTTACTCTAACACCCGTATTCATAAACGTCTTATAAACTCATGATGGCTAAAATAGGTTTATAATTCGTTTGTCATTGTCTCTTATCTTGACATTTATACTAGTAAGAAAGAGACAAAGCCTATTTTATCTAAAGAGTGTTAGTTAAAAGATTTTAATGGATAAGACCGTAAATTAATTTATTCACATTTTATTTGTTTGAGGGAGGCATAACACTCATTAATTAAATTACACCATCCCTTCAGCACAACCCTAGCGATTGTCATTCCCACGCATTGACGACGCCTCCGTACAATACGCACTTTATTTTTTATTTATGACAATATTTATTTTATTTATCTCTTATTCACTTTATTGGGGACTATACAATAGGTTTTACCTTACGACCACACGCGACACCAACACATAATTTCGGAAATGATAATAATAACTACTTATTTTTTTTCGATGCATAAAAATAAATAAAGGCACTTAGAGACTGTAAGTACGATGAGATTCCAAAAAAAAATTTGAACATTATCTGTCCTGTGAAATTGCGTTTTAAAATTCATTTTTTTCGTTCAAAACCTTAATTAAACAGATGTGAAGGCAGGGGCGTAGCTACCGCCGTATTTGCCGTATCAATTATACGGGGCCCCGGGCCACGGGGGCCCCCAAAATGTGATAAGGAAAAAGAATAAAAACTTTCTAATTTATTTTATTTTACAAATGACAAAATTCTATAAAACAATTCCTTTTTTATTTGTAAAATGGGTAAATTATGTGATAAATAAATATTTCTTCTCACAATATTTTTTTTCTTTTGTGAAAAATCTTTACCTCCATATAAGGGCCTCCAAAAAATTTTTTATATGGGGCCCCGACAAGGCACGCTACGCCACTGTGTGAAGGTATTGTTAGTTGTATAAAATGAATTGAAAAAAATATTCGATGTCCTATAAAAAATATATTTATTGATTATATAATTATTAACTAGACAGGTTTATGATAGTATTCCTAAACTTGTTTCTTATTAAAACCTCGCACTTACTGGGCATTTGCACTGCACAACAGAACATGATACAAGCGTAATCTTTTCTCTTTCTACTCACCGCTAGATGATAGAGATATAGGTATAGTCCTTGCAACATGTTTTCTTGTGAATGTTTCGCCAGTGGAAACTAGGGTAAGAGTACTGATGGTAGGCGTTCGATAGGCTGGCGCTTGACTACAACTTGCCTGATGTTAAGCAATGATGTAGTCTACGATGGAACGCGCCAACCCAGTATACCGATTCACTCGTGATTACTAATGATTACGCCGTTACTAGACGTAAAAAGTTACAGAATGATTTTGTTAACAAATTATTTCATAAACAAAAAGCAATCACCCTGAATTATCAAATTACCTCGTCGAAATTTAAATATTGACAGACGGATTACATTGACAAGTAATTTAAAAAGAAAACGAGGCAATCCAAACGAAATTGGTATGTAAACGTAACATTATCATAATTGTAGAGTACGGTAGATAGTCAATAAGTATGGCTGGGTAATTTCAAGCTCGTGCACTTATTGTAAAACAAACAAGCCAGCGACTTATCAACGGATCTCTTGTAAAAAATGAAAAAAAAAAGACAGACAGGTATAATTTTCGATGTGTGTTTTTGCTGGCAAGTATGTTGCGTTCTTGTTTTGTTAGGATGTTGTAAACATAACGAAATTGATACTTGGATATTGGTGGAGAATTTCATGTTTGTATTATTTATTTAGAATCCGATTTCTATACTTACCAACCTACGGGACATGTGGAGGTAGGTTTACGGTTTACCTGCCCATTAAAGTACGTGACTTTGATAAACGTATTTGAACTACAAAAATTGCAAGAAAAAGAGATTTTGATAAAATTATTACCTACCTACCGAACAAGTGTTTTTTTACTTGGATCTTTTCACCTGCCTTTATAATTAATTACATACTATACCTACACAATATAAAGTTAAATACATAGTCAATATGAATATCATAATATAAATATTATACTTACGTCTCAAAATATCTAGATCATATATGTTGAGTAGGTACATTTAAACAACAAATAAATTAAAATTATATTTACAATATTGCATAAATAGACAATTTATCATGAACAATTATTTGTTAGTAGTATGTTAATCATTTTTATCACAGATTACATAAAGAACCTGAAAATATATTTATTTTCTGACTATCATAACGCTTTACTTTTATAAGTATCAATTAGTGTTTTGCACTCCAGAAAGGAGTTTGTTTATAAAGGAGTTTGAGTTTAATATGCTAATATTAAACTCAAGCTCTCTTTGATTTTACTACACAATGATAAGTTTTGTTAAGAATCTCTAAAACATTATTAATATAGTTTAAACGAGTGAACCTAGCATTAGTTAACAACAAATTTCTTTTAAAGAATTAACAGGTTCCTCACAATTTATACCAATTTTCTTGCGTTCTTTCTGAGTTTTCTCAGTTGCACCATATTTCCTTATTACGTCGTGTTGCTCCATTCCCCTTCAGCAATGATTAAAATTTACGATAACCGCTAAAAGCCATCTTCTAACCCAAAATTTGTTTGGTTAAGCGACTTTTGAGGATTTTATGCAAAACAACTTCGATGTACAAACAAATTACTGGAATAAAATTGGGGAAAGGGGTCGTTTATGCGTTTCATTAATAAGTTTCGTTAATCTATGTTAAATGTTGTTTTTGGTGAAACAGTTTCTGCTTAGCTTTAAATTAAATCATTCAACCGAAACAAATGAGGGAAAAAACGGCAAGGACCGATTTAAGCTTATGGGAAGGGGCAGTCATTGGGCTAGCTCTTTCATTGCACCACCAAGGTATTTCCAAAACTGTACAAGCTAGCAACACCCAAACTTGTCGAAACGAGACTGTTCCAGCTGTTGTACCCCCATATTACCTAAGTGACGCTGCGACACGTGGCGAGGAATGACAAGTTTTTAGATAAATACCTAACACAACATTGAAAAAAAAAACAAAAAAAAAACAATTGCAATTTTTATATAGTCCTTTGAAAACAGTAAAAGTGTACACACGGCTACAAATCAAGCTACACAAAACTAGTATAAGCTGACCTCTCGTTATACGGAAATCCTAAACATTGCGAGATCAGCTTATATTGGTTTTGTATATCTTGATGTGAAGCCGAGTGTACACCTTTACTGACCTAATAGTTAGTTTAATTTTTACGCAGTATTATAACCATTGTTCACATGTGTACACCCACAGACAAACTGTGCAAAACAGTTTTGTGGGGCAATGAAATATTAAAATTAAATATTAAAATCTTGTGAAAGATAATAAATATACATACATACACACATACATATGCTTTCGTAAAGTCAAGTGGTTCATTCATAGCAACCTTCCTCTTCTTAGAGAGATATACTAATTATGAGTAAGTTTTCCTAGCAGCGGTGATGAGCAGCGGTGGCGGTGCGGTATCGTTCTCACCTTTGAAATATAAGGTTGGGGGTTCCATTCCCGGTCGCGTCCACACATCTTTGAGTGAATTGTTTTAGTTTAAGTGAATCGCCGCTGTTCAATATCGGTGAAAAACTAACTATTCGTGGATTCCGAACCTGCACTTGGCCAGCATGTGTGAATTAAGGCCAAAAGTCTCTCAAGTCGTGCCTAAAATAGTTGAAAAAAAACCGTGCCCTGCTATGGGTTACTGACCGAGGTAAATGGTAAGTTTTATCTGTTGTCAAGAACCAAATCACATATTTTCTGAAACAGCAACAAATCCCAGGTGTAGTCTTTATAGTAATCTGTAAGATTATACAGCTCTCGCAAAGGTAAGTCATTATACATTGCTTGCATTATGTAATAACACAGATCAGATATCTATAGACACCGCATGACTGTGCCCCTGCGCTCGCCTTACTTGTAATATTGTCCATCCATGTCGTACCACTACATTATACAAATCATAAAGAAAGAAAAACATTTATTTGACAGAGACAGGACACACAGAATCAAATAAAAAACACATGAAAAGAGAAAAAAACGTAAATGAAAACAGTTGTAAAGAAGAAAAAACACAACGACAACATCAGCCGACCACAAGCTAATTTTGACTGGTTTGCAAGGACAAGAAATTGAACGAACCAATCAAAATTAGGTAGCCGTCCTTTTCAATACCCCCCCCCCCATCTTTTGATGATTACAATTTCATACAGTACGTGGCTTTGTAAACGTCGCCTGTGTCTTCGCCTGTGTGGTCCCCGTCTCACCCCTTTCCCCGTTTCCCTTTTGAAAAATCCTTCCTTAGATCCTCGTACGGAACCTATGTGCCAAATTTGGTGTCTTTAGACTCAGCGGCTTAGTCTGTGCGTTCATATGTCAGACAATCAGTCAGTCAGTCAGTCACTTTCTTCATTTATACATTTAGATTTGAATATTGTCTCTCTCTATTGTCCTCTCTTTTTTCTGTCTGGGTGTAATTATCTATATTTAAGTATATATTTACAAAAGAAAAGTATTATATGTATAGTATATACCAGTTATCTGGTTTCCATAACACAAGCTCTGCTTAGCTTGGGACCAGATGACCGTGTGTGTTAATGTCCCAGAATATTTATTTATTTATTTATTTATTTTATTTCATACAAAAAATAAAATTCTAAAAGTACTAGAACTGTCAAACGATACTTCTTAGATTTGATGGTCTGTAGTTGCTATCTAGTCGGTGACTAAAATCCATAGGCACAAAGGTAATCCAGTAAAACTATTCACAAATTTATTTTTACTGTTAAAACACAGAATCAAACAATTTTCAACTCTACCTTCATCAATTCAAGGTATATCAATTATGAGTGAAGGAGCCATTTAACCTTGCAGATATAACTGAAGTGCATTTGGCGCAGGTGGCAGTCAGAGACATTGCCATAAGTTTCATGATGTTAATAAATGACTGTTTCCCTAACAATTTAATTATTTACGAGGAAGTTGTACACTTCTGTATCGTAATATCAGATGATTTAAGTAAGACTGTATTTATTACTGATATAGTACAAAACTGAAGGATTTAACGGTCGCCTTTGCTTTGTTTCGAGTGTAGGTAATTGTAATTTTTGCAGGTTCAGTCGAATCGACGTCACTCATATAGCAATAATAATAATTGCCCCATAGAGATGTTGGTTTTTTTATTTGGTGTTGCCTGACAGAGTTTGAGGCAGGTTTAAATAGGGTCTCTTAACAACTTATGATATTATATAGACATTTACTAATTAACATTAACAATACGAATTAAATAAAAGCTACGTTTGTACTGAATCGATTAAAACCTCACCAGCAGAACACTTCTGGGAAAAGGGTGAGTGGTTTTTAATGTTTAGTGTGATATTAGGTATTAGCTGTGATCGTAACGTAACCTAATCCCTAACCGGCTAAAGGCCCTGTTGTCAAGGACACAAATAAATTAAAAAAGTATATAATCCCTAACTTCAAATTGATATAAAAAAGAGGATCTACCTAATAAAGTATTTTTGGTTGTAGGTACTCACAGCGTTTACTGAGCTATGTCCACGTTAGACACATGGGTCACACTGTTTACATTTTCGTTTTAATTTTTTCTTTTTAGTTGTTTTTTTTGCTACTTATTTAATTGAATGTGGCCTTTGTTTCAAATATATGTTTTTTCTTTCATTCCATAGGTTACGTATTTTTAACCAATGTATTTTTATCATCATATTTTTTGTCTTAGTTGATACGTGTGAATGATCAAATTAAAAAAGCAACAAAAACATAAAGTGCTCGATAATTTAAATAAGTGCTTAATAAAATATTTTGACGTTGTTCGCTTTGTCATGACGACACTTGAAGTCGTATTTGAAATATTAAAAAATGTAATGTGACGATGATTTTGTTATTTCGTAAAACTTTAGTTGGAAAAAATCTTAAAATAAAGTTATTTGCAGTTTTCTGCACGTAAACTATGCGACTCAAGAAAAACTGGCAAAACGTAAGTGAGAACCACCTGTATCTACATATAATAGCAAGCATTGGCTCCGTTTTATAATATAGTTTTGTTATATCAATGCATGGAGCGCAGCATGCTTAAACTAAAGAAATCAGACAAAATACGACACACAATAATAAGGTCAAAAACCAAAGCAACAAATGCATTGAAATACGCACAAAAACTTAAATGGAGATGGGCTGGCCATGTCGCGAGGCTTAAAGACCGAAGATGGACCAAAACCGTGACTTTTTGGAATGGACCTCTAGGTAAAAGAAATCAAGGAAGACCGCAGACTCGCTGGGACGACGAGATCAAAAAAGTAGCCAGCCCAAACTGGAAACAGACTGCACAGGACAGAGACAAATGGGCATCTTTGGAGGAGGCCTTCACCCAATAATGGGGTTCCTACAAATTATATTATTTAGGTATCTAAAATCTAACCAAGCTAGCTAATAACAATAGTAAATATTATACAATAGCAAATATTATATAGTATATTAATAATAGTAAATAAAATAGTTATAGGTAAAATATGTATATGTATTATGTATGTATGTATGAATGTATGTGTATGTGTGTGTATGCATGTATATGTATATATGTGTGTATATATGTATATGTATATATGTATATATATATATATATATATATATATATATATATATATATATATATATATATATATATATATATATATATATATATATATATATATATATATATATATATATATATATATATATATATATAGTATATATACTACTATATATATATAGTAGTATAGTTTTAAATAGTTAGAGCGTTTAAATAATATATAGTGTAAAACAAGTTTAATAACTAGTAAATAAAACAGTATAAAGCTACATATAGAACATAAGCAAAATAAGTAGTTATTAATTTCTAATTAGTTAAGCGTTCAAAGATAAGTTAATGTAAAAAATTATATGTAAAATTAATTTGTAGGAAATAAAAGGCTTTTTATTTTATTTATTTATATATCAATGCATAAGTAACTTTTGGACAGGTATTTATGTGTACGGATGATTTATATAGTACTAAATTAGTCTTCATGCAACCCGTGAGAAGTATTAGAAGTATAAGTATTTAGAAGCTCGTTAGTACAAATACCTACTACAAATCAATCAACCGACCATAAATTTATATGGTGTTATCAAAACTACTTTACACATATTCACTTCAACCCCTTAGTGTCTTACTGCTGTGCCCCGTGCACGTGCGTCTTCTCTCAACTATTTTACAAATTGAGACATCTGCGGTCGCGTAGCGGTATCGACCTCGCCTTTGAAATATAAGGCCAGTGGCTCGATCCCCTGTCGTGCCTACACTTATTACACATGTTAGATGTATGTGTCAATATAAGAAAAACTCTATCTCCACTAGAATTATGGTCACCCTACTTTTTATTTGACTGACATAAGGTGATTACGGGCTTGTTTATTTTGTTATGTTTTATTTTTTATCTAAACACGATCGTGATTATCGAATCGAAGTGCGGCCGACAGACGATGTCGGGAGTTACTTACTATTTTTATTTTTTATTTCACTCTGAAATGTCCGCCGCAACCACTTAGAAACTGGTGACCTTACATTGTTTGACACAGCACCAACTAAACACCTACTAGACACCGTTTTCTCCAAATATTGTATGAAACTGTAAGTTGGTGGGGTATCGGGGAAGATATCCAATATTAACGAACCATTCAAAATTAGCTTTTGGTCGGGCAAAAATTTGTAGTTGTAAGACCTCAGTTAGACGAGCGTTAGTCCCAGCTACGCGTTGTGTATTGGTAGTTCGGTGGTGGTCGAAAAAAGTAACAGGACTAAATTGCAAAGCCTCGAGCATCGCCGCATAGTTGCAAGTTTTTTGGTTTTTTATCGGATATACCTCGGAGAGTGTGAGTTAGAATTACTCAATACACAATACTTTATTTGCATATTACACAATGTTTTGGGGAGGTAGTTTCAATAATATATATTGTATATCACAATTATAGACCCATTAGGACCCAGCAAATACTTTCTTTTATAAAATAAAAAAAATTAAATTAAAATGTTTCATTACACAATCATATTACACCATCCTCGTTTATTCGTCGGACAAGTAGGGCCACCACCGTTACATGGCGGAAATTCCACGGGAACGCACAAAACGCTTTGCTCCCACTTCTATCCTGCGAACTGCCAAGTTGTGGATTTCGCCGGCGGCATCTGTTTCCCGATAGCTATAATCTGCCTGTTTTTAAGTCACGAGTGAATCAGTATTTACTGGGTAAGCGCGTTCCATCGTAGACTACATCATTGCTCCACATCGGGCAAGTTGATGACACGTTTCACCTAAACGGACCACTTTAGTTGCGGTTTTTTATTTGATAGCTAAGGATTCGTTTCAGTATAAAAAAAAAGTAGTTGTGGTTAAAGTAAAAACTTATGGTTTTTTATTCATATGATCAATATCTAATTAATATCCTAGAGAATGGAGACAAAGGTGTCAGCTAGTGATGAATCATAATTACTTTTCTTACAAATAGAAGTGTGAAAAGGAAAAAACATTAAAATTTATTTGACGCGAATAGGACACACACGATCAAATAACAAACAAAAAAAATAATAATAGTTACCTAAAAAGAGAAAAAATAAAAAACAAAATGCACCTAAACAGTGTGACCCATCAGTGCCAGCCAAATGCGAAAGTTTGTATGGACGTGTGGGGGTGTGGATGTTTGTTACTCTTTCTCGCGCAATAAGTGCAGTAGGTACTGACGAACTCATAATAAGGGTGGGTACCTATCCTTATTACGAGTTCGTCAATACGAAAAAAAATTGGTTGCCTGTAAAGTCGGTATACGGGCGAAAGTTTTACGTGACAACGACTTTGAGTGGTAAAATAATTTTAATGTGAATATTCATTCGTATAGTAGGAAGAAGGATGAAATAATAGTAACAATTTAAAACATTTATTTATACAAAGCATTATATTTAAAACATTAATTTATACAAAGAATCTCGCTCTTAGGCGGGCTAACTGTGCTCGAGTGGAAGGGACGCGTGCCTTTCACTTTTTATGTCTGTCTCTCTCGCTCTTAGGCGGGCTAACCATGCCCGAGTGGAAGGGACGCGTGCCTCTCACTCGCTCTCATTGTGAGCGCATAACGTGAGCGGAGCGTAACGCAGTTTCTTGAAGTGTCACCCGGCAAACCAATTTATAAGACGTTGTCACGTCAAAAAGTTTTTGGAGACTATATTGAACATATCAAAATTCATTTTCATATTCATTTTTTCGTTCAAAACGTTTATTAAAAACGATAAGCAAGGCTAGAAATAGAATATGATGGATTGGAAGTAGAATAGGTAAAATAGTTTGCAGATTTATGTGTATTTTAACTTACCTATTAACTTGATAGGTCCATGATAGTATTTGAAAACTTTTTTCGTATTGACAACTCGTACTAAGGGTACCTACTGGACGAATTTGGATGAGATTTATATTATATTCTGACATATATAACAGCACGTAGGCTTATTTTCATCTGAATACCACGCGGACTAAGTCGCAGGCTTAAGCTAGTTACTAATAACACGAAGAAATAACTATTTCTGTGATGTTGCCGCTGTTTAATCTTTCATATTGAAATTACATTATGCTATTTTTTGTTCGACCGTGACCACCATTACAACCGCCCATAGATAAATCTACACCTATACTAATATAATAAAGCGGAAGAATTTGTTTGTTTGATAACGATAACCTTTGAAATTGTGAGGCAGATTTGATGTTTTTTAACGCAACAGCAAATCATTGATTAGGGGCTATCTGTTTGCTACGACAAGAGACAGGTACAGTATTGAAGAAACTTGTGAAACTGATGTATAATTGAACAAATCTAAGAAGTACCTTATGACGTTTTACTGTTTTTTATTAAATTAGCTTTATAGAGGCGTAATTCACACTATTTTTATTAGCTTTCCTGTAAAATAATTGAATTATGAAGCTATTTTTATTTAAACTTATCATAAACAATTTTCATACAAAAAATAAAATTCTAAATGTACTACGTTTAGAACTGTCAAACGGTACTTCTTAGATTTGATGGACTGTAGTTTACGATGCGCTTGCCTCCCATAGTTTTCTACGAGATTGGAAAAAAATGGTTCGTGAGACATAGTGAAGGTCGCAGAAGATAGGGTAAACTGGTACCACGCACAGGTGCACAATCAGCACAATGCACATGACCGAGGCGTGCTCGTGTGTTCCGCATCTTTGGGATGGGTCAGCCAAATAGCATCTTTTGGAGTTGGAGTCTATCTATTGAAAGGTGAGTCAAAAGGGTTATTGGCAACGAATCCCTCGTTAAATTAGAAAGCCTAGAGCATAACGATGCATAGAAGACCGAAAGGGAAACCCAGCAACGGCTGGGTTTCCCTTTCGGTCTTCTATCGAACAAATAGATATAAAATATGGTGGAAATTCCACAGTAGGTACCTCCGCACAAAGCGCTTGGCTTCCATTTTTGTTGTGCGAACTGCCAAGTTGTAGAATTCGCTGCCGACATCTGTTTCCCGTTAGCCATAATCTGAATCGGTATTAACTGTGTAAGCGCTTTCCATCGTAGAACACATCATTGCTTAGCAACAGACGGGTGTGGTCAAGTGCAAGCCTATTAAATGTTAAAAACATATATTTTTCCCGTTTTACGTTCCATGTTAGGCGGGAAAAGTCGCGAGTGGTACATAGTATTTCATATGATTATGACGTAATAGATAGTTAGGATCTCATAACTCCTTACTTCACTTTGTATCTGCCGATACTTTTTGTTACCGCTTGTTAGCATGTAAAAAGTTAATGAAATAACATCGATTTAACGACTGTCAAAATGATATAATGTATAGCTGATTATCCATATGAGGCATATTAATAATTTTGTAGTTAAGTACTTACCTATACATAATATATGCTTCGACTTTCATTGTGCGAACTGCCAAATTGTGGAATTCGCTGCCGGTATTTTGTTTCCCGATAACTATAATCTGCCGGTCTTCAAGTCATGAGTGAATCGGTATTTACTGGGTAAGCGCGTTCCATCGTAGACTGCGTCATTGCTTCACATCAGGCAAGTTGTGGTCAAGAAAAAAAATACTACTAGTTTAGTTAAAAGTTCGTAGGTCTTCTCTCATATAACAAGAGTTGCACTTGAGAGAGTTATTAAATTTTTCATTTAAAGTTATTTAGGGCATGATTCTTTGTTTTATGTCTGGATTTTATTTGTCTACAATTAGCTGCCCCGTTGAACTTAGGACCTCATATTTCTCACCTTTTAAACTTTTTTTGTACGTGTAAGAACATTTCAAATTTCAACCGCCAATTCGGTTCAACGATTCGCGAGTTTTAGCAATCCAAGAGATTACAAGCAATGCATGTAAGGTATATACAATAAAAAATGTATTTAAGTAGCATATCAGCTCCTAGTGCTAGTATCCATAACACAAGCAAATAATAATAATATTGCGGGACATTAACACACGGCCATGTGATCCGAAACTAAGCAAAGCTTGTACACACGGCTACACATCTTTTTTTTTGCTGATGACCTAACCCAATCAGCCGGAAGGGCTTCTATTGGTTCACCGGACTTTTCGGCTTCGGTGAGCCGTCGAACCGATCAAGTACTGTGGCAACTGCCATGAGGAGGGTTCGTCCCCTTGTGGGGACGAACCTCGGCTGAGGACGTTGCCGGACACTAGCTTTAGGACGGCTACACATCAAAACGGCTATACCAAATCCATTATAAGCTGATCTCGCAATGTATAGGATTTTTGTACAATGAGAGGTCAGCTTATACTGGAAATTCATAGCTTGATGTGTGTACTATGGAAACCAGATACCTAACTGGTAATGTACGACTTACAAGACTTTTCTTTTGTAAATACATACAGAAATATTATTCAAATCAAATCAAATCGTTTATTCGTGATTCACAGGTGGGTATTACATTAAAGGTCTTACAATATAGTCGGTTCATGCTGTGATCAGCCTCATAGGCATACAAATTACACCCAGACTAAAGACAAACATACATATTCATCACACATGATTTGAAAAAATAGTTGCTTAATTTGGGACTAGATGGCGCTGTGTAAAAATATTATAATTTCTACCGACAGTTTTAGTTAGGATTTATGGGTTGTAGAACAGGTAAAAATATTTGTGTTCTTACTTATAATAGCAGTTCTTACATGAAAGCAAAAGGGAACTAGTCACCCGCCATCGCACTTTTACTGATTGCAAAGCGCCATTTGCGAGTGTATTGGTTGCTCTACATTTGTACAGTCACGTCGATAAACGTATTACACTTTTTTTAGAACAAAAAAACATCTCCTAATTTCCTAATTTAGATGGGACACACATATCTAGCATCACTATGCAAGGTGCATATGCGAAGATGTAGGCAGAGATGAATATCCCAAATAATTTCTATAAAATAAATACTTACAATAATAATACAATTAAATTTTTTTTAATTTCTATTTCAATTTTTAATCGGCTATACCGTCTTCGGGTGTCTCACTGAAAAAATCCGGTGAACTAATTATGGCCCTTTCGGCTAATTAAGCTTGGTTATCCGTAAAAATCAATTTTTGTCCTGTTCCATAAACATTGGAATAAACTCTTTAAATCATTAAAAGGAATTTAGCAAGTCCGTTTATATAATAATAATGAAGTGAAAAAAGGTTTTAAAAGGGTTTTAAAAAAACATTACCTTTTTCTATGTCCATAGAAGTTGTTTATTTGCATGATGTTTATTTGTTTACTTAAACTTAATTAATAATAATAAGTAGTATTAGAAATCAGTTAAAAACGAGAACTGCTGCCGACAAACTGTTATGCAGTTTGGCAGATTAGTAATTTAGATAAATGTATGCAGATTTTGAGTAAATAAATAAAATAAAAAAAGTTATGAACTAACAGAAAAAAATAGAACCTCCTACGTTTTTAAGGCGGGTAAAAACAAAATACGTAACAATTTTAATTTCTAATATAATAGGTAATTTTCAATTTTAGATTCATATTTAAGCTCATATTGACGCAAAATCACGATGAAATGGATGATGAACCTATTTATAAGTATTAAAAATCTTTTCTTTCTTCTATTTTTAATACCAGGAACCTATCTATCTAAATAGGTTCCTGGTAGAGAGACAGACACACTACAGAGATAGGTAATAAGTTCCTGGGTCCTACACAAAAGTTAAGCGTAATTGTCAAAAATGTTGAAAAAAAATGTAGATATGTTAAAAAGTGAAAAAAAAAATGGAATAGAATGGGATATTAAAAAATGTATGTTTTTGTTAAATTTATGTTCATCATTGCAGTATCACGGATACTAATTTTTGCTTTGGATTGTACATAGACCTACTCGTTCAGTTTAAAACTGGCACACCAGTCTTGATAATTTGAAAGCGGCACCGAATACCACACTCACTGTAGCCTTGCATGAAAACACAAGTTTTCTTTCTTAGTGTTTCACTTTCCTTAAATATCTACTGCAAACCCCTTTATTCATAAAAACTTGAAACACATCTAATGGTTCGCTAAAGTAGGATTCTCTTTGTCAAATTTTAGTGAGCCATTTGATCACGTGTTCATCAGTTTTATGAATAAATAAATAAATATTCTGGGACATCAACACAAACGGTCAACTGGTCCCAAGCTAAGCAGAGCTTGTGTTATGGAAACCAGATAACTGGTATATACTATACATACAATACTTTTCTTTTGTAAATATATACTTAAAATAGATATTTTACACCCAGACTCGACACAAACACAAAAGTTCATCATTAATGTTTGTCTCGGGTGGGAATCGAACCCACGACCTGCGGCGTGAAAAGCAACTATCTTAACGACCACGCCACCGGCCCGTGAATAGGACCTCTTCAGCCTTTTAGCTGTTATACACACGGTTACCCATCACCTTATCACCTTATCCAGTATAAGCTGACCTCTCTTTGTACGGAAATGCTACACAATGCGAGATCAGCTTATACTGGAAATTAATAGCTTGATGTGTAGCCGTGCGTACATCGCCTATCCACATAGTACAAGCGAAGGTAAAATTTCTGTCAAGTTTTTTGACAATGCAGATAACCGAATTCAATTAAATAATTTATTTATTTATTATTAAGAACAGTACAAAAACAGTTGTTCAAGCAACTCACCCATAACAACTTCCCTTACACAATTCAATTACCATTGACCATTTCGCAATTAATCTCTACCTACTGAAGAAAAAATAAATAAATAAGTTTTTTTAATATAATTTTTCATCTTCTTAGGCTAAGTTAATATATTTTGACAGGCAGATAAGTCAAATTATATAAACATCAGGTTTGATATTCTCCTACGAAAACTATCAAAATACTCAATTTCATCTAAATCATTAGAGCAGTTATCTAGATGCCTGAGCGAAATTAGAATAAAAATAATTGCCTCCTACCTCATTATTATTAAATTTTCCTTGTTAGATTCTAACCTGATTACCTAAGTAAAAGCACGAGGAATGTAATACCCAATCGTTTCCAACATATTCCATTACCTGGTCAAATAAACCACTTGCCAGGGTACACCTACCTCAAATACCGCGGTCTATCCCCTGAGGAGCAGCTTTGACCTTTGACGCAAGCAATATACCGGTAAACATCGCTATCTATGCCCGGAAGAGAGTTACCGCTTTGTGCCTTTATGTGAAGATATCACTTCCTACCCCGTATTTGAATAGTGAATTCAAAATTGTTATTATGTTTGTCATCTGTTCCTTGTTATTAAAGAATGTAGCCTTTAGAAGGCAGTTGTAGGTATTTGATGATCTGAGGCGTATATTTTTATGCTGTTTCATGAAAACGGTACTTAGTTATGTTTCTCATAAAAAAAATATGAAGGTAAAATTCGTTGCAGTTGCCAAGGCGGTGCTTAGAGTTTGGGTATGAATAAAAACTACTATTTTCATAAAATCTAAATATTGAGTATACATTTAGTAATTTAGTCGATGGTAAGAACAGCCCGGCTAGCTCAGTCGGTAGAGCATGAGACTCTTAATCTCAGGGTCGTGGGTTCGAGCCCCACGTTGGGCGAAATCTTTTTGTCTCCAAGAGATTCACATTGTTGTTTCTATTTTGTAGAAGCGCCATCTATGTACAGGCTTTGAAATTAATACAAAATACAATGATGATAGGTTACGGATAAACGAATAGAGGTGGCGCAGTTATCACTTTGTGTGTAGTTTATTAAGATTTCAATAGATGGCATTTCTAGACGCGATTTTAAAATAAAATAATTATCACTTAAGTGTTTATATTATTGCGCTATTTCAGAATGTTTAAATGCGTATCGATTTTACATTCTAATGCAATTGAAAATTAAACGTAACATAAATGACGATACTAATGATTGTATTAAAATTTAGTGTTCTCTTGAGCGGTACCTAATGGCACACATTTCAAATCTTTTACTGAACATATTTTTATACGGTTTTCACAAATAATAGGCTGAGAGATTTCTAAAGGTGTTTGTGTAGGTACATACCTTTGCTATCCGTGGGTTTCGCTCGCCCGGACTAAAACGGGAGTCTCACATACTTCTCGTCCTGTGCCCACTAGAGACGAAGCATTCCCCGCGTAAAATAAAGATGAGTCATAAAGGCCGACCGTTTAACTCGCGTATCGCTGATCTGAGGTACAAAGTCATAAAACATTAATTAAATCTCCTAAAGAGCTATTTAACCACAGATAAAAGTAATGTAAGACTATTCGTCACTAATATGCATATCGCTTGAATCATCATCACTGTCTGCACAGCTTGAGGAGTCAGAATCTTGGCGATAGGCGATACGCGAGTTAAACGGTCGGCCTATAATAACTTACCTTCTTAATTACCCATCTCCAAATTGAACACTTATTCTAGGGGAGTGCATGAATCGTCATTAAGCTACCTACGATCATTACCTTCAGCTGTTGTGTATTTCTTATAACATCGACACGAGGTAATTGCTTTACTTCCTTTGTGACATCGTTTACGGTAATCTTGTGTAGTTTATATAAAACGGTGGGACACGCGAGAACCTTATTGTTTGATTGTTGTTTGAGTGACAAGATGAGACAGCTGTTCGGTATTGGATTGGCGATCTGCGGTAAGGAATTCAGTATCTAAATACAACTGAAAATCCTTTAAAATTCCACGTACCTATTTGCCTAACTTTTGCAATTTGTGCATTTCCCGATTTCCATATAACCTAATTTTATAGAATTGTTCAAATATCAAAGAAACTAGTACCTAGGTACCTACTTTAAAAATTAACTTAAACTGAATATAATAAATATTTTACCAACAACTTTACATCTAGGTGGAAGGGACAGCCCTCCACAAACTGAGATTCAGCTCCTTAATTAGAATCATTTTCCACCGGATTTATTTTGCTTTATTTCAATTCACACTTACTATGTACGCAGAACCCTATTTGAATAAAAGAAAGCTAAAATAAAACATCCATTAATGTATTAGTTTATGGAATGATACGTGTAATAGCAATGTGTGAGTGCGCTTGGTGGTAAGGACTAACCCAGTAGTGAAAAGGTTTGCTATTCACTTATTAGCGTTTCCTTATGGTAACGATACACTCCGTATAAGTTAGGAAAACAAAGCAAAATTATTAGCCCATAAAGTTCACGAACTAATTTCTGTACCAATCATCTTTGTACGATGAGCGGATTTCACCCTATCAGATTGTGGAGTGCTGTCCCTTCCATCCGGTATATTGACATGTTTTATTGAATATAGCGAGAATTCCAAGATCTCTCTTAACCTTACACAAATCAATTGGATTTGGCAACGACTTAATTAAATAAATGTAAATGTGTGACTGCGATAATCTCAAAGACGATTGATCTGGTTAACCACACGGTGTTAAATAGTTAGATAACATCATAGTTTGTCTCGTTGCACCCGTGCGAAACCGTGTCCGGTGGCCGGTGCTGTAATAAGTCAATTATGTATACTTATTTTACTAAATGTTGCTAGAACGACAGAAGTGCTCGCAAGATTTTTGAAGTGAAAACTTCTTTAGCGGCGTTGAGCACTTTTTCTGTAATGGGTATAAAATCTTAAACTCGCGTCAGGACACGTGACCTGATCGAAAAAGCGTAAGACGGATGGAGACGCAGGGCGCTTGCGCGAATGTTCGTGTATGTTACAACGTGCCACGCGCATCCATGGATGGTGACAGAAAACAGTTAAATTTTTAATGTAATATAAATTGTCATGTTTGTGTACGATAGCGCAATAAATGAATATTGTATTCTACCACATAAATGATAGTACTTTTATACTGATAAAGCAATTGGTGCAAAATTATTCCCTAACCATTCCAAAATATCAAACATGCTCAACGTTAATAATCAAGTTTTCACTTCTGCCGGCACTCCCGGAGTGCAACCCGATTTTTTTTTCTTGTGGTGCAAACGCACAACAAAAAGATGACTGACCTCAAATGACTGAATTTGGAGATTAAAGGTTGAGGTTGTTGAAAGGGCTCAGAAGAAATTTATACTCTCGGGATTCTTTAATAGTTAAATACTTATAGTATTTTTGTAGGAGACTTTCAAGAAGTTGAACAAATAAAATATTGTTAGAAGCCATTTTTTTACGTCGCAAATAGGGTTGTGATTTAATATAAACTATTCTGTGCAAGAATCTTCCTACTTAACTTCGTGAAATTTTCCATTTATTCTAATCCTTAAGTATAGAATCAACCTTCAAGAATAATAACAAATCTATTTCGGTAACTATTGGATATTGGCAAAAGCTAAACCCACATAATGGGCTCAAGGATTTCTATTGACATTGACGTCAAAGGGCTAGGTTACCATTGTACTTGGATATCCAAGGACATTTCACTAGCGCCTACGTATTTTTGGTTAATACGAACTAATATAAAGAGCAAAAGTATTTTCTCTTCTAGTATCAAGGACAAGAATTATATTACGCAGATTAATTAAATGTTGTGCAAGTTTCTCTTTAAGAATATGCCTTACGCAGGGAACACTGTTTGTCATATAGGTAGTTCCCTCATTATGCTCTAAACTGAGGTCTATTGAAGTCTAAAGTTACGCGGGGGGCCTGTTGAGCACTTGATGCTCAAGTGCTACTTTTGCTAGGTAGTTAATTCACAAATCTGCTTTAGGCCAGACTGTGTGCATACTCTTTCAGCTCTTGAGATGGCGGAGAGAAATCTTGATATAATGGTCTTCAGTAGTGAGACGCAAGTTTGCTTTTTGTCGTTTTCTAGCTGTGATTAATGGGTGCCGTGCGGTTTCAACTAAGATGGACTTCGGTGAAGAACAAGATACAATCGTAACTCAGAATTCTACCAATATAGAGGATGAAGATGTGGAAGTGAAGCACACGATAGTGGTGTCAACAAAGCTGAAGAATAATAACCGAAGAGGTTTACATGGTAACAATGGTAAGCTTCATTTTATCAAGTCATAAAAAGACCAAACTATACCAGCATTATCCCTGTGGAAATTTCATACAAATCCTACTGAGCTTTTAGCGTAAACAGGAAACATAATTGTATCCACTTTTACAAACTATCGCATTACAAGGCAAGTAGCAGTATATATGTACTATCAAGTAATTTTAACTATTATGTTCCAGGTGAGCCAGCCATTCAAATATCTAATACCGCAAAACAAAGTAAAGACGACAGTGGTGAAGTTCCTATTGTAATTGGATACAAATCAGTTGACACTACTCAGATACGGACACCGGATACAAGGCATAAAGAAAAACAATACCCAGATTCTTATTTCATTAGCAGAAATCTACCGGATGAATATGATTTGTACCCAAATTATGTTGTAGGGTCATGGAAACCCTCAACCTACTACAATAATATTCATTTGACGAATCAAGACACTGGAACAGACTATAGAACTTCAGGCTGGATCAACAGGCCTCCGTCTCAGGCTCCTGGAAAATTCCATAGAAGAATTACAGATGAAGGAATGAAAGAATTCTACTGTAAAAGATGTAGAGAGTTAAATGGAATAGGTGATTGTGGACAGCTAAGAAGCAGATCTCGGACCTACGAGACTACAACACTTAAGTTGAAGATAGACGGAAAATTGGCGAAATTAAACTAATCCGTGAGCCATTGTGTTTGTTCATCCCGTGTCGTGGGACAAAAAATTGGTGATGTTATCTCGTTAACCTTGAGACGTTGAGGTTGAAAGGCATGGAATAATGAGACGCTCTTAATGTTGTACGCACGTTTCCAAGTATTCGTTGATGTTGAAAATGCATAGCTAATGATGATATAGGTATAAGCTTCGACTGGTGTATTCATTTAGGTTAACTTTAGTATTGGCCATGTTTACTACTTCATAACCTTCTAATTTCTTCCATTCATATCCTAGGTGTACAGATAATGAACTAAGTATCTGTGCAAAAATTTCGTCAGGATATGATATTAGCATTCTACAGCAAATATTAAAACACAGTAGAAATATTCAACCGTAATATATCTACCGTATAATACCGTAATATTGCTAATAGCCTTAAACTAATATTCATTGTAGACAATTGATCAGGTATTTGTATTTAAAGGAACTGGTTAGTTTATTTTTAGTTTTAACTAGGACTTCGATGTAACTGTGGGCTGCTGTATACTTAATGATCGCTTATAAGATTTACGGTGAGCAGGAACCTGACTTTATGAAATTTTAGTTTTTCTTTCCTCATAAGCACGTAGGTACATATTGTTCAACCACTTATGATGAATGAAGCCAAAGATAGAATAACATACTAAGATATAGGTAGCAAGGTGTAGTTTTTATAACTAGTTACTTTAGTATTCTTGGTATTGCATAGTTTTTGTTGTATTAAAATTAATTGGTACAAAAAGTTATGAGTTACAAAAGCTTGCTAAATAAAACTATTGTTTTTATGTAGGTGACATAAAAACATATTTTTTACATTTAGCAGCGGTGAAGCACCATCAGCATCGTTAGGGCAGTAAGTATCAGCCTTGCCTTTGAAATTGGAACCTTTCTGAGAATTGTTTCATCATCGTTGCTTAATATCGTCAAAGGAAAACATCGCGAGGAAACCAGCATGACTAAGAACTAATAATTTAATTTTTGACATGTGACATCCACTAACTTCACTTGGCCCGGACGTACTCTGTTGAGAGATGACCGTACCCAGCAGTGAGACACTAAAAAAGGGTTGAAATGATGTACTTACCTCAGTAATATTCTGGTACGCGATAACCCACGCATTCGTACGAAGCAACTTTGTTCCATAGTAGTAATGAATTTGTATCATATCCAACAATCATAATAACATTGTTGGATATGATACAAATTAGGAATATTCATTCGACATATAGCAATAGGTCAATTAAGCTAACATATATGTAAGGTTAATAACATGTGCTACAGATAAGTGCTATAGAAGCGCTGTACTATAGGCATGTTACGGGTGCATGAATGTCAGTCTTTCCTATATCTTCTGCACTTCTTCTTCACACAGCATCGTGGCGGCGTATTCATAGGACATTACCTGCGCCATTACATATCTTATAGTGGAAAATGTCTTAGCTCCGATATCCTCGCAGTATAGATGTACGTATATCATATCCCTAGTGTAAAAGTACCTTTACAATTGGGTTTTTAAATAAAGAACAAAACAATAATTCAATATAATTTTAATATTAAAACAATAACCAATTAAAAGTTGCTTCCGAAATGAAATTTGACATTCGTTTTGAGATCTATCATAATTGGCCAATAAAAGGGTTTAAAGATTATTTTATAAATTACATTTTAGTTATTGACTTCGTATTTAGTAACCATTCCATTGTCATTGACCAAAGTTTCGGATCCTCGATGCTTAACCAACTTTCCACCAACGTTAGCAGACGTTGAAAAAGAACTGCTTGAAACGCTATAGAAATTATTACGTTTTGGCTGTGACGAAAACCGTTTCATGTTCTCGAATACATTTGGCATGGCCTGCAAATTAAAAACAACATTAATAAAAAAATTATTTCATTGGGGTTAAAGTACAGGCTGTCCAATCTGAGGAAGTCTCGTTTTAAGTACGGTAACCGGCTAATCGGCGTTATTATTTTACAATGGCTAACGTTTAAATTCTCTATATCACTAAAGCGACTCGAGTTTCCAGTAAGATTGAGAACTATGTCTAATTAACCGTGTTTTTGAAAATTCTATGTATCAAATCACCCTGCGAAACATTCTAAATACATATTGTATTATGTATATCATTTTATATACCTACAAATATAATATAGCTTCACATAGAAGTATCGTGTATTGCAGTCACGATTGATAAGAACACGTCATCACCCAACTAAGTAAATAACCATTTGCAGTTCAATGAAAAAACAACCTTATTTCTTTTCAATGTCATACCTAATATTCCGTCGTAGATAGGTACGCATATCGTTGGCTAGTTCTTAAAAAACAACAACAGCATTAAAATCTTGGGAAACACCAAACCGATATATTTATAATTAAATAAATACTTTGGAAATTGCCTTGCTGATCCCATGGTTGGCAGTTACCTAATGATATTTGTTTTTTAATTAATACATTGTTCAATAACGTGAAGGGAAACGCGAGGACACCAAAATATCTGATTAAACACAACATATGTGACATATTCCATAAGGTAAGTGTCATCTACCAATAAGCATTAATCCAGCCCGCTAGATTAGACTCTCAAGATAGTTGGGAGAAGATCAGATATTGCCCCGCAGTGGGACGCCAATAGGTTCGTTATTATTACAATAATGTTTCTAATATAGTGCTTACGCCTCATTACCCGAATGAGATGAATATCACCCATTTCTCCATTTGGAGCCTCATTATATTGCCACCTTATCACGAGTGAATATAATATTCGACAGACGGTTCACAACATCAGGCAAGTTGTAGCCAAGAGCAAGCCTATTTTAAAATACAAAAAAACATATTTCCTATAAACATACTAGCTTCCGCCCGCGGCTTCGCCCGCGAAATAGATATCACTAATCTTGTTTCTCCATACAAACTTTGGAACCCCGTTTCACCCCCTTAAAGGGTGAGTTTTGAAAAATCCTTTTTTGGTTTGGTTTGGGCTCTGCGTTGATATGTCAGTCAGTCAGTCAGTCAGTTTCTTCTTTTGTATATTTAGATAACCTGCTGTGTGTAAGTCCCAAACGTAAGAGAGCGAGCCTAAATTTGCTACAACCGTAGTTATTAACAGCCGTAACTACATTTTGGCGATTTTCGTTTTATTGCACCTAAGGTCTAAAAATACTATACTTATAATACCTAGAAAAGTTTAAAATTTCAAACTAATCGCAGTTTATCCAGAGTAACAAAGTTGGAAGCTCTATGAGAGTTCCATGCATAAAACTTTATTAGCCGTACTGAAAAGTAGCGTTTTGTAGATCCGACTTTGTTTATGGCCGCAGCTACCGTATTATTCACCATTCCCATCTTTGAATTACTTCAAAGATTGTCTTCTCTATTTTCCTCGTGGTGTTTAAGCAAACACCAGAGATATTTATACATAAAAATAAAATAAAATATGTGAACTTACAGGATTGCTCGGGTTTATTGCAGCAATTTGCTGCCTATATCCTGGTCCAATTGCTGAACTGGCGAACGCGTCGTTCGCTAGCGGATTCATTCTATTATTTATGCCAAACATCGGGTGGCCGAATCCTGGGGGTTGCGGGAACATTGGCTGGAATCTGTTAGGAAAAGTTGGGGGAAAAGCTTGACGTGCTGTCAAATCGAAAGCTTTCTTTGCAGCGAGGAAAGCTCGGTTTTGATTTTCGATGTTCTTAGCGAAGGCCCTGTAACCATAGATGATATACTCAAATAATATGATCAGTTAGTAGGTGCAGTCAATACAACAGCTGATGATAGCGAGAGAAAAATAGTGAGAGATTGAAAGAATTAGAAATTCAATAAAAGTATTGAAAACTAGGAGCGGCTATAAAAAAGGCAGTTCGTATATCCAAGAGAAAAATAAGATTTGTGCTAAGAATTAGAGTTAAGTAAGTATACTTGTTTCTGTGATCGCTTGATTAGTTTGAGTGACATTCCTGGTGACAAACATGAAATAAGAATAAACATGAAAGTCAGAAAAGGGTTGTTAAAATAAAAGACGTAAACACAAATTGTATAGACAATTGTAAAGAAATTTACATGAATGATAATAATAATGTGTTATATGGTTTGAGGAATCGATTGCAAGATTCATTACGAAACAAAAAGAATATTGTAGCTCACTTTGCAGAGTAATTTCTCTAAGTTAATACAAATAAGAAGGGTATTGTGCATTTACATCAATTAACTAAAGTGCAGTGGTGTAATTTACATAGACATACTGCAGAAACATTTAGTGAAGATGATCCTTCACCAAAGACCGTCACCGGAAGCCTTCAGCTTCATTAAATAAATCTTACTCTTGGAGAAATCTCTCGAGGTGGGAAAAGTAAGTGGTACCGAAGTCTGGGAACTCTTCTTGGTAAAACGGAAAGCCGTACCCGCTTATGTCGTTAAAAGGTGCCGAACGGAGAGTCGGAGGAGCTTCGTTGTCTCCGTATGTACCTGTGTACTCGCGACCAGTTGAATCTGAGTACGCAAATGAACCAACTGCTGAAACTGAAATACAAAAAAATATTGTTAAAAATAAAGTATTAAGTATTGTTGATGTTTTTATCTTTGAGAGTGAAATTAAAAAAAATTAATATAGAGATAGAAATATCATCATCAGCTTGGTCCATTGTTGAATATAGGCCTTCCCTTGAACGCCATAACAATAGTTTTCGGCCATTAGTATGGCCGGTGTACTACTAATGTTATACCTAACTTCTTGGTGGCAGTCTGGCCGACGAATCTGTGGTGGACAAGTGTGGTCTTCACTAGACTAGACAACTTATTCAGTAACGCAACGTACTACGTGACTACCTTAATCTGATTAATACTTCAATCAAAACCCCAAAACAGCTGTTTGTTTACCATAATATACCTATAGATACACGACCATATAAGAAACCACTATTATTTTCTCGTGATTTAAGATGAGATTTTTATAAATCTTAATTATTGAAGAAACAGCAAAAACAATGGCTGGCGATATAGTAAACAAAAGATACTGATGATATAATAATAAACACACACAAACAAGCAAGTAACCAACGTGAGATCACTATCAAAGACCTTGAACGCTAATAAATCATTATTGTGAAGACGTTATAGGTTAATTATGATGTTGATTAAAATCAAAATATACAACTCATTGCAAAAATATACAACTCATTGAGTGAATTAAGTGTGAACCGGATGATAATAAGGAAGGAAAAATAATTTTGTGTAAATAACGATTTTAAGGGATTTGGATACGTAAGGAAACCCTTATAGTTTCGTTATGTCTCTGTCTGATTGTCTGCTCATCCGTGTATCCGAGGATTATCTCCAATCTTACTTTATTAGTACTAGACAGCTGCATTTGTGAATGAATTAAAATAATTAGTATCAATAATGTGGATAAAGTGGTACTTATAAAAAAATCTTGCACAAACAGTTTAAGGTGGAAAGTGGTGGTAACTTTTATTCAAATCTAAGGTGGTAACATAAATATTAAATATCTGGATGACCGAGCTTTGCTCGGTATTTTTTTTTAAATGACATTTTCTAAAAATGATTCCTAGCTAGATCGATTTATCGCCCCCGAAACCCCCCATATACTAAATTTCATGAAAATCGTTGGAGCCGATTCCGAGATTCCAATTATTATATATACAAGAATTGCTCATTTAAAGATATAAGATTTACAGCATAAAGATAACAAAATTGGCAAGAAAATTGACCTGAAATTGATTGGTATAAATTGAGAAGCATGTTAAAATAGTATTGTCTTAGATTTACGCAAATATCACACGTTGTTAAAATGTAAAATATCCATTATTTTAAAACACCTGGACCTAATATTGTCTGCAGATAATTTTAGAGAAATATAGAACAAGGGTTGACTATAGCTGTCACAGTTCAAAATGTCGCGCTAATTTGCGACAAGTTAAAACGCTATTATTCTGCAACACATGAAAATGTTCAAACAAATACAATTCCGCTTATGCGCTCAATATTTAATATACTTAAGTACCGATAATAAAACGATTCGTGCCGGACTTGGAACTATATTATTATAATACGTTAGACTATTAAGTTTGTGGTTAGAAACACTACATAAATGTGAGCTCATATTTGATCGACGGTATTTCCCATCTGGTTTTTTGACCTGTAATTATGTTTTAATTACATCTAATTAGTCTGCGAAAAGTGACTACACCGTAGGTAGATAATCCAAGCAAATTATATTAGACACTATTGTTTAGAAAAACAAATATGACTCATTTAATCTTATGTGAAAATACTCTGTATTATGAACTAAAACAATGAAATTTACCAAAAAATAGAAATGCAATTTTTAGAGAAATAATATTTGCAATCTTTTGTGAAGAGAATTAATTAGAAACAACTAAGTATTTAACTAACCTGAAGTGACCTGAACGTTGTGAACACCGAATCACTTGGTAACGTACTGAAAGAAAATTTGTAACAGCCAGGTGGATTGTATGAGTAATCCTTTCACAAAACACAATAACAATGTTTATGTATTAGGCACAATGTAAGCCAAGTCTGCGAGGAAAACCCATTCATACTATACAATGAGAAAAAAATATCTAGGGTAGTGTAATTTTGTGCAGATATTGTCTCGAATTCAAGTTAGAAAATTCTTCATTCAATTATTTTTTATCATAGTTCAAATTTATTCTTATTCTTATTCTTTATTGTACACAAAACACTTACACATACAATTATAAATAGGAAACAACAATGTACACAGGCGAGCTTAATTCAATTATGAATTTTCTACCAGCAAACCTCTAGAAGAGAAAACTTGTGGAAAGGGTAGAAGTGCACAACAAAAAAGAAATAAAAAAACTTTAAATACATACATATACCTACATACTAACATTACATACTATGTACTTAGATATATTATACAATATATACAAAATAAATATATACTAATGATTTGTCTGCCTATCAGTGGTCACTAAGAAAGTGTTCTTTTATTCTTCCTTTGAATATATCGAGCGAAGAGCTCGACCGTATGGAATGTGGGAGAGAATTCCACAAACGCACCGCGCGCACAGTGAAGGAGCCATCGTAACGGCTTGACGTGTGGGTGGGATTCGTAGAAGGAGAGAGGTGACGGAACGGCATGCTTTGCCCGGGGCAGCTAACTCAAAGCGTTCACGAAGATAAATAGGAGCAGTAAGGTTATGAAGAGTGGAATAAAGAAGAGAGAGAATATGACAATCTCGACGACGCCGAATTGGTAACCATTTTAGTTGCTTTCGAAAGTCTGAGACATGGTCATATTTCCGAAGCCCAAAAATGAAACGGATACAAAGATAATTTAATATTTATTATTATTATTATTATTATTTATTTATTTAATATTTTTTATATTTTAATTTCCGTGTGCTCAGACAATTTTGCCATCGGTACAACTGGAACCAGCTCTAATACCCGTGATGTTTATGTCTTGAGGATCATTTAGTAATATGGCGAGATAATTCTCGCCATTAGTGGTGAAAACTTCGGAATGTTTCTAAAATTCTGAAATATTTTAGGAATACTTTCTTACAAATATAATCTTTCGTGGAAATTTTCATCTCCGCCATTAATCTGTAGGTACATTGTTTTGAAATGAACACCTTTCAATTCATCTTTCTGATTTATTTCTATCAGGATCCGAGACAGTTTAAGTTTTGGGATATTTACAGATTAAACATCAACTCGTGTTTCTGTCGATCAGTATCCTAAGTACGAGTTTTCAATACGAAAACAGTCTTCGAACACTATTACGCACTTGTCACGACAGCAGTTAAAATGCTGGAATTTTAATTATTTCACCTATTTTATTTCCAATTCATTTCAATCTATTTCTATAATTCTTGTTTCATCGAAGGTATTAACAAAAACAGAAGTTAAGATCGCATTTTGACAAGTTAATGATAGTTAGTATTCGAATACCTTTTTTTGTATTGACTTATTATTTTTTGGTTTGTGGTGGTGTTATATTCCCAAAGAAAAATATAACAATCCAAGAACTCTTGAACAATGATTGTGGCTACAACAATACTATGTGTTACTTCCTAGTATGTATTTCAAATTCAAATTAGTTTTATTGCGAATAATAGGTACAAATTTGGTACACAAATAGTCTCTTGATATCCCACCATCAGGCATGCAATATGTAAACATCACAATCATAATTCTGGAGTTGAATGTAGAATATGATCAATAATTATTTAGTTAGGATGATTTTAGTGAGTACATTGTATAATTTAATAAATACTAAACTAATTTTATCGAAGACACTATCAACGCACAGTCCAAACCGCTGGGTCTAGGGACTCCAAATTGGCAAGTAGGTTCCATATGAGGTCTAGGGGTATACTAAGAAATAATTAAAAAAAATCACTTTCTAAGGGGAGAAACGGCGGGCCGCGGTCAGAAGCTCATTTGGAATGAGTAAGTAGACTTACAAGATATCAACACGGTTTTTGTTACACAAAGTACCTTCCTGCTGCAAAATGATTTTCTTTTATAGATCTTAATCTTACACGCCAATCTACAGCTTTTCTTTATGAATCATAACATTAACTATTACTGTTCCCAATAGATAATTACTGTTATTAACCTTAAAACGATGACTCATAATACGGATGGTATTTACGTAATTCTTCTATTTTACTTATGAGGCTAGACCTTTCTATTGTAGTGGCGTAGTACAGAAATTTGGTGCTTAAAGATACAATAGCTTGCCTGTCTTTAAGCACGCTGCATCGTAGATCACATCATTGCTTAACAACAGGTAAGTTGTGGTCAAGTGCAAGCCTTTTATGAAATAAAAAAGTAGTTCCGAAGGGATTTTCTTACCCATAATCCATGGCACAAGGCACAGGATTTTAGTTCATCAGGTAAATTGTTAAATTAAAAAAAAAAATGTGTTTGAGAAAGAGGTTCAACAAAACTGTCAATTTTCCTACCATGCAGTCAATGACGTTGCAACTACTCAGAAGATCTGGACACCAAATACGAACTCGTAACTCTTAAAAATTACGGGCTTACACAGAGCTTGTACTATGAAAACTAGATAACTGATAATATATTAAATTACTTAAACTACTTTTCTTTTGTAAATACTTATTGGATATTCTTCATATATTACGTTTGATTTACTTTTGTTCACCTCTGCTAATGTAATTGTTTTATTTTCATTATTTCATCATTAATCATCGTCGTTTGGTGACATTTTATAACCATTAGCACCTAGTTCATCATGATCATTTATTTTTGTGGAAAATTTATAACTTGCTCCTATTTATTCTGTGCTTGTACACACGGCTACACAACCAGCTCTACATTTCCTGCCTAAGCTGATCTCGCATGGTTAAAGGTTTTCCGTAAAACGAGAGGTCAGCTTATACTGGATTTGTATAGTTTGATGTGTAGCCGTGTATACAATGTTTCAATTGAGTATTGTAATCAGAAACAATATCGAATTAATTAATGAATTTTGCTATTAACCTGATCCATTAATTTATTTATAGGTAGTCGACTACATATCATTGTATCTATACTAACAATAAAAACTCCAGCTTAAAATTTACGAAGGCACCTATGCGTCATGACCTGGAAACGTAAACTAATAGAACGGTCCTATTGAATGGTAAAAGTATAATGTAACGGACTGATCACGGATCACCGAATCCTGCGCATGCATATAACTGGATACAAATGTATTCAGTAATCTGTTAGCAAAATATTAATTTATTTAAAAAACAACTTTTGAGAGATATTAAACAAGTAAACATTTCTACTCAGTAAATATTGTTGTTCATCGTGCACACAACACAACACTTCCTCGTATTGTTTAGGAAAATCTGATTCCATCACTTTACGTGATTGCAAGTAAAGATTAGGTTGGTATTTACCTACCTAGGTATATAAAGTATTTCCGAAGGTAACAATGATTAAAAATTAATACGAACCGTTGCCTTTGGTCATACTTTGGTGTTAGTTGCAATGGGTTTTGTTTTAACATTTTTTTAAGTAGTAATTTGGTATAATATTGTATAAGTAGTAATTTGGTAGTAATAGGTATTTTGTACGTAAAAATTATAACATTCTAAAGAGCGGCAGTTACCTATATATGTAATATATTAAAATGTGATAATATTTGGATGCCGTTCACTATGCTTTCATGTAAAGAGGAAAAAGGACTAAATGAATAATTGGGTAAATATAACACACAGATAGATGAATTCTTAGAAAACACATTCCATACTCCAAAAAAATTAAGAACTCTGTGGAATTGTGTTAATAAAAAAAAACTAAATTACCCTTCAAACTCTATACAAGCAAATTCGTGGACAGAAGCTAAGTTAGATATAAGCGGATACATATCTGGACAATGAGTGCGTGAGATCCCTAATTTTGATTTGCAACAGTTTTTGCTCATGTACCGTTAGAGCACGCTGACACATTACTCAAGCATTCAGTTCTAACTTCTAACTATGTATTACATTCATTATTCTCAATTAGAATTTGTTGCTAATCTATATTTAATAAGCCGCAATTCAGAGGGCAATGACTCTTTACTGTTATTTTTGCCTAATAACAATAGCTGTGAGTTTTCGTATTACCATGAAGAATATTGTCAAGGAATATGTAATAGCCTGCAATTTTTCCACTCACGAGCAAAAGCATGGTACTATCCGTTTCAAATAAGAATAGGATTGGAATTCCGCCATCTTGGACTGGAATGCGCAACAACTTAACATATTTTTGTACAGTAAGCACAAATGTTTGTTTGATATTATAATCACATATAGATGAAAAAAAAAATGCGTAAATCTTATTACCGTTCGAGTAAGATTGAACATTTGGATTCAGATATTTAGATACGAACATATTTTATTAACTTCCGACGACAAATATCGGAGTTATACCTAAGTTAAAGCGTGTGTTTTTATGAATTTGTGTGCAAGTTTGTGGTATCCTAGCGCGTAAATTTACTTAGGTAGGTAGCTGCATTGTAACTACATACTTGTAGTGTAAAGTTTTCACATAAATCACTTTTCCATACATTTCAAAATAACATTATTGTCTGTGGTTTGACATTTTGTGCTGGCGCTACTTTAGCTTGGTTTTTAGTATGAAGTTAGCCGCGAGTCCAGTCCTATTCTTATTTGAAACGCATAGTAACAAAAGCTACTCGAGAAGACTCGTGTCCAGCAGTGGGACATTAATAAGGGTTGAAATGATGATGATAATGATGATTAAATTTGATAGTGATTTGTCTAACATTAATTAGATTAATTTGTGGTAATATGTATATGAATATGAATAACTTTCGAATAATATGGGTCTTCAATGTGCTATGAATATAAAATTTTATGTATGTTACTTTGTTGTGGGATTTAGACCGCCACTGCTAGTCCTGTAAGCCAGTATCAACAGCAGCGCCGTAAAGAGACTCGGGATTTGAACCCAAGCAAGTCCTGGGACACCCAAACTGTTTTGGATCCCGCACAAATTAAGTTGTGTGCATAGTCGTAAAACTAACTTTAGTAACTTTATCTCCGTATAGATCTTATTCGTGTGGTAAATTTTCTTCTGTAGAATCATATGACGAAATTTTTTCCGTAAGATAAATCTAATCTTAGCTTTTTTAAAAAGCTGTCACGTTTTTTCTACATGTTTGGAAAAGAGAATGGTTTCACGTAGAATAATTTTCTCGAATAAAATATTTTTTTTACCAACTAGGCCGACTTTTCCAAAATTTTACATCTACAGTGAAGGTTCCCTATGTTGGAACGAACTTTGGTTCGACGTACGAACCACACAAGATCTTGGGGATCGGGCTGTTGACGAGAGTAATGTTTACGTCGCGTGAATTGGTGACTGGGACTTAAGTTGAGGAAGCGGGAATTATTTTAACTCTGACTCATCAAGTTCTTGTCTTTGAACAAACCAATGAAAATTAGCCTGTGGCGTCCGACCATAGGCTAATTTTCATTAGTGGTAATACGTAGTGGGAAGAGATAGTTAGTTATCATTTCAACCATTTCTTAGTGTCCCACTGCTGGACACGGGTCTTCTCTCAACTATCTTACGAGTTGAGAAAGTATCAGTCCCTAGTGATAAAAACAAAGTTAAAAATATTATACCCATCCATTTCAGTGTCGATATTTTCAAGATATGGTGACGTGCGGCGTGACTACGGAAAAAGGCCAAGACCAAGGGAAACAGCTTAGGGATTGATTTTTTTAAAGGAAAAAAAAAATCAGCTAAATAAGCTCAGTGGCGTACTTTAGGAGAGGCCTATGTCCAGCAGTAGACTAAAATAGGCTGATGATGATGATGAATTTAACCTACTTATATCGAAACTACATACGAAATGAAACTAATATCAACTCTAATAATTGAAAACCTATAACAAGTGAAACTCGTAATGAGCCTTAATTTAATTAAATATTATTTATGGCGTGAACTATTTAATTTTAATAATATGGAAGCATTCGTTACGTTATACGGTGTTTATATAATTCTCTGCGGATAGTATTTATTAACCGACTTTGAAAGAAGGAGGTTTGTTTCAAACGTCAAACTCGTAAAGATTTGGTGATGACTTTTGGAGACCGGTTCTCAATAAATGCTGGCACATTGCATTACTCTTATAAGTGTGAACTAAAGTTAGTTAGTTAGTTGGAGCGGGCTGTTTTCCGCAACTCGACGTCCTGTAAGTGCGCCTATTTTGAACTTGAAAAAGACAAGAAAAGAAAAAGAAAGAATAAAAGAGACTCGCGAACTTCGAAAACCAATTTCATTGTTCACTAGCGGACCCCTCAGACGTCGTCCTACCCGATATAGCAGTGCCACCTATCGGGTTCGAATATATCACGACTGATTCTCAGACCTAACGAATATACTTATAAGATTTCATAAAAATCCGTTGCGAAGAAGTTTGTTTTCTATTAATTTTTCTCTGCCTAAAAATCATCCTCGTACTTCAAGAAATATTCTAAAAAAATTATTAATGAAATCGGTTCAGCAGTTCATGCGTGATGGCATGACCAAGGGAAATAGGTATTCATTTTTATATAAATAGATTCCGTGTGAAATCCTCATTGAATCTCTACTCTTTCATATCGCATTCTATATGTGAGGGTGTTCAAAACTAGTAGCAGTTTCAGGGCAGATATTTTCTAAAGACAACACATTACAGCGGTCTAGGGCCTGAAATACCTATCTGATTTTACTTTATGTTTGTATGTTTTCTTATTGTTACAGTCAACACTAAAAACTGTACAATAAAATATATTTAACAAAAAACTAAAACAGATTTCGAAACTAAAAAAAGTAATAAATAAATTTACTTACCATAAAGTACCTTATTCGTATTTCGATTAAGTTAATCAGAAATTATTTAGTAAGTATTTCATATCATTTGAAGTCGGTGCCGAGTAAAACAATAACTACGAGTTTAAGTGTTATCAATCTTTCTCACAAAGTTTGTTGTAGTATTTACTTGGTACCGATTCCAAATAATATAAAATACCTACTTACTAAATCATTTCTGATTTTTTATTACTTTTTTTTCTAATGTTTAGTAGTATACGTATAGTATGTACTAATTATCTGTTTTCTATAACAATTATCCATAACATCAATTTGAATATCCGATTATCATCATTTACTTTTGGTATTGACTGTACAAATATAACAATAAGTCTAAAATTAATCTCTTTTGTTTTAATCTGTCATTAATTTTTCATTTATAAATATTCATTTTTGGTAAATCTTCGCAATTAGAATTCATTGTTCTAACTGTTTATTTATCAGTACCTAGATCGTAATATCTCAGTTTAAATTATCTGTAAGGTATGAAACAGGAGGATAGCTGTAGCAGCGGAGGCGCAGTGGTATCAGACTCGCTTTGAAATATAAAGACACAGGTTCGATTCCCGATCGTGCCCACACATTTTTGTGTGAACTGTTTCATCGCCGCAGCTCAATATCGGTAAAGAAAACCGGCATTTCTAAGAACTAATGATTAGACAAGTGACATCCACCAACTCTAACTCTACTTAGGTTACCCTAAGTAATGTAAATATGTTATTCAAAACAAACAAGTTGATAATAGCCCGTAGGGGCTATTATCAACTTGTTTTGATTAAGTTTATCTTACATAGTTAACCTTAGCATACCTACTACAAAGCAGTCAGACGATTTTACATAAGAATAATTATTTTTACCTTTGTCTTTTAATCGATACATAACTATCATAGTAACCGCACTATTTTCAAGTAGTTGACTAGTAAGGAGTAGTGCTATGACTGGTTGTAACTTTCCTTCTCAGGTAAATAGTGTTGGACTTGCAGTAAATAAAAGTATATACAACATACTAAATGGTTTAATTACTAGAAAAATACAATGCGCATAGAGCAAAGAAATGGGCGGGAAAAGTACCACAGACAGCAGATTAAATAACAAAGGAGAAGTAAGACAGTGCCTTTGACATGCTGAATTTGACTTTGAGTTCAGTAACATTGTGTTGAGTTCAGGAACTCTCTAACAGTGTTGTGTAAAGTCGGGTTACCGAATTATTTGATGTTATAATGTTTAAACATGCCAATCTTGATTATAAATGAGTACCTAATGACAATTACGTTTAAAAAAACATTAGTTATGTAGAAGGAGCTGCACTTCTCTTTGGTATGTATCTGAATTAAAATAATATGATTCAATAATTTGTATGTAATAAACAAACTGTTGCACTCCAAAGGTCAATAGTTGCTAAATAGGAAACCATAAAAGTCAAGTACTTTTGTTTGTGTGTGTTCCTTTATTTCAAACAAATATAAAGAAATTAAGAAGAAGGTAGTCTCTTTGTTTAACCTCTTTTGTTTAAGCTATCTTTTAAATTCGAGTCAACTTCTAATATCTAGCTAAAACATTCTTTTTTTCCTTAAGACATTTTAAGAACCACATGACAGACACAAAACATAAAAAGGCTGTACCTATAGCTTAACATTTGTTTAACAACAGACAACATCGAACTTGAAGCTGGCAAAATTGTAGTAACCTTCCAAAATTAACCAAAAAGAATTGAATACAATTAAAGAATCGTTTATAACCGTAAGGGGGCTAGTACACCATCTTGTTTAATTAATAAACAAGAAATGACAAATCGGACCTTCTATAAACGAAATCTTTGATAAATAACTCATTATCGAGCTACTATTTATAAAACCTTTAAATTTTATTAAATATGATAATAATTAACATTAGAAAATAATTATTGAAACACTTACCATAACCCCAAATTAGAGTAAGCACAAACAATGTTATTTTCGCCATGACGAAAACGATCACAGATTGGTACTAAATTAAATTATTGTTTGCGGAACCTGTTGTTGATAATGTGCTATTGTTATGTACACGCGAGTATAGCGGCTGAATGTCCGCTCTGTTATGCTATGCGTGGTATCCCGCGCATTATTTAATATTTCTCACTGTGCTTATCACATCACCAGAGAAACGGTAAGCGATCCACGCGTATAAATGATAATATTATTCTGGGACATTACCAACACACACGGTCATCTGGTCACCAGCTAAGCACAGCTTACGTTATGGAAACCAGCTAACTGCTATACACCTACGCATGTAATACTTTTCTTTTGTAAATATATGCATATATATAAACACAAATGTCTGCCTCGCGTGGGAATCGAACACACACCACGGCGTGAAAAGCAAGTACCTTACCGATCACGCAACCGGCCCGTCAACAATATAAATAAATATGTCGTGACATCATAGAATTGATCATTTTATGAAAAGGTTCCATTTCTAACTCTACTTTAGGAATTCAGGAACTCTATTGTAACTACTTTATTTTACATACTACTAGCTGCTCCAGCGAACTTCGTACCGCTTATTTATTAAAAAAAAATGTTCACTTAGGGGGATAAAAATAGATGTTGGCCGATTCTCAGACCTACTGAATATGCATAAAAAAATTCATAAGAATCGGTCAAGCCGTTTCGGAGGAGTATGGCAACGAAAACTGTGACACGAGAATTTTATATATTAGATTACAACTTTTTGAACATTTAATATATTTTTTTAAACCTAGCCACAATACTACCTAGCTATGACCCGTCTCGATCACTTTGGTCTTAGGTGGGTTCATATCTGACGGAAGATGCATCGAGCTTGTCATTTATTGTATTGTCATTGTACGCTGGACGCACTAACGCAACATCGGTTATGTGTCAAAGGTTGAATGTTTTGCTAATCTGTTCTAGGGTTACGTGACCGATGATACGCAACGTATCTTCCGTCAGATATGAACCGACCCTAACACCCAATCGATGAAGCGTTAATCCGTCTGTCAGATATAGATATTATGCCACTTGTATGTCGTCCGACAATTGGAACAGACTACGCTTAACACATAACTCATCATCGGTTAAGTGTGAAAGGTTGAATATTTGTCTTTTCTGAAGATACGCGACTGATAACTATTACGCCGCGCATTTTCCGTCAGATATATGCCGACCCCTAAATAAAGAAAACCACATTAAATTCGGAGCACTCGTTTAGGTCCGAAACCCACATACTTGTACATGGATACGACAAATTTAGAATTTTTTGTCAGGGGTTTAAATTACTAACTTCCCACGCCATTATACATAGACTATAGAGGATTACTTCTGAAACTTAATCCACCACCTTAATCCCGCCTCTGCTGTTCCTGTCACCAAGTATCAACAACGGCGCTGAGAAGAGACTCGGGATTTGAAACCAGCCAAGTCCCGGGACACATAAACTCTTGAATCCCGCACGAATTTAATCAGTAAGATAATAGGAGGACTTGTAAGTTAGATTGTCTATTTCCCTTCCGGCAAAACAGGAGACTGCGTGGAGAAAAAAGGAAAGATTTAAATTGCCTCATCAAGATGGACTAAGCACCTGGGGACTATTAGAGCAACTGCAGCAGTGCAGTAATAATCGTGGCAAAATAAAGAATTACTTTTAGTAATGTAATTCCGGCTCGAAACATCCGGGAGCATAGTCTTTAATAAATTCCTTAGCACTTCCATCTAGGGGCTTGCATACGTACCTACCTATCTGTTCTTACTAATGAAGACCTAAAAGGTAGTGCAGTTAGGCAAGGTTTATTAACATTTCAATAGACATTATATTTAAATCATTAGTACAGGAAAAAGGCAAGGGGAATGATGGTGGTTTATTATCAGACAAGTTGTGATGAAACACAAGCCTATTTTTCAATTAAAAAAAATCCAAATTCCTTCTCCTTATCCCAGGGAGATACAATGCTCTGTAACATTATAGGTAGGAATACCTTTCTGTTGACGATATACGACCTCTATGCAGAACATAGAAGCCTTGAACTGAAGGAGTTAGCATTATAATTACTAGATAATGCAAATCGATCAAGTTAGTTGTCTTTGTTGATACAGATTACTTAGACGCAATCTGTAATTCAAAGGATGATGTCGCTCTCCAAGAGCTGCTCTCCTTTATCTCTTTTAATTATCTTGGCAAATTGCGCCAAGGTTTATTATTAACAATTCAATAGACATTATATTTAAATCATTAGGACACATTGGGGGTACAGCTACAGTAATAACTCCTTTGTATGCATAGTTGCCTACATACCTACAGCCTTTTGATGGAGGTTGAGCATTAGTACTTTTCTATGGACTCAGGCTCTTCTAACAGGTTTTTGGGGGCTGAGTTAGCTTTGACCGAGGGAGTGCACCTTTTATCTAAATTGTCACACGTGGTTCCGAGTGGTGCAAATCAGGTGCAACAAACTGGTGGTAGCGTTCGGTCGTGGTTAGTGACTTCGAACTAGAAAAAGGTCTGACAAGAGCAGCATATCTATTACTCATCTTTGTTACGTCATCCTTTTAAAGCAATAGCGGTCATCCTTCCTTTATTTGAATAACGAAGCAGCGAAGCCTATGCCACTAGATCCTGGGCACTGTCATATCATGCTTTTCTAGCACCTTCTCACTTTGCCTTTGATATCTCTTTGATATCTAATATCTTGATCCGATTCGTCATCAGACTCTTCAGAGTCCTTTGGTGTTAAAGGATAAAGAATTTTTTTATATCCAACAACTTTTTTTCCTTTAATACAATTTTCAATTCAAACTTCTTTACAAAGACATTTTTCTGTATTAATAAACAAAAATTGTATTGTTTAAACCGTGAGTATGCTGGATCTATAAACTATTTGTAAGTAGTACTTTATGGCAACGTCCGTTACATGATTTAAACGGAAAATACATTATTTCATGGTTCTAATTGACAAGGTCCGTTAATTATGGGACAAACACAAGATACACTAGTTCATAGTTCTAATTGGCAAAGTCCTTTTTAAATGGCATATGTAAATTTAAACAAATTAGAGATAAAAATACAGTGATATTGTCGAAACAAATCAAGTTATCTAACACGTTATACCGTATATTAATTTTCAAGTAACAAAAACAAAAAAGCACAAGATTAAGAAATAACCCACCTTTTTAAAAAAATTCCACCCGCCTGTTGGACTTTTTCAAATGGATGTAACGAGCTATGAAAACGAAAAAAATTGTCTACTTAACCCAATAAGAAACGCGCTCAAGGAACGCGTATACCTAATTTATATCTGTGTGCATTTAAATACAGCGTCCTGTAAAACGGACAGAATCAATTTAAGGGTAAATGAATTGAAGGCAAATACAAAATGATCACAAGGCAAAACGCTTTCGCTTACTTACCATACAAATTTGAAACCTACCAAAGTCAATGAGCAATTAGTTTTTGATATCGTTGCTCAAAGATTTTAGCAGGAGTTCTCCGATATCGATAGGAACTCTCGAATACGATCGACTGTACAAAGGTACCTAAGAAAGTACGTTAAGGCCCGGTTGCGCGTGTAAGTAAATATTTTTTCAAGGCGTTTTTAGAATTCTTAAGTCCCTACTATACTACTATAAATGTAATATATATGAAATGAAAGTAATATAATGAAAGTAACTCTGTCCTCTACGCTTTCTTTAACGCCTAAACTACTAAACCGATTTAAATTATATTTGGCACAAATATAGTCTTGAGTGTGAGACATAGACTACTTTTATCTTTATATCTACCGTGCAGGTGAAGCATCACGTTGCATTTGACGATGTGTCTGACGATTTTGGGATCAGAATATCAGGATATACAAAGAATTGGGTGGATTCTTAAAAAAATAATTGTTTAACATTTACTTACTCATCTTTAATTAACAATAATAATTATAATCACAGATATCGCCGACAATAATCTCATGTGAACTTCATGTTTATACATTTTAATTTTTTTTAACATCAGACTACAGTCCATTAGTGTTAGGTACATTTTATGTAGGTATTTTGTGTGGTTATACAAAAAAGTTAAAGCATAAAAATCTAGTTACACTCGAGTCGGAATTACACTCAAAAATTTCAGTGCGATTTTATTATTTGTTGTATTATCAGCATTAGAAAATTTAGTCTTTGTGATTGCACTATGGTACACTTAATTAACACAGCCTGCTGACAAACAGAGAGGCGGACAGTGGCTCAGAATAAAACGCTAAAAAGTAAAACCTCATTACACAAAAACAACATTTTTTCTTTTTTTTTTGTTATTTATCTGTGTTTATTTAACAAGTGATATATTTACCTTTTTAAATGTTAATTAAGTAACTTATGTCGTTATATTTATAACTTCTACTATTTAATGGTTGATGAAATTTTTAGTATCATGAATGACTGGTAATTATTTACATACTTTAGGCTAAACTGAATTAAATAAACATAAACTATCGAACTAAAACGTTGAACAAAGTCCAGGAAACCCTTCCCCCTCTTTCTCTCTGTCTTTTTCTATTAGTTCAAACGATTGTTTATAAGTGTGCGGAAATTCGACTCAATTCTATGATCTAAACTATTTTTTTGACCAATTTTAAGAACTTCGTTTCCATCGGGAGTTTCGCGACCTTTTTTCGATGAATTTAGTGTATATTATTTATTTATCTATAACTTTGGATTAAAATCGTATTCTTGAACTTTTCCATCATCGTTAATAACTTTGTGACCGCCGCTGTGTTCAGTTTTCTGTCCGTTGATGTTTGACGCTGATTGGAAAGTGTACTCAGCTTCTCCGTACACGTGGCCGCCCTGTGGTGGTTTCAAATTTCGAACGCCGTGGAACGATATTGGCTGAAAAAAAAAAACTTATGTGAATACATAAAATATAAAAAAGAAAGCTAGAAATAGATGTGCCCTTTGGTCAAATAATTTTTTCAAACTAGGTTTAAGACGACACTTGTTTTGTCATAAGACCAGACTTCTTTGCGTTTCAAATAAGAATAGGACTGGTAATCCGCCATCTTGGACCGGAATGCGCAACAACTTCACATTTTTCAGTACGGAGGACAAAAATGTTTGTTTGATATAATAATCACATCTAGATAAAAAAAAATTCAAATGCGTATGCTGTTCCAGTGAGATTGGAAATTTGGAGTAGACTATTTAAGGTACGAACATATTTTATTAAATTCGAACGAAAAAAAGAGACAAAATCCATTAAAACTACCCTCTATAGTTAAAATGGACTTTGTCTTTTTCTTTCTCTATAAAAAAAATGAATATTCCTACGCAACGATTTAGTTTCATTTTAAAACACGTAGGTAAACTTACTTTCCAGTCTGGATTGGTTGCCAAATCGGTATTTATTCTGAAATTAGAGAAAAAGCAAATGTAAAAAATTTCCCAAAAAAATTACTTTAAACCATCTTTAATCGCTAATAAAAAAACATATTTTTTATTTTTATTTTATAAGCCCTTATTTCTATTTTATAAATATAAGAATATAGATTATATAGATCGATCAGGCGAGAGATCTATAGGATGAGGAAGAACTTTTTCTCCTCTCGTCTTTCGATATGGCCGTAATGTAAAAGAACAACACCATCTGTTTATTATCCATACAAAAATACGCGTAAACTAATGTTTTGTTTTGTTTTTTTTATGTTTTTCTTATCGTCGTAATCGACGATATTGAAAGACGAGAGTAGAAAAAGTTCGTGCTCCCCTTATACCTGTTGTAGGAAAACTGGAGATATTAGCGAGATTGATTAGCGAGCAGTGATGGCGCAGCGGTATCCGTCTCTCTATTTAAATATAAGGTTACCGGTTCGATCCTTAGGTGTGCCCCACATCTTCGTGTGAATTGCTTCATCACCGCTGCTCAATATCGGTGGTCAACATCGTGAGGAAACTAGTATTTCTAAGAACTGATCTTTCGAGAAGATGTGATATCCACCGACCCGTACTTAATTAGCGTGTCCACACACGCTGGCTAAGTGTGGCCTAAACTCGTAAGATAGTTAAGAGAAGACCCGTGCCCACTACGTGGCACACTAAAAAGGGTTGAAGTGAGATCGATTTAAATATAGTGAAAATGTAACGGACACTTATTCATCTCATGATTACAATGCGTAAGTTTTTTTGGCAGGTTTGTCATTTTAATGCTGTTCGATGTAATCAGATCCCGCACTTTCATTCGACCAATCAGGGAGGAGATGGTTTTATTTTTTAATAACACTGACACTGCTACTGTCGTTGTGCTAATGAATATTCTATACTGTTTTATCCAACTAACTCCTATAAAATAGATTTTTTTGAGTTACGCAATATGAGCCTTCACTGACGATATGAAAAGTGTAAGACCATTCTACGTTATTTGAGCCATATGCAATAGTATTGTGACGTTAGTAATAGAATTGTGACGTTTGAATGTTAATAAATCAATTACCCTACAAAATAATATTATTATTTTTCAATTTTTATTTCATTAGCTGCCATAAGGGCTCTCAATGCTGACCTTGCATCAGGATATTTCTGGGCCTGTAGCATTTCTTTCGGTCTTTAGTTATCGCTGCGCGATGTAGGACGTTGCGTTTACCTATAAATAAACTAGATGGGTACTTATTTACTTACAATTGCTGTACGTGGTCCCAGTTACCGGACTTCGCTGCTGCTATGATATCTTCATAAGAAACCGGCATCGCTGAAACAAGAATAATACAACTGAAACTATAATGTCTTGTGTAAATGTGTTTCCATAATGTTATAAACTTTGTTGTCGCAAGGGATTTAAGCCGGGGAGGCTTAACTCCAGAGAAATAAAAGGTAAAAGTAATGAAATTACTACAGACCACTCGTTGCAAGTCGTGCGTTGAATGGTAGACTCTTATGACATTCTGAGAATACGGATATTAGTTTTCAATCGACATAATGTCGAGTTTGAGATAGTTAAATGTCTAAAGCGCGAATGTCAGGATCCTTAAGTTTAGTTCTGCACTTCAAGTAATTTTTAATTGAATTTTCGGACTAGCTTCATCAGACTTTAATCAGAAGTACGTAGAATGATTTGATTGACGTAAGATGGAAATTTAATTAACATTGACTCATAAATTTATATTGCATCGAACTACCTATATCACGCTAATTAAGTCGCAAGTGGTAGCTGTAATTAAGAGCACAAAAATAATGACCCTGTACTCCTGTAGCCTGCGATGACTCCTGGCGCTGACATGAACTAAGTAGTCATTTTGTAGGCGTATACCCACTGATAGGAAGGAAATAACTTTGCGCTGGTAGACGGCTACCTGCTTTCTTTCTGTATATTCTCTCAGGGAATACAGGGCCCGGTGTTTTTCTTAACTGTTTGAATCGAAAAAGTGTAAGCTATATGTAGACTACACGCTGGCCAAGTATGGGTAGAGGATGTCACAAATTCCTGGAATGATTAGTTCTAAGACATAATGATGTGACCAATCTAACCGAATTCGGTTAAAGCGACCACTTTGACTCCTATTTTGACGTTGTGCTCTCGTGTGACAGATGTAATCGATCTTCTTATTAAGGACCCCACAAGGGACAATAGTATTCTGTAGAACATGATATTGTGAGTTTTTGGGCAGCAATCATGCACACCTCTGATACTTGTTATCTGTCAAAGCCACTCGAGATTCATTATATCCAAACCCTTTTTTACCTTTATACTAAGTGGTCTGGCAATCATGGGTTCTTAATCCATTAATCTTAACCAAGGTTCTAAGGAATACTGAGCAATTGAATCTCTACAGTTCAGATTCCTATCCTTCCTATTAATATTATAAATGCGAAAGTTGCAATGGATTTGTGGATGTAAGTTTGTTACTGAAAAATACAATATTTTTTTTGGGAGATTTGTGTTGTAGTTTTGTGCATTACTACGTAACGTGGTAGGGTAGGCGTCATAAAAGAAAATTATGCGTCTCAGTTTACTTACCTAGAGTTGCATAGTAACAAGTCCGGTCTAAGCTTAATCTTCGTTACAATAAGACTGTTGCGTTATACATATAATGATGTTATAATAGATTCAGTATTATCAAACTTGTGCTGAGGTCAAATAACGGCCATGACATAACTTACAGACATATGTTAAAAATGTGCAATGTTTAAGGTCTACCACTAATCTGCGCTACTTGTTTAAAAAACCCACTCAGCGATAAAAAACGACGTAAAAAGCGCTAGATTTTGTTAAAACAAAGGAAGCATAAAATACATAATAATATTATTACCCACAAAGCAGAGAAGCGGTAATTGGAAGTGGTTTAGGTAGATACCTAAACCACTTCCAATTACCGCTTCTCTGCACACGAATTCAGACCAGATGGTCTGAATTCGTGTCGGCAAATAAAATTCAACACGATAATGTAACAATTTCAGTAGATAATTAACACGCCAATTAGCTGATATTAGTAGTAAATATCTGGATGACCGAACTTTGCACGGTATTTTTTTTTTATATGACATTTTCTAAAAATGATTCCTAGCTAGATCTATTTATCGCCCCCGAAACCCCCTATATACTAAATTTTATGAAAATCGTTGGAGCCGATTCCGAGATTCCAAATATATACAAGAATTGCTCATTTAAAGATATAAGATAAAGTAAAGAAAGGAAAATTTTGAAAGTGTTTTTATTTATTTATTAATGATAGATATCACGGGACATTGACACACACGGCCATTTGATCCAAAACCAACAAACTAAGCAGAGCTTGTACTATGAAAACGAGATAACTGATATTATAGGTACTATAGGCTGACCATTTAACTCACGTATCGTCATCTGAGGTACAAAGTCATAAAACATTAATTAAATCTCTTAGAGAACTATTTAACCACAGATAAAAGTATTGTAAGACTATTCGTCACTAATATCCATATCACTTGAATCATCATCACTGTCTGCGCAGCTTGAGGAGTCAGAATCTTGGCGATAGGCGATACGCGAGTTAAACGGCCGGCCTATACCTTTATTTTATAAATACATACTTAATTTAAGTAAGCTCACCCAGGCTAAAGTCAAACAAGCCTGTTCACAAATGTCTGTTTTGGATGGGGATCGAACTCAAGATTTAAGACGTGAAAACCAAGTATCTCACCGCCACGCCACACCGTCCATTCGTACAATCTTAGTTACATTAGTACAATCTAATTTCCCAACTACTCTTATTATTTTTCGGATTAAATTCATGCGGAATCCAAGACAGGTATCCCTGACATGGCCGGATTAAAATCCAAGTCCCTTTACACCGCCTCTGTTGGCCCTGGCTCACAGAAGCAGCAATATAATTAAGTCCCAAAAAAGTCCGTTGTGAGGAAGTTTGTGGTATGCCATATCTATGCCCAGGAGTTATTCCATGAGAATGCACCAGATATCACGTTGGTCAAGTTGCTCTAACCGTCCCACAGAGGAAAATGAAGAAATAGAGAGTGCAGTGTGCACCTATACAGTGTGTCGCGGAATCGGGGATAGTATTAACAAAAGAGGCTATATAGGTCACTTATAATTTAATCACTGGTCCCAATTAGATTTTTTCAAAAAAACTATTGTAATTCAATATAATGCAAACAATGCAATATTTGTAATGAATTTCGTAAGTCTTTTATTAATCCCTGTACCTATAATTCACTGTTACTAAATTAATAAATAATTAATGACTCTATATTCATATTCGTGTACATTGGTTTTGGGTAACTGGAATCTTTTTAAAATAATACAGAGTCTCTATTTTCAATATTATCCCCGAATCTGGACTGCACCCATTATTTCATGACACACATAAGTACTATTTATTATATATGTTGTATTTATACATACCTTTTGGCTATGACTACTCATTCTAATGGGACTTATTTTGCCACTGGAATCCCGTCACAGCTTCTCTTGTAAGCCAGAATCGACAGAGACGCCCCATGAAGACACTCGGGATTTGAACCCAGCCAATTCTCGGGACACCTATTACTGTTTTGGATCCAGCACGAATTTTATGAGAAAGATACGAGGGAGTTGGAAAGTTAGATTGTTCACTTCCCTCCAGGCAAAGCGTGGACTAAGCATCACGGATAATGTAATCTAAGGGGCCTATTTGAGTTGGTTCCAGTAAAAATTATGGCTAATTCGTTTAAAAGCATGAAAATTGCACCGTTTGCTACAAAACTGGTATAATACACCGCTCCAAATAATGTTAGTACCTTAGCGAGCAAAATGTTACGTTCATGCTGCAGAAAGATGCTTACAGGATGTGACGTGCTGATTGTTTATACTGGTTTTAAAAAAAATGGTGTAGAACACTGACAAAATGGAGATTTTACTAAAGTGAAAGAAAACAATAAATTTTTAAAATTGCCATATCCTACCTATGACAAATTGGACAACACAGTGATGAACCTCGATCCACAGTTTCGCTGACTAGTCAGCTAATGATAATTTACTATATTTAAAATGCGACTAATAGATGGTATGGTGTAGTAAATAAACCGAATGTAAATAATCGGATAGATGAAGCTACTGAAGCGCTAACAAGTAGGTAACACTGCTGCTAATCAAATTTGACATTTTTATAAACAACTTAAAAAGTTGACATCACCTATTATGATATAATATTTGATATGTTTTTGACTTTAAGTATAGGTACATATTAATAAGTATACCTGGGTGACCGAGCAGTACCATGACTGTGTTTTAAAATAATTTTCCCGGTCCGACAAAATTTTTAACTTAATAGCCACGTTAGATAAAGTACTTAACACTAAGCAGCGCTCAAAAACACGGAAGGCCTCTAAGTTGAAGTGGGATTGGGCTGGCCATGTTTGCAGTAAGGCAAGCGAGCTGTGGGCAAAGATAGCCACAGACTGGCATCCAGATACAAGGAGGAGGCGTCGTGGTAGATTGAGACGGAGATGGCGGGACGAAATTAATAAATTCTTGGATAATTGGATAATTTGATGGATTGGTGGACGCGTGGAAGGTGTTAGGGGAGACCTTTGGAAGGTGTTAGGAGAGGCCCAGCAGTGGGAAGATTCGGGCTAGTAATAATAATAATACTAATAACCACGTTAGGTTAATTAAAATGTAGTGATTTTCTTAAGTTTAGTGTTTTATTTATTACTTTTAAAATTTAAATTTTTAGTTTGTTTATTCATTTTATATTTAAATCAGTAACATGTTTTCATAGCCACGTTTGGATATAAACGACGTGAAGGTATTTACAAAGTGGTCTCCTACTAATTTAGTAGGTATGTTCTTTTATAATTTGGGAAAATTTGTAAAGATAAAAATAATTATATCCGCCAACCGACATTTGCTAACCAACCACTAACGCAGGAGATATTATAGTGCTGTATACGCAAACACAGACCAAGTGCACTCACTATTTCTCTACAAAGTTAGTCTCTAGTTTCAAAGTTCGCTGGGATCGGGGGCAAAATCGACGGCTTAACGTGCTTTATGGGGCATTGATTATCGTCTCTCAACTTCTTGACTAGGTACGAGTAATGAGAAATTAATAAACTCTCAACACTCTTTATAGTATGTCGTGGGATTCGAATCCGCGACTGTAACGAGAGACAGACACATTGACATGAGTTATTTATGTCATTGGAATCAGTATCTTGACTATCTCGACTCTGACTATGTTTATAACTTAGTTACGAAAAAAAATGTCAGATGTGCTCTTTTTCATTACGTCGTCAGCATTGTCCCTTACTCCAACGAGACTTGAGAGGATATAGAATGTTTGACACTTTCACGACAATACAGCTAGCAAAACCAAGCATCAATCTTCACAAACTTTTTAACACATTAAAAATTTAGGAAATAGGATATACGCGGGCTTAAATCTGAATAAAAAAACGTTAAGAGTTATGTTTACTAAATACCTTTTACATTTAATCGGCTAGCAGATAGTAGATACTATTGTACTATGAGAAACAAAGACCCATCAAGAATTGGACTCGTGTCGTACCGTGACGAGTGATAATTGATTTCAACAAACTTTTGATTTTACGCATCTAACTATTTATGTTTCCGCGTTCAAAACAAACATAGTTGTAATTACGTTATATCACAACTAGTTTTAATGCAGTTGCTTTACAAACACAATAAAAATATCAATAAAAATAATATTATTAATTACCATTAATATATTACCAAAAAAACTAGTAATTTGCATACATAAAAATCTAGCGAAAATGGATTTTAAATTAAGGCATTAAAGATGCGTAGTTTTCTTACGTGTGTGTTTAATTAAGTAAAATTGTGTGGCTTACCTTGGATCGTGGCAACAATAACCACTAACACTAATGTTAACGCGATTTTGGACATTTTGTGTGAATAAATCTAAGACGCGTGTAAACGGTACGACTTCCTGCGATTAAATGCCTTACGTTTGCGTATAGCAGGCTTATGTATTGATTGAGATTACCCTTAAACATTATCCTTATGGTGGTTGTTTATAAGCCCAGATTACTTTTTTTTTTTATTCTTCGGTAGCCTGGCGCTTGACTACAACTTGCCTGATGTTAAACGATGATGTAGTCTACGATGGAACGCGCCAGCCCTGTATACCGATTCACTCATGATTACGAAGGATTATCGATTTTCAATGTTGACTATCCACTATTATTATTCTTATAAAGAAATAATATTTGGATGGATGTGTAGAGAGAAAAATCTAGTGACAGTTTGCAATTTTTAAGAATCTGGGTTTGAAATTCCGAAAATAAGGAAAAATTTAAGATTTTATTTATATAGTACAAAAATCTTACATTCGAGTTTAAATTCAACGCGATTATCTGTTATTGATATAATTTTTTGTTTAAATACTAGAGGTTCGTTGCCATAGTCTTATGCGTGTTTGTTTAATATCCACGCAATCTGGCTGGCTCGCCTTAGAAAAATAATGTTGCGGGTTCGAATCCTAGTCATGGCCACACATGTATGTGACAATTGTTTCATCGCTGCTGCTCTATATCGGTGAAGGAAAACATCGTGAGGAAACCGACATGTCCAAGAACTAATCATTCGAGGACATGTGACACCCACCAAATCGCACTTGGCCAGCGTGTGTGGATTAAGGCCTAAACTCTATCAACTCTTAAGATAGTTGAGAGCACGGGTCTTGTGCTCAGCAATGGGACACTAAAAAGGGTTGAAGTGATAAAGTGCACTACAAAAATAAATTACCTGTATCTGTTAATTTGAAGTCGGTGCTAAATCGTTAGGCACTTAGGACGAAGAGGAAGATTTGTGGGATTTTAGCACTGACCTCAACCGACAGTTTTATTTATGAGTTTTTAGAAGACGGTTCTTTTTTTTAATTATGTAGAATATAATGGCCTTAGATTACACTACCCGTGGTGCTTAATCCATTTTCATTAAGAAATTTTTAACCTCTCTTTTATTCTTTATGCTGTATCCCGTATTGCCTGGAGGGGTAGACTATGTAACTTTCCAATACCTCCTATTATCTTTCTGATTAAATTCATGCGGGATCCAAGATAGTTTAGGTGTGCCGGGACTTAGTCGGGTTCAAATCCCGAGTGTCTTCACGGCGCCGCTGTCGATCCTGGCTTACATGAGTAGCAATGGCGGGATTGCAGTGGAGGGTTTAGAGTATAATGGCAGCAAAAGTAGCTTATTAGCTTTCGGAAATAAATCAGCTGTATAATAGTGGAAGAATTTTTCAAAATCGTTCATCCAAACAAACTCTTCAGCTTTATAATAATAACAATCTATCTTATATCTTTAAATGAGCAATTCTTGTATATATACAATTGGAATCTCGGCTCCAACGATAAAATTTTGTATATAGGGGGTTTCGGGGGCGATAAATCGATCTAGCTAGGAATCATTTTTAGAAAATGTCATTTAAAAAAAAACATACCGAGCAAAGCTCAGTCATCTATCGGCTCCAACGATTATGATAAAATTTAGTATATGGGGGGTTTCGGGGGCGATATATCGATCTAGCTAGGAATCGTTTTAAGAAAATGTAATTAAAAAATACCGGGCAAACTGGGTCATCCAGATATTAATATAAAAATGAATCGCAAAACGTGTTGGTAAGCGCATAACTCAAGAACGGCTGAACAGATTTCGCTAATTCTTTTTTGAGAATGTTTCTTGAAGTACGAGGATGGTTCTTACGAAAAGAAAAAAAACAACCCCCTCAGAAACAGCTTGATCGGTAGGTCTGAGAATCGGGCGTAAACTATTTTCGGCCCAGTAGGTGGCACTGCTTTACCGGGCAGGACGACGTTTGCGGGGTCCGCTAGTAATAATATAATATATAGTGGGACATTAACACACACGGTCATCTGATCCCAAACTAAGCAGAGCTTGTACTATGAAAACCAGATAACTAGAAATATAGGTACTACCTACATAAAATACTTTTCTTTTGTAAATACATACTAAACTTATATAAAGATAATTACACCCAGACACAAGACAAACAAACATGTTTATCACACAAATGTTTGACTTGGGTGGGAATCGATCCCACGACCTGTGGCGTGAAAAGCAAGCATCTTACCGGCCACGCCACCCGGCCCGTCATCGAGATCTTATATCTTCTATATCTATCTATATCTATATATATAAAAATCAATTGCTGTTCGTTAGTCTCGCTAAAACTCAAGAACGGCTCAACGGAGATATCTTATCTTGGTCTTGAAATGTTCGTGGAGGTCTAGGGAAGGTTTAAAAGGTGAGAAAAATTCGAATAATTGCCGGGAAAACCCTAAAAATAGCCCTTTTCTTTTTCCCATACAAACGTTTTGATTGAGTGTTCTAAGCATGGAAAGTCTGGCAAGAGTGTGTTAAAATTTATGATTCTTAAAATTTTGTCTAATACCGATGTCTACCCGTGCGAAGCCGGGGCGGGCCACTTGTATTAAAATAATATCAAGTAACGTCATAATATTAAGTAGGTATAGATAAATTCTCACTCAGGAATATACTGGAAAATCTAGCATGCATAAAATAAAAATATAAAAACAGGAAACTGCGAACATTATTAGACATAATAATAGTTGTAAATATAAAACAGACTATGTTCGCGCCTGTCGCAAATAAATAGCAAGACTTACATAAATACTACGAATCTAATCGTCGTGTTGCTATGATTCACTTTTTTTCTCGAAACTATTGTCGGGTAGACGAATTGTACTTAACAACATCTTCTCTTACAATTTCTTTTAAATTAAAATAGTATTACCTAACAAAAAGGGCTTTCATTGTGTCCATACGAGACATAAAGTGGCGACCGTAACATTACCTGCAAGATTTCTGATATACATCGAAGAAACAAAATAAATACGAGCAAAATCATATTGTGACGTCGACGGCCAGAACCTATTCGCCGCGATTACGAAGATTTCAATGTTCCAACTTCAACTTTGGACTAAGGAGGATTGAGAATTGTGTACCAGCCAATGCAGCCAAGCCGGACAGTGACGATAATCAATAAATTCATCATATAATACCACTCCGCAGCCAGGCCATTGCAGCTAAGTGCCCTTCCTTTCACTTCATCCAATAGTTCCCTCATTTCATACCGAATACCACTTCATTTGAGAAAATAAGGTGCAATACACCCAAATACTTGTTTATTTTCCAAGTATTAACGTCAAAATAGCCTCATAATCTATTATTTCAGCAATAAAATACAAATTAACTTCATTCATCTATCTACCTATACCTACCTAATAATTTATTTTTCTAAAAGCTGTTTGTTACAACTATATCAAGTTCATACAATCACTTCATTAAGTTTACGTAATTATCGTACCTTCTAAAACAAATTTTTGCCTATATAATTAGGTAAAGGCCCTTTTATGCAAATATTAAAATTGTCAAATTACTACCTACCTACCCTAAACAAATTTTACTAGAATTTTGTCCAAGTAAATTTTACTTTCCCGTTCCTCATAATAATAAAACTATAATTATTTACGCGATATAAACACAACGTTTGCCGAACGTTTCCAGGATCGCCGATACTACTTACTGGGCGCATGACGACAACGCATTGATAACCAGTCCCGTTATCTTTGTTTACGTCGCGAGGTGAGCGCAACTAGTGGATCAACCCGGCGCTGCCTGCCAAGTTCAGCCTATTTGAGGAGCGTGAGAAGTTTTAATTTTATTATAAACTATTTCGCTTTCATTCCTTAGTTAACTAAATATTATACCTACAAAACTAAAGTACCTACCTACTTAATAAAACTATACTACACATTTAATTTATTTGAAACTAAAACTAATAATAGACTATTTTACATTTTTATAAACTAAAGAACAATGGCTAAATATGCAAGTGATGGAAGCGAAATGAAAGGTGAAAATCTATCGATTTTGCAAGGACTTATTACAAGGCGCAGTTCGATTAAAGGACAAATAACAAAATTTAAAAACTATCTATCTATTATATCATCAAAATCAACGTTAAATCAAATTGAACTGGCCGAATTAAACTTAAAATTAAGTAAATTTGAAACTTTATCACACAAATTTGATGACTTGCAAGGTCAAATAGAAGTTTTAAACTCAGGTAATTTATCTGATGAGATCGATGAGAGGGACGATATCGAGCAGTTGTTTATTGTTAACATAGCCTCCGCTCAGAGTGTGATACAAAAACAGAACTTACATTTAAAGTCGGAAGAAGCTAATAAAGATCTCAATACTTCTTACATCTCTTCTCAATGTTGTCCCAATCATAACGAGTTAAGTTTCAAATTACCTCAAATTCAGATAGCTAAGTTTGATGGCACCTACTTTCGATGGCTTGAGTTCCGCGACACCTTTCTATCTTTAATACACAATAATGAACGCATTTTACCTATACACAAATTTCATTATCTTAGCACCTATTTAGAGGGAGATGCTGCTAGAATAATATCCAACTTAGAGGTATCTAGTGCTAACTATGAGACAGCCTGGTTGCTATTATGCGAACGTTATGACAATAAACGTCAATTAATCAAGTATCACTTAAATTCTTTACTTAATGTGAATACTTTCACTCGTGAGTCTGAACGATCATTAAGGTTCCTGGTTGATCATGTAACGAAAAACCTACGTGCATTATCTAGTCTAGATCAACCCACTGACCACTGGGACATATTAATCATTCACATTATGTGTACTAAGCTTGATAGTCGGACACTAGCTAAGTGGGAGGAGTATCGCAACGGTTTGGATGGTATTCCTAATTTAAAACAATTTTATAAATTTTTAATTAATCGAGCTGACGTTCTAGAAACATTAAATCGAAACAAACCTGATGTTTACACTAAACCTACAAATACCGTTCAAACTGCAAAACCTTATCGCTTACAAACTAAATCTTTTGCGTGCTCATCTCGTGACAGTTCTGTCCCTAATTTACTAAAATGTATCATTTGTTCTGGAGACCACAGAATTTATGACTGTCCAATTTTTAAGGCCAAAGGTGTAGAAGATAGAAAATCTGAGGTTTCAAGATTGAAATTATGCAACAACTGCCTACGTCAAGGTCACTCTGTTCGCGATTGCCGGTTAGGACCTTGCCGTGAATGTAGACGCAGGCACAACAGTTTACTACATACTTCTTCTTCTACTCTCTCCGTAACAAATGATACCCCTCTTCAAGCATCTATATCTAATTTCTCTAAACAACATTGCGATTCAGTTATTTTATCTACAGCATTAATTGAAGTCTGTAATCCTGTAACCAACAAGATTGAGACCGTTCGTGCCTTACTTGATTGCGGGAGTCAGTCTTCTTTTATTACAAAGTCTCTTCAAAAAAGACTAGGCTTAAATACAAATATTATAAACAAATTAAATATAATAGGTATCGGAAACGCTTCTAATAATCAGGTGACTGAAAGCTGCTTTGCCAAACTAATTTCTTTACAAACTGATTTCAGCATCACTGTCAACTGTTTAGTGCTTCATGAACTAACAGGAGAGCTACCAAAATCATACCTAGACATCAATCAATACAGTTCATTACTAAAAGACTTTAAGCTAGCTGATCCTAACTTTAATAAACCGGCAGCAATTGATATTCTGCTCGGTGCAGACATATTCTGGGATATTCTTGGCTGTGAGCAACATACTCTTGGTCCTAAACTTCCTAAATTAAGAAGCTCCCAGTTTGGTTGGCTTATAGCTGGTCCTATGTATACAACATCTAAACAATCTTCTAATATTCAATGCCATCATGCTACTACCGATTCAGATTCATACGAAAGCTTAAATAAACAAATTGCTAAGTTCTGGGAGTTAGAGGAACTCCCACCAAAGATTTCTTTTAGCGAAAGCGAGCAAGAGTGTGAAAGCCATTTTAAAACTCACACCACTCGCCTACCTTCAGGCAGGTTTTGTGTAAAGCTACCCCTGAAAGACTCACCAGATTGTTTGGGTGAGTCCTATAATCTCGCTAAGAGACGACTGCTTACTTTAGAAAGGCGTTTTCATAAGCAGCCCAATGTCAAACAACAATACGTAGATTTCCTTCGGGAATATACTAATCTAAATCATCTGTCTGAGTCACCTATCATTAAACCTGTACCTTCTTATTTTTTGTGTCACCATGCTGTATTCAAAGAAAGCAGTGAAACTACGAAGGTTCGTGTGGTGTTTGACGGATCCGCTCCTACTACTTCAGGTTTTTCCCTAAATGATATTCTCATGATAGGCCCAAACATGCAGGATTCCCTTTTTTCCATTCTAATCAGGGCTCGTCAGTACAAATACGTGCTCACTGGCGACGTTGAAAAAATGTACCGCCAAGTGCAAGCACACGATGAAGACCAAAACCTTCAGTTGATTTTATGGAGAGAAGACGAATCCATGCCTATCAAAACGCTAAAGTTAAGTACTGTAACTTACGGACTTGCAAGTTCCAGCTACTTGAGCACAAGATGCCTTTGGCAGTTAGGTGAGGAGTGCGATGATCCGCGAATCAAAAATATTATACAGCACGATTTCTACGTCGACGATGTCTATACAGGCTGTGATTCAGAGCAAGAGTTATTCTATATACATAAATCATTAATAGAAGCTTTAAAAAAAGGTTGTTTTAACCTACGTAAGTTCAAAACTAACTTACCTTCTCTATTTAAGTTTACTAAAGCTGACAATACTGATAAACTAATTACTAGTGAGGCTTCCAGCACCCTAGGTATGGGCTGGAACCCAACTTCAGACGACATGCATTTTACATTCAAAATTCCTCAAGAAAATTGCGTCTTAACCAAAAGATATATTTTATCCACTTCATTTAAAATTTTCGACCCTATGGGATTGCTTAGTCCATGCATCATTTTACCTAAGATTTTAATGCAGCAATTATGGCTACAAAACCTTGGTTGGGACGATCCTGTTCCCCAAAACATTCTAATCTCATGGAACAAGTTCGTAGCTGCACTGCCATGCGTTCTTACTTTACATATACCTAGATTAGTCTTATGCAATAATCCTATACGTATTGAGGTACATTCTTTTAGCGATTCCTCACAAATTGCTTTTGGAGCTTGTCTCTATATGAGGAGCATAGATGCTGATAATAATGTCACTGTGAAGCTCCTCTGTGCGAAGTCTAAAGTAGCACCAATAAAGGCTACCACCATACCTCGTCTAGAACTCTGTGCAGCATTGCTTGCCGCCAGACTATGTCGCACTGTTTTAGATTCATTACGCAATAAAACAATACATTTTTACCACTGGTGCGACTCAAGCGTAGTTTTAGGATGGCTAAAATCTAATAGTCGTAATTTAAAAACATTTGTCGCTAACAGAGTTACCGAGATATGTGACTTAACTAATTCTAAATCATGGCGTTATGTACCTACTTCTTTAAATCCAGCCGATCTAATTTCAAGAGGCGTGTATCCAGATCAAATCGGGCATAAAGACTTGTGGTGGTCAGGTCCTAACTTTCTATTGCTCCCTGAATCTGAATGGCCTGTTCTAAATGCAGATACAAATTCTGAGCTTCCAGAGCTCAAAACTAACATTGCTACGACCTATTCTGAGCTATTTATTAATTTTTTAAATTATTCTAGTTTTATAAAATTAAAGAGGTCTTTTGCCTACGTTTTAAGATTTTATAACAATTCCAAAAATGCTAACAATAAACAATTATCAATTTTAACTCTCGATGAATTAAATAATGCTTTTTTACACCTTTGTGCTCTATCCCAAAAACAAGCATTTCCTATTGAATATGATTTACTGTCGAAGGGTAAATCACTAAGTTCTAAATCAAGTTTATTATCATTAAATCCATTTTTTGACACTCAAAACAAGGTGATTCGTGTCGGTGGTCGTATAGATGCATCCAATTATAATTATGACAAGAAACACCCTGTCCTTTTACATTCATCTAGTCATTTTACTCGCTTATTTTTTGAATATGAGCACAAACGTCACTTGCATGCTGGCCCACAACTGCTACTGTCACTTGTTCGTGAAACCATATGGCCTATAAATGGCAGACATCTTGCCCGCCGTACGGTGTTCAATTGTGTAGTATGCAGGCGTCATCAAGGTAGAACTATACACCCTATGATGGGAAATTTACCTAATCAACGAATTACAGTAGACTTCCCATTCAATACTGTAGGTATAGATTTTGCTGGCCCATTTTATATAATAAATCGCAAGGGACGCGGATCTAAGGTAATTAAATGTTATCTTTGCTTGTTTGTGTGCTTAAGATACAAATGCATTCATTTGGAAGCTACTAGCGATCTTACTAAAGATGCCTTCATTATGACGTTTCGACGTTTTGTAACTCGCCGTGGCAAGCCATCGGAAGTATTTTGCGACAATGGACGCAACTTCGTTGCTGCGGCCAAAGAACTTGGTGACTTCATCAAGGCAACTAAAAACTCCCTATCTGACTTTGCAAGTGATGAAGGTATCAAATTCGTTTTTTCTCCTTCTTACGCTCCTCATTTCGGTGGGATTTGGGAGGCCGGTGTCAAATCCGCTAAGCACCACATTAAACGTGTAATGGGCAATAGTCATTTAACGTTTGAGGAATTGACTACCTTATTTGCTCAAGTGGAGGCAATCCTTAATAGCCGACCTATGTGTCCCTTATCTCCTTCTCCTAACGATTTCTCAGCCCTTACCCCTGGGCACTTTTTAATCGGCCGATCTTTGACTGCACTACCGTCTCCACCAGTCACCGAGTGCAATCCAAACAAACTGCTACGCTACGCTCGCCTAGAACAAGTGCGACAACATTTCTGGCTTCGCTGGCAGAGAGAATATATAGCAGAACTGCAACATCGCACCAAATGGAAGACCAACACTTCTGCACTCAAAATTGGCGATCTAGTCTTACTCTCCGAAGACAATATTCCTCCATTATGCTGGCGTCTCGGTCGAGTTGTGAAGCTATTTCCTGGACCAGACAATATAACTCGAGTAGCTGACGTGAAAACTACAAAGGGATGTCTGCGACGACCTTTGACTCGTCTTTGCCCTTTGCCTTCATGTCAAGAACCAGAGGTTTGAAGATCTCCTACTGCAGACCTTCAACGGGGGGAGGATGTTCGCGCCTGTCGCAAATAAATAGCAAGACTTACATAAATACTACGAATCTAATCGTCGTGTTGCTATGATTCACTTTTTTTCTCGAAACTATTGTCGGGTAGACGAATTGTACTTAACAACATCTTCTCTTACAATTTCTTTTAAATTAAAATAGTATTACCTAACAAAAAGGGCTTTCATTGTGTCCATACGAGACAGACTATGTTGCTTTAATAGTGTAAAGTTTCCTTCTAAACAATTACAAAAAATATGTACTAAGCTATTAAATATGTTACAATAATTAACAAGATACTTATGTAGATATGACGGAATATTATGTACAACAATGCCATAATATTTTCAAACGGTTTTATTTAGCTTGTCCGGTTTGTGTATTTGTTTGGGTTAAATTTAGTACTTAATTGAAATTCGACCCCTTTGTGTTGACGTTTTGAATTGAAATTTGGTATCATTGTAAATCCAAGATGGCTGCCGATAAAAAATGGCGGATTACATATGATTTATAAAAAGAAAGGAAAAACATTTGTTTGACACAAACAGGAAACATACAATCAAATAAAAAAATACATGTAAAAAAGAAAAAAATAAACAAATCAGCCAAAAAATAAAAAAATATAGAGTAATCACTACTTCCTCAATATGAAATGAAAGGGCTTGATTAGTAAAATAGAGGAGGTAGTTTATGAAAATAAAATGAAAATCGAATATGGCCGAGAACTAAATAGGTTGATTTTATTTTCAATAAAACTGTTTATGAATTTTTTGACTAAATTATTATTTTAATATTATGGTTCCATTTGTTCCTAAAATCTTAGTCGTTTATGATTATTTTAAAATAACATGGGGTTTACGCCTGTGTTACTTAAATGCATAGGAGAATATCACCGTTGGAATTTTCTTACGTCGCAACTTTGAGCTCTAATATAAAAAATATAAAAATAAAATACAATGTAATTTACGTTAAATTAATCGCAATGCATACATAACAAAATTAAGCTAAGTTCTTACTTCTCTTCAAATTTACTTATCTAAGGTGACTGCTAATTCGTGTAAACTACTTTGCCATGTGGCTCATGATCACAAACAACTTTCTCAAATAAACTTTTTTGGGCCAAGTTGCCCCAATCAGCAACTTGATCCAGTAAAAGGGACCGCCCTCCACAAAATTATAATTTTTTGTAAAAGATCCGGGAAAATTTTCCGGTGGAAAACTATTCTACTTAAGAAGCTGAATGCATCCTCTCAATTTGTGAAGGGCTGTGTTTCTCAGTAGTTGCCAGTCATTCACTGCACGGTAGGGAAAGAAATTTGACTATTTTTATGTTGAATCGCGACTCAAAAAAAAAATCATTTTTTCATTTTCATCATTTTTCATTTTCGAAGTGACGACCTAAGCAGGGCCGGCAAGTACTGGATGAAAAAAGCCGCGGATCGTGCACAGTGGCGTACATTAGGATAGGCCTATGTCCAGCTGTGGACTACAATAGGCTGATAATTATGATGATACAGGACAGGTACAAAAAAGGTGCATTATACAACATTTGAGTTTTACCTGTACACCGAAGTCGCCAAAACTTTTCTAATACAAATGAATGTATGTTTGAGTGGTAATTAATTACATGTGACATCCACCAACCCTCAATTGGCCAGCGTGTGTGGTTTAAGCCCTAAACTCTCTCAACTCATAAGATAGATAGTTGAAAGAAGACCCGTGCCCAGCAGTAGGACACTAAAACGGTTGAAGTGATGACTACAAACTGTTCATGTACCTCGGCAGAAGGCAACGCGCACAATACCAGTTCCGCATTAAATTTTCTAATCATAGTTAACTCATATTAAGGGCAGGTACCTACACCTCAGAAAACTTTGGTGAAGTAACGTTACACTAAATATGGGTATAGTTCGTCTTTTGTCACCACATATTAATTAGTGGTAACACGATCTTATCTTGTTTAGAAACAAAAGAGATTTACGTCATTCGATGTTAACATAACCTCCATACATTATTATACAAAGATGTGTAGGACGCAACTTAGTAACCTAAGTATAAATCGAAGTAAAATTTGCTGCAAGTTAAGGTTCTTCCGTAACATGAGATAATAGCCCTCTTGCCGGTATTGCCTAAGGGTTCACCTTCAGGTACACAAAATCTCAGGTATTTATCACCTGAGATTTTCCCGAATATGTTTAGGCACAGAATATGTAGTAGGGTAGGATTATTTATATAATAAATAATAATAATAATAATAATCCTATCCTTTTTTTTATTTTTATTTTTTATTTTTTATTTTTTTTATTTTTTTTTTATTTTTTTTTATTTTTTTTTTATTATACATGTTTAGCTCACATAGGTACGTAATAGGGAGTTAGTCTATATTGCCTTTCATTGGGCAATATCCCCAATTTAGCTAAGCGCTGATATTTTTTGTAACAAGGTTTTGATTATTCTTAATTTTATAGGTATTCAGGAGAAATAATCTGAGTCAGACTTTAATATTTCTTGGAGGGTAACTATGACCAAAACGAATTGTAGAAAATCCTTCTACGCGCGTGCGTACATTAAAATCTACCTACTCGTATACTATTAAATATACTAGCGGCCCGTCCCAGCTTCGCCCGGGTAGCTTCAGCCCACTCAACAATTTCCATAAAATGTGATAACCATAGCAGCGCCATCTATTGATTACTTACTCAACCCAGTCGAAAGGTATCGACATCTATTAGAATCATTTGGAGTTAACAGATAATCGTGACTGTCAAATAATAACAGACAAATAATTAGCAATAAATTAAAATTGCGACTATAATTTGAGATTTAAACTATCCTATCTCTCAAGTTGGATCGAACTGCACATGGTGTGCGAATTTTATTATAATCGGTTAAGTGGTTTAGGAGTCCATTGAGGACAAACATTGTGACACGAGATTTATATATATTAAGATTACTAATACTAAGCAGTTAATTATAAATTCCAATTTTTTGTCAAACAGTTGACGCGATACATATTTAATAGATGAGTCACACACAAAGAAAATTTTTATTAAAATAAAAAAGATTTGGATAAGGAAAAAGAACAAATAATTTTATTTGAAAATCACACTATCATTTACACTAGTTACAAATAAATCGAGAATTCCATGGCTTTAAAATCTAATGCTTGGCTATGGAACAGCTGCTGCCGACGTGAATAGAGAATTTGTTGTTCAATGCGTAGGTGCCTTAGATAAAAGTTATGAAATAAATAACTAGCGTGCAATGTGTGTATTCGTTGTTGATACAATCTTAAGGTAGTTCTCCCACCGCGCGTGAGTTATAGTCAAAGTCAAAATCAATATGTTTTTATTTGGTTGGGAATTTTAATTCTACATGAAAGAAGTCGATAAAAGAAAGTGAATTACTATTATACTGTGTTACAGCGACTTGATTCCAAACAGTTTGATACTAAATGGTCCGAAATTTTATAAGCATATTTACTAGCAAGTGTGGACTTAATAATTGTTTTAAATTTGTCTATTGACATATCTATAAAGCCTCCATAAAAGAGTTATTGATTTTGTGGAGTCGCGTATGATGCGCTCTATGATCATTCTTATTTCTAGTGCTTACATTGTGTGGTTAATTTTTTTAATTATTTAATATTTTTATGGACGTACAATAGAGGAAGCGGCTATGAGCTATTTTCTCGCTCAAGAAGCGTACAATAGATAAGTAAATACATTAATGTGCATCATAGTTAGCACATATTAAACAAAACAAAGATCATCATAATGTCAACACAAGAAACAAAAATTTTTCGCTGCAAATTTTTAATCTAATCAGTAGATATTATTTATTATTAGTCCATAGGTTTAAAACTGCGTATTTTTTTTTATTTTAAGTGAAAGGCGCGGCGGTGGGACCACTGCCTAAATTTTATAAATGAAGGAAATTATTTTATTTAGAATTTTGCCATTGTTTGACGGGTTGTCCATCTTTGTAGACTACGCCTTGTGTGTTGGTTACTTTCTCCACCTTGCCGTCAACTACCCTGTTGGCGGACTGCATGGATATTGCAGATCCGACAGAGTGCTGACCGTAGGGACTCGAGTTTGATTCTTGTATGAATAGCCCGTTCTGTGTGATAAAAGTAACATAAAGGTTATTTTGATATTAGGTACATATGTATGTCCCTATTAGTATGGTATGGTACACAGATGGCTATTTAAATCCTAAAAAAATATAATTATTACAGGCAAACCGTTTAACTCGCGTATCGCCATCTGAGGTACAAAGTCATAAAACATTAATTTAATCTCCTAGAGAACTATTTAACCACAGATATAAGTAATGTAAGAATATTCGTCACTAATATCCATATCGCTTGAATCATCATCACTGTCTGTGCAGCTTGAAGAGTCAGAATCTTGGCGATAGGCGATACGCGAGTTAAACGGTCTATCTATAACTAAATAACGATAACGAAAAATAATAATTAGTAAATCAGTTCTTATGACTAGATTGAGATATAAGACAAATGTTCATTCACACTTACAGAATTAGGAAATTCAAAGAAGAATGGCCGACCACCACTGCTGCCGGCTACGAATCTGAATGATCAAAATGTATTTTTATTTAATTTTTCGCACGAATCTTTCCTACGCCACTAGGTATGGAGTGGAAATTAGAATTATATGATCCTACTAATATTATAAATGCGAAAGTAAGTGTGTGTGTGTGTGAAGGTTTGTTACCGCGTATCTCCATAACCGCTCAACCAATTTTATTGAAATTTGAAATTTAGGTAGTGTATACCCTAGAATCGGACATAGGCTAATAATATTTTCTAAAATCATCCCCTAAGAGGGTTAAATAGGGGGGTGAAATTTGTATGCAACTTTTTATTCCTTGGTCCTATTCATTTAAAATTCGGTACACATAAACCTCAAGACAAATAATGAGATACGGGTTTTTTATTTTTCCATAATTACTCCCATGAGGTGTGGAAAATGAGTTTTATAGGTAAAAATTAAAGTTTCTCTGTATCTGTATAGTTTCAAGTCCGATTCACTCCAAATTTGACACACATATACCTTAAAAGAAATTATGAAACACGTGTTTTTTATTTTCCCAAAACTACCCCCAGGGGGAGTGTAAAATGAGCTTTTCTGGAAATTTTAATATTCCAGAACTGTTTAGTCCGTGGTCCGATTCACTTCAAATTCGGTACAAATAACGCTTAGAATAAATAATGAAACAAGTGTTTTTTATTTTTCCATTTTTTTTGTGGGATGTGGGATTTTCTTCGAAGTTGATATCAATACTCTTTCGTGCTTTCGATTTAAATTACTCTTTATTTTGACACAATGACATGTTTGATAACTCAAATGTGATGAATAGAATTCAAAATTTAAATATAGTGAATGAAAAACTTACAATAATTATGCTCTAAGACCCGTAGTATTTATTAAGAAACCCCTATATATTTATAGATATGCCTATGGGGGCTTGCCAATTTCAAAATGTTGCTTACATGCCTACACTACTGAACTAATTTTGTATGGTGTTAGTTTGAGACCCGGAAAGGATAGTTTTATCCGACTGCGAAAAAAGAGATGAATGGTTTAGTGAGATAATCGACATCCGCGGGCGAAGCCGCGGGCGGAAAACTAGTAAATTTATAAATACTGACTAAATTTAATTGGAACTAGCAAAAATTAAATAAATGTGGTTAATATAACTTACCCCGTCACACGTTGGTATAGTCCGTTGTTTTCGCCTGCGAAAAGTTATTATTTATTATTTCTATAATAATTATAGGTATTAGTTTCTACCTCAACTAAAGTCGCTAGAGAAAGATCGCAAGATTATCGCATCATAACAACATACATTCCGTTGACAGACAGGCAGACTACTGGAACCAGCTTAAATATGTCCCCTTACATGGGGGCTGAGTCACCTTCGTCCGTGGGTGGTACGCCTTTAATTGAATCCCCACACGTGGTCCCCGGGTGGTGCAAATCAGGTGACAATCAACTGGTGGTAGGCTTCGGCCGTGGTTAGTGACCACCCACCAGACAAAGTCGCACCGCCAAGCGGCCTTGCCGTGTTCCGGTGCGATGTCTGGTGACACCATGCAGAGAGGATGGGTGGGAATTGTTGCTCCTTTAAGGTTTCTAACCTTAAGGAGGCTCATCCCCCTGCCACCTTCTCACCGATAATCACGAGGTATACTGGGCTGGCGCGTTCCATCGTAGACTACATCATAGTTTAACATCAGGCAAGTTGTAGTCAAGTGCCAGCTTATCGAAGAATAAAAAAAAATTAAATAAAGGTGTTAAGACATTTTCAACGGTTTTTTATACTGACTAATTTACCTGTTGGCATGTCCTGGTTCTGGATTCGAACATCCTGGTTACCAATTCTAGAAATTTTAAAGCTGAAGTCTGAGGCACCCACCATGTTTAAGGTCCCATACGTAATACGGAGCGAGTCTATTGCCGTTCATCGGGCACAATTACAAACTTCGAACTTCTACTAAGATTCTTTAAGCACTAAAGATCCAGCTGGGTCGAAGTGCTCTGGGTCTACCAGCCTTATTTATAAGATAAGATTCTTTATGTTTATTAGAAGTCTTTTTTGCTATACCCGGGATCTCGTTGTTTTTAAGCGAACACATTTAATTCACCGCGCCGAGAAAATTTTCCCAATCCCTACTTAATATTATAAATGCGAAAGTAACTCTGTCTGTCTGTCTGTTACGCTTTCCCGCTTAAACTACCGAACCGATTTGGATGAAATTGGGTATGGAGGTAGTTTGAGACCCGAGAAAGGACATAGGATAGTTTTTATCCGACTGCGCAAAAAGAAGGTAATGTTTTGGCGCGATAACCGACATACACGCGGGCGAAGCTGCTGTCGGAAAGCTAGTAAGTAATAATTTTCCTTTGTGATAGGTACTTCCCGTAAATCACGCTGAAAATGGCGTCGTCGGAGGAAAGTAGTTAGAATAAATATTTAAATAAGGAATATAACCTACCATTTACATAAACCATCGCCAAAATCACAAACAACAATATTATTATTATTTTTGCCATATTTAACTGTACGTTGGAAACTTCAAAAGATCAACTTGTCTTGGAGATATGAGGCATATGGAAAATTTGGGACTTATTTATACGTGTACTAACAACCTTGAAGAAAACGCATAACGTGCTTCAGTCGAAAACAACACTTGGGGAGAATCAGGTGAAACGGACCACGACTTGAAAAGTTATTTTCCCGTACCGTTTTTAATACCTACTTACTAAACTCATAAAATTCATAAGGATTTTTTTTCGAAAGATGACATTGATTATTTATCTATATTTACTTGTACAATTCACTTCATTTCACTTCAACCCTTTTTAGTGTCCCACAGCTGGGCAAGGGTCTTCATTCAACTATCTTACTAGTTGAAAGAGTTTAGGCATTAATCCACACACGCTGGCCAAGTACGGGTTGGTGGATGTCACATGTCCTCAAATGATTAGTTCTTAGACATGCCGGTATTTGTACAATAAAAAGTAAAAAAATAAAAAAAAGATAATTATATAAAAATTATATGCCGTACACAATGCATCAAGGGGCTCTGACACAACAGAAGTCCGAAGTTCACCGGATCAGCTTGTAAAAAATAATATTTGTAGGTAAGAACTACAATTTATTCACTAACAAAAATAAATTCACGGGACTTCAAGTTGCTGATTGTACTTAAACAAAAACTTGTTTATAAAAATCCGAAAGTTTGTGTAGTTTGGTATCATTGTAGTATCCAATTTTCCTCTACTTACTCACCTAATTTGTAACCTTTCAGGAAAAATTTTTAGAATCAATGGAAAGACCATAATTACAGTGAATAGTGTCAGAACCAATTATACTTATGACAAGTATTTATAAAGATGGTGGATATGTACCGAATGTACCATTTGTTTAATTCTGAGAAATGAGGATTAGTCATATGACTCTTTTGTTATTTAAGTACCTATGTGTACATACGCGAGCAGCGGTGGCGCAGTGGTGTGGACCTCGCCTTAGAAATATAAGGTAGCGGGTTCGAATCCCAGTCGTGCCCACACATCTTTGTGTGAATTGTTTCAACGCCGCTGCTCCGAAAAACCATTAACGATCTGTATGAAATTTTATATCTATATTCTGAAAATTTGTCTAAGGCTATGCGATAATTTTTATTCCACTGCTAGAGATATAAAATGAAGGGCACGCGGGCGGAGCCGCGGCGGAAAACTAGTTTTAGTGTATACTTAATTGTAGCAGCTGGTCACAATCACCAACCACAAGTCGCCAAATGACCCAAACGTGGTGCGACGAAATGCCTGGTGAAGCATTAAGTATTATAACTATGAACTGCTCTGGTAAGCTGTACTAGGCCTCTGTCAATAAGAATTCCCTCCTTCTGAGCTGAGAAATTAAAATAATAAACAAACTTATTGTTTCTAGTTTTATTATTTTTATGACATACGTGTGGTATATACCTATGTTGTATGTACCTATGTTGAACAAATAAAGAGATTCTGATTCTGATTCTGATTCTGAATCAGTAATCGTTTTTGTCCGGTGTAGGATTTAAACCTGCGATCTCGGAGACTAGTGGCAACCCAAAGTCTAACCCCAACCCAAATCATAAAGGGTCAATAGTCTCTTATTTCTCAGTTTATTTATTTTAATACTAACTTCCGCCCACGGCTTCGCCCCCGTAGTACTTATTGAGATAAAAAGTAACCTATGGGTTAATCCAGACCATAATCTATCTCTGTGCTAAATTTCATCCAATTCCGTCCAGTAGTTTTTGCGTGAAAGAGTAACAAACATTCTTATTCTTTATTGTACACAAAACACTTACATAAACAATTTATAAATAGGAAACAGCACAGGCGAGCTTAATTCAAATGTGAATTTTCTACCAGCAAACCCTAGGTAAGGAAAAACTTTGGAATGAGTAGAAGAACATCCATACATTATTTAAAATTTTCGCGTTTATAATATTAGTAGGATTATCTGCCTTGAAATATCTGTGGGGCAATAGATACTTGTTACATTTCCTATTTAAAACTGTCAGGCGCAATAGCAGTATAAAGCCAACCGCTCATGTAAAATTTCGAACACTAACTAAATGGAACCCTAACTGCCAGTACAGACGGACAGCATTTTAACTGCAAACCACCTGCAAAGTGGCAGTTCCAGAGCAGTTCTGATGTAGTTGGTGTAACTGCTTCAAAACTGCAAACCGACTATGCGGCCAACTTGCAGCCGTCGTCGTGCAGTCCTGTTAACCGAACACCAACTACAAGCGGGCAGCACAGTCGGTTTGCAGTTTTGATGCAGGTCGTAATATTGGATTAACGGCACTAAATTGAAAAGCATTTTTAACGTAAGTATATGATTTTTAATAAGCGTTAGATGTAACGATATACCACATGACAGACTAACGAAAAAAAAAATTAAAAGTAATATCCCAAACACTGTAGAAGTTTTTTCTAAGTTTTGATTAAATACAGAAATGTTTTAAAGTAATTCACCTTACTAAAATTGTTATTCTAATTGTACTATCCGTGCGCAGTAAATTAAGACCTGGAGGCGGTGACGCCACAGACGTACTGTGTACAAATAAATATCAATTAAAAATATAAATATCAATTCTCGGCTATTTTACAATAAAAACATATATATATACATTTAATTTTTTTACTTGTACTCAGTATACCATATTTTACCATTCCAGGCGTATTTCAACTCACGTGTATTAATTATTTAACATAATAGTGTAGAAAATAGCCTATAATTTCAATCCTTAAAAATCTGAAGGTATCGTTTTTAATTGAAATTAAATAAAACAAACAATTGTCAGATATAACAAACACATTTTATTCAAAATTATTTTATGAAAGCACTTATTAGGTATTACAGAACTGCGACAACACAAAGTTGACACTTTATAAAAAATAATATTATGCGAGTTACTAGTAGCTACAGATTGAAAATGTTACGATTAATATGTGAAGTACTTACTACTAAGTACATGTTTGAGATGTCTATGACAATAATTATATTCCTTATACCTTGTTTAAAGTATGATGATTTTTATTGTGTTGTAAACTAACTAAGTTATACAAAATCCTAAAAATATTAATTGTAAGTATTACTATCAGACGCAACTGTTTTTTTAATTATTGATTGAATTAGGTACCTTAGTACAATATAGTTATACAGGGTGATTACAAGTCATAAAATTCGTCGTCCTACGCGATAATTTTATGTAAGAGTTGATCATAGAGGTATCTTATCAAAGTGGCTGGTAGACGCAGACGCACTTCTAAATCTAGTGATCTTTTGTGCGTAAACAAAATGATGGCACTGGGTCAAAGTGCTCTTAGTCTACCAGCCCCATTGATAAGACACATAAAATTATCGCAAGGCACCTACATTAAATTGAAATTTAGAGTTCGCGACCAAAATATCACCATGTATAAGTTAAGTTACTGTCAGCCTCTATCTTTACACCTTTAAAATATTTATTTTGGAGCCAATTTAGTACCTAAATAACATTTGTCTGTTGAATATTTTGACGTTTCGACAAAATTTTCTTACGCTATCAAAACATACAAAGTATTCCTCAAAAAAGTTATTTTGGTATTGATCCATTGGACTTTATTGAATTTTTGTTTAGTTATCTTCAGTTTCAGGATTAGGGTCAGCTTTATAGTAACCTACGTCATCGGCATTGACATTTCCATTGTCATTGATGATGCTACTTCCCCTGGCTCCTTCACTCTTTACTCCATTAATGTTCTTCGAGAAGCTGCTGGTAGAAAATGATTGTGCTATAAAATTTTCCCCTTCACCTGGTACGTAATTCCTTATCATATCAGGGTCTATAGCTTCGATTGGCTTGAAAGAGAACGGCTTAAATGTGATTGGTTCAAATGGTTTAAACTTGAAAGGACTAAATGGCTTCAATTTCAGCGGCTTTATTGTGTTCTGTAACAAGATAAAGGTAAATATGGGTGTGTTTTTAAGGAATCTGCAAATTAAATTCTATTGTAGATATTAAATAAAGTTGTGGTAAGAGTAGTTTTAAATTTTTGGTGCATTTTATGTGACTTTTTCAGTGTAGGTAAAATAAATAAATGGCTAACTAAATTCCATATATACTTTGGAACAAAGTTTCTAACAGCACGATACTTTACACGCTCGACAGACGCGAGACGGGAGCTAATCGGATAAAACTGTAAACACAACAAAAACAACTTATTTTTAAAACATCGCCATCTCGGATTCTTTTGAAAGTTTTAAATATGGTGTTCCAACTCAATGTTTAAAAGGCACTTCACAACATTATAGTACCTACATATTTTCTTTGCAACACGTGTCGAAACGTAAAGCCAAATTAAAGAAGAGCACTTTAATAGCCCGGTAATGATAAATATAAAAAAGACGTGTGGCACTCGGAAACTGCCGCCGTAAAGCTATTGCATAGCATTTTTTATCAACTTAAGTAAGTATAATTAGTTATTTATTTTATTTATGCAGTATATTTTTTTCCTATGTTTTTTTTTCTTTGATTCAAGTTACACTTTTTGAGCGTGGTGACCGATAAGAAAACAAATTTTGTTCTTTTATTAATACTACGATACAACCAATTTGGGAGGCAAACCAATGCAAACCAATACAACCAATGCCACCTAGAGGCAAGCGTGATATTTCAAAAAGTCATTAAAAGTTCTGCTATTAATCGATAGATGGCAAAACTAAAGAGTATCACCGCTGTGCCGGTCGGAGTGGGGGGTGTCAGGTTATTTTCGTTACGAAATATCTGGATTCGGTCTCCATGCTCAAGGCCCGCGATAGAAGCTATGCAATAGCTTAATATTATACTTAAGTTTTTTAAATAAAATTTATCAAAATACCTGGAATGATGACTTGAACTGAAACAAAACAGAAACAGAAATCAAAACCTAATAATAAATACTATAAAATAGTTTGAAATTTATTAAAACAGTGGAGTAGGTTTATAGTGGGTATTTTTATAAATTATTGAGAGTAGTTCGCCTTTAAAATAATATGTATTATAGAGTATATAAGTGTTTGTTACCTACCTGAGTAGCGTTTTATTTGTTTAATTTTGTTGTATTTTATTCTGGTATTTTTATGTTTGAGTTGCGTCTGTGTTTGTGTGTTTTTTGTGATCTAGGACTAGTTTTTATGCTATTAGTAGTCGTCGCTTACCGAGTCAAACCTGAAAGAAAAACATAAATTCCTAAATAATAGTTTAATGAACAAGGTAAATAAATTAGGTAATACTTAATACTATCACTAGGTTTACATTATCAAGTAAAAGTTAAGCACCCGTGCGAGACTAAGGGGGATTGCTAGTTATATGTGTTAATTAACTTGTCAAACTTTACTAAGGTGCTTGGTATCAAAAATAAACATAATTTAATTCAAACACAATTTTCTTAAAAACTCAAACAAAACTTTTCTTAAGCAATTTAATCTTTCGGCTAAGAAAAAGTCATCTATCAAAAATTCTTCCGAGTACAGTAGGTACATAACGTAAGATGCGATGACGCTCGCGCTATCTGGTTCATAGAAAAGTACCGTACGCATAGCTTGAATAATAATTTACGCTTAATGGAAATTATTGTATATTTCTAAAACGTTAGGTTATTAAAAAATATTTAGTGATTATTCATGGAATAATATAATAAACAACTTCATAAAGGAGAGGTCAAAAGTGGGATAGAATTTTGAACACCAATATGATATACCTCATTGGGAAGCTTATTTAATAAGCTGTTAGAATTTAACTAAACACGAATTTTAGGAGCACCCATTTTTGTAAAAATCTAAAAAATGTAATAGAAAAACAAAACGCACATTACCTTTAATTATCCGTTTCCTAAGCAGTATAAATATTGCAATCACGTCAATAATCGCATTCTATTAGAGTACTTTTTTCTTGTAATATTATTCTAGCTGCAGTTTAATGTAATTATGACGAAAAATATAAAATATTTGTTATCTTATTAGTGTAATAACAAAACGCGTCGAAAAAAATATAATTACGGGAAACGTCATGATGTCATTGTCATTGATCAGTTTGATTGACAGCGTTCTAAATAATTTTAATTTTTTTGGTTGCTCAATTGTCATTTGGCCATGGGGTTGCCAATTGCAATAATCATAATATTGCATTAAGGTTTCTTATTTTCAATTTCGATTTTTAAAAAAACGGGAGGGTGTAAAATTATTTTAAATACACCAAAAATTTTTATTAATTATGCTTTATTAACCTATGTAACTCAGATTGCTGTTCAAATTTACAATTATTTTAATCCCAGGCTCTATACATTTTTTGAACGTCTCCTTTGGAAGAGTTAATTCGTTAACACCGTGTATATTAAGGAGGCGTTCTTCCTTATGAACCAATAGCGATAAGCAGTATATCATTGAAAAGATTTTTTTAATTCTAAAATTATTGTTAAGGTAGAAATTCATTCGACGAGTCAAAACAATTATAACACATTTCCATACATCTTTTTCTCCTGCTAAGTCAATTATTATTTACTTTTTATCAATTTGTAGTGACATAGACGTAAAACTATTTAAAAATACTGTTAATCTATTTTTACTAAATAACATAGTTATACTTGGTTAATTTTACAAGTAAAATAAACCAGACTTTGGATTAGACTTGAGGTTGTACGAAAAGTGTTCCTATATCATTTTGATAGGCTAGGTCTGAAGGCTTCAGGTTCGAAAAGTCACTGTATTACACTAAACTGTATTAAACCACAAAATACGTACGTACGTTTTTTGCTGGAACAGATTAGGTGGAGCTTTTCCAACTGAAAATAAGATCACAAAAGTTTATCAACTTATTCATGAAAATAATTTAATTGAACATATGCGTTTGTGCAATTTTTTTAAATCACGCTTTGCTGTTTATTTATGTAGTACACTAGACACTACGGCATTAGTGCCGTTGTACTTATTAACACACATTATTTATTAACAAAAACTTAAATTAAAATATCACAAATAAATAAAATATTCAATTAATACATACAATCTTGCATTGTGACTTTTCCATTGTCATTAATCAATATAGAAGATCCGCCCACCCGTTGCAATTTCCCATCAGGACCACGAACTAGTTTTGACTGACTTGAAGCTACAGCGGCGTTTACTACTCCATTCGGTGGCGGCATCATCTTTGCTATTTGCTCAGGAGTTGGTACAGAGGGCATATTAAAGACGGGCATTTTTATGGGGGGTATTGCAGGGATTTCGGGGAATTCGAAAGGAGGAATTGTAGGCATTTCGAATCCATTCTGAAAATATGTGAGATGTTGCACTCAGACAGCTGCTAGCAACAACTAGAGACTACAAATAGACTCTGGTGATGATAGCCCTAAACTGCTGTAGATACTGACATAATATATTTTATGTAATTTTGCATAAGAACTTTATATTGTAAATAGGACATTTTTTACAGTATAAAATAGTCGTGTTGTCGTAGTGATAGAGGCGGTTAATTAGTCAGGTGCGCAGGAGATATATAAATATGGACAGGTAAGTGCGAAAAACCAGATGCACTCTCTGTTACCTACACTCTTAATGTCAAATACAACAAGCTGACCGACAGAGAGGGTCGAAGGTTTAACATGCTCATCGAAGCACGGGGCTGACATACCACTAACTACCTAACTACGGACAGTTGAAAAGTTAAAAAAGTCTTAAAACGTTTTCTGGTTGTACGCCTCGACAGCATTTATAAACGCGATAACTTCTACGGCAACTACTTCAGCTAAATCATTAACAGATAGCTATTTAGCGATTAATTAGTATACACCTATAGAAGGATATATTCGATTAACAGTTAAACGATACTCATGAATCGTACAATAATGATAATGCCACGTGACTTGCTATTTCAATATTTCATTCATTTGATTAACCGGAAACAGAAACTAGAATAGTTACTATTTTTGCTACTGCTATAGAATGTTATTTCAGCAAAATTATTATAACTCACTATTCTGATATAGTAAGAAATTTATTTAACCTCTGATGGTAAAACAATTTCGACCGTAAATAGAAAAGTTTTAAAAGATGTCTTAACCAATAACAAAAAATCAGACCAATCCCGACGACTCTGACTAGAATATTCTGCAACTGGGAAGAATTCTGGGGTCCCAACAGAATCAATCCCATCAATTCAATCACAATTTATACAAAAAATAGAAACGATGTAGGTTCTTTAACTTTGACGGTCACTATATTATTATGATCAAGCAAAGTTGTTGTAAAATTCTTAAGTGAAGAAGGATATTGAGGTCAAAGGAAATAAGTTGCGTTTATTTTGTCAACGCTTTATGATGTTGTAAAACTAACGAGTAGCAAAACATTACTTTATTTTCCCCGTCGAATTAGATTAATAACAGAGTACCGTCGAACCGTTAGAGAACAGCTATATGAAAGAATGTCGTCAAACTAAATTCCACAAGTATTGGGGAAATGACACCTCCTTGCGGCACCCCGTAGTGTAATATTTAGTCGATTCGTAATATTTTGGTTTAAGATTTGTTTTACGGTGCTATGAATATCTAAAACTTAAGATTAGTTCCGTGATGAATAAAATTTGTCTGAATGCTCTACGACCCATCGATCAACGTTGAATTTCAGTTGAGTAACAAATCTGAAAGATACAAAGACGAACTATTCTCGTAAGAAGTATGTTTGTGGTAGTGTGGTGCCTGTGTTTATTATCTTCAAAGTTCTTACCAATGGGTCGAATCTGAAACACAAAATTTTGTATAAATAATCTATTGTATTTTATTTTTACCAAAATTTTATGTATTTTTTACTAGTTAAAACACAAATGTCTTAGTATGGTGAAATTCATTCATGTATCATTGGTATTGTAGGTTTCACATATATATCTACTACATTTATTGTGTGATGAAATAAAGGTACTTACTGTTCAAAATTGTTCTGAGCCCAGTCGGGAAAATTTGCTGAAAAAACATACTTTATTAGGGTAGAAAAAAACTCGTACTTATTTATCTATTTTATAATATTCTTACAGCTTCTGTACGTATATTATGATGTAAATATTTATTTCAAAACGAGGTTTAAGTTCATCTTGGGCCTTAGCCCTTAGCCCTAAACTTACTTAAATATTGTTATAATTATCGCCGTTAAGTTGCTTGTTCTATCCAACAATAATACGATTATTATTGAACTCAAACACAACATTATATAGGTATAATGTCTATGTTTGAACAACTGGCAATGCTAACGATAGGTACTCGTCTTTAAAATAAACTAAATGATGAAATAGTTCATAAAGATTATTACTAACGTTCTAGAAAAAACAGCATTTTGGTTTATGAAAATATTGTCACAAGTTAATTTTTTGTGAACGACATTACAAGTCAAAATTTGAGACTTCAATTGTTAGTTATTTAATCAGAAGCTACCAGTCTAAAAATAATGGTTCTGTGTGCTGAAGCCGTTCTCAGTAAAGCTTATTAACAGTAGGTAAAGGCTTTATGCTATGGTACTGGCTGGTAAGATGGCATTACCTACATAGTGCACCTCCGGACATGAGAACCTCCTTGAAGGTGTTGCGTCACTTTTTTCTATATTTCCTGTTCTATATTTCTACTTAAAACAAAAATTACTCACCGTCCGCTATTGTCACCAACAAAACAGTCATAATAAACGTCGTGAACGCCATCATGGCGATAAATTTTATATTCCTTTCGAAATTACTGTAACTGCGTGTTAATCACCAGTAGCCTTGTACAAACTGATATGTATTGCAAATGTTCTTTTAAATATAACCCTTGGCTTGTTGTTCATCGGCCAAGCTGTATCAACACTGTGACAAATACAATTTACAGGGAAACTTATTCAACGTACAGCTTCTGAAACATTCGTAATAAATACAAGTAAAAACAATACAGTATATTTTTGACTGACCGTCTTTTGTTTTATGATTGATTGGCATTTGTTTTGTTAGCCAGACATTGACTCCTCTGCCTTATATTGAAAACATGTTCTTAGAATTCCTCTGACGGAATAAATCTATTTTTGGTAATAATAACACTGCGTTATATGTAGGTAGATTATAATTGATACTATTGACTGACAACATTTTACAAGTAGGTACCTAAGTATTATACCGACTCACAGGCTCTGAAATACAATTAATTAATTACCTACCTAAGTTATTGTTAGGTTTAATTGGTGACCTTCTTTTACAAGAATAAATGGATAGACAGATTTATGGTATCCAATTTAACTGACATATCTTAGGTACACTTGATTCTCGATCCCAGTGTCACCATAGCATAATTAAATATTTATCTTTATTATTTGTCTTTATTAAATTACTACATACCACGTGGTAACCCTAAGAATATAACTACAACTGCGTTAAGAGCACCACTACTAAATAGGATCGAGAGTAAATAGTAAGCCAGCTGTTTTGAAATGAAAGAGGTTGAATCATTAGGTTATAGTTGCCTGAAATGTTGATGATGAGATGACTAATACAAAGACTTGTCAATAGAGTAACAAATGTTGCACAATGAACCACACGTTACATGTATTTGAGCCAATTAAAACAATACAAGTATACTTTAAACACGTGACTTAAAAACAAAAGAAATCGTAATGCGAAAATAGAATTATGGAAATTTTACAGTGCATAGAAGAATTCGTGATCTATTGTAACGATTATGACTAATTTATTAGCTGTATTTATGCCTACTATATATAAACAAATTATAAATGTAGGTAGATATAGTAGATTACCTAGTTGTTCGTTTATAAAGCGCGAGGTCACAATTTTGAAACCAGATTGGAGCAAAAAGTGATGTTTGACTTCTCATAGTTGGAGTTTAAAGTTAGGAATAGGGCTAGATAAATGACATTCTCCTCTCGCTCTAACGTACTCGTATAGGACCTAAACAAAGCCTGCGATATGTGGGTAATAAAGGGTAATAAATATCGACAGTCATGCCTTGATCACACGCACCGAGCAATACCTTGATCTCATGTATCGAGCAAAAGGGCGAGACAGTGCTCTCAGCCAGCTCGGTACGTATAATCGTACACAGGTTTGCTATGTTTACGAGTACTCAGCCTCGGCTCACGTACCGAGCAAAAGGACGGGACTGCTCTCGAGCAGTCTCGCCCTTTTGCTCGATCAAGGTATTATGAGAGCTGTGTTATGCTACAAAAATATGTCTATTTTTTGTGCGATTCTTTTCTTTGCTGTTAAAACATATTACGTTTTCTTACTGACTGATTTGTACTAGGTTGTACTGTAACTGCCCTTACAAAGTAACTTACTAGTTCACAGTGTTCTCATTAATTAAGGGATATTTTACTAAGTACTAAGATAGAGCACGTATGCAAGTGCTCTAATTGTACACGTTTCCCACGTGGGTAATGTAAAACAACATAAAACTAGCAATAAAGATCGTTGACCCTTCAGAGGCCAAGCAGTTATGGGTGACAACCTTTTGTGTAAGAAAAAAAATGAACGTTTAAGACGTCGGTGTTCTTTAAAAATCTTTTAAAAACTTGTATACTTCTATTCATACTGATTTAATATATTCTTTAGTTTCAGGGGCTCTAAGTAAAAACGTCTTTTATCTACAAAAGAAAAGAATTTAATTTCAAATACAATTTCTTCTTATATATCCATACCGCATAGTATACACTGCTCGTTAAGCTATCAATTTCGAGTATAAGCTGATCTCTCATAGTTTAGGATTTCTGTACGACGAGAGGTCAGCTTATACTGGAAATGTATAGCTTGATGTGAAGTCGTGTGTAGTACTTATTAGGTATATTATTTGTGTCCGTACATATAAAATCCATTACATGAAAAGGTATTAAACATTTTGAAAACCTCATCTTAACATCTGTGCGGTTATCTGTTAGTGAAAGATTGCAATTATAAAGTTACTCTATGAATGAAGGTATTATGAATCAGGCAACATACTAAATTGTTAGATCAGTTAGAACACTAATCTCAATATGCATAAACAAATCCTTTAACGAACACCTCAAATATTCAATTTGCATATTTATAACTGTTGTTATTTAGCATAGAGTTCAAGTTTGGCATGCTAATCAGCTCTGTGATGTAAGATGTGATCAAAGACAGTAGCTCAAGTTCAAATGATTGGTTCAGTAATTTATTTGACTAGTTCTAGACTAGTAGCACGTTATGTTCATATTCGCTTGCATTGTACTGCGCGTCTACATAAGTGTGCAAAATGTTTGTTATAGTAAAAGGTCGTAAGTGCGACTTGTTTTGATGCAATAGATTTCTTAAATTGCTACTGGACTTATGGCAGAGACCTTACATCAATATTTTACTAATTTGAGTAGGTATCAATAGCTGAGTTTGCCGTATACCTACAATAAAATTAATTATTTTACCATCAGATTACCTACGTTAATAAATACACTTATGAGAACATAATACAAAAGGGGTGTTTAATCATGATGAGTAATCCTTTTTCTATGATTCATAATTTCACATTAAATAATCAAGTCACACTTAGTATAATAGGTACTTGCTAAATGCTTTATAGCTTATTTTATAGCTATTTCATTAAAAATAAATCGTCAAATCAATAGCTCAGATTACCTTTAAGTATCTAGTACATAAGTGTGTGCGCTAATAAAAAAAACTAATAAATAACAAAAATATAATACATTCACATCAAAATTAAAAGAACTCCTGATAAATAAATGTTATTACAAAATAGAAGAATACCTAAACGACAATTTTAAATCGTAAATATTTATAGTAAATAAGTTAGCGCTATTCCTCCTCTCTCCTACTTTTGCTTGTGCCCGACAGGGTCCATAATTGTCTCTTAAATAATTGTTAACAGCTTTTTAACATTATGGTTTGCAATAAATATTTAGTATTGAGTATTGAGTACACATGCACTCACATATTTCTGTGCGTTCATTGATTTTCTATTGTTTTATGTGCGATATAAAGGAGTAGAACTTTGAGAACTACAATATTTCACTCCAAGGAACGCTGTCATTGATTTTCTTAATCTTTTAAGTGTGAGATAAAAGAGTAGATCTCGGGAACTTCGGCAACTAAAACTTTTCATTCCGTGAACTCTTTTTTTGTAAAAGACGAGATAGATCACAACTTTATTCTTACCTGTATCATTATTAGCCTTAATTGATCAACACACACTGATCGTCGATAACGTTGTAGGATGAATTCAATAAAAAGACAATATGCAATAGTTAAACAATGCCAACAATACTACAAGCATGCTATAGTTATACTGATGTAAAGTTAGTAGTTTTCACCATACTTTTGCGCTAAGAAATTATAAAAACGTAGTAATTTACGGTGAAGCGTGACTATACGTCAATATTAACTGCATTGTCGCTTTTATCGCCTGATAAATGTACGATAAAATGTGGAAATTGAAAACATTTGTTATTGTAATGACTGACCAATCTGTAAATCAGCGATTTTAACCAAATCTGTTATACGTAATAGACTAGTAATTAATAATTAAAAATAATAATGACGGGCCGGGTGGCGTGGTCGGTAAGATACTTGCTTTTCACGCCGCAGGTCGTGGGTTCGATTCCCACCCTAGACAAACATTAGTGATGAACATTTGTGTTTGTGTCGAGTCTGGGTGTAAATATCTATTATAAGTATATATTTACAAAAGAAAATTATTATATGTATAGTATAATAATATACCAGTTATCTGGTTTCCATAACACAAGCTCTGCTTAGCTTGGGACAAGATGATCGTGTATGATAATGTCCCAGAATATTTATTTATTATTTATAATAGTGCTCTACAGTAATATCACGACCTTCACTTCAACCCTTTTTAGTGTCCCACTACTGGGCACGGGTCTTCTCTCAACTATCTTACGAGTTGATAGAGTTAAAGCCTTAATCCAGCCATCCAGCGTGTGTTAATCCGAACATGCTGGTGAAGTGCGGTTTGGTGGATATCACATATCCTTGTATGATTAGTTATTAGATTTGCCGGTTTTCTCATGAAGTTTTCCTTCACCGATATTGAGCAGTGGCGATGAAATATCACACACAAAGATGTGTGGACACGACCGGGATACAAACAGTAATTATAGTATAAACAGTTTTGCTGTTCTCAGCGCTCTAATAAGGTCGGCTACATATCTGTTAAATTAGACTTACACACTATACCCACTTTCTTAATTGTATCAAATTGTAATCGACAAAAGTTGGCGGGGTATTGGGGAAGATAGTTAATTTTGATTGGTTTGTTTAAGTTAAACTTGAACAAACCTATCAAAATTAGCCTGTGGTGTATTACACTGTAAGACATCAGATAAGCGAGCGCGAGTGTCCAGCTATACGGTGTCTATAGGTATCTGGTCGGTGGGTATACTGAACTTAACTAATATCTTATTTTATTATAATGTAAGTTAAATCAATGGTTATGAAACCCATATCAAGAGATGACTGCATACCAAAATATTCGGTTAATCTGTGTAAAATAATGTAGGTGTCAAGTGATCCACATAACATTATGCAACTTTCTATCCGGAACCCAATACTATGACGTCATACGGGCTGATCTAGTTTGTAAATAAGCTTTTAGTCAGGCACACACTGAATATTATGAGATCGCATTATGAGCCTTGAGATTGTTTTCGACCTTTACACTTATAGCTACTTTTGCAAACTTGCATAATCATTCTTTGATCGCAGGCACAGAAAGCCTTAAGGCTCCTCTGTTATCAGAAACACCGAGCAAAAGGGCCTCGGCCGAGTACTTGGTAGGTACGAATAAACATAGGCTTACTATGTTTTTTACACGGAAGAAAGAAACAACTTTTTAGTTTTATTACGACCAAATACATATATTTTATTCATGTAGGTACGGACGATGGTGGTTATAGCAGTATAAGCTCTCCCATTCTTTTACTTATTTGATCGGCTGAGTTTGGCCGCAGACGGCCGAGTGAAGATCGGCCGATACAGGGTTTGTGTTTGTAAGTGTTCTAGGATGAAGATATATGATTATAGTTAAAGACACACTATAGTTGTCACAATATTGGGTCATTTCGACCGTGACACAAGACGTGTGACCCCGGCCCTGTACACATTTACCTTACACCTCGGATTACACTCTAGGGCTATTACTATTGGCAAATGTGTAACTATTTTATTTTCGAAAACGATATAAAAGTAGGTACCTGAAGAAGGTATACTTTAAATAAGTTATTATTATTATATCAGTACGTCTGAAATTAAGATTAACCTCTAATTAAGACCATTATTAAGATCACGCCATTAAAATCTTATCAGAAGTCTCTTATTTAAGTAAGTTACAAAGAAAACAGAATAAACATAGTATTAAAAAGATAAATATTTTAAAATTTAAAATAAGATTGCTATCACTACTCCACTGCGTTGTTGGCCAAGTGATCCGTGGTAGCGTCTCGTAGTTGTGATTGGATTTTCCCAACAGAAAAAGAGTCTAATACTAAGTTATCTCGACTTAACAAATTTTTCTCACATATATTTCGTACTCTTAACTACTATCTTTCTGATTAAATTCGTACGGTATCGAAGAGAGTACAGGAATCCCAAGACTTAGTAAAATGTAAAAAACCGTTTCATGCATACCTTTTCTTTGGAAGGACCATAAGCCTATAGCTAGCGTGAAGGGCTTTCATTGGTTCACGCACCGAGGACTTATGTCCCGTTATAACGGATGGAACCAATTTAGAACGGATAGAAAAGAATATATCGAAGTGTGTTATTTTCATTTGTATATTTTAACAAAATAATTATGGAGATAAACGATGCTTAGCTCGGTGTATTCCCAGTTGCCAAAAAAATGTTTTATTAGAACAAATATCAGTAATGAGCAAATGAAAATAAATGACGGGACACAACATAATAATATAATTTTAGTATGAGATAGGTTAAAGTTACGCTGTAGTGGCGTATTTAATGAGTATTTCTAATTTGCTATTATAATATTTTACAAAAGGAAAATATACGTGGGTAAAGAATTAGGTACCTAAGACGTAAACTTGGCACCGCCACAATCTGAAACTTAAACATAGATTCTTAATAAAAACATCGAGTTTTGTAATAGAACATCCGATTAAATGTTAATAATCTTGGATTTAAAGAAAATATAAAAATAGCGGTAGTCATCAAGCTATAATAGCATTTAATTTAAAATCATGTTTCTAACTAACTTTTATAGCGGTATTGATTGGAAAATTAAAAGATTACGTAAACTCTTGTTTCGTTTTTTGCGAATTTTAAACAGGTTTTGTACAAGTTTGGAACGTTTTCTGCAAAAGTCAAATAGTGAGTTCATAAAATTTACTAGAAATGTGGAAATTTCCTCAGTCATTTGCAATTACAGAACATAAAGTTCGTTAGTCTCAATTTAGGTGATATGTACTGTTTGTGGCATCTTTTAATTTCTTAGTTAATTTCCGTATTAATGTGTACTTACGTAGTAGTATTGTATAATTATTATCATGAACGTCCCCGTATATCCTAAGGATGCATATTTCTTTATTGTCGCTATATTTTCAACATAAAAATAAAGTAAAAGAAACATAGGTAGGTACCTACCAGTGGCGACGGCTGGAAATGTGTAAAAAGGAAGCCGGAGCAAAAAAGTTCTTACATATGAAAATAATATCTCTTCAATACCGTCACCGATGTTTCTATGGCGACCACCACCTTCATATTGTAGGTACTTATTACTGATGCTATTTAAAAATCTTAGGCGTTACATAATTTTAATGAAGTAAACGATATTACTCAATTCGTAAAGGGAATCGATTGGAATCGGCTTGTATGGACTCTTCGTCACTAGTAGGTACCTACTCTTTCGACATAATCATAAACTATTAACTTTAACTACATTTTATTGTGCCCTGTGGAATAAAAAGTAGCCTATTGCCTTCTTTAATAAATGGGCTATGTAACAGTACAAGAAATTTACAAATCGCTGTAGTCCCTGAGTAGTAGAATGCGAATATTAGTATAAGGTCTTTAACTTACATAATCACACATTAAAATTATCAAAAATCACATTATTTTTTTATTTTAAATGCATATTCTATATGTCGCCAATAGTGTTGAAATAGTAACTCTAAGACGACGTGGTACCTACGAACAGCTTTTCTTCCGTACACAATATTATCTAAGTATCTCTGTAGACGTGCTGAGCCTACACAATACACGCAAAGTAGGACAGTAGGGTTTCCCAATTGCTCGCCGTGCCATCTTAAACACACCACAAACTAGGGACAATAAAGTCATTAAACTAAAAAGGATATCTTCTTTTATGGCCACAAATATAATGTAGAGGGGATGCTAGTTGGCAGGATGTAGTCTCAGGCACAGCGCAGTGGGTTTTCTGAAGGCTGCGGCGCGCGTCGCATGCCAACGCCGCGGGCGACCTCGTACGACCCTATTAAAACAAGATACATTGCCAGCAGCACGTAGTCTTCTGTATACCCAATCATGATGCTGATCGGTGTATGTGTTCTTGCGTCAATGCTGCATGCTGCAGTACCGGCACCTGCAGATGGATTCGTGTTCCCAGACGATAGACAGCAGAGAAAACTGGAACCGGTGATCACACCTCCTGTATTGCCAGTCTTGGAACATTTGGAGAATGATCCAAGCACGCTTTTGCCACATGAGAGAGCAGCTGTCGGGTCTAAAGTGAAGCCGAGGTTTGGTTTCGGAGGTGGATTTAATGTGGCTCCATCGGGGAACGGTGGTTTGTCCGCTAGTATCAGCAGCAGTGCGAATGGTGGTGGTGCTAGTCAATCAGCATCGCAGTCATTCTCCTTTGGATTTAACGAAGGCTTCAGTGCGTCACACTCAGCTAGTCAGGCTTCATCGTTCAATGGCTTTGGAAGGTTAGTTAACTTATAGCTATTGATATACTTTAAGCAGTTTTAGTTAATTTTAAAACTACCCCTTAGTTTACCCGTTAAAAATTTATTGGCCCTATATATACATAGATAATTTATAGGTAGAATAATCAATGGTACGCAATAAATAGTAAATCTTGTTGCAGTTTTACCACAAATTATTTAGCTATTATTGTGCAAACTGCCAAGTTTTAGAATATGATGCCGGTATCTCTGTTTTCCGATAGCTTTACTGCCTGTTTTAAGTCACGAGTATTTACTGGGTAAGCGCGTTCCATCGACTGCATCATTACAAGTTATGGTCAAGCGTAAACCTATTATAGAATAAAAAATATAGATGGGATACCTACGAAATACTAAACAATTATAGAAGAAATACCTTAATAACTGAGATATTTCCTTGGTGTATAATACATTAAACATAAAAGGAGAGGTCAAAAGTGGGCTAGAATTTTGAACACCAATGTGATATACCTCATTGGAAAGCTTATTTAATAAGCTGTTAGAATTTAACTAAACACGAATTTTAGGAGCAACCATTTTTGTAAAAATCAAAAAAATGTAATAGAAAAACAAAACGCACATTACCTTTAATTATCCGTTTCCTAAGCAGTATAAATATTGCAATCACGTCAACAATTGCATTCTGTTACAGTACTTTTCTCTTGTAATATTATTCTAGCTGCAGCTTAATGTAATTATGACGAAAAATATTTGTTATCTTATTAGTGTAATAACAAAACGCGTGGAAAAAAATATAATTACGGGAAACGTCATGATGTCATTGTCATTGATCAGTTTGATTGACAGCGTCGAAATAATTTTGATTTTTTTGGTTGCTCAATTGACATTTGACCATGGGGTTGCCAATTGCAATAATCATAATATTGCATTAAGGATTCTTATTTTCAATTTCAATTTTTAAAAAAACGGGGGGGTGTAAAATTATTTTAAATACACCAAAAAATTTAATTAATTATGCTCTATTAACCTATGTAACTCAGATTGCTGTTCAAATTTACAATTATTTTAATCCCAGGCTCTATACATTTTTTGAACGTCTCCTTTGATTCACACAGTTTCTGTGGTGTGGTGTTACAATGTAACGCAGGGCTTTCCTAAATGACTCAACTGATACGTAAGTGACTTACTTTTACCAGTAGCACGATCTGAGATCCGTTTAAGATCTCAATGCTACATGAAGAAACTGGAAATACCGAAACAAAAGGGCCAATAACATTTTATTACTTATGGCGCAAAATTTAATAAGTAAAGCATGATTGTAAAACAGTAACTACAGTCCATCAAATCTAAGAAGTACCGTTTGACAGTTCTAAACGTAGTACATTAAGAATTTTATTTTTTGTATGAAAATTGTTAATGTTAAAATAAAAATAGCTTCATAATTCAATTATTTTACAGGAAAGCTAATAAAAATAGTGTGAAATACGCCTTTTTAAAGCTAATTTAATACAAAACAGTGAAACGTCAAAAAGTACTTCTTAGATTTGATGGATTGTAATTATGTCTGAGAAGACACAGTAAGGAACTAAGTACTACATACATCAAACCCGTATTACCTGAAGATGTAGATAGGGGTTAATATCACCTACTTCTCGTCGTTTGTGTTTAGGTCCCATAGGTAATAGCGGGTGAGTCTATTGACGTTCACCGGGCACGATTCCCAACTTCGAGCTGCAAATATAGCTCTCTACGTTTAAAATAAAAATATTTTTGCATGACCTGGGAATCGAAACCGTTTACCACTGGACCACCGAGGCAGTACATACATTACATATAAAATAGTAGTAGAAATAGTGCGTTTCACTTGAATGTTACCTACTGTAAATTGGCAAAGATAAATAAATCAAAACGAGAAAGTCAATGTACCTACTGAATATAGCCCGCCAACAAAACCAGCTAGAGTTTATAGAGTTTATAGAAATAGCTGAACCTACTTCTAAGACTCAAGTCGGTGCAAAGTTTGCTAAATTATGTAAAAAGACTGCCACGTATTCGTATTATAAGCTCATTATAGCTAAAATAGGTTTATAATTCGTTTGTCTTTGTCTGTCATCATGACATTTAAACTAGTAAGAAAGAGACAAAGTCCATTTTAAATAAAGAGTCTCATAAGAATAAGACCGTTAATTTGTTAGTTGCATGTTGCATGAGACACCTACGGTATTGCAACAATGTACAATACTGTATACAATTCGAGATTGTCTTCTACAGTGTTGATGAAGTGAGAAGCCTGCTATTTAAGCACGATTCAAAGCAAAAGTTTCTCCAGTTTTATGCTAGCAACAATGAAAAATTGATCCCAGAGTTTGACTATTAAATTTTCCAACTCTATCTTTCTGATTAATTTCTTGCGGGATCCAAGACAGTTTAGGTGTTCCGAGACTTGCTAAGTTTTAAAACCCGACCCCTCTTCGCAGGAGTCCTAAAAAGGCTCAAAGAGTCAAGAGATCTTTATAATAAACAAATAATAATATTAAACATTACATAGAAACAATACATTTTATGGCACCCGCAGGACAGGCTTGCTTAGTGTGGGGCCAACGGAAACATTTGTTTGCTTAAGTAAACTTTTTGGTAATAAACTATTTTTTTTTTATAATATCGTTACGTCTGTATTACACCAAGGTGTATAGGTAGCCGTAGCGAGCATATAATTACTGCTGTTCATCGGGCACAATACAAACCTTTTTTAGACACAAGTTTACCATATTTAAATTAATTTTAAGAATTTGATTTTTTGAGTTGACATCGATAATTTCTTAATCTGTTTGCCCAGCTGTTCGAAGGTCTTCTTCAATAATTTCCACCGTTATCTGTTTAGTTTCTTTTAACAAACTAAGGGACATGAAAATATATATTTCATTGTATTGTTTATGTTATTGTATCACATTGATAATGAACACAAATTCATTGATGTCATCATGTAAATGCAGTGTGCGTTTCGACATTGACCCTCAAGTGGCCATCGCATACATCATTACAGATTCGGACCTGTATGTTGTACAAAAGGTCAACGAAATCATTAGCATTTGTAAAATCGTCACAGCTTAACGACTGGAATTGATTCGATTAATCGATAATAAAACTTTTATTTTATTTACTAACTTCAAAAATAAGTTAGTTATCATTTTGGATATTTATATGTATTTTTGTGTATAACTCTGTCATTTATAAAAGCAGTAAAATTATTTTTGTTTGGAAGCAGTATATTGGTACCGCAGTGCTCCCATTGAAGTAGGATATTTTTATAATAATCAATAACTTATGAACCAACTTCAATGTAGCAACAATAACTAAAAAATCGCTCGATTGATTTCAATTTTTTTTAAAAGTTGGCCCTTATTTGGACTAGGAAGCCACAAAAATTTTTCAAATCGATTCACAAGTCATTGAAACTTTGAACCTCCTCCTGAAGTCGGTTAAAAATATTAGCTTGAAATCTTGCTCATTTACAGAGGTACAAGTCATTGTATTTGGTATAATTGCATTTCACAAGTTTTCACACAAAGAATCTGTACAATATTTATTCACACTTAACACATCACAACGTTGTTGAACTGCAAATCCAGTTGGAGAAGTGTCGTCATCTGACGCAACTACACCAATAGATATCTATTTAAGTGTAGCCGTAGGAACAGACTTAGTTGCTAAAGCAAATAAGTGGTTGGCAATAACTTACCACAATATCTAAAACCCTGACATGTGGTCATATATTTCGAATTGCTTAACAGTATGCAGACTTAGACCCCGTTTCACATGAGCAGTGATAAAAGATAAATAAACTATTAAGGTTTATTTAAATAAGTAAGGAAGTAAACTTTTATTATACAAGTAGTAGAGTACCGTAAGCCAGAAGCGCAGGCAACATGAAACTCCTACCAAAACATTCTTATCCGAACAAGCAGACGACTTTTTTAAAGAATCAAAAATAACATTTATTTTATCACAATTTCAGTGGCTTCAGTGGCAGTCAAGCCAGCAGTCAAGCAGCGTCTTTCGCTGGCAATGGACAGTCAGTGTCTGGAGCTGCCTCCTCAGCTGCATCTCTTGGCAGCAACTTCGGTGGCTTCGGTGGTAGTCAGAGCCAAAGCGCATCTTCAGCGTTTGGTTTCAACACTTTAAATGGATTCCAACCTCCAGATGTAAGTGAAAATTTTCAACTAATAAGTAGTTTTAACAAGTTCGTTAGAATTAAACTTTATAAGGATGCTAAAATATAGGTCAATAAAGCAGTAGCCAAGAGCAAAAGCACCTATTTTAAACTACCTAAAGAAAATTATTGTCGCTGCCGATGATATAGTCACTGTTGTCATGATGGCCAAAACTCCGGTAACCAGTTGATAATATGTAATGCCTCGTAATGAAATAAGAATATTAATTATTGGCATATTGTTATATTATTGACCACAACGTACTTAACCACAATTTGTCAATGTCAACTAAAGGGGAACTAAATGAGCACATTTCGGTGCAAATCCCTCAATAACTTCAACTTATTTTTTTAGTGGGACTTAACCCACTACCGTGATTCCGCCACTGATACTCCTGTAAGCCAGGATCAACAGCGGCGCCGTGAAGAGATCCGGTGTTTGAACCCGGTCAAGTCCCGAGACACCAAACTGTCTTCGATCCCGCACGAATTTAATCAGAAATATAATAGGCGTAGTCTGAAAGTTAGATTGTCCACATAATTCCTTTAGGCAAAGCAGGAGACAGCAAAGAAAAAATAGAGAGGTTTAAATTTCCTCATCCAAATGGACTAAGCACCACGTATAATGTAATCTAAGGGGACCTATTAAAGCTGGTTCCACTAATAACTATGGTAAAATTGTTTGAACGCACGGAAATTCACAAAAATTTACAGTTTACAGTGGTTTAGAGCAGTATAATTCCGACTCACTACGACTATGGTACGACTCACTCACTACGCAGAGGCGTAGAAATGCAATCTAAACATCCGAATAACTGAAATTAAGTATGATCTTCAACATTTTTCAGGTCTACGGCGATGGTCTTTTGGATGTAAGACATAAAGGGCTGCAGAACTTCCCTATCTTCCCCAATTTTGGAAGAGGCAAAGGAGTAAGCGCGACCGCCTTCCGATCAGGAAACTTTGGTTCTGTACGACGGAATAAAGACGATTTTCTAGCTGTTTTAGTATCAGATTAGTTTTAAAAGACTGACGACTTTATGTTAATAGAGTTTGAGTTCAAATGTTATGTTGTGTTATAATGGATGCTTTTGTGGTAAAACATCCAGTTGTACTACAATTTACCAGTAAATATTTTTAGTCTGTGGGATTACCACAAAAATGGTAGGTCTATAGAGTTTAGGTTATGGTACAAAGATTAATTTATTACATATAGTTTAGTTAAAAAACTATCGTAAGAGTTTCGTAAACAAAATTTTAATGTCAGATTTGTGAAATTTTTAATGTTATTTTAATAACGAATGTTATTTTTATTTAAAATGATATTTTGTCATTAAGTAAAATATTAATATAATTATAGTAAAAATAATGTCTTCAGGATTTCAAATAATTGTTTAATTTTTAAATTTGTTTTTTTCTGATTTTTTGACTTAGTTGTCAGGTGTCAAATAACAATTTCATCTGTTATTTCAACAGCCATTGGCAAGCAACGAGCGTGTAGTCATTCCTACACCAGTTATAAAACTCTGAGCTGCATTATAAATCTCTCAACCAAACACTAATCTGTAATCTCGATATTCAGGTTTATAATAGATTCAAAGTTCAAATCCATTTGCTTACCTAATGGCTGTTACATTAAGTCTTCGTCAATCACGTTTCGTAACATGATCCCCAATTTGAGGTGATTAAATGCAAAATACATGCATATACCACAGTTAATTTATTTAAACGTTGCTTCTATTGAAATTATATTGTCGAAAATAAATACATAATTTTAAATACTGTTAACTGAGTAAGCGCCTGATAAAAAGTCATCTTGGATAACAGGCCTTAGGCCCCTAGGCAAACGTTAATAGCAACCTTGTAAAAAAAACTTAAATATAGCCTCCTTCAGTGTGAGTGAAGTTTTCACATAGATAATATTTTATAGGATTTTTGCAAAATATCTGAACACATACTAGGGTTCAACATAAGTTTTTAGGTTCTACATCGCAGCATTCAAAGTAAAAAGTACCCTTTCATTTATGTCTAGAGTCTATTTATGTAGAGTATATCTCGTATTAAAAGATGTAGGTAGATAGATGCCTAAAACCACAAAATATTACTGTTTTTATAAGTTCGATACCGTTAAACAGAACCAATCTTGACTGCGATTATTTTTTATTTATTTCCTTAATCTAGTATTGACCTAAGATAATGTAAGCAGCACAGAAGCACATTTAAAAAAGAATAAACGAGATTTATGCCTTTTTTGTTATTTGAATGTTTCCTAGCAAGTTATACCAACTAGTATGACGTCCATCTATTAGGTATCCCTGTTAGAGTTATGGCTGTTGCCTTATCAATAAATAAGTCCCTGTGAATTAGGTACCTACATCATTTTGATTGTACAGCGCAACCGCACATTGCATTTATTGCGCTGTCAGAAGATAGCGAAATGCAAACATTCTCATTCATTTTATTACTAACCAGTTCACAATCGGATCGTGCCATATTAACACCTATCATAAGATTAAGGAAAATCACTAGTTTCATTCTGTATCAAGCAATCATTTATCAATCGGTAAAAGAGTTACGGTGAAAACTGTACATAGATTTTCCCATCAAAATCTTTCACGGCGGTTAGCTGTTCTGTGAATTTTCTAGTTAAGTGGTCTATTAGATGAAATTAAGTACCAGAATAGCAATTAAAATAATATGGGATATTAACCCACACGGTCATCTGATCTTATTACAAGCAGAACTTTATCTAAATGCTGTTGTTATTTTTATAATAACACAACAACTCCATTTGTATAAGGTTCTGCTTATAATAGCTTTTTGTTAACAGTTTCTAGGCAAGGGTTCTAACGCAGAGTAACAAAAAAAGTACGTTATTGAACATGTTAGCATGTGATTTGAAAACAAAATAAAAGACAAAACTATAACTCACAATAACGCCTTTCAAACATTACTTAGCAAAAAGCATGGCTGCAAAAAGAAGTGAATAAAACAATAATTAAGTTAAAGTGTGAGTTGCTAATAAAAAAATGCCAGGTAATTTAGATTAATAATTAATTTTATATTTATGCGAAATAACAAATACTATTAACTAGCGTTTGTGTCGACAAACGCTATACTTTACCAGATTTAAGAAATGCCTGTTTATTCGCGAATTTCCAAGCTAAGTTTTAAAAAGGGAATTGCATTGACGATGAATCGATTTAGCCAAGTTTTGTTTTCAGGAAACCTGGTTTTTTTATTGTTTCCTAGTTTAAATAAAAATATTGCTAAAGCAACGTTTATTTCTCTAACAATAATATTAGTGCGCTGTGCCAGGTTTTATTGGAAAATATTTGTATTGTAAATACTTGAAGTAAATGAATGCCATGTTATTGCATTTATTTTTCTAATATATAAATAAATAAGTTTTGAATTAACCATACCTATTAGTTTACCTGTATTACGCAGGCGCAGTGGTATCGGCCTCGCCTTTGAAATATAAGGTCGCGGGTTCGATTCCCGGTCGTGCCCACACATCTTTGTGTGAATTGTTTCATCTCCGCTGCTCATATCGGTGAAGGAAAACATCGTGAGGAAACCAGCATGTCTAAGAACTAACTGGCAGTTGACCGCCGTGTTTGGATTAAGGCCGGAACTCTCTCAACTTGTAAGATAGTTAGAGAAGACCCATGCCTGGGCATGGGTCTGCGTCCCACAGCTGGCTGTGGGACGCTAAAAGGGGTTGAAGAAGAAGATTAGTTTAGGTACTTATTTAGCTATCAGCTCTCTCTCTCTGCTATCAATTCACTTTAACCCTTTTTAGTGTCCCACTCTTCTGTCAACTATCATAAAAGTTAGGCCTTAATCCACACACGCCGGCCTAGTGCGGATTGGTGGATGTGTATTATTGATTATTTAGCTAAGCGACTCCAAAAAATGTTTAAATTTCAAACTATTTAATAAGTATAGCGACGTCAAGACGCTTGGTGTTTTTCATATCATTTATACTACGCAAATAAAATATTCTTCAACAAAAAGCAAAAGTACGCACATCGTCAAGAACTCAACTAACCGGTCGACTCAGACGGTTAAAAATACCTTCTAGACGTTTTGTTCATCTTTAACAAGTTTATAAACTTACTACGCGTAGATAGTACCTATTAATGATGTAATATTCATTTGTAGTTATTATTGTTACCTAGCTTCCAGTAGCAAAGAGTAAAGATTTGAAAATGGGAAGACGAGCAAATTAATTGACAAGTTTTCCTTGGTTACCTACTCCGACTTTCAAACTTATTAATAATGTATGTGCTGTATTTTTGATACTATTTAAAACTTGTAGGCGTTACATACCTAATATGGCACGGGAGCGCAAAGCAAACACTGCCGTACCATCCTTTTTTGGAACCATTTCGCCGCATTGAGAATCCATTGGCCCCTATTTGAGGACCTCGGGATAAGTGAACTATAATCACATACTTAAAATCCAAAATTTCAAGTCTGTAGGTTATTTAGTTCCGAAGTTAAGCGAAAGCAAAGTTTCGCATTTATGACACTCACTCAGTCATGATCATCAAAATAGAACTAGTACTTCCCATAAATTTAGAGAGCTCAAATTTGGTACATAAAGGAAAAACTATAAAAATGATGATAATCGAATATTCCAGATATTCGATCATCTACCTGGTGACCCTGATTAGAAAACACAAGAGCAAGAAATCTCGTGAAGTTAAATAAAAGCTTTAATAAAATAGGTAGGATTATGTCTCTATACAAACCAAGAGGGCTAGAATTATTCAATCTGCAAAGGGTTCGCGAATTCAAAATTTAAACGCTTAGATCTAGACTGACCTCGTTTAGTTCGTCGACATAGCAAAAGGTTAAATTATAAGTATTACCCACTGTACTATATACTAGATTATGTAACATTTTTTACCTAAGAAACGTGAGTAGTGAATCCTGATACCGTCAGGGTGAGCTGGTTACTAACCCAATTAATATGATAATTGCTTCAGAATAATATCAGATCATCTGAATCAAAATCGCCATTCTAGTTTTTACGCTTGACCGGTCAAGTGAGTTTTAAATCAAAATGGCTTTTAATTATTCTTTATTAGTAATTTTATCAATGTCATTATGTTCTGTGTATGGTTGGACTGTGTTTCCATTGCCAAACGAGCCTGCGGTCAGAACAACAGTGCAACCAACACCGGTGTTGAGTTCGTTCAGTCAAATTAGTACCACATCTCCGTTAACTGTTCCTAGGATATTGCCTACAAGTGTTGTAAAACCTTCATTTTCAACATTTGCAGCACTAGCTACGGATCTTCTCCCACCTAAGGTAACTATTAAAAACTATACTATTATAGTAAACCTGAGGACAAAGCTAGGTGGAGTGACGATCTGCGAAAGATAGCCGGCAGTAACTGGATGCGACAAGCCGAGGACAGGGTGAAATGGCGCTTATTGGGAGAGGCCTATGTCCAGCAGTGACCATACTCGGTCAAAGAATTGCATTAAATAAATAAAAATAAATAAATATATAGTGGGACATTAACACACACGGTCATGATCCCAAACTAAGCAGAGCTTGAACTATGAAAAACAGATAACTGGTAATATACTACTTAATAATACTTTTCTTTTGTTCTTAAATATATATAATTACACCCAGACACAAGACAAACAGACATATTTAAACAAATGTTTGTCTCGGGTGGGAATCGAACCCACGACCTGCGGCGTGAAAAGCCATACAACGTGGCAATTCTGCCAGCCTTCTGGCACATTCCCCCAAGGCCATTTGGATTAATTCTATGACGCCCTATCTTGTTTCTAAGTTAGAATTTAATTTAATTTAATTAGTATTTTATTAATTAAAATTGAATAAGAAAAAATATGTCATAATCGTAATATAATAATTATTATAACTATCATAATTACATCTATTACATCCATAAATCAAGTCTATAAATGTCTCCATAGGCTTAGGAGCGAAAACATCCTAGGCAGTTCTATTATTCTTACCTATCTTTCTAGTCAGGAACGTAATTTTCTTTAAAACCAGACACATATCTGAAAACACTTATACCTCTCAGCAGTCTTAGCCCTTAACCGAAACTTCTCGGTAATTTACAGTGGATCACTAACAATATATTTGTGTTCTATGGCAAGCGGAGCAGCGGTGGCGCAGTGGTACGGGCCTCGCCTTTGAAATATAAGGCCGCGGGTTCGAATCCCAGACGTGCCCATACATCTTTGTGTGAATTGTTTCATCGCCGCTGCTCAATATCGGTGAAGGAAAACATCGTGAGGTAACCGACATGTTTAAGAACTAACCATTCGAGGACATGTGACATCCACCAACCCGCACTTGGCCAGCGTGTGTGGATTAAGGCCTAAGCTAAAAAAGCCTACTAAAAAGGGTTGAAGTGATTGCAAGCACTGGCGAAGAGTCCATAAATAACCAGATTCCCACCGGCTTCCCTTTAGAAATTAGTCAATATAATGTACTTAGTTTAATATTATGTAACGCCTAAAAGTTTTAAATAGCATAAAAAGTGCCGTACATACTTCTTAGTACGTTTGAAAGTCGGCGTGTATTTCTATTTTTTTCCGTGTTCCCTTATTCAAATTTCGCCACTGATAGCTAGTAATCAATTTTTTTTATTATACCTACCCATTTAGTATTACTAATGATAGATGTTTGGCGAAATAGATGTAAGTTACTTATGAATTGATGATATCTGACCTTTAGTATGATAATATGGATTTGAATCCTCATTTATATTCATATGACAACGTTTATTCTCTTCCTTATGGAGCTCTAGTTAAACCTTAAACAACACTGCCAAAAGATAACAATGATAGGTACAATATTAGTTGGCTGGAACCACCATCGCATAATCTATTTCTTGTTCAATTTTGAGTTGCCTGTTATCGTAGCGGTTAGTGACCTTGACTGCAGAGCCGGTGGTCGTGGTTTCGATTCCCACCCAGGGAAAAACTTAGTGTGATGACTATGATTGTTTGTTTCGTGTTTCGGTATAATTTATCTAAATTAATTGCATAATTTGAGATTCTATGGCACTGTGTGTATGTAGGAAAATATAATTATTATTTTTAAGACTTGTGTTATATACCTATATTTTTTATATGGCCTTTGAAATAAAACTACCTACTTTGTAATGATTTTAAAATAACATATTTAATTTTTTCAACAGGTTTTTTACAGGTTTCTACAATGTTTTTCCAATGTGTAATTTTCGCATAAATTTAAGAAAATACAAAGCGGTTACTTTCGTCTACCCAAACCTTAACAATAATGACTTGAAAAAAAGTTTTATTTTCTCTGTAAGTGGTAAATGTATTACATTTTTAACATCGTTGTTTATTATTTCAGACGGAGTACACGGAATACGAACCTTAGATCTGCAAATATTGAATACAAAATCAACTCCTGCGCAGCCATCCAATAAAAGAGCAACCCATTTGACCTTGACGCCTAAAAACGATAAAAGTTCCAAAAATCAAGGAAATCCCCTGTACTAATTTATTCAATATAATGTATTAATTTTTTGTGTTTGAATGTATGTGTATATTTAAGTAGCAGACAGATTAAATTACACAGTTTTATAACAACGAGTCGTTAATTGGGAAATTAGGGTTGTCATCGTAGCTACGCATTTGTCTGTGGCGAGCCATAGGCGATACATGCTGCGTTATAAATAAATATATAGGGTGACTGGTAATTAGTGTAAAATACTTTTTCAAAAACAAGCTGTTAAAATAATTTCGAAAGCTTGTATTGTTTGCGCTACAAGCTTTCGAAATTATTTCATGTATAAAAAATACAATATGGTTGTATACAAGTTTGCTGAATAAACATTTATTCATATAAATGAATAAACATTAATGTATACGTATACCCTAAAATAACATTTATTAGCATGACCCTCTCATACAACTTTTTTTTTAAAAAGGCCCCAAAATCATGGTAATGTATTTTACAATAATTACCAGTCACCCTGTACAAATTAATATTTATTTCATAAAAATCACTGCAGTTATGTTATGAGTCGCTAATAAATTAGATACTACGATAAAATTGACAATGATTCTAGTGAAATTTCGTGGAAACATTCTAGGATTAACTTAGAAAGAAAAAGAAAGAGAGAAAAAAACATTAATTTGAATAAAAAGAAAATAAAAACAAATAAAAAAGAAATGAAAAACAAAAGAGTATCAGAGTGACCAATCAGTGTCAAACAGTAAATTGATTTGTTTTAATAAATCCAGTTTTCCTACTGAAACGCTATGTTCCTTAAATCGAAATAATATCCTTTTATATTGTGACATCCATGATGAGTACACAGATCATATCTGTATTTATGTATGTTACGTAGGAGCTACGAACGGTGCCTTTGTCTTGCATGTTGATCAACCAGAATTCCCCAAGTACTGGCCAAACCACTAAGTTATACGAGCTAAATAATAAAACCTTCATTTTGCTTTTGATTTGTATCAGCATCTGCTTTGTATTAGACAAAGGTAACAACTACGGAGGTGTAGAACAGTGGTGGCGCAGTGGTAAGGGTCTCGCCTTAGAAATATAAGGCGGGTTCGATTCCCGGTCGTGCCCACACACCTATGTGTGAGTAGTATCATCTCCGCGGCTCAATATCGGTGAAGGAAAACATCGTGAGGAAACCGGCATGTCTAAGAACTAATCATTAGAGGACGTGTGACATTCAACAACCCGCACTTGGCCAGCGTGTGTGGATTGAGGCCTAATAACTCTCAACTCGTAAGATAGTTGAGAGAAGACCCACTGCTGCACAGGAACACTAAAAAGGGTTGAAGTGAACAATTACAGAGGACGGAAGAATAGTGTAATCTTCCATATTTTGTGGTAGGATCCCACACAGCTTTGCATATGCGTAAGTGCACAAAGCTAGTGTAGGTGTGACGTCGGCCTAATGCGCGACGCATCCTTTGCTTGGTTAAAACCGGTTTATACTGCTTCTTGACAGTCAGCCAGGCGCAGCGCGTCTCACGCGCAACAAATGATCACTGATCAGTTTAGACCTCGCGGACTGTAACCATATTTCTTGAGTTTTCCAAACATCATTAATTGCTCATAATTTATTTTCTTTGTTCTTTTATCTCTGCTTAGCGATGAAATCAGCCTGCATGTCTTAATGGAAGAGTACACAATGGAAATCTCCAACACCGTTGTACTCGCGACCGTCCATTGCCCACTAGAGTTTTTCTGCCATCGTCCATGAGCCGTTTAATTGCTTCTGCCTGATAGGATATTGTGATATTAGTGGGCAATTGTGAAGGTACTAGATCAAAAACAGTATAGTACATAACTAGTGTAAAAATTGGGGATATGTTACATCCACCAACCCTAGAGCGTCTGTTTATCAACGTCCATGAAACCTTAAGATTGAGAAGATTCATTCTCACGTTATTAAATTGTTTGTAGATTTTATATAAACTTGTTATTTTTCAACTACAGTATACCTTCTAAACTGTCCACATTTACTACCTTGTTAAGTTGCACAGAAAAATACGCGGCAGTCGAGTACAGATATAAATCAGTAATAAAGATGAGTAACTCTTGCTCGTAATTATGAGTAATTAATTACAGTAATAACGTAATACTTTGAAGTACCTACTGTTTTATTGCATAATCATGAGACGGAAGTTTTGTAGTAACCCCTTTTTAAGAAAATCGAAGAGATGAAGTCCAGTAAACTGTAGTACATATTTTTGTAATTTTGGTAGAATTGTCATGTCATATTGTAGCGACCGTTATCACTACAATATGACATGACAATAATTACCATAAAAACACAAATCATTAAATGGAAAAATGACATTTTTCAAAATTTTATTTTTTTAAGTCTCATTCGTACATTTAATACAATGTTGATAGTAGGTATCAACTACATACCTGAACCTAAAAAATGGCGTCTTGACATTGGCAAAATTGCGGAATAACTTCTGCAGAGGCCATAATTAAAAGAAGAAGAAGAAAAAGTAGACTAGCTCTAAAAAATAATAATATTTATCAAAAAATTCGAAATATGTCATTATTTATTTATTTATTTATAATATGCAAAATATGCTGCATGGCCTTAATTAATACTTAGAATAATTACCTATATAGTAAAAAGTCTTAATTAAGAAACACCTAGTTTATTACAACCTACCTGACATACATGTCGGACGTCTCAACTTAATAAAAACAGTATCTACTCTTGTAGAACCTATAAATACAAGGATATATGATACAAAAAACATTCGCAATCGGCTCTCTATAGGTGTTGTGATGCAGTGGCTACCAATAATAATGTTCGTGGTAATATTACCATATATTACTACTAAGGAGACTACGACTTACCAATTATCTGGTGTAGAACTTGTGGACTTGATCCGAGGATTCGTGCCAAAGGAAGAACTGAAGTTGACGAAGGTGGACAAAGACCGTTCAAGTCTTCCTGATGGAATATATTTTAAACCCGAAGACGGAGCGTTGGTGGAAGGAAGCCAGTATTTAAATATTAAAACGTAAGGATATTTTATTTATAGAACAGCTGAAGTTATGGCTAAATTTAGAATATTTTTATTTGGTTTTTAGCAAGGCACAGTTCCTACTTACTATGACATTTGAATAACAATGAGAGGTATGTTAACGGATTGATTTGATTTCCCGAAGTTATGACCTTATCTTATGGTAAACTAGTTCTTGAATGGAGACCGCGTCTTGCCAAGCGTAGTTTGGAACGCCTTCCTACTAGGAGAAGTGAAAATTTACGAAAAGTGGCTGGCAGTTGTTGGATACAAAGACAGGGTGAAATTGGTCATTTCGTCAGGCCAATAACACTGCTATAGACTGATGATGATGATGACCTTATCATGGAAAGGGAGAAACCCAACGTTCACCTGACGCTAGATGTTACATTTATTGTGTTAAGTGGCAAATTATAAGACGTAAGACATCAAAAACCATTTCTTGTAAAATCGTTTCTTTCTTTTGTTTCAGGACTGAGAAAAACATCTAGTTTTATGCAAAAAAAACGATGTATTATGCTCACGACCAGCAACTAGAATTGTTTTGAACATCTCGTATCGATCAAAATAAACGTTATGAAGGCCAAATAAATAAAAGTACATACAATACATTTTTTGTTTTATTCAAGTGCCTAGTTATTGTTGAAGATGTAGTAGTGAATCATTCCCATCAAGTTAATAATAAAGTAGATATATACTTGCATAGGTAAGTAAGATATATGAGCTAACTACACAAAAAGCTTGGAGATGATCTCACTATCAGAAACCTGACTTACATTTGTTTTGTTTTAATAAGTTGAAGGTGTATATATTCCATAAATAAAGGCGAGCATAACCTGTTATCTAAAACAGGAAGGTGATTAACTTACGACTTACGTGATTTGAAGTAAAATAACAGCTAAAGAAGATGTTCTAATTATAATAACGTCAGGCGATGAATGATTTGAAGAATCTTTTACACCGTTCCCTTTAAGTAAACTCATTTGTTTTTATACCTCTCCATTGCTGGAGACATTTGAATGGAAATATCTTCTATCATTCTCATACCTGTTTGCTAATTGTTATTATAAACTCCAAGCTCACAATTCACTAATCAATGGTTAAGTTGTTTAATATCTACGATTTCTATAAATAAAATTCTATTTACATGTCATAAACGTAAGATTTTGACGTTGGTGAACTTTGGCATAACCTGTTTATATAGTAAAATGAACCATAATATCTTCCTAACATTTTGAAGACAGATAATGTAGATACATCTATTTATTGAGTATTACGTGTCTGAACAAAAATGTAGGAGCCTGAGTATAGTTTAATAAAACATGATGTTATTGAACATATAGTATAAATAAAGCTCTCGGAGGTGTTTAAATGGACATTCACAATCACACGCGATGGGATGTACAAGTAATTTACTGAAATTGATAGTTTTCTTAGCGCTTAGTGATGTTATAAACAGTCAGTTAGAGGGTACTGATGATAAGAAAGTGGTACTAATATCTCCAGTATTAGCTGCTAAAAAAACTTCAAGAGTTAAAGCAATAGAAACAGCAAAAGAATTTCCGTTATTATTACTACTGATTGATGCGAAGAGAGATAATAAAATGGAAGAGAAAACAGGAAAACTGGTACACGTAAAAGTAAGTACACACTTAGGACATAACTACCTAGTACTACTTGCTTAAACATAATGAGCAGTTCACATTGTTCTCATATTATCCAGTCTAGATATTGAATTTGGCGTTGAAATGCTACATGAATCCTAAACCAGCAGAAACGTCCCCATTTCAGTGACTAATCAATAATTCCGTTGAGTAACTAGATTGAAAGCCTTTGAAAGATTGAGACAGATAATGACTTAATTCAACCCAGCACTATACTGGTTTGATTTGCTCTCCCTGGACTAGCGTTTTGTTTGATTCTGACAATGCACATAATATAAATGTCAAGGTACGTTGCAAGAAAACAGAATGTATCTAAAACGAACATAAAATGAATTCTGAATACATGTATTTTACATATTTATAAAACGAATATCTATTTAGAGCAAAGATTTATTCAAATATTTTTATACTTTTAAAGGAAAAAATAACAAACATCTATCTATCCTCACAAACTTTGACGTTACAACCTCTAATAGTTACTTCAACCCTTTTAGTGTCCCACAGCTGGGCACAAGTCTTCGAGTCGAGAGAAGTTAGGACTTAATCCACACACGCTGGCTAAAGGCGGGTTGGTGGATGTCAAGTATCCTCGAATGATTAGTTAGTAGACATGCCCGTTTCCTCACGATGTTTTTCTTTACCGATATTGAGCAGCGCGCGGTGAAAAATTTACACAGAAATGGGCACGGCCAGGAATCGAACCCGCGTCTTTATATTTCATAGACGAGGCTGATGCCGCTGCGCCACCGTTGCCACCTCTAATAATAGATGGTACAAACTAGGTACTATACGTTTGCCAAGACCAGGAAGATCTGACTCCTTCAAGAGAGTGCAAATATTTATACAATGAATATAATGACTTTCTTTGCAAACTTCTTGTAAGGAATAAAGATTGAAATGAAGAATATTAACATAATTATTGACTGATTTTATTCCAGAAATATAATAGCGGTGTTTCACACAGATCCAGTCGGCGAAGCAGAATGAGCAGAATATATTTCGTTCGCAGATTGAATAATGATTTACCATAATGAATAAATAAATAAACTAATAGCTACTTCTTATTTATTAACACAAATTAAATATGATTTGCACAGTTTCCTTAATATAGGTAATAAAAATAAGTCTTAATAAGAATCAGTATTTGCTACAAAACAGGTAAATTCTACAAAAAATATATCTTCTTTATCTCTACCGACATAAAGTCTCACTTCAACCCTTTTAAGTATACCACTACTGGGCACGGGTCTTCTCTCAAGTAACTTATGAATTGAGCTTTTAGGGCTTTCTCCACACTAGCTGGCCAAATGCGGGTTGGTGGATGTCACATGTCCTCGAATAATTAGTTCTTAGACATGTCGGTTTTCTCACGATGTTTTCCTTTACCGATATTGAGCAGCGGCATTGAGATGTGTGGGTACGACTGGGAATCGAACCCGCGACATCATACCCCTATTTTGACAAAACATTGGCATTAAAACTTAGCCAGACTTCACACAGCCCACCTTATTTTCTTAACTATCTTACGAGTTGAGAGTGTTTAGGCCTTAATCCAGATACGCTGGCCAAGTGCGGGTTGGTGGACAGCCCATCTACAGCTGAAAAAAACCATACCACCTAGGTACCTAAATCCTGTCCGATTCCACATTTCGTATGGACTCGCCGCACATTGTGGTCAGTGTCATTGAATGCCACTAGCTTTAGGTAGCAGCGTTAATATTTGTTTCGTATGGTTCGTGTGTTGCAGCCCTTAGGTTTTTTTTTTCAATTAATCTTTTAAAAGCTTGTATATCTACATATTTAATCATCTTCATCTAAATATATAAAAGAAGAAACTCGCTGACTGACTGACTGACATATCAACGCAGAGCCCAAACCGCTGGGTCTCTAAATTTGGCACATAAGTTCCATAAGGGGTCTAGGGATGCACTAAGAAAGGATTTTTCAAAACTCACTATTTAAGGGGGTGAAACGGGGTTCCAAAGTTTGTATGGAGAAACAAGTTTGTTTGCGAGCAGAAGCTAGTAGTTTCATGTAATTTATCCAAGACCGTACAAGACCGCTAAAAATTTATTAGTTTTTTAGTAAGTAGTCAGTAATAATTGTGATTAATAATTTTGGACGTCAAATACCTCAGTCCACCCGGAAAGTCGGAAAAGACTGAAACGTAGGGATCTAAAATCTAAAATATACTGCGATAAAATCCGTTATAAAGTAGTTTTATTTCAATATTCGCGTAAATGTAAGAAAATACTAGGTTTTTACTATTAATCTTTTAAAAGTTGGTGTACTTATTTAAACTTGACAGTGGCAAAATTGCGCAATAATGCCTGTAGAGGCCATAGAAGAAGAAGAGGAAGCCCTTAAACTACCACTACCACCTTTGGGACCTTTTCTATTATGGGTTTTTATTGAGGTCGTTAATAAAGCAAATGAATTAATTAAACACAAGACAAAAAAGTGTCCTTCATGGTGTTGAGCAAAATTTTTCGTAGAATTAAGAAAATAAAATGTTTTAAAAAACCTCTCTAAGTGCCTAATATTATTGATCGTTCTATTGACCTTTGGAACATCATCCGGCCAAGGGTAAACACTTACTAACTTAATGGAAATCACAGTTCCTTCTTTAAGCTTGTCAATTATTTTCATTCCAATTTTTGTGACGTCTAGAATAATTCCATTTTGTTACGACATTTTTCTACAACACACATAGGTTAAGATAATTTCATAATAGTGTCATTAGAAGTACGTTTTTCTTGATGTTATCTATAAAAACATGTATAAAAGGCCCTATAGCTGAAACACTGAAGGTAATTAAAATAGCAGCACTAAACTAAAAGGTCGTCTAGAAATATTTATTTTAATCTCAAAATGGATACCAAATTCTGTTTTGCCGTTATTGTGTTGGTTTTAGCTACAACATCGGGTTTACCATATCGACAAGATCAGTTTCTTCAAAACAAACAGGTAAAACAATATTGTTTAAATCAAACAAATACAATGTACAATATTTGTTCATTGGGATACCACTAAGCATCAAAACTCAAAATTCCCATTTCTATTACAGTTGTTCCTGCGATATAAAAGGCAGAATCCTGTTTTGGGTATGTCACAATTTTATTTTCAATTATACCATAACATGCTTTATTACTAACTCTCTCAACTGATAAGATGGTTGAGAGAAGATCCGTGCCCAGCAGTGGGACAGTAAAAAGGGTTGAAGTGATGCTTTATTATTTGGCGTGTATTTTCTGTCCGTATATTCCTGATTGTCATGAATTGCTTAATAGTTATTTCAATTATGATAAAGACCTACTAATCGCATCTTCTAATACAATTTTTTATGTAATTATTAGAGAAAGCAATGAACTTAGATAAGTACCTACATAATTAGGATTGGCATAGCTCTCCTTTAATGAGTTGAAATTACCATAAAACTTAAATAGTTTAACAGAAAATTGTATAAAAAGTTAATTAAGCGGCTTAAAACTTGCGTCATTAGGCACAAATCTATCGACTTAACAAACAAGTTTAGTGGGTAATATTTACTGCCGTATTACCCAAATTTTAGTTTACAATAATATACCTACTACCTAAGGTTTTAGACTCAGTATGAAATAAACTGGATGCAACTGTACCAACTTTTATTAATTAATTACCTTGAAACCTATTCTTAGCAAAATCCCGCTGAATTTTATGAATTGCGCAGATAATATATGAAAAGGAAAGCAGTTAACAATGCTGACTGTTTCACTAATAAGTCCAGATGTTTTATTTATTTCCAAAAAAATTGTATCTACTTCCATAAATATGTCACAATATCATGAAATATTTACAGGAACAGCATACAACATTCCAGCTGGTGCAGTACAACCAAGTGTAGTGGTCGTCCCTGGTAAGTTATAAAGTTCACAACCATTAATGTGATAACGTTAGCTACATTAATAGCAAACATTTAATCTTTGTTGAGACAAGTGTACCTAATTTTTTCCTTAAGTTCATTACAGCTACTTTAGTGAACCAGGACAGATTAACTAAACGCTAAAGGGTTCTGGGTTAAATATTGAAAACTACTCGTATAATATAGGTCCCAGAAAGATCAAAGAGATATTGAAAGAGCTTTGTAGCATGTATAGTATGAACGAAAAGATGTTTGCATTGGCCTAATTCCAAAATAAGGTCTAAAGCGTAATAGAAGTTTTAATTGTCATAAAGCCAAACTAATTCTATTTTGTTTCAGGTCCTAACACCGGCTACCGTGGCTCTTCCTATGGCGTAAATAGGGCCCCTACAGTCGTAGTTCAAATGCCCCGTGAAAATGTTTACGGTAGTCCAGTAATCTAAACAAACTAACTTTCTTAGTAATTAATAGAAAAAATGAATGCACATTTTAATATTATGAATAAAACTACAAGTCTTATTGAGAACTTTCCTTTACCTTACCTTTCCCTGTGATTCGTTATAGTCAATCAATCTATAGGAAGTCAAGCCAAATTCTAATAAGTTAGCTGGAATTAGCTGTTACTGATTAAACGAAATTTTGATTTTTGTGTACTTACTCATAGTTAAGTAACTTTATGTAAGTATTTATTAGTGTTCTGCTCAATTACAGAACATTCGGAAAACAAGAATCCCCGGGTACATAATAACCACTCATATGTTTGAACATTTCAAACGACAATTACATCACACAAGTAGTTAGAAGTCCATACGCCCTAGCATCATCAAGATTATAGGCTATCTTGAACATACTGAAAATATCAGTACTTGTCACAGGAAATGAAACTCTAACAGAATGTAAATTAGCATTTTTTTCTACCACAATACTCGTAACTCAGAAATGTATGAGGTAATTTACCTTTTCCATGGTAATTCTGTATCTGCAGTAATTAATTGTATTGTGTTGGATGATCATACTAGAATGCTTACTCACCTTTAAATCAAGTTAGGTAAGTAAACAAAGATCAATCGATGGTAAAACTTCCGCATACTATATCAATACCACAATCAACATTTACCTTACGATATAATAGTTAAGTAACTCAATCAAAGCACAGACCTCCAAAATAAAGGTATATTGAATTAAATGGAACCTCTTAATTGCTAATAGGTACCTACGCAATTTGAATGGTTTTATTGATAAATCCCCTGCAGCGGAACTAAAAAATTCATATACAACTATAACTGCAAGAATTTATGATAATTATGTGCGATAAGAGGAATGATTAGAAATTGTTAAAGACTTTTAGTTTTGTAGAATAGTTAGGACTGACTTGTTAATAGAAACCCATTGAATTTATCTTGATTTTACAACTGCTAATAACCTACACGAAAAAGATCAATAGGCGGATTTTTTTCATGGAATCAAGGATTATCTTTAAAGTCGTTATCTACAACAGGTCTTCAATGTCTACTATATTAGTTAACTGCAAACTTGGAAGCGAAGATAAAACCTGTCCATGTACTAAACGAACAAAAATCTTCATCTTGTTTAACAACAGAACTATCGTTGTAACCGCGCAAAAAGCATTAAGAACCAGTTCAGAGTTATTATGGGTCCAAACACACACGACCAAACATCCGGTTTATGGGAATATCCAGCGCAAATACGTGCATAGACTCCGCAAATTGGTCGGCTTATGAGATCACGTTTGATTCCTTACCTATGCAACACAATACATCATCATTTTAATAACCAGAATCTTACTAAACAAAGTTTTATTATACCTATAGACAACTGGAAAATATATAGTTTCCGTATATTGAAAATAGACTAACACCGTCGTGGGAAATATGCGTTCCGCGAACTACTCCTGCGGCGCGACGGTCAAGTTTGTGTATGACGTAGATCATCGCAGGAAAATCGCGTCTTATAAATAGGTTTGCTTTGTTAGTCCTGCGTCAGTGATCGCGATGGGATACGGTGGTGTAGTGTTGAGCGTGGTCGCGCTCGCCGCGGTGGCTGCTGCCACGCCTTCTATAGGCGATAATTCTTTAGACTCAGGGGAACGTGTGGTGCTCGTGGCCCCAGTCCTCGCGCCCCCTAGGGGATCTAGAACACATGTAACGGACCGGTCCAGGCAGTTCCCAATACTTGTGCTATTGGCCCAGGTCAATCCTCCGGAGTATCGCCCCGAGCCCGAGGCCAAGTCCTTAAAAGGAAACCCACAGCCAATTTACGTTAAGGTGATGATTTTTCTTGATGTACCGGTTTTTTAATGTTGGTCGGATTTATAATTACGTTCTTATTAGCTGGTGCGAGATGTTTTATTCAGTTATAAGTGTCTAAAACCATTTTTTAATAAAAATCTCTTTAGAGTTCTGTTTTACTATAGACTGATATACTTTAAAATGTCTAATAATATTACGATATCTTTTTAAAATTGTTTAAATTCATTTCGTTTGAAAATCGTACAAAGAGAAAAGCCTAAGTGAATGTTTAAATAAATAAAAATGTAATAATTTGTCGAAAATCTTGACACAGGCCGTTATTATGAATTTGTTACAGAATAGTATAATTGGCGTTATCCATTTGTTGCAATTTTTAATTTCTAAATACTTCAATGTTGTGGCATATGTGCTGCTATTTATTTCTAAATGGACGGACCTCTAATGAACCCCATCTAGGTAGACTTATATCCATGTTCAATAATATTCAATATTGGTTTTTCACGTAACTAAAACCAGTTCAAATTGACCATAAACTCTATTAGTCTACCATTGATAACAGTATTAATTTTTTGTAGATAATCAAACCTTTGGTTACTTAATGTATTTTGTTTACACAGAGATTAGAAGATCAGGAGAAGCCAGCGACTCAACTCAACAGACAGAAACGCCATCTGAAGAAGTTACTAGGTATTGGTGGAATTGGATTTGGGGGTGGTTTTTCGATTGGCGGAGGCGGCTTCAGTGACGGGGGCGGTTACGGTGATGGTCGTGGCTACGGCGGTGGCTATGGTAGTGGATACGGCGGAGGTGGCGGCGGCGGCGGTGGCGGAGGTGGTGGCTTTGGCGGTGGCGGAGGAGGAGGCTTTGGGGGTGGCGGAGGAGGTGGCTACGGTGGTGGCGGCGGCAACTATGGAGCTGGATACGAAGAGCCGCCTAAAACTATTATTGTGAAAGTTATCAAAGAGGGTATGCACCGCTTTAAATGTGCTGCTTACTACACAAATACCGTTAATAATGCAAATAACGCTTAATTTAACTTGAATCTTGTTTTCCCCAGCTATTTGTTCTATTTAACGAGAGTTACCTACAAAACCATAAGCCATTGCAATTCTTTTGGAGTCATTAACTCAATGAAGTTTAAAGAAGTCCTGTAGTTTTGCATGTAAATAACACCATGTAATAACGAAATTAACACCACGTTGTATATTAGTAATATTATTCAATTTCTTTTCCTTTAAGTTTTATTTTTGTTGGTTACAGGTCATCGCCATCACAAACATGGCGGCTACAATAACTATGGCGGCTACAACGGCGGTGGCTGGGGTGGTGGAGGCGGCGGTGGCGGCGGTGGCTACGGCGGTGGTTATGGCGGAGGTTATGGCGGTGGCGGCGGCGGCGGCGGTGGTGGTGGAGGTGGTGGCGGAGGTTACGGCGGTGGTTATCCTGGTGGACAGGGATGCGGCGGTGGGTGTGGAGGCAACTATGGCGGTGGCGGCAGCAGTGTTCAAGCCACCGCTACCGCTACTGCTACTGCTCATGCGGGCGGGTGAGTTACACAGTTCTAGTATGTCATGCTTGCCCTAAAATTGTGAAAAATAAACAATACTGAAATTATAAAAAATCTCATGAAATTATCTTAAATGTAATTCTGATAAGTAGACTTTAGTTTCTTTAATTTTTTATTTAATTTTTTCTGCAAATTTTGGTATGAAGTCATTAAATCTTTGATGCGATCACGAATTAGTCTCTCGCTTACCTTTACAATAAATAGTACCTATACTTACTTAGCTACTTGTAATATTCCGATGGTTAAGTTCGAGTCTCGAGTTCGTGGTCGAGCAAAAATATCTTTATATATTAAAAAAAAAACTGTGGCTTGAAATTAAGAATTGTGCCCCATGAACGGCAATAAGCTCTCCCTATACCGTATAGGGACCTAACATAGCCGGCGAAGCGTGGGGATATTTGACTCGCACATTACACCTTCAGCTATTCAATATAGGCTGTTATTATTTTGAAGTATTATAATTAGTAGCAATGATTCATTTATAATTATTTTTGATCTTTAGTCACCAATTCTTTCGACGTTAATTCTGATTTTTGTTAAATTCATCATTGTTCATTATTTAATCTTTTGTTTCAGTTACGGAAAGAAACGCTAACTTCAATCGACTTGATATGTCTAGGAAGTGTATGCAATAAGCTGTGATTTGTGGTGCAAGACGATTTTCGCTAAACGCCAAATAGCTTTAAATATACTAACATAATGTTAATTGTACTTATTACAATAAAAGTTGTTCAATTGTATAATTACTAAAATCGTGATATCTAGAACCAAACAGGTAGATTTGTACTTGTGCGAGTCTCAGATTAATTTATAGTCGAGCCACTTAATGACTCAGTTTGGTAGAGTTACACGTGATTGATTTTTTTAAAACCCTGGATAGGGTTTTAAAAAAATCATCTGTGGACTACTACTTTAAAACTAATCTGGGTAATTAGCCAGAGGTTATTATTGGTGCACCTAACATTTATGGTGAGCCATTAGAACGGTTTAAACCCCATACGGGGGTCGTGTTCAATAGTGTAACCCTTCCAAAATTAATAAGTTATTGAGTGGCCGGATAATTAATCAATCTGATCGCAACTACACTTGCATAGTTTATTGTATGATTCCATGTTAATACAGAGATGGGAGAATACCTGTAATTTAGTGTTGTGTGAGGTAGTAAGTAAGACTGTAACAACTTACTTGTTGCATTGTAATAAATGTAATTACCATTGCCAATCAAATAATTATTGTTAATAACGTACTTTTAATTTTGATATACATTTTTGATATAAGTACATTACAATTGTTTTATTGTTTCCACTTAGTAGCATTTTTTTTATCTGTACGACCAAGCAAGCGTTGTTTTGGGAGAGATCCCAGGCAGGCTTTTTTTATAAAGTTTCATTCTTTCGTTCCACCCTTTCTTCGGCCAGTACCAATGAATGAATGAATGAATCTCTTCATGCCGATTTTGGCGACGGCGACATTCATCTGTTTGGTTACAGGTGTGCCTTAACATGGCTGACGTACACAATTTTAAGCAACGAAATTCCTTTGACAAATTCAATTGAGGACACTATTATAATTATAAATGATCTAAGAAAGCAATTTAAGTTTTATTCCAATATATAGTACGACAGGTAGGTACCTACCCATTTAGATTTTCGCGCCATATCATCACTTTTGGGCATCCTCAGCGACATTTCCTGGTCATTTGTTCTAGTGCATGGAACCAGTTTTTCTTCAGCCATAATGTTTTTTGTGGTGTTGCAGCTCAGCAGGTAGCTTCGTGCCGGACTTTGCTATGAAATATACATAGGTCGATAGGTCCAACTGTCAAGTCGTACCTAAACAATTATTTTTGTGTATAATCATTAATCACAGATAATATAATACTATGGTATAATGTTATAGCCGCTGCTATAAAGATCAATATTGATTGGTGATGATGGATATTACCCCAAAACATTCGAAGATGTTAAGTCCATCAAGTCGCACTTGAAAGTTTACCGAATTAATACATAGCCTACCTAAAAATATCGATTTAGTTCGAAGTAGTTATAATCAACATTTGTCAAAGGTGATCACATTTTTATAACTAGCTTCGTACCCGTTGCGCCTCGTTAGGGGGGTGAGTTTTGAAAAAAAATTCCTTTGTGCACCTCTAGACTTCGTACAGAACCTATGTGCCAAATTTGTAGTCTCTAAAGTCTCGACCCAGCGATTTGGACTGTGCGTTGATATGTCAGACAGTCAGACAGTTTTTTCTTAAATATATTTAGAAGACTAAGAATAGAAAACATAAAACCCGTCTGAGATCTCAAAATGTTTGAATAGGTACCTAAATAATAGCTTTAATATCATATACAGGGTGTCAGAACATGGTACGCTTGCAAATTAAAGCGGACTACTGTAGCCTATATGTAGGTACGCTTGCAATACCAGAGGCCTCACTCAAGCTTTACACACTCTTTAGATTTCGACGTGCACTGGCTATCTCACACACACGAACATAAACAAAAGTACTACACTGAGTATATTCCTTAAGGTAGAGGGTGCCTCCTCAGTTGGGTTAGCTAGTTCGCAATAGAGCGAAGAAAAGTGTTTTGCCGTACCTCTCTTTCTCTCTCTCTCTCTTTATAGTTAAGTTGGAAGTAAAACCTTTTTTAGTTTATTACTTAACAAAATAGGTATATAAAAAAAACTGACTGACATATTCACGCGCAGCCTAAACTGCTGGGTATAGAGATTTTAAATTTGGCACATATTTTTCGAATGAAGTCTAGGGTACACAAAGGAAAGATTTTTCAAAACTCACTAACAAAGGCGGTTAAATGGGGACCTCATGAGTTTAACCACGAGCGGTAGCTATTTATGTATTAAAAACTTATTAAGTTTTGTTCGCACCATCTAAAAGATCACCATGTTATACCCTGTATAAATTTATATTTAGAAATATATACAGTGTGTAATGTAACATTGTAATTATTACGGTTAGCGCGAATTTACATCTTACATTGTGCATATATCTGTCGCAGAACCGACAACCATTGGGGTAAACGAGTTCTTGAGTGGAGACCACGGATTGGCTAACGTAACGTAAGACGCCTTGGTGGAATGACGATCTCTGCAAGGTGATGGGTAAGAGCTGGATGAGAGAAGCCGCGGATCGTACTTTGGGTGAAGCCTATGTCCAACAGTGGACTAAAATAAATGATGATGATGATTGTGCATAAATGCGAAAATTTGTAAGGAAGGATGTGTAAATGCTTGTAACTCTTTCACATAAAAACTACTGCACATAGATTATTTTCTGGAATACCTTAGAAGATACCTTTTTAAATGACTAACAAAATAAGGAGATTCTTAACCGACTGTATGTTTTTTATCTAGATACTAGCTGCCCCAGCGAACTTCGTACCGCGCAAAATTGTGAATCTAAACCATTCCCAGATCCCCTTGAACACACACAAAAAAATTTCATCAAAATCGATCCAGTCGTTTGAGAGAAGTTCAGTGACATACACACTCACAGAAGAATTATATATATAAAGATGCTCCCGATAATTCCGTCAATTATAGTTTTTGATAATCCTTGGTTTGTTTCAAAGGGTATTTAATCAAAATCGGAGTTATTGTTAAAACATTTAGGTCAGTATATTCTAATACCATGCGAGCGAAGCTGCGAGCGGAAGCTCGTGTAGATATAAGTTAAACACCATCTCGTCTACTTAATTGCTTACAATTTGAATGCCCAAGATTTATCTATAGATATTTCTGAGTAAATCAAAAGCATATATGAAGTAAACAAGAATCGTGTTTCTCGGCAAAACCGCAGAATAATGGGGAAATCCTTATGATAGATAACTTTGTATGTAGGTACCTTACATTGTATTGAAAAAAATTGTTGTTACGATTTCCTACCTAATCACATTAATTTAATTTTATTGCTTCGATGGCCTAGCGGTAAAAAAGTGGTAAAAGATTTGCAAGAGGTCTCGGGCAGAGAAACGTGGTCAGTAGAAACCTTTTAGTAGGATTATAAAATCTCTAATTCTACATTCACGTAAGTAGGTAGGTAAGTTGTGCATTTATTTTATGTTATCTTCAGAGATAGCTAATAAATGCCGCTTAATCATTATGCTAAACATGAATGAACCCCGATTCCCACGTTTTTAAATTTATTTCGTACATATGTCGATAATTGTTAACTAATTTTCGTATTCTCAAAATGCCACGCACGACATGCTATAAGTTGACTATAGCAATCGACATTACATGTCAATTTCAGTAGTTTCCAACCGCCATTCGCCTTTTTTAGACATAAGTCGAGTTCGAGATAAATATTAAAAGGGCGAAAATTTGAGTCCTAACCAAACACCAATAAAAAATCAATACAACATCTGTACCCTTAGTACCAGTTCGTCATTACGAAAAATGCGTTTTCCAATTCTTTTGTTTCGTTCAAAAGTTTTCTTTTAAAGAAAATGAAATGTTAGAAACAAAATATAATGCACTGGAAACAGAATAAGTAAAATCATTTGTAGATTTATGTGCATTTTACCATAATATCTTGAAAAAAGTTTTCGAATATGTACTAAACTTTTTTCGTATTGAAAACTCGTACTAAGGGTACCTACTGAACATAGAACCTCTTTTTTAGAGCTAGGCGGTTAAAAAGCCAATTAGCCGCACGATAGAAGTTGATAAAACGCCTATAAAATTATAACATCTGTACGCAGCAAACACATAAAAATGGGTACGTAAGTATTGCTCTTACAAAAATGCAAGGAGTTTATTAGCAATTATATACCGGTTCGTACTAGTCGTTAATACGAAAAAGCCTTCATGGACCTGTCAAGATAATAAATTAAAATATAAAAAATCTACAAATTATTCTATTTCCAATTAATAGCAATTCATCACATGATGCTACCTACTGATAATCAAAAAAAAAACAGTTGGGATACTGATGTAATTTTCTTGCATCCCGCATTGATTCCGCATGCGAATTTATTCAGAATGATAACAAGAGGAGCTGGAAATTAAGATTATCCTCAGTAGTCCAGTGGTAAGTCTTCCGTCTTCGCTTAATAACCGGTTTGGATCCCGAGTCGAGCGAAAATAAGTTTCTAATGTACTAATGTGAAAATGTCAATCGAGTTCATTTCGTTCCGAGTCGGTGAACAATTCCTCGAATCAAATCTGAGATTTCGGAGTTACTCATAAACTCATAACCATCGCTGCTTTCGTATAGTCGCATGCGCAGCTCGTGTCGCGGATATAACACGCGAAATAAGTTTAATTTAGGTATACCTAAATTAAAAGTAAAAATGTACAAAACATTAATAGTTCTATCTGTGGTTTTCTATATAGTAATTGGTAAGTTATGTTTTAATATTAATAAGTTGTAATGTAAATAATCACTTATAATTTTTCAGTTTTTAACTCTAAATTACTTTGTATATAATTTGGAACAAGACAACATAAATTGGTAATGGTTTCTCTGTAACATAAAATATTCCTCGTTCATAAAACCTTCATATACCTAAATTGTATTATTAAAGGTGGTAGGTTATTATTATTATTATATTCCTTTTTCACCTTTTTTTTTATATTTTGTTATTATTTTTATGTAACCTACTATTACTTCGAAAGAGACTGGACCCTGTAACACAGGATATCCCAATATGTAACAAATATTTTTTTATTTCGTATTTTAAATACATACCTACTTACCAGTGGCGAATGGTGGACATTTGAAAAAGGGAAGACGGAGCAAATTAAATGACGAAGTATTTCTTAGTTACCTACGCCGACTTTTATACTTACTTATAACTGCATTTAATTATGCTAGTTAAAAGTTTTAGGCGATACACAATAAGTATTTAATTAAGTAGGTTAAATTGATCAATTCCCAAAGGGAAGCCGGTGGGACTCGTGATAAATAGATTCTTCGTCACTGTTACTTACGTACATATTAAAATTATTCATTAATTTCGTAAGTCTTTAACTTATCTTCTGGTAAAAAGTAAGAATGGGGCAAAGGGCTTTCCAGTTTGTTATTATCTACTCTTCTCTTCTTCTTTTCACGACTATGGTGGTATATGGCTATGGTGGTCGCATCCGTCCGAACCGTCAAAAACAGTAACTCGCCTTTGAAATTTGGGTCGCGGTTTTGATTCCCGGTCGTGCACACACGTCATCTTTATGAGAATTGTTTCATCGTCGCTGTTCAATATCGGTGAACGAAAACATCGTGAGGTATGAGGGAGACTGACATGTCTAAGAACTAATCAATCGAGGATATGCGACATCCACCAGCCTCTCTCAACTCGTGAGATAGTTGAGAGAAGACCGCACCCGATAGTAGGACATTAAGAAGGGTTGCAATGATGAAGTGCTGATATAAAAGTCCTATAGATTGGATATAAATAACACCATGTAATAGTAACACTAATTTTCTTTAATTTTTGCTGGTTCCAGGTCATCCTCATCGTATACACATCGGCGGCTACAATAACAATGGCGGAAATGGCGGCTATGGTGGCGGTAGTTATGGAGGCGGCGGCGGTGGCGGTGGCGGTGGCGGCGGCGGTGGTTATGGTGGCGGTTATGGCGGTGGCGGCAGCGGCGGCAGCGGAGGAGGTGGTGGAGGATACGGCGGTGGCGGAGGTTACGGCAGTGGCGGAGGTTACGGCGGTGGACCTGGGTGCGGCGACGGGTGTGGAGGCAACAATGGAGGTGGCAACAATGGTGGTCCTGCCCCCACTCCAGCCTCTAACTCTGCATAGCTCTAAAGGTAATTTCTAATCTTGACATAGAACGGTGAAGAGAAAAAAGACAATCATATTTGTACTGAAATTATTACCAAGTAAGGGTTATGCTGTTTGTCTCTATTTTTAAAATGTTCCTTGTCGGGCGTTACAACACAGTAAGAAATTGTATAGTTAACTAGCAAACCCGGCGAACTCCGTTTCGCCACGACATAGCTTCGTTTTATGTAACATTTTCCCGCTTTTCTGTTGAAATTTTTCCTGAATTTTCTTTGCTATAAACCTCACGGAGCCCGAGACCTTTCTACGAATGCAAAACCGTGGAAATCGGTTCGTGCGTTCTGGAGTTATAGCGTCAGGAAGGAAAACCCGACTTATTTTTATATAGTAAAAAAAGGTGTTTATCGGGATTCGGTACACCTAGTCTATGTATACAGAAGATACTGAATGGCTGCTTGGTAATCAACTGACATATCAACGCACAGCTGAAACCGCTGGGTCTAAAGACTCCGAGGTTTGTTATGAGATGCACTAAGAACGGATTTTAAATAAAACGGAAATTAAATATATAAACTGTTTGGTAACCTAACTTGGTAATCTGATGGATAGAAAACTTTTGTCTACTGAAAAATATTGAAAAAAGTTCAAGATAGCGGTCACTTTTCTTTCTAAATCTGACAATTGATCTGTTGTTGTATACCACACGGACTCCTCAAAATCGACTTTAAAAGTAAGCGGATCAATAGCGACAAAATGACGTAACCGCATCTAGTTTGGATTCGTATAACTAATGAGTACTTTTTCATTAGATGGTATACAGTGTCTGATAATGGAAATTAAAGGTAGGAAGGCGAAAAGACGATAGGAAGTCCGTAATAAACCGACACAATGCCATCGACTCTAGGCTTTTATGATTTGTCTTGTTAAATACCTTGTCTATAGATCTCTTCGTCATATTCCTTGCAGTCAAAAGGGGCACTTTTATTAAAAAAAATGGGACTCCTAAGTAATTCTAATGTAGTGTTAAAACTGTTAATTGGGCTGTTAATTGGCTAGATTCTTTGAGATTTTTAAATCCATATCTCTTTCAACTCCTTGAATATTTTTATACTTAGATACCCATAATCTTCCTGCAATCAACTTCGGTATTTTCGTCTACCTTATAGTAAATCTGCAAAAATGTTGAGTGATCAAAGTGATCATATTTAGGCAGTACACAGCCAATTCTATGATAGATTTGCCCTTGGATTGTAAGCGTAGTGGAAAATGCGGGCATAACAACCTCATTATCTACTTGTAAACGATGTCATTTGGAAACGACAATTGTATTTCCTTATTCTGTTCGAAAAACGCCGTGATTCATTGGGTACTATTATACAAAACTAAGGATTTTAGGGGTACGTCTGGCTTACCAATTAAGTGAAACTCTATCACCAGAACAACACATACACTTTTTCCATTTTAGTGCTTCACTGTAAGAATTGATCGATGATTATAATCGATCAAAGGATCATAATCAAAAGCAGCGTCTTGATCTGCCTCCTATGTACAACGTGTAAACGCACTTCTCCGTTGTAGCTGCCGTCGTCTTCTTTGCGATTCTGCGGCAATCTATGTGACGAATGCCTGCATTTAAAAGCCAAAGTACCCGAGTTTGGCCCAACGTTTCAGGTTTCAGCAACCCTTATTCTACTTTATTTTGTTCTATTTTACTTTTTTTTAACTATTTTTATCAAACACTCTTTATATATTTTCAAATTTTTAATAGTTGTCTTTACTTACTTTAGGTATTAATTTTTATCTACTAGTTTTTTTACATAAGTAATATGTTTTCTGCGTATGACATAAATATTTTTCTGTTTTTGTTGTATTTCTGTATCGTTTATAGTGATTGTGTTATATCTAATGGTAACAATACTTTCTAAGTTGGTTCAAATTTTCGTTGAATTAATCTTATTCCTATTTTTTGTTTCAGGTGCGGAAAGAAACACTGACTTCAATCTAGTTGAAATGTGCAGAAAGTGTATGGAATAAGCTGTGATTTGTGATGAAAGACGATTATCGCTAAACGCCAAATTGATTTATATATCAGTTATCTGGTTTCTATCGTAGAAGTTCTGCTTAGTTTGGGATTAGATAGCCGTGTGTGTTAATGTCAAAGAATATAATTATTATATACTCAACGTAATGTTAACTATACATAATTATAACAGTAACAATTGCTCAATATATAATTAATTAATTTATGAGAACTAAAACCAAGGAGGTAAACCATATTATAGGTTCACTGGATATTCTTGGTGAGCCATTAGAAAGTACGTACTTACGTATTCGTATACCAAAAAATTGAAAGTAGTGAGTGTCTGGACAATCGATTAATTTAATCGTACCTACACTTGATTCATAAGGTATTAGGTATAGATTTTTTTATGATTCCATGTTAAAATTAAGGTTTACAGAGTATCTACTAATTAGTGCTAAATGTGTTAGGTTTTCGTTCTATTATTAATATCCCACTATATTATTATTATTATTATCCCAATATATTATACTGGGCTGAAATCGATTTGGCTAATGAAAATTCCGATACACTATGGGGATTGTGCTAGAACTTTCATTATTAAATATGTTTCAAAAGCCACACCATCAATCACAACTCTGAACAGGCAGCACTGGATGACTCAACACATTTGAGCTCGTTAAAAAAAGTCTAAAAACGAAATTTTAATCATTAGGAGCCGATATCAAGGAGCTTCATGAAATATCTGCAAACATACAAACCTAATGACTACCCACGGAAAATCTGTAATTAAAGCACATGCGTTAGCAACGACTTGCGTGATATATCACATATAGCAAACTGCAACATGGTCCAGACACGTAGGTATATCTCGGAGCTTGAGTATCAAACAATGGCAGCTGTGTTGATAAAGTAAAGTGACGTATTACCATAACGAGAAGTGTGATAGAGAAGTTAAGATCGGTGTAGGGAAATAGTAACATCACTAAAGTCACCAAAGTTAGACTCGTCCGAACATTAGGTTCTCCATTTTCCTTTACGCGGCAGAGACGTGGACAGTGCGCGAGTTGGGTAAAGACAAGATAGATGATCTTAAAATGTGGTGTTGGAGAAATTGGGATATCGTGGACGGAGTTCCATAAAAACATAATCAATCAATCAAACTTATTTGTAAAACATAGGTAGTATATAGATACATTCTAGTTAAGAGATAGTACTTCAAGAGCTACGCATCTATCGTCTATCGACTGTAGTACAGTCGCGCATACTACAGTATTTCCATAGAATAATTATGGTATTTCGGACATATGTCTAGGCGAGATAACTTCTCCATTGAGCGGCTGATTGTGCAAGGTAAGCTGGAGGGAACAGGGGCATGTGCTGGACTGACCAGATAAAATCCGCTACAAAACAAAACAGCTTACACGACTGTGCCAGACAGGCGCAGATAGCGGAAGATCGTGCGGAGAGCTGTGTCCGCCTCTGCAACCGATGTGGATGTCTCAATTCGACCACGACCATTCAGACAAGAGCGAAACAACTAAGAAGCGGAAGGTCAAAAAGTTATTTAGCTGCACAAGTAATTATTATTATGAAAACGCCTATAAAATTATAACTTTTATACGCAGCAAGCAAATAACACTGGGTGGGCATTGCTCTTACAAAAATGCACGGAGCTTAATTATTAGCCAATATTTCCATAATATTTGATAAAGTTTTGGTAATTGAGTTTTATATGGTGTAATAAAATAAGGATTGGAATTGTGGTATACGTAAACATATAAGCAGCGTGGTGCAACGATATCGAACTCTGCTTTAAAATAACTTAATTAGACAGGATATATTTGACAAATTCATAACTGCTCTGTTGCTCAGTAGGTATTTGTGAAAAAATACATCTAAGTATCACTACATAGTATAAAACAAAGTCGCTTTTTCTGTCCATATGTCCATAGGGACATAGGGAATAAAAAAAACGCATCAAAATCCATTGCATAGGTACATAGGTATGCAATGGATTTTGATGCGATTTTTTTAATAGATAGAGTGATTCCAGAGGAAGGTTTATAAGTATAACACATTGCACCCGTGTGAAGCTGGGGCGGGTCGCTAGTTAACTATATAAATAACAATAGTAATTAATAATTAGCAATAGTAATTGAAACCTCCAACCTATCTAAGAATCACGATTACTAGCTTCTCAATAAAGTCCATAGGTATTAAAATCAGTTCGTTTATTATTAAAAGCACACCTTTGAAACAAACGTGGACATAGACATATTATACAAATACACGTGTTAAAACAACACCCCGCTTTCACGTAGAGATAAAATTTGAAGACAAGCTACTTTTATCAACGTGCATTATGCTGTATGAACTTATTAAGAAAAAATTAAAATCTATTTTAACAACTTAAATGTTGTATCCCAAATAGAGAAAATACCTAAAACTGAGAAATTAGAAAAATCTTCTTTGACACTCTTCGTAGTCCAACGTGGGAGTTACTACTAAATGTATTGGGGGACCTACTAAACTATCACATTGAATCCTCAAACCGCAATTCTTCAGACAAGTCACTTGAGGTCAAGGCTTCTGCGACACAAACTACTGCTCATTAGAACATTTAATACGACATACTTTATAATACAGGTACGTAACAGTGTCATTTTATTCACCGCGGGGCCTCAAAATATGTCAAGGGGCCCTTGATTTGCTTATTATTTTTTACCTAATACCTAAGTGATTACTTACTTAATAAAACTACGCAAAAGTACTTTTTTTATAAAATGGGCTTGCGCTTGACCATAACTTTTCTGATGTTAAGCAATTATGTGGTCCGTCATAGAACGCGCCTGCCTGATGTACCGAATCACTCGTGATTACGAATTATTTTTAGAATGAGGCAGATTGTATTAACCATATAGGAATGCCAATTCCTAAATCCTACCCAGTCTCTCAAATGGTGTCACCAGACATCGCACCGGAACACGGCAACGCCGTTTGGCAGTGCTCTGGTGGTTGGTCACTAACCAAGGCGGAAGCCTGCCACCAGTTTAATGTCACCTGATTTGGACCACCCGGGGACCACGTGTTGAGATTGAAGCTGCACTCCCACGAATGAAGATGACTCAGGCCTAACTTATTTTCGTAGCATCAGCTTGATAAGTACGTACACTTAAAAAGTAGGTGAGTACGTCAAAAATAGGTGTTTGACGTACTCTCCTACTTTTTAAGTAATTGGTCATTGGTACTTGCCAATGAACAAACACAGAAGCATCGGTATCTATCTACACTAGAAGCGGAAAAAACTTTTTAATATTTTGTTTGGATTATTGTGCCTCCAATTATTTGAATAGATATGTCACTCTTCTATTTTTTTTCAAACAGAAGCGATGGGATGTGGTGCCCCTAAATACAAAGGGCCCGTAGTTCTTACTTACTCTTGCTACGTCGCACCTAATCCGTCTCTGTTACCTAACTACATAATGTGCGTAGTACGAACATTAAAACATCAACAAAAGAGGTTATCGTAAAGTCTAGACCTAAGATAATATGAACAAATACGGCAAACTTCTGAAGAAAGGACGTCAATAAAAGCAGTAAACGTTGAGAGATATGGGATTCATACAGTTGCCTGATAAACAGTGCAATGTACATTGAATATGCACAACTGGAGTATAGGCATAATTTCTGGATTTAATATCAAAATTATATCAAGTCAGTTACACCCATATACACGCAAGAAGTTTAAAGTTTCGGATCTTTCCGCCCCGTGTGAGCGCTGGGCGTATGTTGGACTCCCGGTATGTGGAACTCCAGCTTACCCACTAAAACCCTGGGTGTCCCGTCGCACAGACCTACTCAAGTGTCGCGAAAGTATTTATGAGTTTTTATTTAGATAGTAGTCTTTATGAGTAATTCTTACCCTGAAATATCTACTTATAAATTATCTTTTACATCATCTTTGTGATTGAGTGACCATTCACTTATCTTATAGCCATATATATGACCTTCTTTCAATGATATAAATTCATTCATTCTAAGTAATAAGTAATATATTTACTTTAATTAAAAACAATGATATTCAGAAAAAGATAATTACCTACTCTTTATCTCGAATACTAGGTGGGGTAACTAACCTGACACCGCCGCCGTCCTCAGTGTCACTGGCGGCTGGAGTGGTGGTGAGTGCCGATCCTCTAATGTGAGGCTGGGAAGAGGCAGTCTGTTGTAGCCGCAGGCTGCCTATATTAATAAGGCCGGGATTTGAATTATTCAACTGGATGAGCCCACTGAAAGGCAACAGTGTGATGGCGGTCCGGGTTGTAGATCTATGAGTTCCCAGGACCGTCATTCAACCACCCGAGGCTGGCTACCGTGGTGTTTTAGTGGGCCGCCCGAGCCCACCAATGTGGACAGGGACTCCTACATACCCCCTGAGCCCCCAGTAGCGAGTACCCCTAAAAAGTTTTCAGTACGAAAAAAATGTGCGGTACCACAACTGCATAAAGCAGTATTGTTGGAGATGCGGAAAAGAATGTACAGTCTATACAATGTGCAGAGCAACATCCCTTTCGTACAACTGCAATAATACTATTAAACGAAGTCATAGTAGGGCTGCTGATTTTTCGGTTTTAGGTACATGCATGATTTAGTACCTCTCTATCAATACATACATCCCAATTAGTCTTTTAAATGTGAATGTAACTCTGTCAGTTTGTATTCAACGCACAAAAAGAGTAATGGTTATTAGAGATAACCGACATAGAAGCCACGGGCCAACGTAAGTAGCATTAAATCTATTGCAACCAAACAAAACAAATTTGTTACAACCTGTTGGACAGGAAGATACAATCAAATAGGCAATTGTTTCCGTGTTTAGAGCATTTTATTTTTTATAGGAATTATTTAGTGTTAACAGAGTTCAAGGATAAATTGTTAAGGCGAATCTTAAGATGAGAATAGCTGTAATATGTGTGTCCTTTTCTTTTTAATTTTATCTCTCTTTTTCCCTGTGCTGTCCCCCATTTGCCTGGAGGGAAGTGGAAAATCTGACTTTCCAATTTCTATTATCTTTATGATTAAATTTGTGCGGGATCAGACAGTTTAGGTATCCCGGGGCTGGCTGGATTCAAATCCCGAGTCTCCACGGCGCCGCTGTTGATCCTGGCTTACAGCCAATAAAGTTTATTTATTTATTTAACTAGTCTGCCATCTTATATGCCTCCATGTTGGATTTAGAATGACGTCACACAGCTATGAATGTATGGATACATTATATTTCAAGCTAGACGTGTTTCACAAATTTCAGCTCAATCGATTCCCAATTGCTTCAATATCTGCTTCAAAATTGAAGTGCAAAATTCCACCCGAACTGACACACGTTACAACTGTTACAAGTTGATTAAAAATATTGTATTCACGTCCGTTAAGAGCCTTAAATGTTTAATTAATTTGTTTATATTTGATGAATGGTGTTAAAATAATTGGCATCACTTGAGTTCTAAGGTTAATTACTTGCCAATACACGCATCGTATGTAGATTTTTACAGAATAACACTAACCGCAAAGACGATTAATGATGAACAGATTTTAAAGAAATTCAATGATACAGAAAGGGACAGCAAATATGCCGCTACTGCAACCTTTTTTCGAATGGCAAGTGTCGTCTCAAAACTTCACACTTCTGAAGGAAATTATACCGATTCTCAGATTATCAAAATCTTCCACCCTCTGGACGGTTGGCTACTCTCGATCGACACTCTTTTTCACAACGGCAGCACCGTTTCTACAAAGGGGCGGGCGGTGGGCTGCCTAGTGTCCCGATCTATTGCCGCGGTGTTAGTTTACCTGTGATGAGACGATTGTGTCATCATTATTGTTGGATGCAGTTCAAAAAGGTCCTCTTGGATACATAATCTCTAATTCTCAATCTAGCTTGAAGGAATGGGTGAGTCTCGGCATAGCATATCTAAAATTATCGTCACATAAACTTTTTTTCAGATGAACATTGTCAAATTATGAGAAAATTAGGATAGTCATTACATAGGAAAAACAAAAATAATTAAAGCAACCATTCAACCATTTATAGTAAAAACCAGCTTTAGCCCGCGGCTTCGGCCGCGTGGTCCCCGTTTCTTCCCCAACAAAAAGCAATAGATACTGACTGTGCATATTCTACCAACTAAGTTTAAATATTTCAGAGCAAACTAAATAAAAATACCCATAGGTATGTCCAATTACTAATTAAATTACAAATATACAACCTTGTAAATAAAATGACAACCAGATAGGTATTGCATCAGAATTTTGTATAGGTGGGTAGTATTGAAAGGAAGCTCATACAAACACTGTGATTACAATCAACGTGATTCTTAAACGAACCAAAGGAATTATTTAATACAATTGGCCTTAATTGGAAATCGTGAGTACCTTATAGTATAGGTGGTTTAACGAGCTATCATCACAGATAATATAACTATCATGATTGGTACCTACATAGACATACGTATGTTCAATATATGCCAAGAAATTATTATGTCGCAGCACAACTTATAAAAGTGGCAAGGTCTTACCTAAATAGCGGTTAGATGTAACTTGTAATAGCATTCAGCCTGTCAGTTGTCAAACTCACAGACGTCAATGTCGCATAACTTCATATTATCCGATTTTGTCATAATCATTACTGGAATCAGCTCTGATAGGTCCCCTTAGATTACCTGGTGCTTAGTCTATTTTTATGAGGCAATTTTAAACATCTCTTTTTTCTATAAGCTGTCTCATATTTTTCCTGGAGAGAAGTGTAACTTGTACAATGTAACTTTCCAACTCTTCCTATTGTCTTAGGACTTGTCCGGGTACTTAACCCGAGTCTCTTCACGGCGCCGGCTATCCTGGCTAACAGGAGTAGCGATCGGGATTGGGGTAATGGGTTAAGTCCCATTTAAATATCGTCCGACCACAAGATAATTAAAGAACCAATCAAAATTATCTAATACCACGCCAACTTTTGAAGTTAGTCAAATAATAAAAAGAGATGGATAAAGAAATGTTGTACGTGTTACACAAGACGGTTAATCAATAACGAATAACATTGAACTTGACCAATTTGTCAAGGTGAGTGTGAACCGAGTCATGGCATAATTATTTTATGGTATATTTGAACATCGCATCGAATACGCGTGTGAAAGAAATGTGTTAAGTCATTCGATTGTACGCAAACGATTGAGGTAGGTGTAGTCTTTATATACTGGAAAATTGAATGTAAACTTGAAGATATACCTACTTACCTTTTTTTTCGTGGTGAAACCCTTTATGGGTCCCCGCTACTGGGGGTGCAGCGGGGTGTGTAGAAGTCCCTGTCCACACTGGTGGGCTCGGACGGCCCACTAAACACACATCAACAACACCACGGTAGCCGGCCTCAGGTGCTTGAATGACGGTCCTGGGGAACTCATAGATCTACAACCAGGACCGCCATCACACTGTTGCCTTTCAGTAGGCTCATCCGGTTTCATAATTTAAATCTCGGCCTAATTTATGTAGGCAATCTGCGGCTACAGCAGACTACCTCTTCCCAGGCTCACATTGGGGTTGGCAGGAGTCCCCACTCCAGCCACCAGTGACCCTGAGGACGGCGCATACCTACTTACCTACTGTAAAATAGTAAAATTCAGTAAAATTCAAAGATAAATACTTTGACTGTCGCTTCTCAATCTTTATGTATAAAAATTACGTGTCACGTTGTTTCTCCGCGATGAACTACTAACCTACAGAACTGATTTCAAATTTGATTTACATACCGTGTGCAATTAGATCCAACTTGAAAGATAGGATAGCTTAGATACATCTCAATTTATAGTCGCAATATTATTTTATCGCATATTGTTTGTCTATTATTTGACAGTCCAATTGTCTGTTAGCTCTGTGGGTGTACACCTTTAATTGAATCCTCACACGTGGTCCACCGGTGGTACAAATAAGGTGACAATCAACTGGTGGTAGGCTTCGGGCGTGGTTAGTGACCACCCACAAGACAAAGCCACACCGCCAAGCGGCCTTGCCGTGTTTCAGTGCGATGTCTGGTGACACCATGCAGAGAGGGTGGGTCGGAATTGTTGCTCGTTTAAGGTTTCTAACCATATGGAGGCTCATTCTACTGCCACCATCTCACCGATAATCATTCGTAATCACGAGTGAATCGGTATACTGGGCAGGTGCGTTCCGTCGTAGACTACATCATTTCTTAACATCAGGCAAGTTGTAGTCAAGCGCCAGCCTATCGAAGAATAAAAAAATAAAAAAAACTCCAAATGATTCTAAATGATGGCAATATCTGTTGACAGGATTAAGTAAGTATTCAATAGTGTGTTAAAATTTATGGTTACTAAAATTTATGTCTAACTAGTTTTCCGCCCGCGGCTTCGCTGGCGGTTGTTGGTTATCGCGCTAGACCATTAATCCCTTTTTTCGCAGTCGGATAAAACTATCCTTACCCGGGTCTCGAACAATATCCATACAAAATTAGTTCAGTAGTGTAGGAGTGTAAGCAACATTTTAAAATCGTCAAGCGCCCATAGGTATATCCATAAATCAATAGGCGTTTCTTAAAAATACTACGGCTCTTAGACCATACTTTAAGAAATGAAATTTAAATTTCGAATTCTATTCGTAGCATTGAGTTATCAAACATGTCATTGTGTCAAAATAAAAAGTAATTTAGATCAAAATTACGAAGGAGTTATGATATCAACTTTGAAGAAAATCACCCTCAGAATAATTTCTCAGGCTTTGCCCACTTAGTATTAGGATGAAAATAAAAAAAATTGAAAAAATAAAAAACACGTGTTTCATTATTTGTTTTGAGCTTTATTTATACCAAATTTGAAGGAAATCGGACAAAGAACTAAACAGTTATAGAATATTTAATTTTTCCAAATAAACTCATTTAACACCCCCACAGGGGGTAGTTTTGGAAAAATAAAAAACACGTGTTTCATGATTTGTTTTAAGGTATATGTGTGCCAAATTTGGAGTGAATCGGACTTGAGACTATACAGATTCAGAGAAACTTTAATTTTTACCAATAAATCTAATTTTCCACACCTCATGGGGGTAATTATGGAAAAATAAAAAACCCGTATCTCATTATTTGTCTTAAGGTTTATGTGTATCGAATTTTAAATGAATAGGACCAAGGAATAAAAAGTTGCATACAAACTTCACCCCTCTATTTAACCCTCTTAGGGGATGATTTTTGAAAATATTGTTAGCCTATGTCCGATTTTAGGGTATACACTACCTACATTTTAAAATTCAATAAAATCGGTTGAGCGGTTATGGAGATACGCGGTAACAAACACACACACACACTTACTTTCGCATTTATAATATTAGTAGGATACCAATATTTACCCGTGCGAAGCAGGGCGGGCCACTAGTATATTTATGAAAATGTGCCACTTCTACAATTCCACGGGTACACACAAAACGCTTTGGCTCTTGGCACTTTTATTGTGCGAACTGCCAAATTGTAGAATTCGCTGCCGGCATCTGTTTCTCTATTGCTATAATCTGCCTGTCTTCAAGAATCGGTATTTACTCGGTAAGCGCGTTTCATCGTATACTGTATCATTGCTTAACAAGTTGAGGTCAAGCGCAAGCCTGTTACAGGATAAAAAAGGAAACAGGAGACAGCATAGAAAAGTAAAGGTTAAAATTACCTCATCGAAATGGACTTAGCACCATGGGTATTGTAATCTAGTTAGACAGTGTAATAAAACTACTTTTTAACGCATTTTATCGCGGTTTATTTTAGATTTTAGATACCGACGTTTCAAAGTCTTTTCAGACTTCATGTTCACGGGTGGACTAAGGTATTTGACGTCCAAAAATATTAATCACAATTATTACCGACTACCTTCAAACATTAAATATTTAAGTTGCGTTCCGATTTAAGCAAACTGAGCTCTTTGAAACGTCGGGATCTAAAATCTAAAATAAACTGCGATAAAATCCGTTAAAAAGTAGTTTTATTTCAATGTGTGATATTCGCGTTAATCTAAGACAATAGTTAGACAGTGACTATGAACTAAACTAGGTTGAGATTGTAGAAAACATTTATCCATAGAACTTACCTTTTTTACCTATTTGGAAAAATGCCTCACGTACCCTACCGCCCCATGGGTGCATAATACAAGCGAAACCTGCATGTCTCCAGCTTAAATTAACAATGTTCAGCAAACCTAGCCTAGATACTTAGATAACAAAATAAAATTCTAAAACCTTTACACAAATTTCTAATTTATTCTTAAATATATTCTTGGTTACGCGTAGCTTTGAAGTACCAATTTAACCACTTACACTTAAGAAATTGGTTCTTTATTAACAAAATGAGGTTGTTACAAAGTAACTATCTTTACTACCAGTTGAATGAGGACTGAGGGTAGTGGCACGGCAGAAGGCCGACACAAGGTCGGGAACAGGTGCGACGACCTTAGGATGCGCGTGCGTCGATCGTTGACCGCGGTCCACTGCCTAACATTATCGCTAGTGATGGGCGCTGGATGATCCCACTGCTGATTTGATAACTATGTGCCAGATAGTAAGTTGTTTTTATGCAAGCAGGGCTTACAAACCCAGTTGTACACTTCGAAACAGTAGTTTTTTTTTTGCATTTTCTTGATATATATTCCTCTTTTCACTCCGATTCTTACTCCACATAACTTGTCTATGGCCGCTGCTACTGACTATCGACCCATTAATAAATTATTACATAAATAGCTGAACCCGCGGCTTCGCCCGTGTAAACATTTGAGTGTCAGAATTAGAGGACAATATTATGTAATTTCTTTTCACGTGAGTAATGAAACGAAAATTAAAAACAAAAGACTGATATGTTAGCGAGAACGAAGTAAGAGCAAAATTTTCATTGGTAGGTAATAACAAAAGAAGAGATAAAAAATGGCTTTGTGCTATTCCGGACTATAACTATTATTTATCTGTGTGCCAAATTCGTCCAGTAGTTTATGGATGATTGACTAACAATCGTCCATCTACACATACATGCATCCATGCGAAGTTTCGTTAAAACTATCTTAGTGTCTATGATTTTAAAATTTATCTATTTATTTGGACCAAGGACTAAAACACACAAAACTTTTTTTTTACATTTCACACATCCCTGGGGATAGTTTTGCAAAAATAAAAACACGTATTTCATTAATTGTTAAAACTTTATTAAGAAAGAATCTAATTAAGGACTTAATACATTTTCCCAGCATGCTTAGGGCCCATATTAAATAGGCGCGTCTATTGCTGTTTATCGAGCATTTATCCAAATTCCTACAAGTACCTACTGGGATTTTTTTTATTAAAGCAAAATCCTAAGAAAATTTAACACCGAACTAGTATAGCGCGCGTTTCCCTCTGCCGAGGTTTATACAGTTTGAACGCATAAACTGTTCATGTTTTGTGTTTGTGTGTAGGTTTTATTTACGTGTGCAGTTATAAAGACGCAACTTTTACATGTGTGCTGTACGTGGTTATCTCGCGCCTCCTCCAAAAACTGGCAGAAAAATTTAGTGCTATTTTTTGTGTTAAAAATAAGCAACTACGTATACCTCCCGTGTGAAATGCTCTAAGATCAAAAATCGAATTTCACCACTATAGGCCGACCGTTTAACTCGCGTATCGCCTTTCGCCAATATTCTCAAGACTCCTCAAGCTGCACAGACAGTGATAATGATTCAAGCGATATGGATATTAGTGACGAATAGACATTACTTTTATCTGTAGTTAAATAGTTCTGTAAGAGATTTAATTTATGTTTTATGACTTTGTACCTCAGATGGCGATACGCGAGTTAAACGGTCGGCCTATACCTATGTATTATTTTCTGTTAGCTTAACGTTTTATTTATATACAAATACACATACCTATTGTATTTTTTCTGTTCAGTTAGCTAAACATATTACTATCACTTTTTGGTTGACCCGGAATTGAAACAAAACATGTTAGGTTCAAAAGGCCCCCAATTGTGTGATGCAATTGTTTTCCGCAACTCATAAGCCATTTGATAAGAATTATGCCTACATACTTATGTGTGTACCTACCGTATTTTTATTGTGAGCGTTATCGAGAAGAATTCTAAGACGAAATTATTTATGTTCAGCACACATCGGAGGAGCGAAGTTGACATAAATCAATTGAAGAATTATTACTGTAGTAGTAGCGGACCCCGCAGACGTCGTCCTGCCCGGTAAAGCAGTGCCACCTACCGGGCCCGGAAATACACTACGACCGTTTCTCACACTTATCGAATATAGATATATGATTACATAAAAATCGTTTTTTTTTTTATTTTTCTCTGCGTAAGAACCCTCCTCGTACTTCAAAGAATATTCTAAAAAAAGAATTAGCGAAATCGGTCCAGCCGTTCACGCGTGATGGCGTGACCAAGGGAAATAGGGATTCATTTTTATATACAATGTCGCCCATGCGCATGTGACCGCCCGTAATATTCTGAATATTCATGAAAAAATATCGAAAATAAACTTCAAAAGGGGGGGTCTATCTGTAACATTTATCATGTTATTCAATTTTGAATTTTTTAAGTAGAGTTTGTAGACTTGCTTTCTATTTTTTGACACATCTCCGAAGTTTATGGGTCGATTTGTATTTTGTTTATTATTTCCAAAAGCTTATGAGTTATTTTAACAGGTTAATTAACATTTTACTAAAAATTATCGACTACGAAAAAAAAAAAACGGAATCGAAGTAATTTTTTCGGTAAAAAATTGTGTATTTATTTTAAAAAAACTAGTGTAACTCCATAAATTATCCCCATAGGACCACTTTTTTAATCATTATTTGTAATCTACTACATAACAGCTAAAAATTCACAGAACATTACTAATACCTATCTCTAAAAAAAAACCAGCAAACAACTTGTTGAACATTTGCAACTATTCAAATAAAAAGGGTCGCTCAGGTAGAAACAGGTTCCTAGAAACAGCTTTTTAACAATTGCGTCCCTACCACGTGCACACCCTTGTCGGCTAGCGTTACTTCATTCAGTCGCTTGATTACTGACCCCGTGACGCTACGTGTTTTGTGATTTGTGCACTACTTAATCTTGTGAGGAAAGTTTGTTAACTACTCGTATCATTGCAATGGTACGATTGCGTGATCTACCGCCGTCTCATGTGGCTGACATGCATTTCATTTACGGTGTTTGTAATGGAAATGCACGCGCTGCTGTCGAAGAGTACAGACGTCGATATCCAAGTAGACCAGTACTTGGGTACCGATCCTTCATTGCCGTACATCGTCTTTTTTGCGAAAGAGGATTATTTCCGCAACAAAATGAGCCCGGCGTGATTGTTGATGTAGACGTGGAAGAGGATGTGTTACGATTAGTGCGCGCTAACCCTATGCTAAGCATTCGTCTTCTATCGATAAGAGTAGGTATACCAAGAATAAGAGTTTGGAGAATTCTCAAAAAAGAAGGCCTGCATCCTTATCATTTCCGACGTGCACAACATTTGGAAAATGTCGATTACGGTGCGAGATCTGTTTTTTGTAATTGGATAATTGCACAGCAAAGAGCTAATCTCAATTTTATGAGGAAGATTTTGTGGACAGATGAAGCCACGTTTACAAGGGCGGGTATAACAAATCATCGCAATCTTCATGTGTGGGCCACTGAAAATCCACACGTCATTAGAGAAACAACTTTCCAGACTCAATTTTCCATAAATGTATGGGCTGGAATGATTGACGGTGAACTTATTGGCCCTTTCGTGTTACCAAACAGACTAGATCAACACGCATTTTTAGATTTTATAGTCAATACGTTGCCGTTGCTTTTGGAGGAAGTACCGCTGGAAACAAGAAGGCGGATGTATCTGCAATTAGATGGAGCTCCAGCACACTTCGCACGACTAGTTCGTGATTATTTAAATCAAAATTATCCGCGATGGATTGGCAGAGGAGGTCCCATTGCTTGGCCGCCGCGATCTCCCGACCTTACACCCTTAGATTTTTATCTTTGGGGCAACATGAAACAAAAAGTGTATGCCGTGCCCATTGAAAGCCGCGAGCAATTAACGGCTAGGATTTTTGCTGCTGCTGCGGAAATTAAAGAAAACCGTGAAGAATTACGTCGTACAATAAAAAGTGTTGCCATGAGAGCTTTAGTTTGTTTACAGGAGGGTGGGGACCATTTCGAAAATCTAATTAATTAAAATTCTTGTATTTTTTATTTTTTAAGTAAAAATCTGGCTATTGCTTGTTTGTTTTTATTTCCATTATCATCCTCCTTATTAGTTTAACCTTTTAGTACTCACTGCTAAAAGCGGGGACATTTAATTGACTTTCACATTTTCTTTTCCTAAATTTGACTCTTAGAGTTTTAGAGTTTTACTTTGGATTTAGTTACAGTTTGGTTTAATAATGTTCTGTAAATTTTTAGCTGTTATGTAGTAGATTACAAATAATGATTAAAAAAGTGGTCCTATGGGGATAATTTATGGACTTACACTAGTTTTTTTAAAATAAATACACAAATTTTTTCCCGAAAAAATTACTTCGATTCCGTTTTTTTTTTCGTAGTCGATAATTTTTAGTAAAATGTTAATTAACCTGTTAAAATAACTCATAAGCTTTTGGAAATAATAAACAAAATACAAATCGACCCATAAACTTCGGAGATGTGTCAAAAAATAGAAAGCAAGTCTACAAACTCTACTTAAAAAATTCAAAATTGAATAACATGATAAATGTTACAGATAGACCCCCCCTTTTGAAGTTTATTTTCGATATTTTTTCATGAATATTCAGAATATTACGGGCGGTCACATGCGCATGGGCGACATTGTATTTAAAGAGATGTAAGTTCCTTTATATTATTTAATTGTACGCTCCTTAGTAACGTTGTCTCATGTCAATGCTTACTAAGCAGTATGAACATTAATATGTACTTTGTGATTATTGAAATAAATTACTCTATCGCCATGGGAGCCGAGCAGAATACTTAGATTTATTTAATCCGAACCTCCAAAAATCGTTTAGTTATTAAAACAAAACCAATTCATCAGGGGCCATTTGCACTAGGGACAGGACAGAAAGACAGGCAGCAAGTCACTAAAAAGCATCGTGTAAATGGGGACAACTGTCTTTAGAACAGTTATTCTTAGTGGCTTCCTGTCCTGTCTTACTGTCTTGTCTCGAGGACAACACTACGAGGACTGTATTTGCACGAGCAAATGGCCTGTTATACGGATTTTTTGCAGTTTATTTTAGTCGGTTGTCGTGCTAAACCTTCTTTTTGCGGAATCGGGTAGTGTCAATATAATCCTATGTCCTTTCAAACTATCTCCATATCAAATTACATCCAATTCGATTCCGTGAAAAAGAAAAAATAAAACAAATAAATAGGAATATATTCAGTCCATAATATACTTAAATTTCTCGTACTATCCTACAAAAGAATTTACGCGATCATATTAAACTATAATAAAAAATTAACAAATCAAATAATAATAACATTAATAACTAATTTATTATTAAATCTGTAGAAATTGGAATTGAATACCTATAAATTAGTCTGCGTGCAATCATTGCGACAATGTATTTAGTAGCTGTGGTAGTTATGCGATCAAGCCAATTCAAAATGTAGAAAGTTATATGAATATACTTATGACATCTATTGTAAATCTTCATTTTCTTTCATAAAATCAAAAAAGAAATTAACATTTATTAGCTGTATGTACTTACTAGTATACGTAGCTGTGGTTGGATATTAGTAAAATAATTTATTATTGGAAAGGTAAAAGCTTAGTAACAGTTACGACCACTTTCTACTTTCAGTTGTAAACCAAATATGTCTACGCGTAGACGGTACTATTTGTTTCAATGAAAACTTGTTTGGATTAGGTACAGTATCACCCCGTTTTAGCAGCTTGATTGGCACGGGTCTTCTCATCGGTTCGACCGTCCTAGGACGGCTCACCGAAAAAGTCCAGTGAAACAATAAAGGCCCTTCCGGCTAATTGGGTTAGGTCATGCGCAAAAAAACGGGTCTTCTCATTGCTATCTAAGGAGTTTGATCTGTAGATAATATTGTGCTCAAACACAAAAACTCTGTTTTTAATGTCTGAGTATATGGTCAAAACAAGAACATATATCAGAGCTCTCAGAAAGAAACTCTGAACATAACATTTATTTAAACGGATAATTATCTTGCTCTTAATTTTGTAGAAATTTTTATTTGAATTTAATAGCCTTTTTGATACTTTTAGATTCGTTTAAATAAATATGTTGTTACCTAAACCTATTCCCGAAACCTTCCTTGAAGCTCTATCCTTAGTACACTTAAGAGAGAAAAAAAATGGTCCTTCGAGCCTGACGTAGAGGGATATTTCACGTTGGCGCAACTATTTAAATCATTGTTGAAAGCATACAAAAAGTTAGTGATGACCACAGTCAATATATTTCTGTGGTGATGACTAAATGATAAAATCAAGGAATTTACCACTCGAACAAAACAACTTCAGATGTTTCTCACAAAACACCAATTGATAAGCACGTCAAAACACAATACACACAATACCCAGTTTGATAACAGAATCAATGTAAAACCCGAGACTGCCTATTCTTAGAGTAACGGGTCATGGCCCTAGATTATTAGCTACACTTAGATATTATATTGGCTAATATAAATAAATACATATCTACACATGATTATTACATAATCGAAATAAATCAACGAAACATGATATGTGATTCCATAACACCCAAACGACTGCCCTGAAATTGTTAAATCGTGTTGTATTTTATTTGTTAAAATCAGGAAAAAGTTTGTATATATGAAAAATAAAAAAATCAGCTACGTACCTACAAAATTCCGCGATTTTCCTGGGATTCCATCATCAGGTCCTGACATAGTGCTGACAATGAGACCACCGCAGAAGTATACTCTTTCAAATAAAAAAATAATTTTGAGAATTGGGAAAAATCACTGTACATACATCAAAGAATTTCATACAGTGAAACATTTAACCTCCGTCTTTTAAAAAAAAAAAAGATGTCTGTTAAAAAAGATGTCATGGCGGAAAAAAGAAACCATTACGGGACAGTCTGAATGCATTCAATACAGAAAAGATACCATGACAGGACAAAAAAGATGCCATTGTGATGATCAGGATACATTTGGTACAGATTGGCAAGAATTGTTCATAGATTATTTATCATTCTCCGACACGGCCATCCTGACAAGCAACGCGCTCTCGCGTTGTCGCTTAATAATGCATTCAGTAGGTACTGTGTAACGAAGCAAAGCGTTACAGCTTTCAGCTCTAATTTAGTCACGAAGCAAAACGTGAAGTATTCGATGCCCAACCGTTTCAAGCACAAAGCGCGGAGCTTTCAATGCTCAACGGGTGACAGGAATAGATAGAAAACGTTGTGAAGGCCTTTGCCAAGTCTAGAGACAGTAGATCTAGAACGACTTCTTTTGCTTTTGTGTTCCTATTGTTAAATAATTTATGATGGATACACAGTTTAACTTTTCAACTCCTTATATTCTCTTAATGATATACCGTGCGCAATCCAATTCAATAAACAGTTTAAAAGGAGACCTCTCTAAATCTACGTTATTTCTTTTGCTTAAGTGTTTCTATTATTTATTTATTCATGATGGGTGTACAATCTTAATCTAATCTTAATCTTTTATCTGAATCCCCACACGTGGTCCCCGGGTGGTGCAAATCAGGTGACACTCAATTGGTAATTATGTTTACTGGTAATTAACTGGTGGTAGGCTTCGGGCGTGGTTAGTAACCACCCATCAGACAAAGCCGCACCGCCAAGCGGCCTTGCCGTGTTCCGGTGCGATTTCTGGTGACACCATTTAAGAGGGTGGGTCGAAATTGTTGCTCCTTTATGGTTTCAACCTTAAGGAGCCTCATTTCACTGCCACCTTCTCACCGAAAGTTCGTAATCACGAGTAAATCGGTATATTGGCGCGTCCCATCGTAGACTTCATCAGCAGCAGCGGCTTCAACGGCAGCCTATTTAGGAATAAAAATAAAAAAAAACAATCTAACTTTCCAACTCCTTATATTCTCTTACTGATGTATCATACGGAATCCAATTCAGTTTAGCTGTCCCGGGGTTTAGCCGTGCTTCAAAAACCCATCAATCCTGCTGGTTTACCCGAACAGCAGTGGCTGGACTGTGGTGGTGAGTATAAAACAAATGTTAATTATATGCTAGAAACCACGAATCATCCTGAAACTTAGTAACTACCTACATAGTCAAGATTATAAATAGTCAACAAAGTTGCATGAAAACAGTTGCAATTATTACACTAATAATAAATTACGTTCTCATGGTAAACACTCAGTAGAAAGTTAAGCTGAGCTTTCACAGAAACAATAGTAACAAGTTACAACCTACTAAATACCTGTTAGAGCTTACGCACACCTCATTTGTTACGCAGTATACATAGACCCTTATTTTTAAAGTGGTCTTATATTTGAAAAAAAAACTACTTTTTAACGGATTTTATCGCGGTTTATTTTAGATTTTAGATCCCGACGTTTCAAAGTCTTTTCAGACTTCATGTTCACGAGTGGACTGAGATATTTGACGTCCAAAAATATTAATAACAATTATTACTGACTACCTTCAAACAATAATATTTCAGTTGCGTTCCGATAATAATAATATTTCTAATACTTCTACTACCTAATATTTCTTCTTCTTTCTATCTTTTCTTCTTCTGTATAATGTTTCTACTACCTCGTTGTTCCAGTGGTAACCCGTGTTCGCTGTAGGCCGTGGAGTCTCGATTTCGAAATCAAAGCTAGCTAACAACTTCGTATTAGAAAATGTAAACAAAATAGATAGGTAGGTAATGGTTTTTCACTGGCTATTGTAGAGTGACGATCTGCGAAAGAGAGCCTATGTTCAGCAGTGGACTGCTATAGGCCGATGATGATGGTGATGATGAATACAATTTAAAATTAAGATACGTACCTCACTACAACCCTCTTTAGTGTCCCACCGCTAGGCATGGGTCTTCTCTGCACTATCTTACGAGTTGAGAGAGTTTAGGCCTTAATCCACGCAAGCTGGCCAATGTCACATGTCCATGAAAGATTAGTTCTTAGACATACCGGTTTTCTCACGATGTTTTCCTGCACCGATATTGAGCAGCGGTGATGTAACAATTCACACAAAGATGTGTGGGAACGACTGGGAATTGAACCCGCTACCTTATATTTCTAAGGCGAGGCCCGTACCAATGCGCCACCGCTGCCGATCGATCAAAGCCTGTAAAACGCAAATTTGCCATACATGTAGGTTTTAGGTAATAATTTTCAATTTTGTATATAGGCTATCCTGAATTTTATGAACGACTGGAGAAGCAGCACCTAGAATTTGAGAATAATAAAGTAGGTTAAATGCAGATAATGGTATACTGACTGCAGCGTCGTAGGTCGGGCTTACCACAAAAGCGATTCATTACTATGAGTAGGTATTATAGTTTTATCAAATAACCAGCGCTAAGTGGTACAATTTAGTTATAAAGTTGCCAATGTGTGCAAGACCTAAGTCCTTTTATTCCGGTTATTTGGCCGCGCGCATCACTTGCTTTCCTATAGTCGCATGCGCAGCCCGTGTTGCAGACAAGACCCGCGAATTTTGAAATCAGTTTATTAAATAAAAACAAAAATGTATAAATCATTAATTGTTCTAAATGTGGTTTTCTGTGTTGTAATTGGTAAGTTAAGTTTTAATAATTATGTAAATGATATATTTTTTTAAATTTTTAACTCTAACTTACTTTCTTACTTAGGTTATTTAGAAGAATACAATATAATAATCTCTCTAATGGTCTCGGTATAACATAAATTCTTACATAAAAACTGTAGGTACATATTAAAATAATTTAATTCGTAAGTCTTGCCTTTACTTAACTTCAGGTTAAAAAGTAAGGATGGGGCAAATTATTATGACCGGTTTGATACCAGTTTATTGCTCAGCTGCAATTTCGTACGTTAATATTTAATTATACTTACTGTTACTTAAATGTTATATTAATTAAAATTTACTCACACGATCTTCACCGTTATTTAAGAACATCCTTTCACTGGGCTTCACCTCTATTTTCAAGTAGTTACATACTTACAATTATCCATAAGTAGGTTCTCAATTCGACTGTATGATTTTTTGTATCTATTATTACGCGATAATTCCGACAATTATAGATCGACTTCGACAATTCTTTTAAAGGGTATATTTTCCCGGTGGTCCCATTTAAATTCAGCGGGTTTTTAGATATCAGTAAAACATTGAAGTCAGCTCATATTTAAAACTAATTCTAGTAAACTGAATAACAAAAATTAAACTCAACAATGAATTAAAATAAGTAAAACTTAAAATTAAAGTTTAAAAAATGTTCAAATTTAGTTTTGAAACTAACGCAGCGAATTATTCTGATTAAACATTTAACTAATAAATCTATATTACGAAATTCCAAATACATAATATCGCAGTACCTATAATGTTTCATCTAACGAACCTCTATCAAGCCACTTGAGTTATCGTGTTCATATAGAAACGACAGGAAACCAATTTATTGTTACAGCATAACGTTACATAAATTAGGTACGTTTACTTACATCTTAGATTACATTAATTGGCATTTTAATAAAAGCATTGCGTACAGTACCTACCTAAGAATAATTATAATGTGCCTTTTTTGTTTACCATAACAAATATTTAAATTGTATTAAAATATTAACAACTAGCTGTCCCGGCGAACTTCATACCGCGTATTTCTGACTGTTTAAACTGTCCTTAGATTTGTTTGAATACTTTACGACCAAAATTAGTGAAATCAGTCCACCCGTTCTTGAGTTATAGCGAGACTAACGAACAGCAATTGATTTTTATATATAGATACCTAGATTGAATCTAATTTAAAACAATAATTAATCTAAAAAATATATTTAATTGAATACTATTGAATATTTAGGTCTCCTGCAATAGTTTCCATGTTTTTCTGTCCTAATACTTGTAAGTTTTTATTCCATAGTATTGTAAAATCATACACTCACAGTCTATCACACGTAAGATGTTAAACGAAATAGTAGATCTTAACATAACTTCTCAATAGGGCTGGTAATCCTAGAGCACTTCGACCTAATGGGATCTTTTGTGCTTCCCCTTGATTCTATAAAGCCGTATTCTCCTCTTCTTGACATATGTTCGTATTGCTAAAACTCGAACGGCAGAACCGATTTGGCTGAATTTGGTCTTAAAGGACTCCTAGAAGTCTGAAAGGTTAGAAATATGTGTAACAAGTTCGCGGGGGCACCTATTATATTATGACAAAACAATACCTACCTATTAAAAAAACTTTTTGATCTCAATTTAAATTTTCTATAGGTAGTGCCAGTCGGCAAAGGCCTCCTCTAACCTATTCCACACATATTTTTAATGAGTCACTCTACAATAAACGAAAACGTTTACCATTTTACTAACTTGTCAATCTCCTGTCTTCATAATAAAACGAAGCCAAGACAACTGAAGCAATTTCTCATTCTGTTTATTTCAGCCTGTCTAGAATAAGATGAACAATTACCTTATGTGAATGAGCTAGCCTGTGGCTCATAACCTTTTTAGGCTGGGGACCACTTGATATTACTTTCGGCCCTAATTCACGTGTTTCTTGACGCGCTGACCAAGTTGCGGTGCAGTTGCAACTAAGTTTACATCTTAGTGCAAAATTGTATTCTTGTAATTGTTTAGCTCTCATATCTAGACGCTCGCGTGACGCGAACTTGACGCTAGCGTATCTGACAGCGGTTGTCAAAATTACCAGAAAACGATATGGACTGTTTTGATCGAAACTTAACTGCAACTGAACTTATTTAATTACGTGAATTAACCTACTGTAAGGTCAAAGTAGTAAAAATTTAACTAATCAATCTATTATCAAATATCGTATATCAACTTGTAAGTACTTAGGTATAGAAATAGCAATTTAAACCAATTTTAGTTTTCAACCATCTTTAAAAAGACTTAGGTAGGTTCTCAATTCGACTGTATGTTTACGTTGTATGTATATTATACGATAGTTCTGCTTAGTAGAAAAAAAAAATGATAATTTATTTTTATTGTTATATAGGGTAAACTTTCTAGTTGGTGCCATTTAAATTTTATACAAATCGGTTGAGCGGATTTTTATTTATTGTTAAAAGATTGATATCGGTGCGTATTTTCAATGTAAAGCTATTATTATTTACTTAACTTTAAGCCCCCAACGAAAAAAAGTTTTAAAAGATTAACACGTATATCTTTATAAAAGTTTGTGTCATTTAGCGCCTGAAAGATAGACCGATTATGTTGCAATTTGTTTTTTATTAGAAAGGTGAAGTGAGAGATGGTTCTAGTCTAAAAAATATTACTTTGTACATTCAAATTCGAAGCTTTTGTAACAACTTGAGGGACCTAGGTACCTACATCATGTTTTAATAAAAGAAGCCCTTCAAACGACATTATTTCTTTTGACAGCCAATGATAAAACTGCTGATCTCTAAGCTCAATAAAGTTTGTACCCAGATAATATTAAAAAAGTAATGTACTTAGGTAAAAAAAATTAAGCACTTTGTTCTTGAGCAAAAACAGATCACGTTGTTAGCAATTAGTTGTTAGTTACTATAGTTATTCACAACCTGTTATCAAGTTATACAATAATGTTCATGAAGTCACGGTGTCGGGCGTGTCAGATCGTGACCATGATGGTCCTTTTCCGTGATCGTGAGCCCGGATCTTAAGAGTTTTTTTTCTAAAATCCATATTCAATCAATCTATTGTAATTATAAGAAAAACTAGTCATCAATTTAACAGTATATACCTATACCTAAATTCCACCGAATTCAACTAAAGCAGAAACTGTTTCTCAAAATTTTGTGTATCATTAACAATATGTTTTTAGGCGGCATTAGGTAGGTACCTACTTATTAAAAATATTTTGAAATATTTTAGTAATCTAAGTTTGATAGTTATTATTTAGGTATCCGTTACTATATTTGTAGTTACGCCAGCTAATAGGGAAACTTGCTGAACTTACTATATTACATGTATATCACTATTATGTTCCCACTTTTCTGTCAAATAGGTAAATTGAAAACATAAACTGTGGATAATTACCTGTCCCGTCCGGTCTTATTCATAAAAATATTATTAGACTCTTAGTTAAAATGGACTTTGTCTCTTTTTTACTAGAATAAATACCAATATGACTTACAACGATAAACGAATTATAAACCTATTTTAGTTATAATGAGCATATAAGACGTTTATAAATATGGGTGTTGGATTATTAAATTGTTTTAAGGAGGTGTGTATGTTTATTTATAGTCAAATTGAGGTACAGTAGTAATAAATATCTCGTAATTTGTTAATTAAAGGTAATAAATCATAACACCTTTAACTAAAGTAATAAATTGATTATAACACTTAAAACAAGTGTAATTATTTTATTATCCGTTAAAAACTGCTTCAATTAATAAATCAACGCCTATTTATAGCCCAACCAATAATCATTGTAAGTCACGAGCTTGCATTTTTTTATTTATATTTTACTGATCAATATTCAAACAACAAAATCCATTTATTTAATATATACGTAAATTTATTATTATAAACTTAGATTTTTATGTAGGTACTTACGTATGTACTTATATATCATTCACGAACTATTTGACTTATTCATATCTAAACCTTGCAAAAGGCCTAAAACGTTAAAATCTAAGTTTAGTCAATATTCATAATGAGGCATATAGTGTCAATCATACAATATCTGAAAGACTTGTCGTAATAAGTTAAGAAATATGAAATATGTCTTTTTAGTGAATCGTGTTCGAGACGAAACTCATTAAGTTTAAGAACTTTAAGTGCGATTGACTCGAAATCAAATTATTGTCCCCTTTTGCTCATCCGCTCACAATTTTTTTTGTATTTGACTTAACCCACCACCGCAATCCCGCGATTGCTACTCCTGTAAGCCAGGATCGACAACAGCGCCTTGAAGAAACTCGGGATTTGAACCCGGCCAAGTCCCGGACCACCTAAACTGTCTTGGACCCGCATGAATTTAATCAGAAAGCTAATAATAAGAGGAGTTTGAAACTTACATTGTATATGTAGACAATGTAACTTTCCGCTCACAATTGTTTACTGTCATCATCATTCTCCTTGCCTTTTTCCCATTTCTATTGGGGTCGGCTCCCAGTTTAACCTGATGCGGATAGCTACCAGAATTATACAAGCGACTGCCATCAGACCTCGAAACCCGTAGGGAACCAGTAGCCGAGATGGTTAGACCAGGTGTCAGATTATATTGACTTCTGACTACATGTAACGATTGTCATAGATGGGTTAAATGACAACCGGGACCGACGGCTTAACGTGCTCTCCGAGGCACGGAGGGTAGTCCCTCTCACAATTGTTTACTGTATGTATTAAATTTAGTACTAAGAGGTATCCTTCATTATCTTTTCTCATCCACGGATATAGCCTACATGATCAAACACAATATTAGCTCATCAGACATTTATATTAGTCATATTAAATTGATATTTTTTGTTGTGCATGTTTTTATTATCTTATGTTAAAACATCTTTATTGGAATATGATATCATCGACGTTAAAGTTATTCCGGGAAAGGTTTCTCTTGAAAGAAATCTTGAACAGCGGTAGTAAAATCCTGTGAAGATGATGACTTTATAACCCGTAGTATGTTTTGAGTTTTACGGTTAACAATAGGTGGTCTAAGTACAACACGTGCTTAATTTATGTGTATTGATTTAGATTATGTAAAAAACGACCGCTAATTAAAATTTGAACGATTTCAGACTAAAACCTCTTTCTCATAGAAAAAAATCAATACTCAAAAATAAATTTTCCTAAAATCTACATCGCCGAGAGAGTGAAAAAAAAATAAAGAGATTGAAAAAAAAATAAAGAGAGTGAAAAAAGAAAAGAAAAGAGAGTTAAAATAAAAATAAAAAATAAATAAAAAAGAGTGTTAAAATTATGAATGTGAAAGTTTGTACGGATGTGTATAGATGTTTGTTTGACTTTCACGCAAAAACTGTTGGGCGAATTTGGTTGAAATTCGGCACAGAGATAGATTTTAGTCTGTAACACCTCATATGCTTTTTTTATCCTAATACTACGCACGTTGGTCTGAAAACTAGTTTAAAAGTAAATATTAAGCCTAGCAAATTCGTTAACATAAACTTAATACAATAATACAATGTTCTTACTAAAGTATTATTAACAATATTATCGAATTTGCAAAAAAATAACCCTTTGTAACTAAAGCTGACTGATAAACTGACTTAATATAAAGCGCAGTTTGCAGGAATGCTGTAATAACACAAATAATAACAAAAACAGTGGGTTGCGATGGTCCGAGGGATCCGGTCCGGACGGTAGTTCCACTCCAACACACAGGACAATGACTCACGTCACGCTCCTCGATCAAAAGCTTATAGTTAGTATTTAATGTCCAATTTACTCTACAATTAAATACAAATTTCCCTTAGTTTATTGATGGGTAAACATAGAAGGCTCACTTAAACATACATGGTCAACTTTAATTATTCCATTTAGCCCTTACTTGAATTATTCGTACCTACGTTTTCTGCTTTAATTATAATGAGTATAAAAATAGCCTTAATTTTAGCTTAGCCGTGATATCATATAATTCATAGCCTTAAAGTATATTGTTTTAGCCAAGCGAATTCGTGGTAACACCGACCAAATACCCACCACAGCATAGATCAGCTTCCCGCTCCCTAACTTTTGACCACAAGCTAATTTTAATTAGTTCGTTCAAGGACAAAAACATGAATAAATGCATAAAAAAAATCTATTTTCCCCGATACCCCGCTAACTTTTGACTGACCATTACAATTTTATGCAATATTTGAACAAAGTGGCGTCTAGTAAGTATCTAGTATATCTAGTTGGTGGGTGGGATGCGTAACATAACTAAATAAACTTACCTCAGCAAATTATAATTATCTACCTACACATAACTGTATTCCAAAACGTAAATGAGGTGGATACCTACTAGTAAAGATCGTGGTATCCTCGCGGAGGGAGTTGCTGACGGAAAGTTTGTAATGGTAGTAGTACCTTTTGTTATGTATAAAATCAAAATTTTACTTAATCTCGTATTACGAAATACATAAGTACTTCATCTAAGAAGATGATGTAGGATAAATGTAAATTTTCTATGGGCCTAGTTGCCTAAAATTAACATATTCAATAATGTATTGTCTTAGATTTACGCGAATATCACACATTGAAATAAAACTACTTTATAACGGATTTTATCGCGGTTTATTTGAAAAGACTTTGAAACGTCGGGTTCCAAAATCTAAAATAAAGCGCGATTAAATCCGTTATAAAGTAGTTTTATTTCAATATTCAATAAATTTAAAAATAAATAACTTTTTTGTAAAAAAAAATTAATTAATAGCTGCGAATGGAAAGCTATTAGTTTAATAAAATGTAGAGCATGCTATTAATAAGCATCCGAATTAACAGTAGCATGCTTTTTAGTAGCAACGACTATCTAAACTCGGATCAACTGTGAATCACCATCACATCACATGATATTTAATTAAACAAGCGTAGTATTCGTATCGCAATTTATTTGAAGTTGTTTAGTCTTGTTCAGATAAGAAAGTCTTGCTTGACTCTACAGTGACCTACTTTCATGTCAAGTGCCAAGAGTGCATTTCTCTCTAAACTTGTAGTACCTACCTACACTACTAATTACAGAACGATATTACTATAGAGAAAGTAATAAATAATTCGAAACTAAAAACAGCGTTTCTGCCCTCGAAAGTTCCTTTTGGAATTATTTAAGCAAATGTCTATTTACTGTACCTAGGTGGTGAAAATTTAAACGGTAGTGCGAAACGGTAATTTCGCACTTGAATTAACACCATGGGGTATCGGTTCTCGAGTGGAGACCACGTCAAGCAAACGTTGAGTAGGATGCCCTCCAGCTAAGTGGAGTGAGGATCTGCGAAAGATAGCCGGCAGTAGCTTGATGCGACAAGCCGAAGGGTGAAATGGCGCTTATTGGAAGAGGCCTTTGTCCAGCTGTGGATTGCTATAGGCCGATGATGATAACGGTAATATGAAAAGCAAATATAAAATATTGATGTTTTGTCCCCTACACAATAAATTATATTTAGATAATAAAAAATACCACAGCCGCTCATACCCGATTTTCTACAAAAATAAAAGATTTGCAATACGAAATTACAGCTTTGTAAAGCTAAAAACAATTATTTTTATGCCAACACTATTAACGCAGACCGGCGATATTGCATCGCGTCTATATAAAACACTAGCGGACCCGGCAGACGTCGTTCTGCCCGGTAAAGCAATGCCATCTACCGGGTCTCATACCTACCGAATATACCTAACCAATAATAAATAATAGGTATCTAACCCGGTTTTCTAAAATTCTAAATTTTATTTTTTTTAATTTTCTCTGCGTAAGAACCATCCTCGTACTTGAAGGAATATTTTAAAAAAAGAATTAGCGAAATCGGTCCACCCGTTCACGCGTGATGTCGTGACAACGGAAAACGGGTTTCATTTTTTTTTATATATATAGATGAGAATACAAAATACCAAAGAAGCACGTCAATTTTGTTATAATTTGAAATAACTAATATCGCCTTTGTTTGTTGTATACCGTGTTTTAGGGTACCCCACTTGTCTCTATCTACCAACCCTTTATTCATAGACAATTTTACTATCAAGCATGTATAGGCTTGCTTTAATAAGATTTCTATAGGCTAGTCGTATTTAGCGAGTATTTAGGGCATTATCATACGCGGATTGCCAGCGGTCTCAAAGCGCCGCAGGCACGCAACGAAAAAGTTGCGGGCGCCCAAAGAACACGCCGCGGATGCGCAGCGAATTCGTTGCGGACGCGCAATGAGATAGTATCTTGGACGCCATATTAGCTCGCTACAAATATGATAAGGCCCATAGATGCGTTATAATCATTTTATGAATAAAAGCCGTGAGTTTAAGCCTGTGGAGTGTGAAGTTTTACATTGTGCGTCGTCCTTCAGTCTAACATTTGACCTGCAAACATTTTGCGCGTTAAAATAATCTTTCGTGTAATAGGTCAGTCATTATCAGCTAACTTTTATCTTGGATTTTAACTATAGTAACTACCTACCTAAATAAGTAGTTATATTAGTAATATTTCCTGTTATTGTATGTGCAAGATAAGTTTATTTTAGCAGCAGCTAAATGAATCTACAGATAGGTACCTACCTAAGCTAGTTTATTTTATTACTTCATCATTATTTACTTACTTTCTACTGATTTTGATATCTACATATTAATAATTTTAGTTAGATATTTAGGTACTTTCGGCCGTTTAAATTGTATTAAATTAAATATGTGAAAAATATTGTCTGTATAAAATATGTCAAAAAGCTCTTCACTAGCTTTCAAACGTAATTTGAATCTTGAAAGTGTAAAGTTGGGCTCAAGTTAACGATCTTCGAAATCAAACGATTATCATGCACATTGAATGTTGTAGATATTGTGTTAAATTAAGATAATTTCACTTCAATAGAAATTAATCAACTTGTACCAACCTACCAGCTTAATATGTTTTTATTGTTGTTTATTTTCTATAGAAATTTTTATTTTACGTGCGGTTTATGTGTAACTTTTAGAAAATATTATTCATCATTATATAAATTAGAATAAAAACCCTTTTGATACGAATATCTTCGTGATTGACAAGAAACCTTACAAGTCAACTTGTCAGCAGTAAATCAGGTCACTAGTTAAACAATCGATTAGTGTGTGGTGAATGTGGGCTTTAGAGTGTAATTGACAAGAAACGGTAGAAATAATTTAGGTGAAATGTACTGGACAAATGCAAGTACAGTTATTTTTGTCAAGCAAAAACTCTCGATTGAAATGGCCTGACCGTTAGACGATGCATTCACATCAACGGACTGGAAGCGTTAGGAAATTGGATATGTAATCAGTGCCCTAATTCACGTAATTTCTTGACGCGCCGATCAAGTTTCGGTGCAGTTTCTAATTAAGATTTCGTCGTAGTGCAAAATGGTATTCTTATAATTGGTTAGCTACAATATTTATTCGAAGTGCTCTCGTGATGCAAACTTGGACGCGAGCGTATCTGACAGCGGTTGTCAAAATTACAAGAGTACGAAAAGGGTTGTTTTGATCGAAACTAAACTGCAAGTGAACTTATTTAACTACGTGAATTAGCCTACTGAAACGCATCTATTTTTTGACACTATTTGTTACGGCAGTTACAAGGTTGTGGTAATTTGTGTATTTGTTGTAAAAGAGCGGTGTAGTGGCATAGCTAGGTGAACAAGGGCTATGCACTGGGGCAAGAATACCCTATGTACAGTGAGCTGTAGGTACTGATCCGTAGTAGGATAATAATAATATCAGTATAGTCATCTGAACCCAAACTAAGCAAAGCTTGTGTTTTGGAAACCAGACATATGATATACTATCGACTTTTCTTTTTTAAATTCGTACTTATTATTGAACACCCAGACTCAAGACAAACAGACATGTTATCACACAAATGTCTGTCTTGACTTGGTATCGAACACACACGACTTGAAAAAATGTTTTCGCGGTGTGAAAAGCAAGTAACCTTACAGACCACGCCACCGGCTGAGTCGTCAGAAGCCAATAAATAATAAAAATAATGTTATATTTGGAAAGATTTAAATTAAAAAAGAGACGTAAGAGTAGCCAGGAACGAAAAAAGGTTAAGGCTGAAGGTTGGATTTGTTACAAATAAATAAATATGATAGCTAAATTCATACGTCGTTTTCAGAAACGTATTCTAGCATCAATAGTTGGCTGCATCTTTCTTTTCAAAGCTTAGTTTAGAGGTCCCCCTGAGCTCTGACCCTGGTGGACTACACCATTTTGACCTACGATAGCTACGCCACTGATGCTGCTCTGTTATATATCTCGATCTCCATCGACAAACAGACTATGCTACCTGATGGTTAGTGGTCACCATAGATTATGCACGATAGCAACACCAAAGGAACCACTCGCTTAAGCTTTGTTGCAACTTTAGATATCGGTGGGTTTGGCTTAACTAGGAATACAATCAAACTTAGTACTTTTAGTAAGATTGGTCCAATCTTATTAACTATGTGCTCATTGTTGTTTTTTCGACACTTAGGTAGTTACAAAACAAATGCATTAAGTTAATTAAGTAGGCAACTATTCAGTAAGATACCAATTCTTTTCGATGCCAATGGCTGAAATATCAAACAAGCCATTTCCGTGCCCAGCAACAGATTTATAGTATACACAGTATCAGACAAATATATTCTGAAACCATTTTTATTTTCACATTTAAATATGAGATCAGATTTATTTGCCACTGTAGGTTTTACTAGGTACCAGCGGCGAAAACTTTTTCATAGTATCGAAAATAAGTACCTATAATATGAAAGTGGTGGTCGCCATAGAAGCATCTGTGACCGTAGTGAAGAGATATTTTCTTTGTTCTGTCTTCCCTTTTTAGATACATTTCGCCACTGTTAGGTACCTACCTATACGTGGAAACGTGTTAGTGCTACCTAGTTATCTAGATAATCTATTACGACTTCAAATGGAAACGTTGTGACCTCGTTCCTAACTGAATAAATGATGCGACATTTTGCACTGAGATATGAAGTAGATAGATACCTACTTTTGTCACAATAGATGTTGACATATTTTCCACTGTAACTTCTTACAAAGCGGTATTATAAGTTTTAAACTAGGTTTGCGTGAAACGCAGTTAGTTGCCAGCCACTGTTATAAGAAATATGTAGATAAAATTATGCCTATTTGATCACCTGCAATGATGTTATATTTGCATAATAAAGAATACAATAAATAAATAAATCAATAATAATGTATATTTTTTTAATTATTAATTATAAAAATTATTAAGAATTATTTATTATTATTAATTATTTTACAATATTTAAAAAACTTAAATTATGAAAAATGAAAATAAGGACACCCATATCTTATCTTTGAATTTTGTCCTATTCCAAACAGTGATGATACACAGACTACCTAAGTACCTAAGGAACCCTTGGTTGATTATTTTTTAATTAATTCGTGGTACTAGTATATTTAAATATAAAAATCAATGCCACTTTTCGTTGTAATTTTATAACTCAAAAACGGCCTTACCTATTCAAACCAAATGTTTAGGCATTGTTCGGACTATTTAGTAGTGGTTTATGTGAAGTTTGCACAAAATCGGTTGAGCGGTTCTTTATTTATCACATTTTTTGTAAATTGTTAAGCGGGCTGAAGCTACCCGGGCGAAACCGTGGTGGGCCGCTAGTAGTATTATATGTATTATCTGTGATTCGTGGTATGATTTTTCACTAACTATGAAATGTTCTCAAACGACAATTAAATTAATAACTGTAATTAAATTAATGGTTTTCGCTATGTCGAGGTTTTCAATAGATCTTACAATCATCCTTAATACCTACCTACTCAATGAGCAGCGTATTTTAATCGACCTTTTGAAATGACCTCTAGCAGGAACTTACCTACCTAGTTATAAAAGCTGGCAGACAACGCGCATCACAGTTTTGCCAAGATAGCCTTTTGATTTCGCTCGTATCTGCATTAAGTTCAAGTTGAATAACCTTTCTAACGAGTAACAAGTCAACATAACAAGCTGCCGACCTAGCTATTATCTAGCCATTAGCAAATTTACGACGGGATGCGCGGATGCGTGCGATTTGTGCAAGTTAACATTAGATAAAAAGTCAAATAAGGCCGTTATGGGCCATTTACACGAGGACAATAGCCGAGATAAGACAGAGAGACAGGACAGTAAGCCACTAAAATAGCATCGCGTAAATAGGGACAAAACACTGCATTGGATTGTCGGCAAGACAGTTGTCCATTTTTTACGCATGATCTAACCCAATTAGCTGGAAAGGCCTTTATTAAATAAATAAAATAAATAATAATAATTTATTGTCTCAGAAATATACAGACAGTGGATGACAATTTTGTAAGAGCAGTCTTATGTTAACAAGTACCTAGTTCGGTTGATCACTGATACCCAAACTAAGATTTAACTTGTGGCATGGGTATCAGGGCTCTCGTACATAGTTATACAACATAGTATTTTAATAATGGAGTAGTGTCAATGACATCGGATGGCGAATGTAATCTAGAAAATTAAAAATAAAACAGAACAGTATTATAAATATAAAAGTATTTAAATATAAATTTCTATCTAAGTGTATGTGTCCGAGTGCGTGCGTGCGTGCGTGCGCGCGCGCGCGTGCACGCGTATGTGTGTGTGTGTGTGTGTGTGTGTGTGTGTGTGTGTGTGTGTGTGTGTGTGTGTGTGTTGTTATTGGTTTACTTATCGGACTATTTCGATGAGACGTCCGAAGACGGTAGAACCAATAAGTTGTTCCTATTTATACGGTGCTTTTTAGATGCTTGCTGTTCTGTCTTACTGTCCTGTCCTGGTTATAGTCCTCGTGTTAATGGCCCATTTTGATCTACTACTATTAGAGCCTATTACCTGACCTTCCTTTTCATTAAAACTAGGTAGGATTGATAGGTAGGTTAATACAACAAAATACCAATTAGCATTAAGGGACCCAGTGCTTAATTTACTTGTACCAAAACCCAAGCAAAATCAACTCAGAATTCAAGACACTGTGAGCTCAGTTTGCTTAAATCGGAACGCAACTTAAATATTAATGTTTGAAGGTAGTCAGTAATAATTGTGATAATATATTTATGGACGTCTAATACCTCAGTCCACCCGTGAACATGAAGTCTGAAAAGACTTTGAAACGTCTGGATCTAAAATCTAAAATAAACCGCGATAAAATCCGTTAAAAAGTAGTTTTATTTCAAAATATTTAAATGTACAAGACTTAAGAAATGCGACCATTTTGTTACAAAACAAAATAGAATTTAACAAATTAAGTAGGTATTTATATACGTATCTATTTATGCCCAAACAAACATAAAAAATATAAATGTCGGAATTGATAACACGTGACCATCTACTCTTCAAAGTTAGTTAAAAAGTTAGTTACATACATAGTTACAGTACCTACGTACGTACTAGTCTTCAGTGTAGATAGAGGTTATTGACCTGAATCTGTTAATTTGAATGACGAAGTTTTAATTTTAAAACGAGTTATTAACAAAACAAAAACGCTTTATGTCGGTATATCAACTAATAGCGTATGCGCAAATATTAGCGTTTTTTTTACCAATGGAGCTCACTTTTGAGATTTAGAATAGCATCGCTTAGATGTATTATGTGTTGGCCACGGTCCAGTAGCAATTTTACAAATCTATGGCATCAATACAAGTCCCACTTACGATCTTTTCCTATAACAAACATTAAGCGAATATGATCAATATCCAAGTCCTGGACTTACATTAACGAAGTATCTTATGGCTGCAGATTGTACATTTGCAGCCTAGTATATTGTACGTACTTACTTATAATTTAAAGTATATCAATAGGTACAATTTTCAAATTCAACTGGTAGCTAGTTTCAAAGATTAACCCGTCAAAGAACACCATTAAAGGTGGGTCTAAATTGTTGCTCCTGTATGGTTTCTAACCATAAGGAGCCCCATTTCACTGCCATCTTCTCACCGAAAACCATTCGTAATAACGGTATAGAGTACAAGCTCATTTAATTTTCATATTCTTAAATTAGGCAAGTTGTAGTCAAGCGCAGTCCTAAGCCCTTACTTACTAAAAACAAAATAATGATGTATTTCCATACGTATAAGGTGTTTCACATACTTTATTTCCTGGCTAAACCATTTATTTCTTTACAGGACGTCCTACATGGCAAGAATTACCGCCAAAGGCAGGCTACGTGCCAGTTTACATCAGGCCCGGGGACACACCCCTTGAACAAATAAACTTAGCACTCGCAGAGGCGTTCCACGAGCTGCCTGCTGGCAGAAGCGTACACAAAGAGCTCGACGCCTCTCCTGATGTACCTGACCAGGCTGACCAACCACAGCCCGAAGATACCCCAGCTCTGCCCGAAGAAACAGTTGACCGTCGTCCGTACGAAAAGAAATTTCTAGAAAAGAAAAAGAAGGCTACCTCCGAAATCCCGAAACCTATCGAACGTAGATAAATTTAAACATAGTTCTTAGTATAAGTACGTTAGTTTAGGTTAATATTTTTCAAGTTATTTTAATACTCAACGCTTCTTGGAGCTTGCCATTAGCCTTATTTATTACCTAATAATTATTTTATATCATCCCCTATAAAATATGACCTACGGAATTATTTAAATAAAACTGTGAAAAATAGGGAAATACTTTATAGGGAAGATGTGTAATCCTCGCTTGTCTTAATATTAGTAATAATTTTTTATTGAATTAAATTATTTATTATTTAAAATGTGTTCTATTATTATAAAAAATAATTACAGAACCTTGACTCTTAATAAAGTTAAGCCTACCGTCACCGCCATCACAGGAACATGAACATGAACAAAGTAGCGACATATTTTACTTTTAGCTTCCTGACTACCGCAAGGCACACGTCACGTCATCTTGATCTAGACCAGAAATAATTTCGTCCTCTTCGACATCATGTTGATAACATCTCCAGTGAACTACCGACGAATCACATCCATTCTCAATTATAGCTGGTACATATAGTTTTATATTATCTGTTATTATAGAGAATAAAAACACAGAACATCACTTATTTACCCATTTATATTTACAAAATAAATTGTAAATTATTAAAAACAATTCTTAATTCTTTAAGATAGTACGCAAGATCAGTTTTTGTACATAGATTTCCACATCATTTCTTGCTCCAAAGGACTCTCACGAATCACATATTTAAGTATATTAGTCCGAATAGAGTCAAATGCAGCTGCCGACTAAGTGCAGCGACTGCATGAGGTCCGTTTAATAATCCTATAGGATACTATTTAAACCTGCCGCCTTTAGTTTTTAGTTTTACGTACTAGCACAATATTTATGTGTATACTCCAGTGGCGAAGGGTGCAAGTCTAAAAAAGGGTAGCCGGAGCAAAAAAGTTCTTCCTTAGGAAAATAATATCTGTTCACTACCCTCACTGATCGTTCTTATACTTGATGTTATGCTTTTTTTTGTAGCGATTTAAAACTTTAGGCGTTACAAAATATATTATAAGTATGTGCGATATTGACCATTCCCTAAAGGGAAGCCGATGGGATACGGCTTGTATGGACTCTTCGCCACTGATATACTCTTAAACTAATCTCTTAATCTCTCTCTTATCTCTTAGTTTTGAATTATTTAGTAGTGAAGCTGCGGCAGACCGCAAGCAGTCCCTGCACGTGCTGTCGGCAGTTACAGTTGACAGATCGGTTCTGAATATTACTAGATAGACCGTTTAACTCGCGTATCGCCATCTGAGGTACAAAGTCATAAAACATTAATTAAATCTCATATAGAACTATTTAACCACAGATAAAAGTAATGTGAGACTATTCATCACTAATATCCATATCGCTTGAATCATCATCACTGTCTGTGCAGCTTGAGGAGTCAGAATCTTGGTGATAGGCGATACGCGAGTTAAACGGTCTATCTATAGTACCTTACAATATTAACAGTCACTTAACACATAGTTCACTGATCTTCTAATAAATATTCACTATAATCTGGTCTCATTTTCACTTGGCACTCCTAAGATCTCCTCATAGTCAACATAACATTAATTTCCCATATAATAGTCCTTAAGTTTGTTATCACTTCCTTCAACTGCTTATTCTTTAACACCACCTGGAATGATAATGATGTAATAATCTCTTGTAGTAACAGACTTACATATAGAGTATAAATCCTTTAAAGTTACGGTCTTATTAATAAAAATCATAAAAGACTCTTTGGTTAAAATATACTTTGTCTCTTTCTTACTAGTATAAATGTCAAAATGACAAACAAAGACAAACGAATTATAAACCTATTTTAGCTATAATGAGCTTATAAAACATTTATGAATACGGGGGGTTTATGTTTAATATATGTACTTTCTTTTTTTTAAGTAACAAACTTCTATAGGTAGGTACAGTAATAGATTGGCTTGTATAGTAACAGGGTCTAACAGACTTATGCCATATAGGAACAGACTCCGCTTTAAAATATAGATTGCGGGTTCTGCTGGGTATTGACCATAGATCTTTGATTGCCGCAGTTTAATAACGGCGAAGTAAAACACCGAAAAGAAACCGGTATGTAAAATATCCGAAAACATGTGAAATCCATCAATCCGCAGTTGGCCGATGTGTGACTTAAGGCCCCTAAACTCTCTCAACTCTTAAGATATATGGCGGACCAGTGGCGTGGTCGGTAAGATACTTGCTTTTCACGCCGCAGGTCGTGGGTTCGATTCCCACCCGACACAAACATTAGTGATGAACATTTGTGTTTGTGTCGAGTCTGGGTGTAAATATCTATTATAAGTATATATTTCCAAAAGAAAAGTATTATATCTATAGTATTTACCAGTTATCTGATTTCCATAATACAAGCTCTGCTTAGCTTGTGACCAGATGACCCAGTGTGTTAATGTTCCAAAATATTTATTTATTATTTATTTATATAATGTAGAATAAGGCCTAAACTCTCTCAACCGGTAAAATAGTTGAGAAAAAACCTGTGTCCAGATGTAACACTAAAAAGGTTTGAAGAAGATTTAGTAGGTGTACATCATATAACCTTGTCTAGAGGCCTTCGTAATGGAAAATGAAATGATGGACATACTTGTTCAGTAAGTTCCCTATTCTCCTCAAGTGCTAATCTATAGGATTCCGTGTTGCGCCTCTCGTCCAACGCTTTATTCTCTGCCTCATCCTTCAATGGGATGAGACTCTCCATATGGGTGTACTCCATACCCTGAGTATTGATAAAAAAAAACAAAAAATTAAATAGAAAATTTAAAAAAAATTAGAAATAAAATTAATTACTGGTCCGATTTGAAAATTCTTGCTCTGTTAGATAGCCCATTTGTTGAGGTAGGCTACTTTTCACCCCACTGCTGGGCATGATAGCTGAAAAGCTAGTAATAACATAAAAAAACGTAGCGTCATGCCTGTATTACCCAAAAGTGTAGGCAGAGGTGAATATCACCCACTTTATGCCGGGTATGTTTTGGGTCCCATACGATATAAAGAACGAGAGACCCGTGCCCAGCAGTGGGACACAAAAAGGGTCGATGTGAATAGTAAAGTCAAATACCAGACAAGTCTCATTGCACTTCTCATAGATAAGCCGGAGTCTCTTGAACAGAAGCCGGATTGTTCGCAGCTGTTCCTGCATTTTAGCCTTCTTGTCGTTGCTGGCGTTCTCACCGTGCTGCGTACCGTTGGGCGGCTGAAGACAAGGAGTAACAGCATTTTAAACATTAAGACCATAGTTTCAATGAAATACCTGGCCAATTATTCTTGTCTGTCTGTCAGTAGATGGTGCTGATGGACCACACATGGTGCGCACAAACACAGGTGCATCTGTATTTCTTTATTTGCGTAGGCATTATATAAATACAGGTATTATATTTTACACATTTTGTCAGTTTAACAAAAAAGGTAAGTGCATTTACAAAAATATCTAAATGCAGTTTTGTTTCAAAGATTATAATAATATTGTTTGACATTATGACACGTCACAGTGTGCTTGACAAGCTGAGGTCTGATGACTGTCTGATCTCAAGTTAAGCAAAGTTTGTACTATCAAAACCAGTTGACTGATAAAAATATAAAACTTAAACTACATGTCTTTTTACATACTTATTATAGATAATTAACGTTTTCATTAAGTAAAATTTGCTCTATTTAAGATATTTATCTCAAAGGAGTTGTTACACAATTAATTTCCATCCTGTATTAAGGAATTGCAGTAAATGATGTTACAATAATTGGGAAATACTGCCCAAAAACTCAATAGGATTCTAAGTTTAAAAAGTTTAACTTTAACTCTAAGTTTTAATTATTGCATGCATTCTTACTATAGTTAAAGTTGACAACATACTTGAATAGCCTTTAATGTTTGGAAGACATCTTGTGTTCTACTGACAATATCTTGTACTGTTTCTTGACCAAATCTGCAAACCAACAAATGTCGCTTTAAAATCATTTCTTTGTTTATCTGTTGTCAAACAGTTGACATCTCCAGGCTGATGAAGAAAGTATGTTGTTAAGGTCAAAAACATTAATGATTTGTATAAGCTGCTGACAATATCCAGCAAGGTGAAGCTATGAAACAGCTGTTACAGTGGTGACATACAGCTGGATCACTTGAAACACCCAGAAGTAAAAAGAGTTAGTTTATTTTCCCTATTAAAGGTAATAGAATCACTCACTTTCAGACCTAAACTTACCTGAACAATAATGAGAGTGTAAGTAATATTCACCTCTGTCTATATCTTTACCCCCGTATTCATAAATGTCTTATAAACTTAATATAACTAAAATATGTTTATAATTTGTTTGTCTTTGTGTGTCATCTTGAGAAAGAGACAAAATCCATTTTAACTAAAGAGTTTCTTAAGATTTTTATGAAGAAGGCCATTAGAATACACTGTAAATTTATTTTATCATTAAATATACCAGAGGCTTTCTGGAGGCTTTCAGAAAAAAGTTAATAAGCTCTCCTATGAGAGAAGACCCATGTCACTAAAAAGGGTTGAAGTGATAAAAAGCAGTCGCGTAGTTTCAGTTGTCATAAAACCTACTTGCATAGTGATGCAGTGTTAAACTCCTTGTTCTGTGGAGGCTGTGGGGCTGGTGGTTGTGGGGGTGGTGGTGCTTGTCCACCCGACACTGCAGTTGGAGTTTGCATACCGCCTGGAAAAATTCAGTTAATTATCTAAAATTTTGTTGTTTTTTGATTTTCATTTGTGTTAGCAAGTTTCTACACTAAAACTAAAATTGAACTGTTATTAGAATGTTAAACAAGATTAAAAAAGAAAATTACCAGTCTGTTGAACAGCTTGAGGTCCCATGCCAGTACCTGCACTTGACATTACTCCCATACCCTGAATAAGAAAGACGTAATGCCTATTAATTCAAGGTTTTTTGGATATGTGAGCTTGATACGTTCAACATCCAGTACCCATATACAGGTCGCTATGAACTAGCTCCACACATCTGTGCCCCATATATGGGTCACTACACATCGACCGGGTACCTATGCACTTAGGGAAATTTAGCAAGTGAGAGTTTATCTCAGTGCAAGTCCTCTGTTAAAGCACCTACTGAATTGAAATATCTATCTATTATTAAATAAATTTATTTATAGTAATCAACTGTTTTTTTTTATTGGCAAAAATAATTCATTTATTAAAAAAATCGTCATCTTCATCAATCTTAATCTTAACATTATGTTGGATGTTTGTTACTCTTTCACACAAAAACTAATAGATAGTAGAATTGGATGAAACTTGGCACAGAGATTGATTATGGTCTGGATTAGCTCATAGGCTACTTTTTATCACAACTACTTGTTGTAGCACACTTGTCAACCACACGGGCGAAGCCGTGGGTGGAAGCTAGTCTGCCATAAAGTACAATTTACCTGTGGCCCCATCCCCATGTTACCCATTTGATTTTGCATAGCAGCTCCATATGGTGGCACCATTTGGTTACCCATACCCACCATTCCCGTGCTGGGCATTTGTCCACCCATAACTCCTGAAAATGAAATACCGACTGGTAAGTACAGTGTCATGGTTTCTACTAATGCGAAAGTAACTCTTTCTGTCCATTGCTCTTTCTAGTAATTAATTGCATACATAAATTACGTTTTCAGTAGATAAGTTGTTGTTGGAGATATATATTAGTTAATTCGATTAAACTAACTAACTAACTACAAAGTATTTTACCAGCTAACTGATTCGGCATTGACTGCATCTGACCGCCCATGGGTCCGGCGCCAAAACCAGACCGCATACCACCTGCAGTGCCCTGAAAGTTTCCAGGGAACTGGTGCCCCTGGCCGGCCATGTTTTGGTCTATAATGCTGATCTATAAGATCTGATCTATAAGAAGCAATTAGTACATAATATTAAAAATTAAAAAATGTACTTTATGTTTTCCACATAACACACGCTGAAACAAAATTTGTTGAATCTGTTTTGACATTTAAAGTCAATAATTTTCGTTGACAGTGATAACATCGCGGTTCAACATTTTATAAAATAAATAAACATCGGTAGTAACCATTGATTTAGCATATAATATAGATTGGCAATGTGAAAAAGTGAATAGGATACGCTAAGTTAGAGTAAGATAGATAGACGAAACACGTACACGCTACGATCCCATGATGTAAAAGTGTTAGTCGTGACAGGTATAAATAATTAAAGATAAATCAAGATAAAAAATAAGTTTATTGCCAAACAAAAGATTACAATATGTTTTAGTGCACTAGCCTCCACACTAGGGTTTCCTGTGTCGTGGATTTCTATGTCTCTTTAAATACTAAGTTTAAAAGTAAAATTTTGTATTAAATAGACGAAAGTTACTATGGTTACTTGTGCTATACCAGGATTTTACGCATTTAAAAAAGAAAACACAAAATTATACTTTTCACACATAAATAGGACTGAAATGTTTTGCTCTCTACATAACTTGTTTTAAAACTGCTACAAAAGTTTTATCCATGACTAGATATGAAAAATCATAACGTTTTATGACATTTTTAAAATACATGAATATATTAGCGTCACTTAAAGTGTCGTCGATTCAAAGTATTAGGCGGTACATGATGCAGCACAGCTCTATTAGCCACGCGCACATTCACTTAACACCCACACTATTGTAATTTGTTTTTGGTCTCGTCCTAATCACTACATTGCCAATCTACTATTAACGTCAGCTTACATACTAAATCTATGGTAGTAACTGTAATGATTGACCGTGCTATTTCGTAAGTCTGAAGTTTCTATAAAAGCCATGTCACATATACCTTTACATTTCTATTTTTTAAACATTTTAAATTCGTACACCATTGCACACCAGTGCACCATTTGTCTATTCGGTACTCATAAGTGATACGCTATATATCTCTTCTAAGATGTTATAAAATGGCGGCAACATTTAAAAAATATTGTACTTTTTATACCTACGGTGTGGGTCACTTACATTTTCATACAGTGCATTATGAACAAATTAATTAAACTGGGCAAAAAATTTAGTTAAAAAGTGAGAACTAGCTTTAGGTTCCTAAAGATTCAAACGCTTTACGTACTTATAATATGGACCAGTAGTTATAATATTGTTGACTAGGTAAGTAAAGTGCGTTAAAGATTTTCAAGTGATTCTTGGAAAAGTGCCAAAACTTTGACGACGACTCAAATTCTTTCATGTTTAGTTTTTACAGCAGATAGTTTAAAAATAGACTGTGCAGTAAAGTGGCTGACATTCTTTAATATATAGGTAGTACCTACAGATAAAATGTACCTACATGCATTTTTAGAAACTGTCTAGAAGTGAGTAGGTTACTAAGTGATATACCTACTTACTAATACAATGAAACTGCTTCATTGGTTCAGTGGTAGGTAAGCCTTCTTTTGAACAGACTTTTATGATTTACTTAAAATAGAAAATCTTCGTTACTGCTCGAAGTTTTGGTGTTGTGCCCGTTGAACGGCAATAGGCTTCCTCTATCTTTATTTAAAGGAGCTAAACATAGTCAACGAACAGTGGGTGATATTACTAGTTAATGGCCAACCGTTTAACTCGCGTATCGCCATCTGAGATGCAAAGTCATAAAACATTAATTAAATATCATAAAGAACTATTTAACCACAGATAAAAGTAATGTAAGACTATTCGTCACGAATATCCATACCGCTTGAATCATAATCACTGTCTGTGCAGCTTGAGGGGTCAGTATCTTGGCGATAGGCGATACGCGAGTTTAACGGTCGGCCTTTAAGTATTATTTATCTGTGGTGATATTCACCTATTTTCCTTCACCTACGGGTAATACAGGCATGATGCTATGTATTTAAATTACATATTCAATAATTTGGTCCTTCGAGCCGGCAATGTCATATGCAGCTAATGAAGAATATAGAAGAGCTTTCTTTAACATTTTTTCAGGTATGTGCCTAATAAATAATATCGAGAAATGAAATAAAACACGCATTGTACCTTAAAATTTTATTTGCCATTTTATATTATCCTAAATTAAGTACAATAATTACTCTAGGTATAATAATTTTAAATTAATTATGTATAACAGTTATTAATATTTATTATGAATTCACGTTTTATATATTTATGTAATACATAATAATATAAATTGTGCTTAATATTACTGTGAATGAAATGCACTATCATGGACTGTTTAACGCGATGACGCATTAAAATATTTATATATTTGATGATATGTGTATAATATAATAATATATATTAATTACTTAATATTCATTTTTTATTTTATATTAAAACTTATTGTAAAGTAACCCCCTTGTTCATAAACGTCTTATAAGTCATTATAACTATAGAGGCTTTTATAAGATTTTTATGAATAAGAAAGTCGTACAAAGTTAGCTTCTTTATTTTTAAGGCAAGATGGCCACAGCTATGGCTAACATGATATTATGTTTGATTTGGTACACTTCATAATATTATTCTACTTAGGTATATTAAAAAATACAATATTAAATTAAATAGAATTTAATTTATTAGACCGAATCTAGATTTTGACTGTGGCATTGCTTCATCTAGATGGAGATTCGATTCGGTGGCTAAACATTTAACAAATTTTATTTATTTTTCCAGATAATAAATAGTTATTAACATGTAGATTTACAAATATCAACAAAATAAATTACGAATAACAGCATATTACAATTATAATTAGATAATCTTACGTGCTATTATATGTGATCTAAGTAGGTCTAATGCCTCTAACTTGTACTATGTCGTTGGCCATCCATCTTAATTCGTATTCATATTTCCTTTATTTTTTATTTAGGTACTCTCTTAACTCTTAAGATAGTTGAGAGAAGACGCTAAAGAGTTTCCACCAAGGTTTTACCTGAACCTATGTAATAAAGTACAAAATAGATAATAAAATATAATAGTGATCAGATTATTTGACTATTTTATAAATTTCAATAACATTATAAATAATTGTTTTCAGGATCATGCAATTGTATTTAATGCATTCCTTAATGCTAACAATGTCAAATAATCTGGCTCCTGGTAATGATTCTAGGATTATCATAAAGATCCTAATTTCCTCATTTTCATGTGATATCTATATAGTTTACTAGGTACTTATACTACCTATACCTACCTACAAGTTTTATAATGTACTTAATAGGTATTGATAATATAATTAGTAAATATACCTAAGTACAGAGTCTGTACTGGAGGCAGCCTTAATTATTTTACATTTCAATTGGCCAGCGACGTCTAAAATCAATTAAATTAATATTACATGGACTAGTAATTGAATTATCCTAACTAGTAAGTACCCTATACCGCTTTGGAGAACAAGACTGATATAATAATAAATTGTAAGTGACTGGTAATTAGTGTAAAATACTCAAACACAATGGCTACAGGTAAAACAACTTTCCAAAAGAAATGTTTTTCTTGATTTACCAGCTTTCTGTAAATTAGTTGTATTTATATTTATAAAATATTCCTTTGGATTTGTTTGCTTGCTATCATGTGTACAGCATAATTATTTACACTCATTACCAGCCTCTCTATAGGTATAAGGGCCATTAGGTACTATAAACATATACCTACTAACTTTCAAATTATATTTCCAATTATACAAAGTACCATATTTAGTCTCAAGTACACTAGCGCCTTAAAATAATCACTGGATTAAGCGGCCCTGCTTTAAAAATGTCATAGGCCACTATAGCAAATTTTTTCAACGACATCGCTAGTATATTTGAGGCTTTACAATAATACACAATTCCCTTATTGCTCTCCCTCAATCTTAAGCTAAACCAAGTCCATTTAGGACTTATTGAGCAATGTGGACATGTTAATACAGAACTAGGAAACCTTCATTAATCTATGTCGACTTAAAACTAAAAAGAGTTTATATGCAAGTTGCAACTGAAATTCAGTTGAACAAGGAAGCCAAATATATAATTGGATAATAGAAGTGATATTTAAAAAATCATGGTCAGTAAAAGTGTTGGCCAATATTATGATTTGAAATAACCATAGAAAAAGAAGCAACTTGTTACACAATCTTTTTCTATGGAAATAATCATTACATAGTCGAATTATGTTTGCCCCTCGCATCATTACCATTTCACTGGATAGATAGATAGTAAAAGTAGGTATTTAGTTAGAGGAGCGAACAATAATGTAACCAATATGCAAACTATATCTTTAATGTGACGTGGTACCTATATTGCGTGTGAACTATTAAGGTATCACAGCTTGTAATTATGAGACGGTACATAATTATTTGAGTTACAAGCTTAACTTGACTGTTTTTTCAAAATAGAAAGTGACGAGGAATTTAAGTTTATGTCATAGATAGATTGTTTGCAGGTTCACTGTGTTAATTATTATTTTACATCTTAACATAATAAAAACCTACGTAAAATGGAAATTACTGTTAGGAAGTATAATTTGTGATGGTAATGAAATAATATTTAAAATATTATTTAAATTTAATTATAAATATTTGGTTCCTCTGTAACTACATTCAAAAGCATTTAGAAAAGACTAGTTTCTTGTGGATATCATAGAATTTAACAAGCCATGCCAATAAATTCTGTTATACAAGTTTCAGACTTATATGGTCCAAGTTAAATTCAAGATTAAAAAGTTCTATGATATTGCTCAATATATTGACTGTCATTTGTATTCCAGCAAATAAATTTCACACATCTACAAGCGAAGCACAAGAAGACATTGTTTTAAAACAATAACCAACAAATGGCTTTAAGTTTGTATTCATTATTGTCATTAAACAGCTGTTTTGTTTTATTTATTTAAACAAAGAATAAGTATCTACTACGAAAATAGTATAACATCTAACTATACTAAGTATAAAATATAAAAATATTGGTGTTAGGAAGTTTTATGAGGCAAGAATCCATCGATAGGTTTAAGTAGTCACTTTATCGTTTATTTTTTTATTTTTTTTTTAATTAACCCTGTCTAATTAGTCTGAGGGGCTTTTATTTGTTCACCAGACTTTTCGGTAAGCCTTCCGAAAACGGTCGAGTGAGATCAAGTACACGAGAACTGCCAGGAAGGCGACTCATACGAGGACGAACCTCGGCTCATTAGCTCTAGTACGAATTCATCAATACGAAAAAAAAGCGACTACTATTATTCAACTTGTCAAAATTCTTTTTAAATTCATTTTTTTCGTCCAAAATAAATATTAAAAATAAAACCTATGCTAGAAATAGAATAGGTAAAATAATTTGTAGATTTTGGCTTTATAACTTATTATCTTAACAGGTTTATGATAGTATTGGAACACTTTTTGTCGTATTGACAACTCGTACTGAGGGTACTGGACGTTGCCGGACCACTCAACACATTGGAGAACGGGCTGTCCATCGTTTGGTATAAAGATATTCTCCCAGGATTATGTAGGTACCTAGATAATGCCCCGGTGACACTCATTGTGAAGTAATTATCACGATAAAAGAAAGTTGATTATTAATTAATGTTAACATCAAATTTAAGTACCGAGTCTAACTTCTAAGTAACAGCTCATAGCCTTTGGTCATTTAATTTATTTGGTTTACGGATAACTAGATTTTCCATTAGTCTGGCTACGGAATACCACAACGAAAGGACCACAATTTAGCTATCCATTGAGCCTTTGCGTTCGTTCGTTTTATAAACTACTAAGGTAAGAGCGCAAGAAGAACAAAATTGCTAGATCCACGGCAAGCCGTTGTGTTTTACGTAGACAGGCTAGACTAAATATATGACACTTCCTCAACGTACATTTTTTTTTCCTAATCATGAGATAGTTTTCGCCATAGAACAGCAAAACCACTCTATGCAATTAGCTGCTCTGTGGTTTTCGCTTACCCTAGGCTGAAACATCTGTCATCATTTTCTAAGTCAGACCTCGTTATGGTCTTCATTTTATTTACAAATATCACTTCACGATCGCTATTCAGATCTAGTAAGCAAAGTATATGGTCGTGGTTCATTTTAATTATCCGTTTTGTAAGTGGTCTACTGCATTCTCGCTTCTTGTAGTTGTGGAGGGTAAGAGAGGGGAGGAAGCAGTGGTGCTTGCACTCCTCCGCTTGGCAGTGCGTAGTATGGAGACATGTAGCCAGCCCCGCTAGCTGCCGCTGCTGCTGCTGAAATGTCCATAACATGCCGTTAGAAATTAAGTAAGTACCTAGGTATTTAGTATCAAAACGATTTAAAGTATTTTTTGTCAAATAAGTCTTTAGAATTCGTAATTCTATAATAGCAATGCTTTCATCAAGTACGTTTATGTACCTGCACCGTAACTCTTCCGTACATTTAAGAATGACAATCCTACGACGGAATGATACATGCCATTATCAAGATTATTGTTTTGGATTAACCTAACATAGAGGTGATATCGCGTCTTTTTTTCTCTCCGCCATTTAATTTTATATGTTTTAAATGTCAACAAGAAATGATAAGATAGCAATACCTAAAGACTACGTGGTGAGGGTTTCTTTTAAGTTACGAGTAAATAGTCTCATAGATTTTATAGTACAAACCTGCAGCTGTAGCATATGGATCAAATCCAGCGGCAGCATATTGTTGCTGGTACGCAGCCGCTCCCTGTGCAGCTGCTGCTTGGTACTCATACAGGTGGTTAGCCGCTGCCACTGCTGCTGCATGCTGCAATTGTGGCAACTGCACCAGTCCACCTGCACCCGTGCCTACTCCCGCACCCACGCCGCTCATGGCGCCCACATAACTCGGAGTCCCGTACACGTAACCGGGCGACAACCTGCCGATACCGAACAAACTTAGTACTAACATTCTGCGCCAATAGACGCTTGCCAGCGTCTGGCTGGTACTCTATCCCACGATTACCTCTCAAGCTGGGTTTACTTCTGACTGTTGGCATATATAAAACTGTAGGTATTATGTATGTAACTATAGGAAAGGATGCAAAGTCTTCAGAGAGTAAATCCAGCCTTGCTATACTAAGAGCGGTCATCGTCTAATATAGATCAACGCCACACTATACCTAGCCCCAGCAGCCTCGGGCGCGAACTAGCCATGTTATGTTAGTAAACATCGATCAACAATTATAATAATGTAAGTATGCGACTATACGCCTATGTCGCCGTGGAACCGCCGCCGTGCGTCATTACCAGAAAAGATGGAGGAAAAATATTGGAGTTTTAGAGCGTGCGGCACTTCACCTCGCCCAAAATATCCGGGCCACTTTGTATTCGCCTACTTAATGTCACACTACACTGTCCGGAAAAATAAAGATTAATGTAGCGGTAAACTTTGAAATAGGTACCAAAACATAACTAGGTCGTTGTAAAAGCAATTTATTATTTTAATTTTCACTTTAGAAAACACTTTAGAGTTGGCACAAAATTAAATGTCCGTAAAAGCAATTTATTATTTTAATTTTCACTTTAGAAAACAAAGCTGATCGGACATTTAATTTTGTGCCAACTCTAATTTAATATTTCTGGGTATTTTTTTTTATTCATGAACAGAAGCTATTCGAGTAGATTTTAAAGTATAATGAAATAGATAAATAGTGTCGACTCTGCTTAATTCGCTCGTGAAAGCGGTCAAGTTTAAACGAGAGCATCTCAAGCCCAATTCGAGCAACGCAAGCATTTCTGAAGAGCTCTTTTCCCCGTGCTACTACCGCAGCATTTACAGAATTTTCAGATGTCATTCATCTTTGTCTATCACTATACAATGTGATAGAGACGGGATGATTGATATTTGTTCTATTTCTCAATTAGCGACGTTCGCGTAAAAGGTACTACGCATGCGTGATCCACGCCCGCCCAACGCTCCGCCTAATTTTTCCGCCCACCTGTGGTCTCCTAGCGTACCATAAATACCTACTCTTACATAATAAGACACTATGAGATCTTTTTTTTAACATTATGTTAACTGAACATTATATTTACTTAGAAATAGCATAAGAAATAGTTGATAGAAAAAGAACACATAGCAATAATATACTCACACAAGCCGAGCGAACTACTCACTTACAAAAACAAAAACTTACGAAGTAGGTACGTATTTAATTTCTATAGTTAACCAACGAATGTTAGAAGATGCCACTTTTATTATTCTATAAACAGAAATACATATTGTACATGCAAGCTGTTATATCAAGCTAAATTTACACCTACATAAAATGTCCTCTCTACATTTTTAGAGCGGTAAAGGTTAACCTCTCTTTTTTCATTTAATTATTTACATTCCAAATAATAAGTAGGTATATAACATAGCCTTCTGTTTTCGATTTTGTGTCGGTAACTATCATAGTACATACATCCATCAATCAAGAGTTAGACAACCTAGAATTTCGGTCCATATAAAAGTTCTCAGTGAAGTTAATAACTAGTCAGCGCATCATTAAATCTATCACCTTGACGCTTAATTGGAAAGGAAAATAAAAGCAATTTGGTTGAAGCGGTCACGTGATTACCTCTATTCCATTAAAACGAAAGTGTACTGAATAATTTAAGGACAGTGTTGGCGTGGTAGCCCTGACTGAGTATCGATCGGGTGCAGGTGAGTGTTTAATTAACAGGGCCATGGGCCAGGCGAGCGATGTAGGCCGGTGGGCAGCGAGGCCAGGAGCGACGGTGGAGGCTGCGAGGCTGCAGCACTACGTACTACTAGTTTAGGGACAGCACGGCGGCGGCGGCGGCGCAGCGCGCGAGGGCGCGTACACACCTACGCACACACTACGCACCCTCGCTCTGCACCGCCACGTACCACTCAGTAAGTGTATTAAACGAAATCCACCACCAACAAAATTCAATTCAAATCAACAAAATCTTAACGAACACTGCATAAAACATAAAGTAAAGAAAACATTGAGTGTCCTGAACGTTGCGTAAAGTGTATCGGCGATGGGCGGCGCCCGCGACTCTGTACGGTGCCGACGCCGCCCATGCTCCGGTATAGCTTTGAAAAACGTAAACATTAAAAAACCCAATCGACTAATTCACACCCAAAACGAAAAAAAATCCACTCTCACGCTCACGCTTGCTATAGATACCTATGTGAAAAGGTTTGGTAATTTAGTCTAGGTGTGGTCCGCCGAGCGCTGCGCCGCTAGCCGTCCGGAGACGCCGCTCGCCTCATCTACCGAGACAAAAGTCAGGATACTATATATTCTGCCGCTTCTAGATACCCTTTTCCTTTCAGGGATTCCATGAGAAACTATAAACCTTAATAGGTTCGTGGGTACCTACTTCAATACCTTCGAAACCTACCAGTAAATCTAAGCACTAAGGAAACAATTTTAAACAGTTCCGATAATTTTTCCTATCGGCCTATAAACATTACATTGGTCGAGTTTTATTGCCTTACTGATTATAAAATGGTTTATTAGAATTTTATATGATCCAGTTGTTTCATAGACTTCCGCCATCTTGGCACTGAGTTAAAAATAATAAAGAAATAAGTAGACATGTCTCAATTTGGCACTTATCTGTTTTCTTAATATGTACAATAGAATTCCGATATTTTTTGTAAGTTTGTATGAAACATCACAAACAACATAAGATTCGCTTTGTTTTCATTGGTTTCACTAGCTTTAAAGTTTGTGTTAATGTTATAAAATTACTAACTGCAAATCTTAATTTTACAGATGATTAATATTTATCTAAAAGAATTATGTTTACATACAAAAGACATCAACGTCTGATTTTTGTCTCGTGAGATGTATTCAGAGCGACATGCGGCGCCGCTAGTGCTGGTTATCGAAGTGTTGAACCACTGAACATTGATACATGATACAGATAAGATACAGGGCTGGTTGTGTGGGGCCTTACCCGTAGTGCGCCGGCAACACGGTCTGGTATCCGGCGCGCACGCCCGCCGCCGCCGCCGCCGCCAAACCGAAACCTGCAACAAACGCAACTATTAATAAACAAAATCCCAACTTATTTCAGATAATCCTACATCAAATGGCCTGTCGACAAAAAGAGGACACCGAATTCCAAGAAAAAAAACTATTGCTACATAATTCTTTCATCATTAACGTTAGAGACGTTATTCTCGGTCTCACTTAACGGAAGTGGCTAGACTCAAACAAAAATACATGCAAGAAGATTGGACCACATCCAAATGACACGAGAGGTAACTTAGCGCAGGCAGCGTCACTGTTAATTTCTTTTTATTGCATTGTTAAGTCGCGCGCGGCGGCGTCTATTTCTGTCGCTCGCCGCCCGCCCGGGCACCGGCATCCATGGACATGCCTTGACAAGAAGACGACAAACGCTCGCTATAAATGGCATACAAACTTTGGCACGGGTTGTCGAACAATAATTGAAATGCTTGGTAAAGAATCTTCAGCCTCGACAGTGTGTTGCAGCCGCGCTGGCGACACATTCCGAGTTCCGCTCATTATTTGCCACTGATCATTATCGCGGACTCAACATCAATTTGATGAAATATTTCGGAAATGGTCAATCATTGTAATGCCTTGAATCATAATCTGTGGTTTATGGCTAATAATCAGAGAGCGTGACCTTTGCAAGCTGATGATACGTGTGCTATTGTATGGTGAAATTTCACCGGTTATTACAGTGGATCACATCCGCAGTCAGTCCGGATGGTGTCGCGGTTCGTCTGCTGCGAGAGTACCTACATATGTGTGGTGACCTTGTTGTTAAATATCTATGTGACTGGATTGTTTTTCGGCACTAGTAAAATCAAATTATGAATAATAAAGCAGAGAAGTGGGTCGATGTAACTAATCCCACCAAGGCATCGTAGCCTCGTGTTATATAGCCCTTCCAAAGAAATAATCCGCTGAATAAATAAATTTTTAAATGTGTTTACGACTTAAGGCGTCCAAATAGTAAATTCTTTGGCAGTTTAAGAGTTCATAGTTATACAGACTGTTTCTCTTTTTTATGCTGTAAATGCATGTTGTAATTACAGATAGTAGTGGATATGGTACTAATGTTTGATCGCGTGCTAGCTACCACCCGACCGCGTGATGTGCCACCGCAGTCGATCGATGCGACGCTTTGACGGCCGAGGTCGAACTGTCCACCATTAAGCTTATCTAATATCTTGATTCATTAAATTTTTTCCTCTACCTTTATGTCCATTGTAGCACTGCCTTAATGCGTCGCGATGGTCTATTGTTGTCCCAGGTGACCCAGATAGATTTTAGTCGTAATCGATTGTCAGATACATTACAAAAGCCAAACATTTGTATTTTCAACAATAAAACAAATAATATGACGCAGCAAACATGCTTTGATGTAAAAAGCAAATGAATCAGTCGTAAAGTTTCGAACGGATTAGTCATTAGTTCTCTCCTAAACATTCATCATTTCGGGAATTGGTGAAGGTGTGAAACAAATGAGTTATGTTTTAATTCTTGTGCGAGCACATGACTATTTCTGTTCAGACTCCTGAAGCGCAGGTCGTCGTCCTGCAAATCCGACAGCGAGTGCTTAACGTCGCTTGTAAGGATTCCACGGAAATACGATTTTAGACGCAAGTGGCTGGAGCGAGACAGAGCGTTACTGTATGTCTAGGTTTGCGGCTCTCGTACAATACAAACCTACGTATTTCAATGCCATTACCTTTTATGCTCTGTGTACCTAGCACAATGCTGTTAACACACAAACATACCCGATTTCAAACAATTGAAGCATCTCTGAATGTAATTACAACGTTTACGAGTTCTAGATTTAAACTGCGCGTTTGTAGAACGCATAAAATCGCGTATAATCCTTCATTAATATCACAACAAGGTTCCTGTATTACTTTGTATATTAATATGTCCTGTTCATTTATAATGTCGAGAATATGTTATATCAACGTGGCCTAGATTAGATCCATCAAACTACATGGATCATGGTCGTCTCGGTTTTGTTTGGCAAGTCTTTGATGTGGTCGTGTCGTCTTTGGTAACGTCTGTGTAGACATGTTCGACGTTGTCACGATTTATTATCGAATGGGTAGGCATTAGGCAGGGAGCGATTAATGACACCTCTTCTGCTGCGATGTTGGTTCTTTGGACACTTATTTTTAGATATAACACGTGCTCTACTTAAGTCGATGACGATTTTTACGCTGTAGCTGATACGAATTTAAAATAAAATATTTATTTCTAAAACACTAGTGCCTAAAAAATAAATGTAAAGAGCGTATGAGAAAATTCATGTTAAATTCCGAGATTTAGTTGAAGTACCGTTGACGGATTTAAAATTGTGTCCAGGCGTATATTAGATATTAATGAAATAAGATTATTAGGTTCCGACAAAAGATAAGCTAGTGAAGATAGACGGAGCTGGCCCTGGCTATCTGCCAGATCTGGTGTCGCGGCAAACTCGGCCGCGACGACGTTCCCAAAACTGCGTATATTTAGACAAAATAAAGAGCGCGCCGAAGACAAAACGAGACGCAACTCTGTTTTATAAATAACCGCGTCGTTCGCCGGACGGAGCCTCGACCGACCAACCTCTGCACGCCAGCTGTTGTACATAAATAATAATTAAGACATGAAGAAAGCGCCACGAAACTAATTTTTGAGGATCATCAGATAAAATAGACGAATTTGATATACGAGCATAATTTATGAAAAAACCTATGTAAAAGTAACTAGTGACTACATATTTAATAGCTACTAAATGGTTTTGTAGGTAGTGTTGGCTATAGTAGGATTATCGAGGAGTAGAAGGGCTTCGCGCGGAAGTCGCGGCTGAGGATCGAGTTTCAAATGGTGACAAAAGCGAACGGAACTACTTCACTGAAGTGTTCCTGTGCGGGTCACTGCTCTACACTAGAGGCGGTTCGATACCCTACCGATTTGTCTACAATGTGAATATATATTGAAGAAACTCAATTTAACACTTGATGTTACATTTTAGATAAGTTGTAATAACAATAGAACTGTAGGTATCACGTTTTCAACACCAATCTATCGATCTTCATGTGTTTTTGTAGATTCGATAGTTCAATATCCAATTGTCGAGTAACGAATTATGGTGAAGTCTACCAACAGTATCACTCGATTATTATTCGATTAGTGACACAAACACCCTAAAGTACTTTACGGCGCCTACATCATTTTGCATAATTCACAAATTTTTCTTCACTAACTAATGATTAGACCCTTCTATAAGCAAATAACCAAAAAAGCTACATTAAAAGACAACATACGTGGATAGGAGATTATTAATTTGGTAAAGCAATGAAATTATCTAAGGTTTTCGGCCAGATGCCCTGTATCCGTAAGACGCGGAAGACAGTATAGTTGGACGATGTTCAACAACTCGAGGTTATTAGTGTGGCGACGACGTCGCAAATTAATTTACTTATCTTTGTACTCAATTTACATAGAACTAGTTTGGTTAGGTACTTTTAATTCAATGTAAATTCCCATTCAAACGTCGGTAACATCGATTGACGTAGTGCTCAACTCTAACTGTACAAAAATCTAGCAATTTTCTGAACTACTTATAAATGACTCTAGTTATTCTAATATTTAGACTAGACACCCTGTATTGCAGTTATAGCAGTTTCATTTACATGGCGAATAGATTCATAAAATAAATCCGAATAAATTCCATTTTCAAAGCTATTGACCTAAAATCGTTCTTGGCTTGTAAAAATAAAAAATCTATCAATCGATCTAGTGAATAAACAGCATTGTTATGAGTTTTATGGCTGATTTATGGTCGAATTAACATCAAAGCGACAGTGGTGGTGATTTCCGTGGTTGTAATAAAACAAAGAAACACTATTGTGTGGAGATCGTATCATGATGACCATCGACTGACCGTTATGACTCCTCACATGCACGATTAAAAGACGCGTGCTTCTATCGATTTGTGGTTACACTCACCCTACTCTATTATGGTTAAATATGATAGCAATATTTTTGGTCTAGTATTAAACCAGAGTTATTAATTTAGACAGTTAAAAGATAGTAATTAGATTGTAATTTTGTTTCACTGTATTTACTGCGAACTAAAGTACGTAATGAATAACAAAATCGCTGTTTCTTATGTTACTTGGCCCGTAAAACATGTACCTACATAAATCGAGAAATTTTAAGCAGAAAGTAGGATGGTGGATTACCTACCTACTCCTTTATTGGAATTAAAGCATAGGTTCTCCCATTTTCTGGTTGGATTATAAATCAGAAGGCATATCGCGTTTGTGTGAACGTCAATTTTAATGGCAACTTTTATGTGTTCAGTATATCTATTCTATTAGGCAACGCTGCTAAAATTACATTAAAAATCGCGTTTAGACAAACGTCTTCAACTAGATTATAAACAGGATAAACAATAAAATGAACACGATAAGAAAAAGTCATGTTTGGCATGCCTACTTATTGGTATTTTTTCCTCGTTTGTGCCTAAATTTAAAACAATGGAGTAAGCTGTCTACTATCATTACTTTAAAGTCACTGCATTTCAACCCTTTTTAGTGCCTCACGGCTAAGCACGGGTCTTTTCTCAACTATCTGATATATTGAGCAGCGGAGATGAAACAATTCACACAAAGATGTGTGGGCACGACCAGGTTTCAAACCCGCGCGGCCTTATTTTTCTAAGGCGAGTCACGTACCGCCACGCCACACTGTGGGCTGGATTTCGACTTTCATAGACACCCGATCAGTAATCTCGAAAGTGGCGATTTTTATGCCTGCATATGTTTTGGTATATCATATACATACCTAAAAATTGTATCATTATAGTACAGACTTATAAACGGCTCGCTGAGAATTTTTTAATGAAAAATTTGTATGGAGCTATCAGCAAAAAATGATATTTCTCCGGTCGTATACATTTGGCCCTAATTCTTTTTTAGGGGGTCAATCTATGAATTATTTGAAATTTTTTGGTATATTATACAACACGACCAGAGGTGCGAAACCTAGTTTTTTTTTAATTTTGATTTTTATTTATTCTACTCAAAACTTTAATAGTATTCAATTTTGCTGTCTACAAATAGCATTATACAATTATTATAAACACGTAATTATATCAGGCTATAATAAAAAAAAATATATTGGTGACAATTATTTATCTTTATTCTTAATATTTATAATAATATTATGGCTTCAAAAAACATTTTCAACATTAAATATCAATGATTTTTATGTGTTCTAACAAATTTCCTAATAATTAAGTAATATATGTATAACTTTTATCAATAATGACAGTGCCTCATAAAAATAATTATCAAATACAAACAAATTAAATAAAAACCTTTAAAAACTAATTTAAAAACTTAATCTGAAATTATTCAGAGTCCGAATCAGAATCCATTTCAGAGTCAGATGTTAACTGAGAAACGTCAATGAATTCAAACTCGGGTTCTTGAAGCTTGAGTAGACCAAGAGTGTCACTGAAGAAAGTTTTTTTCTTCTTTGCATCAAAAATGGGTCTCAGTGAAGAAATGAGTGGATCAGAAGAAAGAAGAAGAAAATTTAAAATATCTTCATTGGAACTCACTCTACTCTTCTTGCGGGAGTTATGCTCTCTAAATTTTCGGAAGTCTTTGTTGCGGGCTTCAGAGGCTTCTTCAGAAAGGTTCCCAATTGGTACTATCGCATTACAAGCAATGATATCAGCTCCATGAAGTAACAGTTTGTGCACAGTTGCAGACATGTAGTACCAATTGTATAAAGAAACGTACCTCTCAGCAGTTTTGTGGGCATATTCTTTGAATTTCAAGATATCCACATGCTCACCGGAAGTTACCGCTTGTAGAATAACAGCAAACCTGTGAATCAGCTCCGCATCGAGTCCTGTTATATCAGCAGTTTTCACTGGATCTTCAAAAAACCTTCTTCCTGTGTTACCGTCATTGGTGGTACCATGGCCTTGCTTCACTATATCGATAAGTAAGCCGAGTTCATTTTTAAAACGATCTTGAATCATCTTCTTTCTTGCATCTCTTATAGTTTGATCTTCTGTTCCTTTTACAGACCATTTTTTGATGTCAAGTCTGTATGAAATATGCAATAAACATTCCATTACATTTATGCGTGCATGCAGTGAAGATAATCCGAACTTCAACATCTCAGGTGAAGTTACTTTTTCTACGACTGCTTCCAAGTTGTTCATCTCGGTCGGTTTCGCTAATCAAATATAGCATGCTGCATTAGACTTCGCTTCTGAAAGATAAGAGCAAATCTTGGCATCAACCATTGTCATCACAAGCTCGTGGTTTATGTTATTGCTTTTGCATTTGGTTGGTCGAAGAGCTGATATTTCTTCATTTATTTTAGTTATTTCGGCCTTCACCACTGCCTCACTTTCTTTTACAAATTGAAAACTCACAGGACGACAAAATACTGGTGAACAAGGTTTTGAATTTTCCCAAACAGTCTCTTCCTCACACATAATTTTCATGGGCACTAAAGACGTCATAAAAATGGTAGAATCATCGTTTGCAGAACTTTTGTTTGTATCTGTTTTGGCTCGATGCACCATCACAACCCCATTTCGAAAACAGAATCATATTTTTTCCTTGTAAATCTTCTGATAGAGATTTTAATACTCTTTTGGAAGTAACGTCAAGTAAACTTTGAAGACTAATTCTGGCCGAAGACTCAGTAACTGTCATAGAGTTCTGCGGTGGATAACACTCTTTCTTCTCTTTCTGTAGTTGGTAGTATGATGGGTATAAATCATGAATACCTTCACGTATCGCTGCCTCTCTCAATGTTATGTATTGCCATTTTGACAACTTCCTAAGATAGCAATAAACCAAGAGCCTTCAAAGGTGTAATTTTTTTTTTGGTGACTGCTTGTTTCATCATTACGTCTTTTTGGAATTTGCTAATTGACTCTGGATTTTTCAACATGTAGGCAATAACAGCTGCCATATTTTCCTTTCCGTTTGCCTTCAATTTTGATACTGCTGCGAACACTAATTCACTGCATTCCCCGTCTAATTCACCACTTCTTCTTTTTTTCTGCTTTGTTCCTAAATCCTCGAAAGGCTTCCGAAGTTGCTTCCTTTTGGTCATAGTGCCAACTGAAGATGTTGATGCAGATGGTTCGGCTTCATAAACTGAAGCTTCTGAAGGTCCTTGCACTTGGCTTAGCATGCAGCTAGGCCAGTCAACATTCGTTTGCAGCCAACTTTCATACTTCTTACGAAATATGTCCACATTCCGACCTGCTGAACACCAGCGTTTGTTGACTGCTCTAACAAATTTTCGGCAAAATTCCCGAAAAGTCACACTATCTTCATCGGATAAACTACAGTCCAGTCGTGATAAAACTGACTCAAACAAAAACTGATAGTAATTTTGTTCGCACCTTTTAATAGCACAAATAAATCTAAGTTTGTAACAATACTCTCCATTTTACATTGATAAATGTATTCCCTTGTAATTGTCTAAGCAGATTATTGGAGTTACTATGAGACACGGTTATTATTGTTAAAAATATTTGTAATTAGTAAATAGTCTGTAAATTTCTCAGAATAGATTTAAACCGTTAATTAATATAGTTACACTGTTATTATTGATAAAAATTATATGTAATTAGTAAATTATCTGCAAATTCCTCAGAATAGATTTAAGCCGTTAATTATTATAGTTACTATGAGACACGATTATTATTGATACAAATTAATCATTAGTTAGTTAATTAGTTGCAAATTTGTTAGAATACATAAAAACCATTAATATTTAATGTTGAAAATGTTTTTTGAAGCCATAATATTATTTTAAATAATGAGAATAAAGATAAAAATTGTCACCAAAATATGTTTTTTTTATTATAGCCTGATATAATTACGTGTTTATAATAATTGTATAATGCTATTTGTAGACAGCAAAATTGAATACTATGAAAGTTTTGAGTAGAATAAATAAAAATCAAAATTAAAAAAAAAACTAGGTTTCGCACCTCTGGTCGTGTTGTATAATATATCAAAAAATTTCAAATAATTCATAGATTGACCCCCTAAAAAAGAATTAGGGCCAAATGTATACGACCGGAGAAATATCATTTTTTTCTGATAGCTCCATACAAATTTTTCATTAAAAAATTCTCAGCGAGCCGTTTATAAGTCTGTACTATAATGATACCATTTTTAGGTATGTATATGATATACCAAAACATATGCAGGCATAAAAATCGCCACTTTCGAGATTACTGATCGGGTGTCTATGAAAGTCGAAATCCAGCCCACAGTGCGCCACCGCTGCTCATATAATGTACTTTACAGTACTTGAAACATTTTTAACTACCTTCAGTCCATTAAATCTAAGAAGTACCGTTTGACAGTTCTAATCATAGTACATTTAAAATTTTATTTTTTGTATGAAAATTGTTTATGTTATCTATAATATATAAATGAAGCCCAAAATTTGTTGGTAAGCGCATAACTCGAGAACGGCTGAACCGATTTAGCTAATTCTTTTTTCAGAATATTTCTTGAAGTACAAGGATGGTTTTCAAATTTAAAGAACACCGAAACAGCTTGACCGATTTTTATAAAATCTTAAAGGTCGTATCCTGTTTTCGGACCCGGTAGGTGGCACTGATTTACCGGGCAGGACGACGTCTGCGGGTTCCGCTAGGTTAAAATAAAAATAGCTTCATAATTCAATTATTTTACAGGAAAGCTAATAAAAATAGTGTTAATTGCGCCTCTATAAAGCTAATTTAATAGAAAACAGTGAAACGTCAAAAGGTACTTCTTAGATTTGTTCAATTGTACATACTTAGAACGTTAAGAATGTACCAGGTGTTTAGAAAGGTATCTAATCGTAAGTAGAAACATCCGATGTTCCCACGTTTGTCACTGAAAAAGTATCTAAATATTTAGACACCTACTCCTAGTTTTAAATCATGTAATAACAACAAAAATTATAATAACATATTAAAACTGCACATTTGGACTGTTTAAAAATGTTTAAAGCATATCAAAACTTTTTAAAACATCGGTGTGTGAATACCTCTAATCAATGTTGAGATTCAAAGAGGTTTTCTCGAAAGACAAGCCCGCATTAGTTAGGTACCTACCAAAAAATAAATGAGATAAACTTAGTTAAAAAATAGTTCGTATAAATATCAAGTTAGAGATTCACCCTTAGCCTTGATATTTATAAACCCGAAGCGTCTAAACGAAACCATACTAAATACTCGCGTAATTATTGATTTTGTGCAGCAAAGCGTAAGGATTCATCAGTGCATTCATCGCCTAAATTCCAAAGACCAAATAAAAATAGTTGCTAGGGTGCATGGCCAGCGGGGGCTTGCACATGCATAAGTAATGTTTGAGGGTAACACGCGAGCTGCAACGCCAAACACAGGGACATGACAAACCCTTCCAAACACCACAAAGGGCCAGCTAACTATTCATCATTGATGACTACAAACGTAAGTACTTGACGAATTTTCAAGTTTGTAAGTAAAGACAAAGGTTTTAATTGGTATAACCATTCTTTTATTAGAATTAAGAGAGAGACATATTAAAGAAATGAAGTTAAGGTTGAAAATAATACGAACAGTCAGGTTATTAAATGTGTAACAATGAAAAAAACTGTACGAGAGTTGGTCACTAAACTTATTGTAAATGCCAGTAACAATTTTAATAAAATTTTATGTAATATTAACATATAGGTTTTAGATTCTTAAGGACCTTACAACGAGCGCTAGTATCGAGCAAATCTGTTTTCATGATCACAATTCAACTTTATTTTTAAGAAGCGATGTTGGAGCGATTTTTGTGGGTTCCTAAGAGTTTCGGAAATCTATATTAGTTACATAGGGAAGGTATGTACTAAATACTGTTATAATTGAACGTATTGTATATATAAGGTAAAGGAGATGAAAAGCAGAATTGATATCATCATCAAAATGTCATATTATCATGAAAATTAAGCTTGTGTAATATGTGTAATATGAAAACAAGGCATTGCCGAGTAAAATACAAGTAGTGCAATTATATAATCAAATGGTTGTTAGTAAAAACTTTTCTTTCAGGTAAACGTAACTATCCTAGTCAGGTGTGAATCGATTACTGCGGTACTCATTCCACTCAATAATTCATAGTGTCGCCCCATATGTTTGGACAAGTGGTTCGTTCAGCCTTCATCAACACGCCCATATAATAAAACTTTAACAATGTTTTCATAATCGACGCCAGCGCTGAAATCGCTTGCTTGCGACCACTACGACGTATTTAGAAACTGGGCTACACGAATTTCTTACCACAGCAGTTAACATCTACATAATGTAAGTAAACAATACCTACCGCGGTGTTACAATGTAGGACAATTCATTATGGTCTAAGATACAGCTGAACACTAACATCCCTCATCCTTTTGTCGAATATAATTCGCATTTTTACAACATATGGATAAGATAATGCTTATATTAACATTATAATGTGAACTTTATTGAATAATAATTTACATAATAATTTTTTGGGGATAAAACTACATTAGTTTACCTGTTTTACACCCGAGTTTACAATACTTCTGCCAAAAAAAGAAGTGGCACTTTATATACGTTTGTCGATTTTTATTGGCACCTAAAATTAATAAAAATAAAATTAATCAACACTTATAAATAGCATTGCCAGGATAGGTGCCTATAAACTTTCAAATAAATACGGGGTTTTCTTGGACGTCAATTTTGTTACATAAAATGCAAATTTTATCCAGGAAAGAATGAAGGGTGTCAGTATTAAGCCGTATCTTAAACTAATATAGCATATTAAACAAATGGAACACCTAGTCAAACAACTAACAACGCAAATGCTGGCGATATTAATATTTTGTATTCGGTTGACATGAATTTTCGCATTCTTTCTAAAATAACGATAGCTGCGCGAAAACTGTACGGTCAAGAGACCTCCGTACAGAACAAACAACGTTATTAATAATATCGATTGCAATTAAACGGAGTAAAACCCTAAAAGGCAGTAAATAGAGTGGTTGGTAACTTAGCCATCTGCATTTACTGCGCAGTACCTACCCGATTTTCATACAAACGTAGCGCGCAATCCTGCCTATACTTCGCCTCGTTTGGTCAACGTATTTAAGCCACAATTGTGCATACCTTAAAGATAGCTTAAAGGTTGTAGGCATGAATAAATCGATTTGTTTTAGGAAGCACAGCAAGTGCCCACTTATAGAACGATATTGATTCCCCGACAAGCTTGTTATTTACATTGGCGCGAGCCGCGATGCGCAGGCGCCGAAGACAGACACGTTTACATCTATCAGATCTGCTGGGTGAACGAATTTCAATAAAATCTTTTTTTGTCGTATTAGGAACTTTATTTAAATGAAGTCTCGGCCAACACTCAGCAGCCAAGATCTCTTTATTCATAACAGACCTTTAAGACTAAAAACGTACTGCGCTGAGTGGTGAAGTTTTATGCGTTCCAGAGTGAGCACGTAAACATATAACTTATTTAAAGAAATGTATTTCAAAAACGCCACTAAAAGCCTGAACGCACTAGTGGTAGACCAGAATGCGGTGTATCTCATGCGGCTGACCGCACTTCGATTTTATATGAAACCGCATGATCTCAACTCACTGACATGACGCCAACTCAGTTGAATGATGCTGCTGGCTGCATCCGGCAACCGCCAGCGCCATCGCGTTCTAATTGGTACTGGCGTGGGCGCAGTCTCAGCAGTACTAGTTTTTAATTAAAAGACATAATATGACATAATTAGAATTGAACATGTTAAGTGTACAATGCACATTATCTACCTACTCAGACTAGAGGAGTGAATGATAAAAAAGCTTTTTTTTAGTTATCTAAACACTACGAGGCAAGAAACTTGTGCATACATATTGTGTCCAATTTGAATAACACCCGTTTTGCCGAAAAATTAAAAGGAGAATACATTTTTTTATTCGCTTGTATTATCCCACGGCTGAGCAAAAGCCTCCCCATAACCTTTCAACTTTCTCAACCGCACACTTTCACCGTTCAAGTTGCGACAAACGATCTCAGAACGTCGCTCCATCGTTTTCGTGGTTTTTCACGACCGTCTTCTGGAATCCACTGTGTCAAGATCCAGGCCCATCTATCCTGATGCTTATAACAAATATGAGTAGCCCAATTCCACTTCAGCTTAACGAACTCGTAGCCTACGACTATTATGCCTATTTTGGAGCAATTGGCTGTGTCGCGGATTCAGATTCTGAGCGGATTCTGTGTTGTAGATTCGTTTTAGGATACTACGCTCCATCGCTCTATGACAAACCTTGAGTTTGGACTTCTGAGCTTCAGTCAAAGACCAAGTTTGGGCGCCATAAGTTAGGACAGTCTAAATACACGTGACAAAGCTGTTAGTGACAGAGGAAGGTCGCCCTTCATTGGAGTTTTCATGGCCCAGTAGCTCTTTCATGTGTTCGAACATACTACAGTATAGTTTTGGCAATGGATATTATGAAAAATTATAATAGTTCTAAATGAGTCAAACTTGTGATTCACATTAGTACATAGAGCTTCTGAGACACGCTCATAAATGCCGTTGTTGGTATATTTTTAGAAACCACTGAAACATTAGGTATAGCATTCTTACTTACCTACTTATAAAAGGAAAGTCTCTCTTAACTGAAAAACGCATAAATTTATCTTCATCTTATCCTTACCTATTTCCATTCCATAACTACTGATATGATTTGGATGAAATTTGGTATGGAGATATTTGAGACCATAAGGACATTAAGATAGTTTTTATCTTACTGCACAATTGAGAAATGGTTAATGAAATGAATTACCTAATGGTTTAGCGCGACAACCGACATACGCGCGGGTGGAGCCGCTATTGGAAAGCTAGTTAATATATTAATAGAACTCAAGATTTATAATGTAGTTCAAAAGTTCAAATAAAGATAAAATCTTCCCTTACGTAATTTAAAAACAGTTCACTACAATACATTATTTATTAAGATTCTTCCATTCAATATGTTAATTTCGAACAAAAAGCAAAACTTTTTTCTAAACTGCATTTTTTATTAAGTGTAGATCATTGTTTGCGCATGCGTCTCAACAATAAATCGCAGCCCCTCAGCAAACGTTGCACAGACGGTTTTATTGAAAGGACCAAACGGTTTGCCTAAAACCGGGCATAACGGTCATTTTTTACAAAGAAGTACCTACATAATAAGACTGGACTAGTTAAATAGATTTGGTTCTTTCTGTTATTATCACACCTACTTATTTTATAGCAAAATTAGTTTGTAATATTGTGACCCTGACTGCTAAGTTAAAGGTTGTAGGCTCGATTCTTACCCAGGACAAATCTCTGCGTGATGAACACGAATGTTTGTTCTGTGTCTGGATATTATTTATCTATAATCTACTATATAAAAATAAGTTGGGTTTTTCTTCCAGACGCTATAACTCCAGAACGCACAACCGATTTCCACGGTTTTGCTTTCGTTGGAAAGGTCTCGGGCTCCGTGAGGTTTATAGCAAAAAATTCAGGAAAAATTTCAACAGAAAAGCGGGAAAATGTTACATAAAACGAAGCCATCTGGTGGCGAAACGGAGTACGCCGGGTTTGCTAGTATATATATACAAATTTATTTACAAAAAAAAGGTTCCTAGCACCCATAACACGACCAATATAATTGCTTAATTTGGGGCAAGATGGCGCTGTGTGTATGTGTGAAAACATTACTATTATTATTATTAATTAATCTATCAGACCACATTCGTGTTTTACCGAAAAGCATGCCCATTAAAAACAAATGTCATTTTAAAAGTGAAACAGAACGCTCGTGTTGGGGTCGCCACGCGTGGTAGCCACAGAATAGTATAGTACGCAATATCAGGCTGTGGCATATGGTGTAGCCGGTAAAGCAAGCCAGGTGTCTCGTCATGCGCGCCCGCACCCATTGTGTGCACCCCCCGGCAACTGTGTGCAGCACACACACAGCACAATGCCTCGACCTCCGTAACTGAGACAAGGATGCGGACCCATTCAATGATCTTCGAGGTTCTCAAGAAATCGCGATCAGCTGTTGGTGAATGAACGGGTTTTTGTAACGGATTTCTTTATGGCGATTGTAAGTTTGAATTTGGAAGATAGTTTATGGCACAGAGTACGGATTCAAAGAAATCATTTTGTGTGACATACACAAGTACGAATTTGTTATGTAAGTTATTATAAGGCTTTTCAAAAAAAATAAAGAAAATTTAGATACGATGGTATGCTTCAAGCTTTTTAATTCGCGTTTACTGGTTCAATAACACATGCCTCACACTCAACGTGGTCTCTGGTTTATGCCTCTCTTTTAAATTAAATACCTCCTCTAACCAATATATATTTTTTTAAACACTGACTTTTTTAACACCGCTAACTCATGGTATTCATAGAACACAATAACCTGTGTAATAGGAGCTATCATTTATTCACATAATATATAATTAAAATAGATACAGTATATTCGTATTGTAGACATTATTACAGCCTTTTTTAAATGTAGTAGGTATAGTAACAGAGTTCTATTTAACGATTTGTATGACAGTCAGTTCACCACAAATTATACTTCAGTTTACCTTTGCATTAAATTATACCACTGGTTGTTGTTAATGTTTTGTTGTTTGCAAATGTGCGGAAGTTTCATTATGCTATGTCATTCATGGAGAGTAAGTAGCGTGGTCCGTGCTATGCGATCTTAGAGCATTTAACACGGGAGGTTTTATACGTAACTTCTATAGGCCGACCGTTTAACTCTTATCGCCATCTGAGGTACAAAGTAATCGAGATTCTTAGATAGGTTGGAGGTTTCAGGTTTTATTACTTAATTGTTATTTATATACTCAATACTTAGATGTCTTTTTTCACAAATATTTACTGAGCAACAGAGCAGTTATGAATTTGTTAGCACAAATATATCCTGACTATAGATAGACCGTTTAACTCGCGTATCTCCATCTAAGGTACAAAGTCATAAAACATTAATTAAATTTCTTAAAGAACTATTTAACCACAGATAAAAGTAATCTAAGACTATTCGTCACTAATATCCATATCGCTTGAATCTTCATCACTGTCTGTGCAGCTTGAGGAGTCAGGAATCTTGGCGATAGGCGATACGCGAGTTAAATGGTCGGCCTATAGTACTAATATTGTTTCTGCCAGTTTTAGGGAGAGGCGAGGTAACCACGTACAGCACACATGTAAAAGTTGAAGAATCTTTATAATAAAAGCTACACACAAACACAAAACATGAACATTTTATGCATACAAACTGTTCATGAACCTCGTTGCAATACCAGAACCGTGTTAAATTTTCTAAGTAAATTTAAATATGTTATAATATTTATGTTATATTTTTTTTGTCGACATAGTCGTCTGCAATCGCCTGGACCCGAAACAAAAACGGCATCAGGCGCGCACGGATTCAATCATACTGGAGAACTAAACATTCGAGGACATGAAGAATGTTTAGACTTAAATGTTGAAATTCTGATCTATTATTAATGAATCGCTAGTTTAAATCGATTGAATCTTTGCCAAATTATCCCGAATTAAATTAAACATAGAAATTCCTGGTAATTACCCTAATTGTGTGAATGAAATAGGAATCAGCGCAGCGTTGCTTTTGGTACAATAATTTATTGCGTCTGAATTACGAAACTCATCTTTGCCATCATCCTAGACCAACGGCAACAATTACAGAAATAATTATTCTCAAAAACTGAATCACACTGATGCAATTCAATGAGCTTCAAAATAAAATCAAATTAATTTTCAAAGGACTCCAAAAAGAAGAAGGTTCTTAGTTCGACGGTCTTTTTCTTTTTTTGAATAGATACGAAAAAAAATTAATACCACCACTTATACATAGATTTTGTGTTAATTGTTTTTCTGTTTCAGTTGTTTTGTTTCATTTTAGATCCATTCAAAGATCATCAAAATCAGTTAAGCGGGTTTTGATTTTTGATTTATTATTAACACATTGAAGTCGGTTCGTAATTTTTTTTTAAATAGAGGTATTTAGTGTCAGTTTATTTAGTCTTGCTTTACCCGCGTGAATTCGATTTCATATCGTGCCCGGCAGTGGAATAAAAGGTAGCTTAAAACCTTCCGTAGATGAGCTATCTAACAGTTCAAGAATTTTTCAAATCGGACCAGTCATGAGATAACCGCGTTTAACCGAACAAACTCTTCAGCTTTACATTATTACGGTCTTATTCATAAAAAAGTTATAACACTCTTTAGTTAAAATGGACTTTGTCTCTTTCTTACTAGTATAAATGTCAAGATGACAGACAAAGCCAGACGAAATATAAACTTATTTTAAGTTATGAACTTAAAATACGTTTATGAATACGGGGGTTTGCATAGATTCTATAGATAGAATAAGCCCTCTAAAGTGTGAAACACACAGGTTTAACCTAGTTCAAATTCATTTACAAATGTGGTATTTTTAAATTGTAAGATATTTGGTAAATGGTGACCTTTTATTAAATAAACCATTTTATTATAAATTATACTATTATACCTAATTCGATAGTATTGAGAGACCCTATTCCTTGAAATCGATTTTTAGACACAATTATCAGGAAATAATCCACTAGCATGAGAGTGAATTTATAATTTAGTCTCCTAGGTCTTGCTAATCAAGATAGGATTTCATATTATGCTGCGCTTTGATGCATGACGACCCTCAACAATGTCATTTACAACTGTTTTACTTGTTGCTTTGTTTGTAGAATTATCTACACTGTGACGCTACGGGCTACCATAGTTATGTATAATGAAGACAAAATAAAGACATATCTTAGTGCGACTACACACTCTGGACAAGATAGTCTTAACTATATTACTTTGGTCATAACTATTGTTAAACAGACACTATAAAGATGCGCACACTGCAATAAAACGTCTGTTAAACAAATAATAGCCACAAAAACTTAACTTTACTCAAGATACAGGACATGTTAGTCAAGATACAGGACATGTTAGTCAAGATGCAGGACATGTTGGTCAAGACACAGGACATTTTCCTAGTTTGGGGTCCGTTGTTTAAGGTATTTGTTAGTAATCTTTTGACAATAAATGGTTTCTAATTTTTTTATTAATTATTTCTTGACTACCTGGCAAAAATAAAAAATAAGGTATGGGTCTGATATTGTGTATTAAATATAACCCACTTTTTTCAGCTATGTTCAAGTAATAGGGGGCGAGCCTATTGCCGTTCATCGGGTACAATTCCAAACCGAGCTGCAACACCGCACCGATCGACCGAGGCAGTTTGACATGTGACAATGTAATGTGTGTGTGTGTTTTTTTTTTTTATTATGTCATACATACGGCGAGAGCATGCGTGTATTTGTGTAGCGTTAATTTGAATTTATTATTAAAATCAGAGTACTTCAGATATCGTGTTTTCATTAAAAGAGTAAGTGTAGAGTTTGACCGAATATCTACAGTGTGAGGAAGAGAATTTTAACACTTCACAGCTGCTTATGTTATGAAAATTAAGTCAAGAGAGCGAATCAAAGCAACATGAACGTTTGTTCTTTAACAAAACGAACAGTTTATATCACTCAGGTATACTGTGATTGTGCGCATGAGATCCGACGACCTTACCATTGTGTGGACAAGACAAAAACATTTTGTTTTATAAAATATGTAAATGCAGTGATTAAATAATAAAGGTTACAGTATGTCACCTTGCAAGGGTTGCGGTTCGAGTCCCGTGTGGGCTACAATCAATTAGCGAGCGGGTATACCGAGTACTTCCGTTTCCGAACGTTTAGAGACTTCCGGTGGGGTAAAATACTTGTTCCCTACATTTTACGACGCAACTTAATATTGTAGAAGTTAAAACTAACATTATTTTAAAGGGTTAAAGTTCATTTTCGTGTGTCGTTCTAAAGTTTTCTGTACGATAGTGCACACTAATTAAAATGTATGTTCGAGGCGTCAACACCATTGTTTTATTAAATGAATAGTATTAATACACTAAGCTTTGGTTGTATTACGCCTTAATTAGTCATTTTTTTTTAATTTAAAGAACTTGTTTTAAGGGCTAAAAAACTTTATTTCCTCACGAAGGTACTATGCGTTTCAAATAAGAATAGGATTGGAAATCCGCCATCTTGGACTGGAATGCGCAACAAATTCACATTTTTTAGTACAGTGAGTAAAAATGTTCGTTTAATATTATAATCACATCTAGATGAAAATCAAATAAAGATGGGTTTATCTTATTGCCTTTTGAGTAAGATTGGACATTTGGAGTCGAATATTTAGATACGAACATATTTTATTAACTTCCGACCACAAAAATCGGAGTTATAAGTTAAAACGTATGTTTTTGTCCGTGCATATGAATTTGTGTGCAAGTTTGTGGTATCCTAGCGCGTAAATTTACTTAGGTAGGTAGCTGCATTGTAACTATAATACTTGTGTAAAGTTTTCACATAAATCACTTTTCCATACATTTCAAAATAATATTATTGTCTGTGGTTTGACATTTTGTGCTGGCGCTACTTTTGCTTGGTTTTTGGTATGAAGTTAGCCGCGAGTCATGTCCTATTCTTATTTGAAACGCATAGTACGAGACGTTACTTTATGCCGAAACAGATGTTCGAGTTATTGATATAACACAAGATCGATCGTACATGGAGTACCTGCTGGAATCTTTGGGATGGGTCAACCATACACCAACAGCTTTGTTAGCTGTGGTTACCTCGAAAAAAATAATCAATGTAATGTAATAATGTACTTATTTTATGTAATTTTGTACCTATATAATTTGTTGATCAAAATAAAATAAATAAATAGGTAACATGAGGTGTTGCAGTCTATTCAAAAGCGAGCCAAGAAGTTTATCATCATCATCATCATCATCATTATCGTCTCAAAAATTACTATCGTCAATAGAAATCTAAAAAGTAAACATAATACTATTTATTACGAACGAAATGTTGAGCACGGTTCATGAATTCCACTGAATGGTTTAATAAATATATCTGAGTAGCACTTGAAACAGAGATAAACATTAAATAAAATATTATCACTAAACACTCACTACCCGATTGCTATCGGCAGTAATCGGCCGATATAAATAAATGACCTTCTATTACAATTTATTAACTAAATGTATTATAAAAAAATAGTAACTAAAGTTTATATAGAGCTTTGTTTTTTAGTTTTTTATGAGTTTTAATTCTTATGCAGGTTTTGTTCTTAGATTAGGTATTAATCCGAATAATTAATTACTTCGAATTTGTTACTATTATCTAATAGTTCCATGTATTGGTATTTTCACTTCAACCCTTTTTAGTGCCCACTGCTGGGCACGGGTCTTCCCTCAACTATCTTATGAGTTGGGAGAGTTTAGGCCTTAATCCACACACGCTGGCCAAGTGCGGGTTGGTGGACGTCACATGTCTTCGAATGATTAGTTCTTAGACATGCCGGTTTCCTCACAATATTTTCCTTCGCCGATATTGAGCAGCGGAGATGTAACAAATCACACAAAGATGTGTGGGCACGACCAGGTCGCCACCCTACAGAAACACAGGGACTTTAGATTAAACGTAAATCAAATAATAAAAAATAAGTTTAGTTTTATAATATTGTACAAAATTTGATAGCTTTATTTCTGGAATTACAAAACTAATGCGGTTATTTTTGACACCTTGAAGAAAAAGAGGTATATATTTATTAGTGTAACTGTGTTTAAGTTTGTGGCATTGCAGCGTTCTAACGAATTTTTTAATACGATTTTCTTTAAGTGAAAGCTGATCGAGATGATTTCTATGGAAAAAACAAGGTTCTTACATGGTAGATCTAGGATTTTACAGAATTATATTATTATTTTAATTGTGTACCTTTACCTTAACCTTTGGCTTTGAATAGCTAAAAGAAAACTTATTAACTAGAGCGCACTTTGAAAAAATAAAATTAACAAAATTTTAATAAAAACGTAGGTACCTATAGAAAAACCTTATTTATAAAAATCTTATAAAACTGTTTATATAAAATGGACTTTGTCTCTTTCGTACCAGTATAGATATTGTCAAGACGACAGACAAAAACAAACGAATTATAAACCTGTTTTAGCTATAATAAGCTTACAAGACGTTCATGAATACCTAGATTATTATATATTTTGATATGTTTATGTACAAAAAAATAGTATCTAAACACTAAGGAAAGATACCTACTATAGGCCGACCGTTTAACTCGCGTATCGCCATCTGAGGTACAAAGTCATAAAACATTAATTAAATCTCATAAATAACAATTTAACCACAGATAAAAGTAATATAAGACTATTCGTCACTAATATCCATATCGCTTGAGTCATCATCACTGTCTGTGCAGCTTGAGGAGTCAGAATCTTGGCGATAGGCGATACGAGAGTTAAACGGTCGGCCTATAATTATACTGCTACCCGCACGCCGCTGTATCAGCTGTGCGCTGGGTCATTGACCGTTAATTTTACGCCACGAACTTTCATACTTAGATATTATTACGAATAGATCATCTATAATTTGCTGATTATGTCGTATAAAAACATTTAAAAATTTATTGAACAATTGAGGAAAATGTGTTTTATTACTGATACAGAGCGACCAAACAAAAATTGTGTATGGAAAAAGTTTTCCTACGTGCAAAATACGCCTTTGATTATTATTGTTTAGAGAAGAATTTAATATTAACACTAGATAACACCAGCCCACATAAGGTTGACCCCCACGGAGCTGTGTCAAGTATCTCACACGAAGCGATCCTACATTTTTTGTACGCAGCTAACACTGAAATGGAGTTAAACACAAAAAGGCATGTGTTAACGGAGCAAAAAACGCTCCTTTACAAACAGCTGAGCAAAGACAACCCCTTTAGTTAGTCTGCTGTTAGATAATGCTCATGATTCATCTCTAAAGGTACCTTATTTATCAACCAACATCAAAAAGAAGGAGATTCTCAATAACAATGTATGCTATTTTTTGTATGTACGTTACGAGATAGTTTCGCCAATTATAAGTAGTTAGATCGATTTTGTTAAATAAAATAAAAAGTAAATAACTGTCGTAGCCTCCCACAACAGGCCAAAATAAAAATTTGAAATGAATTGAATTTTGAAATTCATACCATTGGATTCGTTAATTCTTAATTCACCAATGATTTCATTCTATAGTCTTAGAATGGAATTATTGTAGAAATAAGAACCATAAGTAGTTATTCTACTAATATCTGCTTTAAGAAAATTTCTATCACTGATGTTTGTATTACTAGAACTCTAGAAAGGCTGAACTGATTTGTTTAATTTTAGGCTTAAAGTTATACAAGTCTAAGGAAAATTCAAAAGTTGAGAAAGACTAATAATCATTCGTAATCACGAGTGAATCGGTTTACTGGGCTGGCGCGTTCCATCGCAGACTACATGCTTAACATCAGGGAAGTTGTAGTCAAGCGCCAGCTTAAAGAAGAATAAAAACGTACGAAGTTTGCTGGGTCAGGTAGTAACAAAAATTATAGTAAAAATAAAAAATTAGGTATCAAAACGAATACGAAAAAGAAGTGTTCGTTTCGTGGCACTATTTAGATTTTCAACAGGATGTTTGTGAACTTTAACACAATTTTTTTTTGTAATTAATTTTTATTTTGATGTAGATAGACAGGTTTAAGGGAACACCCTTTGATAATTAACAAACTGTATCTATCTCTACTATACTATACAGTGTTAAGTGACGTTGTCTTGGTATGTATAGATTTTAGAAACTGGTACATAGCGAGCCGAACTCATATGGAACGGGTTAAATATTATATTTTATTGGTGTTTATTGTACGGCAAATGTAAATACACTGAAATTTTCTACTGTATATTTCAGCTCACGGTTGGGGCATGGGCTACATAACCTTTGCTATTCTATGACTTAGCACTATGTAGTTTTACAAGGCAAACCGGAAAGACTGTATCATGCCAAATTTTATTAATAATAAAGAAGAATAAGAAATAGAAGAAAAAATAAGAATAACCCCTGCGAAACAACAATATTATTTTTCAATTTCTTTTCTTAGACAGTCCTAACTTTTCAAGAGATCCCCATTTTTTATGTTATGAAAAAGAAAGTTCAGAATATCCCCTGATTATGGCTACGCGACTGGAAATTTTTGCAAAACTCGGCACATCATAAATCGTATTAAAATATAATCCAACGACTTTTTCCGGTTTAGGTTGTATATGTAAGTAGGTAATAGAGTCCAGTTATCAGCTCTTGGGAACCCTAAAATTTATCTAATAAAAACATACGGTATGGTATCAAATTCGTTTATCAAAATTATATTATCTTTATCAAAGTAAGACAAGGTACTTATTAGTATTAGCAAATCACGTATAACTACTTGATCAACGGAATCAGTTATCACAATAATTACTTATTTCATATTTCCCGAAGTTACACGTCATGAATATTATAGATAACTAGCGACCCGCCCCGGCTTCGCACGTCTGCAATGCTGATACTAAATATAATTAGGTACCTATATTTATAGAATGTCCATAGAACGTTTACAACTTTTTTGTCATTAGACAATACAAACAGCAAGCGCCGCGCGTGGTCGGGCCGGTACCGCCGCCGCCGCACCACTATGTCCCTGCTTTTTAAATCTGTAATATCTTTGGAAATATTCAATAAAATTAAATGCTGTAAAGGGCCATATTGATCTATATTAAATGGACAATGTATTTATTTAACGAACATTTAGATTAAAAGTATGGCAATAGTTTGCAACTTAGATACAGGGAGAAACAAAGAACGTTTTATCCGACAACGTAAAGGAAAAATAATGTTTGACAAATTAAACGACCTAAAATAGTGTTATTTGCTTTTGTCTTCTAATAAAAGTACTAAGAAACTGCTGTTTTCTCTAGTTTGAATGCCACGAAGATTTTCGTTTTGTATAGTAATTTTTAATAATGATGGAATGTGTCCAATTTGAGCCAAGTAGAAAGAAATTCATAAAGGACACGAACTTAAAGTTGATACAGGCATGTATCATAAATTTTTTTCAGCACTAACTAGTTATTATGATGCAAAAATTTTGTTTAGGTATATATCTAGCCCATATTTGTGAATAGATAATTGTTTAGGATACGACGGAACTGGCATACCTACGTTGCGTGTTTAAAAAAAAGAGCAGTACCAAATGGTCCGCCAAATATTTAATAAATAGTTTAGATTTGTTAAAACATAGTTAAACATAGTTAATACAGTCAGTTAAATTTTACCGTTTAATTGTTATCGCGTGGGAGTGCGTAATAGGTATCAAATCAAGCCATACATAATACAAATACACCGAGCAGGCTTCTAAAAGCGTCGCCTTCACAGTGTTGACCCAGTTCAAGCTTATCACTAACTATACTGATAACAGCACTTACCTGGCGCCAAGTTCCCTCTGGGTTTAGCTCCTAGAATTGCGAGATTCACGTTAGCTTTCCTCCCATCTATTATGGGATTTGGATCCTTACACGCTCTTTCCGCTGCTGCTCTGTCACCCATTATCACCTGCAAAAAAAACTGCTTGTAATAATCATATTTTCACACATACAGCGTCATCTAGTCCCAAATCAATAATCAATTAAGCATATTTGCTTTTGTAATAGGTACTGATATACCGAGCACATATATAGATTTTTTTAATACATACATATTTTAGATAAATTACACCCAGGCAGAACAAACAATTACGCTCATTCCAGAAGGATTTGTCCTTTCAAACAACAACAATAACAACTCGTAGTGTCCCACTGCTGCACAACTCGATAAAGATGGTTCAGAGAGTTATACACACTGGCCATATGCGGGTCGGTGGACACATGTCTTAAAATGATTAGTACCTAATTTTTCATGAAATAATTCACGCGAAGGTTTGTGGAATCGCGACCGGGGATCGAACCTGCGATTTCTTATATTTTAAAGCCGATGCCGATAGCGCTGGTCTAAAAGCTACTTATGAAGGGATATTAAGTACGTACGACCATATTGTTTAAATAATTTCTATGCCTGTATTATCGCCGATAGAGAAGATTAGTTAATTGCTAAGTCATTCAATGGCTTATCAATTTTGACAGGGTTATACGGTTTTGCGCGTGTCTGTGGTTTAAATCCTTTCGAGTTTATATTCATTTGTTTAACCCTACATAAATTAATAGGCCATTGAAGCTTATCCACGGAATTCAGAAACGAAGTATACTATAGACTCTACAATTAAGGAATCTGATCACATATCAAGCTAGCTACTAGTGGTTTAGATTTAGAAACTATAGATCGATCTATATTTTTCACGCACAATTTAAATACTTGACAACAAACTTCCTAATCATATTAGAGAAATGACTATTTCAAATTATAACATATTCAAAATAATAATATTAAAATCCACGTTATATATGAAGGCTCGTTATATAAAACGCATACAAAATAAACTGCAATAGATATAAGTACTTCATTTAAAAAGAGATAAAACCCTACAGAGTTTCTAACAGTGTTTCTCAGTAGTTGTCACGCCATTCACTGCTCTCTCAAAAAATATAGTAAATTTTAATTTCATTTCAATGTACTTATTCTATTTTTAACCCTAATTTATACCGGGTTTAAGGTGTTACAAGTTTAAAATGTAAAATTTGTAACTGCTAGCGCTACTATCGTCTTTGAAAAATATTAGATCTTTTATAAATGAAGATATGAAGGAATATAAAACTACTAACAAGAACCCTACTGAATCTATACGTACTCTACGATTGATCGAAGTTGCGGATCGATAAATCGACTGTTGTGGGGATCTACTTAGAGGAAAAGTTTTGTACAATTCTGATATACCTAGTAATCTTGCCTTTTGCTGAGATTTATTTATTATTTCATTATAAAACACAGTAATAAGAATGAGTATTACGGTAGCGTAGACTTTGGTCTTTCTGCGTATTTACGTTTGACTGAATTACAAATACGAAGTTAAATATAAATGACAATTTTTCGTGTACCTCAGTTTAATTTAAATACAAAATACATAGAGTGACGTCGTACCGGCATTACCTATTGTAATGCATGCGTGAACGGGTCGCCACCTCGCCGCTACTACTATTAAACCGACCAATTTTGATTGACCTTCCAAGTCCCTCTGATCGTGTTCCACTTCCAAACAATACACAATGGGTATAACATATGGAGGGTCATCTTACACTGGACTTAGGGACTAAAGCAAATGCTTGATGACCTCTAGATATCAAAAGTCTGGAATAATTGAGATTGAAACTTCTACATTTAGTTCGAATTGTGATGTTTTAAACACAAAGTTTATTTACAGAACAAACGCAATGACGTATGAAGTGTAGTAAATAAATGCTATCCATAGATGTTTGGTTCTTGGTGGTATGGCGTAGCTACTGCCAACCCAGCTCCAGGAGAAATCCTAGCAGACTCTTCACGTGGCCGACGGCTTCCTGGAGCGACCTGGATCTTACCAGTCCAGGACAGCATGTGATCACATGGATGGCTGTTTCTTAGCCTCCATGCAGGCCCAAAAATGGTTGTAATGATTCGAATCGTGCTTCGGATGAATAAATTTTTGTGCAGATAACACAAAATAAAAACAAAACATATTGCGAGCTAAGCTTGATTATTCCCGGAGTAAAAGTGATGGATAGAGTTTGCAGAATATTATAGTTCATTTTTCGGCAGTGTGAACCAGGGGTTAAATTACACTATTAAAACGAAGAAGAAGTAAGAACACTTCGATACTTTTTGTAATAATCTTCTCTACATAGCATACGAAGGAGGCACGAAGAGACCAATGCTCGATTATGATCTCTGGGAGCCCCGGGGCAGCAATGAAATGTAGGTCCCCAAGCCCTAAATTATTTGCCAAATTAAATAGATTTTATTTTGCATGTTCTTATTTGGACCTTTTTAGATTTTAGTATTAGACTGATTACCTGATCGGTGAGTCAGTGAAATCAATGATTTCTGTTAATATTTAAAACTGGCTTCCACACGCGTGAACCCCGTTTCACGCCGAAAGAGCGTGTTTTGGCACAGTTTTGAAAAATCATTTCTTAGTGCACCCCTAGACATCATACGGAACCAATATGCAAAATGTTAAGATTCTAGACTATTAATATGTATGTCAGTCAGTTTTTTCTTTTATACAACTGCGCAAAAAGAGGTCAATGATTTAGCGCGATAGCTGAAAACGCGCGAACGGAACCGCGATCGCAAAGTTAGTCATTTGTAAAGGAAGAATAATCGATTTAGTTCAGAAACAATAGCTGAAAACTGTAAAAATCTTAGTTAGTTACCGCAAGCGATAAGGTTCCGTTTTCCAAACTCGTCGTTAGTTGATTGGCCGGTTCGTTTGTTGATAGAAACTTATCTCATAACACTAGATTGGGCTCACTTGTTAGTATCAACGTTAGGTTGTTAAGAAACAGGTAAAAATATATTATTTTCAGTTGATTTTAAAGGTTCCAGCGATATATTTGATAACAGTCAACTACATTAAACAAGTATCGTATTTATGACTAAACTATAGGACCTACTTATGTAAATCAAAATTAGGCGGAGGTATCACAAGTATACCAAGCATAATTTTGGGAAAAAAGGAAGTATCTAAGCTATATTTATTTGTTTATAACACAATCCGGTTTCCTACTTCCAAAATATAATAAATACGAAAGTTTGAAACAAGGTGTAGATGTGTGGATGAGTGTTTGTTACTCTTTCGTGCAAAAACGACTGCAAGGATTTGTATGAAAATTGAATAAGTAGTTATAATCTGGAATAGCACTAAAAAGGAAGTCGTGGGCAGCTAGTAAAAAAATAAAACTAAGCCCCAACAAACAATTATTTCAAAATAGAATGACCTCACCTATACATATATCGTCATCATTCTTATTGATTAAGCGCAGAAAAATAATATGTCTTCAATATTTTGTATCTAAGCATTTGTATTTTGTATTTTGTATCTATACTGATATAATAAAGCTGAAGAGTTTTTTTGGTTGAACGCGCTAATCTCAGTAACTACTGGTCTGATTTGAAAATTTCTTGCACTGTTAGATAGCTCATTTATTTAGAAAAGATATAAAACCTTTTTATCCTATTACTGGGAAAGATAAAATGTGGTCCACGCGGGTGAAGCCGCAGTCAAAGAGCTACTTGATCTATGAGATAGACTAGTACTTAAATATAACTTATCTAGTTATCTTGCCTATTTAAATAACAGAACAGTTACAGAAGAATAAAAATAGTAATATGAATGGTTTGCTATGTTTGCTACGAAGACTACGAAAGCTACGAGAAAGTAGTAATTTTCATGACAGCTAGAATTTTCTTTTTCAAGCGGTCAGGCAGCGGTCAAGTGCTCTACGGCAGGAGGCGTGTCCACGACACGCCCATAAGCATCCGTCGACACTTTGCTAGGGATTTTAATCATTTATTCATAAATTAATTCAATCATTAAGAAATATTTATCACAATATTACGTATACGAAAATATTATTTAAAAGACTGCTACGATATTGGCTCTTAATATACGAGTATATCTATCTACAGACACCTACCATTACCTTAATTTTTTGTGTTAGAATATCATCATTTTGTAGAAATCCTATACATAAACTAGCTTCCGCCCGCGGCTTCGCCCGCGAAATTGATCTCACTAATCTAGTTTCACCATACAAACTTTGGAACCCCGTTTCACCCCCTTAAAGGGTGAGTTTTGAAAAGGCCTTTCCTAGTGCACCCCTAGACCCCATAAGGAACCTATGCGCCAAATTTGGAGTCTCCAGTCTCTGCGTTGATATGTCAGTCAGTCAGTCAGTTTCTTCTTTTATATACATATTTAGATAATCAATTTCTGTTCGTTAGTCTCGCATGGTGTGGTGTCAGCTATCTACTCCCGCGAGGTTGCTGTGTTTTATGATAACCCTGTATACCTACATTGTTGGATATTAGTATCGCTAAAAGTTGAGAACGGCTGTACCGATTTGGCTGATTTTGGTCTTAAAGTACTCTTAATAGTCTAAGAGAGGTTTAAAAGTTGAGAAATACGCGGTACAAGGTTCACCGGGGCAACTAGTATTTTATAACTTTAACTCGAGATTATGGAATACATAACTTAGATTTATCTACTAATAAGTAGGTATAGTTTAAAAATAATAATGAATAATACTAGTATGTAGGTATTACATTAACAGTAATACTCCATATTTTTCGTACGTTGAGCGCTCCCACGCTTTTATCGCAATTATACTAAGTACTTAGTTCACTATCATTAAAAATTTTTTTTTTTTACTTTTGAGTTCGATGTGCTTGAATGAAAGGTGATTTTTTTTTTACCTACACTTATTATTAAATCATAACTAAAAATGAGACAAACATGAAGTTATTGTAGTGTTATTCTTGTTAAGTGTAGGTACAAATATTTAATTAAATCAGTCCGTTTGAAGTGGGTCAAAATCCAGTCCAAAGGAGTCGGTTACAAACATACGAACCCACAAACATACATACAGGGGAAAATAATAAAAGCGTGTTAAAAAAAAGGCAAATTACGACTTACAGTTTTAGAAGTACATAAACTTTCTTTGATTTTTTTTTTATGTTGTAGAAATCTAAAGAAAAAAGTCATGTACTTAATTGCCTCCTGTGTAGGATCAATTTTGTGTTTTTGTTGCAATAATAATTATTCGATTACGTAAAAAAGAAAAAATAAGTTGGAATAAAACTACTTTATATCTGATTTTAGCTTCAACCCTTTTTATTGTCCCACTTCTTGTCACGGGTCTTACTTGTCAACTCTTATGATAGTTGAGAGAGTTGAGGCCTTAATCCACACACGCTGGCCGAATGCGGGTTGATAAATGTCACATATACTCGAATGATTAGTTCTTAGACATGCCGGTTTCCTCACGATGTTTTCCTTCACCAATATTGAGCAGCAGATATGAAACAATTCACACGTTTCAGTCTTTTCAGACTTTGTGGTCACAATAAACCATGATAAAATCCGTTTAAAATAGTTCTAATTTAATTTTAAGATAAGTTATTGAAGTAAGTGCACTCGTTTTCCATGACGCGACTGCGAGTAGTACCTACCTAATGACATTTGTTTGCAGAACGGAAGAAAGAAACCACTTGTATAGTTTGCACTTACCCCTATTTGGTTATAGACGGCTACATTTTCACTAATTATTTAGTTTTATTGAAAGTTATTTACGACCTCGCCAGGTTAGCGTCGCGCTGTGTCGGTGTTTCAATTATGCGATGACATTTACATACAATTAAAATAAAATGTCGACAAATTTTCCGCGTTAATGTGATAATAAATTAACTACTACGAAGCTAGACAACTTCAAACATAAATTCATCAAAAAATTATGTTATACTTTAATTTTATTTTTTTCATTGTTCTATCTCAATAATAATTAATGTGTTGAAATAATACTACTTATCAACGGATTTTATCGCAGTTTGTTTTAGATTTTAGATCCCGACGTTTCAAAGTCTTTTCAGGCTTCATGTTCACAAGGTATTTGACGTCCAAAAAAATAAAATAAACCGCGTTAAAATCCGTTAAAAAGTAGTTTTATTTCAATGTGTGATATTCGCGTAAATCTGAGACAATAATTAATGTTATAACTTTAACGTGTGTATGTCTGCGTGTCTGTGTACAAGTTTCTTACATCATTGCACTTAATGGAATGGACTGATTTTGATGCAGTTTTTTGTATTTAAAAGCTTAGGTTATTTTCATTTATAGTTATTTGCATATATTTGTGTATAAAACAACTTGATAGGTAATTAAATCCATGCTGGAGTGTGTTCTGGCTAAATTTTTATACTTCCTTGTATTGTCTTTATTACCAAGTATCTCCAAAACAGCAGAATATATTGCTACAAGTAAGATATCATTACCCAAGTAGGTATTCTTAGATAGGTTTTGTTTAAATGAAAAGCAAGATGGCGGATGGCGTTGATATTTTTTAGCCGTACAAGTGTAGAGTTGGGTATCAAAATGGAGGTGTTGAAAAGATTAAAAAAAAAACGACTTCAAAACAAAAAGTATAAAATAACTTAATACAGATTTCAATTAATACACCTGTTAAGCAAAGTTAATACCCTTAATATTAATAAATACTATTATTTGTATGTGTTACCTACTAATAACTTTGAAGTCGGTGCCAAGCCCTACAATTGAACAAATCTAAGAAGTACCTTTTTACGTTTTACTGTTTTCTATTAAATTAGCTTTATAGAGGCGTAATTCACACAATTTTTATTAGCTTTCTTGTAAAATAATTGAATTATGAAGCTATTTTTATTTTAACATAACATAAATAATTTTCATACAACAAATAAAATTCTAAATGTACTACGTTTAGAACTGTCAAACAGTACTTCTTAGATTTGATGTTCTTTAAACAAAAATCAGTTCATTAATTTCAGCATAATCGGTGTACATACATAAAAAATACCGATCGAATTGAAAACTTCCTCCTAAAGTCGGTTAAGTGTCATTAAGATTAATAAGTAAGCAGTTTTTAAGTGCATAACAGTGTCTTTAATTTTCAAATTATAGCTGTTTGTTTATTCAATGTTTCAGTTTTAAACTTCAACTTTTAGAAACTTCATTTTATTTTATTGTCTGTTACACAAACCTTGACAATAACGAACAAAACTTTATCTATACAAAAGTATTATATCAGAACTATATCAGATATAGTTCTTGATATATAAAATCTATATCAGAACTATTTGACGGGCCGGTGGCGTGGTCGGTAAGTGTTCTGGACTGTACTTGTGGACTGTATTAAAACGAACTTTTCACTTTACTATTTCTTCTTTATTCACCGTAGGAGAGCTGCTTACACACTACTTCAACATTTTGAATGTTCCTATATTTATACAAATTTAAACACGAGCTCCCATTCGTCGGCCAATCAGAGCGCTTATTTAAGCTCGGCGTCCTCAATATTCTCCCCCCGGCGCAGCTTGCGTAGCCTCAGCCTTCTCCAATACGACGAGCTTGCTGACTGGTCGCTTGAAGACACCGGTACGGGTTCGGACGTCGGCCACTCGAACTCCACCATCTGGACCCTCGTAGATTCGTTGTACTTGTCCCATGGGCCACACATTGCGAGGTAGAGTGTGGTCCACGATGACGACGATGTCTTGTTCTCGCAGTCTTCGTTCGTTCTTCGTGGGTTCTCCGCGGGGTACCAGGGTTGGTAAATATTCCCGTACCCAGCGCTGCCAGAAATGATCAGCGAGCGCCAGGCTCGCCCTCCATGCTCGGCGATCGGCGACGTCGCATGGTCCGGTGAGGGGCAGGCCGGTGGATGACCCCAACAAAAAATGGTTCGGAGTCAGGGCTTCTGGATCTTCTGGGTTCACGCTGACATGCGTCAAAGGTCTGGCGTTGATTGAAAATTCCGCCTCTGTCAGCAGCGTAATCAGGATTTCTTCTTTGGGCTCCTTCTCTTTCAGTGTTGCCGTCAGGGCAACCTTGACGGATCGTACCAAGCGCTCCCACGCTCCCCCTTGGTTAGGTGCTCCAGGGGGAATGAAACGCCATTCCATTCGGTGGGTTAATCCTTCATCCCGTAGAGCGGGCGCCCATTCTGCATAAGCGGTCTTCAGCTCCTTGTCGGCTCCTCGGAAGTTCGTGGCGTTGTCCGAGTACATAACTCGTGGCCATCCTCTTCGAGCCGCCATTCTGCGCAGCGCCATGATTGCGGAACTTGTAGACAGCGATGGGACGACTTCTATATGTACAGCGCGAGTTGTGAGGCACGTGTACAAGGCTCCCCATCTCTTTTCTCTGCGGCGTCCAACCTTCACGATCATCGGCCCAAAGTAATCAGTCCCGCAGTTAGAGAAGGGACGTTGAAAGGGCTCAAGGCGTGCTCGAGGTAAGTCTCCTGTTGCCGGTGTTTGCGGTCTGGATCGTCGCACTTTACATGTTGCGCAATTCTTTTCAGTGGCCCGCACGGTCGGTCTGAGATGAATGATCCAATATCGCTGCCGCAGGTCGTTCGTCACGCGTTCTCTGTTAGCGTGTCCCGCCTTGCAGTGTTCCTTCAGTACGATCAGTCGCGTGATCTGGTGGCGACCATCCAAGATGATCGGTCGCTTCATCTCCTGGGGTGCAGTCGCTGCTCCAATACGGCCTCTCACACGGAGTATGCCTTCTTCCAACATTGGATCTAGCCGGAACAATCTGCTTCCTTTTGCGAGAGGACGAGACTTCCTTATTCGTTCTAGGTCATCCGGGAAGCTCTCTCTCTGTGATCGTCGTATCAGTGCGCGCTCTGCCTGTTCTATGTGACTATGTTCCAGGTTCGTAGCTCGGCGGCGACATATGTCTACGAAGGCCAATACGCGCGCCGCTGCTCTGACCAGTATTTCGTACTTTGAGAAGCGTACGGGATCTGGTAGCCACGCGTCATCTGTTTGTTCTCCCTCAGCAACATGCAAGATAACTTCTTCATCGTTTTCAGCATCCACTTTTTCTGCGGGCCACTGATTCTCTGGGCGTAACAGAAAGTCCGGTCCGTGGAACCAACGATCTTCTGCAGTGATCGGTGCGTTGCTGAGTCTCGTCGCGTCGTCGGCAATGTTCTCACAGGTAGGTAACCATCGCCAATCTTCTTTATGTGTGAGTTCAGATATTTCACCCAAACGATGTGCAACGAATGGGGTGTATCTTCGAGCATCGTGCCGTATCCAGTGTATCACCGTTGTGGAGTCACTCCAGTATATTGTTCTTCTGGCTTGGATACGATGTTCCTTTTTTATGGTGTCTGCTAATCTAGAACCGATGACTGCTGCTTGTAGCTCCAGACGTGGTATTGTCTGTGTCTTCTTCGGAGCCACCTTGGCTTTGGCTGCGGCAAGACTTAGGGCGACACTTCCATCAGTTCGTGTGACGCGCCAGTATGCAACTACTGCATATGCTTGTTCACTGGCATCACATAGAACGTGCAGCTCCAAGTCTCGACAATCTTCCAGCGCGTACTGTCGTGGCAGGCGAAGGCCGGCTAGGTTGGAAAGATGTCCCAGCCAGTCAGCGAAGCGCTCGTTTTCTTCAGCTGGTATTGGTTCGTCCCATGACATTTTCAGACGCCATAAGTTCTGTAGTATAATTCTCGCCCGTATCGTGTAGTTGCTCAGGAGTCCGATCGGGTCGTAAATTGACATTACTGCACTCAGAGCTTCTCTCTTCGTAGGCGCGCGAGTTCGGGCGCGTACTTCGGCAGGAACTCTGTTCATGGAGGTATTGAACCCGAGTTCATCTCGTTCAGCGTTCCAGAAGAGTCCAAGTATCTTATTTTCTTGTTCTCTTTCTCCCAATTGGGTCGGCGTTGTAGCTCGCAACTCTTCGGGTATATCTCGCAGCACGCTCTTATAATTAGCGTTCCATCCACGCAGCGTGAATCCCGCAGCGGCATGCACTGTTTGTAGCTCGAGGATCGTGCGCCTGGCCTCTTGTTGGTCTTCAAAGCTCGCCACTAGATCATCCATATAGTGGTTCTTTGTGATGGCTTCGTAGGCGTAAGGGTGTGTTTCGGCGTGCCTTCGTGCGTTGTGGTCACGAACGAAATGTGCCATGAATGGAGAGCTTGCTGCTCCGAATATCATACTCGTCATCTTGTAATGTTGCGGTGGTTTCTCTCTGTCGTCGCCTCTCCATAGGAATTGCTGTGCTGGCTGATCTTCTGAGCGTATTTTAACTTGTAGAAACATCTCTTGGACATCGGCTGTTAGTGCGACGCGTTTCTCTCGGAATCTGAATAGGATTCCCTGAAGCGACCTTAGTAGATCTGGCCCTTCTAGGAGGTGATCATTCAGGCTGACTCCGTGGCTCTTTGCTGCTGCGTCGAAGACTAACCGATACTTCCCCGGTTTGTTCGGGTTTTGCACGGCGAAATGTGGTAGGTACCAACATACAGGGCTTGCTTTCTCGGTGCCGTTGCATGGTTCGGCGTATTTCTTCTGAAGCAAATTGTTTATCTGCTTTGTGTACTCCTTTGCGAAGTCGGGGTCGCCATCCATTTTCTGTTCGATTTTACAAAGACGTCGTAAGGCTGCATTATAGCTCGGTGGCAGTCTTATGTCGTCTTTCTTCCATGGCAGTCCAACTTCGTAACCTTTGCTGATTTTCTTCATAGTTTGCTCTACTATCTTGGTTGCTCGTAAGTCTTCACTACTCACACGTGGTTTGTGAGTAATTCCCAATGCTTCGATGCGAAAGTGATGCTCAACCAACTCGTGAAGGCGTAAGTTCTGTTGCTCGATCGTATCTACTCCATTTTCGTACGTGTAGACATGCAACACGCTATCTTGGTTTCTGATCATCTTGCGCGGCATCGTTCCATGTATCACCCAGCCCAACTGGGTTCTCGACGCGGCCGGTTGATTTGGTTGACCGACCCGTAGTTCTTGGGACACGATGTACTCCCAATGGTCTGCTCCCACTAAGATTCCGGGTTGTGTGGTATTATAACACACGATGTCCCGCGGTAAGTCTCGTAGGTGTTCTTGCTCTAGCAGTGTGCTCGGGATTGATTGTTGTAGCAACTTCATATTCTTGATGGTTCGTGCTTGAAGTTTGTATCGCCCGTTGTCTGCATTTTTCAGGTGCACTGTGACTAACTCACTATTGTTCTCTCGTTGCGTCATGTTGACCCCTTGCATGCGTAATGGTTGAAGAGGTCCCTTGGCACCGATGCTTTTGGCTAGCTCTTCGTCGATGAGAGATATTGTGGCTCCCTCATCTAGAAGAGCGTATGTGTTGACCTCCCCCCGTGGTCCAACGACAGTCACTGGGCACATCTTCAGCAAAACTGCCTTCTCGTTAGTGGCGGTTGTGGTTGCCACTGTTAACACAGCCTCAGTATCTGTACTCGCCGTTTGTGTCACAGATTTCACTGATTCTTTATGATCTTCATCCTTTTGATGCAGTGACGAGTGGTGGGGACGTTGACACTGATCCACGCCACACGACTTGCTTTTGCAGAAGCTTCGACGGTGTTTTTTCGTGATGCACTTAAAACACAATTTCTTTTCGCACACTAACTCCCAACGTTGTTCCGTTGAAAGCGCCTTATATTTGGGGCACTCTGGGAGCTTGTGAATCTTCTCGCAACAGGGACATTGGTCCAGTTGCTCGTTTTCTGTCACTTTATATATAGGATTGTTCCTTTTCTTATTACTCACATTTGTAACTGCAGGTCTGTACTCCCTCTTCTGGCCGGAGGTAGTTGATGGAGCGTAGCTATACTTCAGCGCTCGGTCCGCCTCTCGCATAAGGAAGCGAGATAGCACTACGATCTCTGGGTCCGCCGTTCCATCTTGTTCACTTGCATAATCGCACCAACGTGACTTGATGTGCGGGCTCAGTTTCTCCAACACTTCTCTTGCCAGCATAGGATTGTACAAATATTGTTGTCGGTTAATACTCTTCAACACACACACTACATTTTGCAGTTTCACAGCGAAGTTGTTCAGTTCTATCGCCGATGCACTAGGTCTAGGTAACTTCTTCAGGTCATCTAGAGCTTGATCAATAATAATTTCTGGTCTCCCGAAACACTGTTCTAGTGTTGTCATAATAATTCCTGGATCACTTGCTGTATGCAATAAGGCAGCTACTAATTCTCTGGCTTCACCTTTCAGGCAACATCTTAATCTCTGTAGGTTTTCAGCCGCTGTTAACTGGTTGATTTTCGTAGAGTCGTAATAAGCAGCTTTGAATGATAGCCACTCACTAGGTACTCCCGTAAATGCCTGCAGGTCAGGGCATCTAAATCTAGGTCTTGCCAGCCTTTCCATTGCTTCTGTTAGGGCGTCTATATTCGATCTAGACCTAACTGGCGTTGTTGACCTCTCTCTTGCTTCAAATCTAAGTTGTCGCTCTTCTTTCTTCTTAAGTGGATTCGTTCGTAGCCAATTATCCACTTTTTGATGGTGGTCCGTCATAGTTTCTTCAGGCAGACTTTCTTGATCGTCTTGAATCGCAGACAACTCAGCAGCTAACTTTTTCTTTATTAGCTCCGCTTCTATGGCCAGTTCTTTCTTGCGTAGAACAGCTAATTTCTCTTCGGCTTCCAACTCCGCCAATCGTGCTCTCGCGGCCGCGCTTGTGTTAGATCGCATCGATCTTGTTGATCGTGCCGGCGATCTTATTCTCGTGGTCTGCGGCGCCGCGGTAGAGAGACCGGCGAGGGCCGCATCGGTCACGGCTCTCTGCCTATCCTCCGGTCGCTCTTGCATGCTTGGTGAAGCGGGTGGATCTCGCGATAGTCTCCTACGGCGTTCCCTTTCAATGCTCACTGACTCTTCCCTCTCAGTGGCATCTGCTTGGCTGCGCGTTATGACCATATTAACGCTGAATAATTTTGAATTTCTTGATATAAACTTGATGTAATCTTGATATAAACTTGATATGAACTTGATGTAATCTTGATATAAACTTGATATGAACTTGACGTAATCTTGATGTAATCTTGATATAAACTTGATATAAACTTGACGTAATCTTGATATAATCTTGATATTAACTTGATATAAACTTGACGTAATCTTGATATAATCTTGATATTAACTTGTGAACACACACTAATCTGGATCACTTTTCGATCCGGCACTCGATGGACCAACTGTTCTGGACTGTACTTGTGGACTGTATTAAAACGAACTTTTCACTTTACTATTTCTTCTTTATTCACCGTAGGAGAGCTGCTTACACACTACTTCAACATTTTGAATGTTCCTATATTTATACAAATTTAAACACGAGCTCCCATTCGTCGGCCAATCAGAGCGCTTATTTAAGCTCGGCGTCCTCAATAGTAAGATACTTGCTTTTCACGCCGCAGGTCGTGGATTCGATTCCCACCCGAGACTAACATTTGTGATGAACATTTGTGTTTGTGTCGAGTCTGGGTGTAAATATCTATTATAAGTATATATTACAAAAGAAAAGTATTATATGTATAGTATAATAATATACCAGCTATCTGGTTTCCATAACACAAGCTCTGCTTAGCTTGGGACCAGATGACCGTGTGTGTTAATGTCCCAGAATATTTATTTATTTATTTATTTATATCGAAGGAACAGAACATATCTAATAATATTATTATTTAATTTGACGCTGTGTCGGTCAGAAGTTATGTGCGTACATCAGTGGCGAAGAGTCCATACCATCATTCCAATCGGCTTGCCTTTAGGAATTCCTTAATATCACTCAGTTTACTTCATTAAAACAATGTTACGCCTAAGAGTTTTAAATAGCATCAAAAATAAGATAAAATAAAGGTGGTGGTCGCCATAGAAACATCGGTAGTGACAGTGAAGAAGAGAAGAATATTATTTTCATAAGTAAGAACTTTTTTGATCCGACTTCCCTTTTTCAGATTTTGCCCCCTTCGCCACTGGCGTACGTACCTACATTTCAGAGATTCATTCATTAAATCTATGGACTGACAAGATATATTTGTCGATGTGTCTATGACAAAAAAATACGGTGAAAGTTTATAAAATCGGGTTAAATTACACCATCATCCGTGCGAAGCTTAGGTGGGCAACTGATATAAAATAATAATATTTTCACATATAGGTACAGACAGCTCCATCTTGTCCAAATTAAGCAATTATTTGCTTGTTTTTTACACCCAGACACTGAACAAACAATCATGCTCATCACACAAAGATTGGTCCTGAGTGGGAATCGAACCCACGACCTCCTGGTTAGCAAGCAATGTCACTAACCAATACCAGGCCTGTTAATAATTAATAATAAATGAAATGAAATTCTTGAAATTCTTAATTTTTTCATTTACATAAATTCATCCAATTTCTTTTGCTACAGTGACGTGGCAACTACTGAGAAACACTGCTAAAAACTGTAGTCGTTAATCTCTTCTCAAAAGAAGTACTTATATCCAATACATTTTAAGTTGTGTGTTGCATTGTAGCGATCAATTCCATGCGCTTTTATCATTTTCACTGTCTGAAATTTTATAACAAATTTTGTTTTTTATTTTTTTTTATTTTTTTATTTTACATGACTTGGATTTTATAAGTATTTTTACATTTGTTAATAGTAATTGTATAATATAATTAGGAAGCTTGTTGTAAAAACGTATATACAATGCCCCACATAAGTTACTGATTTTGTGGAGACATAATTATAGAGACGATTTTAAAGATCTCTGCTGAAGAAGAATATATATTTTTTTATAACACTGTATGACGATAGAGTATACTGATCTATGGTTATTAGTACGATAATAACCAAAATCAGCATCATGTTTTTTTATATCGTTATAATATGGTTATCTATATCTTATTATAACTAGGTAACTCATAGCGAGTAGATACTTATTACTAACTGGATATTATGTAAGGCATTACGAGGAAATCAATTTTAACCCTAGTAAGTCATACTTTTCACTTCAAGAGAGTTTAGGCTTTAATCCACGTATTCTGGCTAAGTGCGGGTTGGTGGATGTCATGTTTTTATTCACCGATATAGAGCAGCGGTGATGAAACAAATCACACAAAGATGTCACTGTCAAAGATGCACGACTGGAGATCGAAACCGCAATCGTATATTTCAAATTCTGAGGTCGATACTGCTAAGCTACCGCGGCTCAGTCATAGTTTTTTTTACTATCAGATAAAATTATTTTTTCTGTCAGTTGAAAAGGATTCAACTTAAATAAGTGGTGTGGGTTCCTGAGTGTTCCTTCGACATCTAAAAGGTCTTCAACAGGTAATTGTTTACTCTGGTGTAGCAAATATCATAAGCTAATGACGGTAACTTGGTACTGGTAGAATAAAAAACACTTGCTTAAGTGCTCCTAAAATTAATAAATTCACACATAACTAAGTAATTTGTGAATGCAGTCGTTTTCTGGAAATAACGTATCTCAAAATATTAAATATCCATTCCGTTTTTGTATTTGACACTAACAACATATAGAATGTTGTCTACCGTTTCTTCCACCCATAGTTTTGTAAGGCAAGTGTCAGATGACAGTCTTTTGTGGTCAGTTAAATCTACTCCAACCGTGCTAAATTCAGTGGGCGGAACTTTGACAATGTAGAGCAGAGCACACTGAAAATGATGTTAGAATTATGAAGTTACAGAACTAAAAGTCCCCTGCCTGCCTTTCAGCTATAAAAACTACTAAATGAATTGCTTTAAAATAAACAATTTTTTTCAGACCCGCCTTCAAAACTGCCTTGACAAAATTAGCCCGAAAAGAGAGACTAAATTGGGCGAATTATTTTATTTATGATAATCCTTGTTGTGATTATTAATGATAATTTTATATTGCAACTTACCAGGTCTGTGGCAATAACAATAAATTGCTATGTGTACTTACATATAAGACTGCAGGCCAGTAAAATAAATGCGTGACAAATGTTCGATAAATTACTGCGACTATAACGATTGGTGATATTCTACGTCTTAACAATATTACATCTAAGTAAAAGTGTTGTTTATACAAACATTTATGGTATAAAAACTAAATTTGCCCACTTTTAAATTGCATGTTCATTAGTTAAATAAAGAATTTTGCTTGAAATATATAGTGTTTCGTGAAACAAACATTTGATTAAAATTTTGGTAGAGTTAACTGAGAAGTTTAGCCTGTGTTGCGATTATTACAGTTATAGGATGTCGCAGGAGGGCGCCACGTGACATGTTCCATCGGGGTCTCACCCCACGCTTTGGCAATGGGGTTGTGATTCATTTCTCACGAGCCCTACACCGTGCTAACGAAAAGCCTCTAACTCTATAACATTAAACTAGTTGCATTGAAAAATGCGTTGTTTTCTGCATCTGCTGTTTCTGAGTGAATATTGTTTGCTGGTTATCGCTATAGATACTTATTATTCACCAATCGTATGGAGAAAAGACGACATCAAAAATGTTTTTGTAAATTATCCAATTGAAATGTAGGCTTGCAAAGGCAAACAAATAAAAATTCAGAATTGTAGATAGATCGTCAAGCATCTTTTAACCTCACTTCTACGTAGTATTTAGTATTATTTATTTACAGTTGACTACGGGTTTTCAGTCCATGTTCATGACATTTCTTTGGCACAGTGACCTGACCCCCGTCACCTACGAAGATGTTATGTTATTCATAAACTAACGCGACTTTTTACAAAGACTGACTACATGATTGTGCATCTTTAGCAATTATTGCGTGTCACGCTGTATTTTCAGCTACTTGTTTGACATTTAAGTATGCCTGCATGTAACAACTTCCGTGTTTGATGCCGTGGTGCCTCGTATGTTATAAGTACTTAGGTGCAAGTTAGGTATAAAGTAGGTAGTGAGGTGCGATAACGCTAACCGTGCGATACGGTCCTTGTTTCAGAGTCGACCCAACTCGACTGCGCACGAGTATTGAAGTTTACGTGTCACATCAACCGAGTATAATTTTCCCTCCGTGAAAATTCACGAATGAAATCCTCGCAACTGAAACCTCGATGAACTTATGGTTTAAAATTAGGTTTTAATTATAAAGTAGTCTTACAAATCCATATCCTCTGCTTTTGCTGGTTTGTCTGTCTGTGATGACGACTGCTTCCTCGATGTCCCCGTAGACTGCAAAGTGTTCCCGGAGGCTCTTGTCCGTAGTGTGGTACGGGAGACCTCCGACGAACAGCTTGGTCCATGTGGTGTCCTTCTGACCCGGCAGCGCGCCCAAAGCCAGCAGCCCCTCGGGCTCGGCCGGCAGAGCGCCCGCCATCAACATTCCTTGCACCGCCTCCGTCGCGCCGACCACCGAACCACTTCGCTAACACTATCACTGCCGCTGCCGCGGTCTATCAGTCTACTCGCACGAGCGTGTAAGTTAGTCAGCAGTTGTAAACACTTGGGTGTGCGAGGGCGTCCGTCTATCGTGTTGGTTGAGCGCGGACTGATGCTCGTTTGTAGCGCACGTGGCGCTCCGGTACTAATTTTAGCCCCCGCCGCGCCCCCCTCGTCACCAGATGCGTCGGTACCGTCCTGCCACATGCGTTGCGTGCCCTACCGAGCCCTGCTGCTTGCTACCCTCTACACACGCTTAATGATATGCCTCGCTATCACAGTTGTTACTCCTCTGTACACGGCACATACCTTCTCCCTATCTAATTACCAACCTACTGTGAAACTGAAACAACTCAACGTTTGTTATAGCGTTAACTTCAGCTCCAAATATAATAATATTTGTCTATAACTTTCAATTTACGTCATTCGCTTTAAAATTGTGATTATTGTTATTGGTCGTGGGAAATAATTACTCCGTCCGGTTAATACAATACGCAACATTTTTATAAAATCCTACGAAGCAAAACAAATGTTTTTTTATGAATTCGTAAAGTCACAGCAAGGTTAGTCTCTCCATCTTCTTGCTATTAGATTAACTATGAATTGTATAGTTTTACAAATAGGAAGGGAACATAGCCAAGGCTAAAAAGCAAGAGATCCTACTTAATATTATAAACGCGAAAGATTGTAAGAATGTATGGATGTTTGTTACTCTTTCACGCAAAAACTACTCGACGGAATTGGATGACATTTAGCACAGAGATAGATTATGATCTGGATTAACACATAGGCTACTTTTATATCCCAATAATTATCAAGCGGTTGAAGCTAGTAACTTTTATTGAAACTATAATACCTACGGCACCGACTCTTTCTCACAGTCTACGCGCAAGTTCCAGTCATATGAGAAATGTTTCAGGCCTAAAACCGATGCTACATGCTGTCCTAAACTTATCTCTGCCCTAAACATCTCATATGCTTTTTCTTAATCGCATCCTCTCTATTTCTTTGCTCACTTAAGGTGACTATAAATTAGGACACAGGACTAAAAATTTCACCCAATTCTGTACAGTAGTTGTTGACTAAAAGAGTAAAAAACATACATTCGGACGTCCATACATCAATTACCTTCTTACAAACTTACGCGTTTATAATATTAGTAGGATAGGATTCATTTTGTCAATCTTGTAATAATTATGTACATATTATATTAACTACACGCTACGTGCTACTTCGTAGCATTTCGTAGCACGGTTGTCTTTGACGATGTTCTATAGATACAGTTTAGTTACTTGGAGTTTTACTTTCTCTTTAGTCAGGTTTTGATCGTTTAGTCTGGAGTACCATTCACATTTTCTGTGATTCATAGTAAAAATAAAAAGATATGTAACTAAATAACGATTAACAACAATTTAATAATGATATTGTGTCGATTTGCTAAATTATTTCAGGTTCATTCAAGATGGTCCACCAAATCGGATAATTATTTTTTTGTTTTGATCCATTTAGAAGTAGTAAATTATTATTAGTAGTAAGGAATATTATGAACTTTATACAGCAGTACATACAGTATCGGATATTATTTGTCAATCATAGCCGTGAGGGCAGGAAGTTCGAGCGCTGCGCCGGCGCCTGTGGGAAACACATTGTTCTTGAAACACTATGTGGAACCGATCACTTCCTCTACGTCAACCATAGGCAAACATAAACCGGTATATTTCTTTGTATCACTGTTTAGAAAGAAAATGACCTTTGTAGCCGAGCGGCGTAAGCCGTGCCCGAGAGGTCGCCAGCTCGATTCTCGCCTCTGACAATCTTTCTGTAATAACAAAATTGGTTTCGGTGTCTGGTTGGTTGAGGGACTAACTTCCGAGCCTCGGAGAGCACGTTAAGCTGTCGGTTCCGGTTGTCATTTACGAGAATCGTAGTCAAAAGGTAGTCAAAAGCCTGGTTAATATAATCTGACTTGGTCTAAACATCTCGGCTACTGGTTCCCTACGGGTTTTGAGGTCTGATGATGGTCACATGTTTAATTCTGGTAGCTAGCCACAACAGGTTAGACTGTGAGCTAACGCCAATATCGATGGGATAATTATGGTTTAAAAAGAAGATCTAGATGATTGATTCGATGGAAGGACCTCACTTCCCAATCTTCTTCCTACTTCCTACTTCTTACTAATATTTTAAAGGCAATGTATAGATCCTATGGTTTTAGAGTGAAAGAGTAATAAAAATCCATCCACATTTTTATTACTCTTTCACTCTAAAACCATCGGACGGAGAGATAGGTTATAGTTTGGAAAATCACAAAGACAATTTTTACACTGAAACCCTAATGTAGAGCTCTTAACTAAAGATTGCTATTACTGTAATACTACTATATTCTTCACTTCAACCCTTTTTAAGTGTCCCACTGCTGGACACGGGTCTTTTCTCAACTAGGTATCTAGTTGGGAGAGTTTAGGCTTTAATCGACATACGCTCGCCAAATGCGGGTTGGTGGATGTGACATATCCTCGAATGACTAGTTCTTAGATATGCCTTAGATGTTTTCCTTCGCCGATATTGAGCAGCGGAGATGAAACAATTCACACAAGCATGTGTGGGCACGACTGGGATTCGCACCCGCGACCTAACTTTTGTAATGCGAGGCCCGTACCGCTGCGCCGCCGCTGCTATTAAGTAGGTATGTAATATATTCTTAAAAAACTGTATTTAATGTTCTACAAGAGCTATATTTTTTACATTTCTAACTATAATTTCTTTATAATATAGTAATATTTAATTTCTTCACGAGCATAACAAAATTAATAGAAGTATAAAAATGAAAAATATATAAAAATAAATATAATAATTATATTATTATACAGAAAACGATTTATTTATAACGAACGATACAAAAACATTTCGTCAGCTGTAGATACGGATCAGCTGTTTGCACGAAATAAAAAAAAACTTAAAATGATTTTTTGAAAAATTGTCGAAACGGTAGAGTACCTGATATATGAAGGGTGAGGGGTGCGAGTTCATTGATCGGATCTATTGTCGGTGCGCGTGCGACGCCAGCTGCGCTCCCTGCGCTAAGGGAGTAAGGGACTAAGGGAGGCAGATGGTAGATATTGATTTTGTGCTCTATCAAATAAAATCTATTGTCATATTGTGCTTAATAGACAAATACGTGGTGACATAAGAACAATATAAATATGGAAATTATATGCCAGGCAAAGAAAAGTTTTCTGACAAAAAATCTGACTTGAAAGTAATGGACCATTTTGAAGTAAATATTTTAAAAACACAAAAAAGAATTTTGCAAATCCGACCATAAAGGTAGTTTAACGAAGTTATATTTAACTACCTACTCGAACAAACACAAAAATATGGATAACATCCGCATTGATAACATGCTCCCTTTTTATGACGGTTAAAAGTAAAGCTCCAGTTTTATTAATACGTATTCAAGCTTCTGCCAATGATTCGACCACATAATAACTATACCGGACGAATACCAAGCTAAATATTATTAGGAGAAATGAAGACTTTACAGGAAAACCGATGAATGTCAAAAAATGAAAAAAATAAAGAAAATGATTTTTTCTATAATATCGAACTCTGTATTTCTTTCATAGTATGTTCTTTTATACAAATATCGAAACAAATCATTATTACTCATACATATACTTTAATGTCACATAAAAATATATACTTTAGTTTTCTATTTTAGTAAATAATGCAAAAATACTGAAACTTGTTGAACTCCGTAGCATAAACAATATGTCATTGACAGTCCTGGTTTTTTGCATCACATTGACATTCAGTACAAGTTACAAGACAATTTTAAAGTCACTTAATAATAAATATGAAACAATATAAAGGCTAATATTACACTAACAACAATATCACATAATAAATTGCAAGGTTATGAAAAACGCGTAACGCAAGCACGCACGATAACTGTCAATTTGACAAGCGCAATTTGTGACGTTCGGCGCGCAGACATTCCTGTTTCTTGATAAACAGAAATTGAACCCTATCAGGAGCCTACGATGAAAAATAATACACAATTAGACCGATAGATGGCATTAAAAAAGATAGTTTCACAAAAAAAGTGAAAATCATTGTTTTTCCCGTGGAGTCTTCAATTAATCAAATAATATTTATCCTCTACAACCTGAATCGGAAAGGCTATTCTATACTTGAAACTAAACATTCTTTAGTTAAGGAACTAGGAAGTCAGAAAATTTGGATTATTCTTAAAACGATTTTTGATGATGTGTTAAATTTTAGCGAAAATTTCGCTATTTTTCTGAACTCTCTTTGACCTGATAAGGTTTAATAAGTGGTGTGACATAGTATCGAAAATGGCAGACTCTTTAAAAGTAAGGGTTGTCTTAGAAAATAAACGTAAAAATATTGTTTAATTGCATATAACTCAAATAACGTAGAATCCCTTCCGGTTCGCTTTGTATACTCATCCAGGTAATGAACAACACGTGTGCATAATACCATCCAAATCTGATCAGCCGTTTTGCCGTGAAAGAGTAGGTAACAAACAAACATCTTTACTCTATAGGTACTGTCGCATTTATAATAAGTACCTATTTACGATTTCCGCCCGCGGCTTCGTACGTTTGGTGTACGTAAAGTATTCAAAGGAAATATAGTACCACTGCCGCCGGGACAAAATAAACTCTATACCTTAATCCAGGGAATAAACTACATATTATTTGCAAAATGACATCCAAATCGTTTTTCCCGCATAATAACTACGGACTTAACTTATTTATAATAATTTAAGTATTTAAAACCCATTGGGCAAAGTAGTACAAAGTATTTTAGAAATTAATTAACATATGTAGAGCATTTTATAATCAACTGTTTAATGCGGATAATGCTTCTTACTTTTATCTTTCTTATATCTGCTTCCCTCTTCTTTCTTATAAGTCTATCTCTGTAGTAGGTATATCGTACCGAAAATTATTGTAAAACTTCACGTGCGTGATCTGTCAAAAGTTAAATAAACGATTGGAACGACTATAATAACGAAGAAACTGACTGACTGACCGACATATCAATCCAAAGCTCAAACAGCTGGGTCTAGAGACTCCAAATTTGGCACGTAGTTTCCGTATGAGATCTCGAGATCATTATGAATTATATCCACTTTATATTATTATACGAGAACTAGCTGCCCCAGCGAACTTCGTACCGCCAGCGGACAAAATTGTGAATCTAAACCATTCCCAGATCCCCTTGAACACACACAAAAAATTTCATCAAAATCGGTCCAGTCGTTTAGGAGGAGTTCAGTCACATACACACGCACACAAGAAATATATATATTAAGATTGAAAGAGACATAAATCTCTGAACGCGAATTTGTAGTGAGAAGACCCATGCCCAGTTCTGTTAGCTGTGTCTGTGTTTTGTGTAATAGTGTATAAATTGTGTAGGTTGTTGTATTGTAAGTTGTGACTAAAAAAAAATACTTAAAATATTATTTAACTCGTGTCAATAATTTTATTTATTACTACTTACGTATTGGCCTATGCTTATTTTATTTGGAATGAATGTGTAATAACCGTCCAATAAATAATAATATGATCATAACTTCTGATTTCCATAATACGAGAAATCTCAGTTTGGGAGTCAGTGTGCAAACCTTATAACATGTCCTAAGAACCTTTGTTGTACACGCAAGTTATGTATTTATTTTTGGGACTGAATAAATGTTATTATTATATTATTATTATAGCTGATTGAAATTATAATTATGACTTCCATATTATTATTATGATTTTTTTTCGTAAGTTTAATTTTAAAATTATATTCAGTCAGGTAAATTTTCCTGTCAATTTGATTATCATTTTGTTGTAAATAAATGTACCGAAATTACTTACAAGTTGACTTTTACTTTTAAATTTTTCTATTTATTTATCATGTGTTGTCACGAATAGTTCAAGACCCTTTTTGCAAAATACTGTTGTTATAATATATATATTTTTCTGAATAATACAGATTTTATTCACACCTAAAAATAGTCCAAAAGTCTCTTTTTTCCCTAAGAAAATATTGTTTATCCTACACAATATACAGCAAAATATAACGCCATCTAGTGGTGTATTGGTGTAACATAGTAAGGTTAGTAGGTATAAGTGTTGGCAGTAGGTAAAGTATCATTAAGTACAACTCTGAACTAAAAGATGGCGCTCTACTCACCGCTGCAAAACTAATCCATGATTTCAAAAAAGTATTTGACAAATTGGATGACTTTAGAAACTAGTATTAGTATTTGACATTTACATCTGATTAACTCTGAAAGGATTTGACTTTGAAAATTTGTAGGTACTTACATTGTATGTGTCCCAGTTATTATCAAATCAATAGGTACTACTTATCCAACATTTAAAATTATTAAGCATAGATTTTAATTTATTTTGTTACTAATGATACCTACCTACTACTTATTTTATATTCTACGCTCACCAAGATAGTTGGTAAGTACCTATACAGATATACCTACGGTACCTACGCAATAATGACATCATAACCTCCATGACGTCATAATTGCACAAGTTGTTGGGTTCGTGATGGTCATCAAGGTACGACAGTAAAATGAAATTAGTCGGTTACTAAAATAAACTGTGATTGTCTCGCTGAGTCAATAGGTACCTAGACTATGATGATGTGACACCCAGCGTGCATTGTTGCATTCGTTATCTACTAAAATGTTTGACTAATGCAGAACATAGGTAAGTAAATTTAATAGTTCCAAACACAAACCATTTTATTAAAATAATCTTAAATCGCTTATAAAATCTCCAATCGATCGATTCGATTTGATTGATAATCTAAATTAACTCGAATACTGTTATGGCCAATTTACTATTCAATATTTAGTTAATATTTGGTACTTATTTAATTTAACCAAATTACCACTACACGGATCATGTTAAGCTGGTGAATGAAGATCTACTTCGAGACAAGACATAAGTACCTACTGCATATTATTAAAGATACATAATAGTCATACCCACCATTGAACTAATATTACTAATATTACCCACCCAACAGTACCAGATCCATGAGATGTCTCAATACAATAGAATGATTCACTGATTGTAGTAAGTCAAGGTCAGTCAATGTAATTGATATAAAAATTTCATAGTCTGAAGATTAACTTTTATTTTTTTACTTTCAATAGTTTTGGTACGAGGTACTATAAATTTTCATAAACTAAAAATAAGTGTTTGACAAATTATACCTACGTGATTCTTGTTTCAGTATCTAGATTTAATTTAATTATATTTAGTTAGAAATATTACTTGGAGCTTAAATAATCATAGAGTAGTGGTAACCACTACCTCTATTATTATTTCAAAAATGTATCAAATAGGTTCGCACAAGACAAAAAAATCAAGAGTATTAAACTTTTGATAATATTTTATGAAAAACTACACGTTGACAGTTTTGACAAGTATGTTACTGATATTTCCACTAAGTTTAGTGGAAATATCAGTAAAAAAAAAGAAAGACGTTTTGTGTAGTTACACAAAATGTCTTTCTACAACTTCTTACCTACTTCGACAATCCAATAAAAACTGCGTATGTTTCACTCATTCACTCACTCAGGTCAAATAGTCATAATAACAAGACTTGCCGAATGATTCATTATAATCAGACGCAGAATACCATTTGCATGACTGATTGTACTAATGACGAGTTAAAGTCAATGAAATTTGAGTTCATTATCTAAAATAAACAGTCTCAATCAGCTTTTCATAATAAGAGAAAATCTTTTAACGACCATTAAATACCGTAACACTTAGTAATGAAAGTGAAACCAATATAAATAGATTTTCAGATGTTAGGAAGCGGTGATCCAGGAGTTATTCGATAGTCGGTACCTTCTGTAAAATACAAACTCAACAGAAACGCAAATGTATTGTACTTACAAGCAGTATTATTCCAATAGTAATCAGGCAGCTAAATCTAGAATGCTGACTCCACTGCGCCATAAAAGCTTACCTTGACCGGTCATGAGCAAGGGCCTGTGAAGGTCAGATACATTAATAATGCTTCTGTCCAATATTCAAGAGCACCTCGTAGCCCGAATTCATTATTTTATAGCTTCCTTCATTGCGTATGACCGTCGTCGCATACCTATATTTGTGCGAACAAGAGCGTTGACCCATGACAATTTTATCTAGCTTTCGAAACGTCAGAAGAGTAGTCTATACTTCAATCCAAATAGTTCTTAAAACTTTATGTTATTTATGAACTTTAATTCTAAAGCATAGTATGACATCATCTGGTTACGCGTCGGCGCGGCGTCGAGGCCACAAGACAAGAGTATGGTCGCCACCGCTCCGCGTCCTCAGTCCCACCCAGTATTGCAATAGCACTTGTCGTGAGCAGCACGTACCACGTAACAAAGTGAACTAGTGAAACAGAAGTTACACAAAAACAACTATGTCTAACATAATAGGTAAGCAAATACTTCATTAACGTTCTTTTGTTTGTTTTAAAAATTTAATTATCTAGGTATTATTTCTAGTTTTTCCTGTTTTCTTTTGATAGCCGGCATCTGTTTATTATTTAACCCTGAAATTTGAGACGCTTTAGTACGTAGATATATAATATTTTATTGATACTCTAGTGTTATAATAACTTAGGAATTTGAACATTATTTTAAAAAAGCCGGTTCCGCAAATACTAACCGGCGCATCGTTGCGGTGTTTTCTTGGCTCAAGGCCAACAACGGGCGTGGTGATGGGGGTATAGAAAATTTGGTTGAAACAATCAATACAATATCTTAGCGGCGTCGGATTTAGATTCAGAATTTATTTGAAGGCACGTAACTTTTCAGTTTTTCAGCAAAACAACGAAGCCGGTTGCAATTCTCTGCAATTATTTAACTGTTTGCCTGTAGGTATCTTTGCTAACGTTTTATTATCTCCCTTAATTAGCCGGTTTATATTTGTTATGTCACATTGGTTGATTACTTAAGGTTGTTATGTATGAGATCATCAACGATTCCGTCGCTATGAAGGTTACCTAGCTGTCTATCTAGTTTAGCTCTCATATAATTTTGTTATTCACTTTTCATCTCTTATTACTCAAAATATTAATGAAATATTAGTAGGTAAAGACCTAAGAAATTATTAGTAGATAGGTACATGTGAATAAAAAAAAACTGTAACCTTTTTGGTTGGTACTTCAGATATTGAAACAAATATTTGAGCTAATAAATTAGGTATATTTAAAAACAATATTTTCCTTATTCATACGGCCAGTTGATTGTAAATACCTTTACAACTTATTTATTGAAATCAAACATAAATAAATGCATCAAACTTTGCTGAGCCGTCTAAACGTGACATTTGCTGTGAAATAACTTTAAGATACATATAAATATATACACCAAACTGTTATACATGAAATTGGCAAAAGGTGTCAACGTAAGTAGGTGGGTACCTAGGTCATAATACTAGTTAGACGAATCTAATTGACCTAATTGATCACGGTTCTTCGCTAAAACCGAGGTGACGATGTACCTACAGCGCAGATAGCGTTCAGTGTTGAATACATAAAATGTAAACAATTTACATTATCTACCTACAAAGTTAATTACAACATTGTTATGTTACTAGGTTGGAAACTACCATTATGTGTAGGTACCTATTTATAAACATTAAAGTACCTACAACTACTAAAATGTATGAAAAATACTAGCATTTGTACACCATTATTTATCAAATATTTTCATAGTGCACTATAGAAGGAACATAGACATTAACGTTCTTATTCATAAAAATTAAAAAACCTATATGTCTCTTTAGTTAAAATTGACTTTGTCTCCTTCTTACTAGTATAACAAATGTCAAGATGACAGACAAAAACAAACATAAAAAACGTTATGAATACGGGGGTAATCGTTTAGTATTTTACAAATGATTAACTTCAAACTATTTTAGTATTTGACATTTGAATTCTAACTTTTTTAACTGAATCGATATTATAATTTTAAGGTTGTCATTAGCAGAATAATTTAGTACTTAAGTATGTTCGTACACAGATAATGGTTTGTATAATAATAATATCCTAGGTAAGGAATTAAGTTGTTTTAACTACCTACCTAGTTAGTTATTGTTGGTACCTACAAAGTTATTTACTTAATTTTTAGGTGTATAATACAATAAAATCTAAAACCAGAATATGTATCTACACAATAAAAAAAAATAAGTAGTCCTTTTATAAAGTACACGGCTTAGAAATAATATAAAAAAAGAGTAACTACTAAAGTTTACCGGTTTAACTTAGCTACGCCTAAAATATTTAAATAACACGCAGAATACCTACCTAGGTGTCTCGAAAACATAATTTAGCGTTGCGTAGTAGAAAACCAACCTTAATAAAAGTAATAAACAGAATTGATCGGATGACATCATCGCATTCTCAATAACACGAAGAAGTTCTAGTGCGCAGTCGCGCAAAGAATCAGTTTCCCAACATAACAGATTAAATAAATAAATAAATAAATAATGCGACAGTACAGTAACTCTAGCCTGTAGATACCTATTAAAATTCAAATAGTGTACGTGAGGGCCGTTAGAGGCACTAGCGAGCGCATACCAATTTATCAGCCTATATTTAGAAAGGTGTTGGGTAAGACTTAGGAGACATGCTTCAAATGGAAGGCAACGACCTAATAAAATTGGATACTAGTTAGGAATAGAGATAATACGACACCTACTGCATAACTGGTAATACCTGCACTTCTAAAATGTTCAGTGTCGTTAGCTACTTATTAACCACATAAAGTAGGATCTAGTCTAGCTATCTTTAGTAGGTATACGTACTTCTAGGAGTATGTACCTAAACACTGATAATTTGGTAAGTGAGGCAACGCTGCATCGAAATGAAACGGAACTATACAACATTAATAAACACGACACGAAGATAGTTCGTAAAAATAAATTTATGATCCACTTGAAAAACAAGCATTCTTCTTGCCAAATAGTCTACATTAGTAAAATTAATTTATTTCCAGATTTGGCGACGGAGGACAAGCTCCAGTACAACTTCTTCCCTGTCTCAAATGGCTCCGTGCAGTTCAAAGTCAGGGCTCCACATGACGCCCACATCGCGCTTACCATGGGCCCACAGGAATCAGAACCTATGGTTGAGGTAACTACTCTTCAATATTAGATTGCCACTAAAATTGCCTAAGCTGGGTTTCAAAACAAAATATGTATCTCCTACTGAAATGTTAATGTTAGCTGTTTTAGTATCAGTAGAAACCTATACAAACAAATTCTTTATCTCTAAGGTCAAACTTTTTAAGTTCATTAACCTGTTATCTGTAAGACATTCATGAAATGACTAAATAAATTTTAAGCTGTGCTGTCATTATAAAATGATGAATCTGAATAGTTCGTAATAATTTCTTAGATCTTCATCGGAGGCTGGAGCAACACAAAGAGCGTGATCAGAAAAAATAGAATCAAGCCCGACAAAGTTGAAATCGAAACCCCTGAGATCTTAAACGGTGGCGAATTCCGTGGTTTCTGGGTACGTTGGGATGGTGGTATCATTTCCGCCGGCCGCGAAGGTGAAGCCATTCCATTCATCTCCTGGGCAGACCCTGAACCGTTCCCCATCGCTTTTGTAGGCGTCTGCACTGGATGGGGTGCAACTGGATCCTGGAAAATCGAAGGTATAACCTCCTATTTCTCCCTGCCTACAGCTACTAGACCTAAACCTAAAATGTACCCAACAGAACGAGACGTACTCATAATCGACCTATTTTATCATCAATACAGATGGAGCTGAATTCAATACTGCGGACAAGTTAGAGTATACTTTCGGACCCGTCGCAGCGGGCTCTTTGTCATTCGAATTCCGCGGTCCTCACAACTGTCACATAGCTCTGACTCAGACTCCCGCCGAGGTGGACCCAATGTACGAAATTATGATCGGGGGTTGGGAGAACACCCAATCCGTTATTAGATACTGCAGACAGAAACCAGATAAGGTATACTCAATATCATGTTCGCTGTCGTGTTTGGTTGTTTTTAATAAGTATTTACGGAAAAATCAATGATTGGATAATATTGGTCCATAGGTAGTGATACCGACTCCAGGAATCGTGGATCCTAATACATTCAGAAAGTTTTTGATCGAATGGAGGTGCGGCAGGATCCTCGTCCGCGACGGCGTGTCAAGCGCCGTGCTCATGGAGTGGGTGGACCCCACGCCGTTCAATGTCACGCACTTCGGAGTGCGCACCGGGTGGGGATCCCACGGCAACTGGCGCATTGAGCACTTCTCCAAAACTGGCGAGCAACCACGTTGAGTGTCCTTCTTCTAAATATTGGCTGCTATAATAATGTTAATTGCTAACTGAAAATTGCATCGAATATGACACGCTCCTTCGATTTGACTAGTTATTCATCTATGTTAGTTTGTATAATCTGTAGATACATTTTAGACTAACAGTAAATTGTTTTCAAAAGGACTTGTTGCGTATAACTTGCGTTGTAACCTATAGCAGTTATGTTCTGTCATAACGGTCCGTCACTCTTGAAGTTTGCATCTGGACGTTCTGATATGTTTGTTGGTATGTTGGGTACGTTTTATGGTTCAGGCTTGTTCTATTTGTTGTTGCCATGCATTTTCTTTCAGTTCGAATCTTCAACAACTTAACCAATTTAACGATATTTTCAACGCTAATTAATAAATTTGATTTGCACCGTTTTCAATTGCATGATTTCCATTTTTACTTTAAATAATATAATTAAAAATTGGCGAAAGTACAAAGTTCATAAATTAAATTGAAAACCATTCCAAAAAAATCTCATAACCCAAATTACTTTGCTTTCATTCTATATTTTTTATCATTTGCATTCCTCAGACCTTCATAAACATTTTAACAGCGACCTTCTAATTTTTAGTGGCTCCTTCCGCGCCAGCACCTGCAGCCCTTTACGCCAGCCCACCTGGCTACCCCGGTGGCCCTATGGCCCCTTTGGGAGGCTCCGGTACATGGGTAGATGCCGCTAACGGCCAAGTGCCCCCTGGCGCTGTTGTCGGTGGCCAAGACTGCAGTGGTGAACCTCTGTACGTCGTCAGAGCCCAACACGAAGGAGCCAACCTGCCTGGAAAGTTAGCTCCCTCTCACGGCTGCGCTTACGTGCCGTGGGGTGGCTCCGAGCAAGGCAAACCCCAATATCAAGTAAGAACTAAAGTTACCTGCCCTTAGGCTTTCCAAAAAATCCTTTTATTATTAATATAAATATTGATGTCTAAATTGCAACACAACTTACTCGATTTTATTGTAGATTCTGGTCGGTGGACCCAACAACTGGATCCCAACCAACGGCGCCAACATACCTCCTCATGCATTCCGTGCGGGCGAGTCTGAGGACGGCGAGCCCCTGTATGTGGGCCGCGTGCGCCACGAGGGCAGCCTAACAACCGGCAAGGTGCAGCAATCTCACGGCGTCTGCTACATCCCCTTCGGAGGCCAAGAACTTGGCTTCCCTGAATACGAAATCCTGACCCAGTAAACTGGCCTAAATATCCTTATTTCATACGATTTGTGTATGTAGAGCTGCTTTTAATGTGTGTGAGCCATGATGACCATCTGTGCATGCCTTAGAAAACATAAAAATGTGATTCAAACGTGCCTGATGACTATGTAGATCTGTTAACCTAAGCACTGCATAATATTATTTCGTCTCGGGTTGAATTGTTATGTTATAATGTTAAGTATAAACACGTAAATGTCATAATTATTTTTGTTATAATAATAATAAACTATTTATATACCTTATTTCTTTATTTTAATTACCCACCTAACTAATAATAAAAAACAATTACTCTAACTAGGTACATCAGACATTAAATTATTATTAAATCTCTTATGGCTCACCCCACCCCAGGATGGTAGGCTAACGATGAGAAATTTTATAACACTGATAACATCAAACAACTCTTCGAATTTTATTTGTGAAAATAGTCTTGCCACTGCGGTACTATATTTAAATCTAGCTAATAGTAAAACGTCTTGTCTCCAGTTGCTGCTAACAAAAAACTAAACGACATCTATTACATGCAAAATTTAAATGTTATTATAACATATTATATAGTACCGCAAAAGGAATGTAATTTAAATAGTTTTTAGTACTTTTTTATATTTTTTAGTAATTTTTATCAAGTTAAATGATTTATTTCTTTGTGTAGGTATTTTTTTTAAACGCGATGTCCTGGTGAAGAAATATACTTTACTTTAATATCACTTTAACCCTTTTTTAGTATCCCACCCCTGGGCACGGGTCTTCTCTCAACCATCTTACAAGTTAAAAGAGTTTTAGACCTTAGGTAGATAGGCACAGCATGCATTGCAATATCACGCTTTTTTTAAATTACTTACACGTACCACGTACCTGAATTTGGTTAGAGAATTTAATTTAGTGTTTACTCCGTAAATAAAATATATTCTATTGAAAATTAGTACGTAGGTCTCATACGTTATTAGGAGACAAATATCAAGAGATTTTACAATAAAATCAGTAGATCAGGAGAATCTCACACAAATCAGGAAATGTCCTGATAAATCAGGAGGTCTGGCAACACTGGTGTAAGGCATGTTTATGACGCATGCTACAAATCGAGATTAAATAGTCTGTGGTACGCCACTGATGCCAATGACATACTGACATAAGGATGACGTGATAGGTATGTGAAATGAAACGAATCGAATCCGACGATACATAAACCTTATCGATTGTTTATTGGAATATCAATAGGGATACTATTAATAAAATTACCATAAATAAATATCGATGCATTTTCAAACAAAATGTTAGTTTATAAGTTAGATAAAGTGTTGTTGTGAGGTATACAGGGTATTGCTACAATTTTTGTTTGACCCTTTTTTACAAGTTTTCACTTACGCATTATAATTATTCAATAAGTGGAAGAAAAACATGTCGATAAAATATGGATTTCGTACATCACACCACTAACAAGAGGCCACTGGACAAGTAAATTGTAAATTATATTGAGCTTCTGTTTTGTGATTTCTTTTTCTCTTCTTGGTTTTTCTTGTGAAGTTGTTTAAAAATACCCTTAAATATCTAGGGGTTTGAATACTAAATATCTATTAAAACGATACGAATGAGCTTACTTACTTAATATTGATTGATACTAAGTGCTTCATAAGTACCAGTTATTGACTCATAGGCTTTTTAAACAGTGAACTTACTGTGATTCGTCATCATGGGTGATACAGTTCGTAAGTATCTAAATATTCTTACAATAAACATTAAATATTTATCATATTAAAGTGCCATGCTGTTCAATAACTGATACCAAACCACCACCTTTACAATGCCTATTTTTTGTAGAATTTACAACCTACGCCAGACATAAAAATATATTTTTTGAAGTTAATAGTCACGCTCTTTACTTTGAAATAAAAGCACAAGGTCATGCCGGTATTTCACTGGCAAACAAAATTGGAGGAAATGATTTTGAGGTAAGTGTAAATACCATATTTATTTGACTCCCCATTAGGGTCGCTATCCATCGGGGTTTCCCTGTATTTGTCCTAGTTAAGAGGGTATCTGGGTAGCGTCCAGGCAAGACTTCATTTGTAGTTCAGCATTAGAAATTAGTTTTATTTAAAGGTTTAAAAAATTATTTTAACAATTAGTAACTAACTAGTTAGATTTTGTTTTGTTTGGTATAAAAAAATGTAAAATGGTGATAAAAACTGACTAAATTTAATTTTAAAGTCTGACGATAAATAAGAAGATGATTTATGACATTTTAAACTGTTAATAATAATATTTTCTAAACATCTCCATAAAGGTTGCTATTGGACAAAATCGTATTACGACTTTCATCAGAGAAGTGGCACGAGATGCAATTGCAGTTGTGGAAACACGAAATATAATATCAATGAATCATTATAGAAAGTTTTGGTTGACATGGAATGGTAACGCAATACGTCTGGGTAAAGCTGGAGATCCAACACCAATAATTTCAAGTATCTGTAATGTGTACAACTTGAGATATGTTACCTTCGTCACTTTAGATGATGAGAGGACCCCAGTACACTGGAGAGTTGAATGTATGTATTATTATTATTTAGTTTTTTTTATTATTTTGTTTGTTTTTTGTTTTTATGAATCCATTGCACTAATAATTCTTAGCAAAAATAAACAGATATTATTATCCTTTCAGATGTTCTTTGAAGTTAGTTAAAATTAATATTGATTTACTTTCAGTACCACCTAGAATAGAAAGGCCAACATTAAAACCTATTACTGGAGGGGACCTTTATTGGACACCAGTAAACTCTGAAACACAATTCCCAGATGACGCATTTATAGGAGGCTTTGAAAATGAAAATTTGTACATAATCAGGGCTAGCCACAGAGGTTCTATGACCCCTGGTAAATTTGTATCATCAGCAGGTCTTGGCTATGTTTCCTGGGGAGGTGAAGCTAACGTCAAAGATTCATTTGATGTACGTAAGTTGTAGAATACTCCTAAGTCTGTTACTTGTTTATGAAGGCTCAATTTACATTGCTGCTTAATAAAAGGGAAGTTTGTAGCATAATTAATTTTTTATCAATGAATGATGTAACATACAAACTAAGTACGAGTCAAAAAAGAGGCGCTGCGTGCGTTACGAAAACTATTCCGCACCTTCTGTAGGTGTCAGAGCAGCACGAAGGGGTCAGCTAAAATAAGAGATCTAGGTTACGAACACCCCTTATGCCCGGATTACAAGAGGCTAGTTTTTCAAGCTAGGATAGCAAGCTAGTGTCAGTAAGCTAGCAAGCTAGTACCTCTGGCCTCGTGTAGACAAAACTAGCTTCATTTCTAGGCTAGTAAGCTAGTAAGCTAGTTTTCAAGCTAGGATAGTTTTTAATAGGATGGTGTTCTATTTTTTAGGCTAGTAGCGCCCCCCATCACTGGTTTTACTATCCTGGCTTGTGTACTAGCTTCATGTGGCCGGCGAAGCTAGTATTCAGTGGGCCAGTGAGCAGGAACCACGCGTTTTGCTTGTTTCTCCTAGCTTAAAATAATCTAAGCTCATGTAAACAGAACTAGCATGTTTCAAACCAGGTCAGCAAGCTAGGACAGTTTAGTACAGATCTAGCTTGCTATCCTAGCTTGAAAAACTAGCCTCGTGTAATCTGGGCATAAAGCAAGGGGCAAACGAGAGTATTCTTGCAAATGGAAGTATTCTTATTCTTATTTAAGAAGGTGGGTCACGATTGTTGTTCCTTTATGGTTTCTAACCATATAGAGCCTCATTCCTCTGCCACCTTCTAGCCGAAAATCATTCGCTATCGCAAGTGAATCGGTATATTGGGCGAGCGCGTCCCATCGTAGACTACATCATTGCTTAACATCAGGTAAGTTGTAGTCACGCGCAAGCCTATTTCAGAATAAAAAAAATAAAAAAATGAGGCGAAATTGACACTTCTGTTCTATTTTATGGGAAATGTAAATTGAGCCTTTAAGAATACAAATAAATTCTATCTCTTCAATTTTGCAGGTTTTATGTGGATTTAACTGTCAATGGGTACCTACAAGGTTGGATAAAATACCAGTTGGAGCAGTAATTGGTGGTTACTCGGAAAATATGCAACGTGAAAAGTTGTTTATTGGACGAGCCAGGCATCAGGGACATCTAATTGTAGGAAAAGTTCAGCCATCCCACAGAGTATGCTACATACCATATGATGGCAAAGAAGTAGCTCAAGAAGAATATGAAATACTTGTAGTTCCTGGTATGGATAGATCTGTAGTTATGTTCCAACCACGTGTGATTAATGATACTGAAGAAAATGAAGATGATGAAGAATCTGAATCAAATGCTGAGATGGAAGAAGACGAGTTATATGAAGTAAATGTTGCTCTATAATTCATTGCATGCTACATTACACTACCTTGCATCTCACCATGTGCAGTATTGTTTAACTCTGTGATTTTCTTTTAAACAGGATTGAAGTTAATTTGACGGAATGAGCCAGCTTAACTCATTTTTATATTATCGTACGAAGACAGCAGTTCTAAACCCCATATTACGTCAAATATGTGTGCTATAAGACACGCGAGCACTTATTATGGTATAGGTGTCACTTTGTAAAGAATAAGTAACACGTCGCTGAGTATAAAAGTTTGAGAAGAAATTAGGTGGAATCTAAAATTTGTTAAAATAGAATCTGTAATATAACCCAAGTTTATGTACATACTTTTGTTAACATTGTTAGTTTAATCATTACTTTTGATCTTAATAGATCAGTAAGTTTGTATCCTATTTTTTAAATAAATGTTATCTACCTTAAAATGCTGTTTTTGTCTTGGATTCACTCCTTTGGCCGGCTGGGGCCTATCGGATATTTTGATCCCGCCATCTTGACGCTCATTGGTGGGTGAGCGTCAAGATGGCGGATCAAGTCCCTTCACCACTTGCTGGTGAGTGTTTAAGACTGGTTTTAGCATGGGGTGTTTCAGTCGAACAGGCTTAAATTTTGAGTGGATCGAACATAAAATAAAGATTTGATTTTAAGTATCTATGTTTATTTTCATTTTAACTTAGTAACACTTAGGTTTAAACAATAAAATCTGAACATTGATAAAGCATATTAAGTATTTACAAATAGAAACAAGTAAGTCATGTTTTTTCAATTATACTTTTGGAATAACAATATTTTATAACACTACATAAAAAATACAAACTTTAATAAAGTTGGCACGGAGTGCTATATTAGATATAATAATATAGTGGGACATTAATACACACGGTCACCTGATCCCAAACTAAGCAGAGCTTGTACTATGGAAACCAGATAACTGGTAATATACTACATATAATATATAATACTTTTGTAAATATATACTTATATTGTATATAAATAATTACACCCAGACACAAGACAAACAGACATATTTATACAAATGAAATATTTAGATCTTCTGAATATATTTGTGCCTCTTGTGATAAGTGATATATATTGAGTTGTACCCTTTTTTGTGTTTTTTGTCAGAGGCGTTTTTCAGAAAATTAACAATACTTTAGGTCTAACTAAGATCAAGACATTCCATTCGCTTAAATAGTGTCCAGGACCGCCGACACGTGCGCCAAGATTCCGCAGGCGAATTTGGTAACAACTACTTCAAAGTGATGAAGTGAAATGTTCTCTTTGGTACTTTACATGTGAGTATTATTTTATACCCTTTATTATCACAAATACCACAGGTCTTGCGGCTGTACCGGCACTGTCTAACTAAGTCGAATTTTGACACGCATTCATAATAATACTCTACAAAATGTTCGCAATTAATAGGTAATAGGATAGGACACACATAACATTCATACTTGGTTGAGAATAATCATTACTATTAAACATAATTATGATTTCACATTTATTTTTCCCTTTACCACACATGTTCAGAAGTCCTTAAAATCCCTCTAGGAAGCTGATCAGCAAACATTGCTTCTGGTACATAATTGTCTGGGAACACTAATATTTCATAATCAGATACTTCAATCTCTTTCCCTTTATATGGTAAATAACATGTTCTATAATACACATGCACTTTGCCAGTCAAAAGATTCCCTTCATGCATGGCGCGTCCTATATACAAAGGTTCATTACGCTCAGATGAACCGCCGATAATAGCGTTTATTGGAATAACATTAGACTTTGTTTTCACCCACTGAGCATTATATCCACACAGTATCTGAAAAAAATGTGAAATTATTTATTTAGACATTTCAGTATACATATTGTACACAAGCAAGCCCTAGAGCAAAATTATCAGGTATAACGAGCCAGCATGAATTACATTTAGAAGGTTGCTATTGTTCGAAAAAAACATAAACTCTAAGATATGCTATACCCTATGACGTTACTTTTAAGCAGTACAAGTAAATAACTCTTAGATCAGGACCCAAGAAATTTAGACTTGGATGAGCCCAGATTCAATCACTCTCGAACAATTAAATGTTTGTTCCAATCGACCACAAAGAATCAGGAGCCATCTAATTCAAAATTTAACCTGGAAACAACTTCTGTTATGTTTCTACTTATTGGGTTTGCAAATTCTGGACAATTATGGTCCTAGCCTTAGCCCTATGCTAAGAGTTATTTTCTAATATAGTAGCAAACTTGAAAAAAAATAATTCTAAATAAAATCATTGGATATTTTTGTTCTACAGGTTGTAATTTATTAAATAATGTACCTCAAACGTTTGTTTTGCAAATTCCCTGTGGCCCCATGGAATGAAAGCTAGATTTCTTGATTTAATATACTTTCCAGGACAAATTGCATTGTTGTGATAAGCCCGTGCAATGTAAATGGGCTCATTCTCAAAACCCCCTATCATCGCACCATGTGGCAGTTTATCGTCTATCATACGTGACCAGCAAAGCCCTTCAGATAATATTTTAGGACTTATTGGCTTAACTATAACAGGTGAAGCTGCAATGAGAAAACATAGTAAATTTTTGTCTTTTTTTTAGTTTCTGTAAATAGCTTGTGCTTGAACACAACTCTCTTGTTAAGCAATGATGCAGTCAAGGTGAAATGTGTTTACACAGTAAAAAATACTAATTCAATTGTGACTTAAAGCTAGGTAGATTATCACCGTCAGGAAACACAACACATAATACACTGACCTGATACCTATAGACACCACATAGCTGGGTCCCTGTCCCTGTACCACTACATATCAACTGACCACAAGGTAATTTTGATTAATTCATTGAAGGATAAAAACCAAACAAAATAAACTATCTTCCCCAATACCCCAACAACTTATGATAACTACAACTCGTATAAAATTTGAATGAAGGATGTCTGGTAGGAATTTAGTCCATGGCATAATAAAATGTTTAATGTGTATCACTGTGTAATATGATTGCTGGTATTATAAAGTTATCTTACTTTCAAATATCCAATCCAATGTTCTAGATTTTGATGTGTTGAAGTGTAAATAACCAATTAAATGGTTTTTATGCATTTTGTGAGATAGGAATGGTAATCTTTCACCAGCCACTCCCAGTAGAATCTTCTCACTGTGCCACGTTAACCAGAATTCTTGAAAATCATGTAAATCTGCATTTATGAAAGGGAATCTATTGCAGCAATCCTCTCCAATCAATAGATCGTAAACTTGGGTTTGGTGACTTAGAATAATCTGGAATAACAGAGATTTATTACAACGATAATATTTCTACCATAGCGATTAACATAGTCCGAACTACATTATAGCTATTTTCGTTTTATTGCACGTAAGGTCTTAAAATAGCTACATTTATGGCCTCGCAGAATAAAAGTTCAAAGTAATCGCTATCATAGTTTTTCTAAATTTAAAAATTGGAAGTAGGACAAGCATCCCATTAAGCAAAAAAAAAAAAAAAAGTTGCGTTTTTGGAGTTTCGACACTGTTAATAGCTTGAGTTGATTTACTTCACAAGAGTCAAATTAGCTGGATTAACAATGGTTAGGTGATTGTGAATATAGCGAGCGATAGCTAGTAACACTCATACACTTATCTAGAATCTAAACAATATAGTAAGTTTAAACAGGTTTATTGTAAATACCTTGTAAAGCTTCAAAGACGAATCAAATTTCGAATAAAAAGTAATTTCCGGACTGCACCTTGGAGAAGCTTTCACTTGAAAATTCAGTGCGCCGCTATCAGCCTTGTAGAGTATACCCTGCTCGGGATATGCTAAACCTAGGTCCACATAAATTAAATTAGAAAATCCATAATTTTAACAAAGTAGGAACTTCAATAACACTTAAAGTAACTTACTTTTACAATCCCCCATGTCTAGATCTAATGAGATTTACATTAACGCGTGTAATATAGTATAAACTAACAACATATAGGAATAACTCTAATTAAAAACAAATTATTTGAACAACAGCTCCGGCTTTGCTTTCCATTTCCATGACATGCGTCACAAAAAGAAAAAACAGCAGGGAGGGATAACCAACGAAACGATACAAGTAGAAATTTACTCGATTTTCTTCTTTCGAGACTGAGTAGTCTTGTTATCGATTCTTTACACAACTGAGTACCGAGTAGGTATCTGTCTGAAATACTCTCAATCTCAATGTTTTGTTTACTCAATATCATTTTATAGTCGTTTAGCAGAAAAACATTTGGAATAACTTATATGTATTATTTGGGTAGCACCACGAAAAATTTTTTGAAATTCTTTTTAACTCGACAGTTGCAGAGCATTTGTTTGGTAACAAATGTAAACAATTTAATTACTTTATATTTTACTCAAAATCGATCGATGTAAGAAAGTATCGATACTTTAAAATCGATCTTGATCTGATGTCGATTTTCGAGGGTTTTACTGATCCGAGTAAAATTATCGATACCTCGGAGGTATCGTTTATCCCCTTGCATTGTTTATTTGTCACTCACTGTCAAGTGTCAAGGCTGGAAGAAAGATAAAAAACATGTGTGGCATGCATAGATTATAGGTTTCATACTTCCATGAGTTCCACGGTGGCATGCATCACATGCATGCATGACACTGACAGATTAAGTACAGAAAAATATATGATAAAGGTGTGGATAAGCCGCGGTCGTCAAAGTGCGGCCCGCCCGCCCCACAGACTACTAAGAGAACCTAGCGGTTCCCGCAACAAAGAAAATAATCTTATGAAATATCTACGATTATTATTCGTAGGTGAATATCAACCTCAATTCCTAATAAAAAATTGCAAAAGCTAAGTTTGTCGTTTGTAATTCGTTATTTTCGTTAATACCAGCAAGAAAAAGGATTGAAAGTAATCGCAATAGTTTAAGATTGTCAGGTGGTTCACGAGTTTTAAATTTTCTTGTCACCAAAAAAAAAATTGACTTGCTTCTCTGACGTTTTCATTGCTAGGTATTCTTTATTTTAAATTCTCGTTATTACCAACGAAATATTTTGCGCTCGCTTCGCTTGCGTTTTCATTTATTTACTTTATTTTCCATTTTCGTTTAGGCTAACCATAATTTCGGGCTCGCTTCTCTCGCACTATTATGACCTTTGTTTTTATTTTTCGTTTTACCAAATAAAAATTGAAACGTCGGGATCTAAAATCCAAAATAAACCGCGATACAATCCGTTAAAAAATAGTTTTATTTCAATTAATTAATGAGTTAATTTTGTTTGTTTTAAATTTCCAAACTACATTTTTGCGCTCGCCTCGCTCGCGCTATAATTTATACTTTGTTTTATAATATTATTTACTTGTTTTTCAATTTTTGGCCAACAATAATTTTTGCCTCACTTTGTTCACATTATTATATCTTGTTTTTATTTTTCATTAAGGTTGAAAACTGTTGAAAATTTCTATTATCAAAAAATTGATTTAAATTTTCTTGCGCTCGCGCTGACATATATCCTTTGTTTTAAAATGTCTATTATTGCCAACAGAATTTTCGCTCTTGTTTCTATCCTTTGTTTTAATTTTTAAATAATTATCAGTTAATTATTCGCGCTCGCTTCACTCGCGATGTGTTTGTCCAATATTTTCAAATTTCGCCTTTGTTTTCGTTGTTACCAACAAATAATTACGCGCTCGCTGCGATCGGGTTTTCGTGTTTTTCCTTTATGACCTATAACCAGAAAAGTGTTATGACCACTGGTATAAATCATTTAAATTGGATATACCCCGAATCTATGGTACCTATAGATACACTTGTTTTTTCTATTCCGTGGATTCAGGGGTATTTGACATGTCAGTGTATTAGATTCTCAGAATAAAGACCCCTCGCCCTGAGTCACAGCAAGGTACATACAAAGAAGATTCGTTAAAGAAGAGGAAACCTCTTAATCATCTGGCTGGTTCTCTAATCTATGTGGCAGTACTGACAAGACAAGATATTTTAAAATTGTCATTCCTAAACATGCAATCTCAGCTAAAATTTAAAAACCAAACTTATCCAATAAATTAATTATTGTATTAAGTAAACGGAACTGTTTCTAGATCTTTTAAAGATATTTTTACCATGGCTTCAACACCGGCCACTGGTTCTGCACCCAACCGTAAGTAGTTATATAGTTTATACTTAGGCCTCATTTATTTAGCTACAGAGAGGCTGGGCGACGTTACGTCGCGTGCGGCGATTTGGCGTCTCGTGACGCGTCGGTCTGCTTATATTACAAGGTTGGCGACTGGCGACTATTTATTAAGACTTTACGACCCACGAATAATTGCCACGACATAGTCAATGTGATTTTGACCGGTAAAGAACATCGTATTCTGTCGTATCGTATCTACCTTCTAGGAGCTGTTTCGTCATAATAATAACCATAAATTACTACTGCGACGTACTCCCATTACACGTCTACTGACCTACGACGTAATCAGTGTGATTAGACCGGCAAAGAATGTCGTATGCATAGTGCTGTATATTAGTGTATATAGCATAACTACTATACGACGCAGTCAATGTAATAGATGTAGTTGCTACGAACTTCTACGACGTAGTCATAATGATTATTACTTAAATTACGACGTAGTGAAGGTAAAGAACGTCGTAGTGGCTACGAGCTGCTACTACGTAATCATAGAACAGTTATTTACTTACACTACGACACGTAGTCAGTGTGATAGATACTAGAAAGGATAAGAACGTCGTAGTTGCTACGATCTGCAAAATCTGCAGTCGTAGTTGCGACGTACACAGTTTTTTACATATTATTTACACTACCACGCGACGTAGTCAGTATGAGTGATACTAGAAAGGTAAAGAACGTCGTAGTTGCTAGGAGTGGTTACGTAATTCATTACATAATGTACTACGACGTAGTCAGGGTGAAATTAGAAAGGCTAAGAATGTCGTAGTTGCTACGAGCTGCTACGACGTAGTCATAGTTCATTACGACTTAATTATGTATATTACGACGTAGTCGACAACACGGCGGTCTTTTAAACGGGTGTTACAAAACTACCCGTAATGCCGAAAGGAGGTTAAATGGAGTCTTATAACGAGTCCATTCACAATATTTAAGAACAGTAGTATGCTCCATGCGCTGTATAGGTATCATACCCCAATAAATAAATAATATTTTTATTTTCACTGATGTGCAATCCCTATTTCTGAAAAATTAAAGAGTAAACTACGCAAAATTTACCTACATTTCTACCAAATTCGCGGAACGACAATATTAAAAAAAAAAAAAATTAAATCAGGATGTTTTTTCATTTCAATAACTTCGCGGATCAATCTTGGTAGGAACCGGTTTTCTTTGACAAGTAGGTACCTGTGTTTTATCAAATCACACACTGCAGACTTCGTAGAGCGTTGATGTTTTACGTCAGCTATGTGTTATTTTACGCGGGCGTATAAACTTACTTTTTTAGCTTTCAGTAAGTATATAGAAGCCTGCTTATGGGTATAGCTAATCTTGTCGGTCACTCCTTTTATGTAAGGAGGAATTGCAGGTTGCCTTTAAAGTGTTGGTGATTTTACGGCGAAGACACAGTGCCCGGAGCTTGTTGTTATGCAATACTTGCTTGACGTGCTAAAGCTCTGCGGTAAGGTGTTCATCATCACAGATCCCGTTGGTTCTCTGAAACAAAGTTTTGCCCAAGGTAGCTAACTGGTTAGGATGGCGGTGCGGATCACCGTTTGGGTATCTATTTGTATGTGTTGGTTTTCTATAAATTGTATGACCTAAAGTATTGTTAGGAATCCTGATTATAAGGATATCTAGAAAAGCTAAGGTGTCATTTGCCTCCAACTCCATTGTGAATTAAATGATATTGTTAATGAAGTTGAGGTGGTTAAGGAAAGTCGATACACTGTCTTTTGGTAAGATGATAAATAAATCGTCTTCGAACCGTTTGTAAAAAGCTGGTATGGTTGGAGCTGTATTTAGGGCCCGCGCCTCAAAGTCTTCTATGCAATTATCGGTGACAAAGGGGGAAACAGGTGAACACATAGCTACTCCATCCAGCTGGACGTAGTATTTTTGGTACCACAGTTGATAACCACTGGTTAGACAATGCTTTAAAATGTCTGTATATTCCTCATGCATATCATTTTCTATGAGTTTCCGTCTAGTGATTTCAATGCAGTCATTAACAGGAAGGTAAGTCAATAATGACTGAACATCAAAAGTAACCATAGTTTCATTGTCAGTAAGCTGAAGGGGTTTTAACTCATCAATAAAATGGTAGGAATCCTTGACGTGTGCTCTCAAGTGTCCTCCGAGTGGTGAGAGTACTTTCACTAGGTGTTGAGCTAATCTGGTAGGAGTGTCGATTTGGTTTACTATTGGACGTAGCGGTTTATGTATTTTAGGTAGGCCATACAGTTCAGGAGGCTCTTAGGATGGTAGGAAGATTACGTTCAGACCTAGTTTTCCGAAGTATCTCTTAATAATATGACTTGTTTCTTATAATATTTTGCTAGTAGGGTCAGTTTTGATGTGTATATATATGCTTTGGTCCAATAATAGATCTTCAATTTTTCGATAATAATCTGACGTATCCATCACAACGTTTGCTTGCAATGACGTTTCCTTTATCAACACGGAGATCAGTTAAATCTGGCCTAGTTCGCAAGGTTTATAATGCTAAGTATTCATCTCTGGTAAGATTCGATTTCGAAGCCCTAGACCGCCTAAGAACCGATGAGATATCTTGGCGAAGGGTTTCCATATCATATATATCATCACTTCTTCATAATAAACGTTATTCTGCTTTGAAAATTGTAGTTGAGTGTGACCTCCTTGTATTGAGGTAGTAAACATTTATGAATGAAAAATAGAAAACCTATTAAAGTAGACAATTACTATGTAAAATTGGTACGTAGGTCTTTCTGGTAAGTAATCTGGTTTCCTGACATGACAGTTTACTAGGTTTGACAAAATTTTCGGCTTTGATAATTAATTATATTTTACGGGGTATTTTGTAACACGTTGTATATCTCCTACGTAATAATAATTGTAGCAGCGAAATGCTTATGTAATAGTATGTAAAGGTACCCAGTCACTAAACAAAGTGCACCTATAACATTGTATAGTCGTCTTTCTAAGCTTTTCTGACGCATTTGTAATTCGTAATGACTATTTTCACAGAACTCATGCCATCGGGACAGCCAGGAAAGTACCCCCCATATCCTCCCTACGCGAGTGACGCGGCGCCTCCATCCCTAGCTGAAGCGATTTACGCTGGTCATGATATACGTTTGAGACATAAGACTACGCCAGTGAAACCGGCTAAACCTCCTCCATTACCAGCTAGACCCAGGTAGTAATATCTTTAGAAAAACTTAAGATATTTTGGCCTCAGATGAAAATTTGAAACTAATGCTATAGGAACGTCAGCTGGTAGGTATGCTATAGACGATAAATAATCCTTCATTCCACCAGCTACCAATCCTTATCCCACTCACCGTTACAACATACACGAGGCTTCATGATACGTCCTTCAAAACATTCCATAATCTATGACGGGATGGTATGATTGACAAAATTTGCACATGGCTTTAGTACTAATTAATTCACTCAAATCACACCGAGACGGCAGCGGCTGGCAACGTAGTGGCAGACAGTTTCAGTGTCACACAAACTTATTTTCATAGTATCGCTTAGACGAAGAAGAAGATAAAGTTTACACTGCTGCCATCTCGGTGTGATTTAAGCCTTAAGGTTACGTATAAACGAGCCATTTTCTGAAAACGGCTCGCTATTCATAATTTTGTACTAATCCGTCACGGTAGATGTGCACTTCTACGTGATCGCGACTGTAGTGCACAGCCGCCAAACATCAGTCGCGAGGCTACAGTTACCGAGATTACGGATCTGGTAGCTCGTTTTTGAAAGTCCTTAACCCAAGTAAGTTAGGTAGTTAGTTCCTTTGTAGTGAGAGTACCCACTGAACATCTGCCGACCTTCGCAAAAGAAGAATTTTGGCCGCAAGGTGTCTTGTTCCGGCGCTTCCAAGATCGGATACCTGACACCACGCCACACACTCACGATGCAGCGTGAAAAAAATATTTTATAATAGCTCCTACTCCGACAGCGGCTTCGCCCGCGTGTATGTCGGTTATCGCGCCAAAACATTACCTTCTTTTTGCGCAGTCGGATAAAAACTATCCTATGTCCTTTTTCGGGTCTCAAACTACCTCCATACCCAATTTCATCTAAATCGGTTCAGTAGTTTAAGCGGGAAAGCGTAACAGACAGACAGAGTTACTTTCGCATTTATAATATTAGTAGGGGGAGGGTTTGTATTTGTTTAAAGTGTTATATTTTACATGGGCCTTGTAGCCTAAAAAAAAGGTACCTATTATTAGGTATTATTATAAGCATTTATTTGAACAGGGGTCCAAAAGCGACAGATGTAAAGATGAAGCGACGCGCAATGCGCGCTCACGCAGTGTGCTTACGTAAACACGGCGCAGTACTTACTGACCGCCTGGAGAAGATGTCGAAGCCGCTTCGTCGGAATGTCATTAACATGTGGAGGGAACGTGCTTACATGTTGGCACCCGAAACAGTTAGTGGGTTTTTTCTATAAGCCACGATCGAGAGCGACATTCATGAATAAAGAGGCTCAAGATGTTGATACCCCGTTAAAGCCTAGTATACCTAAAAAAAGGATTTTTAGGATGACAGAAATAAAACGGAACTAAAGTTTGAGACTTAACTAATGGAATTCACAAACCTTATATTTTAACAAAGTATCCTGCTGGCTCGAGGTTACTTTTAAAAGTATTGATTGATTTAAGAGCGCGGCACAAATTCAATAATTTTTTTTTTAAAAATCGGTCTTTAGTTTGGCTGGCTGTTTTAGGGTGGATAAACGGAGCGACCGAAAAAAATATATTTTCAGAACACAGTCCATAGTAGTTATTGTTAGTAAAATAAAACAAAAAAAAATACAAACTATGTTAGTACAAGAGAACCATACACAAAAAAATAGCCATGAAATAGATAGGTATGGGGAGAATGGACGCACCCACAAACTTATAAGCGGACGTGCAACTCCGTGTATCGCCTGGAAATGGTCACACATCCATTCTATCCGCTATCAAAAAAATGTTGTTCAGAATTCGCTAGAATAAATATAAAACTAATTTCCTGAACCACGCACCAACCAATCAAAATTAGCTATATACCCCGATATCCCACTAACATTTGACGATTACCTACAATTTCATACAATATTTGAACTATGGCTTCTAGTAGGTATCTAGTTGGTGTATCCTGAACGAATTTTATTAGATAGGAAGAGTTGCTTTGTGTATTTGACACAAAAATTCTATGTAGTTTTCAGTTAAAGATAACACTGATTTGTGAGTTGTTACATTATTCTGAATAGCATTTCTAAGCCTTACTAGATAATTTAAAGTAGAGATTTAACAGAAACTTAGTATAAAATACCTTTGTAGATTGCACGATTAAGAGCAATGCTGGATGCAGATGAGCCTTTTAAACCGGATCAGGCTTATGAATATTTTATTAATTTGAAGAAAACTAAAAAGAAATCCACTGCGTAAGTATCTCTATTCGACTTTTCACAAGATGTCATAATTTTTTTATGCTAAAGAAGCTATTGAATTCTAAATAAATAAATAAATATTCTGGGACATCAACATACACGGTCATCTGGTCCCAAGGTAAGCAGAGCTTGTGTTATGGAAACCAGATAAATGGTATATACCATACATATAATACTTTTCTTTTATAAACATATACTTATAATAGATATTTACACCCAGACTCCACACAAACACAAATGTTCATCACTATGTTTGTCTCGGGTGGGAATCGAACCCACGACCTGCGGCGTGAAAAGCAAGTAGGTATCTTACCGACCACGCCACCAGCCCGTCAAATTATGGAATTATGAGAATCTTACTTATTTAGTTATTTGTAATAACTTTTTATAGCACAGCGCGAGTGAAAGAAATTAAGAAAGATATTCTAGCGATGTGTGAAGAGAAACGATTTGTTTGGGCAAGGAACGCCACTATCGCCTTTGCTAGAGGCATACAGCAACGGTTGTCGCGACCCGGACGATTCGCTCTGGCAGATGGGTGAGACCTTTTTTTTAATCGGGGATAAATCCATCATGGATGGGGATCCATGATGAATTTGTCAGGGGGCCGCCCTGCGCCCATACAGGGCGTACGTGGGTCTCCGATTAGGTGTACCTTTGCGCATCTTGGCCAAGTGGTCACGGGATCCAGATGTGACACCGCGACAAGAGATGGGTGAGACCTACTTTTTGTACTGATTTTATTTTTAATAGATTTAGGTAAACTTTGAATACTAGAAATACTAGAAAATTTTAAATATTCTTAGTAACTAGCCGTACCAGGTTTCGGGTGCAAACAATATAATCCCGTCGCATCATCAAGTTAGTTTTACTCAAGTGTAAATTCTATCAATGGAAGTGTTTTAAATACCAAACGGTAAAGTAGTGTTACAATGTATATTATTTACCGACAGGATGGCACGTTTATCGAACATAATTTTGAATGAAATTTGCGGATACATGCACATGAAAACTCCCTCAAGAAGGTCTACGAACCCGAAAGCGAAGTTCATGATGGAGATGTCGGATAAGGTGAGTATCTTCTATTACAAAACATGCCAAAGGGTTCTGACTAAATATGCTTTTTTAACTAGGTACTTATTGATCGCATAAACACGTGTAGGTATGTAATAACAATAAAACAATGTCCGTCTGCTTACCTTTGAAAATAATTTGAATACCTAATCAGGTTGCAGTTTGGATTGATGAGATACTGTCTGAATCAGATGACCGAATGCTGATGATGGACTTCGATGAAGACGAGGGTAAGTTTAATGTATTACAATAGCACATCTGTGAATATCTTGAAGGAACAATTGTCATGATTCCCCGCAGACTACATTGAAACTCAAGGTAAGAAATCGTGCTCTTTGGAATTTTGACAATTGTTCACTGAAAGTTCGTGTTTTAAGCATTTTAATTTCCATTCCGAGAAAATTGTTAGTAAAATTTAAAGACAAATTGAACAATTGTTAAAAAAGTCTTTTTAGGTAACCCGGTGTTAATTTGAACCTCCAAATGGTTTGCAAGACGGTTGGGGATTACTCTAATTGGTTGAAATTTGTGTAAAACTTGAAAATTCTCCCTTTACTTTGGCTACGCTAGATCATTATGCATTGATATGTACCGTTTGTCTTGTAAACTTTAAGGAAGATTGAATTGTGTATAGATAGTAGTGTCGCTCCAATTCTCTCGGAATCTGAAGATCGAAGTGTTACAAACTAAAGGTACGTTTTTATTCCTACAATTAGAAGTACGACAGTACTTCGAAACTGAAGAGATACCTGAAACTGCATCGCCCAGTCCTGCTGGCGTTGCATCGCCTGACCAAGCTGCTGCTTCAAAACCTGATGATGCGTCTGGTACTCAAGCCGGATCTCCACCTGCTACTGGTGATACTGCAGCTGCAACACCAGGAGATAACACGGCTGCAACACCAGGAGAAACCCCTGCTCCAACCCCAGGAGACAGCACTGCGGTAACTCCTGCTGATACAACAGCTCCAACGCCAACGGAAACAGCTGCACAAAGTGAAGCACCTACACCGAAGCCATCCGAGCCCGAAGTTAAAAAATAAAGGTGAGATTAGGTAGTTGATCGAAGCAATCATATTACTTACCAGTTGCTGTGTTACATAACACTTTGAGAAAAGGTACTTTTACCTCTTGTCTAATACGAAAAATATTTTTAGTTTAGTTTAGATTAACGATTTTTTTCATTCTAAATACTGATCTTAACGTGAGAAATAAACATGATTAGGTATGTGAAGAAAGAACTAGGTAGTCTATTGGTGGAACCATTCGTTGACTTGTGAATTTCAGTTAAGTTTTAAATACGAATACGCTCGAATTTTAACGCTAAATAACGTACACCTTATAGAAGATCTGCAATAATCTCAGTTAAATAACTTTAATTTATTTTCAGAGGTATTACTAAGCCTCGAAGACACGGGATTTACAGATGAATTCCTCGACATGATGAGTGAGGTAAGAAACAATGTTTCATGATCCAATAAGTTGTGTAACTACTCAATGGACTTCGGAAATTAATAAAATTCTTTTTTTATAGGTAACAAGATATTTTAAGCGATTCTTGGAATCTACATTGATACGAATTATGTTTCGTCTAGAAATAAGTTCCATTACTTTAGAAGCAGTCTTCGAGTATAGTTACGTTTATAAACCAGCATCAACCGCTCCTACTTGAAATTTGTTATAATCACCCAAAATGTGACCTCGACCTGAACCGGATCTTGTGAATTTGTAACATGTAAAATTAATTAATAGAAAATGTAAAAAAAATAAAGTATTAAGTTCAAAAAAATGGTAAATTTTAATCTCTTACAACTGAACACGGTTGATACCTCTTTAGGTAAGTTTCCATTTATTATTAAGATTTATGTAGCAGAAGATGTTGCTTACTGTCCATCGTGTTCATTTGTATCAGATGGAAAAATATTTTTTTTATTCGGTACTAATTATTGTACATTAATCAGAAAATTTCAATTTTCAGGAGAGTCTTTTGAAGCGTGAGTATAAATACAAATATAAATAAATCTATTTTACTCCAGTAATAATAGTCTCAATATTATCCGTTTTTATTTTCAGCATCACCAGCTTACTTAAAGTTTACAGGTACGTAAATATTTACAATATATTCCTCTATAACTTATTCAAAAATTTCTTCAAAAGCCTTTTCCAAATCTTGTTAAATTAACATACTTTGCATGTAAGTACGTCTAATAAAAAAATTGATTCTAAATAACCAAACTGACACTATTAAATTGTTCTAACAGGGGAGATGCTAAAAGCGTTCCTTTTACTAATGGATGCAATGGAAAAGAAAGGAGATGAAAACTTACTGACTCATGGGAAATTTAATCAGTCTTATGGAGAAGGAGCTCATGTGTAAGAATCAATGTAGATTAATAAAATCCTTTTTGTATAATAATATATTGATTAATAAAACCTTGTAACTTGATGATATGTTATCTATGGCAAGAACTTTTTTTAAAACTTGTACCTTTAAAAAACAATACGTTTCAGACATTTTTTAGCTTTCTAGTAGTATTGCAGTAGCAGACTGCAGTTTACAGTGTCCCCATACTGGGCGCCATATCTAAAAATACAACATCTATAGCCGCATTACCATGATAACTAACGAGGTTTTATAGAGTTATATTCCCATCTACTCAACAAATGACTTTTATTACTGCGAAGCATGTCTTTTGGTCCATTTGGTCCAAGTACGCTTTGATCCTATCTCCATGGTTTTAATAATGTTATTGATACTAGGCTGAAAGAAACTCCGGATCTTGATGCGAAGGATTACAATACCAAGGTAGCAGATGAGGTAAACAAAGCTCTAACTGATACCGCGCAGCCAACAACACCACCTGAGATAGCCCCTCATATGAAAGGTAAAGAAATGCTACAACAACGTCATTAATTATCGTTTGTGTAATATTTAATATACTACCGTATTTTTACTGTTTCAGAAATTGTTGATATTTGTGCCAAATATTTAGCCCAGAACGCAGAATATAATAGTAAGTATCTTCGAGCTTTGTTGACTTTTTATTCTAAAACGAGATTTGGCTGAAAATAGCTAAAAGGTTTGTACTTTTAAAATCTAGATCTGGCAAGGGGTTATATTTTAAGTCAAAAAAACATCTAGTAGAATGACAATATGTAATGTTAGACTAATCCAACCACGAGTCAATTCTTTGCGGTTCTAACATTATTTGAAACTACAGAGGACAAGGGTCCAGCGTTTCGGTTATTGGTACAACAATTGAAGGCTAAACCTGGTGAAAAAATGTATGAAAAGGGTAAATCAAAAAGGACCTTCGGAAAAGCAGCCTCAGAGTAAGTAACAAGACTTTATTACAACATGCTTTAGAAGTAATTAATACGTCTAATAAATGAGCGATTTCAAACAAGGAATTGGAGATTGCAGGCAAGATCTTAGATGAGAGTAACCGTGGATCATTGTCAACGGCATATTATCGAAGGTCCCATATCCAGCAGTGAACCACGCTGATTAATGATGGTTATGATGATGATAAAAAAGTAGTTGTATTACTCTCACTCTATGTTGTTATGTAAATAAATTACATCACAGTTTAGAGAACGCAAAAGGACTTGAAAATGATCACGATGACCCGAACTTGTCTCAAGAAATCCATTCGAAAATGTCTGGTGCAGTGGCGTCGTCTACGCCAGCTGAGCTAAAGGATGACATGGCAGGTAAGAATATACTACCTGCTACAAGTAATGCAAACGACAAATTACCATAGCCACAGGTGTTTTAGAAAATATTCGTGATGAAGAAATAAAGAAGGAATAATATAGCATAAGAAGTCATCTTGCAGGTTATCTGTGAGGTTGGTGCGAGGAGTTATGATGTCAACACGGTTACACTAAGCTATTTTTTTACATGTACGAGTATTGTCACCGACACCATTGAAACACACCACTAGGGTCGCAAAATATTTGTAATAACCATACCACAATCCTTTTCCTAGAAGCAAATAAAATCTGCATGACATTATCTATGCGATGTTGTGGTCTGGAGATGGGCGGTGAGTAAATACTGTTTTAGTATTTACTGAGTAAATAGTAAAAACTGAGTATTTACTCATTTCTACTCAGTATTTACTGTAAAGCATGAGTAAATACTATTGACAATAGTGGAGTGTCTTTTTTGCGAACTGACTGCTATGCCGGAGGTCGGGGGTGCGATTCCCGCCCCGAACAAATCTTTTTGTGATGAGCATGATGGTTTGTTTTAGGTCTGGGTTAAAATTTATCTATAAATAACGGACCCGGTTGATGTCGTCCTGCCCGGTAAAGCAGTGCCATCTACCGGGTCTCAGACCTACCTAACAACCACCCAAATATAACCACGGCAGTTTAAGTCATGAGTACTAATTGCTTTTCCTTCGGCTTTCCTTCTATAATATCTCGCCCAGTTTTCGGCTGTGACTTTTTCTTTCGGATAACTTCTGTCTTTCTAATTTTCCTTTCCCAATTTCTTATTTTTATCTTTTTTTCTTAAAAAACAATCTCGTACTTCAAGAAATATTCTAAAAACAGAATTAGCGAAAGCAGCCCTTCACGCGTGATGGCGTGACCAAGGGAAATAGGGATTCAATTTTATATAAATAGATAGATTAGTGACCGACCAAAAGTTCGATCGATCGAGTGACGATCTGCGAAAGATAATCGGCAAGCCGATAACAGGGTGAAATGAATTGTATTGGTAGAGATCTATGTCCAACCGTAGACTGCAATAGGCCGATGATGATGATGAACCACCAAAACAACTTATACTATGTGTGACCTTCAGTTACTTTGACTTTTTTTTTATCCTAAAATAGGGTTGCGCTTAACCACAACTTGCCTGATGTGAAACAATGATGCAGTCTACGATGGAACGCGCTTACCCAGTAAATACCGGTTCACTCGTGACTTGAAAACCGGGAGATCATAGCTATTGGAACACATAGATGCCGGCAACGGATTCCACAATTTGGCAGTTCGCACAATGTGCGTACCCGTGGAATTTCCACCATATAACGATGGCGCATAGCCGTACCTCTACTTGACCGATGGAAGAACGGGGATGGGGGAATAAGATTGTGTAATTCCAACGCACACTCTCCGAAGTGTATCTGGTAAAAGACCGAAAGACTAGGAACTATGCGGCGATGCTCGAGACTTTTCAATTTAGCCTTGACGAGGGATTCGTTGCCAATAAGCTTCTTGGCTCGCCTTACTATAGACTCTAACGCCTCGTGTTGGTATTTAGCTGACACAACCCAAAGATGCGAGCAGTACATGCATGAACGAACTTGTGCTTCGTATAGCTCGAGCATCTGTTTCGGCCTGAAGTACTGACGCAGCTTCGCGAGGACACCTAGCTTTTTGGCAGCTAGTTGGGCCATGGACTCAATGTACGGGCCAAATGAGGGTCGAAGTCATATTGACGCCAAGAAGCTCAAGGTGGTCTGTAATAGTCACGTATACACCTTGAAAAGTAGGAGCCAATTGAATTGGCCTTTTTTTAGCAGAGAATAGACACGCCTGGGTTTTAGCAGCATTAAACTTGACTAGATTGGCGTCACCCCAGTCGGAAACAGCTTTAAGAGACAAGTTTAAGCGCTCAACCATGGCTTCTCTAAGGGACTAGATCTCAGCCGTACTGGCAAGTGGACTAGACATATAGCTCTCTACAACTGTGCTATGTTAAAACGTAGTTCATTCCATTTCCTAGCCAGCTTCAGCCACTTCTTTTATTAAAGGGAAATGTCTCTAGCATCTCCTCGCCCTGGACAGACACGGGGGGCGTGGTACTCCTGTTTGTAGCAAGGGTAAGCAAGACCCAGCAAGGTTTCCAGCTCTAAGCAGCTAAGCCCGGTTCACCCCCTAAAATCTTTGGCAGTGGGCTAACCCGCCGGCCAGCATCTGAAGCTGCGGAGCGGGACGATGTTTGCCACCCTCTCTTGTTTCCCAGCCATCGCGACCAGTCTATGACGGCCACATCGGGCACTTGGTCAGCGTATGCAGCTCCATGCCCTTCAGCCCCGAACTGGTGGCACTCGGGTGACTTCTCCCGTCCGAGGTGATTTAGGTATCTAATTGCAAAAACTCCCATGCATAGCCTGTAAGTGCCTGCGTCGTTCATAAGTCGAGGGTCACTTGGAGAGGATGGACCTTGCTCTGCCTCAGCTACCTCGCCTCGCCCTTTTCCGCATACCGCGTAAGGTCTATCTAATTATTTCGGAAAGGTAGGTTTCTAGTTCTTAGTATACCTACTATTAGAAAAAGAAAATAATATATTTGTTGCATACTTTAATTATTGTTACTTTGTCATTTTAAAATATTTGCGCGCGTGTGTGTGTGTGTGTGTTAAAATTAGATTTACCTACTTTATCGAATCGGTTAATCAGTTGGTCTAATTCAGGACTCTATGATAGTTCAATTAAAATAATTTGCTCTATTCCTTTAAGTAAGTACCTATGCCTACAGAATCAATAAATCAGAATAGGATCCGTAAGAATAAGCCAAATTCAAAATGGATTTACAACGTAAACTCACACGAGCGCACTCTACGACTGAGGAACACGAATAAGCATGTCCTTGATGTTTGTTTGATTTTGCCTCTCATTCTATTATTTTCTAACTTCATTCAAAAAAGTGACAGAGAAACTAATAGCAAGTCGTATACCTTCTATTGTTTTATGCGAAACATTATATCCCTTCAATGTAAAACAAAGAAACCTTACATATGTAGCCCCTTAGTGGGGTTGGTGATATGGACTTTAGTGTGTTATAATTATTTCATATTTTTGGGTACGAAATTATCAAATTTAAGCAATACCTAGCTAACTTATCTATTTTCAAGCACATTTCCAACTAGGTACTAAGAAAAATTACAAGGAAAAGTTACATTGGTTCGGCATTTGTATGAATTAGCTAAAGAAATTAAATCCTTAGCGGGTCCTATCCTCAATGGGTCGTATTTTCTATGTCAAGCTCCTGGAAAGAACCAATTAATGTGATAAAAAATGAAAAAAAAGTATTTACTGTCGATTTTTAGTAAATACTCAGTATAAAATAGTATTTACTCAGTATTTACTCACGTGACAGTATTTACTGAGTCTTTACCCATCACTAGGTCTGACTAATGACAAATACCTCATTGATATTAAGTAGTACAGTGTGGTTAATAAAACTGTATAATAAAAAAGACTGCCCTGCTGGGTGTTAGGATGTCGGCACTATACGAACTATTGTGTAGTATTCACATATTTTTTCAGATACTTTGGATTTGTGTTCAAAATACTTATCAGAAAAGGCTGTTGACGAGAGTAAGTTCAGTGACTGCTACTTTATACGAAGACGTGTTCATATGTTCCAATTTTGAATTAAGAATTACTTTTAAATTTAAAACAATATTTTAGATGAACGTGGACCGGCATTCGATTTGCTAATCAAGGAATTAGAGAAACGTGGATCAGACAAATTCAGTTCATACCCTGCACTTGATAATAAGCATGCGGCAGCTTATACGTGTGTATATTGTACCTACATCTATAAATAATATTTATATTCATATAGAGCGCGTTGTGCATGTAGTCTCAGTAAGGGATTGCGATTTGAATTACCCTGCTTTTCTTTGGTTTTGGTTACTATAAATTAAAACATGCTTGGCAAATCGCTTCTTCGAATAATTAGTAACTCATTTCAAGTAATTCTGAGATCCAAATTATTTTCCAGGTTACAATCAGCTCCTGGCCTCTCAGGCGTGACTCCAGACCCCAGCACTATGCCACAGTTCCAGGAGACACTCCATAAAGCCGTGGATCTTGCCACGCCTAAAGAATTGGCAAAAGATATGGACGGTAAAGCGAATAATTATATGGTTTGGTACACAGGTCACGAAACTCATATAAGCTTCAAGGGCTTTGCAGTCACAATTTTGTTAAGCTCTTCAGATTTTACCGCTCAGAATGTTGTATAGGTATGTTTTGAGCCGCAAAGAAAATAATTTGTTTTGATTCTAATTGTTTTTTTTATTACAGAGGTTGTTGATCGTAGCGCAGGCTATTTGTCTGCATTTGTACGTGATAGAGGTAAAACTGCATTTTTAATGTGAATCTTTGAGCAAAAGTTACCTAATGGGAAAATTATAGATTTCGATAGATAGCACTTAGTTTTCGCTTCGAGCGTAATTCACTAAAAAAATCATTAAAAAAGATACGGCACCTATATATAGTCTAATTAGAACAAAGCTGAAAGACTACAAAAACAAAATTCATAAAAATAAATATATAAAACAAAACATCAGATTACCTTTTTGCTCAATGACTCACCTGAAATTATCATTGGTGTAAAGTTTAATAGAAAATAATAGACTGCAATTAACTATCTTGTTCTATGTCTAGATGCCGCAGTGCAACAATTGCTCGAAATGATGAAGAAAAATCCAACGAAAGAATTAGCAAAACGAAATAACTACAACATGAATTACGATACTGGTGCACAAGAGTATGAACACACCTGCAATATTTATATTAAAGTACAGTTAAAATACGCTTCGTTGTGGCAATTCTTTACAGTATAGAATATTTTTAGGGTTGAAACTGCGCCTAATTTAGTTCCGTATCTCCCGATCAAAGATATAGCAGACGAAGGCAAAATGAAGCTAACTAAAGACATGGAGTCCCGCACTCCAGCAAATCTCCAGATTGCCATGAAAGGTAACATTTTCATTTTTAACTTATTAAATATTTTTTACCCATCAAGATTATTTGTTCTCCAAAATAGGTCTTTGTTCTGCATGGGACTGTAGCTAAAAATTTACGCTCTTATTCATAAACTTCATATAAGCTTATAGTAGCTAATATAGGATTAAAACTCGTTTGTCTTTCTATGTCTTTTTGACATTTATGTTTACTAGTAAGAGAGAGACAACATCTATTTTATCAAAGGAGCCTTATAAGATTTTTATGAATAAGACTGTAATCCAGAGGTTACAGTAACTTATAATGAGCTTATAAGACGTTTAAAAAGGTTATAGCTTAAATAGGTTTATAATTCGTTATCTTTGTCTGTCACCTTGACATTTATACTATTAAGAAAGAGGCAAAAGTCCATTGTAACTAAAGAGTCTTATAAGGTTTTTATGAGTAAGACCGTAAGAATATACGTATAAAATTTTTTGGTTTGTTAATTATAGCGTCATAGGACGCCTATGTTTTGTAACAAACCTTTTTTAAGCATCTATCCCTACTTCCCTACTAATATTATAAATGCGAAAGTAACTCTGTCTGTCTGATTTGGATGAAATTGGATATGGAGGTAGTTTGAGACCCGAGAAAAGACATAGGATAGTTTTTATCCGACTGCGCAAAAAGAAGGTAATGTTTTGGCGCGATAACCGACATACACGCGGGCGAAGCCGCTGTCGGAAAGCTAGTAGTTACATAATTAAACTTTACACGGTCAGAATTAGCCGAATTATTCTTGCAGAAGCCATAGTTAAAATATAGTAATAATAACATATTAAACTGTTACAGCACTAATTCAAGACGTTGCAAAATACTTGTCTCAGTCCATCGCTATGAGAAGTAAGTGTTGTCAAAAATATCTTCCTAACCCCTAGTTTACACAGTCTACATGCACGAGAAAACATGTTGCAAGCACTATCTATCTCTATCGTTTAGAGATGAGCAGAAGGAGATAAGACTATGCTTGTATCATTTTTGTTGTGCAGTACAAACGTCCAGTAAATAAAGACTGTTTTATCAAAGAGAGTCTGGACTCCGATTCTCGCGGTGTAAATATTTATCCGGAACTCGACATGTGTTCAATCAACATTCCCTATTTTTTTATTTTTTTTTGACATACCCAAGTATAATTGGGTATGCGTTTTTTCGACATATAGGTATGTCGAAAAAACGCGAGAATTGGAGTCCGCTTTGTTGTTCTATAACCTAGATAGCCTCAAAATATTGTAATTCGAGTTTAGCGTAAAATATAGGAAGTACTTTTAAAAAAGTCTTATCTTACACGATATACTTATACCGAGACTAAACGATTTTATATTCCCTATACGTATTCGGAGAAACGAAACTCACCACCCAAGCTACCTATTGTTATGTCAGTTTCGTCTTCGTAAATTTGGATAACAACCTAGTTTAAATTAATTAATGAGCTTGTCTTTCAGGGTAATTTGTGTATCTTATGTGTAGTAACACTTATTGAAATATTTACTCAGTTTCATTGTCAAGGTGGCATTGCGGGAGAACGATACCCTTTGAACTTGTTGGCGGCAGTTAAAAGCTCTTTGGGGACAAGACCTCTGTACAAATATAAAGTGTATGGACAGTCGTACGGTGACGCTGCTAAGGAGTACGTAATTATCTTAAACCCTCTTTAGTTAAAATGGACTTTGTCTCTTTCTTACTAGTGTAAATGTCATGATGACAGACAAAGATAAACGAATTATAAACCTATATTAGCTATAATGAGCTTATAAGACGTTTATGAATACGGGGGTAATCCTATTACTTTAAACAAGCAATTCTTGTCAAAAATATCATCTATCTGACTACCTACCTTGTTTTTCTGACGGTCCAAACTATTATTACAAGTATAAGCCTCCATTTTAGATGCGTCGTTGTTCTAAATAAATACCTGTCTACCCATTTTGTAATCATAAGTATCTTTACGCAAATAAGTAAAATAATGAAAATTTGGATAAATGAAATTCAGCATTTACTTTTTCTCTGCTTTATAGATTTACTATACCCTAACTATTATTCCGTTAGGATGAAGTTGTGGGCTGGAGAGCCCCTTGTCGAGTTTGTTTGTATTTATGTTCGCGATAATTTCAATAACTGCTGAACGGATTACACCAATGGACAGAGTTTTACAGAAAGGAAGCTTTGTGCATTAAATATGTTTGCCTCTGGAGCTTAGCCCTGGGCACAGGTTTAAATCCCACGCTGGACCTGAAAGAGTGTTGAAACTTTTCTGAATTCTCAGGACTATTCCAGAGTCAGGAAGTTGGTGAAGCCGACTGTCTTGCGTCCTATCTTTCACCGGTCGTATCGTTCAAGCCATCCTACCTGACGTTGACTTGTGTTCTATAATACCTCCCGCGTCCCTGGCAGCTTTGGCTTGCCGCGTCGTGTCATAGCTGCAATAACGGCTAGGAGAGATATTTTTGTGGGCCGGCCGTTGGCGTGGTAGGTAGCTTGCTTTCCACGCTGCAGGTCGTGGGTTCGATTCCCACTAAGGTAGGCATATATTTACAAAAGAAATAGTATACATATAGTAGTAGGTATTATATGTATAGTATATCATTAATCTGGTTTTCATAACACAAGCTCTGCTTAGTATGGGAATGGGATCAGATGACCGTGTGTGTTAATGCCCCAGATTATTTTATTATTATTATTAGTAACGGATAGGAAAGATTATATATAAATTTGCTTATTAAATAGATTACGTCAAGCTGGCCCTTTGAATACACCCAACACTGAATCGACGATGCAGCTTAAAGAAACCATAGCAACTGAGATGAAACGCGGCGTACCCACCCTCCTCGCGCCTACGGTCACTGCTGATCTACAATGTAATCATTTTCACTTCACTTCAATTCAACCCTTCTTTAGTGTCCTATTGCTAGACACTAAAGAAGGGTTGCATGCGGGTCTTTTCTTAACTGTATTACGAGTTGGAGTTTGGCCTTAATTCACACACACGCTGGCCAAGGCATGTTGGTGAATGTCAGATATCGTCGAATGATTAGTTCTTAGACATACCGGTCTTCACCGATATCGGTGTTGTTTGCGTTTTCGCAAATGTAATATGCGAGCAAAGCAAGTGCGTATTTTTTTGTAGGCAATCAAGAAATCGAAACCGCAAGCGAAGCGCCAAACTTACGCTAGTTAGTAAAAAGTAGCCAATGTCCTATACCGGGCTATAATCTATCTCTGTGCTAAATCCGTCCAAATACGTTGGTCGATTTTAAACGTATTTATTTCCTTTGTTATGGCGAAACAAATTAAACTTTACTCAGTATTCGATGGAACTAATATAGAGCTAAATTCCTGGACCACGCACGCATCTCCGACAGGGGATACCGCTGGGTGTAGACGTATTGCTATTAAAATCTATAAATCATATAGAATAACCATATATTAGTTATCTTTAAAATAGCCGATTCATTACTAAACTCTACAATTTGAAGGTATCCTGCTCCCTAAACAAAAAAATGTCTTCTCTTTATACAATTGAAGAGTCCCGTGATGTTGAAGTAGTTGGACTACTAAAACCTTATAGATTAACTTGCCTAGCTGATGGCACGAGGCATGATGCCTCGACTTCCAAAACAACAGGGGTGAGGTATGATCATAAATAGTATTTTTTAAGTCACCTATTTCTTTTTAGCGACAATGTCGGACGCTGCCGGTCATTTAGCTGTCATAGGAACTGAGAAAGGTAAATATTTTTAATTTGTTCACTTAACACGTTGACGCGAACATATTATTACCGCACCTCTATGCATTACCTCTACACCATTTTTTCATACAAACGGGAGTGTTGTCTAATGACATTGTGCAAATTATTAGTGACAAGCGAAATTACTATAAAAATCAAAAACCCGACTGCGTCATCTGCCAACTTAATTGAATCACCTCAAACTCGACACGGGCAGAATAGTCAAGGTGTTAAACATGCTTATCCAAATTATGTAAAATATAATTATTCTTGTCTTAACTTTTTTAAGTTAAGACAAGAAATTATATTTTATGCTTTATGAGTTAAAAAGTTTTTATTATCTGCCTACTATACTGTACCATAACGTATGGAACCTAAACATAGCCTGGCGAAAAGTGTGTGATATTCCCCACTGCCTACACCTTCGAGTAAATCAGGCGTGATGTAATGTAATTTTCAGGAGAAGCGTTGACTCACTTAGTGGATTTAATGAAAACTAAAGGCGACGCTAATCTCGCAGAATTGCAAGGATACCCTCAAAGTTATAAAGATGCTGCGAGAAGGTAAGCCTATGTGAAATAAAACCCAGGAATAATTTTAATCAAATTGAGATCCTATAGAATAAAAGCTTGCTCCAAATTTAAACAGGAAGTTTGTAATGTCTTTGGTTAGACTGGTCGTTAACCAGAGCTTCATAGGCATACATCTACGCAGATACGTACTACGTGCGGTAGGACCTTTAATAAATATATCAGCTGTTTCGTTACAACGTACCTATGTATTTAAAATAAATAAAGTAATTGTTAAAAACAATAAATTGAGATAGATGAACTAATTGAACAACATAAGTTGCAAAACAAAAATAGAAGCTTAGCCAAATGCTCCACTTACCTAAGTTTTCCATTTTTATATTAATATCCTTTGGACCAGCTACATTCTTAATACCATCAACCCATTGCTGTTAACTGTCTTCCTATATTTCTTTTGCATTATATGGTACGCATTCGCTTAACGAGATCTGATTGATGGCTTTATTATGAACCTAATTCGACTTTAATTCACTTTTTAGAGTCGAAAACACAGATAGTTTGACAAATGAAAAAGTAGCAAAAGCTCCATACGAAAATGTTAAAGGGAAATTAACAACGTTGAGTGATGAAAAACCTGATGAAAAATACGCAGCTGTGATGCCAGGTAGGTGATCAGTTGCCTAATTCACGTAATTAAATAAGTTCAGTTGCAGTGCAGTTGCAGTTAAGTTCGATCAAAACAGCCCTTTGAAAACCGCTGTCAGGTACGCTCGCGCTAGTTTGCATCACGCGAGCACTTTAGCTTACCTGTGTGTTTATGACAGTTATAAGAAAACCATTTTGCACTAAAACGTAAACTTGATTGCAACTGCAACTTGATCGGTGCATCAAGAAATTACGTGAAATAGCCTACCGGTGGCTATCTAGATGATAGCATTACTGAAAGAGATGGTGCTCTTTAATATGTAGGTCGTGGTAACTTTTCAGCAACAAATAGTAGTATATGCCTCGTTAGTCCAACAGCAAGCGTGTTTGCCAATTAACGACAAGGTTCCAGGTCGACTATTTGCCATATTTCTAATATATTTAGAAAAATCTTAATAGTAGCACGAAGTTGGAAACTGTGCCGGATGAAGTAATACTCTCACGCCCATTACGTATGAGACCTTAACATAGCCGCCAAAATGTGGATTATATTCACGTCAGTCTACACCTTCGGGTAGCGCCTGTATATGCCTTTTTTTTGTTGGGACTTAAGCACCGCAATCCCGCCTCTGCTATTCCTGTAAGCCATGATCAAAAGCGGTGCCGTGAAGAGACTCGAGATTTGAACCCGGCCAAGTCCCGGGATAACTAAACAGCTTTGGATCCCGTAAGAATTTAATCAGAAAGATAATAGGCGAAGTTGGAAAGTTAGAGTATTCACTTCCCTCGAGGCAAAGCGGGAGACAGCATAGAGAAAGAGGTTTAAATTCCCTCATCAAAATGTACTTAGCACCACAGGTAACCTAATCTAAGGGGACCTATCATAGCTGGTGCCTGTAATAATTATTACAACATCGTTTGAACGGATAGAAATTCTATATGCCTATAAATGTAATGTAATTAATAGCAAATTTATTATTTATCTATTTCTGCAGGTATAATAGATGACGCGTCGAAGTTTCTAGCTTCGCCCATGCCTGACAGTAAGTGCAAGTTAACTTCAATAGATCTTTGTTTTGAGCCCGATTCCCACGAATCAGTGACCAATGATATTGACAAGAATTAGATATCTCCTGTTACAAATACGCACACCTTACCAGGATCTTCTAACAATCCAGTCAATCCGTTGTATATATTTTAAAAATTTGTCCACTCTATCTGAAGAACTCTTTCATGGGAATCTGGCTTAGTGTTGTTGAGCCACTCAATGACATTAGTAGGTTACAAAGTCTTTTCAACTGTTCACTCTAGCGGACGAGGATAAGCGTCGCGTCTTAAACGATCTGATGAGTCGCAAACAAGAGGAGTTGTTGGGTCAACAAGGCATTTACAAGATGACGTATAAAGAAGGTGGAGACGAGTTAGTATTACGATAAGTATACCTACAGTTATAGCCACACTTACCTTACACAATACACATTACATTAATTAATATTGTGAATCATGCAACTGTTTGCCAGGAGTCTAAGCTCATGCTACCACTAGAGACTAGTGCATACTGAATGCTAAGTTGGACTTACGGGATTATCACGGCCCTAATTCACCTAATTTGTTGACGCGCCAATCAATTTGCGGTGCAGTTGCAATTAAGTTTTCGTCTTAGTGCAAAATGGTATTCATATCTAGTATCAAGCGCTCGCGTGACATGAACTTGACGCGAGCGTATGTGACAACGGTAGTCAAAATTACGAGAGTACGAAAAAGGCTGTTTTGATCGAAACTTAACTTCAACTGCACTGCAACTGAACTTAATTAAGTGAATTAGTCTACAGGTCGTTTTGATTTACAAGTAGGTAATAATGCTTGTGTTAATCATAAATTAATTGTGAAACATTTTAGATTAATGAATGCTCCTACCGGTGCCACAGTGGGTTCAGAAAAGGATCATCAAGATATGAAGAAAAATGTAGATTCTGTCATTCCTAATCAGAAAATGCAAGAATTGTTGAAAGGTTTGGTTATTTTGAGGATGTAATTAATTTAAGCTTTTTGCGGAGGGGATTGCGTGTTTGCTTCTAGCCGTTGAGGTTGCGGGTTCAAGTCCTGCCAGTCCAAATAGAGAGTTAGGACTTTCCTCATCTCTCCGCCATCCATGGGCAAGTTGGTAGTGTGACAACCCTGTACCGCAGAGAGGACGTTAAGCCATCGGTCTTATCCTCGACCTCGTATTGATCACTCTGCAGCGCACTCATAGTGTAAAAGTTTGCGCCCAAACTTTTACACTATGAAATTTCCCATGTCAGCTGATTGGCCGGCTAAGAGAAATTATATGAATTTAGTAATGTAAGTATTTAAAATTTCAGATCCTGCAAACGAAGGAGCTGTACATTTAGCAGATGTTATTAAAGCAAGAGGTTTGTTACTAGTATTTCCTTTTAACTTTTATATCTCACCGTTATTGTTTTTATCCTATAGGTCTTTTATCTAATAGGCTTGCGCTTGACCACGACTTGTCTGTTGTTAAGTAATGATGCAGTCTACTATGAAACGCGCTTAACCAGTAAATACCGATTCACTCGTGACTCGAAGACTGGCAGATTATAGCTATCGGGAAACAGAGATGCCGGCAGCAAATTCCAAAACTTGGCAGTTCACACAGTAAAGGTGGATGCAAAGCACTTTGTGTGTACCTACCCGTGAAATATCCACCAATTTCAATTTCTTGTTCGAGTTTTTGAATGGAGGCCACGAATCGGCAAACGTAGCGTAGGGCGACCTACTATTAGGTGGAGTGACGATCTCCTAAGGCGGCCGGCAAGGACTGGATGAGTACCTAAATATCGCCGATCGTGCTCAGTGGCGTGCTTTAGGAGAGGCCTATGTCTAGCAGTCGATTGGAATAGGCTGATGATGATAATAATAATAATAATGGAACTCTATAATAGGCTTAAAAGATTGCATGTAAATTATCACAAAGCTGTAGATTCAAAAAAAAAGTTTTAAGAGTTTTCTCTAACGTAAATTTGTTTCTTACAGGGAAAGCGTTTGAAGAAATACAATCAAAGTTGAAGGCTGAAAAAGAAAAGGAATTATTAAAAGTTGGAAAATTCGATAAAACACACGCGGGAGGAGCTGATATGTAAGTACATTACTGTTTATTATTTTGTCCATAATATAAGTTATAATACTGAATAGATGCACTTAGGTACATGTCACTAGAGTACACTAGATAAGCTCATTTTATCACTGTTTAATATGAAGCAAGTTGTAGTCAAACGCAAGCCTGCGTAAGAATAAAAAGAAAATAACTAGACTACATAATTGGAAGAAATGCGTAAAGTACAATACGCATGATTCCAGGGTTTGTACCCTAATTAAAACTTTATTTGGTCCGTCGCGTAATACTGGCGGGTGTTAATATTTTCTTTTTTCACGAATTGTTAAAAAAACTAATTTCGTGTCCTTTCCAGGTTAAAAGCCGCTACCAACTTTGGCGACCAACGCCCGTCGCCGGTATTACAGGAAATTGTCGCTGATCGGATTAACGCCCTGCCTATATCAACAACAAAGGATAAAATGGCCGAAGCAACTATGGAAGGTAACATACAGTTTACTAAGAAACTTACGATCTAATCATATTAAACTTTATAAATATCTAAATTTTACACAACTACAAATCTAAATTTTCAAACAAATCTTAACACACTAAACACGCCAGAATCCACCATCAGTTTATTGTTAGGTACCTGGTCTGAGTGGTAGGTAGGTACCACCCGGAGGCCACGTGTATTCAAATCGAAGATTACTCCCACAGTGGAATGTGACTCAGTCCCCAGAATCCGTGTGTTTGCGGAGGTGACTGGAGGATCGGGTGGTAGTGACCCTCTAGTGTAAAGGGAAGGTCTTCCACCGGGCGAGTTGTAATGCCCGGCGACCGCGGTATTCCGTCCCACTGTTCTTGTCGGGAAGTTGTATATATGCTAATCGTCGGCGAAACTTTGCTTGTGCGATTCAGGATTGCTATGTCATGTCTCTTGAGTGGCGTGAGGTATGTGACGCCACATGTTCCTTAAATTATTTGGTCATGTGATTAGGGATCTTTTAAATATATATCTACTAGCTGCCCTAGCAAACTTCATACCACGTAATTATTAATAGTGGTTGGTGATAGAAGGGTGATAATTTAGGGTTGTGTGTTTTTTTAATGCCACATTATACAAAAATAAAAACAAATAATTTCGGACTAATATAAAAAAAAATTAGGTGTGAACAACCCTTATCACGGGTATGAAAAATAAATAGCAGCCAATTCTCAGACCTACTGAATACGCATATAAAATTTGATAAAAATCGGTATAGCCGTTTCGGAGGAGTTAGATAGATACCTATTTAAATTAGATCGGATAGTGTTTCCTCAACTTACTTACTGTACCTAGAAATTTAATACCCAAGTAATCTCGTAAAATAATTACCATTAGATAATATAATCTTTTGCACTAAAGAAGCCAATAGTTTAAAAACCCATTTTTTTTTCACTGTTCTCAGACGCAAAAAGAATCGCTACTGATTACATCGCAGGAGTTGCTACTAAAGAAAGTAAGTGAATATTTTATTTTATACATTTACGTACTCATTAGGTACGTATATTATAGATTTTCTTTGAATTTTCTGATTAAATTCGTGCGGGGCACAAAACGTTTTATATGTCCTAACAGGGAACTTGACCTATCAGGGGAACTTGATCCTGGTTTTCAGGTAGTTAGCAAAGGTAGAATTTTTGGTGGTAGTAAGTACCAAAAAAAAAATTATCTACTTAATTACATGATTGCGTATTATTGATAATACGAGTAGTTTAATGTAAGATAGATGTAGGTAAAGAAAGTCAAAATATAGGTAAATAAAATCATTAATATCAGGGCCCTCGTACACTAAGACGAATAGAGTATTCGCTTCAGAGACTAAGGGCACATGCATTCTATAGAACTCTTTATCTAAGAGTCAGGGGACGCAAAGGTACCCTTCAAGGGCGCTTACGTGTCCGCTGCATACTTACTACGCAGGGCGAAAGGGTACCAATATTTTATCTCGCTCCAACATAAAACACTTAGTAGAACTGATTGACGTTCCATTCTAGGAAGGATTTCGAGAATTGCCCCTCAAAGGGGCAACAACAGCTCAATAAAACATGCTGCAGCTTAGATGTGTTCTATCAAAATGTTCGTGGTCTTAAAACAAAACTGCGCACGTGGCGACATAATGTATTACTCCTCGAACACAATCTAGTAGCTGCCACTGAAACTTTCCTAGATAATTCGGTTAAAGATGCTGAAATTGCACCTGATGGTTGGAGCGTGTTACGACGTGATAGATGCACTCCTTGTGGGGGCGTGCTCCTAACTGCCCGAGCTCCCATTACGCTACGTCGATGCATTGAATTAGAGACAGAGTGCGGCGAGGATCTTTGGGCTCATTTTTCGTGGCATAGTCGTAATATCTATGTTTGTGTAGTGTATATTAAACCTAGTGCTAGTGATTCTGAATACATGCATTGGTTTTGTAAGGTTGAAAGCCTTATATATGATCTCAAAGGCATAGTCATGATTTATGGTGACTTAAATCTAAACAGCGCATCTGTAAATATTAATAATTATTACCTATATTTTTTATCTTACTGTAATTTGGTTGAGAAGAATGTCGTGGTGAATTTGCATGGCGGTATGCTTGACGTTGTTTTGGTAAGGGAGAGCATTGACATAACGGAAGTCAACGTGACCTCTTCAGATGGTTTAGTCTCTCTTGACGCGTACCATCCTGCTCTTTACGCTAATATAAAGATCGTTAGCGCCCGTCACCTTGACCATACTGAGCCGAGTAATATAGTACCCAATAGAGATTGGAACTTTAACAAAGGTGATTATGAATTACTTTATAAAAAAATTTCATCTACATCATGGCATGACTTATATAAATTGAACGATGCTACTCTCAGTGCAAAGTATTTTTATGATACTATTTATAAAATATTCGATCTGTGCTTTCCTAAAAAGAGTCGTGCTAAATCTAAAAATATACGGTACCCAGTCTGGTTTACAAAAGATATAATTTATGATATCAAGCTTAAGTTAAAATTACACAGTATTTGGAAAAAAACAAAATCTGAGTTAGACTATAAACAATTTTCTGATTTGAGGCTAAGTTTAAAAATAAAAATCTCACTTGCTTACAATTCTTACATAGCTCGTTGCGAACAAAGTATCAAAACCCACCCTCGAGGTTTTTGGCAACATATATCTAGTCTGCGGTCAAAAGGTGGTTTTGAGCCGAACGTTGACTACAAAGGCATTAGTGTCAGTGGTACGCTAGCAGCTGATGCCTTCGCGGACTTTTTCTCCAGTGTTTTTCTGTCTGACCCACCTAAGCTAAATACTGATAATCTAACTAATGTTAACTCCGTCTCAACAAATAATTATATCCACATAAATAAAATTACTCCCAGTGATGTCGCTATAGCAATCCGCAATCTTAAGCTAAATAGTTCAGTGGGTCCTGATGGAATCCCTTCGTGGTTCATTAAACAAGCACGTAAGTTCCTCATTTATCCTCTCTGTTACATTTTTAACTTATCAATAAATACTGGTCAATATCCATCACAATGGAAAATATCTAGAGTAACTCCCATACCTAAAACTTCTAATAAGACTGCAGTTGAAGAGTTTCGCCCCATTGCTATACTATCAGCTGTAGCAAAATTATTCGAAAGTATTCTCCACACTAAAATTTATAAACAAATTGAGCCCTTTTTATGTAATGAACAACACGGATTCAGGAAAAAAAGATCAGTCAATACTAATCTTCTTACAATATCTGACTATATTTCTAGTAAATTAGACTCTGGCACGCAAGTAGATGTGATGTACTTTGACTTTCGTAAGGCGTTTGATAGAGTCGACAACGACATACTTCTTGAAAAACTTAGTGGTTTAGGTTTTACCCCAAGCCTTCTTTGTTTTATGTCCGATTATCTTCGTGACCGGCAGCAATTTGTTCGACTTGGAGTCTATGAATCTCGGCCCTATCATACGCTCTCTGGAGTAAGCCAAGGTTCAGTACTGGGTCCTCTTCTGTTTATCTTAATGATAAACGACCTACCTAGTGTCATCAAACATTCTAAGTGTCTACTCTATGCTGATGACTTAAAACTATTTTTGGAAATCCGTTCAAACGAGGACTGTTTAATGCTACAGCGTGACATTGACTCGGTTTACCAATGGAGCAAGGACAACAAGATGGAGTTTAACATTAAAAAATGCTTTCAAATGAGCTTCGGTAGACTGCGACACCCAATTGTATTTCAATATAAATTAGAATACACCGGTATAAATAGCTCATCTGTTATTAAAGATCTAGATGTCACGTTCGACCAAAAACTCACCTTCCATGACCACATAGCAACAGTGGCTAAAGATTCTTACCGAAGACTAGGTTTCATACTGAGAAACGCAAAAGATTTTAAGAATGTTGATGTTATCAAACTTATTTACAATGCTTTAGTCCGAAGTAAGCTTGAGGCAAGTGCTTGTGTGTGGCATCCCCATGAGAAAAACTATTCTTATTTATTAGAAAAAGTCCAAAAAACCTTCCTGAGATTTCTCTACAAGCGTGTCTGTGGTTATTACCCTTATATGTATCCCACTAACTATCTCTTGGGTACTCTGGGCTTCAACTCTCTTGAGGTTAGAAGATCTGTCGACCAAATTTTAACAATGTGTAAGATCCTTCGTGGTGAGATTGACTCCCCCGAAATAAATAATGAGTTATGTCGCTTATATGTTCCTAATGATTACCAACGCAGTCGGAAACACAGGCTTTTCGCTGTGCCAGTATGTCGCACTGTGGCGCGCAGTAAGTCCCCAGTGCCACGTAGCCTCACTTCTCTCAATGCTCTCCTGGACTCCAACTCCAACTGTGACGTGTTTGTGGATGATTGGAAGGAAATGCTATCAGTGTGTCAGGAGTATTGTGAGAAGAATGTGTAATAGGATATTATTACTGTTCTTATATTATTTTTAAAGTTATTACTTAGCAATAATTGTAATTGGCGCTTTGCCGTTTTTATTGTAAACTAAATAAATAAATAAATAAATAAATAAGGTACCAACTATGTTAAACAGTATAGTATTATATTATCTGTGGTTAAACTAAGGTACCAACTATACTAACTTTATAATTATACGCACATTTATATAAGATATCAATGTGGTTCCGATATCCTAACATCCACTATTCTATAGGTGGTTTGACGCCAGCGCAGCTAGCGGCCATGGATACTGAGTAAGACAATTTAGTATCATAGACGATACATTTTTTAATTCTGTAATAGGCTTGCGCTTGACCACAACTTGCCTTTTGTTAAGCAATGATGTAGTCCACAATGAAACGCGCTTACCAAGTAAAAACAGGCTCACTCGTGACTTGAAGACAGGCAGATTATAGCTGTCGGGAAACAGAGACGCCGGTAGCGAATTCCACAATTTTTGGCAGTTCGCACAATAAAAGTGGGAGCAAAGCGTTTTGTGCGTGCCCGTGGAATCTCCACCATATATCGATGGCGTACAGCTGTACCTCTACTTGTCCGATGATAGAACGGAGATACATTACATATCAGTGCACCTTTTTTATTATTAAACTACCTAATAGATTTGTTTTGTAAATTTTATCACAACAATGGGCGGAAAAGCTAGTATTCTATAAAGATTTTCTAAAATGATCATCACCTTACAATAGTGAAGCGAGAAGATTACGTGCAGCGGGGGGTGCAGCGGGTAGTGCAGCGGGGGGTGCATCGGGTAGTGCAGCGGGGGGTGCATCGGGTAGTGCAGCGGGTGGTGCAGCGGGGGGTGGAGCTGGAGGTGCTGGCGGTAAATAACTAATATGTCAAAATAGTATAAGAAGTAACGTAGAGCAGCGGTGGTGCAGCGATTTTCATTTTCCTCCCTTTCCTTTATACCCCTGTAAATAGTTAAATAACTAACTACCCTTTAGTGTCCCTCTGCTTGGCACGGGTCCATTCGACCACCTTTAAAGTCGAAGGAGTTTGTCTTAATTTACGCATGCCAAGTGCAGGTTGGTGGATGGCATGTGTTTGAATTATTAGTTCTTAGAATTGCCGGTTTGCTCAAGATGTTTTTGTAGGTAAAATAAGTCGAATAAAAAGCCTTGCGAACTGTATTAAAGTTTGTATTGGAATAATTAGTAGAAACAGATTAAATTTAAAATAAATGACAGAATGAATATGTGATTGAATGTATCATAGAAAAATTTAAATATTGAATGACTGAATGATGACTTACCCCCGTATTCATAAACGTCTTATAAGCTAATTTTAGCTAAAATAGGTTTATAATTCGTTTGTCTTGGTCTATCATCTTGACATATATAATAGTAAGAAAGAGACAAAGTCCATTTTAACTAGCCTTATAAGATTTTTATGAAAAATAACGTTAGATTTTGACATTACTATACCGTCATCTTTCTTTCACCGTTATTGAGCAGCTGCAATGAAAAAATTCATACAAATATCTGTGAGCACGACCGGCTATCGAACCTGTGACCTGATGCCGCTACTGTGCTTTTACCCCCTAATAATTAACCCTTTTTGTTGCAGGTTTGTCACCCGACGGTAAAGCGGGACTGTAAGACTCAAATACGACTATGTTATAAAATAATTTGTTGTCTGTATGAAATTTTGGTTGAATAATATTTTTTTTTACTTTTTATAACTGCCTCGGTTGACCAGTGGTAAGTGTGTCCGCTTAATAACCGGGTTCGATTCTTCGGGTCGAGCAAAAAGACTTAAAATATACTTAGAGCATCTTAGTAGCAGCTCGAAGTTTGGAATTGTGCTTGATGAATTTTGTTGTGCGGATTGCCTATAGGTATGAGACCTAAAAATAGCCGGCGAAAAGTGGGTGATATTCACCTCTGCCTACCCCTTTGGGTAGTACAGGCATGACGCAATGTTATATTAAGCTATATTTTTTACATGTTCTAAATAGTGATGATGATGAGAGGCGCAGACGGCTCGCAGCGGATAAAGCGGCGCGAGATTCAGAGTAAGATAATGTCTATAGACTTATTTGTATAAAATGATTTGATGTAAAGACTTGAACTTTTGCTTATTAATTGACACAGCCTTAGAATTTTAAAACTCATTTGTTTGTGCAACAGAGAAGCAAGAAAGCGTGCGTTAGACGAAGCGAGAAAGAAGTCGAGACGGAGTGACGATAGTGAGTAGTTTGCTTAATAAATCTAAAATTAAAAATATACTATAGTTACCCCAATAACGACTAACAGGTACCTTTATTGAATGAAGTCCAGAGCCCAACGAGAAAGAAATGCTAACCAAGTTTTCGTTTTATCGTAAAACACCTGCATCCTTCGTCGTATTCTTCTCCTAAGCCTTTTCCCATTATCTGGGGCCGGCTTTCCTTATCTCGAGCCTCCTTGTCACTCGGTTCCTTGAGATGGATTCATCCAGCTGAGCCTCTATTAAGTCCTTCTGGACCATCGTTAACCATGTGGCGGGAGGTCTTGTAGCCGTCATTGGTAAATTTAGGGATGTGAAACACCTCCATCCATTTTATTGTTTTTTATACTAGATAATTTAGTTGAAATTGTATTAACCAAAGATTGTTCAAACAGAGGACCCTGAGCGTGACGCAGCGCTGGGCATCCTGCACAAGGAGCTAAAGAAACACGGCAATGAGACGTTCTATGAGCAGCCCCATACACAACTGTCTCACACACAGGCCTCTGACTGGTAAAATATCAAACATAAAAAAAAATACTATTCATCTTCATCTGCCTCCAGTGATAAGCGTGTTCGCTTATTATCCGCTAGGTTATTTCGGGTTCGAAGTCTTAATAGCAGCTCGTAGTTTGGAATGAAGACCTTGGAACGGCTCGCTCCTTATTACGTATGGGACCTAAACATAGCCTTTCTTTTTACCGGGGGAAATCCTTTTTGGAGCCCCCAGTCCTGTATGGGCGCAGGGCGGGGGGTATGTGGGAATCCATACTGGTTACCCGAACTAAAACCCCCCGGGTGTTCCTTCTCACATCCTAGCCAGGGTGTCACGGGAACCACAGGTGACACAACCGTGACAACGTGAAAAGTGGTTGATAGGCGTGACCGCTATTTATGTATGTATATTTATCATCATCAGCCTGATTAAGTCCATAGCTAGACATAAGCTTCCCTTTTTACCTTTCTCCGTTACTCTACCTAATCTGAAGGCGTCCTTTGCTACATTTCCCAATGCCAATTCGTGGTGCATCTGAAGTCCCACCCAAAAGAGATATTTGTGTGTATGAACAGCCACAGAATACCTCAGTAATACTAAAGAATTAGTCTTAGTCTCCATTCCACCAGTATGGAAGTCGAAGATACTATATGGAGCATTTGCCCTCATTCCCTCCTGTTTACCTTAGGATCTCCAAACCTGGCAAAGTGGATAAAACAGTAAAAGAGTCCAACGATACAACTCGTCTACACAAGAAGTTTGAGAAGAAACTGAGTAATGTCGTATCTAAGTCCACGCCACCACAACTAGTTGATAGCATGCAAGGTACTATCATATATGCTACATATCATTGTTTATACGTATTTTACCATGTTTTGTCCAAATAGTTTTGATTTTCGATGGGCTCGTGTGAGATCTTAATGAAACGAAAGTGGACTGTATAGTGTACTAGTGAAAAATGAAATATACAAACAACAAGTGTCGCGGGTGGCGCTTCTATGCCGATAACTTAGACAAATTAATGAGAGGCACCTACTATGGAGCTACTCCTTCATGCCATCGTACGTGTAACATGTCTCTATTACACTTACATAGGACAGCGATAGTGCCCGATAGTGTAGGACATTACATCTTCCGAACAGCTAATTACCAAGTTATATTTAGTTTATTGTTTTTATAGAGTTCACGTAGTTTGTCAGGTACCTATTATCTTATTAAAATTTCTTTATTGTTTTCAGATGTTATTATTGAGAGTTCAAGAGTATTATCTGAACAATTTGTATCTACAAGTAAGTTGGTCAACGTTATTTCAATCTGTATTTTGAAATTGTCACCTACTAAATCATTTTCATAAACTTCGTGTATTATTGTGTAAGATAATTATATCCTATTTAACTATGTGTCATGTTTTATTTGCTGCTAAATTATTTACTTGATTTGAAACTATTATGTCTATCTGTAGATTACAAGGCCCAAGTTCGTGAAGCACTTATATCAGAAATGCAGAAACGTGGCAATGAAATTCTCATAGATTTGGACGGTGCCTCGGAGAGTTTCTTCTTTGCCGCTCAAAGGTAGACACAAGCCAAATCTTAATTGCAGTCCTTTTTATCTTCTCATTGTAGCTTCACATCGGAATATCAATTACCATGTCTTCTTTCACTTTCTTTATTCGTCACCGTTCTCTTGAAAATGAAAAGTATAGCACAAAATGCGACAAAAGTGCTAAATAAATACAAAGAAAACTTAAACATTCCTTACAGCAAACATTCGATTCCACCTTTATCTAAAAAACTCTGACGATGAACTACAAAGTACTCCAGTGAAAATTAATAAAGTGCGATTTTATTTTAAAGATTAAAAAAAGCAAAGTCAATGGACGTCAAAGAACCCTGTACCCAAGTTGCTTACCGGTTGAACAAGAAGTTAGACGACATAATCCGATGTCGGTCGATGGCAAGAAAGCTGGCAGCCACTATGAAAGGTAGGTTAAAGTTTTAATGATTAAAACGCATTGGTCCCTTAGTATACCTACTTACATCACTTAGCCGTATTTTTGAAGAAATAGAAGTGTGGCATCACATACCTCACCACGCAAGCCATAGACATTGGGTAACAATAACTATCTTGAGCCAGATATAAGGAATTACGTCAAGTAAGACAGAGACAGGTATAACAACCCTGAATGTTACGAGTAGTTTCTCCAAATATCTGCTTAAACTTTACTACATAACTATACCTATGTATATGTCTATGACCAGAATATTTTCCCAACCCAATCTCTCCACAGAACTCATTGTAGCTATATCAAATTTAATCCATAGAAACGTTTATAAAAATGTATCTGTTTGGTACTAGTGAACAATTTGAATTTATATTTCCATAGTAAGAACAACTTCACGTCGCGGGTCATTCTGATAGGCACCTCATTAATCTTTCCTTTTCAATTTTTTAGAACACATACAAGATGCTTCGAGTTATTTATCTGCTCTTGTGACAAAGCCTGGTATGATTACTTATCCAATTTGTACAAAATGGTATTTTTACACACTTGCAGAAACAGAATTTTCTTACTAATGTTAACTGTTTTTAGACGATCAAGTGGAGGCTTACTGTAGACTGTTAGATGAAATGGAGTCCGCAGGAGATACCTTATTGATTGAAGGAGATATCCCAAAATCTCATAAAGATGCAGCCGCTTAGTAAGTTTCAGTATCCATTCATGGCTTGTACTTGCATAAAATAAACGATCTTTTAATTAAAAACAATCATTAATTAATCTTTCCTGGAGTACTGATTACCAATATGATAAATTTGTAAATTTCATTACAAATTTTCACGTTAAAATAAAACTACTTTTTAACGGATTTTATCGCGGTTTATTTTAGATTTTAGATAAAAGTAGTTTTACTTCAATGTGTGATATTCGCGTAAATCTAAGACAATACTATTTGCACGTTGAATTCAAATCACGTATTATAGAATCTAGTTAGTAACATTCTGTCTAGAGTCTCTTCACGACGACGCTGTCGATCCTGGCTTACAGGAGTTGCAGTTGCGGGATTGTGGTGGGTTAAGTCTCAATTAAAAATAACATTGTGTTGTATATTTTGTTATCAGTCTTCGCCAGTTGACATCAAACGAGGATCGTATTAATTTGCCCAATTCCTCCTTACAAAGCGCCATTGTGAGTAAACTTAAGAACTTGATGTCAACAGTATCACACAGTGGGTTTAGTTCATCGGTTTTGAATGGTAAGCTTGAATTATTTGTTGTTTTGTGTAAAGTAAGAACAGTTATTTACTTCTAGTGTAATTACGTACCTAAAAAGGGATGATTTTTTTTTATTTTGTCAGTATTGTCTTGGCCAGATCGTTAAATAGCTTATTAAAAATTAGTAGAGGTATGCCAAAGAACGCTTTCCGACTTATGGTTCCATTAACGGAATATTAAGCTTTACATGTTACATGGCACCATTTAGATTAAATACAACATTATTATTTTGTTTCAGGGGTCATAGATTCATCTGCGCGCTTATTGGTTTCATACATTATGCTTCAAGGTAATACAAACCTTTAATTAACAGTGAATATAAGGCTTGTTGACAATATTAATATGTTTTCAATAAATTAAACACTGCGTTTTCCTTTGTTAGGCATAAAAACTGAGGCACTAAAGGTTCTGATCAGCAAAATGGAGAACGTCGAAAACAATGTGCTGCTACGACATGGAAATATTCGTAAAACTTACGGAGAAGGTGTAGACTTGTAAGTTAATAGATCCCTTTTTCTAGCAATGGAGTATTAGTAGCCTAAGTACATATTAATTTATTTCTGACTTATATCTACCATTAGATATGTTACAAATTATGACATTAAAACGCACATACATAAAACAACGCAATACAAAACAACACCAGCAAACACAATCTAAAAAACCTTTTTATATCAAATTTCAAGATGCAGACAACATCAGGCTATTCTACTTTTTGACTTAATGTCCTATGTCCCCTGAATGGGGCAGAGGCCGTCTACAGTACGTCGCCATCTAGAGCGGTCTTGAGCTTCGCGCTTTACTTCGCTCCAGGTCATCCCTATCGCCTTAGCTTCTGCAGTGATCGACCGTCACCAGGATTGCTTAGGGCGGCCACGTTTCCGCTTTTCTTGGAGATTCCAATTGAGAGCTTGCCTCGGTATGTGATCGGGATCCCTTCGGAGCGTGTCAATCGGAGTTTCACCACAGCGTTCCCATAGCTCTACGTTAGAGATCTTCTCGGGCCAGTATACACCGAGAATACGGCGAAGACAGCGGCTTTATAACATAAAATAAATAATAATATCCTAGCGAACTCATACAGTTTTGAATGAAATATATCCATTTAACATGTACATACATACATCTTGTGCTAGTAAAGAAACATTTGTATCTGTGCCTCTGTACCTAATCAACCTTTTTATACATATTATCTTCTTTTTATTTATCTGCTAACTGTTGTATTAGGTTACGTGGTAAAAACACTGATCAACTCAGTGTCACAAGTGCAGACCCAGTAGTGGCGAGAAAAATACAAATTAAACTGAACAACACGATGCAATGTGCCCCCACACCTGATAAGTTTTCAAAAATAATGCCAGGTATAGAGCTAATATATTGTTTAGAACAAGTTGTAGAACAAAACAGATATTAATTATAAAAAAAAATATTTTTTCAGATGTCATTGAGGACGCAACAATGTACTTGGCCGTACACTTCCTGCAACCACGTAAGAATATTTTATTTTGCTTGTTAACTTTAATTATGTCTATTTACTTTAAATGTGACTTCAAAGGTTTGTTTAGGTAAAGGCACCACACATATTATTTATAGACGTGAGTATTTTTTTCAAAAATGCAAGTACACAGTAAAACTCTCAAGTGTACTCTGTAAGCTATCTAGTAACCTATCTTCAGCTGTTTGCTTAAAACATATTCGGTTTATCCACAGAGGTGATAAAAGTGTGCAAATGCATGAAGAACGTGTTCATCCAATGCGAGCTATGGTGCGACGAGATATTGCGGCGCGTGACCCGTCCATGCTGCACGTGCTCGAGACATGCGTCTGCGCACAACGTGCCCCTCGACGAGCCCCCGCTCCCCATCACCCACACCCTGCCTCCACCTATCATCTGCTTCCGCCCCTGCCCCCGCAGCTCCCGCAGGGACGACCACTCCCACGCTTCCAACAGAGAGTGCCCCGCAGCAAGACCTACCAAGCGTTGCGAACAACGAGATCCTACCACCACCTTTCTTCTACACTCCACTATATACTCTCGAAAGTTCGGCACCTACGCCGAACCCACCCGGCTACCTCGACGAGAACAAGGACCGAAACCGGCAGAACCATTTATGTGCGCACAACATTTTAGCCCCAACTTTAAACCCGCATCTTACCCGGCGACTTTAGCCCAATCACTAATCGACGAAATCCATGGGAAGTACAAGAAGTCTCTCCCTACACCACATCAGGAGGCTTACGAAGCAGAGTTGCAGGAAGTATCGGAAGATTCCTCATCTTATCACACACCTATAAGTTCGGTCTCCACCGACATTTCGGCAACCATAAGGAGGACACGAGAATCTATTCCAATAACGAGTTACTCAAGGACTGTAAGAAATGAAGCAACTGTTCCGGATGTACAAGAAATTTCACCCGAAACAGTTTCGATGGCGAAACCTGGATACAGCTCTCGTTAGTTTAAAAAGTAGCTTATTTCTTGGTTTTATTTTATTAATATTAGTGTTAAAAATTGAAAACAACCGTTTCCCTAGGAACCCCGATAGTCTCAACTGATCAAATGTCGGACTGGCATGCTATGATGGTGAGCTTGGTGTGGAACGTTCAAGCTTGGCGCGACTGGATCCAAGAGAACATAGACCGCGCATTATCTTATCAACTCGATCCTAACTTTACACCAGGTAAGCTTAAATGGATGAGGAATTATTAGTAATTGTTAAATTTTCCACTTGATTGTTCGCTGATGACTTCCCAATGGATGCATTATTATTTCAGATAAAACTGAGGATAGCTGGCCCATCTTTAATCGAAAAGTATTAACAGAGTCCTTACAGTGGCGTCAATATAACATCTTCTGTCAACAACTTGCCACGCGTCTTGGCTCACGATATAGCGGCAAAAGAGTTAGTAGTTATTCCAATATCTAGTTAATTAAAGTTCAAGTTCAGTTCAACGAAATATTTCGCAAACCTAACCTAATGTTTCTTCTAACGAACTAAAACTAGGTTTACTACTTCTGCCAGATTGTATCACCAACTCGGACTACTGTAAAAACTCAAGAATATATTCAGTGTCATCGAGAAATGTTGGGGATAATTAGCATGTTCAGCCAATGGACCAAGTGGCTGACTGTGGTGGTAAGGTTATTTGTGGGTTCCGTAGTAAACTAGGAACCCTTGTAGTTTCGCCATGTCTGATGATGTTTTGTACATCCGTCTGTCCGTCCGTCCACGGGTTAGCTTAGAGACGCTTGGTACTACAAATAGAGCTGTATTTTGGCATATAAAAATTAACAGCACCGAAAATTTTTATAAGATTTTATTTTGATAGCTTGATAAAAACTATTAGGGGTATATTAAGAACGCTTTTCGACTTAGGATTCCGTTTAACGAAATATTAAGCTTTATAGCTACAGCTAAAATTACAATTTTAGTTAGTCAAGTGCCCCCAGGCTAAGGCGTTATAATTTTTATTTTAAATATATCATAATTATAAACTGTATACTACCGGGAATTTTTTCACCAATCTACAAACAATGGTTTAGCTGGTAGAGAGACATTTGCCTCTAACAAAAATTACATCAAGCTTAATATTTCGCAAATAGAAAAAGAAATCTAGATTTAGTTTTACAACTTTTTGACGCTGTTGATATGTATTGCTATGACAAATTACAGTTCTGTAGTAGGTAAGCGTCTCTACGCTAGCCCGCGGACGCCGGACGCACTGACAGACCGAGAAGACGAAACTAAAGGTTCCTAGTTTACCACGGAATCCTAAAAACAAGTCAATAATTACTAAAAAGACAGTTCCACCCCGTTTCATAATTATTTTAATTATTTTACATTATTATTTTATTGCTTATTTTTACAGGTGAAAGAAACTGACTCTTTATCTCACTCCTCTAATTCTGAACTACCGCTTCATCATCAGTAAGCTATAAGGATTTTACTTCTTTATTTTTTTTTTATTTTGTCACTTCGCAACATTTCAGACCACAGTTATAAGGCTTCACGCATAATATTAATGATGTTCGAAATTAGTAGGTCCTTTACTAATCAGATGTTTTCTACAGACGATGGACTCATTTTAAAAAATCAGTCGAAGCATATGTCCAGGACTGGATAAAATACACAAGATATTTGAATATGTGTTGGGAGCATAAGTACAGAAAACTTATTGCCGGTATGTCAAATAAATTGCTATGACCAGTAAAATGTATTTACACATTTGCCGCCCGTAGCTATTCAAATTTTACCGCCCCTACCTTCTTCTGCGTTACGATAACGTAGTTCACAATCATATTGACTGATCCCATTTTTGTCAACTAAATTCGATAGATTTTAAGTTTTTCCAGAAAAACTCTGTTTCTAAAAGATCTATGCTACAGGGATAAGTGACCAAAATGTACACGAATAACTTTTCTGAAACTAATTTTGTTGAAAGCAACATACCTTTTGTAGACTTATCCGATCTCTTCCTACTTCTATCATGCATATAATAGTAGGTTGGTACAACTAAAAATTACGTCAGGTTCAGGAGCTCAGATCAAAAATGTACAAAATTATAAAACTTCAGACTTCAAGCTTTCTCCGTTATCTCTTAGACTGGATGCCGGCGTGGAGACAGTCAGGACCTGTGTGGGTGGTGAGCGCTTGTGGCGCTGTGCCAAGCGGCGCTGTGGCTGCTGGCGTGTATGATAGCGAAGTCGTCTGGGTCGCTCGTACTACCCACAAGTAAGCCTGCATAATAATCTCTTTGCATAAAGTAATTTCTGATAGGTGCTGTCAATTTGCTGGCAGTAGTAGAAATTTGATAGTTATGCCTTTTTAGAAGGTAACTACAAAGTTCGTCAGGGTTTCGTTTTAAAAAGGGTCCTTTATTTCCAGGTCAAACATTCTGCCGGCTGCATTACATCCATCCAGACATTGCTGTGTTGTCTACGCTGATGGTGGTATTCATTACTACACCAAATATCAAGTAAGTTTTGTATTTTTTGCTGCACTATTAATCGCCAGACGGCCACCTGGGGCGTCTAGCGTGATGTTAGTTACTAAGAAACGACGACTGCTTTATAGTGAGGTAGGCTAAAAGGTCCAAATTCAGTTAATCAGTTAATATGAGATTAATTCGTAGTGAATATCGCGAGCTCTGTATTCGAGCAGTGTAAGCCGATCAATTGAGCAATTTGGGTTCGATTCCCACCCCGGACAATCATCGTGTTACAACAACTATTAGTTTCGGTGCCTGGTCGGTTTAGAATTATCGGAATCGATCCAGCCGTGATGGCGTGACCAAGGGAAATAGGGATTCATTTTTATATTTAAAGATAGATACTCACTTGATGAAACACAGTTTACGGGTAACTTGCGAACAACTTTAAACTGTAATAACCACACCGGGTCAATACCCATATCGATTCAAACCAAATAATGGATCTTAAAACCAAAACACGCGTGGTGTATAGGTGATGTGCAACGCCAATGTGCGGTGGGTGGCGTGGCGCAGCGGGCGGTCGGGCGAGCGCGCGGCGCACGTGGCGGAGGGCGTGCTGGTGGGGCGCGTGCACTTCCGCGGCTCGCACCTGCTCGGCGCCGTCCGCCCGCCCCGCTACCTCTGCCACGTCGTCATCTTCGGCAGACCGTTCGCGTTCAACTGCTACGAACTGCTCGTCCTCAAGGATGATGTAGATTGATGGGTTTTTAGCACAGAAGAAACGGAAGACCGGGACGTCTTTCTTCGACGAATTCTATTGTCGACTTCATAAACTTTTATATTTATTTTTCTATGGACAGAAATATTCGCACCGTTCAACTGTTAGGAATACGTTCTGTTCTTTGTGTTTCTTCTGTGATTTGGGTTTGGGTTTATCTTCTAAATCTTTATTTGAAATTCCGTTGATCCCTTGATCAAATTGATTATTGTGATTAAATGTCTGTAGGTGCGTGGTGTTAAGCTCTTGTGACTTGTGATTGCTTGAGAATGTTTTGTACGAATTTTTAACTTTTGTTTGAATTTTTTATTCGAATTATACAAAGTTATAGTAACAAAATACTTTAATTTAATACTTATAACACCAGCCGTCCTATCAGCATTCTAAATTATGCTAGTTTTATAGTTTATCGTCTGCCTCTTGTACATTCTCTTCTTTTTTTTCTTCTAGCACAACCCTTTCAACAGTTCCCTTAGCGCCCGATAGCCTCACAATATCTCCGGTTTTGAATACATCTGTGGCTTGCGCTGCTCCTACAATACACGGTAGACCATATTCACGGGCGATTACCGCACCTGTGTTAGAAAAAAATAGAAGTAAAGTTTAGTTACTGTCCTCCAAAAAACAACATAAAACACAAAACCTAGTTAAAAGTTACGAACCATGGGAAATTAAGCCTCCGAGTTCAGTGACGATGCCGGTCAGAAGCGGGAAGTAAGGGGACCAGCCGATATCTGTTGAGTGAGTGATCAATACATCTCCCTCACGCAAATCACCAATCTGTTCGAGAAAAAAAAACGTTAATTGAGAAATATCGTAATCATATTCGTATTAAAATCTACAGAACAAACATATTTTACCTCTGATAAATCCTTGATGACGCAGGCTCTGGCAATCACCTCTCCTCCGCCTACTGACGTAGCCTCTATGCGCACATCACCGGCGGTGACTTGAGGTGGCATCACATCTATACTTTTCACCCATCCTGTGTTGAGCTCGTTAAATTTTAATTTACACCATCCCGGATAAAACTGTTGGCGTTGCATAGCTCTATAAAAAAAATTGCAATATGAAACGTTTGCCAATGGACGTATTTACAATAACTTTTTAAATAAATTTTAATAAAAATCAATAAACTTATAGGTGGGTGATGGTATTAGTATGTTCAGTATTTTCTAAATAAGAATTAACATAAGATGAGGAAAAGAAACAGCTATATGCGAGTGCAATTTTTATACTAAAAAATTATACAATAAGGCACCTCTGCAGTAATCGTTCAGGATTCTATCCGTGGATAAACTTACTTTTTCAACAACGCTGGATCTCTGGTCCGTATATAACTCCTTAGTTCCTCTCGACGGAAAAAGAAAACAAGATCCGAGTGTGGCAAGTACCAGTTCTTCACCAGCAGACGACCCAATTTTAGGAATCCTAATCGGAGCTTATGAATACCAAGTATAAGTTGTGCTTTCGTACATTCTCTTTGACGCACAGTTCGTTGACATAACGGTAGAACCCAGCGAAGGGCTGTTCTGGAAAGTTTATAGATTCATCTTTCATATTATAATATAAAGGATCTTTCCTGCTACTTCGTCGATTTAGTGATACCACAGCAATACTATTTCTGCGTTTAAAAGATGAGGTGCGGGTTCATATAGTTCTTCGAACCTAAAACCGTGATAAGACTTGTCTAATTTCTCAACATAAAATCCGTAGTCAGAAAGATGATTGTGTGACTCCTCCGTGCGTTGGAAAGCACGTTAAGCCGTTGGCCCCGCATCAGAATTCTTACGATCATGCTTGTTTACCTGTCCTATCCAACTCGAGTGTGAGAGCGGATTAAATAGTGTGACCTGTGGTTACATACTTACTAGTGCAATCAGCTGCATACTTTGCTAGTTAGGTCAGAACTGGCTATCAATTTAGAAATACGGCTTGCTTCCTTCACGGCCCTTTCTTATGGAAACAATTTTGCTACTTACTTAGTGGAAGATTTCTGAACTGTATTCAGTGAATTCAGAATTTCATCTATAGTTTTTGATGATGATGCCGATGATGTCACTCGTAAATTCTGTAATACTTTCATCATTTCCTCAGGAACCAAAGCCCATGGTTTAGTAGAGAGGTCAAACTAAACATAAGAAAAATATTAATTTGACACTTACAGCTGTCCAACGACCAATCTATAGTCGTATTGGTCAGCTTATCTGGTCAGACGAGTCGTAAGGGAATAGAATGTGGCTCTGTCTTTTTTTCAATTGTGAATTATATCATCATATACTTTGGCAGTTGGATCAGTCCCTCGAAATTCAGATAAGAGATCTTAATTACTTATCTTATATCTTTAAATGAGCAATTCTTTCAATATATATAAAGCTCGGTCATCCAGATATTTTGTTGTTAATACGCTGTTTTGTTGATTAATTCTACTTACTTCCATAATAGCCCTATGTCCATGTTCATTTAGAAATTTCTTTACATCGCGATATATGTCTGGTATATTATTTTTTAACCACTCCATAGCTTTCTTCGGATCTTGTGCTCTAAAATCGTCCACCAGTCCAGATGCAATTAGCTTTTGAGTTAATTTTGCCAAAATAATGGGTACCTCAGCTGATAAAACTTCACCAGAACTAAACAAGCTACACATTTCATTACACTGCTCCGGTGTAAAATCTTAAATGTTATAAATTTAGGGTTAATTACACAACTTTCCGGTGGTGTCCCTGGTAAAAAATTTACCTCTGGAACCCCAAAGAGGTAAAAAGCTGTTACGGGGTCACATGATCTGGCCGATGGTACCCTGATGATAATTAGAGAGCCAAAGAGGCTTTCAAAATATATAGTATTACGAGATAAGATATCACTAAGGGGATCCCAAAGGCAATAATAGTTGCTCGTAGCCCTTCAGGGTAGTCCCTGACAATTGACACTTCCTGTGGTCTTTCAGACTAGTGTCTAAGAGACCACAGAAAGTGTCAGTTGTTTTTGTAGTGGATTCTTACCTGCCTTTCCTTCGACAAAAATGTTCATAGCAATAAACTGAGTGCCACTACTTGCAGCGCTAGTTACTGCATGATTGTAAGCAAGATTTCCTATAAAATCCTCTGATCCCAAAAGAATAGTAAACAAGGTCTCAGCGTCAGTCGCTTTGATGTTATAATTAAAATCCTTTACAGTGTCAATTGAATTCTGCATTTTCATCTTACCTAGTAGAATAGACTGAAATTTTCATTACATATTTAATCATGAAGTAGTAAATAAAATGGAAACCGCACTTAGAACATAAACTCTTACGGTACTTGAGTCAAATACCTGCTTATCTTTAAATCACTCTTTGTTGTAGAACCATACGTTAACGTTTCAGTACCATAGTGATATAGTGATACATGGCTTGATCTTCAAGTAGGTGTGTGAAAAGAACCTAATGGACATATTACTATTACCCCTGAAATAACTGTAGTAAGCTGTGTTTTTCTGTATTAGATTGAAAAGAATAAGTTCTTTGGATGGTATGGTTTCCCCAAACTAAACGTACTAAGTACTGTCTATTGTATAAGTAGTTGTTTATGTTTTGATGGTAGCGATCAAAGGAAAGTCACTGATTTGGTATTCATCATATTTTCACAATGATCTTAAGCAAAAAAAATATTGATATATTTAAGTACCGACTAATTTATTTGGTAAAATAAATGGTAAATAGCTTGAACTCGCAGTGTTGGCGTTCGAACGCGAACTGATATCAAATTCTTTAAACTGCAAATAAATAAACCTCAATAAATAGCAAGTGCTATTATGCTGCGTGTAATAACCCGAACATCACACATCACGATTATCATTCGGTAGTATGTTTAGTAGGGACATATTTTGTTACCTTTCTCGATAATGACCTTTCATTAAATAAATACCTAATTGGTTTAGCGGTGGCATGAAATGAAAACTTACCTTTATAATTACAAATATGCCACGAATTTTAGAGTGCCACATGTGTGGATACCTTTGCTTAGCTACGTTCAACATTTGCTGATTAGCTACTTTGTGCCCATGTATCGCCATTTCTATCATGCGAATATTTATATCGATCTCATCACTAGCTAGCTTGTAAATAGTCTGAAAAATATTTCCTATATTACTATAAATGAACAGATATTAGTTAGGGTTACGCTGAGTGGTCTTTCTCGATTGATCGAATTGTAATCAAACCTCTTTGGGTGTAGGTTCTTGTTAGTTAAATTTTTAATTACGTATTTCTCCAATAGATACTTTATTTTTCTAATAATTGATATCAATTGTAGCCTCGCTAAGATTTTATAGCAATTCAAATTTATTATACTTACATTATATAAAAGCATCGCACACCTGTTATGTGTTACTGCTATGGTTGTGTTATATTCATTTGGATCAAATTCGATCATCATATCCATCCATTCCGACATGGGCCGAGTTACGAAGTCATAACTTAAAGGCGTCAAGGCTTTGGGTAAAACCTGAAATAGTTTAATTAAGTAATGACTATTTTTCTTTATTATTTCAACAGACGTCTCTATTATCAATTTGATGGTATCTTACTTCACCAGTATTACCAAACGAAAATAGTTCGTCATCCGACATAACAGGGAAATCTAATTCATGTAACAATTCTTCTTCCGTCCAACGGTCTAGAGATGTAATCGGTCTTGCTTGTAGCAGGAAAATTTCATTCTATCAATCAAAAATAATGATTAATGTAAATAATGGTTATGTAAAGAGCATTTAAGGGTACGATGAATGTAGTTTATTATTTTACCTCTGTAACAGCCCATTCAATATCTCTCCCAGCGCCCCACAGCTGTTCTTGAGCTACTCCTATTTCCGCAAGTTTCATCACTTGTTCATTAGTGAGACATGCAACTTTTCGTTCGTTCTCCGGAACATCCTCGGTTGTTATGCCACTTCCTATGGTTTTTACGCGACTAGTTTTAGTTCCCACTTCAGTCTTTGCGATAGTTAGTTCCCCGTTGATTCCACGCTTAACTATAATAGTGTCTGGTTCTACTGCCCCAGACACAACACTCTGCAGAATGAAGAAAATAAAAATAGTATATTCCAAGAAATACCAAATAGAAACTAGAAATTGCAAACCCTCCACAAAAACCAAGATGTAATGAGAGATCGCTATCCAAGTGCTAAGGGAATCATAGCAAGAGCTACAGCCGTACTATGACACCGTAAAGTATTATTATTGCAGTTGTACGAAAGAGATATTACTCTACATATTGTATAGCGGCATCCGTCTTTCGCAGCTCCAAGAATACTGCTTTAGGCTGTTGTGGTAAGACGTCAGGTTATTGTTACCTCTCCAAGACCATAGTTAGCAGTGATCAGCAAGCGACTAGGGTCACCGGCAGTGGGGTGTCTCGTGAACATAACACCAGCCGCGCGAGGCGACACCAACGCTTGTACCACTACGCCGCCTCCACATAGACATGCTTGACCGTTTTGTCTGTAAACCAATTTTCAATCATTAATACGTTTAAAAATAAAAATTGACAATAGATTTTAAATCTTTACCTCCTATAATAAGTGCTAGTAAAGGCGAACATTGATCCCCAACATTTCTGTACTCCGTGCAATACGTCTTCATCGCTGACACAGCCTAGAATGGTGTCATTCTGACCAGCTGCAGACAACTCTTCGCTATCTTCACCCACCGCTGTTCAATAAAGTGTATGAGTGAGTAATTCACTACGATTGAGAAGAATTAAAAGTGATTTAAAAAACCTACCTGAGGATCGCACTGCAAATCGTAACTCTGTGCCTAGCTTCTGTTCTGTAGCTTTGATTCTCAACTCAATCATGTTTTTCAATATCTCATCTCTCACGTCTCCTTGTATTTTGGTTGTACCGAATAATTCTGCAGCTCTAGGATAATATTAAGAAAGCTTGAAAGGGTTAACTATTAGGTATGTGATTAATATCAGAAGTAGATAAAGAAGATATATATTAATCAGAAGTAGTGGCGGTGTCTTTAAATACTATAAAGTAACTATGCTATCAACAAATTTTAAGGAAAATATTTTTTTATACTATCCTGGCTTGCGCTTGACCACAACTTGCCTGATGTGAAGCAATGATGTAGTCTACGATGGAACGCGCTTACCCAGTAAATACCGATTCACTCGTGACTTGAGAACAAGCAAATTATAACTATCGGGAAACAGATGCTGGCAGCAAATTCCACAACTTTGCAGTTCGCACAATAAAAATGGAAGTAAAGCGCTTTGTGCGTAGGTACCCCTGGAATTTTCCACCATATAACGGTAACGCATAGCCGTACCTCTACTTGTCCGATGGAAGAACGGGGATGGGGAAATAAGATTGTGTAATTCCAACGCACAATCTCCTAAGTGTGTCCGATAAAAGACCGAAAGACTAGCAACTATACGGCTTAGTCTTGACGCGGGATTAGTTGCCAATAAGCCTCTAGTCTCCTCTCAATAGACTCCAACGTCTCGAGTTGGTATTTAGCTAAATGTACTCGAGTATACAAGTCACTTACTTTTCACACTTTTCTTTAAAGTCCTCTTCGTTATATTCCTCGTTGGCACCTTCAATATTTCTTATAGCTGCCATTAAAGCAGGGTTTTCTTCTAAATGTTTCTCTAGAGCTCGTGTCGTCAAGTTAAATCCAGGGGGGACGCGATAACCCTAATAAAATTACACGAAAATGTTAACAAATACTCGTTTACTATAAAATCTGTCGAAAACAAGATAGGCAGACGCGGCCGTAGAGTCAAGTTGTCAAGATACGGTCCAGAATGTATTACATCAATAATTTTTTTTTAAAAAATACTTTTATTTTTTCCACCGAATTTTGGATCAATGTAAACAACTAGCGTATAAAAAATTGACTGTGCAGGAGTGGACTGGAGCCTAAACTAGAGAAACCCTGTATTTCAGGACTCAATCAATAATTAAATACGATGATAAAGTGGCGACTCTGACGACGACTTCAATGACGATCACTACAATGAGTAAAATACCTATTACTTCAACCCATTGTAAGTGTCCCACAACTGGGCACGGGTCTTTTCTAATCTATCTTACGAGTTGTGAGAGTTTAGACCCTAATACATACACTGGTCAAGTGCGGGTTGGTGGATGTCACATTTTTGTTTTTCTTCACCGATATTGAGCAGCCGCGTTGAAACAAGTCACACAAAGATGTGTAGGCATGACTGGGAATTAAACCCACGACCTTATACTTCTTAGGCGAGGCTCGTACCGCTGCGCTGCCTTACCTATAACAATGGCTTAAAATGCAAAAAATCTTCAACACACCTCATCCTCCTGTACAGAAGCCAAAAGCGCTAACGATGCTCCCTTGCCACCGACCAGCATCGGGCATGCCGCAGCCCTCTCTTCGAATGGCACGCAGTACCCCACAGGACCTGCTTGTTTCTCATCCAGCCACTTGAGAAGACGGGGCGGGGCAATACGTGATGTTTGGTCTGAGACAACTAGCAAACAAAAAATATTAAATGGGAGTCAGGTCAAGAACGCTTTAGAATTACAAAGTTTAGTTATTGTAGAAGAGCGATCTGATTTGATGTACTCTACCTGATGGTTGACAACCCAGTTCCAGTATTCCAGATCCAGCACTATTGCCGATGATAACTTCAGCAGTGCGATAGACAATCTCCTGCTGATAGGGTATCCCAGTAAACAATTTGCCACCGTCGGGGTGCAACTTAAGCACTAATCTCAAATCACACTTTTTAGCTGTAACAAAACAGAGAAACAACAATTAAATATCTACCACTTTCGTCTGTATTAGCCCGCAACACTAAGTTATAGGTATCACAATTTTAAAATTGCAATAACTTTAAATTCTATTTTTTTAACTCTTTTCTTAAATTGAAAAATAAAATAGTTAGAAAGAAAGCTGATAAAATTTGCTCTTTAACGTTTTTTATTTTAACCCCCGTATTCATAAACGTCATAAAGGTTTATTAAAGCTAAAATAGGTTTATAATTCGTTGGTCTTTGTCTGCCATCTTGAGATTAATACTAGTAAGAAAGAGACAAAGTCCATTTTAACTGAAGAGGACTATAAGATTTTTATGAATAAGAAGGTAAATCTCTTACTTCTATAGTTAAAAAAAATACAATTTTAAAAGTGTGATACTTAGTTTTGTGGACCAGTGTAGTTGATCATTTATGTAGTACCTAATCATTTAATTTTTATTAACTTACTGCTGACATTTATGGTACACACTCTGGGAGATACATCTCCGTTGTCGATGAAGTCCGTCAAAACAAGATCTGTGGAGGTCACGGTAACTACCGAAGACTTAGGAAATCGTACACATCCAGATATGCAACTGAAACACAAGAATACAGCTCAGGATTTGAACATGACTCGCACAAAGGTTCCTTTTGCCACAAGTTTTAGTTCGAAACACTTATGAACTCGATTAAACAAAACTTAAAAAAAATGTGTGAGGAGCTACTTACTGGGTTAAAGTATCTTTGTATGCTAAACATCTGAGTTGAACACCAGTACCATCTGAAGTCATTGCTAAAATATTAACTGAATTTTTCAGAGCATTATCCTCGAACGTCCAACTCCTTTCTGTAATGCCCCTGGTCCTCAAATATATATTGTGGTCGACTGTTCCTTCTTCGTCGAAAGACTGGAAACGACCTTGTATAATTCCCCATCGAAGCCAACCTCCATCTTGAATATTTTCTCTAGCCCAACAAACAAAGGTAAAATGAGCTCTTCATCAGCTAAAATATTATTTTGCGGATTCAATTTATGGCTCTTAATACTCTGTCAATCAATTTCGATCATTTCTTTATGCTAATTAGTAAATACTGATACCGTTATGAGATGGGTGATCGACGATTAGGTATGCTAATATAACGTTACCGACCTCTGAAACCAGCGCCTCGTTCATCCATAACGTGTTAATTACAGATTTCTTGTATCTTTAAATGAAACTTAGAAATCCATTTGTAGTATTAAGCAAAATGAATAGTGTATGAATAACTTACAAAGATTGTCTCCAGGTATCGTTGCACCCAGATTCAAGTGCCAACGCTTCTGCTGCTAATTCATTGCTCCAATCAGCTGGATGGCTAACCGGGTGGCTGGCTGTTGTCCATCTTGAGAAAAAATATCAATATTATAACTGTAAATAGTCCAGACTTCACACGGGATACTTAATAATTTTACAGAATTTGTATGTACTTATTGATTTGTTGCTATATCAAGAATTAAGGTGGAAATTCCGTGGAGATTATAAAACCATACGGAATCTTTTGTGTGTGAGTCCGACCCCTATTTGATCGGTTTTTTTATAATTCAGGGTACACTTACAATAAGTTAAGTTTGACGTGCTGTGTCACTCCATCTCCATCTCTCGTTAAAAGTCCGTTATACAGGATTCTGTAAATTTTATTCTTTTCTAGAATGTGGATCTTCAGTCCACTGGCACTCCAGCCTCCTTCTACATCCTCCCACGCACATACTGCGGTATCTGGATGCTCTACAATGAAAAACTTGCAAATTTTTACAAATATCTATATCTCCTCACTTGAAAAATTTATACATATGACCTTTCGCTTTTATCTATAGGTAGGCTAGAGACTAACCTAACCCACCCCGACCTAGCATGAAAGGGCATGATGGTGAATAATTCACCTTCTAATCTCTATGTCTAGGTTTATTGAAACGATTTGGGGCAGAGTCACCTTCGTCCGTAGATGTATACTTTTAATTGAATCCCCACACGTGGTCCTCGGGTGGTGCAAATCAGGTGATCCTGGTGGTAGGCTTCGGCCGTGGTTAGTGACTACCTCCTTCTCACCGATAGTCATTCGTAATCATGAGTGAATCGGTATACTGGGCTGGCGCGTTCCATAGTAAATTACATCAGGCAATTTGGAGTCCAGCGCCAGTTTATGGCAGAATAAAAATAAAACTAAAATCCGTTCTGTTTTATTTGTGACTATCGCGAATTTACATATTACATACAGACAGACGCGTATTCTAATCTTTATTTTTTAACACATCATCAACTTACGTGGTAACCTATAGGTAGTCCCATCAGGTAACTTCACATGAACAATTATTTCAGCAATCGGTTGTCTTCCGTTTAACTTTTTAATCCCGAGAAGTAACGTTGATCCATCGGGAGCGGTAGTCTTGAAGGTGAAACTGTCAGTACCCTTACGTAAATCGCCTCGAGGTGAGTCATCGTGACGAGGTGGCCTCAGCTGTGCCTTCCAGTTTCTTACGAAAAAGCGTGCAATTAATAGCTTCAGCGGATAGCACCAGCCTGAAACATAAAGGAAGATCCCATCTCAAATTTAAAATAATGCTTCCAGATTAGACCAATTTAGATCCAGTGGCCCGTTAGGTTTCAAGTTTAAATCCATATTAGAATATAAATTTTGAATTTGGAAAGAGAGAGTGGTCAAGGACGAGGAAAGGTGGAAGGATGAAGGTTGGATGTTTCAAGATGAGTGATTTATGAATGTGAAAGTTTGTATGGATGTTTGTTACTCTTTCATGCAAAAACTGTTAGACGGATTTGTATGGCACAGAGATAGATTTTTATTCTAATACTACGTGGGCGAATCCGCGGGCGGAAGCTAATTATTTTATATTTAATAATTTCACTCGCGAACGAGTTCTAGTTCACGTGAAATAGAAATAACTATATCGAGTTCCCGTGGTTGTGACAGAGAGAGCACACTGTCGGTCGGGACCGGTGCCATGTGCACGCTAAAGAAGTTATGAAGCTAGAACTTACACTTATTTTGTTAAATGCTAATAAGCTTTCGCATGCTAACATTTAATTTCATTGTTATTCAATAATCCAATACTTTTGAATATAGTAAAAAGATTGTGTACCTACCAGTGGCGAAGGATGGAAATTTGAAAAGGGAAGTATTTCCTGGTTTCAAACTAACTAAGAAGTATGTACTACATTTTTAATGCTATTTAAAACTTTTAGGCGTTACATATTGTTTAATTTAGTACGATACATTCACTTCCTAAAGGGGAGTCGGTGGACTCTTCGCCACTGGTACCTACATAGATTTCAGAGTAGAACTTACATTAGATATGTTATATCACACGTGCGTGTAATGTGTTAATCTTTTCTTATCAACTATTTATCTACATATTCTGTAGGTATCTGTACACTTTACGACAATTAATTATAAAGTGTTCTATAGTATTTCATCATAGGTACTTAAGATTATCTGATATAGGTCGATCGAATTATATTATCTAATACGTTACAAATAACGTAGAATAATGGGTAAATGAGTAATTATTATGTGTAAGCATAAAAAAGGAACGAAGTTACCATAAACGCCAGTAAGTAATAAATCAACTAGAACTTGGGTACTTAAAACTCCGGCTAGAAGGACCATGTAAATTTTTTTGTTGCTCAAACTTTATCCCACAGATGTTAGAATACCTACTATACTAGTATTTATACGTACACACCTCATAAACTTTAAAATTAACTAGTAATAATCTTTATACAATAGTTAAAATTATTATTTACAACAAATTGATACCTAATACAATTTCAATAAAAGAAAATCCTACGCAATAATTTAGCCATAGATAAATAAATATTTAATAGAACTTAAAAAATATATTGATTCATTTATGTTGATTTTGTTTTCTTTTATTTTGATTATTGATTTTTATGCGGAGGAGATTTTTGATAGCTTAAAGAGATGTGTTGTACGTCTGAACACTAAACTAGTACAGATACACCATCCCGTACAAAGAAATGCGTCGGCCCTCGGGCAATTCTGCGACCTATTTTCTTTCGCCTACATGCTTACTAGATGGCGCCACACAACTGTGTACAAGTTTGTTACCTAGTAGCGCCTAAGTTTGATTTTTATTATAGAGCGGAAGTGATCAAATGGTTCTTAGCTTAACTTTAAGGCGTCAAGGATGTCAATGAACGCAGTTTTTGTATGACATACCTTTATCAAGCAGATCTTGGCTGTCTGTTGGCGTAGCGGTTAGTGACCCTGACTGCTATGCCGGTCGTGGGAACGATTCCCACCTAGGTCACGTCTTTGTGTGATGAGCATAGTTCTGTGCACAGACTAATATGATGCTAGCGCATATTCTGTACCTGGGTGTAATTTATCTATGATATTTATTTACGAGCAGCGGTGGCGCAGCGGTACGGGCCTCGCCTTTGAAAAATAAGGTCCTGGGTTCGAATCCTGGTCGTGCCCACACATCTTTGTGTGAATTGTTTCAACTCTGCTGCTCAATATCGGTGAAGGAAAACATCGTGAGGAAACCGGCATGCCTAAGAACTAATCATTCGAGGACATGTGACATCCACCAACCCGCACTTGGCCAGCGTGTGTGAATTAAAGCCTAAACTCTCTCAACTCATACGATAGTTGAGAGAAGACCCGTGCCCAGCAGTGGGACACCAAAAAGGCTTGAAGCTGTGTATAAATTTGTGGCATTGCAGCGTTCTAACGAATTTCTTTGGCTTTGAATAGCTAAAAGAAAACTTATTAACCAGAGCGCACATTGAGAAAATAAAATTAACCAAATTTTAATAAAAACTTAGGTATGGCCTTAATCATAAAAATCTTATGAAACTCTTTAGTTGAGAGAGTTCTCAACTCATAAGATAGTTGAGAGAAGACCCGTGCCTAGCAGTGGGACACTATAAAGGGTTGAAGTGTTTTATTTAGGTACATTTAATTCTAATATACCGATTTAATTTCATGCGATGACTGGATGATCTCTATGCATTCTAGGTTCTCTTAGTAGTCTGTGTATGCATTTGAAGTAGAATGGTTAGAGCACAGACTACTAAGAGAACCTAGCGGTTGGTTAGAGGTCGAGGGTGACACAAGATCACGTATCTACATTTCTGAAAATCAGCGACAGCGCAGTCAAGGCTGCTCGCTAACCTGACTACATTTTGACGCGAGATACTTTGACACGAATAGTACCTATAATAATATACGGATCTTGTCCTAGATTGTAGATTCAAGCCCGCTACAATCTAAAATATAGGGTCTTTTTGTCCCCATGTGAAACATTAAACTTTATCAGCCTCAGTGGCTGAGCCTAGGTGCACACGGCATTGTCCTGCACTCTTCTTTCAACCGACTTCAAAACGAAGGTGGTTCGCAATACGCCTGTGTTTTTATTTTTTGCATGCATTTTACCTAACTCCGCTTATTATGAATTTTGATGATTCTTTTTTGTTTAATTGGTATACTTTCTGGGAGGTCCCGTTTAAATGTTATTAAAATCGGTTGAGCAGGTTTTGAGTGAAGGGAAATGGGAGATAACTTGTGAGAACTATAATATCTCTTGAGCACCTCGCTAGACAGCTATCATACTGGTAGCCGAAGCCGGAAAAACGGCTAGAACTAGCTTATAGAGCCTGACGAATTATAGACAATAAAAACCTGCAAGACTAGTTCCCACCAAAAACAAAGCAACAACCGACCTACGCAAACCACAGACAATGAGATAATATAGGTAATACCTACTAACAACTGGTACGCAAACTTAAATCTCAGTTACGTTAAAATCTCACATTCGTTGTTGACAAACATCACTTTTTCCCGCGTTGAAACCGGATCTTACCTTTGAACCACCGTTGAACTAAACAAAACAAGTACAGAGTACTCACCAATAGTTTTATAAACTCCTTTTTTAGGCTTCCATCTCTTAAGAAACAATAAATACACCATAAAACCACCAGCTAATAATACAAGTTGTAATAAAATATCCAATGAGTCCATTATTATGACCTTGACCGCGATTTGTGTCACGTGCTAATAAATATGAATTAGATGTGAACCAGCATCGGTCGTGTATGGGTAACCCCGACGATGTACGAATTATCACTGAACAGAGTTACTATCAATTTATCCTAAATGACTATCATTTATAATAAGTAATTATCTACTGCATGAACAAACCTTATCACTAATATCTGAGCCTTATTATATAAACTTATTAATGGTTGTTTATCAATGCTTGTTAAAGCGTGCATACGTAACTTGTCCGTACCAACTAAGCAGACTTTATCGTTCCTAAAACCAGTGTCACTTGCCTTGAATATCTGGTAGTTTCTGATAAATCTATACCATCAAACGGCCTAATAATTCATCAAATAATGTCAAGGGATATAGAGTTAAACCATTTAACTTTAATTTTTTCAAAATTAGACTATCTAGTCTAGACATCTTCAGTTTACATATTATACTAAATATTTGAGTCTGGAGTTCCCATAGGTTTAGGAGGTAAGCTGATGCTTACAGGGAGTTCCCAAAGAATGGGTCGCGTCTGAATGAGTGAGCCGTGAAACATAAGGTAACCCGACCGAAACAAATTGAATATAAGAACTCGCTGCCACGAAAAGTAACTAACTACGATTGAAATCGATGCTAAAGCTGTTATTGCAACAAAATTGGATACAACACACCCTTAAAAAAAATAGCAGTATTTGTCTTTGACTTAATATAATATTTTTACAGAGACTAGGCGCTAGTCACGGAGAACCTGAGCGTTAGCAATAATATTATGCTGCCGTCCCAAACTTAGCAGTTTTTGTTAGGTTGGTATGTCGGAACCTAATCAACAGGGTCCCGGTTCTCGCGCTTTAGACAATAAAGTTTAATTCTGATAGACTAATGTCGAAAAAATAACAGAAAACTAATGAAATCCTTATTTTATGTTCGACAAATGTCTATTAGAGATAAATTTATAATTTTTTCGACATTTGCGCGCTATCTCAAGTAGACAAATGTCGAAAATTTGCGGATATCATTGAAAAACAAAAACAATCGCCATTTTTGCCAGACAATTGTCTATTAAAATTATTGCTAGACAAAACCAGTGTTGTGGGTCGCCTCTAGTAGGCACTCACAGCGTTTACTGAGCAATGTCCATGTTTGACATTTTTTTCTCTTTCTGTGTTTCTTTTTTTATAATTTAATTTTGTGTGTCCTATCGTTGTCAGATAAATGTTTTTCTTTCTATTAGAGATAAATGTCTAAAGCACCAGAATCGGGGCCCAGGGTCTTCTCTCAACTATCTTACGAGTTGAGAGTTTAGGCGCTAGTTATCATAACTAGCGCCATCATTTGTACGACAGCCGTGGTCAAAATCTAAGAGTGCGTCCATTACCTAGTGACTTGATGCTTAAAAAGGGGAAAAGGTTCGGAAGAAATACGAAATGTTACACGGGGAGGAAGTAAGATATTTGGTACAATTTATTCTTTCATTAACTTCTCTTTTGATTCCTAAACCAAAAAGATACGCTTTAAAACGGTGCTTAAATATATGTAAGTACCTAGATGTATTCATAAAGATAATAATGCACGAATAAAATATACATGACTAGCTTCCGCCCGCGGCTTCGCCCGCGTTGTGTTAGGATAAAAATTAGCCAAGTTACAGATCTTTAAGAAACCTTTATCATATTTTTTATTGGTCTTAAATCAGATAATGTTTGTTTCTTTTAATCGAAGACGTCTTACTCCATTTTGGAAAATTATTTTTGTACCATTTAAGTCTTGTTAAAATCTTTAGTTCACCAAACTTTGTTAGGAATTTTAAAAGGGTTATTCCCGTCGGAAACCAATTAGGGTTATTCCCTCTAGGCAACAACCCAAGGAACCCGTTTTATATAAAAATTATAAACATTTTTTTTTTTTACTTTTCCCGAACGTTTGTGAATACTTAAGAAATTCTACTCAAAACTATACCCCAAACGGTATACCGGGTGGATAGGACCGTCCTCCACAAACTGATAGAGTGAAAATATACGGATTTCACTCTATCAGTTTGTGGAGGACGGACATACTGAGATGATTGGTACATGAAATTAGGTCAGAAACTTTGTGGATATTCACTAATCGTGCTTTGTTTTGTAAAATTAGACAGAATATATCGATACCTTAGAAACTATCAAAGAAAACCGCCAACCTTTCCACTATGAAGTTAGTCATTTCACGCATCGTTCCTCAAACTAAAGCATTGATGAATGTTTTATTTTAGCTTTCATTCATTCAAATTAAGTTCCGCATACAGAGTAGCAATTGTAAATGAAAAAAAAAAACAAATCAACATAATTTAAATAATTCAAAAAAAAATCGTTGAAAAATCATTCTACTTAAGCAGTTGAGTACCTACACCCGCTCAATTTATCGGTTCGACGGTCCCCGGACGGCTCACCGAAAAAGTCTGGTGAACCAATAGAGGCCCTTCCGGCGATTGGGTTAGGTCATCAGCAAAAAAAACCCTCTCAATTTGTACACAGATACATAGATATACGTTTCAAACTTATTATATCCCTTTTTATGGGGGGTTAAAAACTCAACTTGATCGATTTATCTTCATTGGTTATTATTAACATAGCGCTCATTACTGTACCATCTGAAGATGAAGGCAGAGATGAATATCACCCACATTTTGTCGGCTATGTTTTAAGTCTCATACGTAAAATAAGGGTCAATTGACGTTTAACGGACACTTTACCGAACTTAGAGCTGCTATCCTACAAATATTTATGTTTGGACCAACTACTGTCTAATCTACCGAATTAGCACCGACTTCAAATAACAGATGTAAAGAAACTAATTTTTAAATTTTATAACGCGGTCATTTTTTCTAAGAAGTTTTATTTTACATTTTTTTGTGATGCACCCCGTACTTTTCCCGAATTATTGTAAAACCTTATAAAATTCCACTACCAACGATACCCCGTACGGTATTTTTAATCATGGAAATAATAAAAACCTTCAACCCCTATGACAGACATTTAGGGGTTGATTTATAAAAAAAAGTAGCCTATGTTTGAACCATAGTTTTAAACTATATCCCTACAATATTTCATCAAAATCGGTCCCGCAGTTTGGCTGTGAAAGTGTAAAGTAATAAAAACCTTCAACCCCTATTACAGACATTCAGGGGTTAATTTAAAACAAAAAAAGTAGCCTATGTTTGAACCATAATTTTAAACTATATCCTTACAAAATTTCGTCAAAATCGGTCCCGCAGTTTGGCCGTGAAAGCGTAACAGACAGACAGTACATCGGTACATTCATATCGGCCCAGCAGTTTGGCTGTGAAAGTGTAAAGTAATAAAAACCTTTAACCCCTATGACAGACATTTAGGGGTTGTTTTATGAAGAAAAAAGTAGCCTATGTCTGAACCATAGTTTTAAACTATATCCCTACAAAATTTCATCAAAATCGGTCCCGCAGTTTGGCTGTGAAAGTGTTAAGTAATAAAAACTGTCAACCCCTATGACAGACATTTAGGGGTTGTTTTTTGAAAAAAAAAGTAGCCTATGTTTGTACCATAATTTTCAACTATATCCCTACAAAATTTCATCCATATCGGTCCAGCAGTTTGGCTGTGAAAGTGTAAAGTAATAAAAACCTTCAACCCCTATGACAGACATTCACGGTTGATTCTGGAAATAAAAAGTAGCCTATGTTTTAACCAAAATTTTAAACTATATCTCTACAAAATTTCATCCACATCGGTCCAGCAGTTTGGCTGTGAAAGTGTAAATTAATAACGCTTCAACCCCCATGACAGACATTCAGGGGTCGATTTTTGAAAAAAAAAGTAGCCTATGTCTGAACCATAGTTTTGAACTATATCCCTACAAAAATTCATCCATATCGGCCCAGCAGTTTGGCTGTAAAAGTGTAAAGTAATAATAACATTTAACCCCTATGACAGACATTTAGGGGTTGATTTATGAAAAAAAAAGTAGCCTATGTTTGAACCATGGTTTTTAACTATATCCTTAAAAAATTTCATCCATATCGGTCTAGCAGTTTGGCTGTGAAAGTGTAAAGTAACAAAAACCTTCAACCCCTATGACAGACATTCAGGGGTCGATTTTTGAAAAAAAAAGTAGCCTATGTTTGAACCATGGTTTTAAGCTATATCCCTAAAAAAATTCATCCATATTGGCCTAGCAGTTTGGCTGTAAAAGTGTAAGGTAATAATAACATTTAACCCCTATGACAGACATTTAGGGGTTGATTTATGAAAAAAAAAGTAGCCTATGTCTGAACCATAGTTTTAAACTATATCCCTACAAAATTTCATCAAAATCGGTCCCGCGGTTTTGCTGTGAAAGTGTAAAGCAATAAAAACCTTCAACCCCTATGACAGACATTCAGGGGTTGATTTTTGAAAAAAAAAGTAGCTAATGTTTGAATCATAATTTTAAACTATATCTCTACAAAATTTCATCCATATCGGTCCAGCAGTTTGGCTGTGAAAGTGTAAATTAATAAAAACCTTCAACCCCTATGACAGAAATTTAGGGGTTGATTTTTGAAAAAAAAAGTAGCCTATGTTTGAACCATGGTTTTTAACTATATCCTTAAAAAATTTCATCCATATCGGTCACGCAGTTTGGCTGTGAAAGTGTAAAGTAACAAAAACCTTCAACCCCTACGACAGACATTTAGGGGTTGATTTTTGAAAAAAAAAGTAGCCTATGTTTGAACCATGGTTTTAAACTATATCCCTACAAAATTTCATCAAAATCGGTCCAGCGGTTTGGTCGTGAAAGCGTAACAGACAGACAGACAGACAGACAGACAGACAGACAGACAGACAGACTTTCGCATTTATAATATTAGTATGGATTTTGAGTAGGAAGCGGATCTACGTGGACGAACTAGGAGAATGGGGGCTTCAAGTTGCTGAAATAACGCCTAACCTAATGTCATAAAATCGTGTATAATGTGTACATAGATGCAGATAAAAGTTGGTCCCAGTGAACAATCAAACAAAAATAAACAGTAAAAATAATTTTATTCCACATTTAACGTCCGTCAAATAAGAAGTAAATGCATTCTCATCACAATCAATTACTATTCAACGGCCGGGTCCACACCATGGGCATGACGTCATGCGTCTCACTAGCACAGTCTTGCGCGGAAGCTTGTTGGCCTGGAAACACTAAGTGGAGTCTCGCAAGGCATTTCAGGCAATCAGGTCAGAAGTTCTTGAACTTTCAAAATGTACTGTTGTATTCTTTCACAATAGCTATGTTTTTTAAAATTCAATTAAATCAATTTACTGCTGAATGGAGAACCTAGACATTAAATCGCTCATTCCGCTAGGACCCTGGCTAATTACAAGTACAATAAAATTCAACAACGTCAAAGTTCAACAAAAATCGTCTTCGTATATAAATCCTCAATAAATACCAATTAAAAATTAGATCAGAGGGCGTTTTACATACATTTATATTAAAATTATTAAAACTAAAAGAGTGCAACATCATATAAACATAATTGAGCTTCAGTCTTTCCCATAAAAAAACCGTTTATCACTAACGACCAATTACAATAACATATCTGTGGATTTGTTTACTTGAGATAGAATATTCAAGTAATTTGTGAGGAGTCTCATTAACTACGTATCACTAGTAACCAAATCCACTTAAAAAATATTGATATCAAGTGTTTTACCTGTCAGTCATGTCAACCCATACCAACTTGTCAGTTTGTGACTTAACAAATAAGATTTATATTAAAAACAGCAACTAACTTGCAAATTCTAAAAGTAGAAACGATATGTATGAATTGATTAATAATAATGTCAAATGCATGGTGCTCGCTTGCAACAAACCAGTCTTTAGACAAATTAAGTTCAAGTAAGTTTTTAGGCTGCTGTCCGCTACATTAACTGGACGCACGGAGCGGACACACCAGCGCCCACGCCGTACTCCGTCACGGACAAATTATCCGTCGCAGGCGGAAGGGGCACGCGACGGACTCCCCGCAATATAACTTTCGAATATCCTAGAAACAGCTCTGCTTTAAGGCATGCTCCTAGGATGTAATAGAAAACAGTCCGCCGCGACGGACTCCCGCTTATTGCAGTGGACGCCTTTGTCCAATTTTGTTTATTAGTTTAAACGTCTTTTTCGTTGTGTGCGCATCTTCATAAAATTTGTATTGTAGTGGGCCGTCTTAAGACTGTATTATCACAAGTGAGCGATAAGCCTTTTAATTAATTAATATAAACGCTAATTATTTTTTTCTATTCATTCTTGAGCGATACAGATGGCGAGTGTTTGCATCATGTTTCGACGATACGAACCAGGGTTAAGAAATACTATAGAATTCATTTCAATAAGCAACTCTGATGGTATTAGATACAAAAACAGCAAGGGCTGTTGAGCAGCCATTTTGGAATGTTAATCATTTAATCGTCTTTTTTCTTAACTGGTTCCAGTTCGTCAGGGTTCTCGTCCATATTAGACGCATTGTCTACACGAGTTTTGTCCACTGGGTACAACCTGAAATGGAAAAAAATCTAGTTTAAAACATTTATTTCACCACACTTCCTTCAAAATGTGTTGGACACCTAAATATATAAAAGGAGAAACAGACTGACTGACATATCAACGCAAACCCAAACCGCTGCGTCAAAAGACTCCAAATTTAGCACATAGGTTCCATGTGTGGTCTAGGAGTACCCTAAGAAAAGATTTTTACAAACTCACCCCCTAAGGGGTTGCAACGGGGACCACGCTTAATTTTGTGATTATAATTTAGTTAAGAATGACAGTTCCTTGTCTGTAGTAATAGTATATTTTTGTAAACGAACTTTATTATTAAACTCTTAAAATAACTAAAATAAAGTTGGATAAATAAATAGCACGCAATAAAATTAAGTTAAAAAATAGTAAAATATTGAATTATTGAATTAATTGATTAAATATTTAATGAATTACAGAACTTAATTTATTTAATGAGCATTTTTTCTTCGATTATACTTTTGTACTGTCATTAGCCCTTGTAGCCCTTGACAAGTGTGCAAAATTTCAAATGAAACTAACTTTTTGAAGTGGGTAAAAATCGCGTTCAAAGATTCCGTTACCAACATACAAGTGAAACTAAGAATAAAAAAAGCGTGTAATAAACAAAGATCCTCACCATCTCTGGTACAAGTAGACAAGGAACACAAGATCATCCCTGAAGCACGCCACGCGGTGAGCGGTCGGCATAGTGATAATGAAAGCGAAGACGTCGTCTATGAACGTGTTGAACGCCTTGTACATGAAGGCACGCCACGGTAGCGCGGCCACCGACCGCAGCCGATAGTTCACGAACAGTTGGGGCAACATGAACAGAAACCCGAACGCGTACACGCCGTTCACGACGCTATGCAACGCCCATGAATACCAGCTGGAAAAATAAAGTCTTATTCATAAAAATCATATAAGACTCATAAGTCAAAATGGACTTTATCTCTTTCTTACTAGTATAAAAGTCAAGATGACAGACAAAGACAAACGAATTATAAACCTATTATAGTTATAATGAGCTTATGAGACGTTTATGAATACAGGGATACAAATCTAGGCAAATTTGGCCCCATCCACAACTTTTCTTTTTGCATGACGCCCCACACAAAGTTTGACAAGATATTTTTTTTTTTTTTCAAAATATTAAATAATATTTTGAATTAAACTTCTCTTACTAAGTCCTTCTCAAATTGGGGAATTGTGTGTAATGCATATAACAACTTTTAATGCCCCACAGCTGGATATGGATCTTCTCAACTATTTCAAAAGTTGAGAGAGTTTAGGCTTTAATTTACACACAATGGCCTAGTGCGGATTGATAAAAGTCACATTTCCTCGAATGGTTAGTTTTTAGACATGCTTCATTGTATTTTCCTCCACCTATATTGAGGAGCGATGATAAAACACGAACCTGTGGTGGTAAGTGAGTGCAATAAACTAATAATACACATACCTCTTGTGCGGCTCGTAGACAAGCGAGTAAATAGCACCGGCCACACACAGCGGGTAGAGCAACATGGACAGATACCGCATCGCCTCTGCGTCCGCTTTAGCAGTGGTTTTCTCGCCCGCGTCTGCTGAGTTATCACGCCACACGCGCACCTTCCATCCAGTGAACGATACACGCAAGTGTAATACTTTTGTTACTTTCCATAACTGAAATGTAATAAAGTATCATAATAATTATGTATAAATCATGCCATCGAAACAGCACTTTTTATATTATTACTAGCGGCCCGTCCCAGCTTCGCCCGGGTAGCTTCAGTCCACTCAACAATTTCCATAAAATGTGATAACCATAGCAGCGCCATCTATTGATTACTTACTCAACCCGGTCGAAAGGTATCGACATCTGTTAGAATCATTTGGAGTTAACAGATAATTGTGACTGTCAAATAATAACAGACAAATAATTAGCAATAAATTGAAATTGCGACTATAATTTGAGATTTAAACTATCCTATCTCTTAAGTTGGAACGAACTGCACATGGTGTGCGAATTTTATTATAATCGGTTAAGTGGTTTAGGAGTCCATTGAGGACAAACATTGTGACACGAGATTTATATATATTAAGATATAGGGTGAGTGATAATTAAATTAAAAAAAAGTAAGTTGTAGTCAAGTAGAAGCCTATTTCATAATAAAAAAATCCACGAGGCAAAAACGTGGTTACCACAAAGAAAAAATATTTTGGAGCAACTTTATCAATTTTGCTATTTAATATTGAGCCGTGCAGTAGAGATGACGATTGTTACCAAGTCACCTCTACCTATATCTTCTACACTCCACTCCATCTTCTACACTCCAATATCGTTATATAAATTTCGGTGTCAAATTGAATCACTTGAAAGTACAGTACAAATATTGAAAATCAAATAAATTGCTGGGTAGTACAAATCTTATTTTAAAACATTACCGACCAGATAGTAATAGACATCGCAAACCTAAGCTTTCGAGCTCGGCTAACTTATGTCGGATCGCTACATATCACCCGATCACAAGCTAACTTTACCTGCTTTAGCTTACCTCATTCAAAGACAAGAACTTGAACTTATCTTCCCCAATACCCTGTCAACTATTGATGATTAAAATTTTATACAATATTTGAGTAAAGTGATGCCTTTTGATGATGATCTAGTCGGTGCCATCAACTTACATCCGTTAATTTCTAGAATTATGACATTAACAAACCTCAATAACAGCACTAATCCCAGCAGGAATGACCACCAACATTGACGTCTGCTCATCGATCAAGTAAAATAATATGACAAGTTGTGAGAACGCGCGCCAAAACACCGTGCGTGCCGACAACCCTGCGAGCGACCGCTTGCGTCTCCAAAATGATACATCATTCTTGAATGCCAAGAAGTCAAATAGCAACTGAAATAGTTGAAAACATATTTTATATTTTAAACATATTTTCAAACAAGCAAGACAAACAGACAGAAAGAGTTATTATCACATTTATTATATTATATAATATAAGGATTTTGTTCATCAAAGTAGCGGAATTATTGAAGAAATAAATTTTATTCATGCCTGCTAAAGACCAGCATAATTTCTGAACATTGCTATAGATAGGCCGTTTAACTCGCGTATCGCCATCTGAGGTACAAAGTCATAAAACATTAATTAAATCTCATGAAGAACTATTAAACCACAGATAAAAGTAATGTAAGACTATTCGTCACTAATATCCATATCGCTTGAATCATCATCACTGTCTGTGCAGCTTGAGGAGTCAGAATCTTGGCGATAGGCGATACGCGAGTTAAACGGTCGCTTATAAAACCTTGACAGGTAAGTAGGCTGACTTAAGAAGGTAAGATACTTTCCTTTCACGGCATAATTCGTGGGTATGATTCCCAGTTCCCACCCAGGATATACATTTGTATGTATGTATGTTGGTATGTATCTTTATTATAAAAATTTCATAACATTACAATATTTCATTGCCCCACAGAACTGTTTCGACAGTTTGTCTGTGGGTACACACATTCCGGTTAACTATGGTTATAACAGTACGTAAAATTTTAACATTTGTGTGTGCATGTTTGATTATTTTTCTACAACTTGCCTGATCTTAAGCAATGATGGAACGCGCAAGCCCAGTATGTGTGTAAGTATCTGAATTTAAATTTAGAAAGGAGAAGTAGTATTATATAGTATATCAATAATCTGGTTGCCATAGAACAAGCTCTGCTTAGGTTGGATCAGATGGCCATGTGTAAATAATGTCCCAGCATTTTGTTATTATCAGTTCGAATACATAAATTGGTGTCAAGTCAAGCCTATTGATATGTTTACATATTTTCATACGAAATTCGAACACGTAACCTTACAATTTACGGCTACGGATGTGTACCAAAATTGTTTACAAAACATACTTACATGGCAAGAAGCAATCAACAAAGTGGCCGACAACAGATACAAGTTTGTATCTGCAAAAATTCCTTTAACATCATCAATATCTTTCTCAGTAAACCCTAAAGAGTACAGTTGTTCTAACGCCAACCTTACATGTAGAGCTAACCGCAATGAGCCATATGATGTAGGTGATACGCTCACAGTTATGTTAGCTTTAGTAGAACTTGAATTTAACAATTGATAATGTGATAATCTTGATTTTAAAACATTGTGCTGTATTATAGGAAGCATCTTTCCATTTCTAATGCTGTAAAGAGAAAAATTGTTTGATTAAAGTACAAGAAAAAGAAATTAATTCAAATTTAAATGGGACCATTTCAGAATAGGTAAACCTCTTTCAAAGAAAGATAGGATTTTGATAATCTGTCGAAACATGACTGAGTTATGCAACACCTGAACAAAGCAACCATACAGTGTAAAGTATAGCCCCTGTATTCATAAAGTCTTTTAAGCTCATTAAAGCTAAAATAGGTTTATAATTCGTTTGTCTTTGTCTGTCATTTTGACATTTATACTAGTAAGAAAGAGACAATGTCCATTTTAACTAAGAGTTTCATAAGATTTTTATGAATAAGGCCCCATGTATATTTCCACACATGATTTAATGATAGCGTTGAAGTCTTTTGAAGGCTTTGGTTGGCTTAGCCTGCTTAGGTTGCAAAAATTAGAAATAACTGTGTAGCTGTGTACGTTCTTTTGCCTCTTTATTATCCTACCTAACCCGTAATAAACTCGACTGTCGGCATCATACGTGTCGCCCTTTCTAAGAAGTCCGTTTTTTTGTTTACGAATTGGGCTGGGATAACATATATAGATAGTTTTATTTAATTACTAAAACTGGTCTGAAATAAACTTTTTCTCTTTCTCATACACATTTTTCTCCTCTCCATTTAACGACAACTCTCTGTAACGTCAAAATATGCACACACCCTTGAGTGTGGTTTTAGTTTACACTAAGTATCCAAAATTCAAGGTGGTTATAAAGAATTTAAAATTTAGTAATGAGCTAGTCTTGAATTTATAACATTATGCTATATTATGAGTCTCCTATTATAATTGCTGTAGAAAAATCTTCATCCTTACTAATATTATAAATGCGAAAGTAACTCTATCTGTCTGTCTGTGTTGCTTTCACGCCTAAACTACTGAACCGATTTGGATGAAATTGGGTATGGAGGTAGTTTGAGACCCGAGAAAGGACATAGGATGGTTTTTATCCGACTGCGCAAAAAGAAGGTAATGTTTTGGCGCGATAACCGACATACACGCGGGCGAAGCCGCTGTCGGAAAGCTAGTAGAAAATAATTTAGAGCGCCATCATTGCTAATACTGCAAAATGAACTATTATGTTTAAGCACATTAGGCTTATTTTACAGTGTCATCTATTACTAATGCGGTATTGCAGTACCAAATAGTAGGTCAGTATTTCTTTTATGCTTCAGTGAGCCGAAATAACTGTGTTCTACATCTAGTAGCTATGTATTAGACAGTCAATGACTATAACTTTCTTTGTAGGTGTAAATTTTTAATCCCCAACAAAAATGAGGGGTGTTGAAATGTAATATGATGATAATAAAGTTTTCTGTATACAAGTTTGTTGCCTTATCTAATGAATCGATTTTAATGCAGTTTTTATGTGAAAACTGAAGTGATGGAGATCATAGTTAACTATAGATGGTGCTAGTTTGATTCTTAATTGTTTACACATCCTACATGTTGTTTTTCCTAAGTATTTATTCTCATACACAGCTGAATGGATTGCGACAAGTATTATTAGATTTGTTTCAGTCACCCAAATGTTCTCACATAGGTTTTGTTTAAAATATCAAAACGGCGAATTCTTTACACTAAATTGGGTCATTAATTTTTTTTGGCAAACATGATTGCTTAACATCAGGCAAGTAGAAGTAAAGCGCCAGCCTATAAAAAAATCAGGTACCAAAATTAAGGGAGATCACAAAAATATATTTAAATTATGTGTTTAAATGTCATTGGGAATTATAAATAAGCACTTGTAAGTGCATTGCAGACGGATTTTTGAATTATAAATTATTTCTGCTTGCTTAGTTCTACTAACAACATTCTACTTGCCGTATAAGAGGATGCAGTTCTCCTGGTATTTTCTTAGAAGGTAGGTTCAAGTTATCAGTCAGTATTGCTAGAGGAGCGACTGTAGTTATATGAGCATATGGTTGAGGTTTACTAGGAACCGTCTTTACTTTATCGTCAGTCTGAAAATGAAGAGAAAAATGATAATAATAACAATATTCGAGTACATTAACAAACACGAGTCATCTGGTCCTCAACTAAGCAGAGCTTATGTTATGGAAACCAGAGTACTGGTAGGCCTCACCTTTAAGTGCCATTTCGCCTCATTTTCAGCTTGTAGCATCCAGCTACTGCTACAAGAAATCTTTTGTATACTGACCATTAATGTCAGTGCTAATTAATCCATTACTACTTTCTCCTTATCCTTATAGAGAAGGACATGTTTTGTGGTATAAGTACGTTAAATTCAGTAGGTATTAATAAAACAACTACAGATATCATCGTAGACATAACTTACATTTTGTTCTAGAAGGTTAAATGTTTCTGCTTGCGGCTCAGTAACTATCACTAGAGGCAGTGTGTGTATAGATTCAGAACGAACTATATCGTCAAACTCTTTATACAAACGGTTATCATCCAATAACACAGCATGCATGAACAATGTGCCGTTGTTCCGAGTTTTCCGTGGTATTTTTAAATTCAGCTCACTAGAAAATCAAAATGTAACAAATTACAACAGGTTTACATAAACTACAGCCGCTACTAATTGAATTAAAACATAATAAAACATTTATAGACTTACATTGTCGCCGGACTTCGGTAGTCGAAATTCAGAGAAGTATGCACTTTCGAGACACTATCCATGGAAGCTCCATCAGAATATGGATATTCTTTTACAGAAGTAAATAAGACTAAATGTTGAACGGGATTTGAGGATAAATGTGACTGAAAACATCTTTCATTTCGACCACACTCTGGTGGTATAAATATTTCAGCTAAAGTCCATATAGTATTAATAACATAAATACCAACAATCAAAGACAATATTAGACTAACAGATACATATTTCATTTTTATCGATTTTATTAGTAAAAACAAATAATATATTTTTATATTCAAATTGAATAGCATACAAGCTGCCTCACACGTAGACACAGCAGAATTATGTGACTGTCAATCAACAGTCTCAACTGTCAAGTGTCATGTCAAGCACAGAGCATATTAACGCTAACGCTGAAGAAGCAGGACTTCCATAAAGAAAAAATATATATGAGACTTGTGCAAACGTACAATAGCCAACATTCAGAAATCATGCCTGGCTTGGATCGAAAATAGTGTTGTGCATCTACATTATATGTGGTCGACACTTTCTGAGGGGATCGGACGGTGCGGCGGCGGCGGCGCGGCGCGCGGCAGGGGTTAAAAGAAGCGTCATCGTTGCCAAAATTACAAGCATAATTCTAGATGTTTGAAGTCGGGTTTGAGGTTTTATTACAAAAATAATTATATTGGAATGTTAAAACAAAACAAACGAAATCACTACTTGTAAGTCTACCAGCAGTGCAATTCAGATGGTGCTGTTGGAAAAATTCTTTTAAAATGTGTTTATTTGGCTACATTGAAAATGCAATAAAAAAATGAGACTAAGTAATATAATTTATTATTTTAATCGATTTTTCATATTTAGGAAATCGTTCATAAAAACTGATAAATTTTTGACATCCCTATCTGTCACCTGCTAATCGCGCTATTCCGCCATACTATTTGTTTTGTTGTATGTTGTCTGTTTTGTCAATTATCTGTCATTCAGTCAGTTATCAGATGCGCAACTCCCATAGATAGAATAATGTATATTCAAGTAGGTATATTGGACACAGCGACTCGCTTCTGATTGGTTAAGGGAAAATGATAACTGACGTTTTTTTTCCTTTTCGGCAATTGAGTCATAAACTGACGTTTATTAATGACTGACGGTTTATTTTTTAAATACAGGCTTAGGCATTCATCATCATGCAGCTACGGTGCAGAAACCGCCCCGACCGACGTCTAATTTTAGTTTCAAAAAGGAAGGCATATGAAAATAATAAATGTTTTGCATTGAATAGTATTATTTATTAGGATTTTTCTTGTTTTATCTTAAAATTTTCTAAAGCTTTTGCTTGCATAATAAGTTTGCTACTCATATTTTCTAGTCTAACAATGTCTGTACCTTATAATATCCTATTTATTATATTAATATATAGTGGGACATTAACACACACGGTCATCTGATCCCAAACTAAGCAGAGCTTGTACTATGGAAACCAGATAACTGGTAATATACTACATATAATACTTTTTTTTTGTAAATACATACTTAAATATAGATAATTACACCCAGACACAAGACAAACAGACATATTTAAACAAATGTTTGTCTCGGGTGGGAATCGAACTCACGACCTGCGGTGTGAAAAGCAAGTATCTTACCGACCACGCCAGAAAAAAAAACAAATTACTAAGGTTTTCCTCAGCAAGTATTTGCTCCCTTCTAGTGTCCTGTTGAAGACTTCAAGGCTGACTGGAATGCTGTACCCTGGTCAGATATCAACGCAATTGGAATGAGACCAGTCTCTCCAACTGCCTCCACTATTGTTTTTAATATTGATTTCAGCTCAATCGCTTTTGTAGCAGCTTCACAAAAATAATAAGCTATTGGTTGCTGCCATTTGTGTACAGCACCCTTAATCATAAAACATAGTACATGATTTGCAAAATCATTACTACGCTTTGTCAGATCTACAAAACCAGTAATGTAGTCCTTTTGTAGATACGTAATAGCTGTATCTAGTGCCATTTCATCGAATAAAATCGAACAATACTTTGTTTCTTCTTTCCAATTGGATACCTGAAAATATTTAAGTATATTAGTTTTTGATTGAAATCTGATAAATCATACAGATGATCATAAATGTTCATATATTAAATAATAGTGTAAATATATGTATTAACCTCTTCTTTTATTGATGAAAATATTTGTGAATTTATGCGTCTCAATAACTAATTACGCTAGCATTTTTTAAATGTTTTTTCAGATGTCAATATGAATATTTTTGTGACACTAATTTTTCTTCCTACGCGAATCTTCTGTCCTTTTTGTCATAAGTGCATTGCTATTTTTGCATCCATATTATGCTTTTTGCTGCAGAATTCATTTTGACAGATAGTTCCTGAAACATTTGTTGCTTCGAAATTTTTAGAGCTTTTTTGGCTCTACAGTGAAAACTGAGTAGTTATCTTGATTTTCTGTATTCTATGTAGAGCTTCTTGCAAGTTGGAGAAAGATTTTTGACAGTTAATCTTCTCTTTTTTTGCTGTATCAACTCAGTTATAGAAGTTGTAGCTAACTTAGGTTCGGTAAGGTAAATGGGTTACACATTTCGGAACTGAATCCCAAACGCGACATTTGCAACTGAAACAATAAATTATAAATAAATTATAGACACATAAATTTTTCTATATGAAAACTCATTCTGGTGTGCATTCGTACCCAGGACACCTTATAGACGCGATTACAACTCTTGTCACGGAGTCAGTTTCCTACGACGTCATAAAAATGTTAAATCTGGCGTGTCCGGACCTCTATTTGTTGTTTCCTTGGTTTTTAAACGTTTTCTATTTTTTTTGTTTATCATACATTTGTACGACACTAGTTCGCGAACTTTTTAGCTCCCTATCCGTTGCGAAGCCTTTCAAACTTGTATCAGGTAGAGTGGCGATTCGTGACAGATCTGAGAAACTATTTGTTTCTTTAACTGCTGTATTCTTACTTAAGTGAGGTGCATATTTAGTCGGTTCACTGAATAACTTTGGATCAGTAACATTTTTACTTGTAAAATATTTGGCTTGATGTTTTGTGTATTTTTGTTGTTTCATATGTAGATATTTTTTTTGGTTTCGCGCGTTCCTCAACTGGAGATCTCAGTGTATTACATCGTCATCAACATTAGAAGATCTTCCATCAAATGACTTTGGTTTAATTTCCATTGAGTGTGGACTTTTTTGTAAATATCACACTTTCCGCTGATAATTTTCATTTATTTTCTGTAGCGGGCTTGGAATTGTTTCCTGAGGTAGAGGTGTTTCACTTAATAAAGCTATTTTACTGTGTATGCTACTGTCACCCAATAATGGTTTTACCATGATCGACCCCTGATCATACTCTTGAGTGCTGTGTGGATCGTTAACAGTCGGGTTTAGTTCATCACTCAAACCTATAAGTTGTGTTTCACCTCTTTGAGGATCAGACTTATCTTGCTGAAGTGTACTCTCCAGTTCGATGATTTGACCATTTATTAACTGAAAGATTCGTCCATCAGGCAGCTGTAGAGCTTGTCCTTCACTCAATTCTACACTTTGTACTTCACTAGAATCATCAGTTGTTTGATGTATGGCTTCAGCAGCCTGTGAGCTCTGTAGTCCATTATTAATAATCTGTATCTTGTTAAGAATGCTATTAATTGCCAGACTGGTCTCATCAATCTCTTGTTGGAATGAATTATTAATACTGTAGTCATTCAAATCCAGATCATCATCAATACTATCCATTTTATCACTGATACTAAGCATCGTATCTTGGTTTTCGTCATTCTCCAGTTCAGTTTCTTTTGCTGCATTTGTTTCAGTAGCATCCTTAACACTGGTCACAAAACGTTTCAAAATGGTAACAGATGGCAGCACGAAGTATTTAGATAGCAGCATGTAGCATAATGGGCTCGCCTTGTAGATAGACAGGGCGATGATCCTGCCCGGCAGAGAGTATCTGCGACCTTTTTTCTTCTTTGATTGTAATTGCATTTCGAATAGTGCTTTAGCAGGTGCGCTCATTTTGGCTGTGAGTTTATCAAACATCGCCTTTTTGTCGCTTCTATAGCGTTTTAAGTTTTTCACGCGACTCTCCAAGGCTCTCTTCCGTTTTCGCAGTTTTGACAATTCTTTTCGGAGTGCTAAATTTTCATTTTTGCATATATCCAGTTCTGTAAGTAGCCGGATAGAATCTAGAAAAAAAAAATAGAGGTTACAATCACATTACACATTACATTGGAATTCAATTTATTTCTACTAAAAAGACGCAAGTTTAGAGACGTTTGTATTTAATAACTCTCTCATTTTTAGAATATAATTTTAAAGTAGCAATTACCTATATTATGAGGCAGGTTCGTGAGAGACGGATATCCGGCGATTTCTTGGAGTTGGGCTTCAGTCTGCACATCCTTCTGATGAGCTGCAATATTTACAGTTATTTTGTTAAACAAGGTGACTTGTGTTGGATGTTAGTAGCGCGGTAAAGGAGCAGTTCTAGCAGTAGAGTGAGTGAGCAGCGAGTAAAACTGCCCATATCAAAAACGGATGGATATTGAACATGTCGGAGTAATATAAAATAAATTCTTACCTAATTTTAATCTTTGTATTACACTCAAAGGTATCGTGCCTTGAATCTCCTCTGCAAAAAATAAGCACAAATAAATGTTATTGTTAATATACACATTGATTGTTTAGCTGGTGTATAATTGCTCAGTGAAGGTAATCATTCTCACTTGGAGCAATTCCGCATAGTTGTTTGGGTGGTCCTAGAAGTAGTGAAGTAGCAGCTCGAGTTTGTGAAACAATGTTGGCAGTATTGCTTGTTGATACACCCCTTAGTATCGGTGCATGAATATAAGCGCCTGAAAAAAAAACACTACAGTTCAGACAGTTTTTGTAAGCATTATGGTAAATTTTTTTGTTTCCTGCTGTGATTACAATCTTGATTTTAAGTGGAGGAAAAATATTTTTAATTATGAAAAAATAAAATATTGTTAATATACAAATTCATTATTATGTAATAATAAAGAAAAGATTTTGTTAAATAGTAATTTAAATCAATGTTTAGGTAGTATTATAACACTGATGTTTGTTTATCTAAGTGAACAGGCTTATCTCAGGGAAGACTGGTCAGATTTGAAAAATTCTTGCACTGTTAGGTAGCCCATTTATTAAGGAAGGCTACTATTTACTACCTATATATACACATATATACCACCAATGTATGCATTGTGGAATGCAATAAAATATTAGTACATTTATCCCAGTACTCGACACAATATAAAATGTGCAGGTAGTAATTCTTTTCAGGATATTTTCTCCTCTTTTTGACTATTTTTCTATTACATCATCATGTACATGCTATTTTGAATCGAATGACACCTCATTCATATTTTTTGGAGGCAAAGAAAGAAGTTGACCTGAAAGGCACTGGTTGAGAAGACCATATAGTAGATCATCACTGGGTAAATTCTTAAGCGGAATTTTGTACTAAATACTCTGGGTGCTCACCAGGTCTGCTTGCATCTATGTTTTCACTATCAAGTGGAACAGCTGTGAATTTTTCATTCGTCTCTTCGTAGATCAGCTCTTCGTAAACTGGCTCCTCTGCACATTGCGAGTCTGAATCGGAGGTATCGTCTTCCAACTTCATGTCTAGAGAGAGGGGGTCTACCTCTTCAGGAGGACCAGACAGTTCAGGTTTGGGCTCAAAAAGACTCGACTGCGCGGGTTTGAACTCGGGTTGCTCGGGTGCGCGAATCGTAGGCGTTGGAACCTCACACACTGTCGACGTAGACCCTGAAATAAATAATAGACCAGCATTATAATTATCTCAGCCGTATTTGGTTTTAACAACCAATCTGTGCGGATTAGCTGCAGTACGAGCAGCAGCAGAAGATATTATAGAAAAAAAACCACATGTAGGTGTACACTTTCTTTCTAATAAAATTATTCACACTTATTTGATGTTGACAGGTTGAATGTCAATTGACGTGCTCTCCGAATACTACTTTCCTATGACCCCAGACCAGTGCTGAGAAATTAGAAACTTCTAAAACTATACTCGCGATTTAGGTGAGATAAAGATGATAAGGGCAATGCAACTAGTAACTACCAATGTCTTCAGTTTATGGTGTCATATTATATTGCTCTATTGCAGCAAGTTGTCTATAGACAACAAACTCTTAATATACAAGTCCATATTAAAACCAACATGAACATATTGTATCCAGTTCTGGGGCAGTGCAAGCAAATCAAACATATCAATATTGCAAAGAATGCAGAACACAATATTAAGAACAATAGTGCATGGTCTGTGGTTTATTACTAACTCAGAAATCCACGCAAACCTATTTATGACCACTATAAAAGAGGAAATTCAGGCCTCAACTAAAAAATACCAAAAGCGGCTGGAAATCATCCAAATGTACTCGTGGCAAGTCTAACCAAGCGCAGCTACCAAAAACGTCTTAAAAGAAATGACATATTATAGCAATAGCTAAATATATTAGTATACAAGGAGTAGCTATCCTCGCTGGAGGATGCATTTGACCTGACAAGAGCTCACTATTAGAGGCATACTATAATAGTGTGGCACCTGGCGAAAGTTAAAACTAGCATTGCATCCGCTAGTGAGATTTTTTTTTTTTTTAACTTTACAAACCATAATCATTTTGGGTAATGTCTGTCCCTGTCGTGACGCAGTCAGACGCAGAATAATCTGTAGAAAAATATATAACTATTTAAAAAGAGTTAGCTATAAATATTAGCTACCAGCGATGTGCTGACATACTTTATGTTTTGTAAGACATTTTACAATTAATGATAATTCGTATAAATTGTAAATATTTCCTAATAATGTCTCATTCAACTGAAGATTTAAAGGGTTGAATAACATAAACAAGAAACTTTAAATCTGTTTTAACTTACCTATTTCCATAACTGATGGATAAGATAGAGCTTGCTGCATAACGTTGATGTTAGCATTTACAAGTGGTGCACTAGATGGAACTGATTCTGAAAATGAAACAATGTGTATTAAAATTAAATATAAGTATTATAAACATAATTCAAATTAATACATTAAAAAAGCTCAAATAATTCAAAAAGAAGTACCTAGGCACCATCCCAACCACATCAGCTTTGAAACAAAAAAAGCATTTTATTCCATTTATTTAGGAATTATAATGCCACAGACAAACACACACACACATTGAACACTCCTCTTTTTTGTATCTGGGGTTAAAAAGTCATCTTTAACTTTTATCAGGTTTCTGTAACTGTATTGATGTCATGAGTAAAATACAAAGATTGTGACTTGCTGGACATAATTTGACTTTTAGTTTATTTGTATCTGGCAGTTAAAAGGTTAGTCAATACTTTTATAGAAATATATAACAAAATAAGGTACTAACGTGTAGGTCTAGAAGCAGCATAATTGTGATCTACATGTAGAGTACGGCAATAATTGTGTTCAAATGAAGAGCTTTTTTCTGAAAAAAAAACTTAAGTTAGTAATCATAATTGAGTTATTATGGGTTGATGTCTATTACTATCAAGTATTACTGTACCTAATTGTAACGACTAAATTAATTCAGTTTAAAAATTTTAGGATGTAATAATGGAAGTTTGTCATATTGTTCAGATGTCTCTTACTCAATCATATATATTTGTTTATTTAAGATTTGTTTAAGGGTCAATTTAAACTTTAACCCTAGGGGTGTATAATGCTTTAACAATTCGACACTGACCTGAGTTATAATGTGTTGCAACTCCAGTAGAAGTTTGAAGTTCAGTAAACAAAGTAGGATATGCTTGCATCAGAAGACGTGATTTCTGGGTAAGAAACCTTGCCTCAAAATGCTTATGGCACACACATTGTTTGCTTAATTCAGCCACACTCAAAGCACGCAGGGAAGTACAGTTCATAGAATCCAACCACTTAATGCGTCTGCTTTCACATGTAGGGAACTTATGTAATAAAGCGTCCTGTCGCGTATTTTTACAGCCCGGAACACAACACTTGTTATAACCCATTATGAATCTCGACACTAAATCGTAGGAATTAGCGGAGAAATCAAAATACTATTTTCTAACAGTTACAAAACGTATTAACCGCGAATGCCGCAATGTCAACAACCACAGACTACCACTACCGGTCGTCAAAAAGCGAAATCGGTAGAGCTGCCCATTAAAATCGATATATCTGTACTATTTTGTACAAAAAATCGGTATATGACAAAAACTACAATATTTATCTTTCGTGATCCAAAATATATGGGACTATAACAGTGTATAATCGGTAGGTACCAATACCAAGCATACTGGTTGTAGAGTCCGTGTCACAAAAGAAGTACCGCGGCATTCAATGGAACTGACTATTAAAGATCGGAAATGTTTCTCAATTTGCAAGAAATTATAACAATAAGAATGAAGCCTGAAATTATTATAATTAAAATTTGGAGTTGAGAGGGTGTCCTCTCAACTCTAAATTTTAATTAGACTGTAGAGTCGCCTAGCAGCAGCATCCTAGCGCCCCGGCTGCGGGACCACAGACTACTAAGAGATGCGGGACCTCTTTCGTGAAAAGTACTATACTATGCATTTCAAAGGAGAATAGAGAATAGGATTGGAAATCCTATTGAGCGTTGAATATTAGTTGGTGGAATGTCACATGTTCTCAAATGATTAGTTCTTAGCCATGCCGGTTCCTCACGATGTTTTCCTTCACAAAAATGTGTGTGGGTACGACCAAGTGATTATATGCTCATTGGGTACGACTGGGAATCAAACTCGCGTCCTTAAGGCGAGAGTCATACGCTGCGCCACCGCTGCTGCAGAACATTAAAATCTTACAAGTTTAGTTTTAAAAATTATTTGCTTTAAATCGCAGAAGACCAAATAGAAACCATAAATTTGAACACTATACCTAATATTAGTAGCATTTTATTATCTGTTATGTTGGGAAGACACTTGTTTCAATATAATCTATGTGAGGTTTACACTATGGTTTTAAAAAATAAAAAAGTGTCATGGCAATACCATCATCAATGGGTCACTAAAAAAGTGAAACGTATTTAATCGGTGTTTCCTTGGAAATAATATTGATGTTTTCCGTAAATAATACGTTATTAAAGGTATTGGCGTTTCCTAAATCTAATACTTACTAAGTTAATATTATTTAATAATCAACGTTTATGTGGCATATTGTTTTGACAGTTGTCATTGTAACTAAGTATTTTGTTTATATTTCAGAATGGAAGTGGATCTTTTGTAACCCATGGTTGGATGCTGTCTGTAATAAGTTATAATCAGCATTAAACTGAAAAATGCTAGCGCGGACAAAGAATATGTGCCTTTTCTGCAGTGGCAATGGATGCTAAAGACTTGAGGACGAATTCTGGTGTGAGTGATCAAAACAATGACGGCACCAAGTACGCGCAAGGTAGTGCCACCGCACTGCACTGCGACCGAAATAAATCTTATCAAGATATCGGATCTAATACATTGGGAAAAATGGACGGGCCGACTGCAAGGCCGTGCGCCGTCATCGGTCCTGACAGAATAGTGCCTCCCTCTGCTAACGACACGTATTTAAAGAAGAGTCCAGCCGAGCCATGGCTTACAGACAGTATCTACCGACGGCCACCAGAATACCCTCATAAACTACAGAACTTTCAAAGTCCATCAAGAAACATATCACCCAGACAAACATTCCAAGAAAATATGCAACGTATAATGGTCCCACCAACATACAGTTCTGTTAAAATTAATGATGATGCTACTTACACACAGTTAACAGAGAGAAGTAGTTCAAATTCTAAAAATATGAAACTAAATGTGCCGCCTGATGCAAAATATTGTGACGTGCCTTATGTCATTAATCCTACTAGTAATGAACCAAAGAGTTTTAGAAATTCTGATATGTGTTTAACAAGTGTTAACCCTGTTGCCCGGACACCCACCAATGGATGGCCTATGGGAAGTGTTAATCTACGCTCCACAAGAGCATTTGGTGCTCCTGAAGTGTATCAATATCCAGACTACCCTAGTTGTGCTGGTCCACGACCAACACTGCCTAGACCTCACCGGACAGTTCCTGAAGAGTCAAGCTACTTGTACTCCGAAGCCTACTATCCAGAAGCAAATATTCGCTTCAAGCCTTACCCAACTGTGAAAGAAAGGTATCCACAGCAAAGGTATGATTATGTTAGTAATTACTCAAATGCATTCCATCCACCACCCAACTTTCCCAATCACAAGTATGATTTATCAAAGTCTGTAGCACCCAGCCCATATCCTGTAGCATATCCTCCTATTAAGTATTTAGATAACAGAGTTGCTGACTCTGTGATAGAAGGTTTCCAAAGAAATCCTCAAGGTAATTATCCTTTGCCGTATCGTAACCAAATAGTCCACCATAATTATGGGCCAGTTATAGGAAATTGTGCTCAAAACAAAATGCCACCTTACTCACAAGATCCTCATATCAAAAATATTGCTGCAAACAAACTACCTTATGAAAATAATGCTAAAACATATCTAGAGTATGAAAACACTAGATCTAAAATGTATCCACCTTCTGATGGCTATTTTATTAATGAAATGACTAGAATGCATCCTATGAAAAATCAAGTGATCCTCCCTAATTATCCTACACTAAATATGCATAATATACAACCACCACATTATTACAAAAAAGACAGTCAACAATTGAAAAACTATGAATACATGGCTCATTTTAGAGGCATGGACCCAAATATTCACAACTCTATGTCAAGACAACCACCAGTGTTTTCACCAAATACTTTAGCCATATCACCTACTGATTCCAATGCTAGCAATGATACAGCTCAAACCTTAATGGCTTCACAAGAAGACTTTGGCTATGTGAGCCAATCGTCTACTGCAAGCATTAGAAGTATGGACTCAAGCATGAATAGACCACCCAACGACTATTACAGGAAATATTATGATCATAGATATGCACCAATGTCAAGAACAGCTGTGATAGGGAAGGCTGATACAAATCCTAATAATTCTAAAAATAAGAAAAATATTGATGTCCGACAATTTTTACAAATGTGGAATGAAGGGGATGATGAGGGAGAAGAAAACTCTCCCAAGCAAATAATGATTCAAGGTGTCTCTAATGACAATAATTTCAATAAGGCACATGAAACTCTAAATAAACAAGAACAGCTTTATGTTTTGGGCCTTGTGAATGTTCCAAGTGAAGAACTTGATAAATATGAACATGTTCAAAAAATTTCCAAACTGCCTGAAAATATTAAGGGTTATAATGATATTGAACTACTTAATCAGTTTGAACAAGCTATTGAATCATCTAAGATAACTGTTTATAGACCACCAATGCCTAAAGATTTTCAGACATCCATAAAACCTCAACAACAAATTGCAACAAAACATTTGACAGGTATTGTAACACCGAGACCTGTTTCTCCTTTGGATGTTGAAGCAAAGATAAGTCAATCAGTTATCCACAAAGAAGTTGGGTGTAACTTCGAAATTAAACCATGCAGCCCTAAAATGCTTAATGTTGAAATAGCAGCACCCGTACAGACTATATTGGATGAGAGATCAATAGAAAAAGTTATAAATCCAGTTATGATTCAGTCCCCGGCTATAAATACCATGACGGATAAAGTAGACTGCAATATAGTAAATAAACAAGATCATAGATTGAGTTTAAATGAAAATGATAAAGTAAGAAGCTGCAATATGATGGGTACGCAATTTTCACAAAATAATAGTCCAAACCCTACAATTAAAACTAACTACAGCATGCAGGATTTAGAGAGCAACTCTGGCTTGTGTCTAGCCTCACTACCTCAACTTGATAATGACATTGAATTAAACTTTCCTGAAGTTAATCAACAGTTCATAAATGCAAACAAAAAGGATTCAAGGATTCTTACATCTTTAAAAGATCTACCAACATTAGAAGAATCGACTGATAGAACAGCAAAAGAAGAATTTATTAATCAGAAACCACTTCCACAAAACCGCGATATAAATTCACCAATTAGTCCATATTTTGGCTCTGATGCAGAATGCACTAAGTTAAGCAAGTACCGGAAAACTAAGATAAATGTTTCAGATGTAAAGGAAACTGAAGTTCATATAAATAATATTAGAACAGACAGTGTTATTATAAAAAATCCAGATAGTGTAACTAATTTTGAAGAAAGTTATCATTTTGATGACAATTTGAATGTAAGGCAAGATGTGCAACAGGTTCCTATAAATTTAACTTCTCAGAGTAATATTTTATGCAATACAGAAAAGTTAGCCGACTCTAATGAAAACAGTAAATTATTTGAAGAAAACAAAGAAGAAAGATTACCTGACATGGCCATAGATTTTAGTGTAAATAAAAACAATATAGATGGTGGACTACATGTTGCATCTGTAAGCTCTGAAAGTAATTCTATAACAGAAAAAAATACTTCTGATTTATTTAATGTTAATAAAGAACCCATACCTGAAAAAGAAAGTTATAAAGCCAATGATGTAATAGACATAAATGAAATATGTACTTCAAGTAGTTTAAAATACAGTGAACGTAGCGACGATGTCGGAAATAATGTCACATATTCAACAGACAAAGAAATTTTGGAGTGTGAGAAAAATAATTGTACATTAGATAATGACAGCATCGTTGAAACTAATATTGTTAGTGAATCTCAAAATTTGTCATTTAAAACCTTTGACAATGTTCAGCAGAATAATAACAGCAGTGAGAAATGTGTTGAGGAACAGGACGACATCCTACCTAAATTATCTAATGAATCAAGCAAATCCTGTGAGCCATGTTCAGACCCCTGTTCAAGTAATACAGATTTTCAAAAATCTGATAACATCTTTGATGGTATCAACCTTCAAAATGACATTGTTGATGTTGCCATACATAAAGACAAGATGGAGGAAGATATAATTTCTGATAGAGATAATAACTTGCTTAAAGAAATTACTTCTTCACAAAACACTATGCTATCAAGTGAAAACTCTCAACAAAATATGAAGCTTCCTAAAACTGAATCAGACAAATTAGATGAATCCGATAAATTAGATTATTTACAAAAGCCAATTCACATTCCTGTCTGTAATTTTAGTCCTCCGATTCTTTTAACAGATGATGTGCAAAAAATGGAGCGAGATGATGGGGAAAATAATACCGAAGGACAGCTGTACGAAATTTCGCCAGTTGAAAATGTTGAACTACACGATGATATAACAATTTCCGATAAGGCAGGTATTTCTAGCGAAAACACTCTACTTAAGCCTCATTACGTCTATCAAGACAAAACAGATTCCGATACAGGTGATATTTCCGTCGAAACCACCCGCCTTGAACCACACTGCAGCGTCCAAAAGGAAACTATTTCCGATAAAACAGATATTTCTAGCGAAAACACTCGCCTTGAGCCACACTATGGTTATCATGACGAAACATTTTCCAATAAAACTGACATTTCCGACGAAGCCACCAACCTTGACCAGCACTATAGCTATCAAGACAAAACAGATAGAGACGGAAATATCGAAAACACGTGCCTTGATCCGCACTACACCTATCAAAAAGAAACGGTTTCGGATAAAGCTGATATTTTTAGCGAAACCACCAACCTTGAACCACACTACAACTATCAAAAGGAAACAGATTCCGATAAAGCAGATATTTCTTGCGAAAACTCCCGTCTTGAGCGACACTACGGCTGTCGAGATAAAACAGATTCCGTTAATGCGCATAATATTTCTAGCGAAAACACATGCCTTAAGCCGCACAACGGTTATCAAGACAAAACAGATTGTAATAAAGCTGACATTTTCGACGAAGTGACCCACCTGGAGCCACATTATAAATATGAAAAAGAAACTGTTTCCAATAAAGCTGATATTTCAATTAAAAACTGTCTCCTTGAGCCATACTTCGGCTATCAAGACACAACAGATTCTGATAAAGCTGATTTTAGTGAAAACCCCCGCCTCAATTCAAATTACGGCAGTCAGGATAAAATATTTGCTGATGAAGATAATATTCCTAGCGAAAAATTAGTGGGCAGGTATTATCGCGGCAAAAAAATGTATTCCGCAACAATCCAAAAACTAATTACATTTATTGAAGGGAAAGTTCATTGTGAAAAATACGACGATACTGAATCGAATGCACATGTATTAAAAGAAGATTTGTCCGCAACCTTATCAAATGAGACTATTGTTCAGAATTCATCCTTACATGAATTGGATGAAGAAATTAAAACACTTAGAAACCCAATAGATAAAACCACATGTAGTAAAATTAATTCTAAAACGAATGAAAAGGTAGAAGAAAATTCACTATTTGATGATTCTCAAAACATTATAAATAATTCTATGTCTGAAGAAAAAGATGAAATAGTAGATGATACTTACAAAAAGTTAGTTCTGCATAGTGAGGTTAATGAAACAACACAAATGTCTGATACTACTGTGCAGATAGATATTGAAGACAAGTTTTCTGATGAGAATGATGCTGACTGTGATGTTAAGACACCTGTATATCAAGAGGATGTTGACAGATTAGACAATAAAATTCACCGACCACTAAAAAGGTCACTATCTGACTCTGCACTAAACACCTACGATGCACATTTTGAAAACCAAGATAATGTTCAAAGTGTCTGGCCTTTTAAGCGCAGAAAAGATAATAACAACATATTAGCTCAAAAATTGTGTAATATTATAAACATAAACCGTCGTAATTCTGTATCTTCTATTTATAAAGAAGAAAATGTATCATTTTGTATATTAATAGATAATAGTTGTATTATAGCTGAAGAAGATAATGCAGACCAAGAGAAAGTGTGCTACAGTGAGCTATCGGAAGACTGTTTAATGGAGATACAAACTAATGAAAAAGAAACTGAAACTTCAATATTAGAAAAAGATTTACCTGTTCCAGGGGAGATTTTATGTGAATATGACTCTCTGGCACTTGGATGCGAAGAAGAAAATTCGATGGAACAGTCATGGGTTGAGGATGTCGCATGCATGGAAACAATTGTTAGTGATGATATTGCGGAAGACATAGAGATCAGCAATACACCATCACCTAAAGATGATGCTTTGTCAGATATTGACGAGTCAGAAGTTTTCAGTAGTTACGACCATACAGATAAAGTCAAATACATTTACAGTGACAACATGTGTACTAACGATGCTCAACTAGTAGATACTCTATTTAATACTCCCCAAATGGACGTGAATAAAACATTAAATAATAGAGAGATATATTGCTCTGAAAATTCTAATAAATGCTATGATAGTGATTCATTGGAAAATGTACTATCTGCAACTTGTGAATCCAAATCTTTATCACCGCCATGTTTTGTATCAGACTTTACAGATTCACTTTTTATTCCTGAGCCTACCAAGGATAATGAAAAAACAGTTAACAAAGAGTTATTTCAAAATGACGACTTTATTGATGATTCTCGAGCGACAAACTTAGTTGAGCTAGATACCTCAACTCACAAAGAAAAACATCTTGTACATAGTTTAGTTAATACTACTCAGGACGACACAGTTCATTCGTGTGAGTCTAGTATTGATAATGTTTTCGCTTATTCATCCAAAGAAGAAAACGAATGTTACACTTCTAGTTCGCCAGAAGTTTCATCAACAACTTCTGAGGAGAAAAGCTCCTCTATATTGTTAAAGATTACTAACTACAAAGGTTCTATGATATCACAAGTAAACAATGGCAGAGACAGGAATAGACCCAGTTGTAAATTTACTGAAGATAAAGAATATTCCCCAGCTCATTCAAACCCAAATCGACCATTACTTACAAAAGCAGCACAGAAATATATTCCACCTTTAAAAGAATCAATACGCGATCTTAAAGTTAAACTGTCTCTACCGCCACATAGTCTTTTAAAATTAAAACAACTGAAACTATCCAAAAATGAACTAAAAGTTAACAAACAAGTGCCCTCGATTTCTAAAAATGTTAAAAAACCAAAGCCTAAATTCGAAGATGTCCTCAAAAGTATAGACGAAATACAATTTAAAATGCACAAAGAAAAAACGAAAAAGTCTAAAAAATCTATACCTAAAGTAGTAATCAAGAAAAGCATTAATGGTTCCCACTATGCCAGCACATCGAATAATATTGAATTTAATCCAGATATGACTGGAAGAAAGTGGCAACCATGGGTGTTTATTGAAAAAAATAATTTCATTGACAAAATGGCCATCAGAAAAAAGACTAAAGCTGTATATAGCCACAGAAAAAAGACATATGTTTTAGCAGAAAAGTTTCGAAAATACAAATCTGTACTCAATGCCAATTTTGTGATATCTCCCCCGATATCAGACTGCCCTTCAGGGCTTAAGTATACTATCCGGTTGAAACATTTCTGAGGTAGATCAGTACCTTGTGTACCAATAGAGTAACAGGCCATATTGGCCATTAAACAATTTTAAATCCCACCCTAGAAAGGTCTCATATTATCATTATTATCTTTGTATCATTCCTATTCCTATGATTCCTTTGTAGTTTTTATTTGTAGTTACCCATCTTAGTTAGCAGTGTAGTTGTTGTAATAACGAAGCCAAAATCAGTTCTAAGTGTGATATTAAAAAATGTTTAGATGTTTGATAGTGCAATTTGATCTGTGTTGAATTTGATTTACTTATTATGTTTGTTAACTTCTATCATTCCATTTTTATTAGTTTTAATAATTAATTATATAGACGCAATTTTATTATTTAGATAGGCCATAATAGTTTAGTGTTTTCTTTATAATATTATATTCATAATAAGTCTTTCATGTGGAATAACATATTGGTGGATATGTTTTACTTGTTTGACTGAATAATTCGTTTGGTATATGTATATGCCCAAGTATTTGTAACTACATATTTTATACACTACCCACAGGGTTAGATATTACGACTTTTTCAGTCAAATGAAGATGTTCATTGACCAGTATACATTAATGATAATATCCTTATTGAAACATGTCCAGCAAGATTAATAAATTCGGGCAGAATTGTCAACATGTGAGATAGTATATGAACATGATGTGGTTTACAGGCAGTCTCTCGTAAAAGCTTGTACTCCTTCTTACCTTCCTACTGTATTTTATGTGTCTAATCCCAGATTCCAAAGACCATTATAATTCCAAAGAGTGTATTACATTTACCTATGTAAAGAAAAGTAAAGTTATAATTGTATATTTATCATATTATTGTTAGTAATGCGATCGTACGCTAGTACGGTTATTTAATTGCTCACATATTTTATAATAATTGGAACACTATTTAATCAGTTATTATTTGTGTGTGTAATGTGCACATGGTGTTAATTCTAGGTCAAGTACAAAATTTGCACATTTTAATTTAATGACATTTCATTGTCTGACGCGTAATAATGTAGGTACCTTTAGAAAAAAATAGTTTAATAGCATAAAATGTTTTTATAAGTATTTATGTTGAAGTGAAACAACAGTGTGTATGTATGTGGGTGGTAATAAAATTAAAGCGTGAAATAACCAAAGCCAATACTCTGAAATAATGTATTCTGAAAAAGTAAATTCAAATTTATTATTTTAACTATACCTACTGCCTTTATGTAGGTAGAGTAGATCATTCACAAATACTGAACTTGTTAATGTTTCCTACCCATACACCCCAGTATGATTATTTGCACTCACATTTAAAACTATTGTCACACATGGCCGTTAGAAAGCAAACAGTGCCTTTTATCATGATTTAACTACTACATATATTTACTGTTATACATATATTACCTGTATCACGACAACGTGACGTGCTATTTCACGTATGTGGCCATTCATTGCTTCGGATGTATCTATTCAAAATCTGTTGATCTCATATACCAAGGCACACAGCTTTCTTATTATACCTAATAGTGCCTATAAATATATTTACTATATCAGATTCACTATTTTGATATCATGTACAGGGTGTTCGATAAATATACCAAATAGATATGTGCTTTTAAAGTCCTGCATACTTACATGTTTATATATTTGCAAAGAGTTGCCTTTCTAGGTAGGTAATTTTAGGTGAGTAAGTATATTTGAAGGCGTCTCGGGCTATAGTAGTCCACCTTTTGGTCTAACGCCAATTTTGGACTAAAATTGTACGAGATTGCCCCATAATCAATCATGTTATGTATAGGTCTTTAATACCTAGTTCCGTATTGTAAGATTGGTTGAACTCTTTTATTTATTTTGTAGGTATTAAAATATATTATTATGGTAATGTAAAGTATATTGTACTGTTAATTTTATGGTTTATAAATAAATGTACAAAGGTAAGTAAATAGATAATGTTAAGAGATGTACGGATTGGTGTCCAATAAAATTGTTTTGAGCATTATAACCTCGTTTTGAGGCGGAATTACTACCAAGTCATTATTTTCTTAGCAACAAGTATGTGGAAAACTGAAGTTATTCATGTTTAGTTGATTAAACATAAACATTGCTTCGGCTGCTCATATTCTTAAAGACGTAAGGTGTAAGAGCTTGGTAGGACTGATAGTTTCATTTTAATTATGAATTTAACTTTAATTAATATCAATTTTGATGCCTTGTATGTTTGATAAGCACTATAGAGTGGATTGTTGTTTTATTTCCTGCACATGTTGGCCATTGTTATAACATTAAGTTATTGGTATATTCTATTGTGGTTAAATTATTTTGTTAAGGGTTTATGGATTAACTATTACTAAATTTTATGTGTATTTGTTTTGTGGTTAAATGTTAAATGCATATCTTATGCTAGTAACGCACGTGATAATGTATGGTGATAGATGTAATTGGCCACACTTGCTCTAAAACTGAGTGTTAAAAGATTAAGTGTGACACATAGTATTAAGTATTGTTATTGGGAAGTAATTATGTATTACGTTTTTGAGTGGTACCTAGTTATGAAAATTGTTCTATAAATGACCAAATAAATGTGTTCTCAATAAAATACGTTTATTATTTAATAGATATCTACAATTAAAGTTTTATACAGGTATATTAACTTTGACAGCTTCTTGACGGATGGCGCTAATGAGCTCTTGGTTGACGAGGAACACAAAACGAAGGCCAGCAATCTGTAAAAAATAAAATGGGGTAATTTGTTGCGTCTTTAGCGTCAAACAATGACTGTATGTTCAGCTGCGTGTGATAGGATGCTTATCTCGCCAGGCTCCCCACATATTGCCGAGCGTTCGTAAAATTTTAAACTGCCTCTATTTGCCGTTATAGGTTTTGCTAGAATTAACCCTTTTACTAGAAATCTTTTTATTTAAAATGCGCTTTTTTATTGTTTTTTCTCACTTATTGGTCCGACAAAGCGAAAACAAACTTTTTATGGGCCTAAACCCTCCTTCCACTGCTACTCATGTAAACCAAGTCCAACGGTGCTCGTGCATAACTATTGGTTTTAGAATCCGGTCAAGTCCCGGATAACAAGAACTGTCTTTGATGCTGCACCAATTTAAAAAAAAATAATGACAGACAAAGCCACACACCTCAATAACACTGTTGTGGTTGAGTTTGACTTTATTCCCTTGTAGCACAGGTCGGCCGTCAACGAAGATCGGGCGTTTGCCCTCCGAAGACATAAAGAAGTCGCCACTGTTCCTCAGTCTTATAGTGGCCTGTTTTCGAGAGACCTTTGCTGCAGGTCCTTCTAGAGTTAGATCTACGTCGATGGGATGATCACGAGTGCTGCGTCCAACGGCAATCTAAATAAAAAAAAAATACTTTGAACAGCTGAAAACATAATTACTTCTGTGGATAACCTTGCTAAGAAACTTGCTAAAACCCTTACTATTGCCATAATACAAAAATATGTTGTTTTATTAAATTAAATTTTTAAGTTGAATAAAAATATAATTACATGCCGTAATTAAAATTAATTTTAAGACAACAATTTCGTGTGTGATAAGAGGTATTATTCTTTAAAAACGTCAGCATAATAATAACTTCCCTTACAATTTAAGTACATAGCCTACCCACTTACCTACCTACTCTATGCTGGTAGGTAATTTATAAAAAAAGCATTATTTCTTTACTAATTTCAAACAAGTCAATACTGAAATCACGTAGTACACTGTGTGAAATCAAGAGAATTAAACACGCGCACTAGCATTTAAAACAATTAAACACAATCGAATTCGGAAACTAATTAACATGGTCACTCTGGTACAGATAACATTGGTTTTAAATAACAATACCTACCTTAGAATTGTTGGAATAACATACTATATTAAGTATAATTGTTATTGTAATATTATGAATACTATGATAATGACCGTCAACTCAAAAAAGATAATAGATCTACATTATATTTGTGTACTTACACATCATATAATACTGACGAAAAAAAAATGTTATCTTTATTATGAGACTACGAATTATTTAGCACGTGGAACTAGTGACAATGCTTATAAAGTACAAAATTAAAATAATACAAAAAGAACACAGTTTCCTTGTCGACTGTTGATGGTACTTAAACTAGGTAGGGTATTAAACGAACATGATAGCTTTATTGACATATTAATTGAACAGATAACACTATCAAGCAACGAGTTATTTGCAGCGGTAGAACATAATTAACTCGAACGTTCATTAGTTATACATTTGTCACAGAGTTCATACTGATTCTTGTATATAAGACAAAGTGCAATAACCTAAGTTAACTCACCGCAAAAAGTTTAAATTCAAGGCCATTGTTAAATATGATAAGATACTTAGATAACCTTTTAATAGTATCAATGAAAAAAATATTAACAGACTAGTTTTAGTTTATCGGTACAGATAAATAAGTGAATTTATTTTAAAGCGGAAAAGTTTTACAAATAATGGTCATACCAATAATTGCCTCGGTGGTTCAGTGGTAAGCGTTTTCGCTTAATAACCGCGAGGTTACGGGTTCGAATCACTGGTCGAGCAAATAATTTTCTAATATACCTACATAGAGAATCTTAGTTAAAACTCAAAGTTTAGTATTGTGCCCGATGAACGGCACTCGGCCCTATTACGTATGGCACCTAATCATAGCCGTTGAAAAGTGGGTGATATTCACTCACCTCTGCCTACACATTCGGGTAGGTACAGGCGTGACGATATATGTGTATGTATAACTATTCACAAACAATAAAACCATGTAGTAATTAAAAAATAAAATACAAATTCGATTACAAATCGTGTAACGTACCTTAATGGTAAATTACCTATCCAAGTTGGCAATACCTGCATAAATTGTAATGTGTTGAAAATTTTTAGAGCCATAACAGACATTCACACAGTGCGATTTACTTTATAGTAAGAAAAAAATATTGAAGCATTTATGCTATGCTTATTTATATATCGCTTGCTCAGAAGAATACTGTATTAAGTCAAAATTTGGCGCTAACTGACTTAATAATACAGCTCGACTAAAAAAAGTACGTTCTTCTGTGTTCTAGGGAATAGAAAGATCGAGAGGAATAGAGATGTAACTTTCCTTATTGGCTCATTTAACGTGTAAGCGGTTTTCAACCTAATTCAAAAGGAAGAACGTACTTTTTTTAGTCGAGCTGTATTATTAAGTCAGTTAGCGCCAAATTTTGACTTAATACAGTATTCTTCTGAGCAAGCGATATATTTTTCGTCATCACCCTGTATTACTCGAAAACAGATAATTAGGTATAATAGCGGGCGTGCCTAATGCAGTACATTGGGCACAATTCCAAACTTCAAGTTGCACCTAAGATTCTCTTAGTCTGAAAATTATTTTTGCTCAATCCGGGACCACTGCACAACCGCGGCAGTCAATAATAATTAAGAGCTACCTTAATTTAGTTATTACGAGCTTTCCTTTGCAGCTCCGTCCGCGTGTACAAGATTTTATATTGTACACAGCAGTGGGATAAAAAGTTGCCTATAGCTTTGTTCAATAAATGGGTTATCTTACAGTCCAAATTTTTCCTAAGAACTTTCCGCGATCCAAAACTTTAAACCAAACCTTAAAAAATTTAACAGATAACGTATTGCACATCAACAGTTTGTATGTGTCGCAGGGAAATGAGGATATCTGAGATTACACGAAATCCCTAGTGATATCACGAAATCACGGAAGATGTCGAATATTCTTGTATTTAGTATTATTCCCAATTTTTTGTTAAGTAAAAGTACATATCACTGACGATAAATTAATATTTTGTCATATCACTAAACATTTTCAGTAAGAAGACATATTGTCATAAACAAGAATATTCGACATCTACCGAGATTTCGTAATATCACTAGGGATTTTGTGTAATCCCTGATATCCTCATTTCCCTGCGACAAATGCTTAAACTGTTCATGTTTCGTGTTTGGGTTTGCTTTTATTTTAACTTTAACCTTTACATATGTGCCGTAGGTACGTGGTTACCTCGCCTCCCCCAAAAACTGACAGAAACAATTTAGTACTAATAGAAGTTGAGAATAACACTTCCCGTGTCAAATATTCTAATAACCAAACGAACAAACTTCAGCTTTATTAATAATATAAATATAGATGATAGGCAAATTAATTGAATATTTAGGTGCATGTCCGACTGGATATTGTATTAAATATTAAACCTAAGAAAGTATTTAGATCGTAGCTAGTGCCGCTTTATACTCTGCCTACCCTCATAGGAAAAAGGCGTGATTGTATGTTTATATGCAAGTAGGTATAACACATTTTTTTTGTATTATTATCAAACAAGTATACAAACGAAAACATTATAATATCAGATTAGCTGATAATGATTATGGATGTCCTCTATTAAACATTGCTTTGAAATGTACAAGTGTTTTGAAGACAAAACACGTATTGGCCTAAGAATTACTGAGTAAATATTTAATCACTTTTATTTACATTAGTTCAATATCATTTAGAAATAATCGATAAATTACCACCTGATAACAGTATGGCCGCTGAGAAATTATAACAGCAATTATTGCAGTATTTTACTAAAAAAACTAGCTGCCCGCCCCAGCTGCGCCCGTATTTAGTATTTTTATTACCTACATAAACCTTGCTCTGATAACAACGGACAAAACAAAAAAATAATGACAATTTTACGTTTCCTGTTGCGATTCAGGCTCACCGACTAAACAGAATAACTACTAATGTTGATGTTGTTTTAGAATAATTTCATGTAAACCAGTTTACTAAACTAAAATAATGTATTTATATATTTTTATACTTTTAAATTATACTATTATTGAATTATCTGTTAGAGAAGTATTTATAAATTATTATTTTTAAATCACAAACACATGAATGTATTAAATTATTATTAATAGGGACTACATTTTTTATTGGATAGATATTTATTAATACATAATAACTTGTTAGTGAATTTTAAGATAATAATTTTCTTAAGCGGCTGTTGCTTAATAATGATACCATACCATACCATTTGATGATTTATTTGTATACCTAATCTTAATTAATAGTGAATTAGAAATCAGTAAGTAAGTATCTTAAGAATTAAATCTGTAGGTACTTCATTAGTTTTAAACGAGAACTGCTGCCGACAAAATGTTATGCAGTTTGGCAGACTAGTAATTTAGTAATATGTATGCAGATTTTGAGTAAATAAATAAATAATTATTGTTTTAAATTTATTTTTGCTATAATAGATGAAGTACTTAATATGTAAACAGTCGTTGACTGACCTTGAATAAATAAATAAGTATATAAATATAATTATATTATTAACAAAATTAGGGCGATGACTACTTTAAACTATCATAGTTTAAAATCACAGCGGGAAACGTAAAAATTTCAAACATATTCCGTATGGAAAACGTTTTAATCTAACACTTCGATATTATGTATGTTCTTATCAATATACAAAAGTAATTACCGCTCACATATAAAACAAACGTTTAATTTAAAATATGATTATACAATTACCACCTGGCTCCTCAGTTACTGAAAGTGACCTTACACACACCGATATTTATTACTAGGAATTAATTGCAACCAGTCATTACATCATAAATTATTTCCGTTTATAATATACCTAAATGTCATAATTTTATAAATAGCATTGAATACAATACGTGTGAGAGTGAAATTATTATTTTATTTGTTTGGTAACTTTAAAGAACAATGCAAAGATTTGACTTGTCGTATTTAGTGATGTTCAGTTAAAAAAAAAAGTGTTAATAAGCTGTGTTCTGACAAATAAACTGCGCCTTTATAAAATAGATAAACAATAATTAAAAAAAATATGTGGCTTAGCCTTAGCATATAAGTACATACTTAATCTCAAAAATATTTTCTAGGCTTAAAAGAAATAAGATTATTCTTTAATTTACATGATATCCTACTAATCCTACTAATATTATAAATGCGAAAGTAAGTGTGTGTGTGTGTGTGTGAAGGTTTGTTACCACGTATCTCCTTAACCGCTCAACCAATGTTAATGAAGTTTGAAACGTAGGTAGTGTATACCCTAGAATAGGACATAGGCTAATAATATTTTCATTTTCATCCCTTAAGAGGGTTAAATAGAGGGGTGAAGTTTGTATGCAACTTTTTATTCCTTGGTCATATTTATTTAAAATTCGGTACACATAAACCTTAAGACAAATAATGAGATACGGGTTTTTTATTTTTCCATAATTACCCCCATGGGGTGTGGAAAATGAGATTTATTGGTAAAAATTAAAGTTTCTCTGGATCTGTTTAGTCCTAAGTCCGATTCACTCCAAATTCGGCACACATATACCTTGAAGAAAATTATAAAACACGTGTTTTTTATTTTTTCAAAACTACCCCCAGGGGGAGTGTAAAATGAACTCTTTTGGAAAAATTAAATATTCCAGAACTGTTTAGTCCTTTGTCCGATTCACTTCAAATTCGGTATAAATATAGCTTAAAACAAATAATGAGACACGTGTTTTTTATTTTTCCAATTTTTTTTATCTTTATCCTAATACTACGCGGGTGAAGCCTGAGAAATTATTCTGAGGGAGATTTTCTTTGAAGTTGATATCAATACTCCTTCGTGCTTTTTAGCTAAATTACTTTTTATTTTGACACAATGACGTTTGATAACTCAGTCCGATTATTAGAATTCGAAATTTAAATTTTATTTCTTCTTAAATATTGAATGAAAAACTTACAATAATCATGGTCTAAGAGCCGTAGTATTTTTTAAGAAACCCCTATAGATTTATGGATATACCTATGGGTGCTTTCCGATTTCAAAATGTTGCTTACACGCCTACTAGACCCGGGAAAGGATAGTTTTATCCGACTGCTAAAAAAGAGATTAATGGTTTAGCGTGATAACCGACATCCGCGGGCGAAGCCGCGGGCGGAAAACTAGTTTATAATAAATTATAAGTACACACGTCTACAAAAAAAAGTAGATTGACAGTTTAATATATGTATGGGAACTACATATTATTGTTATTTTTTTGGTTTCTACCAACTTGTAGGTACTTAGATAACTAAATAATAAGTATTCGTTGAATTGTTATTGAAATTATAGTGAATAATATGTTACATTAGCTTCTGTACTTGAATAGAAACAGTTTGATAAGGACGTACACTGTAGCGCGTAGGTCAGATGGTGTCAACGTTTCTTTGTATTTACTAGACTTATTAGTGCATAATAATACAGCGAACGGTAACGTGGAGTCACCCACCATAGACTTACTACTCTACTAAAAGACCATTTACCAGTAAGTGACAAAGCTAAAGATTTCATTTTGTGTCTTTTTTTACACGTTGAACACAAGTACCGAGCAAACGGGCGAGACAGTGCTGTCGGCCGAGTACTCGGTAAGTATAAACACGAATCGGTCGATTGTTCGGTCCAACAAAACGGCGAGATAGTGCTCGGCTCCTGTTCGAAACGGGCCAGGCAATAAAATGTTTCTCGGCCGTTAGTGTGATGGTATGGCACCTTTGCAAACAATTTCTTTCAGAGTATGCCGAATTCGAATCCTTAACATTTTAAATCAGCTTGCATTGGTGTTAAAGCGGAAACATATTAGTCGCGGTTAGAGTAGAAAGAGAGAGAGAGACACTTGAATCTACCCGCGTGTCGTGTCGTGTGTATCTAACTATAGTAAATATATGAAACCGATAGGACATTTGGCAATACACGACAAAAAAAAGAATTGTCTTCCCGCCGCGCCTTAAGATTCACTATCCCTTTCTGTTATAAAAAGTTCTCACTTGCTCGCTTTGATTGTCTTAACAGTGCAATAATAAGTCTATGGGAGTGGGACAAATGTTACTATTCCGCAAGTAAGTTTACATATCAAATTGTGCTAAGTAAGAGATCCGTTATCTTGTCGATTTACACGGAAATGTATGTGATATTATTAAATTATTCTAAAAACTAGTTTGAGATAGTTGTCCGATAGTTTGGGGGTTGTGAACTACGTCGGTTTGGAACATGTATATCGATAAATACACTTTATTTATTAACCCACATCAAAGAAGCGTTCTCAATAAGCCGAAATCTCTAATAAGTAGGTACATATTATGTTCACCAATTAGTCTAAGACGCCTTCTGAATTAATTATAAAACTAGTGTTTTTGTTTAGGTATATTTCCGAGGTGGTTAATTTAAATTATTATCGAAATCGGATGAGCGGTTTTTAAGTTACTGCATTAAAGTAAATTCGTATTCTTTAAGCTATTATTTAATTTATTACTGTAGTGTGTACGTCAGTATTTTGTAGATAAGTATTTACAATATAAATAGAGCTAGAACAGGGACGATGAATAAAAACAAATTAAAGTAGGTAAGTAATTAAAATAAAACTATTTTATAACGGATTTTATCGTGGTTTATTTTAGATTTTAGATCCCAGCGTTTCGAAGTCTTTTCAGACTTCATGGTCAAGGGTGGACTTGAAGTAAGTATCAAATACAAACATTATTATTTAAGTTGCGTTCTGATTTATGCAAAATGGGTTCACAGTGTCTTGAATTCTGAGTTGATTTTGCTTGGGTTTTGGTTTTTATCTAAGAAAATACTAGGTAAGTAATTTACATATAAGACTTTACGTACAAATTTACTGATGTGCCTACTGATATAGTTAAACTTCTGTGAAGTGAAGAAAAATAAAATAAGTTACCTATTAAATTTTTTCTTAACATTGGAACTTGAAATCGAAATCGTGTAGTAAGTTACACAGAAATATTAAAGTACTAAGTAGCTACAGTTACATAGGAAGTTTTAAATTTAATCACTTGCCTGCGCATTATATTTGTAAAACTGCGCGTTGTATAAAGTAAAATTTCTTTTATTATACTAAGTACTTACAGTAAGCGTCAAAGAATCAGCCAAAATAGTTGTTTATCAGAATCGCGAGTCATGAAATCGAATAAAACGTGCTCTATTATTTAATAGTGTTTTAGTGGTATTTAGTACCTATACAAAAATAAGTAGTTCTACCAATACGATATGAAAATCCGCCGCCAACGTGACGTCAGGTCCCTGGATGGCGGGTGGTAATTAAACGGCGAAAAATACTTTAGATTTTTATATGTCACATTTTAGTATTTTATTGGTAGTAAAACAAAATATCATTGAATTTTATCTACGTCTTTGTTAATAGTTTACAAATCAAAGGCATCACACTACATCGGGTACGCCTACGCTTATTATCACAGCAATGTTACTTAACAGTATTAGAGCGTTATTAAATTTGAAATAATAGATCACGTTTCATTCGATTTCCTGACTTGACTTAGGACCTAAGTTGAGAAGATATTGCAATGTTATGTGGGATTTTTATTGTGTCACTGGCTGACCCGGCAGACTTTGTACTGCCTAAACTTTTGTATGAAATATATATTTTTTTCTCACCTTTTAAACCTTCTCTAGACCTCCACGAACATTTCAAGACCAAGATAAGATAAATCCGTTCAGCCGTTCTCGAGTTTTAGCGAGACTAACTATAAAGATAGATTATTGCAATTATAAAAACTTAGTAAACAACGAGGGCCCCAGTAACCTTGAAAAGTATGTTACCTATATAATTCTAAGTAAATACGTAAGTAAGAACTACGACCTACCTTATTATTTATTTTCCCTAAAATGTTCGTAAAAGAACTTTGGAAAATTCATTAAATATTATTCAGAGGACATTTTTTTCAGTAGTTTAACAACCGTGAATTTGTTTATTTGTATAATAATTAAATTTTGTGAAATAATAACATAATGATAATTTTAATTAAGTAGGTACCTTTTTATTAAACATCTACATATACAATACAAACTACTGAAATTTGAATAAGAAGCGGTTTTTTACGTTTTTGTAATTAAATTATTCAATTACTTTTTATTTAGTAATATATTTTTTTTAACCTTATTATTATTTTTTATTAAAAAACTATACTGCCCCATAGTAGAAGAAAACGTTAGTTTACAAGACAAGCGGTTTTTCCCTATTACAACTACATAATAATATGTATGTCCGTTTAGAGAAGTGGACATTCAAGGAACGGGGATTCAGGATAGCGCGCAGTGGGACATTTGGATAACTAATTAGGCAGTGGACAATATAACCCGTGTTACGCATGTTTAATCACAACAAGTAGGTAGGTACTCTACTTATAAAACTTACTACGATTTTACATCAAATTACATATTAAACATAACTTTTAGACAGATAATGCTGTGTAGATTAAAATGTAAATTATCCGATACTATCGTCACTAATCACAACAATTTTTATTTTGACGTGTAATTTGGTTAACTATAGAAAATTACCTTTGCGTTTGATATTGATATATAGATATTGTATTGCATGAAATATTGTATTGTATAAATTCTATTTTAATAACTACATCAATAAAAAAAATATTAAATAACCGACAACTAAGCAATTTTCTTAAAACGATCACGATCACGCATTTCAGCTTTAAAATAAAGATAACCTGCATTAAAATCGTTCCATTTGTGTAAGGGGCTATCTTCACGAGCTAGAGAATCGCGGCGATATTATTGTCTGCCACTATATGCATGCGCCTGGATTGAGGGCCAAGTTATTCAATCACAACAGTTTTAATTCAAGTTTCAGAAATTTATGGCCCTTTACTTTAACGGTCTTATTCATAAAAATCTGACTGTTTAGTTCATTTTTACTTAGTCTTTTTCTTACTGGTGTAAATGTGAAGATGACAGACATAGACAACCGAATTATAAACCTATTTTAGGTATAATGAGCTTATAAGACGTTTATGAATACGGGGGTAAGTTTTTACTATTTTTAACTAATTTCCCTGGGAGTCTTGTTTCGTTTGGGTCCTTAATCGAGATACACATAAATCGTGCGTTACGCAATGCCACAAACTTATTGACACCTGTATTATCTGTGCTTATGCACGTAAGACTCATAATGCCCCCCATTTTCGTCGGGAGTTATTTAATTGTCGTCGTAACTCAACAATTGATGCCAAGACTTTACTTCTTATGACTTTCGGAATCTTTTAGGAAAAGTGTTTGGAACTGACAGTCGCTGTGCCTGTCCCTTTAAGAAAAATTAAAGAAATAAAATAGATAGTATAAGTACTTACCTAAGTAATTTCAATATCGAATTAATCGATTTTTAAATAAACAACATTTAATTTTTACTGATAAGTGTACATTAATCGAAGATTATAACGATTTGTTATCAATATATCGACATTATCCTTAGGTATTATCTGTGTTGCTACTAGTTGCAAGACACTTATAATTTGAATATAATTTCGGAATAATTAACGTGTAAGTATGGTGTTCTTGACAAAAAGAAAACGCGTTTATATAGCCAGCTGTATTAAAAAGTAGAGATATGTACTTTTTTTTGTATTTGATTGTAATTAGGAAAAATGTGTTAATACTTCTTATTAAACATTTTTAGTATTCCATACAAAAAATGTGCCGAGCATTTTATGCCAGATTTTATTTTCATATAAATTTTTCATATGGATTTCTATTTAATTCATAGATATCTAATCTATGAATTAAATAGAAATCCATATTTGTAGGTAATTATTTTTATTAGACACAATTACAAAAAGAAATCCAACCATTCTTGCATTTACGGATGCAGCAGATTGATTTACATTTTATACTTCACACAAGTACTTAATTTAATATTATCTTTAAAATACACATAATTAATCTGTCTTGTGCGATACATTATTCATTATTCTAGATCATAAGTCCGTATTCATAGACAGATCTCTTTTTTTAATTAACTGTCTACGTACTACTCAAAACTGATGGGCCACACGAGGACAACAGCCGGAACATAAAAGTAAGACAAAAAAATACATTGCATTGGATTGTCCTCAAGACATTTACACAAATCTTTTTTGTGGCTTGCTGTCCTGTCTAATTGTCCTGTCCCTGCTATTGTCCTCGTGTAATTGGCCCATTAGATCTGTCTATAAATGCGGGCATAGGTTCTCAACGTAGGCATAATGCCGTCTCATGTTTTCTCAAAATAGAGGCTATGAGGATGCGTAGACACGGGTTACGTATTTTACCTATATCGAAATTTAGAGGGCTCTAGAGAACGAAATTTTTCTTAATGTGGGCGCTGGGCATAATAAGGTTGAGAGCATAATACTAAAGAATATGTTTTAGAATCTAGTCCGGATATTTCTAACTGCCCGCTGTAAGTACAGTAAGTTTACAGTTAAGTATTTTGTCTCTAACCCTTTTGTCCAAAAAATATCTTTCATAGTATGACAACATGGCTTTAAGGTTAGCAATTCTCTTAACAACAACAGCCTATACCATAAAAGTATCACCTATATTCTTACGGTGTTATATATAAAAATGTTTTAAGACTCTTTAGTTAAAATGGACTTTGTCTCTTTCTTAGTATAAATGTCAAGATGACACACAAAGACAAACGAATTATAAACATATTTTAGCTTTAATGAGCTTGAAAGACGTTTAAAAATACAGGGGTAAGTTTCACCATGGATAACTTATTAGTTTTTAAATAACTAAAATCGTTTTCATTCTTTTAAGACTTCAGTCTACATAAAATCGTCCAAATTTTTTTTTCTGCCTGTGCAAATCGTGGCAACCATCGGAAAATACTAGGTACTTTTATTAAGGCGTAGAAGATAGGTAGCTGGATAAAATCAAACGATGTATGAATTAATTAAGATTAAAATTCAGTAATATAATACTATTTAACTCTAAACAACTTGCTCATTATAATAAAAAAGAAAACAACAAATAATACTGAAGGTCATTTCATCATTGTTAACAATTTATTTATTTATAAGAAAAACCGGATCATTTGTACGTAAGAAGTTAGGATAATCTTATCAAATGTGGCTGGTTAACCCTAACACTTCGACTTAGTGGGATCTTTAGTGCTTAGTCAGGATAATAAGTATAGTTTAGAGTCTTGTTGTTAAAACATGAAAACCATAATAAAAAATGTAACGCTTTACTGCGCCACCACACTGCTTCAGCTCCCTGTCAAAACTAGCACTAGCTCACTACAAGCGGCGGAAGATAGTGGACAAATACGTACGATGGCGTACACGTCACACTACGCTGCTGCACATTTAAAAAACAAAAATAAAACCGCTTTTCTTAAACATCTAGCTAAGAACGCTTGGGTTGGGTAACTCATCAACTCAACACTGCTGAGGATAAAGCAAATTTGTTTGCTTCTTTATTTGCAGAGGCTTCACGTCTAGATGCTGGTAGCGCGGTACCTCCTGCTACACTTGGCAGTACGACTCATATGTCGGAAATTCGCATACGCCAAACGGAGGTCCGCAATACGCTACGCAATCTTGACGTGAACAAAGCCAGTGGACCTGATGGTATTCCAGCCATAGTGTTGAGGACTTGTGCGCCTGAGTTGTCTCCTGTATTGACACGCCTCTTTAGGCTATCTCTAAGGACTGGTCAAGTGCCGACATCTTGGAAGCTTGCTAACGTGCAGCCCGTGCCCAAAAAAGGCAGTCGTGCCGATCCTGCCAACTATAGGCCTATTTCGGTCACCTCCATACTCTGTAAGAGCATGGAGCGTGTTGTTAATCGCAGGCTCCTGGCGTACCTAGAAGCCAATGATCTCCTCAGCGACCGACAGTATGGATTCCGCCAGAATCGGTCGACTGGGGATCTTTTAGCGTACGCCACATACATCTGGAATGAGGCCTTGGAGAGGTACGGAGAAGCACTTGCTGTTTCTCTTGATATCTCCAAGGCCTTTGACAGGGTTTGGCATGATGGTCTTATTAGTAAGCTTCCTTCTTACGGCTTGCCCACTGGTTTCTGCGATTGGGTATCGGACTTCTTGAGGAATAGATCAATCCGAGTGGTCATTGATGGCTGCTCTTCCGATCAAATGGATATTAATGCCGGTGTTCCTCAGGGTTCAGTGCTCTCTGCGACTCTTTTTCTGCTGCATATTAACGATCTGCTTAAACCCGGTACCTTTGGGTATGCAGACGACAGCACAGTTGTAGAGAGTTATATGTCCAGTCCCCGTGCCAGTGCGGCTGAGATTCAGTCCCATAGAGTAGCCATGGTTGAGCGCTTGAACTTGTCTCTCAAGGCTGTCTCCGATTGGGGCGACGCCAATCTAGTCAAGTTCAACGCTGCTAAAACCCAGGCGTGCCTATTTTCCGCCAAAAAAAGGCCATTTCTATTGGCTCCCACTTTTCGAGGTGTGTCCGTGCCAATTACAGACCACCTGGAGCTTCTTGGCGTCAATATGACTTCGACCCTCAATTTTGGCCCGTATATTGAGTCCAAGGCTCAACTAGCTGCCAAAAAACTAGGTGTCCTCGCGAAGGTGCGTCAGTACTTCACACCGAAACAAATGCTCGAACTATATCAAGCACAAGTTCGTTCCTGCATGGAGTACTGCTCGCATCTTTGGGATGGGTCAGCTAAATACCAACTCGAGGCGTTGGAGTCTATTGAAAGGCGAGCTAAGAGGCTTATTGGCAACGAGTCCCTCATCAAGGCTAAGTTGCAGAGCCTCGAGCATCGCCGCATAGTTGCTAGTCTTTCGGTCTTTTATCGGATACACTTCGGAGAGTGTGCGTTGGAATTACACAATCTTATTCCCCCATCCCCATTCTTCCATCGTACAAGTAGAGGTACGGCTATGCGCCACCGTTATATGGTGGAAATTCCACGGGCACGCACAAAGCGCTTTGCTTCCACTTTTATTGTGCGAACCGCCAAGTTGTGGAATTCGTTGCCGGCATCTCTGTTTCCCGATAGCTATAATCTACCTGTCTTCAAGTCACGAGTGAATCGGTATTTATTAGGTAGGCGCGTTCCATCGTAGACTGCAACATTGCTTCAGATCAGGCAAGTTGTGGTCAAGCGCAAACCTATTATAGAATAAAAAAAATAAAAAAAAAACAACATTCATTCATAAAAATCTTATATGACTCTTTTAGTTAAATGGACTACCTTTTAAAATATAAAACTCCCATGTACTGCTAAATAAAAGTTATTTTCTAACATGGAACAGCCTTCTAAACGTACCTAATTTACGCGGGGTCATTTCACCGGATAATTGTGTTCTACGGCTTGCGCTCTATAATTGAACGCACAAACTTACAATACCACAGCAACCTACCTACACGTTTAATATAAAAACTTACATAAACGTTCACATCTACACGTAGGTGGTATACCCAGGTTCATATTACTCGTAATAGAATTATATCAACCACATAACGAACTCAGGGTCCTCGAAAAATGCACCGGACATTGACAAGTTACCACTAGTTTACCATTCCATCTTCAATTGACACATGTTTAGAATATCCAATTCTGTTAACTACCAAACAATACGATTGTTATAAAACAATGTTATGTATACACCGCCGACTTGGACCGGCCCGTTTTCAAAACAAAACTCCACAATGAGATTTTGTTCGATACGTACTAATTACCTAAGAAGTGAATACAACTTATCTGCTCACGAAATGAATAATTTTAATATTCTAACTACCTAACACGTGACTACCTACTAAGACAATAAATTACCTACCTACCTACCTACAAAGCGCATTAAACAATAAAAATTTTGTAACTCTTCTTGATAGTGGGAAGTAATAATGAAGACAAATAGGTATCACGTGCGGTCAATAAATGAAACGCATGGTTAATCCAACGAGTACGGTCCACCACCAGACCCGTTTCTATTTTATGGAGTTACCAGGCATCACGTCGGAATACGACTAGGTCTTTTGTCGAAGTCTCCTTTCGTGATGGGTGGTGACGGGACGACCCGTGGTCGAAACCACCAGTGAGTACAGCTCATTAATAACCAGCCACCGTTCACGTTTAAAGTCACAAGAGTAAATCCTATAAACATTAATTGTGTTAGAGCCAAAACACATACTCGCGTTGCGGCGCCGTACCGCAAGAATCGGCAGCGCAACGCTCGTAGTGCTAGTACATTTTGTTCTACGTAGAGGCGGGCGGCGCGGCGGCACTGCCGATTCTTGCGGTGCGGCGCCGCAACGCGAGTATGTGTTTTGGCTCTTAATCCCCTAAACAATTTATTAACCCTCGACAAAAATAACGTTAAAGGAGAAAGGCAAAAGTTAGTGAAAAATAAAAAAATTAACAACCCGCGACCCATATGTTTTGCTAAGGGTCATCTCTATCATTTAAGCTTTAAACAATCTCGGTTCGCACCGGCATGCGGCAATAAGAAGGTACGTTGCAAACTCTATCGCTCAGTGAATGAGTCGAAAGAAACAGACAGTGTTCGCAATAATAGTCGTAACGTCTTTTGTTATGTGGAGTTGCGAACTGAACGCACAACAGAATACATTCTACCTAGAGGCGTGCCCAAAATATTGTGACGCGTGCCGTTGGTTCGCCAACCCTGGTAAACTATACGTATTTATTTAAAAACTAATTACCATGTAAGGGTTAACAAAGTGTGTTTTAATTTGCATGTTATTAGCCACCTGTTTGTCAAATAGCTTAAATACAATCGTAAATACTTGTGCATCTGAAACATAATATCAAAGGACAAACACGGAATTGTTTAGGAAGGTGTAATAAAGATAACTGAAAGATAGTGAGCGCTGGTTATCTTGTACGTCTTGTAGTTACAGTATGTAGTGAATTGTGTAAATATGGGACTACTGAGTATTCGTCAAAACTTGCTCTATTATTTAATAGTGTTTTAGTAGTATTTAGTAGGGAATTAAAAAGATTTAGTAGTTCTACCAATACGATATGAAAAGAAAAACAAAATCCGTCGCCAAGCTGACAACAATGACGGTGCGTCAAATGCTACGGTGCTAATTAAACGGTGTTAGATGCTTTAGATTTTTATATTATGTCACATTTTAATTGTCTATTGTTAGTTAAATAAGATAACATTAAATCTTATCCACATATACGTACCTGCCATTCTGAGGAACACGGCTGAGGAGTACCAGACTAAAAGGTAGACTTTCACGAAAGTGTTAAAGAATTGTTTAGTTTCTTAACCACGTAATATTTAGTTAGCGGTAACCACCACCCAGGTATCTATAGACAACGCATAGCTGGGCCCCCGCGCTTGACTATCTTATGTCGTACAGATCAGAACTTGAACGAACCAATCCAAATTAGCTGTCTTCCCCGATACCTCGCCAACTTTTGACGATTACAATTTCATTCAACATTTGAATAATGCAAGGCAATATTCGCGGAACCCAGGAACACAATCAAAATAATATATTACACTACGAGTATTTTAAAAGGTACATACCTCTAGGCCTCTACAGATAGTTACCGTCCAGAATTCAATGTTTCGGAGTATAGAATATTTGAAATAACTTAAAATAGACAGTTATCGAAGTATTGAAATGAGGCCGATCGATACAGTCATGTTGACGATGTAGCTCCGTGTAGTTGGTAAGTATAATTATACAGGGTGGAAGTTTAGTACGTAGACGCTCAGTAAGTACTCGATAGATTCTAAGAAATATATTTTTTTATTTTAAATGTGAGTCGAGCCCTGAGGTTACATTGAAATATTTAATTGAATATGTGATTTTAAAAAAATCTTGCCTAATGTTTTATATACTTTGTTTACATTTTTTTTATTTCGTAACAAACTATTTTTCTTTTTGTCGCCGGCTACCACCCGCTTTGTCTTTTGCCATAGAAAAAACCAAAACCAAAAACCTGTCCTTCGAAAGGGACAAATGCGTAGTACTGACAATCGCCGTGAAGGCGGCCACATGGCTAAAACAGTAAGTTTAGAACGTCGCAAATGGCGCTCTATAATCTCTGCCTAATCCCATGTGAAAAAGGCGTGATTGTAAAACAGTACGTTACCTATACATCGTGTATTTGGAACAGTTCCCAAAACGAAGACACTTGATAGGTAGTTGGTACGGCTAGTGATTCTCGTTACGATACAATAACAAAATCTCGAAATAATAATTATAATTTCGTCTATTATTTTCTGCATTTTTCGTACACTACGCTGTATTTTAAGTTTTAAAAATGTATCTACACCAAATTTGATCTGAATTGTAAATTTAAACGTAAAAATTACAGACTAAGAGAGGTTTCGAAACTTTCGAATTTATAAAAAGTAAGTATGATTCAGAATATAACTTATAATATGTCATCCTGTATATTTTTCTGTTAACAATAGAGGTCGGACAGTTGGTGGAGCGACGGTGACCGTGTCACGGGGTGGGTAGTCCTTGAAACAAGTGTCAGGGCCTACACTAATGATCATATAAAAATATTAATAATTGCAGTCGATATTGACTGACCAGTGGGCAGTGAGCTTGAACTACTTACCTATATTATTTATTATTTATGTCTATAGAGTATTGTCACCATGTTTTATTTTAACGTTCGTCTTTGGTTGAATCGATTATTTAATTATTTTTATTATGTATTTTTATGCTATAATAGGCTTGCCCTTAACCACAACTTGCCTGTTGCTAAGCAATGATGTACCTAGTCTACGATGGAACGCATTTACTCAGTAAATACCGATTCACTCGTGACTTGAAGACAGTACCTACCCGTAGCTGCGTAGTACGAGTTAATCAATGCGAAAAAAGTTTTCGATAAGTACCTTGAACAAGTCAAAATGCGTTTTTAAATGTATTTCTTTTGTTCAAAACATTTGTAAAAAAGAAAATGTAATGCTAGAAAGAGAATAAAATGGATTGGATCATTGCTTAACAACAGCAAAGTTGTGGTCAAGCGCAAGCCCATTCTGCCGTGATAAGGATAAAGGGCACATCTGACTTTTTTCATAATGAAGTTATTAGGTAACATAGTCGGAATCAGTAAAAGATTGTGATTTCGATATCAATAACTTAGTTACGAAAAAACTATCAGATGTGCGGTTCTTCCATATGACTGCAGCATTATAGGATAAAAAAAAATCAAAATCTATCTTCATCAAACGACGGAAAAATTTACAAACAAACGAATTAAGAAGCTCCTATTGAACTTTTTGAAGTCAATGTAAACTATACGTTTCGCGTACTCTTACCTATCTTATCGATGCAGCTAGTAGACTCAGACTAGAGTACTTCGACCCAGTTGAATCTTTTGTGCTAATCGTACACAACCTACACCAAGAACTAAAGTTATGTTATAACTAGGTATATAAATAGTGACTGAAATATACATAATAATATTAATTTAGCTAGTTTAATTACAATAAAAACACAATCATAAAAATAAAACCTACCTACATTTAATGCCCTGGTGTTTACTCATTTTTCTGATGTTATAATGTAATACGTAACTTCATTTCGCATGGGAATTTGTTTTTATAAATATAAAACAACCTATTGTTACCAACATTAATGCGCAAATAAGATTTTATCAGGACGATTCTAGAATAAAATCAAATAATACATTATGAGATATATTATTTATGAAATGCTCCGAAAAAAGAAAAAAAAAACGAAAAATTAAATAAAATAATTTAAGGTTTTGTGCTTTTATACGAATCAAAATGCCTTCTTGTGTGTAGGTATAACAAATGTCATAATAATCACTCAAGAAACAAAAATAAGAAAGACGGACGCGTGATTACTTATCACGCGGAAGTACGGCCAAAAATCTTAGATTCATAGAAATTATTACTTAAATTGTTATTTGCTACGCCATGTGTGTGAGAGTGAGATAGATAATGCAAAACAGACCTGAAAGACAAAGAGGCAATGCCCACGCTTCGCCCGTCATAGTATTTCGCGGGTATTTCGCTACCGCAATGTCATTCATTCAACAGCACGGCTATCGTGATTTCGCTTGCACGCTGTTTGGGGCCCTATCTCTGTCCTTTTCTATCACTTCAACCCTTTATAGTGTCCCACTGCTGGGCACGGGTCTTCTCTCAACTATCTTATGAGTTGAGAGAGTTTAGGCCTTAATCCACGCACGCTGGCCAAGTGCGGGTTGGTGGATGTCACATGTCCTCGAATGATTAGTTCTTAGACATGCCGGTTTCCTCACGATGTTTTCCTTCACCGATATTGAGCAGCGGAGATGAAACAATTCACAGGATTCGAAACCGCGACCTTATTTTTCTAAGGCGAGGCTCGTACCGCTGCGCCACCGCTGCTCATTCCTTCTCTATAGTTCACTGTAAATATCTAATTGTGATCACCGGTGTGTGTTTCTCGTTGCATGTAGTTGTGCAACGAGACCCAGGTTTAGTGATTGCGTTATTACAGCGTACCGTATCTTCCTTTTCTTGATTTATAGCAGTATCGCCGACTATTTTTAGATGGCATAAGTTACAGGGGCGAGATGCTACTATGACTTTTATAAGTTGATTAGACACATCTTTTTCAATCACTAAGAGGTAATAATTATTTTTAGACGTACCTTACATGTAAGTATCACAGATTTAATTTCCACCAATTTTTTTACTAATTATTTTAATTAAGGTATATCTGGCTTGCGACCCGGTATAATAAAAAAGTCTATAAAAACCTTTCAAGAGTTACCTCATTTAATAAAAACATATCGTCCAAAATATCGTTAACATGTCAGTTTCCATTCTACAATCAACCATGGAGAAACATTATAAAATATTAAATATTAAACGTTGGTGCACACTAGGTTTTCTTCTTTCTAGGAAGACTGTGGGTGGATTAGTTTAACATTATGCTTGTATGAACATGTGATAATAATATTATACCTATACCTACAACAGGAAAACAAACAAGGATATAATTCGTAGTAGATTACAAGTCCTGCTTTAATTAGACTTCAACTATTTATAAAATACTGCTAATTAAGTGTTGCATGATAAAGCCATATTTTAGCTTCAAAACTCTACCTACAAGTCACTGTGGTTGGGAATTATGAAGTTTTCATAGTCACTGAGTTTTTTTATGTATCTTAAATTTTAAGAGTAATCTAGTGATCAGTAACCGTACTATGACACCTAATAGTTTTATTATTGCAGTTTCACGGAAGAGAAGTTGCTCTACACATTGTATAGCAGCATCCCTCTTCAGCTCCAGCTCCAACTATACTGTTTTAAGGTGTTGGGGGGCGTCCATAAGTTACGTGAGGTGTTTTTTTAAATTCTCTGCCCTTCTCTCCCCCCCCTGGTGAGATGTCGTGAGATTTTATTCATGACACAAACTTTACCTAATAAAATTATTTTACTTAGCCAATATCAATGCAGATAGAGGGATCCTTCTCGATGCTCGATCTCTCTCGCCATGAGAGACCCTACATTACATGAAACTTGGATGGGGATATGGAAATGGTCAAATATCACAAGGGGAGGGGTTTAGTGAGATATCATGTGTAGTTTTCATTGAATTTTGCTTAGAGCATTTAACACGGAAGGTAATATACGCAACTTCTAGTACAAAATTGACAGTTTTTGGTGGAGACGAAGTAACCACGTACCGCACACATGTAAAAGTTGAAACGTCCACACAAATTCTCACGTAAATAAAAGCTACACACAAACACGAAACATGAACAGTTTATGCATACAAACTGTTCATGGACTTCAGCAGAGGGGAGTCCGCTCAATACTCCGAATACGAGCTGGCATGGGTCTAGAACGCGAGGTCGCGATACGTGGATCAACAATTACCAAATATTGACACCTAGTATTGTGTTAGATTTAAGCGAATATCACACATTGAAATAAAACTACTTTTTAACGGATTTTATCGCGTTTTATTTTAGATTTTAGATCCCGACTCCCGATCCGTTTCAAAGTCTTTTCAGACTTCTTGTTCAAGGGTGGACTGAGGTATTTGACGTCCAAAAATATTAATCACAATTATTACTGACTACCTTCAAACATTAATATTTAAGTTGCGTTCCGATTTAAGCAAGTTCTGAGTTGATTTAAAATAAACCGCGATAAAATCCGTCAAAAAGTAGTTTTATTTCAAAATCTTGACACCTATCAAAATCATACTCCTCCTTGGTTGAAGTTAAATAAAAATGGTAGTGGTGTTTCTTACCTCTCGTGATCTCATGAGGTATCGCACAAGTCTTCCACGTAGAACTGCGAGAGTGTTCTTATCCAACTCAACATTACCACCAGCAACTGACTGCACGAGTACTTGCCATCGAGATAACGAGCTCTCCAATAAACGAATGTCTTTCTTCTCAATTCTGTAGAAATAAAATATAGTTAGTGTTTGGACAATATGTACATAGTCATTTGGTCAGTATGCACCTTTGTAATGCACAATAAAAAATGTTACGAGAATAATCTATCCCTTTCTACTCATTTATAAGCAACAGAGATAGACAGTGACCGTATTATGTTATTTTTTGTGTCGCTAAAGTGAACTATGGGTACTTGTAATCGCTTTTATCTGGTATGACTGTCTCGTTCACGTGGTATATAATGTGTTCGTCTCAAGTCGTCGAGAATGGTTCAATACTTTTCCTTGACCAACAAAAATGTTGACTTTTCTAATTTCTCAGCAGTCCATAGTCAGATTTGTACAGCTGTTGATCCTACTACGACAGCGCTGGCGCAGCGGTACGGGCCTCGCCATAGAAAAATAAGGTCGCGGGTTCGAATCATGGGCGTGCCTATAGATCTTTGTGTGAAAACCGGCATGTCTAAGAACTAATCATTCGAGGACATGTGGCATCCACCAATTCACACTTGGCCAGAGTTTGTGGGTTAAGGTTAGGCCTTAATAAATAATTGAGAGAAGACGCGTGCCCAGCAGAGGGGCACTAACAAGGATTGAAGTGAAGAAGTGACCCGTGAGTAAAGAGAATTTAATTTAAAGAGCCACCTAAGTTACACACACTCATATACTACATCTCCTATGTAATGTCCATGGCTAGCTTAGTGTGGCTTAGTCTTAGTCTAACTAGGAGTGATTATTATTATTGGTATAACCTGTCAGCCATATGCATTTCAACATCCATGTCATCTTCTTTATAATCAGGTAGTTCTGCATCATTCATAGTCTCTTCAGCATCGGAAAATGTTGTGATCTTGTCGGACGCACCTAGAAATTAATTTGATTTATAAATTAACAAACAATTAACAGACTGTAGGTGACATCTTACTTAAATGTCACCTACAGTCTGTTAATGTCAGGATTTTAGGATTTATACAGAATCAGGGTTCTCATAATATTAAGGACTACCATATTCAAATTATGAAAACATTCATAGCATTTTCCTTTACTCTTTGTCCAAAATTTTATACATATCCAGTTGTAATTTTGACTTAAAAATTAATCTCTTGATCCATCCTCAACTTTTGTCATCATCATACCCCTTGCCTTTTTCCCATTTCTATTGGGGTTGGCTCCTAGTCTAACCTGATGCGGCTAGCTACCAGAATTATACGAGCAACTGTCATCAGACCTCGAAACCCGTAGGGAGCAGAGTAAATCAGATTATATTGGCTTCTGATTACATGTGACGATTATCATTAATGTGTTAAATAACAACTGGGACCGACGGCTTAACGTGCTCTCCGAGGCAGTGAGGGTAGTCCCTCAACCAACCAGACACCGAAACAAATTTTTGTTGTTACACAAATATTGTCCGGGGCGGGAATCGAACCCGCGACCTCCCGGGCACAGTATAGCCCAATCGGACAGCTTACACCGCTCGTCTACCGATGTTGTCTATTTCATTCATACAAAGGTTGAGCCTTTGTATTTATAATAATAGTACTTTCATTTAACTTACTTTTAGGTAAAGGTAACACAACTTGGTCAGGTAATAACTGATACTGTTTCAATAGTTGCCAGTGTGCCATCAGTGTTTTAGCTGTTCTTGAAGGGTAGAACACATGTGGGTTTTGTTCTAGCAACTCCTGGAACTTATCTTCAGTTGGATGTGAGGTCTGTAATCAAGTTTCAAATATTTTTGAGATATTCAATTCATAGAAGAAATCGCAAGAAGATCTAATAGGATTCAATGAGTGCATAAATAAATGTCCAGGTCTGTTTTTTATCTAATAAATTCAAGCCCAACCTATCTAATAAATAGAATAAATCTTGTCTGAAGTATTCCTTCCAAATAGTAACATTATTATTTATCTTGTTTGTCAGAAAGAAATCAGACAGGATATTTACTAATGAACTAGAGTACATCTCAAATCTGTACTGTGGTTTTTGTGTGACAGAGTAACTAACAAACATCTAACGATGAGTAAACACACCTACACAAAATTGCACAATTGACTTCGAGTTGCAGAAAATCAAGCCGCTACAATCTACACATGCACACATACACTTACTAGTAAGAAGTAAGACTACATAGTCTGAGGTACTTACACTAGAAAAGGTCCCAAGCAACTCTTCTTCAGCTGTTGAATACAACGCCTGCTGTTGTACCGTAGCTACCAGATCTGGGTGTAAATTACGCATAGCTGCTATAGCTACTCGGGATATTTCTGTGTTATACAGTAGAGCATACCATCGGGACTGTAACTCGCTCACTGTGAAGCGGCACGAGAATTTGACTCCACGATGAACTACACGTAGGTCATTTGTCTGTAAATACATTATTAAGTTTTAAAATGGTTTAAATTGAATAATTGTGCAAGATAGGCACTTTGACATAGGACTGAGGCTGACTCAAGGACTGATGACTTTTATAGAAAACCAAGTAGAAATATACTTGGACATTTTGATGTAGGATCCTTCCACCATCTTTAAGAAACAAATTAATTTTGACTTCGATTTGGCAAGCATCATTCAAAATATTATGGTCTTATTCAGAGAAATCTTATAAACCTCTACAGTTAAACCGGACTGTCTCTTTCTTATTAGTATAAATGGCAAGACGACAGATAAAGACAAATTATAAACCTGATATGGTAATTAGTAAATAAGTAATGATAAGGTGATTGTCCAACTCGCTCTTAGTGTGTGTGGATTAAGGCCTGAATTCTCTAACACGTAAGATAGGTGAGACAAGACCCGTGCCCAGCTGTGGGACAGTAAAAGGGTTTGCATGAAGGCGATTGTAAAATTTAGGAACAAGGGTTAGTGATCATTTAATTTTGTGAATTTGGCAAATATTAAGCATAATAATGTAACTAGGATATTAGCTATTGTTGTATAAGTGTATCATTGTTCTGAGTACAAAACTGCGTGTAATGTAAAATTATCCAGTATCGTTATTATTAATCTAAAAAGTATTTATTTTCTATTGAAAAGTGCCACATTACCTGCTGCACACCCAATATCAATGCAAGATCATCAGTAGGCTTCCAGCGACCCAAATCTTTTGTTGATAGATGACTTAATTGCCCTTTACGGCGAGGTTTACGGCCGGTACTCCCTCCAGACACTTTACTTGATGCCCTCCTGCGTTCTGGATGTGGAAGTGCCTCTGAGACGCTAGGGATCGGTATATCTGTCGACTGACTTGTGTAAGACTGTGAAGACTGGGTACGCATTCTCTTGTCGCCTTTACCAAGCGACGGCCCAGGCAACCCCAAGCTGTATTCAACAAGCTCATCATCAAACCTCCTTCGCTTTATAGACCTTGATGAACTGGAAAAGAAAATTAAAGATAATGTAACGTTAATGCGTATTATTCACCCTCTGCTAGATAAATAACATTAAAACAATACCTGCGTCTCTTATTATCGTCTGGGGTAGTGTAAAAATGTGAAGGCGTTGCACCTGAATATTCATTACTATCTGAAGCATTAGACGGTGTCATTGGTAAGTCCATTTTTTTGTAGGATGTGCCATAAAGCCTAAAATTACATTTAAAATTTAAAGAAACGAATTGAATAATTTATTTATCTAATTGACCATGTATGACAGTCAAAACATTTATGATAGGGAGGGAGGGATGGGAAGGAGATTTGAAATCGATTAATCACAGCATCGATTTCTCGGGCCCAAAAATCTACACTCAAATCACTAGCAAAAATTATTATAGCGATTTGTATTATTCAAATGTTACTACTTCATCAAATACTACTTGTGGGCAGCGTAAGCGTTTATATGCTTTTTGATTGTGGGTTTGCTCATAGGGTGATTTTTCTTGGTTTAAATCAATGCAGAGTTTTGACCCCCAGCTTTAGATATCTTTTACGAGTTTTATTTTATAATTATTTATCTTCTAAGGCTAAGTTAGTATGTAAATGTTTTTAAAATATCTGAGGTAAATTACATAAGCTTATAGTTTAAGTTACCAAAGAATCAAACGTCAGTAATGGTCGTGATTAATAATAAACGTAAAATAATGCGCGTAGTACACCATCAACCTCGTAAAGTTATGTACGAGATTTTAATAATATGGCCATACCAACATGTGAAAGCAAACTTGAAAAAGATCGATTTTTTTGAAATTGATCTTATATAGACATTGAATTTTTTGTGAATCAATTCTTCAGGTTACGATTCGAATGGATCTAAAAATCAATCTTTTCGTAAAGATTCGGCATCCCTAATTATTGACGGATTTTTTTACCCAGATAGAACCACAGAACCAGAATAAAAATAACTGTCTGTCACCCAGCCTGCCCCACAGTCACTAGTAATGATCATTATTACAACAGCTGATAACATAATGAATTATTCTCCCGTTATGAAAAAATCATTATTGAAAAACAGGCCATACTGTTATCCTGTTTTTTGCCGTCAGCTGTTGCTGTAGTAGACAACTTGCCGCTTGGCCGCAGGTCACTGTTACGACTAGCGACTTCGCAAACGTATGAGCGAGAGAAAGCGTGTCGTCCCTACGTTGCCAGCCCAGCCAGTTACTTACATAATTTTATCTTTTGTGCAACGGAATAAAGTTCTTATTTGTTAATTTTTTATCCACGACCTTCCTCATACAAATCACATATTCTTAATTTTGTGCCTTATCTTAATGCAGATAAATTCATTTAATTTTCAAAGCTATTTGAAACCACAGGTTTCTGAAAACCAATAAAATTTAATGATTGCTGTTTTACAAAATTGTTGTCATTATTGACTGCTGTTTTGCTTAACTGTTGTTAGCAATTTATTTGTCATTATGTTTGCAATGAGTGTCTTGCGCGATCATATTATCGGCGATCGCGTACGGAATTTAAGTTGTGTTAAGTTTTTAATATTTTTAGGTACCTACCTATTGTAAGACTACGTTATATAAAATTGTATAGTATTATATTTATTATTAGTGTTAGTTAGTCTGATAATTTCTACTATAATTAGATAAACTACCTATATATAATAAGAGCCACTACTGCTCTTACTTGGAAATATTATGAAATAGTTTATTAGTTTATTTTGGAATATTTTGACGTAAATGATAAAAAAGCAGCAATTTGTAAATATTGTAAAAATAATTTTTTTTCGTTATTACCTACTATTACAATTTTAAATCTCCGTATAAGCAAAATAGGATCTCCAGATCATCATGATGAAATGGTATGAAGAAAAGCTTATTTACTTCAACCCGTATTAATGTCCCACAGCTGGGCACGGTCTTTCTTTCAACTCAACTGCCTTACGAGTTAAGAGAGTTTAAAGCCTTAATTCACAAACGCCGGCCAAATACGGGTTGGTGGATGTCACATGTCTTCGACTGATTAGTTCTTAGACGTGTCGGTTACCTCGCGATGTTTTCCTTCAATTCACACAAAGATGTGTGGGCACGACTGGGAATCGAACCCACGGCCTTATAAATCTAAGGCAAGGCCCGTACCGCTGTGCAACCACTGCTCATTCAAACAGAAATGAAATGAAATGAAATGAATGAAATGTTGTTTCTGTATAGAAACAACTCAAACAAATGAATGTGCAAACAGCAATATAACAGGATAACAGACAACAGTTTACAATGACAGCTATTAGAAAATAACGTGTTATTTCAAAACAGTCATTATACATCACTAGCAGTCACTGTCAAGTGTCACCTCAAAAGTGAGGTTATATTTCATTAATTTTACTTTTTTAGTTAAACTGAAAGATATGGCACATTTAATCAGAGTTGCGGCGTTTTATCCAAAGCAAGTGATTTCCAGGTGTTACAACAAAATTGTTATAACCGATGACGGGTCTACTATAGTTGCCCTTCATAAAGATCAGGAATTTCCTTACGAACACTCAAGACCTCTCCCAAGGGAAATAATTAAGGATGATTCGGTGTTAAGAATGACTGACAAAGATGAGGTATACCGAGTATTTCAGAATATGAAGCCAGAACTGATCAGGAAACAGTTGTCTTCTCTTACGTTAACCACTGAACATCGGTGGTTCCCAAGGGCTAGAGACAAGAAAGCTAAGAAAACAGAAATGAACCGACCTTACCTGTAAATACTAAATTGTTATAAGGTTATTTAAGTTGATATAGTATTAATAAATACATAATAGTAATTAGGTTTACCTATGTAGTTTTCTTTAACTAACAAACCAAAAGATAATTTGTAAAGTTACCCTACAGTCGGAGTTATATTAATTGTAATTACCTTTCCACTGACTTGACTTCTGTGGTTTTATAATGGACATTTTATACTATAACTATTTTTTTTCTTATGCAAGTAATTTAAAAAAAAAAAAAAAAAAAAAAATTACTTGCATAAGAAAAAAAATAGTTATAGTATAAAATGTCCATTATAAAACCACAGAAGTCAAGTCAGTGGAAAGGTAATTACAATTAATATAACTCAGACTGTAGGGTAACTTTACAAATTATCTTAACTCAGTTATACGTTCCAAAACGGGCATAGTGGACGTGGGCTACAAGTCGGCAAAGTTAAAATGGGATTGGGCTGGTCATATTTGTCGCATGCATCGCGACAGATGGGCCCGTATCACGACGCAGTGGATTCCTGGAGACGGTCGTCGTCTCCGAGGAAGACCACGAAAACGATGGTGCGATGATATAGGCTCGTTTGTCGCGACTTGGACGGAAGAAGCTAGCAATAGGGACAATTAGAAGGCTATGGGGGAGGCTTTTGCCCAGCAGTGGGACACTACAAGCTAATAAAAAAAAAAATGCAAGTAATATATTTTAAAAATTATATTAGCTTATTTTTGTATTGCTGCATACATGGCAGAATATAGAGGCACTTATTTTAATTTGTACCACCTTAAATGTACCTATTATTCACAAGATACATTTGAATTTGAAAATATTTTTACAAAGGCATACTTATGGTTTAAATCCTACTTTAATGGGATGGACAAAGTTACCATGTAAACTGAGGTCATAGAATTATCCTATTTATCTATGCTATGACTTAGGTCTCGTTGAAGACCATAACTTAGGTCTGTTGAACTCCGTTTTGCATAACAGTGTGAATTTAAACATGCATTAGCAGTGGTGACTGGGTCAAATAATGAGTAAGAATAACTAAATAAATAATTTACTTTATTTTAATAAATATGTGTTTAAATATTGCATTCACAGTTAATTAACAATGTTATCATGATAGCTTATACAGATTTCATAACAAAACTGCTACTTATTTTACAGGTACATATGTTAATATAAGTTTAACAAGTCATTATAAATATTATTGTTTTAGTTCTTAAAATCATAACTATTCAAAAAACAATGCCACATTAAAATTATTTTAATTTAATTGTATAAAAAAATATAATTCATGTAAACAATTTATCCCTCTCGATTTTTCTAACCAGCCGTAATCCCATTGTTGGAGAAATTGAACAGAATATTGGCTGAGTACAAATTAAACCGATAGCTGCCGCCAAATATTTATTAATGTTGAATCCCATGAGGTAAGAAGTATGCATACCATAATAATACATACTAACACTACCTATTCCATTATACTTTTTTAATTAAAAATTAGAGGTCACAGGGCCCCATCTTGATCTATGGTAAAACAACAAAAACTATATTAGTTCAAATACTTTAAAAAAGTTACAATTATGATTAGACTTTTTATAGACTACAAGAGTAGATAATTAATTTGTATTATTTGCCTTCACACAATATCACATTGTTAGCTTTCTATTTTATTATTCTTTGGTGTTGATTACAATCTATGTGTATATTAGTAACACGTAGTAATGGAGACTAGTAAATAGATACTCTAGGTTGCAATAACATAATTATTGTTACTAAAATCTGTAATACGCCTAAGATCTATGCCTACACACGGGCAGCAATTTTTATTTCATACATTTTGTGTACATACAGTAAACACTGACCCCCTATCCCTCAAGGATAAATAGAAAGAGACAGATGGTGCTTGCAACGTGTGCGAACATACTGTACCTACAGTCCGCAAGGTCTAAGGTGAGCTCTGAAATGTGTAAGTGAACATAGATAGTGTAGGTGTGATGGCGTCGCGGCAGAGCGCGACGCGTCCTTTCCTTGGTTTGAACCAGTTTATTACTGCTTTTTGACCATCGGCTTGTGGGTTAATTCACGTAATTAAATAAGTTCAGTTGCAGTCAAGTTTTAATCAAAACAGCCTATTTCATAATCTAGTGATTTTGACAATCGCTGTCAGATACGCTTACGTCAAGTTCGCGTCACTCGAGCGCTTAGACTAGTTAAGACAGCTAAATAATTACTAGAATACCATTTTGCACTAAGACGTAAACCTGATCGCAACTGCATCGTAACTTAATCGGTGGCGTGTCAAGAAATTACATAAATCAGCCTACTGATGCCCGGCGCGTTCTGCGCGACTCAACTTTTACAAATGACCACTGATCATATCTAACACAAATGCAAAGCTCAGCTTAGACTGGAATAAGCACTGTGTACAATGTATGAAATTCCAGTCATTTAGAATTTCTGACATGATGTCACAATAGACTCACTCAACTCAGCGGACAACAATGACACAGAAAACAATTAGCTGCGACTGGATATTATTTTTCAGTCCGAGGTCACAAAGAAATTGTAACAAAATTAGACTGCATAATATATAATTCATTATGCAGATAACTCCCGAGGATACTTTGGCAATAAATAGACTAGCAAAACATTTACAAGAAGACATGTGGCAAGCTTTGTCTATCTCTATCTCTCTTGAAGCAGCGGTACGAGCCTCGCCATTGAAATATAAGGTCGCGGGTTCGAATCCCAGTCGTTCCCACACATCTTTGTGTGAATTGTTTCACTACCGCTGCTCTATATCGGTTAAGGAAAACATCGTGAGGAAACCGGCATGTCTTAGAACTAATCATTGGAGGACATGTGACATCCACCAACCTGCAATTGACCAGCGTGTGTCGATTAAGGACTAAACTCTCTCAACTCGTAAGATAGTTGAGAGAATACCCGTGTCCAGCAGTGGGACACTAAAAAGGGTTGAAGAAGAGTAGAAAGAGATACGACTATGCTTGCATCATGTTATCTTGTGTAGTGCAAACGTCCAGTTAGCCCTTATAACAATAGGTATCTACTAGGTACTTACAATGTGATCAATATTAATTAGAATGACATCTACAAATACCTAAGTGATTATCGCAGATGAGATGCCATGTCATTCAAAATGTATTTAATAGTGACCCATATATGCAGCCAAATGTCACTAGTTGCCAACTAGTGCGAGTCCTCGAATAATAAGTGCTCACAGCGTTTGACACCTGCCCGTGAGGCAATCACCTACATGCTAGACTAAATAGTAAATACTATTGTGAACAAGCATCACCCAAGTGCTCTTATTGCCAGTCTTAAAGAAAACTTAACATTTATAAATATACTCTCGGGAATATAGACTTGATAACATACTGTGGTTCATAGACCTATATTATTACTTCGTAGTGCAGAGAAACAAAATTTTCTAGGTCTTTGAGTGAGTTTTCATTTGCAATTTCCTAGAGGAGCATGCTGACTTGTGACAATCTGTACCCCTAGTATGGGTTCATCAATATGAAAAATGTTTTCGTTTATTATCATGAACCTGCCAAAATTCGTGGTTATCATTACATTACGTTTTTTCGTTACATACCTTCATTTAATATAAAGTAGTGCTAGAAATTAACAAAACAAATGATGAAAAATAGAATAGATAAAATATATTTTGCATTTAAACTTATCAACTTGAAAAGTTCATGATAGTATTTGAAAACGTTTTTGATATTGAAAATTTGTACTAAGGTACTGCCATTTATAAGCAGGTTGTGTTGGCGTCAGAATCGCTTAACCCTCTGTTTAGTAGAATTTCCATAAAAGTTCTTACTCGCTTTGGTCATATTTACGTAGTAATAATTGTATGTCTATGTAGTGGTCATTAAATGACCGTAAGGCTACGCAATTGTACTATAGTTAATAGTTATCTATATAGAAGCTTTAACATGTTACAACCTGGACTGTAGCTATCTTAATCTACAGAGTTAAATATAATGTATCAATTTTATACAAAAAACAACAGTTTATACATTTGTCTATTAATATTATAAACAAAATGGCACTCGAGAATATAAATCAGATGTTCCACTACAATCAGTACAATTTAGAAAAATATAATCTTAATATAAAATAAAAATAAAATATACTTAATATCCCAATATTGTTTATAGGAGATAAACAACATTGGGATAATTTTAATAATTTACTTTTATTAATTTAATAAATACTTAATGTATTGCAGTATACTTTGGTATTAAATAAAGATACATCAAACTATCATAGATAATTAAAAAAAATATAAGTTTCAACAGTGTTGTTCTTTTTCAGTTAATAATATTAAGAAATCTACTGGAGTTCTACAGAGAACAAAATTCAAAAATAACAGACTTTGATTTCAATTTGTAAATATCACAGAGAAAATTAAATAAATTCTGAATTTAATTTGTTCTTTTAATAGAACTGTGTTGCATGTAATTGTATTTTAAATACTTACAAATTGGGCACTTACCTATTAATTTTTAATATTCCGTACTTAAGAAAAATAGCATTATATATTTGTCAATATCATCTCTGCAAGAAATATCCCTCCAATCTTGTAAAGCTAGCCATATAAAGGCAGACAATGATGGAACACTTTCAGCATTGAACCACAAAACAATTTTTTTTGGAACATACAAACCTGCTAGGCTAGAGAGCCAGAGAGTTGGGCTTAAATGCTTTAAGTTGCTCATTTCAAAACGCACAACTGTTATCATGTCAATTTAATATAATTTCTTCACTGGAAAGTGTTGTTGTATTTGATTTTAGTAATGGTATAAGTAAGCTCGATCGAGACTTCGTCCTCGGCGTCGGTCGATGTCACCATCTAATGGGTAGTTGAATAGTGATTGGAGGGAACTGTTCCTGTAGGGTCAGCGGATGCGATTGAGGCGCAGTTCCCTCTCCAACTGTTGCAGTTGTCGGATGAACCCTTCATTGGGGTGAATGTCGCGGCGACAACGTACGGTGCCCAATGCCTCGGCGAAGGACATGCCGCGCTTGATCATGAGGAACGCGAGCGCACACGTTGCTGAGCGAGACACGCCCATCATACAGTGGACTAACACGCGGCCTAGAATAAAGTGATTTAAACTGAATTCTTACAGCATAAGGTTAACTATGTTTTTATCAAAAAAAGTCCCTGTGTTTCCATAGGGACCTAGTGATTTGAAATACAGGCATTTTATAAATGCCATTAGCTCGAACACTAGCTCTTCACATATCTAAACACATATTTTGTTAAACCACGTAATATATAATTATTATTACTATGAAAGTGCCATGGCAAGTTTCCACACTAAGTATAGGGATGAAGTAAATATGTTATTCCTGAGGTGTTTTAGAAATTTCGATTACTGGGATAAGGCTTATTATCACCATAAAGCTTATAAAGATCCAGCTGTAATAGTTATATAATACACAAGTAATGTCTTACCTCCACTGGAGAGTGCCTCATCAATAAAATTGGCAGCTATATGGAAGTATCTTGATATGTCAGTAGTTGGCAGGTCCATTAGCTGAAACCCTTTGTATCTCATTCCAGGACAGTCACGGTAGTACAGATGGTCGGTGTCGACTTGAGTGTAGCGCTTGCCTTCAGCTGTGTTGAGCACATAGTTAATTCCCATTCTTCGCAAGAACGCTTTGTCTTTAGCCGCAACACTGAAGAAACAAAAAATCGACATAAACAACAGCCTGTAAATTTATTTAATTAATTAAATTTTAATTTTTAAATTAGTGAGTTTATTTGATAAAAATATTAATAGATAGTGTGCAAATATTTTACAAGGATTTGTAGTAGATATATTGGAAATTGCAATATAATTATGGTCACAATAACATAAAATAAACCTACATCAATATGCACCATATTATTGTTTTTACTTACGCATCTCCGACGTACAACCCAGGGTACACCTCATTAATATCAGGAGTAGGATTGTAAGAGATATCCGCGAATGGCCTCGATCGTAGTGATGACAAAGAACTCAGCACTGATGACGGTGACGATCCAAATGTCTGCGTATCAATTTTTTGTGTTACTTTACACAATGACTGTCCCATATTTTATCAAGGTTAGTGAAGATTACAGTATATGTTAGTAAGGCACTAGACTCTAGTAACTGCTGTATTGAACTAATAATGAAAACAAGTAAACAGAACGAGTATGTATGGCGAGTTGGCGACATTATTATAATTACATTGCAAACACTAATTAGCAATCGATGCTAATGAGCAAACTAAATTTTAATAAAGTTGTTTGTTTATCTTAACTTTAAATTAGCTACATGACCTGGATTAATAACTACCTGATAAAGACATATTTTTTCTATTGAATAATCCTATAGCACCTAACTATATTGAACTAGATATTTTTTAATCTTACCTATTATTGTTGGGTCTATATTAAAACGCATACATTAAATACTCCTATTTTTAAGTCCCATAACATAATCCGCATGATTATAAATCTGCATAATTTTATTTTCTATAAAATCAAAATGCATAATATTAATGTGCATAATATAATTATTAATAACAAAGAATACATTTAATAAGTATAATGTAAGTTTTTATAAACATGAAAAATTCTAAATAAATTTGTGACGCCTTGTGAAACGTTGAATGATGTTTCGGAGTACGTGGATTTGTTTTTGGGACTTACTAGCGAACAGGGACTGATTCAGTTTTGGCACTCTTCAACCGCTACCACTGAAAGGCACACTCATATGAATAACATTGTCACAAAAACATTCCCGCTGGGTTTGGTCCTCAGCACACACAAAAATAAAGCCATGCTGCCAGCTTATGATTGTTTGTGTTTTTATATTTCTATATTTCCTTAACTATGTATGGGTACTAGGTAAAAATGTTACGTAAATCGATTTTATAAATATTCTAGATAATAATATGCAAATTTATATCATGCTGTTTTTTATTAGGCGAATTTAATATTATGCGCATTTGCATTATACCAAGTCTGTTATGCGAATTTATGTTAGGACAATTAGATTATGCCAATTAAAGGACACCCACTCTTGTTATGTACAAAATCTTAGTGATTAATTCAACAAACAATGTCACAAAACAATAATAATTATACACAGACATTATATTATTAGCCTTATTTGCAAATACTATAATAATGGCTCTATTAAATAATGGTGTTTAAAAAAACTGCATATCAAACAAAGATTATTAAAATTTATTACATCTTGTGCATGTGTAGTTAAAAGCATGATTATGGATCTTCTAATTTATATAATATCTTCAATGAAATAAAATATGAACATAATGTTGAAAAATTATCAGTTTTATACATTATTGTATAAAACTGCCAATTGGATGTGATTTTGTATAATATTGAAAACTTCAGCCTTTAATGCAGCCATTGTTTTCATTGAAATTATATTGTAACTACTATTACAATTGAAATTGTAATATTTTTAAATAAATAAATTACCATCAGTGTGGTTAGAACAGGGGCATAGATGCTGCATTATCAATATGCCCCTTAGGCTACTAGAGCCTGAACATCTTAGGTGTGACCAAAAATTCGTAAATTGTTATGTAACCCTAATAGAACCAAAATCCTGGAAACAATATAATATGCAGGTCTTTGCTTCAATTTTGTATCAAAAAAACCTAATACAAGTTTTCATACTGGGCCTAAGGCATGCTATGCCACTGGGTGGAATGGGGCAAACTAGGTTCAACCAGAAATGTGTAGCAGGTTCATAATAAATACCATTAGGGTCCTTAGGTAGGATCCTACACGTTGCTCGTTAGCGGCAGAGTAAGAATGAGCTCTTGGATATAGCGAGTACTGCTGATGGAACATACATTATGACTTTAATATAAACGAGAGTAAATATCATTAAATAAATTAAGCATTAAGATGACAAGCCTAAAAGAACTTATGAAGGGCTTTTAACAGTTACAACCTTTGTTACTGTAAAAAAACACTTTATTCAAAATTAAATACTGATTAAATTATATTCCAGAACGATGAAATATAGTTTTTTGCAAAATGATATTAATTATAAAATGAAATTAAGTTGAAATGTGATAAAAAACCATAAAATCAAAACAAAGCTTGGTTTCACTGCACTCTAAACATTACAATTAGTACATACATCAGAGTATACTGGACGGCGAGGGGTATAACGAGAATATAAAAGCTGTAAAAAAATGTTTATTAAATATTATACCCTTTAAGTACCTAGTGAGTGTACCTGGTGCTAGTAGTGATAGATATATAATCAGTAAATTTATCTATGACTAATTATTCTAATAAGTTTCGGTGGGATATACCCCAGTATTATTATTGTGGTGATGCCTAGATACTAATATTTTAGCTAATTATTTTTTGTAAGTACCCAAGTAACTACGAATTGACTTCAATAATTGCTCAGGCCTCTGCCCTGGCTCTGGATACAATACTACACTGCTTATGAGCTCTATCAGATACAATAATATTCATAAGATCTGTAAATGTAACAGGGATAGGAAATCAGATATCCCTCATACAGACGGACCACAGCGACCTTGAATCCGTAAATACTAGTCTATTTATAGACTGAAGGTAACCATAGGTATCTAGATCTACTTACTCTTACCTTATCAAGGCTTTAATAATACATTATACTTTAATAAAAATAATTCAATAGTTGTCGATGAACATTAACGTAGTCCAACGCTTAGATTTATTTCTAAAAATATAATATGACGCAAAATTAAAAACACTTACGGAATCCCTATAGCTCATGTTGGATAATTTTATTGATCTCCTTCAGATAAAATATTACTACACAACTAATTTTAAAATTGTTTACAGTTTAAAGAAAATATAAAAAAATAAACTCAATTTATTTTTATAGTGCGCCCGAAATTGATTTGCTCATTGCAGAATGCCACAGACAATGAATGACATGACACTGACACACGTGTCACACGTCATACAGCATTCAATTCAAAACACGAAACTGTCAAACGTACTCGTAGATTATACGACTTTGTATAGCAAATCGTTGACGTCTGTTTGACGTTATTGACAATTGTTTGAAGCGATTATAAATATTTATTCTTCACATTGACAATAGGGTTTTGTGCCGTTTAGACACGCCTGGTAAAGCTTTAGAAAAAAAAAACGACCGTATGATATGTCAATGCAAAGCGAAAAAGTGACAGTTACGCCCCTCCCTCTTCCTTCTTTACCCCCGCTAGAGGATTGTCACTCTCATGTCACTACTTGATAGCTGTCAGGGGGTGGCGCGCCTGAAACCATAGAGTACTATTTACGTACCTACGTTCTCACTATTGCAGGGTACATTTAAATAGTTTGTGGTAGGTAAAGCCGTTCCCGATTCCCAGTGTAAAAATCCGACTACCCCTCATTTAATTACTAAATTAAGCATGACTGCCATTACTGTTTGCGTCATAGATTTGGGACACCTATTGTTATGGTTTGTGTTGTGTTGAAGTATTTGCGTTGATTAATTTCTGTACATTATTATCAACCCATTTAATAATATTGTGATACAACAAGAAGAAATAACTGTGTTTTCTCAAATGTGTATTCTAGCAACAGGACGCTACATAACATTGATTTCTATTGAGTGTTGAATAGTATTCAGCCTCTTTAGTTGTCAAAAGTTTTCTTCTACTGAAAAACTAAGTTGGTTACCATGGTGCTGTTATTCGATTCTCTCTATTGCTGTCATTAAAATAAAAATTGTCTTAAATTATAAATTGTGCACATAAAACTAAAGTTATTTTGATAGTGATATTATTTTGTTAGTCTCTTACAGTTCTGCTAAAATTATACACGTTAATAATTTCATGTGAGAAAAGAAATCGTTATCAAAGTGTACGACATCAGCGTTCCTTTCAGAAAATTTTTACTGTGAAGAACCTTGTTAGTGAAATTAATAAGACTGCATCAATTGATAATAGGGTATAATGCGAATGTAAAAATAAATTAAAAGAAACTCAGTAAATAATCCTTTGTTGTTTTTTTATTCCTTCCAGTAAATAAGGCTATGGTAAAAAAACTAAATATTTAAATTTCAATGCTGGTAACACTATTGTGGGCGCAGCTAATATTTTATTTTTTACCGGCAACATTGTACCGACTTAATTCAGGCTCATTAGACAAAAGTAGCCAGAGCCCAAATCCTTAATTAAAAAAACTACTTGTCAATTTCTAACTTTGCAATGGTACATGAACGGCAAATGAAACATGACCGTCTGAACCGCTAGGTTCTCTTAGTAGTCTGTGCGTTTAGATAAGATATGTTTTTACGTTAAGTGTGTTTTTAAGAATAATTAGAGAGCACAGTTTAATAGTGACACATAAAATTGTTGTGTGAAAATGTTTTAATAACCCAAAACTATTTTGAATATAAGAACGCATACTTTATCTTGTATCAAACCACGTGATCCCCAGGTGGTGCAATTCAAAAACAGGTGGTAGGATTTAGACTCGCAAACTGCAACTGAACTCCATTACCATGTTAAAGTAAAATGTTAACGCCGAAACTTTTATGGAGCCCTTTTTAAGCAATTGTTAGTAGGTATACTATAATAATAACACTAAAAGAATTAAAAAGACAGCTGTGTTTTATTTCAATGTGCTAATTACCGTTAGTTAACCCGAAAATTGGCTCCTATTGTTTTTTGCTCTTACCAACAGCTGTGATGTTATAGAAAAAAGAAAAAAGGGACATTTACAGAAATGTTGTTTTTTTTAATAAACTGCCCTTTTACTATTGGTCATCCACCACATGGGCGTTAACAGCTGTGATCGCGTTGTGCATAGGATTTTGTCTCAAAAGTGGGTAGGTTTGGACTTTGCAGATAGTACGTAGATTATACGACTTTGTATAGCAAATCGTTGACGTCTGTTTGACGTTATTGACAAATTGAAAGGTAAGATGACATTTTTCTGGTGGTTGCGTTGCGTTTGTTGTTTGTGGTTTTGCGTGTTTCGCTTCGCGTTCGCCGCGCCTAGTAGTTTGGGAAACTTTTTGTTTATAAATTAAATTCACCATGTTAATAGTTTATTTTGGCTAATACGATCATAAGTCTCGAAGATACTTTGTTCTAATTATGGACGAAAAGGAAGAGTTGCATCTAACCTCCCAAGAATTGCAAGTCTTGTCGGAACTTGACAGGTGAATTTGTAAATAAACTTGTATTTTAGCTTTTTATTTCCTAATTAGCTTTTTAATTAGAGAATTACTCCCAAATATTGTAATAATATAACTGAATAGACTTTTTACTGGTCAAAGTATATGTGTTGTTTTATTTACTAAGTTTTGCTAACCTATTTTGTTGGTATAATTTCAGTCGGCAGTTTGGTTTTCTAAAGTTGCGTGGCACTGAACATGGCAGGACCCGAGCTCTTGTACTCAAAGCAGTTAAATATCTTGAAGGGATGCTGGTACAAGTCAAGGTACGCCTATAACAAAACTAATAGTACTCCCCTACTTACTGTGGCTACAGTACAAGTCAAAACTTCGTTTTACTATAGTGAAACGTCGTTCGTTTTACTATTCGTTCGTACTTCGTTTTACTATAGGGACTGACTGATTAATCTTTTAAATCACAGCTGTAACTACTGAACAGGTTTTGCATTTACACAAATGTTGACTGAGTGAATCTTTGTAGATTTCAAAGTCATGACCTTGGATGTCTCCTTACAATGTTATCCTTCACTGATATTGAATTAGTGAAAAAATTCACTGAAAGTAGTGTGAGAATGACTTAGTAGTATCAACAACAACCTATATATTTCAAAGTTTCTTATGATATCATATGATATGCTTGTGGACACTTTCTTGAAAAGTTTCATGAAAATAAACAATCTGGCTTAGTTCTGCACCAGTGGCAAAGGGTGGAAATCTAAATAAGGAGACAGATAAAAAAATAAGTTCTTACCCAAAAGAATATATGTTCATCACCTGACCTAAGAATTTTAGTTCTATTGACCTATTCCTAAAATGAAGCTGATGGGAATCTGGTTATATGAGCTGTGCCACTGTTCATGTATTGCAGGTACATGTAAACTGGGAAGTCTAAGAAACTTTGTTTACATCGCACCTGTTTTCTTAAATTTACACAGTCTAAAATCTAAAATAAACTGAGATAAAATCTGTTGATAGTTTTATTTCAAACATTTTCTAATCTACATAAATAATTTGATTTCAGGAAGAAGAAAGGGCCTGTTCGCCAGGGGCTGGGCGAGATATATGTATTGATCCTAAAACATATTGCAAACTTGGACATTTTCATTTACTTCTCGAAGATTATGCAAAAGGTTTGATAAATTAATACTATTTTTATGATGTTAAAGCAACCCTGCTTAGATATCTTTTCACAGCCAAATTGCTGAACATGTATTATTACAATAAATGTATTGTATAATGATACAATGTATTCAATTGCTCCTAAAATGGGTGAAAATTACCTATCTATGGAATAGAAGGGAGTGACCAGCAGATTCCGATGTTTAGTCATAAGTGACAAGTGGAGCATATAGAAATATAGGTTGTAGATTGTAGTGGGTTCCAATTTCCGCAAAAAGACGTCAAATTTGCGCCTATTTTGTTTGGTGAGAATGTTATTTACGAAGTTCGTTCAATTATTAATTTTCATTTGATATAAATATTTACACCCAGACTCGACACAAACACAAATGTTCATCACTCAAGTGTTCGTTTGGGGTGGGAATCGAACCTGCGGCGTGAAAAATCAAGTATTTTACCGACCACGCCACCGCCATACTTTTTATACACCTATGTTTACAACATAAACTATTGATTCATTATTTTTGCAATAATATTTCCTATGTAGTCAGCTACTTAATGATAATGGGGCTACATCATGGGCGAAGATTCGTATCATGTTGGTAGCTAAAAACATTGTTTACTGGCATACGTGATGTTCTTTTAATAGGCGACAAAGATTCATCGTCCTAGATTGTGCTGTGTTGTGCGACCGCGACATAGGCTACAAAGTACGAGTATGAACGAAACCGAAATGACGTAAGTGTACACCCACCAAGCGAATATATTGTCGCGACAAATCTCTTTGATTCGCCCCAGTTTACCGACACTACCGACAGTGCCCCAATAGTACATCGCTTTCGCCCGAATACTACTGTTGCAATGATTACCCGGCCACACTGATTGTGTTGTCACGAATATTCGCCGTAGCCCGCTAATGTAGACCCAGCATAACTGAATTACGACTAACTGGTTTTATTATTATTAGGTCTAGTTGAATCCACTTCCCCTGGTGATATAAGCAAAAATGAATATATATTTAATTTTGTGGTGAATATTAAACATATTGTTCAGAGCCATATAGAATGGCTTAAAAAATGTGGAAAAACTACTACTACTGGTTTTCATATCCTAATTTTAATTCCTGTTGCAAAAGAGGGGTGTTGTAAGTTTGTTATGTGTCTGTTTGTTTGATATGTCCCTTAAATCAATGAGTATATGCGATTTCTGGTGACACCATAAAGAGGGGGTGGGTCGGAAATGTAGTTCCTTTAAAGTTTCTGACCATATGGAGGCTCATTCCACTGCCACCTTCTCACCAATAATCATTCGTAATCACGAGTGAATCGGTATACTAGGCTGGCGCGTTCCATCGTAGACTTCATCATTGCTTAACATCAGGCAAGTTGTAGTCTAGCGCCAGCCTATCGCAGAATAAAAAAAAATGCATGCACATTGCACACTCAATGATTTTGACTATGTCTAAACTTCATTACCTTCTAGTACTTTACAATCCTGATTAGCGATTCCATTATTATTTCTAAACTACTAAGTTAGCCAACAAGCATATAGCCCACCTAGTGGTAAGCGGTCACCTTAGCCTCTGCTGGACATTTGCAACACCAGATTCCTTACGCGTATAAAAAATAGATTACGACCGATTCTCAGACCTACCCAATCTTAATATATATATTTCTTGTGTGCGTGTGTATGTGACTGAACTCCTCCTAAACGACTGGACCGATTTTGATGAAATTTTTTGTGTGTGTTCAAGGGGATCTGGGAATGGTTTAGATTCACAATTTTGCGCGGTACGAAGTTCGCTGGGGCAGCTAGTATAGATATAAAATTTCATAAAAATCGGTCATGCCATTTGGGAGGAGTTGGGTTACAAACGACCCCCAAGAATTTTATATATTAGATGTATGTACATATTTACAAAAAAAAATGTTTTGAAGAGGTAGGTTTATCAGTTCTTAGTACCCATAAATTACAAGCAAGCAAATATAAGAAATCACTTACTTTGGAACTAGATGGCGCTGTATGTATGTGTGGAAATATTGTTATTATTAATTACATGGCACCTAGACCGAAGCGAGCGAGGGCAATTTTTAACCACCGTCGAAAAAAAGTGTTATGAGGTTTGAGTTACCTCACGCCTAAAATTATAGACCGATTTTGATGCGTTTTTTTATTTGAAAGCAGATGTGACCGAAATAGATTTTAGTTAAAAAAATGGTCGTCAGGGTTATTTAGAGATTATGTTATAGAACGCCAATAGCTTTAAAATGTCAATCGTTTAAAATAAAAACTAATAATCGTATTACCTAAACTGAAAACTAGATGGCGCTGTATGTAACGAAATGCAATATAAGAACATTAGATAGGAATATAGCAGAACAAAATATAGTAATCAAGATATAATTAAGAAATACTGTAAACCCGCTCTATCTTCGCATGGGTGTATTTAGATGTAAACATGCTTATTGTACTTACTACCATCCTGAAAAATATCTAAAATAATTGCTTGGCTGGTTTAGGTGTCAGCAGATATTATACAGACAGACTCAAGGCGATTTTATGTTATACTAGCTTTCCTGCAGCGACTCTGCCCGCGTGAACTTAATTTTTTTCATGCCCAGCACTGGGATAAAAGTAATCTATAGCCTTCCTCAATAAAACGGCTATGTAACAGTGCAAGAATTTGATCCGGAGATTAGCGCATTGAACGAAACTCTTCAGCTTAATTATATTAGTATAGATTATGTGGAGATTATTACGTAATTGCGTTTAATTTTATTTAATGTCATTGGTTGATAATATAATTTTTGCCTACCACCTACCGACTTATTGCCTTTAATTTGCATGCCATGGACGGCAAAATATGGAGAACTATGGAACTATTTTGCAAAGTGATTAAAATTATTATGATTATTGAGGAAAAATGGACCGAAGGGATTGGAAATGGTTATTTATTTTCTTATTCATGAGTTTTGAATGTATGGTCTTTCAGCTTTGTTTCGATCTAATTAAAATGTGTTTAGGTGCCGCAGTTTATGTTTTTCATTTTTTATGATTCGCCCTCGAGTTGTAACTAATTAAGACTCAAACCTTTACGTGCGATTTCCTTGAAATCAATTATTTTCGCATGAGCCCTTTTTGCTCTTCAACTTCAATCCTTTTTAGTATCCCACTTCTGGGCACGGGTCTTCTCTCAACTATCTTACGAGTTGAGAGAGTTCAGGCCCGCTGGCCAAGTGCGGGTTGGTGGATGTCACATGTCCTCGAATGATTGGTTCTTAGACATGCCGGTTTCCTCACGTTGTTTTCCTTCACTGATATTAAGCAGCGGTGATGTAAAAATTCCCACAAAAATGTGTGGGTGTGACCGGGAATCGAAACCGCGACCTTATATTTCTAAGGCGAGGCCCGTACCGTTGCGCCATCGCATCGCTGCGCAATTACTCAGGAATATTGAAAGTGTTATTTTTCCATACTGGATTTCACAATTTTTCAGGAACAGAACAATGTTTTATATTAAGTGTTAATTTTATTTTGAGATTTATTTAAAAATATATGTTTAAGAACCCTAACTTCATAGATTATTTTACAAAATATTCAAAACTTTTGAAAAAAAGTTGAACTGCTAAATCAGTATACATACGATTTTCAGTTAAAGCAGTATCTGCACACATCTTGCATCTATTTTTAATAACTGTATTGCGTTAGGTTTATTTCCCGACTTGGTTTTCACCAACACCAACCACCACAGTAAGGTTATTCCTTTCTTTAAATCTAGAGATACTTCTTCTTTGGAGCACTTTCGACCTGTTTCTGTATTACCTACTTTAGGTAAAATCTTAAACATTTTAATAGACATGAATAAAATTGTTACATAAGAAACAGTTCGGGTTTACCAAAAGCTGCTCAACCATTGATGCAGGTGTAGATAGAAACTTTTAAATAATTCATATTAAAAAGAAGAAGAATAGAGTGAATTCGCATGATGCATTGCCTTGGGTATATTATGTGACTTGTCCAAAGCCTTTGACTGTCTGCATCACGAAACTCTTATCAGGTAATTACACCACTACGGTATTAAGAACAAGGCTCTTAAATTTATCATGTCTTATCTGAGTGATAGAACTCAAAAAGTCGATGTCAATGGAACTAAGTCTTCAGGGTCAAGAGACATCTTGACCCTGAGGACTTAGTTCCATTGGCGTACTTCAAGGATGGATTCTCGGCCCTATTTTGTTCCTAGTTTATATTAATGACTTACCTAATTATGCTAACGACAGCCATGAGATTGTGTTGTTTGCTGATGACACTTTATTGACATTTAAAATTAAAGGAAAACCTAGCAATTATGACGAAGTAAACAATATACTCTTTGAGGTGGTTTACTGGTTTACTGTGATTAATCTTTTGCTTAATGATAAGAAAACTAAGTTGATAAAGTTCTTTATGTCTGATGTAAGACAGGCAAATAAAAATGTTTAAATTAATGGTAATGAGTTGGTCCCTGTTAACAGTTTCACAGTATCATTCCTTATCAAATTCTTCTTTGGGGAAATGCGGCTGATATAGGAACCATCTTTATTTTACAAAAAGAGCTTTAAGTAAGAGTCATCTACAAACTAGAAAACCGTGTTTCCCTTAGAGGAAAATTTGCGAAGAAATATTTTGACTGATGCTTTTCAATATATTTATGAAAATTTATTGTGTGTGCATAAAAATATTACAAAATAAAAAAAATTGTGACACGCATAGTTTAAAACTAAAAATAAGAATGATCTTCTAGCACATCATACCGGACCACTTTTATGGTGCCGTAAACAATAAACTTCCAATTAATATTAGGGAAATGTCTTTTAGCAAATTTAAAATAATTATAAAATCTACTTTATGTAAGGAAGAGTATTATAAAATTTCAGACTATCTAACGGATAAAAACGCTTCGAATTAAGTCGCTCTAATACAACGCACTAAACAAAATGTAATACATTTAAGTACTTCATTTAAGAAAGAAAAAATCCTACTGAGTTTTTAGTCAGTAGTAGGAACTGTACGGTAGGAAAAATAATTGAACTATTTTTATGTACACTTGCGTCTCAATATATTTTTTTTTTCATTTTCATATGAACACTGCTTCCGAGCAGTTAAGGCCTAATTTATTATACGAATAATGCCAAACACTTATTACTCTTCCATAGTTTTCTAAACTTCTTTCTTCCTTCTTTTAATCTTTGCTCTAAATCTTTAACACCACTAAATTAACTGTTACTTGCAGACCTATTTATATGTTCATATATACAGAAGTCCCCAAATTTACACAACATTATCAAATTAACAAGATATTAGAGCAATTATATAAAATATTTGTTACGTTAATTACTGCATGCAGATAAGTTGCCGTTATCAATATAATCAGACGATTTGAGTACGGGGCAAGGGAGAGTGTAACAAACTGATAGATAATATACACTTGCATAACTTTTCTATTTTATTTAAAAATAAGATGAAGCATTGCATTTTGAAAGTGACAAAATTCTGAGGTAGTACCCCTTTTCTCAGCTGTAAAGAGGTACACCTGGAAAACGTAAGCTACCTGTATTCTAAACCACAATATCAAAAGTTTACTTGGTCTGGATCCATATTTATAACAACATAGTAACATTGCCTCCCTTATTGGGTGTGTCTACTTGTTAACAAGAGGGGCCATAGTTTCTTCTTGACGATACTAGATGGAGCTAGCCATAACAATATGTAAGGTAGGTGTGTAATAATAGCACCCTCATTAAACAGAAATAACACTGCTCGTAATGTTTATGTTGTATTAATTAGCTTACATCAAACAATGTAAGGAAACTCTGCTTAATTAACTTTTAGGGATGTTATCTATAAGAATTTTGTAAGTTTTCCTTTTCCCGTAAAAATAGAACCCTGTTTCGTGGAATAAGTAATTTCCTTTCCAGACACATTGTAGATATATTATATTGACTTTATTTGGCATCATTAGGGATTTCCATAGCTTGGGAAATTACTGAGGAAAATTGGGAATTTAACATTTCTAAAAATATATAAGCTGCTTATGTATTCCTGTAATTCCCAATAATTACCTACTTATGATAAGAAGTTTGTTAATGGGAATTTGAACAATTACAAATTATATCCTGCTCCACTTTAAATGAATAATTTTCCTCAAAATGTCGAATGTCCATTGATTTATTTATTTATTAATAAATATGTAACACAATAATGATAACGGGTAATAGGTATAAACAAGCCCAAAAAAAATACTATACATATCAAGTTATACATTGCCAGTATAAGTTGAAATCGCATTTATAGGATTTCCTTGATGTGTAGCAGAGTGTACGATTGTTGATTATATGAAGAGTCTGTTTTTGTTGTCTTGAAGATCAATAAATCCTAAGTGAGAATATCTGAATTGACTGGGAGATAAAAAGCAATATGTAAGGAAGTCCTTATTTCTTAAGGGATTATAATTATTACACTTAGACCGGTATGCCTTGGTCCTATAATCCTGTTACCTGCACGTTGACGGATTAACGACAATACGTTGGAGGCTGTCTTAAGGTACCTACGAGTATATACTATAGGATATAACTGCTCTATAAGGGAAACAAAGAGTTCATAATGCTACAGTTAACTTTGGGTCTGGGACCCTGGGTGTGCTGTTTCCAATTATTTTTTAGAGAAATACAGGAACCCGATTCTCGCGCTGTTGATATTTATTTCGAACGCGACTTAAGATAAAAAAAAAATAGCTAAAGTCAACTGAAAACGAATGAAATCGACGTATGGTGTCGATTGCTACAGACTTCTCATTGCATGTCGTGCGTTGAGTGGTAGACTTATCACTAACGTGACGTAAAGATTAGTTTAATATTATAAGAAATAATATAAAGGGAAAATGATTTGTATTTTATATGTAAAGAATCAAAAACTGCTAGATCTATTTAAAATATTCTTTCTAGTATTATAATGTACATTATCACTGAGTAACATAGGCTATTAACTTGATGGTACAATTATACCCGAAGCGAAGCCAGTTTCAAGAATAAAATGGTTCTCAATTTGGTATTTATATTTTCTTTTATTGGTTTGGGCATAACTCCGTAATTATGTTTAGACGGATCAACAAAATCATTTTTTGTTGCAAGAGGTTTATCTCAGCGTGGTCATGTTTAAATTCGAAGTAGGTTTTATTTAAAATACCTTTTGTTAAACTGTATTGATTGTTACAGCAATGTCAGCGTATCAAAAGTTCTATGCCTTGGAGCAAGAGAATTGGAAGGATCCCTTATTTTTGTATGGATTGGGCCTTTGCTACTACCACTACAATGCTTTTGAATGGTGAGTTCCACTTTTATTTATTTTTGAATTGAGAAGTTGGCCAGCAGTATGGCGAAGTCAATAAAACAAGAAATGACCACCTTTAAAATGTTGCTACAATGTTTATTGTGGCCCTAAAACATAGGTAAAAAAGTTGATTTTAAACAAACACTAGTTCATTACTAGAAAAACGTTTTGTTTAAGTAAAAAAAGTTATTATGTCCACATAAATTCTTTTAAAAATCTTATGGCCTTATTCATAAAAATCTTATGAAACTCATTAGTTAAAATGGACTTCGTCTCTTTCTTACTAGAATAAATGTCAAGATGACAGACAAGACAAACGAATTATAAACCTATTTTAGATATAATGAGCTTAAAAGACGTTTATGAATACGGGGTTTATTCTTTTTTAAAGAGATATTTAAAAAAAAACTGGATTATTTACTAATAATCCAGTGTTTATAAAATTATCTCATTTGTATTTGTCTGGCCAGTAGGGACGTGTTGTAGCAAAGTTTTGGAACCTCATATTGAGGGGGTATCTAAAACACCCCCAAGATAGACCGGCGACTATTCATAGATTTTTCAACATTTTAATCTTACTGAATTGCAAAAAATATGTTTCTCCTTCATATGTTAATTCTTAAAAAAATCTTACTTACTCCGTGGAAGACTAATTGAAAACTAAATTTTGTCTCAAAATCAACCGATATATGCATGATTACCAACTGGTAATAAGAATTTTATGAATGATAAAAAAGATTATTTTTGAATTTAAATTCTTACTGCCAGAATGGCTTAATATTTGAATTGCAGAACAAGTATTACATAAATTATGATAATTATTTATTATATAATTAATTTTGTTTTATATTTTGTCTGACATTACTTAGATATAATTATACATAACAAGATGGAAGGTTGTGTAGAGATATTTATAGGCTAAGGTGAAAATTTATTTATATCATCCATGGCTATAATCTACTGTTTTTATCAAAACACTTTAGTGTATCTCAAAACCTTCAACACGATTATAAGCCAGATCCAGATCTAAATATAAAAATGTTATTACTCAATAAACCTAATCTAAAAATACGACACATATTTTTTAAGTATATTATTATGTAAGGAGTTAATAAGATATACCAGATGTATGAACATAAATGAAGCCAAGGAAGTGTGTTAGTAGACCGTAGCAGGTGGCGCTCTATATTTTGCCAACCATAAATAGGAAAAATGTGTGATGGTATGCATGAGTACATTTACATTTAAGTAATTCAAATTATTTGCGTCAGTGAGCGCCAAAATTAAACAAAACTTTTATGTAAATAGTAGGAATGTTAATGAGCTTTTTAGTTCAGTTTCGTCACCCGGATGATGTCTAGGGATACATTATTTAAAAATACAAAATATTTCTGTGGGGAGAGCGAGTTAGTTTGTGCTATGTCGACATAGTTGGTGTACTCGTGTCGTGATTCACGGACGGAACGTAGGACGTGCGGCAGGGCGGAGGGCGGTAGGGCCGCGCGTGGTCGGGCAGGCCGGGGACGCGGCGCGGGGCGCGGGACGGTGCACGCTGCAGCGCGGAGGTCGTCGCTCGCTCGCGCCGCGGCCTGCCAGTCGGGAGCGGGATGCGGTGACGTAAACTGCATCGGCGCGGGCCGTGACCGTAGTGTAGGACGGGACGTTTCGTTTTGTTTTCGTATGTTTACGAGTGTGGACGCTAGATCTTCTTGTGTGAACGTGTGCTTGTGCTGACTTCTCTGACGACGTCTCCGCTCTTCACTACGTGGACTGTTGCGGCCGCTCCGGACCGCTGCAGATCCGAAGATCCCCGAAATGGTGAGTGCGGTCGAAGCTCCCGCTAGCTGTTTGTTTACGTCGGCCCTCGTGTCGACTCCCTCTCTCCACCTGCCGTCTGTATCCCTGCATCGCGTTCACACAGTCTTTCTATTGTGTTTTGTTTCCGAAATGCAGACACACCAACATCGACGGTGCCGGACCCGGTCTCGTCGAGAGGTCTCGTTTTAGTTCGTGTGAATGGTTTTTGCATTCTTTTTGTAGGATTTTTGCAGGTAGCTCGAGTTCGAAGCGAATCTCTCATAACTTCCGAACGACCAGCGCATATTATGAAGACAGGATGAAGGGTAAATAAATTAACAAGGGTGGGCAGTTTGTGCGTTCGAAGGTAATAAATGAAGAGTGTGCCACCGCATAAAATGTAGGTCGGTGGAGTGTGGCTATTACAGTGCCGCACGCGATGCCTCGCCTCTTCCTGTGCCCACCATGCTTTTGCAATGTAATTGCAAACTCTTTTATGGTAACACATAGTAAATTATTAAGAAGGTATTATTGAGTATAAAAATTACTCTTGTTTTGTAATTATGAAATTCACACCAGTTTCATTTCATAATAGATTCATACTAAATTAGGGTCAAGTTTGAATTTGGCTGAATGGCTTGCGTACATCTGTCTGACGTCAGAAATGATAAAAGGATGTAATTATCCAAATATATAAGTCGTGTGTCATCATAATTATAATAATGTATGTCACTTGGTGGTGATGAATTTGCCGCTGATTACTCATAGTATTTCCTCGCGAAAGGTACCTTCATATTCGCAGTAAGCTCAGTCATCCATGACATGACTGGAATCCGCTGACCGATTATAGAAGGTGTAATTCGCGCACTTTTGTCTTAAGTCATTGGCCATTGGACCAGTAGTACGATACGAGTCGGAAATTAATGAGGCAAACCGACTGCTAGTGACTTCCATGTTAAGGGAAAACCGCGATACGCTTTGTTCCACATCAAGAACTACAATTTTCTTTGTAATCGCGTAATCTTCGTCATACCTATCTTCAATTTGGTTCTAAAAGCTATTGCTAAACTTATTTTGAATTTACCAAAAACCGTGGCTTATTATACGAACTACAGGTTGTACAGACAAGGTATCTATCTATATTATGTCATGTCTATTTTATTTGCCATTTAGCACTCACCTACGTAAATTGATTAGGATTTTTACGATATTCTTTCTTATCTGTGTGCGTACTTACGCAGAACGTACATACTATCTCATTATCTGTTACTATGTCTTTATCGTTGAAATCATACAGTATTTTATTATATAATCAATAGTACGAAATATGGGCATCGGTTGCGGACCGGTCAGTGTATTATCAACGCAACCACTATCCGATTCTATAACGGTATTTCCTCTGGACTCCAACTAGACTGGCTAGAGTGGCTAGGCTCGTTTCGCAAACTTGTTCGTTGAGCTGAACTCGTCCATAACTTTTTTATACATCCCCCGGAAATGAATACCCGTCGAAGTTAGAACTTGATTTAATAACGAACCACATTGTTATTCTTGTATTTTACAAATCTGTTCAATAAGTTAGTTAATGGCTTCTTACTAATTTGTTATAGGTTTTAGTAATCAAATTGGAAATAGTATTTGTTATCGCTCGAAGGACCATAATATTAAAAATAAATAGGTAGTGTTTAAGCAATGTTTCTTTGTGCGTGCACCTTTGCAGGCTATTTGTAGTAAGTATAGGTTATGTAACAGATGTCAGCTGCTAGGCAAGAGTTATGGCTTAGTAATGGCAGTTTAGTATAGGTATCGATATACCTAATAAGTAATGGATGGCATGTAATTGTGAGAGCAGCTTGCGGTGGCGCGTGCGCGGGCAGGTGTCAGCCGGCTGCTTCCACACCTGTCATGCCATCAGCTGCAGTTACCTAGTTGATTGTCAAGCTCTTCATTGCGTGTCCGCAATACCTTAGCTCATTATTAGTCGCTTTACTATATCCGCCATCATTTCTCTCTCGCAGTCCTACTTTTTTAATCGTCACGACGTATATTTGAATGAACAGTTACCATTCACCTTTATCATTTCTAGCTTTAGTAATTATTTTTATTTTTGGTACAGGGAAATATTTAAGTACCGTTTCTTTAATAGCATGACCATTTGCCTTGGCCTTTGCCCTGAATTTTATGTCAGCTCTGGCACGTCTGCATTCGATTTATAAAATAAACTGACACAAAAGCTGTACAAAATGATGATACTAGTCTTTGAATATTTTTACGTTTTTATTTGTTACAAGCCTTGATCAAACTTGCCTTGTGAAAGGGTCAAATCTTGGGAGCTGAAGTAGAACTATTTATTGACGTTCGGTTCTGCTCAAATTCGGTATATTTGCGTATTATCAGTGACAAGTTTAGTGACAATGTAATATAGCAATGAATGATGATGTAGTTGTAAGGTGGCCAAAAACTCTAAGACTAAACAAGATAAATCCATCGAATTTTAGCTCATTTGCAAACACTCGGGACTACATTCGTTTGATACGATTTTTGTAATAAAAGCTTCTCTTTATTATCAGAAATTATATTTCCATTAATGCTTGCAACATGCAAGTAGGACAGACTAACCTGAGTTATGATATGCGTGAGAGATTTGGTCGTGAAAGAAACAGACCGAGAAAAATATGCAGATTTAAGTTGTTAGTACCTAGTAATCAAAGCTGTTATTGGCCTAGTCTTTTCCAAAGGTCTACTCCTGTGACTTTTCGGATAGGTTTTCAAGCTATTTTTTGGTTTCAAACTTTGGGTAAATTATGCAAACTAATTGTAAAGTCACTCGACCGGTCGATAAACGAAACAAGAGTAAGTTCTCCATACAGTTCTAGTACTAATAATGTTGTTACGTGTTTGGTAATAGGTACTTACCTACATACTATAGTCGGTATAGAAAGTGATACAATTTCCCGACAAATGTTTGCTTACACTACTTTGCGCGGTAATTGCATTCGGTAGTTAATTTCACCCCTACCAGCCAACTTCCTTGCAATAATGTCGATGTCTAGAGCTATTGAGATTTCTCTTTTTAGTATCATCCTGCTTTGATTAAGTTCATAAATTTTGATATTGGGGACATGTTTAAAGTCCAATGGAGTTCTTAATCTGGTCAAAGAATCATTTCATTCTCACGGAAGCGTTGATATATTCAAACAATTATGTTCTAATAATGCTTGCATTTGTTCTATTCATAATAAATTATCTTGTTTCATGTATAAAACATAACTGTAACTGTTTATGTATTGCCTAAATTCCTGTATTGCTTAGTGTTAATTTAATTATGCCTAAACAAATAAAACCATGTTACGTTACGCGACAATAGTTATGTAATAACGACAATATAAATTATCATAATGTAGTGTGGACCAAGTTCCCGTGCTTTGTCGTACAACGCATAGCAACAAAATAGCGGAGAAACCGGATTTTTACGGCGGTTCTCATGGTATCTAGCGTAGTTATGTGAACTTACAGCCGAAGAATATAGCGGTACTTGAATCTAGTTTTATCTCTGTATTACATGCAAGTCTAACTAGTTTTATAAACCTACCAAACGCGGTCTCCGACCCTAGGTGGTATAGCGGGCAGACAGTGCACCTAAGTTTTATTAGAGATGCGCGGGCGGGGCTCAGCCTCCTCACCCTCCCTCCGTCCCTCCGAGCACTGCGTCAAGTACGCGTGGGCCCTTTCACGCACAGGACAGGGAGGGAAACAGCGAGGGGCCGCGCGCGCACTCACTTACCGACCTCTATCGAATTGCCGAAAATTGTATGCATTATTATCTCTCCCTCTTCACCCTTAAGCGACCTCTGTTTCGTCGGCCCGACTCGTTTATAGCCCGTACCCCTATTCGACACCCGACGCTCACACCCCGTCTAGTCCCCAGTAACGAGGCGATGTGACCTTTGAAGCCAGACGTTGTTTTACGTAACGATTACCTAAGTATATTTTTTTGATCTAGGTCACGGCTCAGATTTAAGTGCAGGGTGAACGCTGTGATGGTGGCGCGCGGTCGTCGACACTAACGGATCGCTATTTATACCTGCTGCGTAGTGCACCGGAACTCGCTCGGTGCATTCGCTGCATCCGCGCCACCCGCCTTAGCACTGTCTGTCAACGACCTCAAACGCCACTTAAAATTCAGTCACCTCTTCCAAATATACAATGCAGTTTAAGTGACATCTATAGTGTTATTTTTATTTCTCATCGAAGAATCCTTACTTATATCGTGCCAAAAGAACAAGAAAAGTTCCTAACTTTCTTACAAAAGTATAGATAGTCATAGAACGCATTGCGAAAGTAGCTGTGGCAAGCGGGCGCCCTTCGGCTTTGTTTGCATTACGTAAGTAAACCCGCCCACATCTGCAGGGCAGCCACCACCCACGCGCAGGGCTTGAACTGTGTCAAGCAGCCTGCCCTAGTTTTTACCTACCTACTGAAATTTGTTGCACCTACACGTGCAAAATTGTTATTCATCCAGATGTTGGTATTTTTTCGTTTGCCAAATAGGTAACTATTATGTAGAATTTCGATATGATCTACTTATTATTTACCTTGGGTAATATTGGGTACTTTCGTACTACGGTCTACTTTTGTGGAGTTAAAAATATTTCGAAGTTACAAATCCTTCGTTATGTAACAGTGTTATACTTAAGGACTTTCATGTTGTCGACAGGACAGGAGAACTTTTCGTTTATTTTTGTAAATCAGTCAGAACTCAACAATTTCTTATTTGTTACATAAGTTAGAACGCGCGTCTATTACTCAATATTATTTGAGAGCTAGTTGCTAGGTTCGCAAACGGATCCACCGTCTCGATCTGCGAGCGATGTCCGCATTGGAATTTCCGCGAAAAAAACCATACGTCACAACGCGTCACAGTGAGCGCGGAGGGGCGGCGGTAAACGTCACGCCTGCAAGGCCGCGGCTGAGTAAGCACATGTAAGCCCCAACCTTTTTGTTTACACCACCACCGCTGACGAATATGGTCGTGAGTCTGATATAACACCACCCATTCTTGATGATCTCATTCATTGTTTTTGTTTGAATGACGCTGAACTAGATCAAAAGGCTACTGTGTGATCAGCATTGTAAAGCTACTATTTTATCTCGAGGTTTATTCTAGCAATAAGATTGCCTATTTTGTAATAATCACCCAAAGCCAGATGACTTATCTTACAAAACATACCAAATGGTTTTCCCAAATTCCAAAAACCTTATCTTCCAAGACTATGAATCTATTTATGGTATGCTATCCGTACTTAAAATTATTATAGTACACTCTGTCTTTTATTCAACATTCATTCCTTTCGAAGCTGAAAACATAAAAATACATTGATTTTATCAGAAAATTACATTCAACAAACGTTTCTTGAGGTGCTAAGTGCCACCCACGGTAACATTTCTTAGGAATTCCTCGTTCTCATGATTACTAGTTTTCTGAGTATATTGGTTCATGTAGCAGCTCCGGTTACTCGTGAAACATGTTGATCACGTAGAAGTCCAAGTCTTGAGAACGTTTGTATGTAAATAAACGTTGGATTCATCAAATGGCCGTCTAATAACTTCATCCCCCATAAAATTAATCGAATAAAAAGCTATGAATTGGTCTAATGATTTCAAAGTCTCTTCAAAGGACAAAAAGACAACAACTAGTCAATCAAAATAAAGGCAAACAAGCCTAACCATACTCCTCAGTATTTTGTGACTCTGTATAATATTTGGATTTATTAGGGTTTGCTCGAGAGAAGCCCTTATTTTCGGCCTTTATGTCCTGCGACTGTTAATCCAAACGAGTGATGGTATCAAGGCCACGTTTTTTAAAAACGATCAAAGTACACAATACAATACACTTACACTTCGCACTGTATGTTCCGATAACAAAACGTGAATTAGGTTTATTATCATCGTTAACACAGTCGTACGTACGTAGTTCGTAAATATTTTTTGGATATACCAACCATTGGAACCAACATTAAAAATATATTTATAACGCTGCTGGTGCTACTTGGGAAATTTTGTCTTGTAATTCATTTTCGTCTCTTGATATTTTATCATATTACTGTATATTTTCCTCAGCTATTATTATCATTTCATCTATCCACTTTACGTGTGTTGATCATATTATTGCCGTGGGTTTTCCGTACGTTGTTGACAGTTTCTTAACCGTTTTGGACATGGTCTAGGCGTTGGTGGTCCATTCTGTTGGAGCCACAAAAATTAAGTAGATCCATTAATATTCATCAGATAAACGTACTAATATAATCCTACACTCTATATAAATTCCTCTTAGTCTCATTACATTTCTGATGAATGTTCGAATGGTTTCTACTGTTTCTAGTACCATAATATCTCCATCGTTAAAATAGCGTCCGTCATCCGTCCACTTGTGTAGCATAGTAACTAACATACATGTATTTTGAACAATTCTCACCGATGTCGATCTCATGCTTACAATTTAGCCGTCACTTGGCACGCACAATGGGCATAAGAATTAGAAAGCGGCCGATGACCGCAAAAAGGTAACATTGGAAAGGGCTCGAAGCTTGCGAGATTTTGTTACGTCACTCTCTACGAAACGGTAAAGGTTCCCCTTGTAAACAGTCTGCTTGGTGAGGGTAATTTTGATAAGCGAGTTGCGTGTTGTACCGTCTGATGACATTCTGTACTATGTGCCACTGCCCTCACTTTGTGACAAACAATCTATGACGTCGACGTAAGCCTTAAAAATTTTGTTCTCAGAGGGTTCAACCCTTCTAAATCGTAATGTAGGGATGGGGCACATTTTTAGTTGCGCTGCATGTAAATAAGTATTGTACTTGTTATACACTTGTGAATCGTGAGTCGTATGGGGTAGTTATCAAGGGTATTCTCGTAATATAATAATAGCGCAAATGTTCTGTTCTTTTTGTGTTAGGGGAAGCTTGTTTTGCATATTCGTATGTGCGCATCAGGCACGATTGATTACAGTATTTTAACCAAAAGAATTTAAAACATTTCTGGGATTAATAAGTTCTGAGTCTTATCTTAATTAGCTATTAACATGTTGATCAGCTGACGCATTACCGATCAATAATGTTCCGTCTTTATAGAATGTGGAAATAAAACACAGGCTTGTCTCGTCGGTGCGGTCGAGTCGAGGCGAACCTGTTCTGTAATGAAGTCGCATAATTCTGTACCGCGAACATCTGATTTTATGGTTGCAGTGAGTGGATGTGTACTGAATGCAATGTGTAGATTGTAGAGGTTTGTTTGTTACACACTTGTGCGCTGCGAGTGCGAGCGAGGAGCAACGCGTGCAGCTGTGCCTCGGCTCACTTCCGTATCGATGTTGTACTGCAACTTCTGTGTATGTGCCGTGTTTTATGCAAACATTGTCTTCTAATAATGTTGGTTGAATATCTACTTGGCATTGTAAATCTTAGTGTAGTCGTTAAACTTCCTCAGCTAAATCTCTGTTCAAGATTTTATTTTCTTTCCCTATCTTCCGCGTATTATTAATTTTACCATTGTTTAGAGCGTTTTGTTGTAATTTTTCTTCAAATACGTAATAATAATCACCAAAGCTAATAGCACATTTTAAAGTAATGCTGCAATTGAGGTCACTTTTTGGAAAACCGATTGCGGCAATAACTGAGAACGTGATGTGAAAATGTTCAGTACAAAATATTGAATGATACCAATATTTATTAAAATTTTCCATTGTAAAACTGATGTAAACAGCCACTCCGTACTCATGTCCTACATTTAAGAATTGGCCTTAGAATAAAATTGAGTAAGGAATGAATCGATCTAACTTCCAATACAATCCAACTCGTAGAGTACTTACCTACACAGTAAATTACCCTGGCACATAAATAGAATGCGCATATCTGAAATATCGTGTTCATGAGATCATTTTGTGAATATATGTTTGTATATAAGTAGTATCGAATAGGCTGAAAGTAGGTCAACTAGCATGACGTTGGCGATAAACCAGCCCGTTCATTCATTATCAATTACGTACATAGTGGCAATATTGGTATGATAACTACTGCCTACCTATTAAATTGGATTAATGACGTCCCAACAATGTGTTTGGAATTTCCACTACATAAAAGAAACGCTATGTAATCGTATGGGCCATTTACACAAGGACTATAACCGGGACAGGACTGTAAGCCACTAAAAAAAATGCACTGCATAGGTTTGTCCTCAAGGTAGTTGTCCCTGTTTGCATGATGTTTTTCTGTGGCTTGCTGTCCTGTCTTACTGTCCTGTCCCTGCTATTGTCCTCGTGTAAATGGCCCATTAACAGCATTAATTACAACTAAATAGGAGAGAAACTGAACACCATTCTGTCGCGTCGGGACTTAGTAGTTCTATAAAAGTAACAATTGTTTAGTATTCACGGACCACAACTACTCGCAAGCATGTTTTATTCATTGTGCGATGCAATGACATATTATATAGGAAGCAATAAAGCATTCGTGTTAATAGTTACCTAAGTACTTATAGACTTGGTTCTATTGGCATAAAACCTTCGCTTGCACGGTATCTAGTGTGCATACAATTGCAGTTTGCATCGAATGCAGTTGCCGTGGAGCCAAGGCCGTGATGCAATAAGTAGGTACAGTCAGGTGAAGTGTACCTACTACATTTACATTGAATGCATCGTATGATTGCGTCACCTGCTCACGAGAATATTAACTGTGTAAATCTATTATTCTAGCCCGTAGTGATACGTGTCTAATCTATACAAAATCTGTTATCTTCTCATTGTACGTTATTTGTAAAATCTGTCATTATTAATACTCGTCACTACAATTATTGTTTTCTACAAGTAACTAAGTTTTCAGCTTGTAATCGTATGCTTTATTCAATCCACGAGTCTAAAGTTCATATCATTCGGATCTTCAAGTACAGGTGTACGGTAATCAATGACTTTGACCTCTTACAGCTCTCATTACTTATTCTTTACAATATTGAGCATTCAGCATCCCTTGTATTATACTAGTAGTTCCGAATCCGATAGCATTTATTCGTGGGAAAATATGGCGGGCCCATTATTTGCTGAGCGAATCACGTGACGGCGCGCCGGCACACCTAGACGACTATTTGCTTCAGTTATGTAAAGTGAGTGCTATGACGACCGACGAATGAACTCTATAAATAGCGGTCGATCCGTCCTTGAGCTGCTGTGAGCGTGCAGAACTAGGTCAACCCGAGCTGCTTCGTGTCCGCCTCTCCTCGCGCAAACTACCGACTGCGTTGCGTTGCGAACCAGCTGTAGTCTATTCTGTACTATACATTATCCAAATGATTCCATAGTTTGTGCAAGAATAACTTCCACATCACTAAACTATAATTTTTAGTTAGTACCTGCGTCTGTTTAAATTCTCTTATTCGTATGTCTGTATATTTCACAATGGATACCCACTTCGTCTGACGCCAGATGTTTGTTCGTTCATTGAGTAAATTAAAATTTCATTTGAATAGGGGTAAGGTTTACGTATAGGGCTCCTTCCTTTGCGAGCCCCTTACCTGAGCTCAATGATAATAGCCGAGGTTGGGTTGCGACTGAGCAGGTAGTGCGTTGCATTACGTTGTTATACGTATGAATAAACACCATGAACATGTAGGATTGATTTAGCCAAAACATTTCATATGATATACCTTGACGAGACTTAAATGGTCGAAGCATTTTAACCCTCGTCAAAAAAGAGGGGTGTTGGACATGCGTATCAGTTTTTCTGTGTAGGTACAAGGTAGTCACATAGGAGTGCTTAAACGAATAGACTTGATAAAATAGATTTTGATGCGATGTTCTATACTTATTTAAAACCTTTGTACCTATTTATCAGTTCCTTTTTAGTGTGAACAATCAAACCTTTAGTAAGTAGATTAGTTAGCGTATTAATCTTGGCGATATGGTTTTCATTACGAAACATGACACCGAACATTTTGTGAAAAGAGTTAATATTTATCGTCAATATTGTTATCAATATTAGTTTAGCAACATGTTCTAATATCGGGCTAACAAAGACCAGCGTTATCAACCCCGTTTGTTCTCTACTCAGGTTAAACTGTTGCACAAACGGCACATCTAATCGTGTATACTTAGTTTTAATTCGATTGGTGGAGCGAGAGCCATCATGCATGTGACTAATTTACGTCAATCCCGTCGCACGCCAAGCGACACGATCAATCGCTGATACAATTTGTCTGACATAATTTTTTTGGTCGAACACGATTTTGTACCACCAATGTTTATAAACTACATTATGTTGTTATGTACTACATTAACATTTCTTATCACTTCCGTGCGTATCGTCGACAATAAAAGTCGGCTATTCAAGGTTATTATGTTGTAATGTTGATAACCCTTATTTATTACATATATCTAAATATCATCAATCTAAATAAACAAAGCAAAGTTTCAAAACTAACATCATAATAACATAACTCCACAAAAACCAAACATGTTAATAAAATTATTTTATGTTTCAATGTTGAACTAAATAGAAATGTAATCATAGAAAATACCGTAGCACAAACCGTGTGCAAGGTAAGGTAGTTATGTGAATGAATATAGTATGTAATGTACGTCAAAGTGGCGGTGCTCTGCGAGTGACGAGGTGAAAGCTTTCTGTGGCAGTCACATGCATCGACGGATGAATGTACTCGGATGAGCGTTATTAAAGTCGAACCAAAGTCGAAGACACGCTCAGCGCGGTGAGAATGTTCACCGGACGTCGTCACCTGTCTCGCTCTTTTGTTTCGGCTCACAAAATGTCAGGCGTAGGTCATCTAAATAAATGTGTTGTATTGTATGCATCGGATTCGGACGGCGATCGGTGTCTAGACGTTGTGCATCGGCCGATCGATTGCACGGCGAGCCTCAGACGGTCATCGACCCCGCGGGCGCATCGTTGACGTTACGCTCTGGTGATGCGCTCCTAACCTTACGGATGTTAATACATTTCGTTTCTATTGACGCATTCTTTGGTAAATCGAAAATATTTTACTCCGTTTTTGTTGTACAATTCGTCCGAATTCAATAGGGATCGTATAACACAAAGAAGCTGTATTTTCTTTGTTTGGGTGAGATTGGAAACAAAACTAGGGCCTGTTGTTTAATATTGTTTAGAGTCGTCTTGGTCTTTCCTTTTGTTAATAATTTAGAAACAAACGCTTTTTTTGGTTTGAGTAAAAACTTAAAATGTCTGGATTTATTTTACTTTGTCACCCCAATTTGTTACGTAACAGTATACTAAAATACTAAAGAGTAGTACAATACGCATTACCCATTTACAATACGTCTGACCTTGTCCGCCAGTCAAGTTCAGACTTACTTTGACATTGTTTTCTAGTCGGTCGGGGAAAATAAAAGTCCTGTAATGTTTTCACAAGTAACGCGTAAATTGTATAATTGCTAGCACTCTTTTGTTTCTCTTGAACGTACACGATGACGAATTCTGACACAATAGCGCACTATAAAAACTTTCTCGGTAACATTAAGAGGAATGTGCAACACCATAAACGATTAAATGATGATTGTCCAGATATTGTTTATATGGGTTTGGTCAATGGTCCTTCGAGCCGGGTTTTCTCGTGGATGTCTAGCTAGCTTTAAGTTTTATTGGTCAGGGCGACGAAGGCATTGCAAATGGCGCTGTACGTGTCGCCGGGGTTCACCCGTGCGGCGGACGCTCACCTGCGGCTGGCGCTGATGTTCAAAGCGCGGCGGCACTGGGCCGCGTCCGCCGCGCACTTCCGTCGAGCGCGCCTCGCTCCTCACCAAGACGCGACCTTCACCCGCCTCGAGCTCAGCTTCCATGCCGCACACTTACTTGAAGCAAGGGGTCTGCGGAAAGCCGCCAGAGACGCGTACGAGAGGCTGCTCAAAGAACCGCTGCTGTCTTCTACCTTGAAAGCTGATGTCTGCAGACAATTAGGCAAGTATACATTACTTTGCTTTGGAATTGATGCCAAATATTTTAATTATTCATAGGCAAAAAAGGCACTCGTAGGAGGGCACTCGTAGGAACACGATGTGCATATCTCCTACATTTTTAGCTGGCTACTTCGAAACGCGCCTTTGTTTGGTTTTTAAGACATGTCTGAAGAGAGATTGATATATCTCTTCATGAGACATTCGAAGACAATAGGGTATTACAATGCAGGGTGGCTGTACCACCGGTGTGTGTCGCTGGGAGAGGGAGGGGCGCGGGCTCGAGCGGCTGTGTGGTGCCTGCAGCGGGCGGTGGCCGCGGAGCCAGACTCAGGCTCAGGACTGTACCTACTGGGACGATGCTACGCAGCCCAAGGGAAGGTGCACGACGCCTTCATCGCGTATAGAAACTCCGTGGAAAAGTCCGAGGGGAACGCTGATACTTGGTGCTCCATTGGGTAAACAAGTTTACATTAATAGATTGTCTAATTTATTTAAATTTATGTAACAAGTATAGCGTCACTTCCATTTGCGATCATGTGATATACGAAATGTGTCCCATGATAAAAAGTACCTTATTGTTAATCTAAGTTAAAAACAAGATGTATTCAGCCAAGTTGCTACAGCCGTTTTATCATGGAATTGTAACAAAAGTATACACATCCTCACAAACTTTCGGAATAATAACAGTAGGATGCAGTACAGCCTCTTGTCAACTGTGATTCGAACTCACCTATATCGAGTCTAAAAAGTAGCCTAAAATTGGTTCAGCAGTTTCTTGTAAAAGTACAACAAACTTACATTAAAATTTATCATTCATAATACTACTCACCTAGCCAGCGTGTGTGAATTAAGGCCTAAACTCTTTCAACTCGTAAGATAGTTGAGAAGAGACCACTAAAAAGGGATTGAAATGAATATTACTCATAGTTAGTATTGCCTCTATTCCACAGAGTTCTATATCAACAACAAAACCAGCCTATGGACGCGCTTCAAGCATACATATGCGCTGTGCAGCTAGACAAAGGTCATTCAGCCGCATGGACTAACTTGGGTAGTTTGTACGAGAGCTGTCAGATGCCCAGGGACGCTTTCGCGTGTTACACGAACGGAGGAGCGGCTGCGACTGCATCACATTCAGCGTTGAGACAAAGACTTGCGTTCCTTAAAGCACATCTGGCGCACGCACCTATGCCTTCTGTTACTGGAAAGTGAGTTACAGATAAAACAATAAATGCGGCCCTGACCGAGTTCTTAAATTTGCAGTAATGATACTATAGTAATCCTGTATAAATTAAAACAATAAATAAATAAGTTAAGTAACAAAATTATGAGACATCTGCCAATGAGAACAATCACAAAATATAAGTTTGATACATAGTTTACAATGTTTAGAATTGAGGTTATGGTTTGCAATTGTTAGTGAGCCTGACAGCTAAGCTGGAGGTAGTGGTTCAAATTCCACCCTGGACAAAACATTGTGTGATGAGCATGATTGTTTGTTCTGTGCCTGGGTGTAATTTATCTAGTATTTACAACAACAAAAAAATAGTTTCTAGTACCCATACCACAAAGCAAATATAATTGCTCAATTTAAGTCTAGATGGCGCTGTATGTATGTATGAAAATCTTATATACAGCTGACCGAGCACAGCTTGCTAGTCGAATATTAATGCTCACACGCACACAATCGTTTTAAGAGAAAAAGGCTAGGAAGATTAGCAAAGAGGAAAAGTTTGTTTGGAAGTTGTTTCATTAAATGACTATCTCAGCCAGTTGACTGTTCTGGGAGCTTCATAGAAATCTCCGTTCCAAAAAAACGTTTCGTGACATATTATGCCAGCTTTACACCGAAACGTAACCTAATATTTTAGGCGTCGTCAGCTGCCGTCTATAGAGGAGGCGTGGAACCTGCCCATATCCGCGGAGATGTCGTCCCGGGCTCCGAAGTCCGCGCCACCACCGTACCCGGGCAAACCCGACGCGCCAGCCCCTCTCACACATCACCAACTACAAACCTTGCAGTATCTACAGAAGAACTCGCACAACCTGTCTCCACAGCAACAAGTATTTAATAATAACTTTTTATATCTATTATCATAACTAATTAGTATTTACACGTTTTATTTGTTAAGTGCTAAGTTAATTAAGTACCCAACAGAGTACAAGCAATGTAATAATAACTTTTGGTAGTATTACTGGGCATAGAAAAATATCATTTACTAGCTTTCGAGTGAGGTATTATGATAAAAAGTAGCCTATGTGCTACAGACTATCAATTTATGTTTGACAGGCCGGTGGCGTAGTCGGTAAAATCCCTGCTTTTCATGCCACAGGTCGTGGGTTTCATTCCCAGAAGACAGACTTTTTTGTGTGGTGAAAATGTCGGTTTGTCTTGAGTCTGGGTGTAATTTTCAATATTATGTATGTATTTACAAAAAGAAAAGTTTAAGTTAAGGTATAGTATATCAGTTATCTGGTTTCCATGTCACGAGCTCTGCTTAGCTTAGTTAATCACGAGTGTCTTTCAAGTATGCTAGGTAAGCAAGTTTATAGCTTAACATCGAGAATGTTGTGGTCAAGCGCAAAATATTGGCAGTGCCAAAATTAATGAAAACTGTGAACTTACGAGATTTCACTCATCCAAAAACCGTCTAACACGCAGCACACGGCCGCTGCGCATGCGCCAGTCATGAGCATGTCGGTGACGCGATCTTATAAAAATTCCCCTACCAAAAAGTGCCCAACGCGGCCGAAGAAGTTTCTTTTTTAATAAAAATGATAATAAATAATTGTGTTTATACTTTTATTTTGCAGGCGTTGATGCAGCAGCTTCTAACTCAGTACCGTCAGTCGCAGGCGGCGAGAGCGCGTGCGGTTCGTACTATTAACCTTTCCATAATCTCCTCACCTATCCCCAAGGCGGCAGGTCTAGAATTAGCTTTGTTAGGCTCAGTTTAGTATTATTCCTTTATTAAATTGATTGTTTGTATTTCAGGTGACTAAGAGTGAAAGCAGTGCGACCGGCAGCGACAATGCAGAGTCGCTGGCCGAAGACCTGTTGAAGAAGTTCTCCGATTCACAACCAGAAATCAAGAAAGAGCCTATGAGCTGTAAGTATTTTGTTATTATTCTTTTTTATCATTGATGGGACAGTTAGCGTGGATGGTTTAAAATGGAATGAAATAAAAGAAATGCTTTTTTTAGAAGAGTTTACATAAAAATCGTTAAATTTTTCCTACCGTGCAGTGAATGACTGGCAACTACTGGGAAACACTACCAAAAAACTCAGTAGGCGTTTGGCGTTTGAAGTACTTATATCTAATTTTTTTTCACGATACTGGTGGATTATTTTTTATGTCTGTACATAGCGTCATGGCGTCGCGCCTGTATTACCCAAAGGTATAGGCAGAGGTGAATATTTTTCGCTGGTTATATTTAAGTCCTATGCGTAATAGGGCAAAGCCTATTGCTGTTCATCGGGCACAAATACAAACTTCGAGCTGCAACCAAAATTGTCTACATAATATATGTAAGTCTTTTTGTTTGACCCGCGAATCGAACTGCGGACATAGCAGTAACTAAGCGAACACGCTTACCACTGGGCCACCGAGGCAATTACAATATTTATATGTTTGTACTTTGTACATTTATAAAAAAATAGTATGTCTCATATTTACTACAAGGTTTCCAGAGTACACAAACTTTGCTTAGCTTGTGATTAAATATAGTACTTCTGTGTAATGCTCAAAAAATCTCAAAATATTATTAACATATTACTAGTTAATCTATAGATTAGAATCTGTAGATACATGCAAAATTCCATCCAAATCCGTTTAGCCATTTTCCTGTAAACAAGTAACATTATATATTCACAAACACTTGTTTATAATATAAGTAGAACTAAGTTTAATAGTATTTATTTACGGAAGAAGAAGTATAAACAAACTTTCGCGTTGCAATATTAATATTTATCATAACGGGCAATTAACCCGCTAACGTTTTGGTCTGGCTCTTTCGCTGTATCAGGCTTGCGACCACGACCCTTAGTACAAGTCGTCAATACGAAAAAAGTTTTCAAATACTAACATAATTGTCAAGATAATAAGTTAAATACTCATATATCTATAAACTATTTTACATATTCTGTTGCCAATCTATTTTATTCAATTTCTAGCAATTCTATTTTCTTTGTAACTAATGTTTTAAACAAAAGAAATTTATTTGTAAACGCCTTTTGACAAGTTCAAGATAGTATTTGAAAACTTTTTTCGTAATGTTGAATTCGTACTAAGGGTACACGTATTAAGGGTACGATTCGTACTAAGGGTACCCGTGTCGAAATGTAAATCCAAAGGTGAGCGTGTTTAAAGAAAAGTAGTATTATGACTTCAACATACTACTTTTCTTTAAACAACTAAACTTTTCAACTAAACCAACGCATATACTAATATTCGTTGGTTTCCACGGTACAAGTTCTGCTTAGTTTTAGGATCACATGGCCACGTGTGTCAATTTCCCAGGATATTATTATCATTCAAATCTTTTCACAGATCTTATGTATTTCACATAAGTTTTTCGAGATGTTTGCAAGCAAAGTATTAAATTGTGAGGACATTGATCGTAACAAGCGACGCGACTAGAAGATTTCATAGAACATTAATTTTTATTGCGGTAATAAAATGAATAGACTGTGTGCTTTTTAAATTAAATTTATTTAAAAAAATATAGTACACATATACATTATTGGACACCTAGGTTAACGATATTCGCAGAGATAGAGCCGCCTTTGTATTTCACCGCTTAGTACGATATGCATCTTTATTTATTTATTTACTTAACTTAATCTATCATTACAGGCCAGTAACCTAATGCAACAGATAAGTTTAATATACATTACATGCTTGTGAGTTACTAACATAATATAAAATAAAAACAGAATAAGTACTACATAAAATAATTCATCATAATAATATCATAATTCATACAATAATATCTTTGCGAATTAAATGTACACGAGAAGATATCTATTTTAGCATGGATTTTATTATTTTTTATATCTTGTTGGATGCCGCCGCGTATACGTGCACGTAAGTGAATTTGGTAATTTACATCAAAGCGCTGTTGTGGAAGGTTCTCGTTGCTATTTGTATGTGTTCTACTACTAATATTTCGATATGTCAATTTGAACCTCTGTTTTTCTTCTGGATGGAAGTGAACACAAACTTTTCAATTTCTCCTATTATTTTTCTGATTAAATTCGCGCGGGATCCAAGACAGTTTAGGTGTCCCGGGACTTGGCCGGGTTCAAACCTGGAGTCTCTCCACTGCGTCGCTGTTGATCCTGGCTTACAGCAGTAGCAGTGGCTAAGTCCTAGAAAAAATACTGCTAGTATTAGCAAAGCTTAGTAAACCCCAAATCTATCTTATTTAGGAAAAAAAATTCAATGCGCAGGAGAATCACAGTCACACACAGCTATTACTGTCTTTTGCTTCAACCAATAGTTAGTGGGCAGTAAAATAAAAATGGGGCAATATTTATTTATTTCAAACATCTCAAATGTTTCTCTGTGATTATATAAAAATTGTCATGAAACAATAGGATTTTCGGGCTAACAGCAATTATCACAGCTGTCTTTTTAAGTCTTTATTATTGATATTTTAATAAATATAATTCACCTGTCGCCGATACACGTACATCATTAATACACCACAAATCATTCATACCACTCATTCTATAAAGACATCATTCACTCATACATTCATTCTACTTGGCTCCTATAATAACAACCGGCCCTACCGTACTAAATTGTGGGCTATATTTTGTAGTACTCGAATCTTTATGATATTATACCTAGTTCCAAGATTCGGCTAGTTTTATTCATTTTGTTCCCATCACTAACAATATGAAATAGAATGAGTGAATGCTTGAGTTGTAGAACAAAGACATGCAAAGGTTCTCCATTCAAAAGCTCTTCAAGGGCTTAATAATCGCATTGCGATTTATTGAGCCCTATATCCTTTGAAAGCTTATAGTTATACAATACAACGCAAGCGTTTTTGTTGTAGAGATGTCAGGTGTATGTATGTGTGCCACACCTTAGTAAAGAAAGATACTTAACCCCCTACAATAAAGAGAGGTGTTCGCTTAATAACTACGAGGTCCTGGGTCGATAGACTTTTCTAATTTAAGTACATACTTAGACAATCTTAGTTGCAGCCAGAAGCTTGGAATTGTGCCCGTTGAACGGCAATAGGCTCGCCCCTTGTTACGTATGGCACCTAAGCATAGTGGGTGATATACACCTTTGCCTTCACCTGCGGGTAATACAGTCGTGAGCGCTATATAGCGGGATGTTTGTCTTTTTACAAGTTTTTTGCCACATACCGTATAAACTGTTGGCCCTATTTTGATGCTTTTTTATTCAAAAGCTGAAGTGATAAATATATGGGTGCGGGGTTATTACATTTTTATTTAGAGATATTTAGAGAGGTTTATTTAGAAACAAGTATCACGATCTATTTGAGTGTTGTGAAGCCTTATTCAGAGGGTCCCGAAGTATACTCGTCGGGTTGTCGACAATAAGTTGCCGCAAAGTTAGGTCTGCGCAAACTGGTAATTAACAACCTTACTAATAAAAACCAAAATGCAGCTCTCGAGTTTAGCAATACCAACATACGTTATTTCATTTTTATCTATAGAGATTTTGGTTTCCCCGAAAGAATATACAAAAACATTACACAAAAAAGGTACGGCTACCTATAAAAAAAATCTATGCATGTGACGTTCACGATTTGTAAAACAAAAGGACTTTGTCACTGTCAATGTTTTGTAAAAAGTGAAATATTTGCAACAATTTGCAGAGTTTTAGGTGTTCGAATAGTGTATGGAAATAAATTCAATAATTAATCAAATATATGAGAAACGTGAGAATTAAACCAAGTCAGTATTTATCTGTCATAAAAATGTTCAAAAATGTTGCATTAGGGATCATATAATGTTTTATAGGAAATATTGTATACAGAAGGAAAAAATATTTTATATTAATTTGCCATGCCCTAACAGGGTCATGTACTAATATGTAATATTGTGTGCATTGAACAAGTCGAAGTAAGGTTAGAGACTAGGTACTTACTGTATTTAGGTTAGTTGGCGTGTTCGTATTGTGCGATATTTTTAATTAGAGCGGTTTTGTGCCTTTGGTGCCTATGTCATATTTGAAATCATTAAGTAACCTGACCTAGCCTTTTCACTTAGTATAGCTAGATTTTTAAGAAAGGAAAAGCCTCTCACTTCAGTTTTTATAATATTTTCTGGATGGAGAAAACTAATTTTTGAAATAGTCACTTTGCGTGAGGAGACATATATATTATATTATTACTATAGAATTAATGTATGGTATGCTTTCAGCTGACAATGCGTCAACGGCGATGAGTACAAACGAGGCAGTGTTAGGCGGCCGACAGCCGGTGGTCAAGCTCGAACCGTTAAAAACTGACTCGTCGAAGCCGACCACTTTCCACATCGGCATGACCGCCAAGCAGATCATGGACTCGTGCAAGTATGTATAGTCGACTTACCGTGGTACCGACGTCGAACAGTCGTCGATCGAGAAGGTGTCGGACTAAATTGTCGTGTCGTGTGTGTCAGGGAGAGCTCTCACAGCGGCCAGCAGTGGTCGACGCTGGGCGAGGGCGTGGCCCCGCCCACCCCGCCCGGCGTGCCCCCGCCGCGGCTGACCGCCGAGCAGCTGGCGCCGCCCGCGCCCTTCGTCTACGTGGAGTCGAAGCGCGACGCGTTCAGCCCGCAGCTGCAGGACTTCTGCCTGAAGCACCCCATCGCCGTGGTGCGCGGGCTCACCGCCGCCCTCAAGCTCGACCTGGGGCTGTTCTCCACCAAGACGCTGGTGGAGGCGTGGCCCGAGCACGCGGTGGAGGTGCGCACGCAGCTGATGCAGTCGGCCGACGAGAACTGGGACGGCGCGGGGCGGCGGCGCGTGTGGGCGTGCGCGTCGCACCGCTCGCACACGACGGTGCGCAAGTACGCGCAGTACCAGGCCGGCTCCTTCCAGGAGTCGCTGCGGGACGAGCGCGCGCCGCCCTCCGACTCGGACGCGCCCAAGCGGCGCCGCACCGCGCGCATGCTGCGCTTCGGCACCAACGTGGACCTGTCCGACGAGCGCAAGTGGCGCCCGCAGCTCGCCGAGCTGCAGAAGCTGCCGGCCTTCGCGCGCGTCGCCTCCGCCGCCAACATGCTCTCGCACGTCGGCCACGTCATCCTCGGCATGAACACGGTGCAGCTCTACATGAAGGTGCCCGGCAGCCGCACGCCCGGACACCAGGAGAACAACAACTTCTGCTCGATCAACATCAACATCGGCCCCGGCGACTGCGAGTGGTTCGGCGTGCCCGACGCGTACTGGGGCGGCGTGCGCGAGCTGTGCGAGCGGCACGGCCTCTCGTACCTGCACGGCTCGTGGTGGCCCGACCCGGAGGAGCTGCGCGCGCACGGCGTGCCCGTGTACAGGTTCACGCAGCGACCCGGCGACCTCGTGTGGGTGAACGCCGGCTGCGTGCACTGGGTGCAGGCCACCGGGTGGTGCAACAACATCGCGTGGAACGTGGGCCCGCTCACCGCGCGGCAGTACGCGCTCGCGCTCGAGCGCTACGAGTGGAACAAGGTGCAGAACTTCAAGTCGATCGTGCCGATGGTGCACCTGACGTGGAACCTGGCGCGTAACATCCGCGTGTCGGACCCGCGGCTGCACCGCGCCATGCGCACGTGCCTGGGCGTGTCGCTGCGCGCCGCGCTGGGCACGCTGGCGTGGGTGCGCGCGCGCGGCGTGCCCGTGCGCTTCCACGGCCGCGCGCGCGGGGAGGCGTCGCACTACTGCGGCGCGTGCGAGACCGAGGTGTGGCACGCGCTGCTCGTGCGCGAGCACGAGAAGCGGCACGTCGTGCACTGCCTCGCGTGCGCGCGCCGCGCCGTGCCCACGCTCGCCGGCTTCCTGTGCCTCGAGGAGCACCACCTGGACGAGCTGGCGCACGTCTACGACGCGTTCACTCTGCACCGCGCGGCGCCCGCGCACCCGCCCGCGCCCGCGCCGCCGCCCGCGCTGCCGCCCGCACAGCCGCCCGCGCCGGCGCCGGTGCCCGACTGAGCGCGCGCCGCTACCTCCGTATGTATGTCTATGTGAATGTATATTTTGGTGTCTGATGGAGTGTTCTTTTTGTGTATCGAGGTCCCGTGCGGCGGCAGGGCGCGCTCCGGCCCCGGACGGCGGCTGGGCTAGTTCCGGCCCCGGACGGCGGCCGGGCACGTTCCGGCCTCCGATGACGGGCGCGCCTAAACTAGACGACGGAGACTGCACCCTCGTTTTCGACGAACGCAAGCTCGGAGCCGAAATGTAAACCTTACAACGTTTATCGGGATCTCGTAATTCTTTCGTCTGTTTGTATTTACAATTGTCGGATACCTAGTTAAAAATATTTTTGGTGAAAGAAATGTAATTTTGTGATACAAAATGTTTACAGTTTACACGCTCCTCGATCACTTTTGTAATTGTGCGAGATATTTGATATGTACATGTCAATTGTAGACGGCGCGGTAGTATTAGTGTCCTGGGCGGCAGCGGCCTCGCGTGTGTCGTGTGTAGCGTGCGGTGTGTAGTGATGCAGAGCGAGGTCGGCTAGCAGAGTGCTCACGTGTTCACCATGATATAAATGTGTTATTTTTGTATAGAGGCATATTTATTTATTTTTATTGTACTGTGAGTTTAGTTTGATTTTCTAGATTGTTTAGCGAAAAGTAGCTTTAGGCATAATTGCACGGATTGAGATCCTACGTTTTAGCAGGGTCTGGTGAATAGTGCTGTAAAGTTCCAAAGAATGATGTTAGATATCATATCAATGAAGTAGGCATCGATTATTGTACAGTCAGCAACGAAACTTGTATAACATTCAACAACAACTTTATTATGCAATACATTTAGGGTGTACATTTTCAATAAAGTACAAAGTAAAACCAGTTGTTTATTTTACATTTAATATCATGTAATAATGTTTTCAGCACTTTCGTCGATGACAGTACGATATATATTTATTTGACATTTCTATTATCTGGGATCTGAATTATGAAATTGTTTAGCAAAATTGACTTATTTAAATTCGGACTGTATTAAAATTAAGCATAATGAATTAAAATGTTTTGGATAGCAATAAAAATTAGAACGGATTAAGATGTATGTTTAGGATTGGCAGTAAAGTTGGACGACTCGCGCTTGACACTCATATGTTTGTTGTTTCTCTCTCGGAGTTTTATTGATTTGTTGTAACATTTCAATGTTAAATTTATTTTGTGTCACGCGCGAGTATTGCTGTTGTATTGGAAGTATTGTTTAAAAGGTGTAATAGCAAAGTGCTGTATTATTTTTAAGTAATAATAAATAATAATAACATCACTGCCATGTATGACCTTACTGTTTATAGGTACTGTAAATTACATTTATATTAAAGAAGTAAGAGATATACCATCTTTTTTTTTAACTTATCCTATTATTTTCAAAGTAGTAAGTGTTTTAATAGCTTCAAATTTTAATAAGATTTTTACAACCTGAACCGGAAAAGCTGTACTATACTTGAAACCAGACATTTGTCAGGTCATTATTAATGTCTATGTGAAATCGGAAATTGGTGAATGTGAAATGAATTTTTGATATGCAAAATTTTTGCAAAAATTTCCCGTCGCGCAACCCTAATAGCTGCTTTTCAGTGAAATTTTTGACCTAAAACGATGACATGATGAATGACAATTTCACATTGAAAATATTGTTCGGAGCGACTTTAAGGAATATCATGCACACAAGCTAGGCAATTCAAATTACTTTTACTAATATATGAAATGAAATGAAATGAATCTAGAATGTGAATGATATGATTTTTATTGAGAAGACTGATAACAATCATAGAACAGCAAAACTGTTCTACCCTCTGCCTAGAACTGTGCGCTTTTGCTTCATTACAAACCTATACAAACTGACTGACTAGACAAACCTGAGAAACGTACTCAGTATCGCCAGGCAGCAACTAACTACATAGCAGAAACAGCAGGGTGCGTTACCTCAGCCAGAAAATGTCGATAAGTACTAGATGAAAGACTATAAATAATAAGGTTAGTTTCTGTAATTGGTAAGTAAGAGATTTGAAACTTTTTAAGCCGATGCTTTTTTATTTATTTGATAAAACCAGTTCCGTGGAGTAACGTTATCCTAGCCAGATCTTTTGTTTTCTAATGGAGCTGATATAAATGTTGGCTAAATATTAAGACAATAATTTGAAATATACATGCTAAGCATTTAATTTAAAAATAGACTTTTTTCTTTAGGAAAGGATCTAAGGGCAATTGGCGTTTTTGTGATATTAGTAAATTTTGTTTAATTTAAAGTAGATTATGACCCACTTTTTATATAATGCATAACAGTGTGATAAATAGTTGCCTATAGCCTTTCTCAATAAATTGGCCATTTAACAGTGTAAGAATTTTTCAATTTGGGCCAGTAGTTTCTGTGACTAGCGCGTTCAACCAGACTTCATAGACAGATGTGTATCTTCCATACCGTGCAGGATTTAGGTATTCCGATAATTAACGACTTAGTTGACATCTATCCTGTCTCAAGTCTGAGTGTATCTAGTATAGTATAATAACAGTTACCTGAGGTTTACAAGCTCTTCTTAATTTGGGATCAGATGGGCATGTGTGGATAGTGCCGGATTAAGCAAGCGCGGGGCCAGTAGTAAATCGTACTGAGGGGCCCCTGTTCTGCTATGGGCTCTAAGTAGAAGTGAATTATTTAGTACTATTTACATTGTTCAATAGCTAAACAATTTTAATCTCACGAATAGTTATCATTTTTTTAGAATGCAGTAGATAATTAGTCAATACATAAAAATTATTTATATAAAATGTATCTAGCTAGTGATGATCGGCATGTAATATGCCACAAATTAACAAGTGTCGCTTGCGTCTCGCTGTCGTACCAATACTATTATACCAAAGTAATATTGTAGGTACTCTGAACAGAACTAGTACTTACAATGCCTTAGGAAAGTTAAATTTTCGGAGGTTCGTATACGTGGGGCCCCCTTTTGCGCGGGGCCTGTAGCAAATGCTACTGTTGCTACGTGGGTAATCCGGCACTGTGTGGATAAGGTCCCAATATTTAAAAAAGAAATATAACTTTCGATTACTTATCTGAAATATTTTATTAGTTTAATATTAAATACATCACAATTTATTTACGGAGTCTATAACTTATATTAACAGAATCATACATTTTTAGTCTATATCTGTGATTGATTATACCAATGAATTAGCCTATAAGATTGTGCTGAGTTTTGTTTTTTACACAATTAAAAATAATAATTTCTTATCCATTCATTATCCTAGCGCCTAGGCTTACATCTCGGGTACTGTAGGTTTTAGAGCTTAGGCAGTTTGTCCACAGCTGCCGTCACCAACGTCAACAAGATCGAGATGACAACGGCGACGCGGCGAGGTAGTACACATTTACTCTAATCGGCACCCATAAACAACATTAGTCGTGGTGCTTACTACATTTTGATTTTAATAAGGTATAGACGGATTATATTAGGAAATAAATGAATGATGCGAACGCGTAATAATGATATTTGTATGAAGAAATGTATCTTACATTCTTTTCGCACGCTGTGCGTTTTCTAAATATTAAATGACATGAGCACACTCGTGCGAGACTGGGTCGTTTGTGACAAAAGTCAAACTCACGACTTAGATGGCGGCAGCGTTGGACAATCGGCCTCTTCTTTTTATGTTAGAGTAGGCTCCTAAATTCATTCGGGATGATTACAAATTTGTGCTTTTTGTTGACTTCAGTCACCCTCTGGTACATAGAGGTTCTGAAGTAATGTCTCTATTTGTGAATATACCAAAGTTTTTTACTCGTACAGTCAACGCCAAAAGCAGTGTCAAAATCTGAAGTACGTCGTAATTTGCATCAAAATAGTGTAATTATTAAGTGTACGAAATACTATTTAGTGAAATTGCCGCCCGAAGTCCATTTTCATTCATAAACCAATTTTCAGTTTACTATTTTTATCACCTACTTTTGATGTTGACTATATAATTTAACAAAATCTTTTAAAAATAGGAATATTACTTTTATGATTTCCTATTTATCACTAATCTGTCAATAAAAGTTTTGAAATAACAGTTAAGTACTAAACCTAATATATTATTTGTCGATTTAAAAACCAGAACGTTATCAGCGGTTGTGTGATGTGTTATTTTATAACTAATGTCTTTATTTACTAAGCTTACTCTTTTCAGTCATTGATTTATAAGTAGAATAAATATTTATTTTTTAGACTTTTAATTTTCTACCACGCAGTGAATGACGTGGCAACACTGAGAAACAAACGCGTTTTTAAATCATTACGTATAACACCATCCCATCGTAGCCGCTTCGTCAATAGGTAGAACCTAATTGACGTAGTACATTTTTAACAATGATGTCTGAATGCCAAGGCATTCTTACCCCTAGTTTCCACTGACGAAACATGCATAAGAAAACATGTTGCAAGCAGTATCTATCTCTATCGTTAAGAGATGAGTAGAAAGAGATAAGACTAAGCTTGTATCATGTTTTGTTGTGCAGTGCAAACGCCCAGCTATACCTACAGAAAACACAACAGCACGTATAACCCACGTCAATAAAGAAACGAATCTAAAATGGCGGCTAATACTTGTAATGACAGTTTTGACCGTCAACAAAACAAGTTAGTCAGATAGACGATATTTTAAAGTAGACCTTAGAAATTTTAAAATAAATATGCAAGATATGTACTTTAAGAGCCAACCACGCACTAAATGTATTCGGATTCCGTCTTTTCCTAGAACGTATAAAACGTATAATGCCTAATACTGTATACATAGTTAAAATATAATATTATTTTTTTGTGTGCTATACCGACGTGTGTGACTAAAGACAGCAATAACGTGCGAGTAAGAGAGAATGATTAATACCGCCATTAATGATTCGTTCGTCTATTAGCGCGGGTTATACCAATAAACGTAGGTATTGATGAGAAAGTCTCGACATATCTCGGATCAATAAGCCTTTAATTTCCATAGCAGAAATGAAAATTAAAGTGTATGGAAATTAAAATCTGTGGTAGTGGTGGTTTATAAGTTAGCGGATATACATACTGGTGTTGAAAGTACTTTGTTTCATAATACTTAGATATCTACTTACAGCTAGTCATATTAGCAAATAGAGGGTTTTAATAATCTTTTACAAAAACTACCTACTGTATATTTATTATTATATATTTACAAATTATTTTAGTTAGCAAAGGGCGATTCCGTTTACCCGTAATAATATAGCACTACATACTAAAAATAATATAACCACAAAAAACACTTAGTAAAATTTAACTATAAAAATTATACTATAAACGGATACAACAATTCTATCAATGAGGAAGAGCGGAAGAGCGACTCTACACCCGATACTAACTGTACCACTATTTTGATTTTAAACAGGATATTTGTAAACTTCAATACAATTTTAAAATGTAATTATTTTTTCTTGTCGCTTTTTTATTGACGGGTTTAAGGGAACGCCCTTTGTTAATTAACATATTCAGTATGTTTGTGCATACTATGAAAAACCATGAATGAAAAGAGTCTGAACATATTATATTTCATTAAAAACTATTTAAGTAAGCCATTTTAGCACCTATGCGTTATTGCTGGATTTATTTATAAAACCTATTAATTAAACTATGATTCAGAGAGCTCAACAATTATGTATAATTTTGAGTAAAAAATATTACACTAGCAGGTTATTGTAAAATAATCCTGATGTTGATTTCACATAAAAACCGAAAAAAATAATGAAGTAATCCACTGGAGCAGCGGTGGCACAGTGGTATGGGCCTCGCCTTAGAAATATAAGGTCACGGGTTCGATTGCCAGTCGTGCCCACACATCTTTGTGTGAATTGTTTCATCGCCGCTGCTCAATATAGGTGAAGGAAAACATCGTGAGGAAACCGGCATGTCTAAGAACTAATCATTCGAGGACAAGTGCCATCCACCAACCCGCACTTGGCCAGCGTGCGTGGATTAAGACCTAAACTCTCTCAAGTCGTAAGATAGTTGAGAGAAGACCCGTGCCCAGCAGTGGGACGTTATAAAGAGTTGAAGTGTGAAAAGTGATTATGTGTGAATGTTTCTAAACTTATAAACAAAACGAAGTTATTTTCATTTATTCTTCTAACTTTTGTTTTTGATTATATCATTGTATTATCTAACATTTAAAACTGTTGCATAATAATGTCGTACAGGTCATCGTTGCCGAAGCAGACCGATGGTATTAAAATACTTTATCTGAAGCTTACAAAACTAAAATCTTCACTGTTATTATAAGATTTGGTGAAGACTAGTACGCTGAATAACGTTGTTACTCAACCATCACATTCCATGTTGCAACATAAAGTACACTTTGGTTTAGAATATAACATTTACAATATATGTATCAATAACATTTCTATACATAAATAAACAGCGAATTTATATACAGAGGGTGTAGTATGAGTTTTTATACCTATACAATCGCATTAAGAGCTTGTTCAGATCGAGCGAATTTGCCGCGAATCTGAGAGATGCGCCCAGAAGGAGCGTACTGATTCGCAAACATTTGGGGACAAATTCAGTCACTAGAATACATTGTTATAATTTAAACCGCACCGCGAACCGGCCTCGCCGTGTTCCAGTGCGATGTCTGGTGTCACCATTTAAGAGGGTGGATTGGAATTGTTGCTCCTTTACGGTTTCTAACCATATGAAGCCTCACTTTACTGCTCCCTTAAATATTAATATTCTAGGTCATTAACACATACGGTCATCTGGTCCCAAGCTAAGCAGAGCTTGTGTTATGGAAGCCAGATAACTGGTATATACTATTCATATACTACTTGTCTTTTGTAAATATATATAATAGATAATTACACAGACTCTCGAGTCTCGACAAACTGACATGTTTATCACACAAATATCTATCTCGGATGGGAATCAAACCCACGACTTGCGGCATGAAAAGCAAGTATCGTTAGACGTGATTTATTGGCGTCCAGTTCTTTGCAATAATAGGCCGACCGTTTAACTCGCGTATCGCCTATCGCCAAGATTCTGACTCCTCAAGATAAACAGACAGTGATGATGATTCAAGCGATATGGATATTAGTGACGAATAGTCTTACATTACTTTTATCTGTGGTTAAATAGTTCTTTATGAGATTTAATTAATGTTTTATGACTGTGTACCTCAGATAGCGATACGCGAGTTAAACGGTCGGCCTATAATACCCATTGATTCGCTACAACCTCGTCCCTTCTAGGCATTGTCATATATAATCGTGTATTCGTTTGTAAATCTATAGAAATTCGCATGTACGCAAACATTTACTGGGTTAAAAACTCAAACTACTGTAAATAATATATAAGATGGTCTACATCCACAAATGCGTGTTTTTAATATAATATGTAACGATTGCCGGTGTTGTGTCGCGACGTGTTTCATGACGCCTCCTTCAGTACTGGCTTGCGCAATAACAACGCTGAGTCAGCGGACACGATGGGCAGTTCGTTGCTACAGTGGTACTTGATTAGGTGTGGCACACTCTCGAATACACGATCTTTTGTCCGCACCTGGAAACAGAAGCATAGCGACAAATTGTATTACCTGAAGGTGCTGAGGTCAATGTACTATTTAAACGAGGTCATGGGTTGAAGTTAATAAAATACAGGATGCTTTTTTAATCAGTCCTCAAACTTTGAGAAAATAAAGTTACACAAGTTTTAATAAACAAACGTATTTTTTATTTTGGTGTGTCTTAGTACAAAAAATGAAGTAATCGCTTTGATGTTTGCGCGCCGCCGTATCAGCTGTGCGCTCGCTAGGGTCACTGACCGCTAATTTTTACGCCACGCTGTTTCATCGATATTGTAACGAATGTATCGTTCATAATTTGCTGATTATATATCAAATAAAAAAAATAAAAATACAGAACAAGTAATGGAAATGTATTCTATTACAGATACAGATAGATGATATGATTACAAAACCATCAAATATAATTTTGATTACTGGTTATAAGTTTTCGTGTATATTACTATTTATAAACATACCACGCCATTAGGGTCGACGAGCAGCAGATGTTTGTGACTGCCGCGTCGTGCACCAGTCAGCACAAACTGTCCGGGACACGCAGCCGACTCCCGCACAAGAAACTCTCCGTCTTCAACCACCAGCTGAAGGTTACATAAATAATAATTTAATTCAACCTCGACGAAAAAGAGGAGTTTTATAAAAATGAAGTGTGTATCTGTATGTTTGTGTACCTTGAGTACAAGTTTGTGAAATGGAAGGCACATGAATGCACTGAATGACTATAAATAATGATAAATAATGAAATCTTCATACAAACGCTGTGCGAGATTTCACTACTACACGCGCAATTATGTGTGTGTGATGTCACCGACAAGACGCAGGGAGCGTGTTACAGCACACATGTAAAAGTTGAAGCGACTTTACAAATGCACACGTAAGTACAACTCTAACACAACATGAACAGTTTATGCATACAAACTGTTCATGTACCTCGGTGGAGACGAAGGCGCGCAATACCACTGAAACACTGGCCAATGGCGAATTGATAGATGTCAATCTACCGATCCTCACTTGGCCAGCGCTTGTATATTAAGGAATAAACTCTGTCAACTTTTAAGTAATGAGAAAATAAAGGGTTCTTTCTGTATATACCTTCTCAGCGGTGGTCCTAGATATAGGTCCATGGAACCAGGGCTCCCGCGCCAGTAGCGCCGCCTGCGCACTGCCCGACAGCGGCTCGGGCTCGCGACCTGCGCACGCGCTCGATGACGACGACGGTGACGTTATCGGCGCTCCGGTGAACGGCTCTGTACAATATCAGACTTATTTACATGATACTATCCTTAACGTTGTCATAAAGGATGAATAGTAATTAGTGTAAAATGATTTACCACGTGTTAGTACTTATGGCTAAAAACAAACTGTTTTGAAAATTATATTGTTTGTCGCTAAAAATTTAAGAAATACGTTTTAATGTCATTTTTCCTAAAAAAGTCTTAGAACCCAGAATATGGATTTAGAAATTACATGTAGGCACTTACGATGTTATTCATAAAATAAAATTAAGACTAGTTAAAATGGACTTTGTCTCTTTCTTACTAGTATTAATGTCAAGAGGACAGACAAAGACAAATAAATTATAAACCTATTTTAGCTATAATGAGCTTATAAGATGTTTACGAATACAGAAGTTAGTGTCCATGCATCAACATATAAGATGCGCGGGCGCAGGGGGGGTGAGTCTCAAAAAACACTCGGCATAGAAGCGCCACCCGCGACACTTGTTGTTTTTATATTCTATTTTCTACTAGTACACCTATTTATACAGTCCACTTTCGTTTTATTGAAGATTTCTCTATTTAGGTCCTATGATTTGAATAGTACTAGTATCTATTAAAATCATAGGACCTAAATAGGATAATGACAGTTAGAATAAAGGTGAAATCAAATAGATGGTTAGATAGTACATACGCATGTCAAAAATATCTGTGTGATGTGAGGGCATCAGTTGAGCGGTGGGCGGAGTGCGTGGCGGTGGCGTTTGGTTCACATACTGCCGCACATTCTCTTCACACCTGCACACCAACATACCATGTAACTTTCGTCTACCAATATATAGACGAAGATATTAGGGATATAGACGATAAAAATGAGTTTGTAAAATCACTTAAACAATTCTTACTTAGCCGTTTGAATACTGTATTTTTAGATGTTTTAAATGTCAACTGGGACCGATCGCTTAACGTGTTCTACAAGGCGCGGAGGGCACTCATTCAACCAACTAGACACTGAAACAAATCTTTGATATTACACAAAGATTGTCCAGGACGAGAATCGAACTCCCCCAGTATAGGATCGGACGACTTACACTGCTCGACTACAGAGGTCTTCTATTCTGTAAGGTACCGACTCTAAATTAGAGAAGAAATAAAAGGAAAAAAGCCTTAAAAATATAAGGTCGCATGTGCGATTCCTGGTCGTGCTCATACATCTTTTATGTGAATTGATTCATCTCCGATGCTCAATATCGGTGAAGCAAAAGATCGTAGGGAAGCCAGGCATGTCTACGGACTAATCATTTGAGGACATGTGACATCCACCAACCCACACTTGGCCAGCGTGTGTGGATTAACGCTTCACCTCTATCAACTCGTAAGATAGATGAGAGAAGACCCGCCCAGCATTGGGACACTAAAAAGTGTTGAAGTTTAAGTGACTATTATACTAACGATGATAGTGGAACCAGTGATGCAAGCGAGGCGAGCGGCGGCGGCGGTTGATGTCGGTATGTAGGCACGTTGTCCGGTGGCTTCTTGTCGGGTAGGTCGTTGTAGTACTCACGGTCTTCGGGGCACGGTACTGGCGCTGGTTCGCATACAGTACGCGAACCGTTCAGGTTTAACCTGGAAAATTTAAATGTATGTTTAACTAGTGAATGTGTAATAAATAGATTGCTCTCTGGATTTTGACATATTTTACAGCCTGATATGAAAAATTCTTGCATTTTAGACAGCCATGATAAAGGGTATAGACTACTTATTCATCCCACTGCTGGGCATGATATAAAAGGTCGGTGGACAGCTAGTGCCTATTTAATAATACGGTGTAGGGTAGTGATGAATTTAAATAGAAAAATTAATAAATACCCATCTAACTTTTTTATTATTCTGAAACAGGCCATCAGTTGACTAAAATTATTTGTGTGATGTTACGCAATGATGTAGTTTACGATGGAACGCGCCAGCCCTGTATACCGATTCATTCGTGATTACGAATGAGTTTCGGTGAGTTGGTGGCGCAGCGGTACGGACCTCGCCTTAGAAAAATAAGGTCGCAGGTTCTAATCCTGGTCGTGCCCATACATCTTTGTGTGAATTGTTTCACCTCCGTTGCTCATCGGTGAAGGAAAACATTGTGAGGAAACCGGCATGTCTAAGAACTAATCATTCCAGGACACGTGACATCCACCAATCCGCACTTGGCCAGCGTGTGTGGATAGGCCTAAACGCTCTCAACTCTTAAGATAGTTGAAAGAAGACCCGCGCCCAGCAGTGAGAAAGTTAAAAGGGTTGAAGTGTAAGTCAGTGGTAGTGGAATGAGCCTCCAAGGAGCAACAATGCAGATCCACCCTCTTATTCAGAGAGGTGTCACGAGATATCGCACCGGAACACGGCAAGGCCGCTTGGCGGTGTGGCTTTGTCTGGTGGGTGATCACTAACCACGGCCGAAGTCTACCACCAGCTTATTGTCACCTGATTTGCACCACCCAGGGACCACGTGTGGGGATTCAATTAAAGGTGCAAACAGTAAACTTTCGCATATGAAATGAAATGAAAATGGGCTTTATTTTTTTTTTAAACACGTGTCTACATAAAATAGTGCCAAAAAACTCAGTAGGCTTTTTTTTTAAATGAAGTAGGTACTTATATCTATTACATTTTGTTTGTTTAGTGTGTTCAATTAGAGCGACTTAATTCCAAGCGTTTTTATCCGTTAGATAGTCTCAAATTTTATAATACGCTTTCTTACATACCTAACGTAGTGATTATTTTAAATTTGATAATAGTCATTTCCCTAATAGTATTTGGAAGTTTATTGTAGAAACGTAGGTATACACTGCCTCATAAAATAAAGGAAAAGTTCTTAGGAAGCGTTGTAGAATACTTTAAATTATCTGCTTACAAAGAGGATGTCCAATGTCCATGCATAAAGTGATATAAACAAATAAATAAACAAACTACATTCATTCATTTCTGAGAACATCTCACATACCAATGACTCACTTCATACTGAGAGTGTAGTGTGGGTCAGGACATTCCATCCCACTAATATTATAAATACGACGATCTTTGTGTTCTCGCAACAACTATTGGATGGAATTAAACGAAATTTGCCGCAAAGTAGAATAAGGTCTGGGATAGCACATAGGCTACTTTTTATCCTTATACCACCAGGGCGAATATAAACGTCTTATAAGCTCATTATAGCTAAAATAGGTTTATAATTCGTTTGTCTTTGTCTGTTATATTGACATTTAAGATGTAAGAAAAAGACTAAATCCATTTTAACTAGAGTCATAAGATTTTTAAGAATATGACCTTAAGAATTTAAAATCTCTTTCCTACATAGTGTTAGCTAATCTGTCAGTGGACCGGTCATAATTATTTGCCGCAGAACCGACAACCGTCTGGGTAAATGATTGAGTGGAGTAGCGTAGAAAGACCTCAGACTAGAAGGAATGACGAGTTCAGAAGGGAGGCCGGCAAGAACTGGATGTGAAAAGCCGCGGATCGTGCTCAGTGGCGTGCTATGGAAGGCCTATGTCCAGGCTATGGACTAGGCTGATAATAATAGCGATCGCGCCTGTATTACCCGAAAGTGTAGGCAGAAGTAAATATCACCCACATTTCGACGCCTAAGCTTAGGACAAATACGTAATCGGGGGCGAGGCTATTGCAGTTCATCAATAGTGCGCACAACTTTGATTTTCTAAGTACATAATTATATAGGTATTTTTTCGTATGTATGTTACGCGATAATTTAGCAGTCTTTCCTATTGTGCAATAAGTAAAGAATAAAAAGTGTTTTATGTGTGAATCATTTGCCTTTGTAGTCAATTAGAGAGATCTGTCACTGTATCACGGTTTTATTAAGTCCCGACTGAAAAAGTGCGCGTTAGTTTGTGTGTGTATCTGTGTGTCTGAGTAGTTTGTGGCATCAAATCACCGAAATTAATTAATCCATATTGATTTATTTCTCTATGATAATAGCTGAAGCGATCGAATTGGCTCTCTATAACTTATAACGACCTAATCAGGCTTAAAATGAATTCTTAATAACTTGATTTTTTTTTTAATTTAAACAACTGTCCGATCAACATTGTCCTAAACCAACCAGCGCACATTTTAGAAAACTTCTTCTTTTTAGAGCCTTCTCTCCTTTTTAACTAAAGGAAAAAACTATCCTTACGTAAGCTACGTTACATAGGTACAACGTAGTTCGAGAACATGTGATATCCACCATCCCGCACTTGGCCAGCGTGTGTGAATTCAGGCCTAAACTCTCTCTACTCCTAAGATAGTTGAGAGACCCATGGCTAGCAGATTGACACTAAAAAATGGCTGAGGTGGCTACGTAAGCACCATTTTTTCCTTTAGATATTTCCAGACCCTCTTAACCTCTTTGGGTCTTCCACGGTGGACAACCTATTGTCTAAAGTTAGGCCTAACTCCTTATACTAACATTGTTCATAGTATAAATATTTTTATTATTTATTAGATATGTATGTATTTAAACAATCAATCTCTCCAGTAAGACTGTTAGTAAACTCTAATACTACAAAGTAAACTACACCCAGTATGATTCACATCTCATTCAATTGTATGTTATGATTTGTAGAATGAGTGTATGTCTAATGTCCTACACAATGTAATACATTTTCTATTCATCCACGTTATGTTGAAAAATAGTGTAAAACTGTACTGATAAGATTAGTGTACTTGAAGTAGACTTATATAGAGTTACTACTGGTAATTAGCTAGTGTTTATGCTCATAATTACAAACAACATTCCCAAAGAAACTGTTTTAGGAGTAATTTTTTTAAATTAAATTTATTATTTTATATTGAGTCGCGCAGTAGACACCGTCGTTAGTAATGCGGTGCGTCGCCTCACCCCTCCATACTCTACACTCCATTATCCCTTTCTTTACCATGTCATTCTATAGACATAGGGCGCTTTAAATTTAGACGTTTCGGATCGCTGGTACCCGATTACATTACATTACATTCTGATTACCCGCTGCCGTACCGATTCCGACACCAAAAGCATAAATTGAATGCGTATCGGACTGTCGTCGTGTGTTTGTATGTAATTGGTGTTTTAAATATATTTGGCAGTAGTTTAGCCATGGACTCTGACGAAGACACATCAGATACTGTTAGTGCTCTTGTTGAAAAACATTAAACAGAAATAAAAACAACGACTCCGCAAAAGAGCATCATCGATGTTTTCGTAAACATGTAATTTAGGTGAAACTTTCTCCCTAGGTAAAATCGTCTATAAATTTTTCACAGATACATCCCATGTCTTATGTTTGTCGCTTTTGAAGTTTCATATAGCAGGATGTATTTAACTATAACTATTCACACAGAGATGTGTGGCCACGACCAGAGATCGAACCCGCGACCTTATATTTCAAACGCGAGGCCGATATCGCTGCGCCACCGCTGCTCAAAGGATAATATAAATAATAAAACACAACCAAACTTGTCACCAACTATGCAAATTATCATGTTGTTCAATAGATTGTAAATTGTAGCCCTTAATTTGAATAAATATTTTATTCTGCTGTATACTGGGTATAAATATGATTCACTTTGTAATATCACATCTAAAATTATTTATTGATGACATCATAAGGAAAAAGTCGTATGACGCCTATCACTTAAATTTATACAATGATTATAGCTACAATGGTATGAATAATGTAAAAATATTCCCAAAATAAATTCCCTATCAGGGGCCAGGTGTTATCATATACAAGTTGTTTTCAACAGGCAATGTTTTTTACATATATGTAAAGTTATGCTTCCTTGTAGATCTAGTGGGAAATATGTTAATGTTTCCAATGTAGAAAAAGCTAGCAACTCGGGAATTAAAATAATAATATCCTGGCCCCCCATTCATAAACGTCTTATAAGCTCATTATAGCTAAAATAGGTTTATAATTCATTTGCCTTTGTCTGTCATCTTGAAATTTATACTAGTAAGAAAGCGACAAAGTCTATTTTAACTAAAGAGTCTTATAAGATTTTTATGAATAAGGCCGCGGGACATTCATACACCTGGCCATCTGATTCCAAACTAAGCAGAGTTTGTACTATGGAAACTAGATAACTGATTTACTTCATATTACTTTTCTTTTTTAAATATATTATACCTAGATAATTACACCTAGACTCAAGACATGTTCATCACTCAAATGTCTCTCTTGGGTAGGAAACGAACTAACGACCTAAGACGTGAAAAGAAGGTATTTTAGTGCCCCGCCACTGTCCCGCCTAAGCCCAAACACCAAAAAATCACCCCCTATGCTACAAATCGCCAGTGAAAATTGTATAGGTCATTTTCACCTCTAATGAACAGTAACAGATTGGTCCTCTATTACCTATAGGACCTAATAGCCAGATATATGAGTAACATTAACCAAAGAATTCTATTATGTAAAATATAATATAAAATATACTCACGATGAAGGTTTCGTTAAAAACTCCTTGAACCGCAATTCAAACGCTTGTCCTACTGTTGCTATCACATCTTGCGCTAATCTTCCACCACATTCTAGCACGTAGCATGCTCTCCATTCAGCAGGAGGTACAGATTTAGCTACATAAGCTACAAAGTCTAAGGAATCCGTGTCTCCTCCAGAAGCGAAAGAGACACGTGGCATATCATGCCGGGCTATAGTCTCGCCTCCTTCAAGTGCTGTTACTGTTATGGCTTTGGAAGATATTGTGAGGGCAACATTGGCTCCTGAATGTGACATTCGTGGCCGTGGGGCCAATGCTCGGACAGCTGCTTGACAGACTCTTCGCTTTTTGTCTCCAGATCTTAGTCCTGCTGCTGCACATACTCTTGCTATGCATTCTCTGAAAAAATAAAGTAGATATAGTACAACTCTAAATTAAAAATGACCAAATAATAACCCTTGACCTAAAATTTTTTACACTCCCGACTAATTGACCTTTCAAACAAATATACAGAAAATCAAAATTGGTTTATCTATTTGGGAGCTATTATTATTTTTTATTTCTACATACAGACACACACACACACACACACGTAAAACTTCTAATACCCTGTCGTTTTTATGTCAGGGTAAAAAACGTAATGTACTTAGTATAGTTACAGTAGAATACTGCCTCACTAGTCTAGTTGTAAGCGTGTTTGCTCAATAACGGAGTTGGGTCGAGCAAAAAAGCTTTCCTTAATATACTTAAAGAATCTTAGTTGCAGCTTGAAGTTTGAAATTGTGTCCGATGAATTGCAATATGCTCAACCCCTAATATGTATGGGAACTAAACATAGCCAGAAATAAGTGATATTCACATCTAAGGTCAGGTACATTTGGAGGAGGCTCCTACCAAAGAGGTAGTATACTTACTTGGCAACTTGTGATCGGGTTTCAAAATCAAGTTTCTTCATTGATGTCAATATTTCCATACAACCAATATACTGAAAATTAACATTAAAACTTTGAACTTTCACTTTACATATTTATCACTAGCCTTGTAGATCCTAGAGTACAATATAAAATACATCTATGTTTGACAATTGTGGACGGTTAGAGGATATATTATAACAGAGTACTACGAAAAAATGTCCACCACAAAATAACGAATCAAGCCTTTGGGATCCAGTGGGAGTAGAAGGGTGGTGAAACATCAAGCAACAAAATGTAAGTGATCTTTATTCTTGACCTTTAAGGTCAAATTTTGACATGTGAATTTTGATCAAAGAAAATATTAAAATAAATTGCTACACTACAACCTAGTAGACATTTTGAAATAAGAACATATTTAAAGTGAAATAATGAATGTGAAAAAAAAACAATCAGGCCTTAAGAAGCATCTGATAAACAGAAAAATTGCATGTTTACATTTATTGAACTTGTTAAACAGTACTATTAAATTGCTTTAAAGCAATAAGTCCAAATAACTTACCAGATGGTCAGTACACAAATATTGGTCAACAAAATACTGTAATATAACTTGTAGTGTAACATGCTACTCTACACTGTGTAATGGTGTGTGATTAAGATAATTGTGGTATGCTCTGCTTACCCTGACTGCGTATGTGATCCCGTCGCTAGCCAGCACGGAGTCAGGGTGCAACCAGCCCCGCGCCGGCTTTGCAACAAACGTACTGTCCGACATCTCACTGGCTACAACTGCGATATTCTATCGTTACTTAGTCTTCACACTCCACCTACTTTCAGCTATCTAAGCGCTTTCATTGTGATTCAAACTCATTAATTCGCCAATGTCGCGAAGTCTACAATCCGGAAAGTGAACGCAAACGGAAGTGGTAGTTTCCGAGTAACTATTATTAATAATAAATTTCCTATAGTGTGAGTGAACAAGAAAAACGTGGGAAGACTCTTACAAATATACAATTAAAATAAAAAACATTACAGTTCAACAACCGTACAAAGTTCTTTCTACTTTTGATTTGACATAAAGCCAGTGGTCTCGAACGTCAAAAAGCAGAATCGGTTCACGTAACAACAAAAATCGGTAAAGTCCGGTAAATTACTATCGGTATCGTACCCACCCAACCACAGACTAAGTAGACTACGTATACCAACCACTGACCTATTATCAAGGACATTATACCAAGGACCTTATAATAATAACAAGACTACTGCGTAGGTACGTACGTAAGAGCGTAACAATGACAGACAATCACACATTACAGATAAGCAACCTGAGTGACATTGACGTCTTGTGAGTTTGACAACTGACAGGCTGTAATCTATCATCATTGTATATTTGAAGTGATATCTATCTCACGCTCTCAAAATTGAATGCTCAGAACCTATCGGTTCGACTGTCCTCGGACGGCTCACCAAAAAAGTCCGGAGAACCAATAAAGGCCCGTCCGGCTAATTGGGTCATCCGCAAAAAAAGAAATGCTCGAACTTCCCTTGAAACTAAGGCCACAATATTTGGTAGACTGGTTCATGTCTAAAGTGCTTTCTAGATCCTCTCATCCTCTTCTTCCTATCCTAAACAAAATTAACCTCTCCTATCATTCTGCATATAGGAAACATAAAAGCACTCCCTTATTAATAATAGGTACAGAGAGCTCAAAAACCTTCCAGTACCCGTAAGCCGTTACTCCAGTCTCTCAATATTTTCTTTTTTGAAATTAAACTTTATTTTTATTTTCTTTCTGGGTAAATAGAATAAATGAGTGGATCAATGGGAAAATGATTGTTGTTATAATTCGCCAAAAGGCGGGTAGAGGTTTGGACCATACAGTTATGTCTTATTTTTGAGTTGAAGAGTTGCTATGGAAACTTGCTACGAAGAGTTGCTACGGAGAGTTGCTACGAAGAGTTGCTACGAAGAGTTGCTACGGAGAGTTGCTACTAAGAGTTGCTACGGAGAGTTGCTACTAAGAGTTGCTACGAAGAGTTGCTATGGAAACTTGGTACGAAGAGTTGCTATGAAGAGTCGATATGGAGAGCTGCTACTAAGAGTTGCTACGAAGAGTTGATAGGGAAACTTGCTACGAAGAATTGCTACGAAGAGTTTCTACGAAGAGTTGCTACGAGCTACGTTTTGTAGCGTCCGATTGCGGCCGACGATACTGCGCCACCCTTCGTAGCTGGTTCATAGTTTTCGTAGGACTGCATCCTGCAATCCTATACCTACTACAAATTAATAATTTTAACTCAACAATTTAAAAGCTACGTTCTATGAATTCATACGTAACTGATAGCAAGATTATCCTATATTAACCGGGTCATAATGGTACCCGTGTAAACAATAAATGGAATCAACAGTGAATTGGCCCAACGAGTACAGTCTACAACCCGTTTTCTTTTATGGCTTTATATTAAACATCAAATCAATACACGACTGGATGATCTAGCGATATGGCTTCCCTAGTCGGTGGTGATAAGATGCGGCTAAAGCATAGCATTTTTTTTATCCTCAGCACTTGACCATAACTAGCCTGTTGTAGAGCAATGAGTAAGACCCATTTAACACGAGTCACGAGGGTATAATATGCAACTAATAATGTTTAAAAAAAAAACGACTTATGGTTAACAAATAAAAAAAAAAGGATCTGTAAAAATGTGTTGTTTTATTGTTGTATAAATAACAAAGTTACATCGTTGAAGAGTTTAGTCATCCCGGGTGGTACCGGGCGGTAAATGTTTATGTTTATTGTACAAATCTACCCCCTGCACCGGACATTAACGTAATAGCTACCACGAGGATTTGAGATATAGCCTACCGGACGTATTGACACCGAATCGTAATAATACACTCTGTATAACAGAAGTTTATAGGGATTCGTATACATTGCTAAAATACGAGTCGCTTTTTCATCCTTTTTTATTCTATAATAGGATTGCGCTTGACCACAACTTGCGTGTTCATAAGCACTGATGCAGCCTACGATGAAAGGAGTATAAAATAAGGTAATAGGTACATACAGCTGCCTTGTGATCTTGGTCACTGAAAATCACTCAAATTTAGGGAAGTAAAAGAGTATAATCTATATAAGTACTATATTTAAGCGATTGTAGAGATTGCAATGTTTTCTTAATTAGGTACAAAATAATCTAACATCAATGACTGTGTACCTACGCAAAGCGCCTGGTGCAAATAATCTGCAATCTGTAGATTCGCCATGGCTCGTTAAATTTTAATTTACACCGTTCTACCTAAATTTATCCAATTGTTACAATATAATACCTTATATGTTACGGGAAGCAAGACGTTTTGTTTTCTGTTCCCCAAATAATACCTGGAGCAATCTGCTTAACATAGACGATAAACTTTTCCACTGTGTTAAATATTATACACAAATGATACAAAACTTAACACGACATTGACAAATGGTTTTATAACAGAGTCCAAAAATTTCTTTGCAAATATCCTACACTAGCTTCTACACAATTTTGGCTAGTTCTCCCCATTTTTTTATTTTACAGGGCAGGAGAGTCTGGTAAAATCCTTTCTCAGCCGAAAGTCAGAGAACAAACAGAGTTTGTAGCAGTTTTCAGTCATGCATTTGGTGTAAATGTAGCCGCCCGTAGCATCATCGTAGCCGCGAGACGGGCGGGCGGCGCGCGTGCGTGTGCCAGTCAGCGTGTACCGCGCGGCGCCGCTTCACGCCCGGCATGCGATTCTTCACAAACCGGCCGCTACAAACAGCATTTATTCACTCCCGCGCGCCCCTGTGAGTAAAAACATACATTTAATACTTTATTTTACTAATAAACTTAATAATAATTTATCCCTGTTAGTGAAAAAATAAGTTAGTCATGCGGAAATTATGTTTTCCGCACGTGGATCTAAAGCCGGCGATGCCTTGTCGACGCAGAGTAACAAATGAATATCGTTCGATAGCCCACTGCCCCTGTGAGGGCTTTTAAAGCCCTTACGGAGGGTTGCTTTGCATCTTGATTAAAGGTTTGTTTTGAATGTGATAAGATTTTCAGGTGACAGTTCTGTTGTTCCAAAGTTTGGTAATTAAAAATTAATAATTACATTGTTTTGTTTATATGTTACTCTAGATTTATCTCACATTTCATTTTGAATGTTTACTAAAGTAAATGAAGAAGATTGAATTATTAAAGAAGACTTTTATTCACAGACACGTAGATGTACCTTAAGATGTACTTACATCTTATATCACTTAACTTCACTTCAAACCTTTTAGTGTTCCACTGCTGGGCTCCGGTATTCACTATTTTACGAGTTGAGAGAGTTTAGGCCTTAATCCACAGACGCTGCCTAAGTGCGGGTTGGTCCACCAACCCATATCACATGTCCTTCAATGATTAGTTCTAAGACTAGCCGTTTTCCTTACGATCTTTTCCTTCACCGATATTGAGCAGCGGAAATGAAACAATCCACCCAAAGATGTGTGGGCATGACAGGGAAACAAACTCGCGACCTTATATTTCTAAAGCGAGACCGCTGCGCCACCGCTGATCTGCTGCTCTACATCCTACGTACTAGCATAAAACAGAATAAAATATCCTAGCGGTTGCTTTCATGTTTGATTCCATTTTAATGTGCAGTTTTAAAACTGTGATAGTACACATCAAGCGATACCAAACCAATATTATAGCTGATCTCGCGTTGTATAAGATTTCCGTACAACGAGAGGTCAGCTTATACTGGAAATGAATAGCTTGATGTGTAGCCGTGGATACCTTAACTAAAACCATTAACAAATAAATGCTGCAATTAGGAAGTGTTTACATAACTATGTATATAAACTATGTTTAACTATGTTTTTAACTATTTTTTTAAAACCCTCAGTCTAAGGATTTTATTAGTTTTCTGACATTATTTCGACATTTGTCCATAATTGGGACCCAATTTCTGGCTATAGAAAACCGCATTAAAATCGGACCATTAGTTTCAGCGCTAAGATACCACAAACTTGTACACACGACATACACGTCAAACAAGTCAAACATATAACATCTCTCTTTTGTTAGGGGTGTTAATACATGATGTTAAAGGAATGACGTCATTTGTGTTTGTTGTATTCGTCAGATATTTAGAAAAAAATGTTGGAAACGTTTGTTCTTTTTTGTGTGATAAAAAATTACGTCGATGCGTCCAAGCGAAATCTCGAATGACTGCACGCTTAGGTAAGTTTAATACCTCTGTATGTCGTAGCGCACTCCCACTCTATAACTTTACTGCGGTACGCTAAGAACTAATCATTCGAGGACATGTGACATCCACCAACCTGCCCTTGGCCAGCGTGTGTGGATTAAGACCTAAACTCTCTCAACTCATAAGATATTTGAGAGAAGACCCGTGCCCAGAAGTGGGACACTAAAAAGGATTGAAGTGTGAAGTGTGTGAAGTGCTTATACTAGGTACAAGTAGGTGTATCACAGTATGTATATAGAGTAGACTGCTCATTTAAGGCTAGGCTCGGTCTGAAACAATTGCCAGTCGTCTGGCTCAGCCTTTCAGTCTTTTAAAATTGTCTACAATCCCGTGAGCGAGTTGTAGCTTGAAAGCGGCCCGCAATTAGCTCGTGTCTGCGAGCTTTTGCTTTGCGTCTATCTTTCTTTTACAATCACTATAACAACCTATGTACTTGGTATGGTGGAAGGCATATTTTTATTCTTTTGTATCTAAAAATAATTTGATAAGTACAGTCACCTACAAAATTTTTTAACAGGTTTGAAAAATTAAAACTTTTGTTAAAGTTAGTGTTAAAAGTAATTAGTATTTACTAGCTTCGTTCGTGTGGTCCCCGCTAGACCTCCTTACGGAGTAATTTTTGAAAGATTATTTTTTAAGTAGGTATTCTAACTTTCCGACCGCGGTCCCGCCCGCGCGTATGTCGGTTATCGCGCTAAACCATTAACCTATTTTGCGCAGTTGGATAAAAACCCAGGGTATCAAATTACAACTCAAACAAAATTTCGAAAAAATCGTCTTTCGCGTGAAAGCTCGACAGATAAGGCTTCTAACTTAGAACTAAGAGTAACTTAGAAGCCTTATATTTAGAACTTCTTATATTGCTCCTTGTAAGTTCCAAGGAACAAATTATTTGCTTTACGATTTTACATTTTTTTGTAGTATATAGACAGATGCAGGGCAGGGCAGATGTCGGTATATGACAAAAAAAATTATAACTATAAATTTTAACACTCTTGGCAGACTTTTAATTCTTAGTACTTCGCGAACAATAAGCTCTTCTCTCGATATGGTCAAAGGAAGAATAAAAGAACACTTTCTTATTGACCACTGATTGACAGACAAATCATTAATATATATTTATTTAGTATAAATCGTATAATATATCTAAGTACATAGTATGTAATGTTAGTATGTAGGTTTAAGTATGTATTTAAAGTTATTTGTTGTGCACTTCTACCCATTCCACAAGTTTTCTTTACCTGAGGTTTACTGGTAGAAATTTCATAATTGAATTAAGCTCGCCTGTGTACATTGTTGTTTCCTATTTATAATTGTATTTGTTTTGTACATTAAAGAATAAGAATAAGAACAATTAAAATCATTCGTATGCTATTATTGTAAAAAGATGTAGTTTTGTTATGGATAACGAATTTTTAAAATCGTGACTCTTTGAAGTTAGGAACACACCTACATTTCTTAGACAACAGTGAGTGATTCTAATTTAATGTGTTTGTATGGGAAAAGAAAAGGGTTGTTTTCAGGCAATTAGTCGAATTTTTCTTACCTTTTAAACCTTTCCTAGACCTCCACAAACATTTCAAGACCTAGATAAGATAAATCCATTCAGCCGTTCTCGAGTTTTAGCAAGACTAACGAACAGCAAATGATTTTTTTATAATTGATAATTATGAAATTGTATAATAACACCCAAATTAACTTAAAAATATAAATATGTTTATATATATCAACATATATCATCACATCACAGCTACTTCTCAATGCATCAGCTGTCATTTTATACTGTCATCGCGTCCGTCTTTGAAGTCAGTTGTCACTCGAAAATGTCATTATGAATGAACGAATGAACACCGAGCACGGGTGAAGCGGCCATCTTAGAATGGCTGACACTGGGTGTTGGACCGTTGTGTCGTCGGGAAGTGCAGATGCAATAACGTGCTCGGTGAACGTTACGATTTAATCCAACGTAATCTTAACGATCTGTAATTAACTGGTAGAATTCATGATTGTGCTATCGAGAGATTGGGATGAAGTGATATTTGCCGTTGTTATTTTATTGAAATACCGTCTTCTTACCCGATTATTCACGCCTACCTAAAGTTGTCTGCTAATCTTGATATTTCTAGTCTAAAACCTTCAAAATCCTTCATATATTTAAGTTGGTTACTTCAACCATTTTTGTGTCCCACAGCTAGGCACGAGTCTTCTCTCAGCTATCTTATGAATTGAGAGACTTTAGGCGTTAATACACACACGTTGACCAAGTGCGGGTTGGTGGATGTCACATGTCCTCGAATAATCAGTTCTTAGACATGCCTAATGTTTCCTTCATCGATATGTGTAGGTACATGTATGAAACCTGGATTAAAAAGATATTAATATATTATTAAATACAAATGGTGGATTAATAGCATAAACTTACAAATAACATACCTACTTTATGTATACATATTTATAAATTGTTCATTCTTAGTTATCCCCCACAGTTCACAAGTATCACGTTTTCACAACTCGTCATAATTACAAGATGGATGCGAAGATTAACTCAATGATGTAGACGCACAAAGATTCTTACAAACAGAATAATTTGTTACACAAAATACTTCAGGGGAAAATATTCAGGTGATGGGGAGAACGTCAATTAATCTAACGTAGATATAAAGGAACTAGGGCAATCGAGGTCGATACTGGAAGAAAATATATTTTAACATAAATGTGAGTTGAAAGATGTTTTTAAGAAAGATTTATTTTTTTAATGATGCTCTTTGATGGTGAACAGACTTCTTAAATTCGAAAAGCAGGTTTATGTTTGTATGTAGGTATATTGAACATCGAAAAAAAAGCAAAACTACCATAGCGTTATAAGAATTATATGCTAAACTAGCGGACCCTGCAGACGTCATCCTGCCCGGGAAATCAGTGCCACCTACGGGGTCCGGAAATAGATTATGATCGATTCTTTGACCTACCGATTATAGATATAAGATTTCATAAAAATCGGTCAAGCCGTATCGGAGGAATTCAGTTTTTTAATTTTTCTCTGCGTAAGAACCATTCCCGTACTTCAAAAAATATTCTATAAAAAAAATTATGAAATCGGTTCAGCCGTTCTCGAGTTTTGCGCTTAGCTACACATTTAGTGACTCATTTTTATTATATAAATTGTGTAACTGTAGTTGTTGCATTTCACAACTCCCGTGTTAAATGTTCTAAGCCCGAATCCGAAGAAATATTGACATGATCTCATAATTAACTTCAATGTGAGAAACGAAACTCCACTTTTAATATCTTTCAATCACCATAAATGATGTTATCTGCCTATCCACACCTTTAAAACAGACAATCATGTTCCTAATTGAAAAAGGTAGGTTATACAATCTACCTTTTCTAAGCCAAATGTGCTAACAAAGCGAATCTTTTAATCGCCAGGTAATATTTTTAAATCAGTCGCGTTTTATCCTCCATTGTACGGGACCCCTGTTCTATCAGAATTCAGGGATGGAATAAATGAATATTTGATTGGCTAATTAGCTTTGTGGGGCTCGCCTTTATTTTTGTACCGTGACTTTGTAGGAAGGCTTTGTTATGCATTTTGCAGTGATTTATTGTTTCGCCGTTTATTTATAGATCTTAGTACGAATACCTAATTAAACTATTTATGAAGTAATTTTTAGCAAAAAAATAAAATTGATTTCAAAAAGAAAACTGAAAAAAGTATAACATAGATTTACTTAAAAAAAGAAATTCTTATTGTAATTTATATAATCATAAATATTTAATAAGAATTTAATATAATTAGAATTTAAAGTGCCAGACAAACAACCTATAGGTAGAGGTATTATCAATCTTTCTCAAGTAAGGTTGTTGTAGTATTTACTTGGCAACTTAGACGATTATTCTGGGATTCCATCATCAGATCATGACATCGTGCCAATAGAAAATAAAAAAAGAATCATCAAAATCGGTTCGTAATCCACGAACAAACCTCTTCCTTCTTCGGTTAAAAATAACTTACAATCATTTAGTTTCCCACTCATTGCGGGAACCATATTTTCTCAACTATCAGTGTTCGTCAATACGAAAGAAGATTTCGAAGTTTTCTTGATTCTGTCAAAATGCTATTTCAAATTCAAATTTTGCATTGAAAACGATACTTAAATTAATGGTAGAAATAAATGAATTGGAAATAAATAAGATAAAATAATCTATATATAATTTTGAATTGCAACTCAATTGCAACAACAATTGAGATTTTTCTAAGCATGTTACTGATGGTATCCTACACGAACACTTTTTATTTTTTGTATTGAAAAGTCGTACTGAGTGTACCTACGATCAGAGACGGGTTGTCACTTGTCACACATCTTCGGATATATTGTTCTAAAACAAACCGATGTTTTCCGTCATCGATATTGAGTTTCTGCAATGAAACAATTAACCAAACATATATGCAGGACACGCACCACTCAATATTGAATCTGCGACCTATATTTTAATGTGAATATCTTGCAAGTTATAACACCTGCGACCGTTAAACAAAGGAGGTAACTAGTTTGAAATATTCACACACCTAAAAGCTCGAAATCAGGATTTCCTGTGGAGGGTAACATTTTAAATGAATAATTGAGAGGACACAACCTACACAATTTCCATTTACGATAAGTACGACCATAAAAGATTTAGAAAATCCACTAAATGAGCATTAGTTCGGATTTCATCTCCTTAATAATAGTGGGATAATAATATATAATAATATAATAGTGAGACATTAACACATACGGTTATTTAATTCCAAACTAAGCAGAGCTTGTACGATGGAAACCAGTTAACTGGTACTAATATTATATACTACTTAAAATACTTTTCTTTCGTAAATACATACTTAAATATAGATAATTACAACCAGACACAAGACAAACAGACATGTTCATCACACAAATGTTTGACTTGGGTGGTATTCGAACCGACGACCTGCGGCATGAAAAGCAAGCATCTTACCGACCATGCCACCGCCCCGTCATACGTAAAGTAAGTGACCCACCGCTGGCCCACCCACCCGAGACAAACATTTGTTTAAATATGTCTGTTTGTCTTGTGTCTGGGTGTAATTATCTATATTTAAGTATATATTTACAAAAGAAAAGTATTATATGTAGTATATTACCAGTTATCTGGTTTCCATATTACAAGCTCTGCTTAGTTTGGGATCAGATGACCGTGTGTGTTAATGTCCCACTATATTTATTTATTTTTTCTATTTTTATTTATTACTAGTGTTGAACAATTTATAAAACTGATACTGATTATTTTTAGCTTGTTTAACATTTTATTAAAGGGATTTTAAATGTACTTGATTTTATTGTACGTTCTAAAAATCCGGAGCTTTCCTGAAATTTGCATAATCCTGCCGTAATCCGGAGATGAGTTCCAAAATCTGGGTATCTTAGGAAATATCCGGAGATGTAGTAACCCTATAAACGGATCTTTTCTCAAAGGGAGTTTAGGCCTTATTTCACACATGCTCACCAATTGGGGGTGACGTCCTCGAAAGGTTATTTCCTAAATATCCACACCGTATTTCCCTTCAACGGTAGGTATTCAGTTTGACCATGGATCGAACTTGTGACCTACATTTCGACGCATGTATGTCTATTTTAATTAAAACTACCCTTCCATTATAAACTTCATCGTGATAGCACTAGAATAATGGTTTTCCAATTACTAAACTAATGTATAGCTCGTTAATCTTTATTAATTAGCGAAAACAGACTGTGCGTGCAGTAATATCTAACTTACTTATAGGTAGATTGATTATCTACTAACCTGTTTGGTCGATGCTTTAGATAAATAGGGATGGCGACAATTCTTTTGTTTTGTGTGTCATATATTAAAAATATTAGACATTTTTTTGTGTGATTAAAGGTTACGGTGATACGTCGAAGCGAAATCTCGAATGAAGTCACACTTAGGTGGGTTTTATACCTCTGTATGACGTGGCGTTACTAACTTTAATGCCATATAGTTATCATAGTATTGTTAGAACTACGTGTTTAACATTTTTTTAATATTAATACTACAACTAAAATACAATTTTTCATCCCTTGTCGTTATCCCTATTGTAGATGTATTCATTCCTTGGATAGTATTTTGTTACGCGAATATTACACATTGAAATACAAATCGACTGGCTCGTGCTCAGTGCTCTGCGAAAGCCGCGAAACGGTACCTACCTAAAATGTTTCAAAGTTTCGTCTTCGCACTTTGCGCAGTTCCTCGTACTAACTTTTTTACGTGTATGTAAAATGAGAAACGAAAAAGGGAACATATAAACAGGCATAAAAGTACACTAGGTACCTACATGTTATTCCTGGTAAAGACTACACGTAGTATGTTGTCTATTCGTAGTTATTCTTTCTATAAAACTTAAGTTTCATTCTAACCGGTTAAGTAGTTTTTCCGTAAATGCATAGCAAACATCCAGTCGCCATATTATAACTTACTTACTTAAACTATGTTTGTAATTCGTTTGCCTTTGTCTGTCATCTTGAAATTTATATTAGTAAGAAAGAGACAAAGTCCATTTTAATGAGAGATTCTTAATAAGATTTTTATGAATAAGACCGTTAGTATATAGGGTAGGTTATATGGGGTTTTAGCAGTATAGTTTATAGTTTATAGTTTGGAGCGGGCTATTTTTCCGCAACTCGACGTCTTATAAGTGCGCCTATTTAGCAGTATAGTATTATATTATCTGTGGCTATAGTTATTCAACAGATAATAAAATACTTTTATACACCGAATACTTACCACATATCGTGCGTATTTCTCCTATTTCAGTTCCATTAGGATTGTGTTCAGACAACAATAGACGAGGTTCGTATTCCAATAACTAGGAGTGTGTTATGTTTGTGTTTCCGTATAGTTCAGACGCGCTTTTCATTGCTGATGGCTGTTACCTATTTCAATTCAGGAGAATTGAGTCGCTTGTTATTTTATATTTTGGTTCAATGGATTAGCAATCACGCAATAGTGTTGTTATAGTTATGTGATGTGGAGTGTCGAAGAATTGCAATAGGCATTTAAACAGAGTTTCATTATTTTGGGTTCCTATGCGAATTTGAATCTATAATAATCGCTTTAAAAAAATGGACTGACTTCAATGTTTTGACAATAACTCAAAACTCGCTTGACTGATTTTGATAAAATTTATATGGAACTACAATAGGACAAAATCAGAATTATCAAAATCATCGATACGATATTTCCAAGCGAAATCTCGAATAACGTTACGCTTAGGTAAGCTTTATACCTTTGTATGACGTAGCGCACTCCCACCCCATTACTTTAATGCGTATTAACTTTATATTTATTTCAATTGTAAAGCTAAAAATATGTGTTATGTCCTGAGCCGAGGTTTGTCTCCACATCGGGAGTCCTCATGGCAGTTGATCAGTTCTCGGACGCCTCACCGAAAAATTCCGGTGAATCAATAAAGGCACTTCCGGCTAAATGGGTTAGGTCGCAAAAAAAATATGAGAACCATTTTTTTATAATTTTACTGGCAGACTAATTTAAATACAATTTTTCATATCTTTTAGCAAGTAGGTACCACTTTTCATACCTATTAGCAAGTAACTATTTTCAAAACCCACCAATGTACCTATCTATATATATAAAAATGAAACCCGTTTTCCGTTGTCACGACATCACGCGTGAACGGCTGGACCGATTTCGCCAATTCTTTTTTTAAAATCTTCCTTTAAGAACGAGGATGGTTCTTACGCAGAGAAAAATTAAAAAAAAAGTAAATTTAGAAATCGAAGAAGTGCCGAAAACCCGGTTGATACCTATTATTTAGTATTGGTTATATTCGGTAGGTCTGAAACCCGGTAGATGGCACTGCTTTACCGGGCAGAACGACGTCTGCCGGGTCCGCTAGTTTGAAACAAAAACCCGGAATTACTTACTTACAAAACAGTTGATACACTTGAAATAAAACTACTTTCTAACGGATTTTAAACGGTTTATTAAAAAAAATACCTCAAATACCTCAGTCCACCCGTGAACATGAAGTCTGAAAATGAAAAGACTTTGAAACGTCTGGAACTAAAATCTAAAATAAACCGCGATAAAATCCGTTAAAAAGTAGTTTTATTTCAATGTGTGATATTCGCGTAAATCTAAGACAATACTAGTTGATACACTTTCTGTTACTTCACAGAAAGGGCTAAATAAGTCCCTTCAACACTTTTCTTACCTATTACTTACACAAGTATCTACATTTTATTCGAGACGAAGCCCCGAATATCTAAATCCATGCCTTTTGTCGGCTTTTTCGGATGCTATTTACATACATACGGCGTCAACGACAATTTTATTGATAAGACGATCCCTTTTCTACCACGTTCGCAATTCCTAAGACCTGCTGGCTTACTCTAACTCGATTCTCGATTCGAATCTCACATAACTCGATTTCAACCTGTGATACCTGAAAAAAAAACATAAAAAAATCAATTCATTAATTTAATTAGATAAACAGATGCCCGATTGGCAAGGGCGATGTAGGGCCCCGATTATGAGAAACTTTCTTTTGCGATTTTTTATTTTAAAGTTTTCTTTTACACAAAATAACCTCGCAAGTCACGAACAATACAAAAGAAAAACAATTGTAACATTTGATGTAATCTTTCAGAATTCGATGATTGATATTTATTTGTATAGATAGACTAGCTTTACGCCGGATTCCGCCCGCGTGAACTTTATCTTATATCGTGCGCAGTATATCAATAAATTGGATATTTAATAGTACAAAAATGTTTCAAATAGGATCAGTAATTCTTGAGATTACCGCGTCCAACCAAACAAATACAAATTCTTTAGCTTTATGATAGAGCAACTATATTTAAGACCTAGCGTTAGTGAAGCGTTCAAGAGTACCAATCAAATAGTTCTCGAATCCAATCCTAAATTTTAAATACGATCGAGAGTCAAGAGTAATCCAGCAGTTGATACAAAAAGGTTCTTCGAGAGAGTTCTAAACTTTGTCCTCGAGGAACAATTTATTAGTTTGCTTTCAATTCATTACGCCACGGAAACTCGTAAACACAGTTGGTGAAGGATTGTAAAGGTTTTATTATCCTTTTCATGATCACAAGTGGTTCTATGTACATCGTATTTTTTCTTTATAGCTGCATTGATTGATTTAGAGACGCCTCAGAACGCTGCGCTGTTTGGTAATTATTAAGTTGTACTTACAATGCTTGCAACTCTTTTATTAGTTTAGAAACTCTTTAATTAGTTTAGTCCTCTATTTAGGTTAAATAGGTACCTTTGATATTTTTATTTCGTTAAGTTTATTTGCTTCTCGATTCCATTATCAATTTGTTGTGAATTGATAATACGATTGAGAATTGTGACTGATGTCTTTACTAATAGTCAGCTAGCTTCCTATAGATAGACCATTTAACTCGCATATCGCCTATCGCCAAGATTTTGACTCCTCAAACTGCACAGACAGTGATGATGGTTCAAGCGATATGGATATTAGTGACGAATAGTCTTACATTACTTCTATCTGTGGTTGAATAGTTCTTTATGAGATTTAATTAATGTTTTATGACTTTGTACCTCAGATGGCGATACGCGAGTTAAACGGTCTATCTATAGGTACCACTCGCGGTTTCGTCCGTGTGTTTTCAAGAATTTCATAGTTGAACATGTGACCGGTATAAAAAGAGTAGGTATGTTAATACTTATAAACAAAATCTGTTAAATTAAATATTAAAAATACACTGATTTGCTTTTCATGACGTTTGACTTTATAAAGGAAGTAGAGAAGCTTTTAGTAGGTACCTCTAGTACCTACGAATTCTTGAATACAAAAAAAAATTCTATCAGGTAGGTACTATAATAATATTAAACTTGTCAAAATGGGAATTGTTCGATGCGATTGTTTGAAAATTAATTAAAATAAAATGTGAGAAATAGAATAAAACGGATTGGAAATAAAAAAGGTGAAATAATTTGTAGATTTGTGTGCATTTTTACTTATTATCTTGACAGGTTCATGATAGTATTCGAAAACTTATTTTATTTTGACAAATAGTACGTACTAAGGAAACAGAGGTAACTTTTTATTCTGAAATAGGCTTGCGCTTGACTACAACTTGCCTGATCTTAAGCAATGATGTAGTCTACAATGGGATGCGCTTGCCTAATATACCGGTTTACTCATGATTACTAATGATTTTCGGTGAGAAGGTAGTAGTAGAATGAGGCTCCATTTGGTTAATAACCTTAGAGGAGCGACAATTCCGACCCACCCTCTTATTATTTAACTATCTGTGCTACTTGTTACCATTTAGGTAGCGACTGTAATTACCAATCAAAACTCAATCAAAGCAGAGCCAATCAATACTCGATTTGGGTGCTATCGACCGTTTTGTTGTACACTTAAGTTGAGAATAGTTGAACAAACTTTGTGACTGAGCTGCGGAGAGTAATGGATTGCTAATATTAGCTAAATCCCGTCACCACCCCACCGCGACTGGATAAGTCCAATCTGTCTTTTATCCATTCGTTAGCTGGTTTAGAAGGGAGATTTGCGAGGGCGTCGGAACTACGTTGAAATATTTGCAATGTGTTTACATTACTTCCGATTTGTAACCGATTTAGACTGTTAACTCTTTTAACGTCAATTCTATCTGTGGATTTGTTATTGTAGAGTAAAGGGAATACAGAGTGCTCCTGCGATGTACGCACACACTTGAGCACAATAAAATTTCAGTCACATACGTACAGCAATTTTAAAACAGATATTGTGAATTCCTAGTAACAAATAGTTATATAACGACGTGGATAGGGGGCCGTGCTGAGAAAACAATTATAAGAAAATATCTATTCATCTACTAATTCATTGGTGTACACATAAAACGTAAATTCTGTTGTCCGGGCCAGGCCAACACACATTTATAAACACTCGTAAAGAGCATATAACTCAAAGAACGAAAACCCACTAACATCAAACAATTTCTATAGATCAAATATCAAAGCGTACAGTTATTACAAGCGTTTAGCAATCTGATTAATTCACGCCACGATACATGTGATTCGATTGAGTACATTCGATATAACCCGAACACCAGTAAATTGATTGGGGAATGCTTTGAACATGCCATTAGTTCACGCGGCTCTATAAAGAGTAGTTATGTGAGTAATAGGGATTTAGATGGATATTGATGGATACCATCACCTGTTAGGGATGTCGGAAGGGTCAATATGAGTAGTATATTGATTTATGTATCTACAAGGATGATACTTTATATTTGAGTGACTGAGTTCGTGTTAAAATAAAAGTAATTTTTCTGAGAGAATCCGTATAAGTAGAATGAGTAAACTAAAATCTAACTTAAACTTAAAAAAGTAGTAATCACTAAAAACCTAAACCTAAAAAAATGTATCTATATCTCATTATAAGTATACTAAAAAGTATGCTATGATAACTACCTTAAAATCTAAAACTAAAACCTATATCTAAAAGATAAGCGTTAAAAATCTCCTTCGCATCGCTGTCTTCTATTGAAAGTAAATTTTCTGAGAGAATCCGTTTATGCAGAATAAATAATCGAAAATCTAACTTAAACTTAAAAAAAAATTAATCTAAAAAAATTAACTAAACCTAAAAAATATATCTACATCTCACTATACTCGTAAGTATGTATGATAACTACATTATAATTTAAAACTAAAACCTATATCTAAAAGATAAGCGTCGAAAATCTCCTTCGCATTGCTGTCTTCTGGAAACCTGCCCAGAAGATGACACTACTAATTCTTTGTCCAAGATAACCGCTAGCCTTCAGTAACGGGTGGTGTCATTGACGCGTTTAGCTCAACACTATAATTGCCTGCAACATTCGTATATTTGCGGCGTACGTCACTGTTTGGCTGTCTCCGCCGCGCCGTTGCAGCAGCAGCACCCGTCTGTCCTGCAGTAAGAAGTACCTTCTTTCTTCCATGGTCCCGCAGTTCTTGAAAGATGTGAAGGTGCAAAAGTGTCGACGCAATAAAAGTTGGGATGATTATAAAATAGTATTTTCTTTGATTTACGCGAAAATCAAATATCGAATATCCGTTATTATTTCAATGATTATAAAAGCTATATTTTATAGATTTTGAGATAGATAACAGAAGATGGAATTGTAGAATATAGATAAATTATAATTGAAACTTGCATTTTTGGCTAGTATCATGGCAAAAAACTTCATTTCATATTTTTATTCTAAAGTAGGACTGTGTTTGACTAAGTCTTGCCTGATGCTAAATGATGTTAAATTGTTTGTAGAAATTAGAATATATCACTTTCCGTTTCACTTTTAGGAATCTAATTTAAACGCCCTTAAAATTTGGAAATGTAAAAGCATTAGATTAAATCAAACGCATCAACGTAATGTGAATAAACTTTCTCTTTTATTAGTCTTCGTGGTGAAGAAAGAGGGTGCGACGACGCCCTTTTATTACTACAGAGTCAATCTTGAAATATGAGTCTGGGGCTCCACTTAATTGTGGCTTGGTTGTTGGTTGTTTTTCGTCACTTACCACACTTACCTATAGTACAAAAATAAAATGACAATATAGTGCTGGAGACCAAAACTTTATCTTGGAAAATTTGAGCAACTCAGCGGTGGCGCAGCCACATCTTTGTGTGAATTGTTTTATCTACGCTGCTCAAAATCGGTGAGGGAAAACATCGTGGGGAAACCAGCATGTCTAAGAACTAATCATTCGAGGATATATGACATCCACCAACCCGCACTTGGCCAGCGTGTGTGAATTAAGGCCTAAATTCTCTGAACTTGTAAGATAGTTGAGAGGAGACCCGTGTTCAGCAGTGAGACACTAAAAATTGTTGAAGTGAGATGGTTGAAACCATAAATGAGCAACAATTTCATTCCACCCTCATAAATGGTGGTCAGTAAATGGTCAGTTTCAATCATAAGGAGACTCATTTCCCTGGCACCTTCTCACCGAAAGTCATTCATAATCGCGAGTGAATCGGTACATTGGCCTGGCGCGTCCCATCGTAGGTTACATTATTGCTTAACATCAAGTAAGTTGTAGTCAAGCGCTAGCCTATTCAAGAATAAAAAAAATATATTGGAATATATAGCTGTGCTTTAGATTCAGTCACCTACACCATGAATGTGAAAAACAAAGTAAACTAACTTTATCTACAAGTGCATACTTGTCTCAACATCACCCTGTGTCGCCTGTAAGTAAAACAGTGCCACAGAACTGTTATCGGGGGAGAATTGTAAACTGTCCTCACTCGTCCATTCACAAGACTCAAGTTTCAACCCTCAGTCCCTCACTGTGGAGTTGTGTTGTATAGAATATTTGAAACATTCAACCATTTAGGTTAGCATTTGTGGTACAATTCATGAAATTGTTGACTTTCTTGTTTTTAGTTTACCTACTTTATTTTTAGGATAAAAAATGATTACTTCTTACGTGACTTATGATTTGATTGATACAAAACAATATTCACTTCAAAGTGGTAATTTAATAGGTTGGTAGGTAGGTATCCAATACGTTTAAGTTTAGGTAATAAAAATAAAATAAAACTCTATTTACTGTCATGAAAATTCAATTTCATTTCAATTCACATTGAAATAAAACTACTTTTTAACGGATTTTATCGCGGTTTATTTTATATTTTAGATCCCGACGTTTCAAAGTCAACATGACCCGTGAACATGAAGTCATTTGTAGGTTATTCCAAATTGTAAGGTTGAATTATATTTTTCAGGTGCCGTCGCCGGCATGCTGGGCGCGCGGCTCAAGTCATGGATGGAAGCGCAGCTGGGTCGCGCGAAGAAACGCAAACAGAAGCAGCCGCGACTATCTCCCACAGCCAGCACTGGGATCATGCCACCGCCACACCTGTCCTCTCCAGAGAGCGCGTACAGCACTGGATACTCCACCGATGGCACTTCCCCGGGAGCCCCACCAGCAGGACTTTCTGCGCCTCTGGTAGCTCCACCACCTCCGCCAACGCCGCCCACTACACATCTTTACCATGAACCAGCGAAGGTGAGATTTTTTTTATTGGTAGTTCCGAGGATCATGCCATCTCCCCACCTGTCCTCTTCAGAGAGCGCGTAGAGCACTGGAATCTATACCGACCACAGCACGTCTCCGGCAGCTCTATCAGCAGGACTTGCACCCGTCACAGCCACCATCTGCACAGGAACCATGTAAGATTACCATTGATGGATTATTTACGTATAGATACATTTTCTTAACCAAGACCAAAATCAATTGATGCCACAAACTTCATTTAGAGAACACACACACACACAGAAACACAGTACCCATACCTATACTTAAACGAGGTTGTCATTACGAAAAACGTTTTCGAATACTTTTATTAACCTGTCAAATAATAAGTTACAATGCAAAAAAATTTACAATTGTTTTACCCACTCTATTTCCAATTCATTAAAATTTTATTTATTTCAAGCAATTTTTTTTCTTTTTATAGAACGTTTTGAATTGAAATAAGAAATTAGGAAACTCTTTTCGTATTGACTAATTCTACCAAATGCCAAATAAATATCAATAATTTAGGCGTGTCTACTCATATGTAGTTTGTTTGAATATTAACCAGGGCATGTAATTCAGGCGGTATCGGTAATTAACTAGACCGTAATAATTGAGAGGTCTACATGGCTAAATAAAGCCCCTCTTTGACGCAATATGCTGTACATCTTTTTTATGTATGTATCTACTTATATTATCTGTGGTATCTATGTTCTAGGAATCTAATTTACCTACCTATATAAAATACACTAAGGCAACTGAACATTTCCCAATGACCATTGCCCTGCCGTTTGGTTGGAGGAACGATACAACATTGTTTGAATGCCAAAAAGGCTTTATATCCATTTCCTGGAATTACATTTATTAAATTTGTTTTATACAATTGGACATTTTAATTTTGTTTCTTATTTATTCCAGGTGAGAGAAAAAAATATTTGGTATTTATTCTTCATCAATACGTATTATGAAAAAAATATCATAAAAGTGGGTACTTTTTATTTGATGGTTAGCATTTGTATTAATACGTCACCGTTTGAAAACAGCAAATAACATTTGATGTTATTCTGTACTAAATCATTTTATTCATAGTATTGATTTATTATTGATTTTTAGAAATGTCTATAAACTATTTACTAGAGCTTCCTTCAAACATAACTAGATGGCGTTGCAATCGAATTAAAAGTCGCAAGCGATGTTTTCCAATACGATACTTGATCAAAGTTGATAACTATTTAGAATTTTAACTTCCTTGTCTTGGGGAGCATAGTGCGCAGTGATCGTAAAGTGAGAGCACTTATGCTGACACCCGCAAGTATATCTTGTACCCGCGCCCGGCTGCCGTCAGGGAGTCGAGCGCAATTTTTGATAGGCTCCCTTACTTTGCAGGGAGCCTTTAGCTGCCAAGACTAAATTACTATGTTAGTATACCTATGCGATTTTTTTAACAAAGCTATCCCTGGCTCTCTCTTCACCTTTCAAATAAAGAAAATCACATTAAAATCGGTCCATTCGTTTAAGCGCCACAAGGCAACAAACGTACACAGATACTCAAGTCTTAAGAACGTCCATGTAACACCCCTTTTTGTCAAAGGAATGCTTATTTTATTAAAGGAAGGAATGACTTTCCTGCAATCACTTCAATAACGAATGCATACATCAAAGGGTGTTGGGCAAACGTGTTTCCGAGGTATCCACACGCTTCTAGCAATCAGTCAGTAGTGCTGATGAGCTTGCAACCAGTTACAGGTGGTTGCTAGTACAAAATCAAAATCAAAATATATTTTTTTGAGACGCTATTCTATATAAAATTAGTCCAATTTCTTTTCCTACCGTGCAGTGAATGACTTGCAACTACTGAGAGACACTGCCAAAAAACTCAGTAGGCTTTTTTTAAATGAAGTACATAATTATATCTATTACATTTTGTTTGTTTCGTGTGTTGAATTAGAGCGACTTAATTCCAAGCGTTTTTATCCGTTAGATAGTCTGAAATTTTATAATACGCTTTCTTACCTTTTATAATTATTTTAAATTTGTCAATAGTCATTTCACTAATATTATTTGGAAGCTTTTTGTAGAAACGTATACACTGCCCCATAAAAGAGTTACTGATTATGTGGAGACGAGTATGATGTGCTACAAGATCGTTCTTATGTCTAGTATTTAAATTATGTGTGTCGCTTATTTTTTTAAATTTCGTAATATTTTTATGCACATACAATAAATATAGGTATGTTTGGTGTTTGCTGTATGCCGTTGTTTGGCAAGCGGCCTCCACGACCGCTTAAAATATTTGGCGTCCAACAGTCCTGAAATATAAGTTTTGTTTTTTAACCCCGAAGAAAATGTGAGAAATTATTTTGACGTAGGTAATTATCCATTTGTGTAAGGTTTGTGGCATCAACGTAATGTGCAAACGAATAACTCGATTTTGATGGAGATTATTGGAAGCTGACCGTTATGGATGGGTTTATCTAAGCTAGCTTTCAATAAAATAAGGAAGTTTGTTTTAATAATATGAAGTTGTGTATTCCACCTGTATGTATGTTAGGATATGTGTTTAAGATTTTCTGAAAAACTACTTAGATTTTAAAGAAAAAACAGATTTTAATGAGGTATTTTTTTATAAAACTTACCTTTCAAGTTAAAGTAGTTTTTAGTATCTCATATTGGGATTCGATGAAGCTTTTTGGTGACAATTAAATTCTTCAATGACTAATTTAATAACAAATAACCGGCGATTACTGCGATCGTAATGTTTAAGCTCTTATTTCTAGCATTTCTTAACGTAACTCCACGCCCTAATTCAAAATTCGAAATTCAAAAAATTCGAAATTCAAAAAGTTTTATTGCAGTCCAGTTGAACAGTTTTTTTTATTAAATACAGCTTCCACCTGAACATAAACAACCTCCATGGTTTCAGCGGCGTTCTAACGCTGTTACACGGCGGCCAGCACCACCTCCAGAGCCGGTGATCCCAGTAGTATGCGCAACACCATCGCCGCGGCCTCGCTGTCGGATCCGTACCAATCCGTGGCTCGGAGCGACATCCCCCAACCGCCGCCGCCCACAAGTGGTGCACCAACACTCGCTGCAGTGTCCCCCACCACAGCAGACATTACACCACGCTCCATACTCTCTGGATTCGCATAGCGTTAGATATGGATCCAAGTAAGTTAACGTGCATAACCTTTTAACTGCTCGTGTCGCATGTATGTGTCAATTTGTATATTTTTTCGTTTCGATTTGTACAATTTTGAAGTCAAGCGCCACAAACACGGAAATTGATTTTTGACAGGGCGGTTAAAAGGTTAACATAACATTCAGCGCATAAAGCTCCATCTCCATCAAACACATCCCATCGAACAGGAATAATGTTTAAACAAAATTTAATATTGTTTAAGTACAGTGGTTATAGACAATTATCAAGTCACACAGTAGTCCAGATTCGTCCCTGTCCGATGCGACGCTGTCCGTTTGATGAAGATGGACCCTAACGCTAACAATTCATCGGAGACTGCCAACGATAGTAATGTGCCTGTCAAGATATACTTAGCAACGTTTATTTTAAATCTTTTGTTCATAAATAAGCAAATTGAAATGAAACTACTTTATAATGGATTTTATTGCGGTTTATTTTAGATTTTAGAACCCGACGTTTCTTGTGTTTTATAATACACAGGTACTTGTCAAAGAAAACCGGTTCCTACTAAGAATGTTTCGCGAAGCTATTGAAATTAAAAAACATCCTAATTTTGACAGAGAAAATGGTTGGAATATACCACCTGCTTGGGACCCAGTGCTTTATTTACTTGTACCAAAACCCAAGCAAAATCAACTCCGAATTCAAGACACTGTGAGCTCTTGTTTAAATCGGAACGCAACTTAAATAGGTAATAATGTTTTTAGTATTACCAATGTGGTATTCAGTAATAATTGTTTGTGATTAATATTTTTGGACGTCAAATACCTCAATCCACTCGCAACCAAGAAGTCTGAAAAGACTTTGAAACGTCGGGATCTAAAATCTAAAATAAACCGCGATATACCTAATCTGTTCAAATAGTTTTATTTCAATGTGTGATATTCGCATAAATCTGAGGAAATATTAATAAATAAGTACCTATACAATTTGGAAGGTAACTTAGTCCAACTGACATAGTCACTGCTGCAGATACAGCACCATGTTGCTATGCATACAGCTATACTATGTATAGGTATAGCTCTTTATGTAACTTTATATGAAAAATCATACTTTGGCACCTGTTACAATAAAATCAGCAACGTGCATTTTAGTTTAGGTAGGTTATTGCTAATTGTATTCTGCTTGATAATCGACTTTCATCCACGGAAGTAATAAGGGCCTAAAGAAATCATTGTCAGCTTTATCAGATCTAATCAGATCACAATAATTCATTTTTATGACGGGCCGGTGGCTTGGTCGGTAAGATACTTGCTTTTCACGCCGCAGGTCGTGGGTTCGATTCCCACCCGAGACAAACATTAGTGATGAACATTTGTGTTTGTGTCGAGTCTGGGTGTAAATATCAATCATAAGTATTTATTTACAAAAGAAAAGTATTATATGTATAGTTTATACCAGTTATCTGGTTTCCATAACACAAGCTCTGCTTAGCTTGGTACGAGATGACCGTGTGTGTTAATGTCCCAGAATATTTATTTATTTTATTTATTATTATGAGTAATGAATTAAAATCTAATTTATACTTACCTTTATATATTAGTACTTATAGTCTGTATTATATGTTCCTGCAACTTCGGGTTACTTCTTACGTATGACATACAGAGGTAAAATTCACGTTTCAGGTCACCTCACCTATCTCCACATTTATCCTCGGAGCCGTACAGATCGCCTTACTACCGTGGAGGAGCTTCGAGTGACGAAGAGTGCAGGGGCATGAGGCCGCGAGGGAGAGAGACCGCGATACTCTCTGACGCTGATGTAGACTCGGACGGAGACACAGGGTTGGATGGAGGAGATGAAGACGATGATGAGACTGCGTCTCCGGGAAGGCGACGGGCGAGAAGACGTCGGCCACCACGAAGAACACCACGTTCTGCTGGTAAGAATAAAATTGTCTTTGATCTTGCTTTCCCATTGCTACTTAGGGCTCGTCGTGAGGCTCGCACTTTTGTATGGAACCATCCGGGGGCAATGCAGTTTGCTCTGCTATGCTACTGTACTGTGCGAATGTGGGGGATCTCAGATCCATTCGATCATGGATAAGACGGACAGATTTACAAATCTACAATACATAAATTATTATTATTATTTCCAGCTGACATATGTCTTTACAAGCGGAAGCTGTATAAATGTATAACGTAGAATAGATGAATAGGTGTGTGTATCTTTGCATGGCAACAAACTTCTAGAAGCCGATAATGATTTCTGCTAAGACTATCCAGTTCTGGGCCTCTGGACAATTACTAGTCTAGAGGCCTTAGGAATTCCTTTGAATATTTTGCCATCTCTATAGTTTCAACTTCACTATTTAATATCCTCTTTTCTTTTTCCAGGTGCAACTCCCCCCAGAATGCGTCGACGTAACCACACGCCGTCAGCGCCTCCGGTCCGCGACAAGGATCCTTTGCTAGAAGCTGACAGGGAAGCAGAGAGGAAATACAGGGAACTGATTAGAGAAGCGGAGAAACTGTTGGTGACTGTGTCTAGAGCACCACTGGAGCCGCCGCATAATCCAAGAGTTAGAGAATTGAGAGCTACAGAAGTGAGTTTGTATAAAATGAACTGTTAACTTTGCATAAGAAGGCCTCGTAGCCTCCTTGGTAATAGAGATTTTGCCCATCATGATGAGCGTGACTTAAAAATAAAAAGGGCGCTAAAGAGTTTCTTTTTTGTGGGGTAAATGTTATGATCAACCTTTTCTGAAACACTGCATGACTTTCTCTGAGTCCTGAACTTCTTGCATGCTTTCTATACTTACTCATAAAGGTAACTTTTTAATAAAAAATATGAATTTTATTTTGATACGTAGTTATTCGAACGAAAGTAAGTACGAGTATATCCACCTATGTCCAATTTTGCATGCAAACTAAATGTTAATAATTTTGCAAAATTACAAATTTTCCGTTACATATTTTGAAAAACTAATATAGAGTAACTGAGTGAATAAAAAATACTTACTGACAACTGTAAACTGGCTAAATAGAACTTTGCAAGCCATTAGACATTTTGAAAATCGAATATGACTTTAGCAAATGGTTCCATGCTGATCTGCATTATATTAACTGTGATGTTGATAAAGAGGTTAGTCATACTGGCCAAGTTGTTCGAAAGCTAAATTCAAATCAGTCCAGCTGTTCCACAAATTGTATTAAGCACGGTTGTCACCAGGTGGAAGCTCCCCGTAGGAGCCCGGAGCGTACGCACATAACAAACTTCATGCGCGCGAACTCTCCCGAGCCGCCGCGCCGCGTGTCGCCCGTCGCGCGGCGCTCACCCCTCGCCGCGCCCCCGCCCCCCCCGGCCCGCACGCACCCTCCCGCACCCGCAGACCGCCCTCACTCTGAGCCGCCCAAGAGGAAGGCGTATGCTCGTGACGAGGTTAGTTTACTAGTGAATCACGATGAATACACCCTGCACTCCGCGTACATCATCTTGCCTCCTTTTACTACCCTCACTCCAAACCACTCCACCAAGAGGCAGGCGTATAGATCTAAGTGAACTTAGCTCCCCTCGCTCCGCTACCACGCATCGCAGACATTCTCGCCGGCTTCACTCCAAATCGCCAAACTCGCGACTTTCTCCAAAAAGCAGGCATTGCTGGCTCTCGTCTCGGATGATCGCGATGAAATTAAAAATACAATGCAAAATATTAGGTAACTAGTCAAAACTTTGCTATAACTGCATGATCTGAGGGTATTTTAAAGTAATCATTTAGTTTGATAGAAGATTTAACTAAATTTCTGTCTATACTTCAACCAATTAAATCCTTCCTAAGCTATAAATACCGTTTAAAGACAACTCGATTACACATTTTCTACTGTTTCCATTTTCTCTAAAATCTATTGCACCCTTTTTGTGCTTTTAATCCTCTTCACATTTTACTTCAAGACGGGGGACAAACTGTCGTGCCGATCATATTCTACTAAAAAAAATAATTTGCCCACAGGTGCTACAGACATTGGAGGGTCTCCGTAAGAGTTTGCAGCAGCAGTCAGCGCTGCTGGCGGTACAACGCACACGACTTGACTCCCTATAGCTGCTACCATCTGATCTCACATTATTTATACGTTCTAAGGAAAATATTCTACCTTCGATAGGTAGGTAACTGCAGAACTCTTGAAGAGTGCACTTTTGTATGGGCCTCCTAGCCGGAGTTTGTTAGCGTGCGTATTGAGTACCTAGGTGGTCTAAATTCGTCTACCTGTAATGGGCGAATAGACAAGAAACAACATTTATTTTCTTCCTAAAATGCCCGATAACGGCCCCTCTTGTGCAGATTTAATGCCAAATATTTTCTATGTTATAGTATTTAATTTATACTGCCTAACGTTTGACAGGTGGGTGGGTGATAATTGAATCTAACTAATCTTCGTAAATTAATTATTTTGTTGTTTGTTAAAATAATAGTGGTAATATTTTACACAATACTACTTCCATTTTATACGTACCTATCTACGTTGTCGTTGTTTACAATGTTTATATTTTATTTGATCCAATACCCTAGTTGCTTGTGTATTTTTTAGCAAATCAATTAATTGATCGGCGACATTAAACTGTTTAATTTTATTTGGAGTCAAATCAAACAGTTATGAAACAGGTTCCATATTTAAAATTTAATTTTTTTTTCTAATCATTTTATGTCCCATCAGCAAGCGATTTTTGTGTTATGTGCTTATAATTATGTCATCATGAATGTCGAGATTCTTTTTGTTTATTTATTTTTTATTGTTTATGTCTAGATTAATATCAACCAAAGATTCCAATACTCCTCTCTAGTCCCTCCACAATAAGTTGTACCTACTTAGATAATGTACTTGTAGGTTTAGGTATTAGGTACAGTGCTATTTGCTTAGTGTTTATTCGGAAAATTTCGTCTTAGGCTCTTCCTAAGTTATACTTTTTATATTCTAATTTAGACAGTATAATGTGCCAAGGTCAGCGGGAGTTATCTTAATTAATGGGCAATTGCATCTTAATTACATTAAGATAACTTTAATTAAATACGTTGACGTAGGATAACTATTTATATATATTATAAATGTTGATCTCTTTTATTTTCTTAATAAGAAATTGCTCGTTAAGATTGCAATTTAAAGTATTTTAAAGACGCGAATTTTGCCTTAATTGATAAGTATCAAAGTTGATATCATTATTCTTCTTTTAATGATAATTCAGAATGTCGTCAGTATTAGGTATAGAAGACTTCAGTAATTACCCGCGCTACTTTAACTGCTTAAGTCATAGCGTTATGGAGGTTGCCCACTGTCCATGGGCATATGTTTTATAACAATAACAACAGCCTATATCTTTAAGCTACCTCGATAAATGGGATAACCAACACTGAAAGAATTTTTCCATTTGAAGTTTTTTGCATTCAAACAAATTAATTCTTTAGCTTTATAATATTCGGGATAGATTCTGATAATTTCCGAGATATATTGTATTAAGAAAGTAATAGCACTGTACAGTATTTTTATGTTTTCTAGTGTTAGTTTAGACCGCGGTTAGGTTATGTAGTGTACCTAGACTTGTTATTGTTCCGTGTAGGCGAGGCCATTCATTATCTTCCATAATACTTGTAGAAACATTATTAGTAGTTAGAATATTATTGTAACGTCGTATGTAGCAATACTGTTTCTTTGAAAAACACACACAGATTAATATTACATTGGTATTATTGGAATACAAAGTAAATTTAGTTAACAACCCTTTAGGCACTGCAGCGAACGGGTTTTCAATGTTTTCATTCATTATCTTAATGTTGCGAGAATAAGTGCAAATAGTAAAATGTAATTATCTAATAAAAAAATACTTGATTTCTAGACACTTTTTATAACTGTAGGTATACATTATAGGTACCTATGCAAATCCCGAAAATGTGAATTGTTTTTATTATGATCATGAATCAAGATTTGAATAATAGTTGCTAGTTCGATGTGCTAGGATAAATTAATTTGATAGAGAATTCACGTAGAGAATACGCTGCATGTGCCGCTGTTATTTATAATCTAATAGCCGCATAACAGTTTTAAACTAAGGAATAACTTGGACATTATGCTACGAATAATAAAAGTCTATTCGTAGTATATTAATAATAATAAAACGCTCTGGCTCTAGCTACAAAACAGGTATAATAATTTAGTCTAACTCGTACTTGTCACTAGGCAAAACACCGTTTTGAATTAAAATTGATCATCATTCCCCTTGCCTTTTCCCATTTCTATTGGGGTCGGCCCCCAGTCTAACCTGATGCGGCTAGCTACCAGAATTATACGAGCGGCTGCCATCAGACCTCGAAACCCGTAGGGAACCAGTAGCCGAGATGGCTAGACCAGGTATTAGACTTCTGACTACATGTAACGATTGGCATAGATGTGTTAAATGACAACCGAGACCGACGTCTTAACGTGCTTTCCGTGGTACGGAGTTGTGTATACGTTGGATTTAAATTGGTCCAAAAAGTTTTAACCTTTTAACCACCCGAGTCGCATTTAGTCGACATACCTATATTTTTGTCTCTCTACCACACAAAATGAATGAAACACAATGCAAAATGATTAAGGAACAAAAAACATGTATGTTTTTTTGTTCCGGACAGTATTTAATATTTAGACAAGCGGTCAAAAGATGGAATTATTATTTTTTAACCGCTATTCAACGAGTTTCATTGTTTTGCTAGATAAAACCTCATTTCAGAATAAGTGTCTGCTATAGTTCATGAATCAGTATTGCTACATCGACCGTAATACAGCGATAGTTGTTGGTAGTACATAGTTGTAACCACGTAGAGTAGATTTAGGACAGCGGTCTCATTGTATCTGGGTCTTATTAGGGTAAGGTGACCACATCACGTGTGTCGGCGTATTAAGACTGCGTTATATGATTATTTCTCATATAGAACAAACTTATACAATGTTTACTCGTTATATTGTGTTCTTTTGTTCACTGATTGAGATTTGAGAGAAGTGCATGAAAATTATACCTACCATTTACGGTATTTATTAATGTGTAAGGCAGTGTCTTTAATGAAATCATGCAAACAGGCGTAGATACCTAATTGCTAGCTAAAATCTTAAAGAAACTAGTGGTCTGAACTTCTTATTACGGGCAACACAATACCATTGCGACGTTCTAGGCTCAGATCATAGTAAGCATTCAGATTTCGTTTATTTATTCGTGCTAACACCAAAGAAAATCTAAAGCAAAATTCTTTCCGAGTAAATACCGCATCTTATGTGAAATATTCAAATGATTGTTCGAGACTGATTACATCTGGGCTCGTCCGAGGAAGGTATTTTCGAATGCTAAAAACAGAGCCTCTAACCCAGACTAAAAGGATGCTTAGTCTTAGGCTCGGATCAAAAGGATCGTACAAAGGGTCAGGGTCTACCCGATCCAGAACATAACTTACGAACGTAACTTGATATACCTTCGAAGTACCTAAGTATTCCTTATGGATATGAGGATTTATAATCGTAAAGAAACACCCTTACCTACTTCGGACAACTGTTTATACATTTTATTGAACATATAAATTGCTGTAATGTTACCTCAAACAGTGAACAATCGAGAAGGCAGCCATCTTGTGGCTAGCCTATATTTTTGTTAGTGCAATTTTGGAGGCAAACTCTCGATCACAAATAAAAAACTTTTTTTCTGAGTTTTTTATTTGTGACCTAAGACGCTCGAAACCTCCAGCTAAATGTAAATATTTATCCACTTTACTTGTTTGTAATATCTAAGTATAAATAAGATTTATACGTTTAGTTGAATTTTCATTAAAATATTATTCAGAATGTGTGGTTTTATTTTATTTAAGCAATTTATTTATGATCTACCTGCGCTCACGACAGAACAAAAATTTGCGATCATTTTCACTAGATGGCGCTAAGAGGCTCAATTGAATGATTGATCTTCATATTTCACAAATTGTTAATGTTTATTTTTTTTATCAGTGTCACATATTGACGAGGTACTCATATATTGTTGTAAGCAGAGGTGAATACCACCCACTTTTCGGGCTATTTTTAGGTCCCATACGTAATAGGGGGCGAGCCTACTGCCGTTCATCGAGAACAATTCCAAACTTCGAGCTTTAAATAAGATTGTCTAAGTATTTATAAAAGTCTTTTTGCTTGACCTGGAAATCGAACCCGGGATGCGAACACACCACTAAACCACAGTAAAAAAATAGATCTCACTTAAACGAGGCTTAGGTACGTTTAGTGCGGATTTGGGACTAATTATGCTTTGTTATAGTCTGTATTATTCTCTCAAACACTTTTTAGAATAAATCTAAGGCCAACGACATACTACGCGGAAAATTTTCCAACGGAACATGATGCGCGGAGAATGTAACAGTCGAACAGCGAACGCTGGCCGCATGTCCCATGCTGATGATCTTGTCGTCTATTCCATCCCCCGCATTAATGTTCCATCGGCGGATTATCCGCGTGGTGTGAACAGATGTGGTGTTGGTCTAGTACAACAGGGCAATGTCTTCTTCACCATATGATGTCATATATTATGGTAAGTGAAGTGGAACGTTTTCATTAAGTTTTCTGCGAAATAAGATAGTCTAAGTGTTTGACAAATACTCTTACTTACATAATTTAGGTATGATGCTTATGTAGAGGTAAGTATGTAAATATTATTGTTCAAATATTTTATATGGTTATGCATAAAATTTATGAATTGAATTTATATGTTATTTTAAGACTTATTTTTATGAATGCTGGCAATTTATGTCAGCGACGTAGTTCTAAGGTTAGTGTCCACTTTTAACAATGAATTGTTATATAAAGGTACCTACTAAATTTAAATTAATTTAACTTTTATCTAAATTCGTTCAGTCGTTTTGGCGTTTAATTAAACGCGATAGACAGACAGAGTTACTTTCACTTTTATAATATTAGTAAGGTTTTTGTCTAGAGATTAGGTACTATTAGGATGTTATTAATTTCTTTCTTATACCATTTCTAAGAATATAACTTTTCCAGTCGGCCAAAGGGTCTTGAGTAGTCATACATTGTATTCGGGACACGCCATTGAGATTTGACGTTACTGCGTCCTACTTGTCCAAAAAAAAAATCTAAAAAAAAATACTAAATTTAATATTAATAACATCAATGGTAATTATAACTATCATCATAACAGTTTGTGGTTCACCGCAATAGAAATGAAATATATAAATAGAATGTTATAAAATGAAAATATTTCTATAATCTTAATTTCTCTCACGATATTATCACGTGATTAAAATTCTTGTAGTTTACTTTTAATTAAATAATCGTTATCTGTGTCTGTACCTGGCGCAGTATTTGTTTTCGTCACCTATGTAATATTAGGTTAAGAACACTTTAAAACTGGAGTGAATAAAACATTTTATTATTATTATTATAACTACTTACCCATAATATTAATTATTAGGGATTCTTAATACTTAAATATTTATACACCTAAATAATAAAGACTTATTTCCCCGCGATAGAATTTTTTGACGATTTAGTTTACGTTAGGTTTTACTAAGATTAAGTAGTTCACATTTTAGGTTAGTGTTGAGATTGTCATTCAGTTAGGTACCTTTTCTTGTCCTATTGTATCTTTATGTTTTACTAGCTTTCCGCCGCGGCTACGCTCGCATGAACTGCATGCCCGGCAGTGGTATAAAAAGAAACCTATAGCCTTCCTCAATAAATGGGCTATCTAACAGTGCAAGAATTTTTCAAATCGTACCAGTAGTTTCTAAGATTAGCGCGTTCAAACAAACAAACTTTTCAGCTTGATAATATTAGTATAGATATATAGTATAGTTTAATTTGACTATCTAAATATTTTTCAGTCAAATTCATTGCATAACAACATGCAAGTTCTGGTCTAATGCAAGCCACAACCACAAAAAATACATAATAGTACAAGGTTTATTAGTTTGAGCGCTTCGAGGTATCAAACTCTTTCCTCCTGTCCAGGGCCGAATTAAACCCTAAGCAATGCAATTATCGAGTCTCTCGCTGTTACTTACCTTTTTCTTACTTATTAAAATATATTTGTACCGATACAGAAAACGAGTCGAAAAGCAAATTCGTTCGAGGAAACGTATTCGTTTCTTGGTGCATGCACATTGCACGGGGCCCCTAGGCAGTTGCCTAATTCGCCTTATAGACAATCCAGCCCTTCCTCCAACGCCCTTAATTTTCGTCGATTTAAAAGTAGGTATCTACATATCAATGAAGTAACAGCTAAGTATGTCAATTGTCTTGCGAAACGTATTGAACAATGTGTTTGTAGAATTCCGATTATTTAATTTATAGGTATCTATCAGGAAATTGTATTGTATGAAACAAAATAACCTAGTAAACTATTATAAGGTAATTATAACCTTAAACGACCCCTTTGTTATGTATGCAAATAAGGATATTGTTTTGTAACTAACACACGCTTCGGACTTTAATCGGTTGTTATAATTGACTCCAAAAAGAACTTTAACATCATAGGTACCAGTGGCGAAGAGTGGAAATTTGAAAAAGGAAAGACGGAGCCAAAAATGTGTTATCGAGTTCTATTGTAAGGAAATAAAAGAGGTGGGAATAAGAACTCATAAGCCGGTACAACGCGAGAAGTGGGTACTCAGTACTGCATTTTTCGGCGCTATTTAAAACTTTTAGGCGTTACATTATTAACAATTCCTAAAGGGAAGCCGGTGGGAATCGTGTTACCTATATGAACTCTTCGCCACTGGTGGGTAACATCACTTACCTTAAGTTACATTAACTTGACAAGGAGCACAACAAGTAAAATTATTTAAAAAATCAAAAACCCGACTGCGTTAACATCTGCCAACTTAATCCAATGGACAACTGATTTAGCGCGAAAAATACAATTTTTTTTCACCTTTTTGATGTTCCCAGTGTCACTTATAAAAAGATGCTTCTCAAGCTCAGATGCGACCAGCCGTTTAGGCTCTAGCTAGAGCGTGCCAAGGAAATATACATTGCATACATGCATTCGAAAAACATAACCGTTCCATCCGTCGGGTGTAGTATATACTAAAAAGGTCTACAATTTATTTTACCCAGTCTATTTTCAATTAATTTTATTCTATTTCTAGCTTTTTATTTTCTTTTTATTAAACGTTTTTATAGTATTGTCTTAGATTTACGCGAATATCACACATTGAAATAAAACTACTTTTTAACGGATTTTATCGCGGTTTATTTTAGATTTTAGATCCCGACGTTTCAAAGTCTTTTCAGACTTCATGTTCACGGGTGGACTGAGATATTTGACGTCCAAAAATATTAATCACAATTATTACTGACTACCTACAAACATTAATATTTAAGTTGCGTTCCGATTTAAGCAAACTGAGCTCACAGTGTCTTGAATTCTGAGTTGATTTTGCTTGGGTTTTGGTACAAGTAAATTAAGCACTGGGTCCCAAGCTGGTGGTATATTCCAACCATTTTCTCTGTTAAAATTAGGATGTTTTTTAATTTCAATAGCTTCGCGGATCATTCTTGGTAAGAACCGGTTTTCTTTGACAAGGACCTGTGTTTTATCAAATCTCAAGTAATGGTTGGGGCCTTTTTGAGTATGTTCACACACTGCAGATTTCGTTGAGCGTTGATGTTTAACATCAGCTATGTGTTCTTTTACGCGGGTCCCTATACCTGCAATTCTTCCTTATATAAGAGGAGTGACCGACAAGATTGGCTATATCCTTAAGCGGGCTTCTATAAATACTTACTTCAAGCCAAAAACCAAGATAAGTCAATTTTTACCATCTGTCAAGTGTCAAGTCCCTCTACAAGATGCGGGTGTTTATAAAATTGACTGTGAGTGTGGACTCTCATATATAGGACAAACAAAAAGAAGTATAGGGACCCGCGTAAAAGAACACATAGCTGATGTTAAACATCAACGCTCAACGAAATCTGCAGTGTGTGAACATACTCAAAAAGGCCCCAACCATTACTTGAGATTTGATAAAACACAGGTCCTTGTCAAAGAAAACCGGTTCTTACCAAGAATGATCCGCGAAGCTATTGAAATTAAAAAACATCCTAATTTTAACAGAGAAAATGGTTGGAATATACCACCAGCTTGGGACCCAGTGCTTAATTTACTTGTACCAAAACCCAAGCAAAATCAACTCAGAATTCAAGACACTGTGAGCTCAGTTTGCTTAAATCGGAACGCAACTTAAATATTAATGTTTGAAGGTAGTCAGTAATAATTGTGATTAATATTTTTGGACGTCAAATATCTCAGTCCACCCGTGAACATGAAGTCTGAAAAGACTTTGAAACGTCGGGATCTAAAATCTAAAATAAACCGCGATAAAATCCGTTAAAAAGTAGTTTTATTCCAATAAACGTTTTTAATGAAAAACAAATGAATTTGAAAATTTCAAGAATTATCTATCTTGAACTTTTCAAAATGCGTTCGAATTCTAAATACGAAAACTTTTCTGTTTTGACGAACTTGTAGGTATAATGGGTATACTAGGGGGTACAGATTTACCTATTTTATCCAACGTTCAGTCAAGAGTGAACGACTGCGGAGTACATTGTCCTACTGCTGACCAAAGGTCTTTCCCAACGTCTTCCATTTATTTCCAACACCAGTCATGATTTGCGCGTTGCGGACCTTATAATATGTCCACTGGTCTGGCTACCTTACACCTAGGAACACAACCAAAAGTTATTACACTGCGTGTATTCTGCATTGTAAACTACACATCAAGTATAAGCTGATCTCGCATTGTATAGGATTTACGTAGAATGAGAGGTCAGCTTATACTGGATTTGTCTAGTTTTATGTGTAGCCAGGTTTACTTCCGAATTGGTTCCTAAAAGACCGAAGAAAGTCATATAAAAAAGTACTCATTATAATATTGTTACTTAACCGCTAATGACGTCAAAAATATTGATCCTTATGTGTAGTGAATGAAATACGTAGATCACAGTTCAATATTTACAAAACTAACATAGTATTTGTTTGTTGTTGAAAGTGCGTTGTACTGATTGACGACAATGTAAATCCTTTTTGGTTAGGCAGGGTCATGAACGCCAAATTATGCTGAATATTAAGTTAGTACATTGCATGGTCTGCTGATGACGGTCTCTTTTATTTGGATGTTGAGTGAAACTCGATAGTCAGTAAGGAAATAAGTAATGTCCGAAATACTTATTTTAATGAGCCAATGGCTGTGAATGTAGATGTATGAAGGGTAACGAACACATGCGGCCCTTGGTGGCAAAACGTGGGTTGAATATTTGTACTTCATCATCATCAGCCTATTTTAGTCCACTGCTGGACATAGGCCTCTCCTAAGGTACGCCAGTGAGCTCGATCCGCGGTTTTTTTTATTTTATTTTTTTTATTTGTACTTGGTGAAAGATAATCGCGTCTCCCCTGATGGTGATTAACGGATTGCGAGAACGAACGAGTCCCTTGGTGGATCGATGCAATGCAACTTAATTTTAAGGTGTGTGGTACCGCGAAGTGGACATTTTTAAGGGGATAAGGCTCTGTAATAAGTTGACTGAGGGATTTCAAAAATATATATGTCAGAGATTCATGTGTAAACTATAATAATAACGATTAAAACTTTTGTTAAGACGTAAATTACTAAGCGAAAAAAATTGTTGAAATGAAGCCGTTTTTAACTTTATATTTAATATGCCTTCTAAACTGCAAGAGATATTTTTATTGTTCTCACAAGAAAAAATAGCATTTTTATTTGTCTAAAAACGCTTAGTTCAAAATAACGCGTGTGTCGCGTAAAAATGCTGACTTGGGAAATGTGGGGTTGCACCGTATAACATTGCGAGCAGCGGTGGCGCAGCGGTACGGGCCTCGCCTTAGGAATATACTTAGGGCCTTAGGAATATACTTAACAACACATCTTTGTGTCATTTGTTTCATTGTTGCTCAATATCGGTAAACTATTTGTATATAGTTAGTTCAAGTGAGTTTATTGTAACAAAGGATTATTTCACAGAGGTATAATTGTTCTAATTGCAAGTGGAATTTTTCAATCGGTTTACTACAGGTATTACGCGCAATAAAGAAGGTATTGTTTTACTTACTATTACTACTATTACTATGTAGGTACTGAACTACGTTTTATGTTTACGTTAGAATTAACATATTGCATTGTTGTCAGGAGGTGGTACTGGCCCCTGAGATGGCTGGGAAAGCCAATGCTTGCTTGCAGTGGCGAAGAGTCCATACAAGCTGATTCCCATCGGCTTCCCTTTTGGAAATGATCAATATCACACGTACTTAATAATGTCTTATGTAACGCCTTATAGTTTTAAATAGCAACTAAAGTAAGTATAGCATTAAGTGTAAGAACGATAGATGACGGTAGTGAAGAGATATTATTTTCATAAGTAAGAACTTTTTTGCTCCTGCTTTCCTTTTTCGGTCTTCCCCCCTTCGCCACTGTTTGCTTGCTGCTTCAGCCCTTTTTAGTGTCCCACTGCTGGGCACGGATCTTCTCTCAGCTATATTACGAGTTGAGAGAGTTTAGGCCTTAATCCACACACGCTGGCCAAGTGCGAGTTGGTGGATGTTACATATCCTCAAACGATTAGTTCTTAGACGTGCCGGTTTCCTCACAATGTTTTCCTTCACCGATATTGAGCAGCGGCGATGAAACAATTCACACAAAGATGTGTGGGCACAACCGAGCTAAGTTGATATCTTTGCCAACTGAACTAACCTAACAACTCATTTACCCTAACGGTGATCTGCAGAAAATATGACCGGACTATTGCCACTTCAGCTTGCTGATCAATCTAATTCATCTAGGTAACCTATGTCGACCACACTCTAGTTCTGTGTTGGATTATACAGTCAGCATATTGCTAAGCGAATGACGCTATTTGACTGTGATAAAATTGACAGAAGTAATCCACGGAGTTTTCCAAAGTACCAAATCAAAATTGAAGCTTTGTACCTCTATTTGATATTTTTACCCGTCATCACACACTGGGAAATCTTTTGTATACTAAATAAATTATCGCTTCTTACGCCATTTTCTCGCGATTTTTACGTCATAGTGAATGGTTCATTGAACGAAACGACGCGGACGTCCTTTGCAATCGATGGTTATGGTTCCCCTTCACAATCGACGATTGCAAACTAATAAGCGCGATCGCGATTGTATAGTAGAGGGTTTACTCGGCTGTACTCGCCGATCATCTCATCTATGATCGTCTGTGATCCGTGATTTGTCGGGTTTTATTTTAAAAGCTTTTATTTAACTTCACGTGTTTGAAATAAAACTACTTTTTAACGGATTTTTTTTTAACGCAACTTAACTATTAATGTTTGAAGGTAGTCAGTAATAATTGTGATTAATATTTTTGGACGTCAAATACCTCAGTCAACCAGTGAACATGAAGTCTGAAAAGACTTTGAAACGTCGGGATCTAAAATCTAAAATAAACCGCGATAAAATGCGTTAAAAAGTAGTTTTATTTCAATATTCGCGTAAATCTAAGACAATACTACGTTCACGTGTTTGTATGTATGTCCTGGAATCTTGCAATCAATATGTCACCCACTTCCTCTAAAGCTACCGAGCTAAAATTTTGCATATACACGTTTAGTTTTAATGATAATACAAAATTTTACGAGTGTAAATGGCGCCATTTTGAAACCGTCCGCCATCAAAATGGCAACTTATCGTGTTCGTAACAACCCCTACAGTATGGGTATCAAATGATACAGCTTGAAAAGAGAAACACAATTAATACAAGATTTTTTAAATAAAAGCAATTTTTTATTTGATATTATTCGGGCACGCATCATCGTGATATCACGATTGTGTGGATGCTTGCACAATGATCGTGCCGATCATAGACGATCACACGATCAATGATCATCGCCGATTGTAAAGAGGAGCCCTATCTAAGAGGACTAATTAACATTGCTGTATTAGATCCTATTTGGGATTATTTTAGTTTCATATTTTGATGAAAATTAGTAATGAATGATGTCACCTAACACGTTCAATGTCTATTAATAAACGTGGCTTTTAACTTGTAATCTTAAACCGGTTTTTATTTTCACACGTATTTATTATAAACATCGGTCATGTGGAACAATTTCTTACCATTTTTAAAAAGTCAGTTTTACATTTTATTACTTAGCCGAAGTCGTCGTTAACGTTGTTAGTTGCAGCTCGAAGTTTGGAATGAATTTTACTATATCAACTCTATCCTCCGCGAACATGCTGGATGCATTACATCTCCGGGCAACCCAAGTATGCACCTAAATGCGTTGTTAATTGTACGCGCAATCTCTTGTTACGCAATAATGCAAACCGCTCCAATATCAGTCCATTTTGCTAGTTGTACAAAGATACACAGATGTACAAATCAAACTTATTTCCATGAGTACATCGTGGTGCCATATTCACTACCCACAAGGGGCGGTACATCTGAATGACGTCGACATAAGTCAGCTCAACGGACGTGGTTTCCTTAGAGAAAAGGCGACCCCAACACCCCCTATTATCGTCGGAGGTTAATAAACGAATCGAGTTACTATGAATAAACTAGTTTCCCCAACGAACTTTGCTGCGTTCTCACCATTTTAACCTACCTTGAACTTGTACGAATATTTTAAAATCACAAACAACAATTAGCTGGCTGTGCGATTCAGCTGTTATCGAGTTTAAGCGAAACAGATAACATGACTACAGTCCATCAAATCTAAGAAGTACCGTTTGACGTTTCACTGTTTTCTATTAGATTAGCTTTATAGAGGCGTAATTTACACTATTTTTATTAGCTTTCCTGTAAAATAATTGAATTATGAAGCTATTTTTATTTTAACATAACATAAACAATTTTCATACAAAAAATGAAATTCTAAATGTACTACGTTTAGAACTGTCAAACAGTACTTCTTAGATTTGATGGACTGTACGTCATCATATTTTTAACCTATTTCAAATAAAACGGAGGAAGTTATTAGATTCAAAGAAAATTACTTTTGTAATAAATAACAATTATAATATGTTCACGCAGTCAGTACGCAGCCATAGAAAAAATAATATATTGAAATAAAACTACTTTTTAACGGATTTTATCGCGGTTTATTTTAGATTTTAGATCCCGACGTTTCAAAGTCTTTTCAGACTTCTTGTTCACGGGTGGACTGAGATATTTGACGTCCAAAAATATTAATCACAATTATTACTGACTAACTTCAAACATTAATATTTATGTTGCGTTCCGATTTAAGCAAACTGAGCTCACAGTGTCTTGTCTTCTTTTTCTTTTTTGTCTTTTGTCTTGTCTTATCTTTAGTTTTATTTCAATGTGTGATATTCGCGTAAATCTAAGACAATATTAAAAATAATATACTTAAGTTTGTATATAAAGAAAAAAATAATATAGCATAAGTACCTATCTCACGTGCTAACATGTGACTAGCATTTTTTTATTAAGTTTTCCCACGTTGAAACAAAACTATTCTGTAAAGGATTTTATCGCGGTTTATTTTAAATTTTAAATCCCGACGTTTAAAAAAACGAAGTCTTCGCACTTTTTACTGTGCAATTTTATTCACACAATGATAATTGGTAGAAATCTAAACCAAAAGAATAACTCGTTAAACAATTAAGTATTATACTCTTGAATAAAATTCATTAGCAATAATTTTAACATTTTATGTCAAGAAAATAATAAACTAGAAAATGTCATTATTAATTATATTTTTAGGGTACCGTACCTTAAATCTGCCTCTAAGTTTAAAATTCATATTTGCTTACGGCGCGCGGCGCGGCTTCTCATATTGGGCACCAATGTACAGGTACATAAGTGTAACAAATTAGAACTCAAAAGGTCTAGTAGTTTCGGAGCTGCAAGTCAGCTGTGACAGACGGATAGATAGTAGTAGTATTTTGCTTAATAAAACAAATTTATTTAAATTAGCAGTCCAATTCCGACAATATAATTATTTTTTTACTTTTTGACATAATACGTATGTCGAATTGTCAGCTTAATTAAACAGGCCTGGTTGTAAGTGATGATAAGTGACAATGAATGAGGACAAAATATGGTAGGTATAATAATAATTCAGCTGAAACATAACAAGTTCAATGTTAGAGCAATGTAACGTTATCAACAAAGAGCGCACATTATTCTATAACGGGGCATACTGTGATGTAACATCGCGCGACATCGGACCATACTCGCTCAAATACACGCCTGTTGTCTGGCCACAGACTAAAAGTACCAGTTATACAAATCAAACACTAAAATAAATTAGTAAGCTTTGTTAGTCGATTGGCAGTGGTAACATGGGCCTGTAGACAAATTACATAGCGGAAGCGAAAGGGATTAAGTACACGGAAAATGTATGGAGGTACGGCAAAATAAATCGAAAATAACAATAATATTTTATTCTACTTCATACTCTTTATAAACGCGAAAGTTTGTAAAAATATATGGATGGAAGAGTGTATGGATGTATGATTGTTATTCTTTCACGCAAAAAACTATTGGACGGAATTGGATGAAATTCGTCTCAAAGATACTAAAAGACACATATGTTACTTTTTATCCCAATAAGTAGGTAAGACGCGAGCGAAGCCATGGGCGGAAGCAAGTAACAATATTTTTTTTCACTTATACACACGGTGCCATTTAGTTATGCATTTATATTTGCTTGTATTATGGAAACTAGGAAATGATATAAACTACTTGAATACTTTTTTATAAATACATACTTTAATATTGGTAAATTATTACCAGACACAGAACAAACAATCATGTTCAGCACACAAAGATTTCTCTGGGGTGGGAATCCAATTGCTTAGCTGTCGGGGTCATTAATGACTATGCTAACTAGTCAGTCAAGTAACAAAAATTTTTAATAAAGTTAGAAGACATTATTTTGTTCATTTTACATTGCCTCACTGATATTCTTTTGCTCTGTGGCAGAATTATCTAAATACCATCTGTTTTACGAGTATCATCATTATAGCATCACGCTTGTATTACCCCAAGTAGGCAGATAAATACTACCCACTTTTTAAATACCACCCACTTTTTAGGTCCGGCTATGTTTAGGTCCCTTATGTAAAAGGGGGCGAGCCTAGTTCATAGGTACTCTTCCCAACTTTGCAACTAAGATTCTCTAAGTATAATAGAAAAGTCTTTTTGCTTGACCCAGGAATCGAATCGAAATCTCGCGGTCACTCAGCGAATATGCTTACCTTTGGACCACCGAGGCAGTTTGAGGAGGATATAACTACTATTCTATAATAAATCAATTGCTGTTCGTTAAGTCTCGCTAAAACTCGAGAACGGCTGAACGGATTTATCTTATCTTGGTCTTCAAATGTGCGTAGTGTAGAAAAGGTTTAAAAGGTAAGCAAAAAAAAATATTTTATACAAAAGTTTAGGTCATTTATTTATCGATTGAGGCAGTATGAAGTCTGCTGGGCAAGCTAGTTTAAAATAATTATGGTTGATCAATGAAATAGAAAGTTCTAGAATGGTTACCAGTACATATCGTGAGTATCAAGTGAATGGTCGTGGGAAGTGGCGATTATGTCAGTAATAGGGATGTGGATTGTGACTGTATTGTACCTCTTTGTATGCATCGTACGATGTGAGTAGGGTTGCTAACCTTTATTGACAAAAAATCGAATTAAATAGTTTTGGTATGAAAATAATAAACTATTTAAAAAAAATACAAGTTTTTATTCTTTTAAAAACGTATTATTGTGTGCTTTTAGCTAATATTTTTTTGCTATCTTTGCAGTTTGTTTGACAACCTGTGACAAATGTCAGAATGTCACCTGTCCTGTCACATTCACTACACCACATCTGACATCTAAACATTTCGTTCAGTAATGAATCGTTTCCATCATTCGATTTAACTTAAGTGTACCGTTAAAATACCCGTGTTGATAGTTTTGTTTTTCGCATCTCAGCACAGGTTGGCAATAAAGTGTTATCTCATATTTTATTTGTATTCAAAAGCATAATTACTAAAATTAAAGTAGGGTTAATTAGACGCACGGTTGTACTGTGAGTGCACAAAAAAATATCACAACAAAGGAGACGTTCAAAAAATGTATAGAGCCTGGGATTAAAATAATTGTAAATTTGAACAGCAATCTGAGTTACATAGGTTAATAGAGCATAATTAATAAAATTTTTTGGTGTATTTAAAATAATTTTACACCCCCCCGTTTTTTTAAAAATTGAAATTGAAATAAGAATCCTTAATGCAATATTATGATTATTGCAATTGGCAACCCCATGGTCAAATGTCAATTGAGCAACCAAAAAAATCAAAATTATTTCGACGCTGTCAATCAAACTGATCAATGACAATGACATCATGACGTTTCCCGTAATTATATTTTTTTCCACGCGTTTTGTTATTACACTAATAAGATAACAAATATTTTTCGTCATAATTACATTAAGCTGCAGCTAGAATAATATTACAAGAGAAAAGTACTGTAACAGAATGCAATTGTTGACGTGATTGCAATATTTATACTGCTTAGGAAGCGGATAATTAAAGGTAATGTGCGTTTTGTTTTTCTATTACATTTTTTTTATTTTTACAAAAATGGTTGCTCCTTAAATTCGTGTTTAGTTAAATTCTAACAGCTTATTAAATAAGCTTTCCAATGAGGTATATCACATTGGTGTTCAAAATTCTAGCCCACTTTTGACCTCTCCTTTCCACCCGCGACTTTGTCTCTGTTATTTTTAGTTTTATACAGGTTATTTTTAATGCCTGATCAACAGGTAAACAACCGTTTGTTCCGTTTTTCGTTTTCAAAAAAGTCCAACACTTTTAACACGAGATTTGTTTCACCACTATTTAAAGGTTCGTCGTCAGTGCGTGACGTACCTAAGCCAGTACGAGAGTAAAAAAAAATGGCGTTGCCTACAGTACAACATGGGAACTTGAGGGTAAGTTACTGGGGTAGCGGGCGAAAGGTCGCATTCCAGGCGAGACTCAACTTATTGCTTACGGGTAGTATGTTATTATAAAGTATAGTTGGCAAACCCTAGATGTGGGCACATCCGTCGTACGAGAGCTGTTCTAGAAGGAATCTAGAAAGGATAGGTCAGTTACAGATGACGAATGATAATCGAACCACTTATTTATATAATCCTCGTCTATCTTGTAATTTTATTTAGAGGCAAATGGCACTTTCTAACCAGAACTTTATCTTAGACTTTACTAGGTCTACCTAATATTAAATCCGGCATTTCTTGCAAGTTGACGTGCCTTACAAGGCCTCACCTACGGCTAATCACTTACACGGCCGTACCATACTAAACAAATATCTTTTCACCACAGGTGTTACAGACAGTCTTCTGTGCAGGGCCTGCAAGGAGGCACAAGAAACAGCCGTCCATGTAATCATATGCTGTCCAGGCCTGGCAAGATACAGGGCTGAACACCTCGGGTCGCCGAGGTTGTCTAAAGAACCCGTCGGCAATGTGAAGAGTCTGCTTGATGTCACTTCAACCTTTTTAGTGTCCCACTGCTGGGCACGGGTCTTCTCTCAACTATCTTATGAGTAGAGAGAGTTTAGGCCTTAATCCACACACGCTGGCCAAGTGCGGTTTGGTGGATGTCACATGTCCTCGAATGATTAGTTCTTAGACATGCCGGTTTCCTCACGATGTTTTCCTTCACCGATATTGAGCAGCGGAGATGAAGAAATTCACACAAAGATGTGTGGGCACGACCAGGATTCGAACCCGCGACCTTATTTATCTAAGGCGAGGCCCGTACCGCTGCGCCACCGCTGCTCTTGATGATGATGCACTAAAGTTATGAAGCGGGAGTGCGCTACGTAATACTCATGTGTGACGTCATTCGAGATTTCGCTTGGATGTATCGCCGTGATCTGTGTCACACAAACAAAGTAAAATACGTGTCCAGTATTTTTAATTTATCTATTTGACGGACAAAACGAAAAAAACAATCGGGTTCGCGAAATACAGCAGCTCACTCCTGCCTAACTAGCCATTCCCCTAGTATGATCAAATTGTTATGTGTATGTCTTATTAAATGAATTGTATTGTTATCATCATTGTAAATAATTTGTTAATTTAATTTAGTATTATATAATTTAATATTAATTTAAGTACTAACATTAGTTATAAGTTTTATTTTATACTAACACTATGGATCTATATGTTCTGAAATAAAGAACTTATTATTAATATTATTATTTGCCCAGTAGTAAGTTGAAGTGTTTTGTATAATCCTATTATTATGTACTTACATAGGTAAAAACCGGTGTTTATAACTACGATTTTGTTCTCAGGGGTTACAATCAAATTGATTTGATTTTGCATTAAAATTTGTTTCTCTATTCTATTCTGTGCTTTGCTTGAACATAATCGAAATGCGCACTCCCGAACCAATCACACCAGAAATCGAGATCGTCGTTACGTTCTAGTGTTTCTAGTGTTCTAGTGATTCAAAGATTTGTCCTGGGTGGGAATCGAACCCACGACCTTCGGCGTAGAAGTCAGGCCCACTAACAACTACGCGACCAGGCCAGTGACATTTTATTGACTTTTAGTTATTCTGTGCTTTTTATTCTCTAAAATTTGTTTTAAATTTCTCGATCTTAGTTAGTTTTTGTGCCAACCACAGCTCGATCGTATCGATATCAAGATTACAGATTAAAAAAAACTGAATCAAGACTCGACTGGTCTTAAACTCGATGTTGTCGGTTGTAAGCAAGTTTATATTAAGAAAGAGCAGCCAAATAGCTCATTAGTAGCGATGGTGCTGTGAAATTATCTGCTGCCGAAATGAGTCTGGATCCAGAACAATTGTATTACAGAGAATTACCTAACTTCAATTTGACAAAGATCGCCATTGCGTCTGGTAAAAAAAAATTGGTCAGAAAGATTATCTAAACTGACTATGTGCGGTATGATTTCGTAAAGATAAGAACAAATATTAAAATTATATAATAGCATATTATAGCATCTGGGCTGGTCAGCATTTGGGAAACTACGTCGAGTCTTCATGTCACGCCTACCACAATGATTAAAGACTAAAGTCTTTAACCAGAGCGTCCAGCCCGTTATGACCTATGGTCCTGAAACTTGGACATTGACAATATGGCTGGTCCACCAGTTTAAGGTCGCTCAGCATGCTATGGAGCGAGGCGAGGGTGGGTCCATCTCAACACAACCACATACGGTCTCGAGGTGGATGCACACTCATTCCACTCTCCTGTCCGGAGGGTGGTCTGACAAACGGCCTCTGGGCGAGCACAGGTTGCGTTAATACCCCAGAGGTTAGACCACACCGTTATCCTTCCCGTGGTTGTCGCCTGTTATTGGTCCGATTCCCTCTGAATCGGACGTAACTAAAACGGTTGGTCGACCCCCCCCCTCTCCTCACTCCTTCCTCTTCCACACCCTTAACCCCCCTCCCTTCTCTATCCTAACCCCTCCCCCTCTCCTTTTTCCTGTGCGGGCGCCTGCCTCCTTAGTGGAGGTTTGGGTGGCGGGAATTCGGGCGGGAATACAGATCCACCGAGAGGGTAGGGACTCGGTGGACTATGCACCTACCTGCGTGTGTCCTGCGCAGTTGATCGCCGTGCGCGGGGAAGAGGGAATCCTGGGGGGCTGAGTCGAAGAAGGACAACACGCCCCCTTTGGTCCGTATTTCCTGCAAAACGGTAGCCCTACAACTAGCCACTGTAGGGAAATGGACGCGCGTCCATCGTGAGGTCGAGGAGTCACGGGCCGCAGGCGAGATGTGGTGGGAGTCCTCTGGGAGGGCAGGGGTTCGGCCATGCTGACGGGGCAAGGGCACGCGGAACACCTGGGGGGATTGATCGATCCAACCAGCCGCGTGTCTGCAGCTCCCGATGTCGCGCATGAACACCCACCCAACACATCTATATCCCTCCGGACAATCCTGGTGCCCTGAACAGGGCATCCCCAAAGGTGCGGGCTCCATGGCGGGTGGGAATCCGGGGGATGAATTTCAAACAACCTTTAAACATGGAACATAATAGATCATATAAAGGAAACAAAACTAAAAATCCGTGGGTGCGTACCGCTCGCGCGGCACCACCCATAAGGCGAGAGGAGGTCCCACAGAGGACAGCTCCTTCTCAGACACCACACACATCACACACATCACACACCACACACACCACACAAACTACACAAAAACCCAACACTAAACAAACACGAGACACAACCACGCCAAACCACACACATGCGGGAACACACACCAACACACAAGCCCAAACAAGTATCCACAGCACACAAACCTCAATACACACGCACACACTAGAGCGCGGGAGTAGCAGGGTGCCTGGAAGACCGGCCCCTTTGCTACCAACTCCTGCCCTCTACAAACAAAGAAACAGCGCTAGCTGTTGCATGGCGGCCTCTAGAGGGACGCCGGCACAGCATAACGCGTTAGGGTGCAATGAGGAGCATCGGAGTCGGAGCCATATACCTCCTGTGGCCCCGAAACTGGCTCCCAACGGTAACAACAAGCATCAGGCCGCTCCTGCTTCTGCTTCAGCCTCAAAGGGGAAGAAGAAGAAGTATAAGCGGCGTGATAGCAAGAAGAAGCGCGACGCCATACGGGCGGCAATAGCAAGAAGCGCAGGGAGGGTGGCGACCATCGACACACCTCAACCAAGCACTTCAACCAGCATGGAGACTGCGGTAGCTGGAGCTGAGTCGGAGGTGGCGGCTGGTGGTCCGGCCCCTGCAGGTGCAGCTAAGAGGGCACGCCTCGACGAGACCATATCTCCTCGAGGCCAAACCAAGAGGCAGCGCCTGGAGGGTCCGGGGGACCAGCGGCCCCTACTCTACTCGGAGGCGGTAAAGTCCGACCTCATGGTCGCCATTACAACAACGACCAACGTGACTCTGACTCCGGAACAAGTAGAGGACATCCAGCTCCAGCTCACGGAACTACTCTTTGAGCAAGTGGAAGAAGAAGTAGGACCAGTCTTCCAAGGCAAACCGGCCTACAAAGATGGAGCCATCAACATCTGGTGTAGCAACGAGGAGACTGTGGAGTGGCTGAAAAGCGCGCTCCGCAGGATCACCGTGGAACTAAAACCGGGGGAAGAGCTGGCGCTCAAGCGCCAGAGTGAGATGGAGCGCCGAATCAGGTGTGGCATCTTGCTACCGGGGGCCTGGGACGACGAGCAGAAGATAGGGAAGATGCTGAGAAACCAGAACCCCTGGGCTGGCGTGACACGCTGGCAAAACCTCCGGATGGAGCAGCAACGGGAGGGTACGTTCTTAGTGGCGGACCTGCCTGAGGACCTCCTTGAACCCCTCCTTGAGCGAGGCCGCAGACTCTGTTTCTTGATAGGGTCTGTCTATGCCAAGTTCGAGTGGGGCAAGGGGAGGTTCCGGCCGGAACCGCCGCCGAGGACTACCGAAGAGGTAGCAGCCGAGGAGCAGGCGGAGCCCATGGACGCAGTGGAGGCTGAGGAGACCACAACGGTCGCATCGGCTGCTCCGCTGGCGAAAGCGCGTCTAGATGCGTCCCCGGAGACCGAAGAGGAGGAAACCCTCCTCGGACTCTCTGGGGATGACGAAGGATGTGTCCAGGGGCTCGGCAAGTTGGACATTGCGGGTGGGGAAGGGGCGACATCAACCAAAGATGGCTCCCTCTTCTCCAACTTGTAATGTCCTCCAAGCAAACCTCCACCACAGTGAAGCTGCCACGGCTCAGACACGCAAATGGTTGGAGGAAAGGTCGACCGCCATCGTCCTGATCCAGGAGCCGTGGGTCAGACGAGGCAGCATATGCGGCCTTCGCAACATAGGAGGTAATCTCTTCACATACACAGGGCAGGAAAGCCCTCGCGCCTGTATATTTACATCAAAAAATATAAAGGCGCAAGCACTAATGAGGTTCTGTTCCAGGGACCTGTGCGCCATTATGGTGTACGGTACGCCGGAAAACCTTCCAGACATGGTCATCGCTTCAGCTTACATGCCAGAAGCGGTGTCGCCACCACCACATGAGCTGACCCTACTGGTGAGGTACTGCGAAGAGGCCAAGCTGGAATTAATTATAGCCACGGACTCCAACGCCCACCACACCGTGTGGGGTATGCCACACACAAACGAGCGAGGTAAACTACTTCTTGAATACCTACTAACAACTAATATAAATATAATGAACATAGGTTCTGAACCCACCTTCGTGACGAGAAGAGCGAAAACTATTATAGATTTAACGCTTGCCACGGAGGGGGCAACACCTCACATAACAAATTGGCACGTGTCAACGGAGGCGTCCTGCTCCGATCACAGATGGATTCGGTTCGACCTTCGACTAAACACGGTAATCTCAACGCCAAGACGCAACCCGCGGAAAACAGACCGGGCACAATACTCTAAACATCTCAACCATAGACTCTCCCGTATCACACAAGGGAGGCTAGAGACGGTAGCAGATATAGAGAAACAGGTAAACGAAGTCACAGATATGATGACGGAAAGTTACCAGGAAGCATGCCCCTTACCTGCCTCACCAAGTGGCAACACCGCGGCAGTCGGGGCCAAATGGTGGGGCCCAGAGCTCGAGCGACTAAGAACCAAGGTAAGGAGACTCCTAAACAGGGCAATGAACACCCGTGACGATCTGGACTGGGACAACTATAAAGAAGCCAAGGCCAGATATAAAAAACGAATAAGATACAGAAGAGGCAACTCGTGGAAGAGCTTCTGTACAAATATTGAAAGCAACGAACAAGCAAACAGAGTAAGGAAGGTCTTATCACAGAGCAAAGACCTCAGCCCAGGGTCCCTCCGCAGACCTGACGGCACTTACACGAACTCCCCATACGATACAGAACAACTTCTTATACAAACACACTTCCCGGACTGCCAAGTCCAACCAACCACCGAGGGGGAGGTGGAAGAAGAAAACAATACGTCAGAAGAACACTGGGCTCTAGCATCAGAAGTCATCGACGTAAACAAAACACAGTGGGCGATTGACAGTTTCCACCCGTATAAGTCGCCAGGACCGGATGGGATTTTTCCGGGACTTCTTAAATGGGGAGGTCCAAAACTAGTAACCGTCATAACGTCCATTATGATAGCATGCCTAGCGCACAGACACATCCCAAAACTGTGGAGAAAGGTCAAGGTGTTATTTATACCGAAACCAGGAAAGGGAGACTACACAGACCCAAAATCCTATAGACCAATAAGTCTCACGTCTTTCCTCCTCAAGACGCTGGAAAGATTGTGCGACAGGGATATAAGAGAAAACGCTCTGAAAAACAAACCGTTGCACAAGCAGCAACACGCTTATAGCCACGGCAAATCAACAGAATCAGCACTCCATGCGGTCGTAAGTAAGGTGGAGGAAGCGATAGAAAGCAAGTCATTATGCCTCGGCACCTTCATAGACATTGAGGGAGCGTTCGACAAAACGAACTTCAGTTGCATCACCGCAGCGCTAAAGAGGCATGGCGTAAACACCGTCTTAATAGAATGGATAAACAACATGCTCCGCAAGAGACTAATTTTATTCGATACATCCGATACACGTTGCGCCGTGGTAGCAAAGGGATGCCCGCAAGGAGGAGTAATCTCGCCGCTCTTGTGGAACATGGTCATAAACGACTTGATCACCGAACTTAACGAAAATCGAGACTACACAGTAGGCTACGCGGATGATCTAGTGATACTAACAAGTGGTAAAGTCACAAGCACAGTATGCCAAATCACACAAGCGGCCCTAAGAATAGTGGAACGCTGGTGTGTAAGCAACCAACTATCAGTTAACCCCAACAAAACGGAACTAGTAATGTTTACCAACAAACGCAGTTTAGGAAGCCACAACTTACCTAAACTTTTCGGCACAGAACTCCAATTTAAAACGGAAGTCAAGTATCTAGGGGTTGTACTCGACAGTAAATTAAACTGGAGTAAACATATGAACACAAAAATAGACAAAGCCACCATAGTGTTCTGGCAGTGCCGGAGGATGGTCGGTAAAAAGTGGGGCCTAACCCCGAAAGTAACACTATGGTTATACACAGCGGTAATCAGGCCGATGATCTGTTATGGTGCAGTGGTCTGGTGGCCACGCACCATGCTGACCACTGCTGAAGCGCAACTGCAGCGACTCCAGAGAATGGCTTGCCTGGCGACGACAGGCTGCATGGGAACCACACCCACGGCAGCCATCGAAGTGCTGCTGGATCTGCCGCCACTACACCTATACATCAAACAGGAAGCGGCAGCGGCTCTAGCCAGGTTAAAAACAAGCAAACTATGGGTCAATACAAGAACAAAACACACAGAAATCTATAAGGAAATGGTAATTAAAGAACCCCTTATAGAGGCAGTGTCCGACAAGATAGCTAAACAATTCATGTTTGACAAAAAATACAAGATCCAGTTGTATGAAGAAGCAAAGGATGATAGCTTGGAAATGAGAATATATACCGACGGCTCGAAGACCAACGACGGTTCAGGGTACGGGGTCTTCTCAGAAGAGCTAAACATCCACATAGCAGCACCTTTAGGCTCCCATAGCTCCGTGTATCAAGCGGAATGCTTGGGAATCATTATGGCGACTAAGGCAATTTCGGCTAGAGAGGTAAAAGACCAACAGGTACGTATCCTCTCTGACAGTAAATCTGTATTGCAAGCACTAACTAGTTGCACCACAACGTCAGGACTAATACACGAGTGTCATCAGGCCCTGACTGAAACATGCACACAAAACAATATTACATTGCAGTGGATCAGGGGACATAGTGGCTCGAGGGGTAACGATGCTGCCGACGAGCTGGCAAGAAGAGGCTCTGCAAGTACAGCAGTAGGCCCGGAACCCATCTTACCCTTGCCATTCAACTGGACACGTAATAAACTCCGACAAATTACTAAAATGTCGCACCAACAATACTGGCAGGAACTTAACACATGTAGGCAAACTAAAGACGTACTGCCCAACATTAATGCGGGATTGGCGCGTAGGCTGAAACGGCTGACTAGGCCACAGTTACGCTTAATCACCAGCATTATAACTGGTCATGCCTTACTAAATAAACATCTCTTTACCATAGGTGTCACTGACAGCCCTCTGTGCAGGGCATGTATGGAAGAGGAAGAAACAGCCGCCCACGTGGTCATCTACTGTCCAGGGGTGGCGAGATACAGAGCGGAACACCTCGGATCGCCGAGGTCGCTCCGGGAGGCCATCGGCAACGTAAAGGGTCTGCTGGGATTTCTCCTGGAGCTGGGCTGGCAATAGCGTTGCCAGCCCAATCACGCAAAATAGGCGCACTTATAAGACGTCGAGTTGCGGAAAAATAGCCCGCTCCAAACTATAACTATAACTATGCTATGGAGCGCGCTACGCTTGGCGTTTCTTTGAAGGATAAAATCCGCAATAAGGTTATCCAACAAACAACTAAAATTGTCGACATAGCGCAAAGAATCAGCAAGCTGAAATTGCAGTGGGCTAGTCATATCTATCAAAGAACTGATAAACGCTGGGGAAAGCGAGTTCTCGAGTGGAGACCACGTCTTTGCAAGCGTAGTGTGGGACGCCCTCCAGTTAGGTAGAGTGACAATCTGCGAAAGATGGCTATCTATGACTGCCGGCTGGCAGTAGCTGGATACGACAAGCCGAGGGCAGGGTGCAATGGCGCTTATTGGGGAGGCCTATGTCCAGCTGTGGACTGCTAAATAGGCCGATGACGATGATATTATAGCTTCAAATTATGATGATCTAGTATATTTTTTAGCGTTTTAAAGATCTGTTATTAAGACCACAAAAAAGGTTAAATACAATTGAATTGATTTTAGAAAAATTACATATAATCACAAAGACATACGAATTATATTATAATTATATAATAACGAATAAAGGACAACACCACTCCTTTACGTAGTAGTGACATAAGTAGGTAGTTTTAGTTATTTTACAGTCAGAAAGTGAAAGAAATGAAAATAATTTAACTCATCTTGTGGTGCTATTTTAAGGTTACAACGAACGAATTAAATTATAATTATGTTTGTGAAATATTGACATAATCAATTATAATTAATTAATCAATATCCGGTTTTACGTTTTCCGCTACATTATTATCAGAAACCGGATTTCCATATACGACCATGACCTTGTAATTGATTCATAATGTAGTTCTTCTATGATTAGATTATTCGAAACTATGTATAATGTGTTTTTGATGATCATCGCTATACACCTGCATAATATTTCGCTGGTTCTTAGGGAAACCCCGCTTTGGATCAAGGGTTTAGATCACCTACGACTACGACACTTAATCACTTTATGCTGGGGAGTTTGGGTAATGATACTTGAACAAAACTTACATGAAGAACTGCCAGCTCTTAGGCATCTCAAACTAGCCCACAATTAACTGAGGTAAAGATCGAGTGATGCTAAATTCCCGTCACATTAACCCTTTTTAGTGCCTCTCTCGGTCTTCTCTCAACAATCATACGAGTTGAGAGAGATTAGGCCCTAATCCACACACGCTGGCCAAGTGCGGGTTAGTGGATGCCATAATCGAATGATTACTTCTTAGTGCCGGTTTTACCGATAATAGCCATTATTAAATTTAATTTGTTAGGCATCTGTGCCCTAATTCATGTAATTTCTTGACGCGCCAAACAAGTTGCGGTGCAGTTGCGATCAAATTTTCGTCTTAGTGCAAAATGGTATTCTTCTAATTGTTTAGTTTTCATATCTAGTCTAAAGCGCTCGCATAATGCGAACTTGACGCGAGCGTATCTGACAGCGGTTGTCAAAATGACGAGAGTACGAAAAGGGTTGTTTTGATCGTAACTTAACTGCAACTAGACTTATTTAATTATGTTAAATAAGTCTAGACTTAAACTAACTTTACGTTAAATTAACTAGACTTATTTAGCCTACTGTTTTGTTTTATATTAGAATTATTTTTGATATTGTCATTCAGTTAGGTCATTTTTATTGTCAATTGTAACTATATGTAAATAAGTAGATGTATATTATATAATACCGTCTTATTTGGAACGACCTCGAGAACTCAATAGGCATCGTCATAAAATATATTTATGCTTTACCAGCAGTCCTCAATCCAGCAACAATATCCTAGGTCTAAAGAATAATTAAGATTGTCATCTTTTTAATTAGCTTCTTGTTATTTGCATTGTTGATGGAACGCAGCCTTAACGTAAGGACGCACGCGCACCATTGCGCCACTGACAACGCCAGTCTGACCATCCAAGTGGACTCAGAATAATGAACGTGATTAGTCTGAGCACGCGGCTTTCATTGACCATTATGTGAGGTGATTTAGAAATCACAAATATTTTCTTTAACTAATGTGACATTGAATGCGTTCTCAATGTCACTATTGTCATAGAATAATATTAGTCTTCTTTATCTATACTATTGTTATTTGAATAAGAATAGAAAGTCCTTGAGATACATTTCTATATTTCATACAGATATACGGGACGGTGTGGCGTGGTTGGCGGGATGCTTGCTTTTCACGCCGCGGGTCTTGGGTTCGATTCTCACCCGAATCAGACATATGTGTGATTAACATGTCTGTTTGTATTTAGTCTGGGTGTAAATATCTAATATCTATATGTAGTATTATATTCTATTTTATATTATTATTATTATTGGAGCTCAAATTGGGCCTTCAGTTATATAGTACCTAACTAAAAGGCTAAAAATGAGCGTTCCGCTTCAGCTATTGAAAAGAGTAATGATGTCTTCAAAACTGGTTGAAGTGCAAGAGACACATTCGAATTAAAAATAAACGACTTAATTTTGTTTTTGCTTAGTGGTTTTTCTAGAATTCTAAAATTAGATATAATACACTGGCTAAAAACAAAATATGTTACGTTCGTATTAATAAACAAAAAACGTTTAATTTTGGGGCAATAAATTATTGTGTGCTATATTTATTTATACCATAGTTCATCTAAGTCGAAATATAATGTTAAAGATTTAAATATGTTTGTGTACTACAAAATCTGTTGTTTAATCGCTAAACACTCGATTACATAATAGTGATTCTGGGCTTTACGTAATATGTTTTTATTGTTACATAATCTATGTTAATTGGATGGTTTATTTTTAACGATCTGCGTCGTTGGTTTAAAAAAAAACATATCAACATGAGGTACCTGTACGATTAAGTAAAAAAAAGTAATTTAAATATGTATGTATTATACTCGTAGTATAATAGTTATATGGTTTTCATGATAGAGGCTATGATTGGTATGTGATCAGATGACTGTGTGTGTTAATGTTACAGAATATTAAATATAATAAAAAATTGGTTGCCTGTAAAGTCGGTATACGGGCGAAAGTTTTACGTGACAACGACTTTGAGTGGTAAAATAATTTTAATATGAATATTCATTCGTATAGTAGGAAGAAGGATGAAATAATAGTAACAATTTAAAACATTTATTTATACAAAGAATTATATTTAAAACATTAATTTATACAAAGAATCTCGCTCTTAGGCGGGCTAACTGTGCTCGAGTGGAAGGGACGCGTGCCTTTCACTTTTTATGTCTGTCTCTCTCGCTCTTAGGCGGGCTAACCATGCCCGAGTGGAAGGGACGCATGCCTCTCACTCGCTCTCATTGTGAGCGCATAACGTGAGCGGAGCGTAACGCAGTTTCTTGAAGTGTCACCCGGCAAACCAATTTATAAGACGTTGTTACGTCAATAATAAATATAATAATAGTATAATAAAAATAACATATTATAATTGTTAAATATAATAATAATATAACGCGGCTCGGTTTATAATTATTAGTATAAGCCGAATCGCACACTACATTTTGTATACCGATAATTGTGCCACCACATACATTATGTTATTCGTAGTCTGCGCAAAAACATCCTTTCAAGCGTTCTAACTAGTTACGAAATTCCATTAAAAATGTTGGGGTAGATCTCTATCTCTTTAGTTTTAGTTAAATCTTTATTGAATGTAAGAAGTCATTCCTAATCGCATGCTGGAAAGTCTCTCTATTATGAATGGAGGAGCTAATGTGTTGTTTTTCAAATGTGGCGTTACTATTGTTGTAAGGCTTGATGCTTGGTGTGCTACTGGGCTTAGTATATTTTATTTTATTACAGGTTATTACGTGTATGAGGCTTGCTATAGTTTTTTTCTAACAATTATTAATAGTTTGATTCAAGTTTGGAAAACTTTAAGCCTTTTGATCCTTGTAACAAGATCATTAACCTACGCTAGCTCTGAATATACTTTGTATGGTAAATATGTCTCGATTTTTGTGGGTCCTTCATTAATCAAAGTCAAATATTATCTCTACCACTAAACATTAGACATGAATACTTTTGATTTGAATGGTACCGTTTCGTACAATCCTGTGTCAAACAATAATGATTTCTTTTTTAAACAGTATAATTATATTGCGGAGTTACTTAAACCCGAATGAACACAAAAAAACAATCTGTTCGTTTTTAAAGTCGGTTTAAAACAAAGTACTGGGTCTGTTGCGGAAGTATCACGTCTTATCGCGACCCCCGGCGTAGGTGTGAGAAGGAACATCCGGGGGACTTCAGTGGGTATCCTAGATGTTAGGGTGAGAAGCCTGGAAATCTGTCACACAGGTCCTGTACCCAGTATAGACTCTAGCTCTCATACAGGTAAACGTGAATCTGAATAAAATCAATGAAAATTAATTAACGAATGAAAATCCATTCATACGTTTCCATAAGAAATTTTCCTCTAGTATCACGTCACTAAGCACAAAGCAGTTATTGTCCTATATATGGACCCTGATATTTCTAGAAACTTAGAATGAAATAAGTACCACTCAAAGTAATCACTATTAGTTGTCTCAGATCTAGTTAAATACTTGAGTTTGCTCCATGTCAATAATTAGCTCGCGAACGTTTCCCGACATTAGGGCCGTTATACATCTAAGTGGTACGGTTTTAGTGGCACAGATTGTGGCGGTGGTATTTATAAAAAAAAGATTCCTAGTGTTGATGGATCCAATGTGTGGACGGATGATTGGTACTTTTTCATGGCAACCCGGCTAATCGAATTCGTATGATATTTGGCATACCTGCATGTAGTTTAACTGTGATACATATAGTTTCGTCGAGTATATTATTACGCGTGCAAGCGAAATTACTCGAAAGCTAGAATGTAATAAAAATCACATTTAGTTATTTATTTGTAATTTGTTAAGACTACATGTACTTAATTTCTTCAGGACGGCTTGTCGTTCAAGAAATAATGCCGGACTATTTACCCGATCTGCTTAAGTGGGTAGAGTACCTTATTTAACATCAATACTTTACCTGCAGTGCGTGTGTACCAGTGTGTTAAATAATATTAAATATACATATACACTTGAGTTCCGGTATCATTTAGTTCCTATGTTTTTAAAGCGATCGTCCTCGCTTCGCTACTGGTGCATAATATTATCCGGTCGTTTCTAGTTAAACTACATGTCTATGTACTCAGTTATAACGTAGCTTTATGGTCAAAGAATTTTCAAAGTCGGTACAGAAGTTTTTTTGAATTCATTTAATACAAATTAGTGTAGATCTAGGTAGATAGTACCAAGTGGTTTAATATATACTACAAACTACTTTTCTTTTATAAATACATACATACTTACATAATATAGATAATTAGTTACACACAGACTCAAGAAAAACAGATCACGCAAATGTATGTCTTGAGTGGGAATCGAACCCACAACCAGCGATGTGAAAAGCAATCATCTTACCGCCGTGCACAAACTCTCAGAAAATAATCTTACACAAATATTTATAAACCCGTATTTTTTATGTTTTTAAGTCTTAGTACAAAAAATGAAGTACGTAACGAAAGATGTTTATTTTCTGTCACTCACGCGTTGCCGTATCAGCTGTGCGCTCGCTAAGGTCACTAACCGCAAATTTTACAACGCGCGCTATCATCTCGATATTACGGATAGTTCGTTCAGAACTTGCTGATTTTGTATCGAATGAACAAATTATAAAAATATATTATCAATTAATGGAAATGTGTTCTTTAACTGATTCAAAACTACTAAAAAAAATTCGCACAGGTTAAAAAGATTTCCTGTATTAAAATTTGTGATAAAAAACGGTTACTACATTACCCGAAGCTGGGGCGGGCAGCTAGTACATAAATATACAGCGTGTTAATAAACAAAGATTGTTCCCTCAAACCCGTCACTCTACATCATTTATATATAAAAAAAACAAAATTCCGAAATAGCGTCAAGAAAAAACATTTTTACTAATAAAATTGTATTGAAATTCACAAACATCCTGTTAAAAATCAAAATATTGGTGCAAGTAGTAGGTACTAGCGTTGTCGATCTTCCAATCTTACTCATTGAAATAAAAGTGCGCAGCTTATAGGATGTTTTATTTTCGTATCCGTTTATTTATAATATTTGATAGATAATTTTTTTATTCTTATTCTTTATTGTACACAAAACACTTACGTACCTATGGAATTTGTATATAGGAAACAAAATTACAAATCTAAGAAGTACCTTTTGACGTTTCACTGTTTTCTATTAAATTAGCTTTAGGTATAGAGGCGTAATTCACACTTTTTTTTATTAGCTTGCCTGTAAAATAATTGAATTATGAAGCTATTTTTATTTTCACTTAACATAAACAATTTTCATACAAAAAATAAAATTCTAAATGTACTACGTTCAGAACTGTCAAACGGTACTTCCTAGATTTGATGGACTGTACACAGGCGACCTTTTCAAATATATGATTTTTTTACCAGCAAACCTTAAATAAGTAGAGAAAACTTGGTGAATGGGTAGAAGTACACAACAAATATGTTTCTATTTGGTGGGAATATTGTTTGTAATGTACTGGTTCTCTAAGGGTACGCCTTTTGTTAATTAACATACTGTATATCCCCAAGTAGTGATGTTTTCAAACATCTTGATGCAGACATTGTTTTATTAATGTCGTAAAAGAACGTATTATGTATTCTTTGTTAGTAGGAATACTTTGTCAAACGGTACCTACCTAGCTAATATAAATAACGCGCAAATTTCTGCACAAAGCAAATGTGTGTCTATTAATTCTTTGTTTGTTTTATCTACAAGTACTTATGAGGTAATAAATCCCACACTGTGAATAATCATCATAAATAGTAACATTAAGACGTAGATATATCAACTTAAATAATTTTAGACATGCTTAGACATAAGCAGCACAGTTCGCGTCGAAATAGTCAAGAGACGACATTATACCAATGCCTATTTTGCGGATGACGTAACCAAATCGACCGGAAGGGTCTTTATTAGATCACCGGACTTTTTTTGTGAACTGTCAGCGGACGGTCGAACCGATCAAGTACTGTGACAACTGCCATAAGGGCTCCCCATAAGCGGTGGGACACTAAACAGGGTTTATGTATTTGGCTCACTGTTACAATTGTCGTAAATTGTTTTTGCTTACATCTAAGTACCTCATTAAATAAAGAAAAGTACCGCATGCACTAAAAGGGTTGAAGTGATGATATTTGGCTAATTTGGCCTTACGAATAAACGAAAAATTAACTTAGAAAAATTACTAACATGGATATGTTTGGTATACCTCTACTTTTATTAATTTGAAGTCATTTCACACTGCATATAAACATTTAGATAACCTCCGTTTTCTCTTCGTTTAGCAGTTAAGGGGATTACATACGATCAGCGTCGTTAATTGTTAAGCCACATCATGAGCTTTCAATTCGGTAGGTTTATACGTCGGATTCGGATAACTCTATCATACTTTATAGTCGATTATGTGACTCAACATTTACCGATTTTGGGCCTCAATAGACTTTTATCTCTAATAGACAAATATCGAAAAATGTTAGCAAACTAATGAAATTCTTATAATATCTTCGACATATATCTATTAGAGATTAATGTTTGAGCACGAGAGTCGGTCTCCTGGTCGTATTAGTACTTTAAGTAGACAGTTATGTTAGCATTAAACTACAAAGTTGAACTACCTCAAAAGTCTGAAGGTTGTCCACACATAAAGTAGCAAAGAATCGCGTCGATTAAGACAAATAAACGCGCAAGAAGTAACACAACACTTAAGATGCGACGCATTATCTGCGGAGGTCAAAAAATATTTGCTTACCGCAACCTCGATGGTTGTGAAACAAGTGTCTAAGAGAAAGTAACTAGCAAAGTATGCCGTCAACGATGACATCAAAAAAATTGTGTTTTTTAATCAATCAGATGCAGCAGCCAATATTTTGGTCTGCATCTAGTCTATAATGGCCTGGCGACTATCCCCAATATACTGGGATAGTTAGAAATGTAAGGAGAAAAAACCAATGTATCTAGATACCTAGTACATAATATATAGTAGTCCTGGGCCTGGGTTTTGAGACAAATTGCATAGCGAAGCGTTAACGAAAGGAACAAAATGTATGGGATTGACGTTCACCTTCGAAATGTCACGTGACAATCGTATGTCAATCTCATACATTTAGTTAGAGTTATCAAAAAATTTAATTATGGTTTGAGTTTTACTTGATTTGATTGATTTTTATTAATTTTTATTACAAAGTTACGTCAGTTTTCGTAATAAATAACATGAGCGATATTTCAAATCACGTACCTAATGCAGATGCTACTCTCACATTTCCCAATTTATATATAGATAATCAGTCATGCATGTCGGTTTTTAAGGAATTTTTTTTTTTCTCCATAACCACTATGTACAAAGTACATTCTTTTATAGCTAAATGCAAACATTTCGCAAGAATTGGCGCGATACGTCTAGTCCAAAGTCCGAATAAAAGTCGTCAACCTACGACTTTAGACTTTAGCCACTCGAACTGGGACAATATTATTATGTACTTTACAACTGCGCATATTTAAATTATCAATTAAATGATTAAATCATAATATTTGCAGGAGTATCTATAGCAAATATTAGAGGTGTGCGTTTGAACTTTGGAATAAGGATCAGTAGGTATTTAAACAAAGATTTGGTTTCGAATTATTATTTATTTTTCATTCGAAAAGTATTATTAGGTATACCTAATACTAGTTCTTGTTGATTTTTGAGAATTGATAAAAGGAAAGTCAGAATCTTCTGCGTTCTCTATGAAAGTATCATAATACGTTAAGGTTATTGAAGGTTAAAAAGTTACATAATTTATACAATAGTTACTGTCGCATTGTTGTGTATGTATAATGTTTAATAAGTAGTACCTACTGGCGAGGAATGTGAATTACAAGTAAATAATGACTTGCATGTTGAATTAATTTTAAAACGATCGCATTAGTTAAAGCACTCTATGGTTTAACTGTCAATATTGGTAGAGTTACATAGATAAACACAAGACCGCATAAATTTACCCTGAGAACCCCCACAAAAAGTAGGTATAAACCTACCAAAATTGGACCGTGTTGTGCAGAAATGTTTCAAGCCACGAGAACACAATATTATAATTGGAGTCTTTAATCAATCAATAAGCCTGGTTTACATTTTCGGATTAATATTTTATTTCAATGTAAATATAACAAAATACAACTCAGCAGTGGCGAAGGGTGGAAGTCTGAAAAAGGGAAGCCGGAGCAAAAAAGTTTTTACTTAGGAAAATAATATCTCTTCACGACCGTCATCGATTGTTCTTACACTGAATGCTATACTTATTTTTGTTGCTATTTAAAACTTTTAGGTGTTACATAATATAATATTATGTACGTGTGATGTTGACCATTTCCTAAAGGGAAGCCGGTGAGAATCGGTTTGTATGGACTCTTCGCCACGGCAACTTAGATAAAATTAAATACTAACTTAAAAACTAGGTATGGCGCCATAGAATTCCTCCGAATCGAGGCCTTGGGGGAATGTGCCCAGAAAGCTGGCAGCAGTGCCACGTCCTACGGCAACCTAATCCTTTGACTACACGTTACGTTGCCTATAACCAATGAATAGTTAACTAATTATCGACTCGATTAATCGATAATCGTCAGAGAATCGATTAGGATATTTGCATGCGCTGGAACGTATTCAATGCATTAAGATATCTAGAATTTGACACATAAATTCACTTATGAATAGAATGACATAGAAATATATTTATCCATCTGTGATATTGCGTTGTGTTCAACATTAGGGACATTATGAATAACCAATTATTGAATCGATTAATCAATAATCGTTCGAGAATCGACTAGGATATTTGGAATGCTTATACCTATTTGATTTCTATTTAGCAGTAGTTTAGCACAATTCGCATGTCAGTCAGCTGATTAAATAAGGAAATTGGTTCACAATCAAGATGTGTGTTTTATCATTTATCGATAACAAGCTGTAGTTTTGCAGCTTCCGTCCACTCCTATGTCGGTTATCATTTAGTATCAGTTATCACACTATCACGCAATATCATTACCCTTCTTTTGCTCAGTAAAAAAACTTGTGAATCTTTTTTTCTAACAGATTTATACAATCAGCTAAGCTAAGTAACTTAAGCGTTTTTCTTATAATCATTGTTTAAAGTTTTGAACCAACGAGAAAATGTAGACAAGCAAATCGGTCAACCACTTAAATAATAGTAGGTAGGGCCAGCTTTCCGCCAGCGGCTTTGTCCTTGTGATCTACATTTTATACGATGCCCAGTTATGGAATAAAAGAAGCCTAGCCTTGCTCAATAAATAGACTATCTAACAGTTCAAATTTTTTTCAAATCAGACCAGTAGTCCCTGAGATTAGCGCGTTCAACGAAAAAATCTCTTCAGCTTTTTAATATTAGTACCTACTTTTAGATAATAATTGGTAAAATATTATTAAAGGTAATTAGTAGATTATCAATAACTATATTGTGTTCGTCTAATGATCTCACATAACAGTCTCATAGAAAAAGAATAGGTTTTTTAGGTAAACAAAAGAATAATGTTTTGAAGATTTATAATTATAATTTTGGCACTTGTAGGTAGTATGTCTTTTTTAACAAAAATAATACATATCTATAATGGAACCAAAAAAGGCAGTATTCAAAGCATGTAATTAATATTACGTAGTTAAAATTTATGTAAAGAACATTAGATGGGTATGGTAAAAGTAATAAAAAAGAATTAACACGCTAAACAGGGATAATTTTCTTTATTTTATTTTACAACTTTGTCAATATAATATTATATAATATTTGTCAATATGATATACATTTACTACTATGTCAAATTATCTGCATAGGTATATGACAAAAATTCAAATTTCAAAGCCATAACAGTGTAAAATCGGTATATTTTCGTTATATCGGTATATTCTCTGAAATCGTGGGAAAAACGGTAGGTTCGAGACCACTGGGACGGACAGGAAAATGGACATAGCGACAAGTTTACTACGGAACCGTAACAAAAGAATGGCGGGTTTTGGAGCTAAATGACGTTTTTGCGGTCGTGTAGATATTTTGATAATTTAAATTCTTGTTAGGTTTTTTACTTTTGAGGTTATTTTCTTTGTTTGATAGTTAATTTATGTATTTTTTTTATAATACTTAAACTAACCTTATTTTATATTATTAATAATTACTACGCTAGTGGGTTCCCTAATGTTGTCAGGAGACTATACATTATTCAGTCATTATAGCCCCTTTTTTATCCTAAAATAGGCCTGCGCTTGACCACAACTTGCCTGGTGTGAAACAATGATGCACTCTACGATGGAACGCGCTTACCCAGTAAATACCGATTCACTCGTGACTTGAAGACCGGCAGATTATAGCTATCGGGAAACATAGATGGAAGCCTATATTCAGTTTGATAAATTTGTGACGTTTTTCATTTTACTGTACCTAGTCTCTGGTGTTGTTGGCAGCTCATTGTCTTGTGATTTCATCCACGTGTTTTCTTTGTTCAATTAATTTATATTAAACAGTTACTTTCATAATAATTTTTATTATCACTTAATTTGACCCTAAGTACTTAGCCTAACGATACATTTTCTTTTCTGTGTCCATATTTATGTTCTTTCAATGTTTGGACGAGCATTGGTTTTGGTACTGTCGGCATAATAATATTTATACGTTTTCACTTCCTTATTAGTTCGGTTTCGACATAACAACAACGCACTTTGATTATAAGGTACAATTATTATTATTACACAGGATTAGTAAGCAAAAGTGCCAGTACGCTGGTCAAGAGTCATAATATACCTAAGTACCTAGTTTGTTACCTTGACGGGCCGGTGGCGTGGTCGGTAAGATACTTGCTTTTCACGCCGCAGGTCGTGGGTTCGATTCTCACCCGAGACAAACATTTGTTTAAATATGTCTGTTTGTCTTGTGTCTGGGTGTAATAATCTATATTTAAGTATATATTTACATAAGAAAAGTATTATAAATAAGTATATTACCAGTTATCTGGTTTCCATAGTACAAGCTCTGCTTAGTTTGGGATCAGATGGCCGTGTGTGTTAATGTCCCACTATATTATTATTATTATTATTATTATTTACATGTCTATGTCAACGAAAGAGCGGGGCCAAGCATTGGTATGCTTATAAGCCCAATCACAAAATGTTACTTTTCTGAGGAAGGACTTAAGGTAGTTTTTATCCAACTGCGCAAAAAGAGGTTAATGGTTTAGCGCGATAACCTACACACGCGCGGGCGGAGCCGCGGTCGGAAAGCTAGTTTATGTATATGTAAAATGAAGTCACTTTCGGTGTCTGATTGCGATAATCTCAAAAACTACGTACCCACTGAACGGATTTTCACGCGGTTTTCTCTAATATACAGAGTGATTCATGAGGTAGGTTTGAGTGTATAATTTGTACCTGTGCGTAGCCCGGGACGTAATTTCTTGACGCGTCGATTACATGCGGGGCAGTTGCAATCGCGTTACAATTAAGTTTACGTCTTAGTGCAAAATGGTATTCTTGTGATAGATTGTCATTAACATACACGCTAAACCGCTCGCAAGACGCGAACTAGACGCGAGCGTATCTGACAGCGGTTGTCAAAGTTACAACAGTACGAAATTTATTTGCGGGCTATTTTAATCGAAACTTTACTGCAACTGCACTGCAACTGAACTTATTTAATTATGTGAATTAGCCCTTGCTAGTTTATACAGGGTGTAACAGCCAATGTTACAGCCTGTATATAAGATGTAGAAAATTCTAACTACATACCACACATGCATAATCATTCATAATCTTTTGAATTACCGAATTCGTTTTTAGGATATTTGAAAATTCAGTAGGTAGGTACCAACTTCACGTTCAATATTGTAGTATATTAATGCCACGGTATTTTTGATAAAGTATGAGGTGACTTTAATGAGGTAGTTAACGTCGACCTCAATAAAGTTCAACCAAACTTGTTTAAGAAAGTATGAGATGATTGCAAGTTGCTAAAATACGGTTGCGATTTGGATTTCTGGAGCGAAGTCTTGTAAAAACTAACCTTATAATCTTGTGCTAGCTAAAAGAGATTTATAATTCGTTAATCTTGACATTTATATTGTAAGAAATTAAGAGATAAAGTCGATTTTGACTTATGGATGTTTATGAATAAGCCGCAACTCTTCACATTTACCTACCTCAGGTAGGCCTAGTAGGTACTATACTTAATCTAATACCTTTAAACTAGCAAATCTTGTAGGTACACACACATATAAATATATTAATCTGAATCGGCTTTATTTTCATGAAAATTAGTGTGCAGGGAGTTTTGGGGGCGATTACTCGATTTAGCTAGGTTACATTGTTAGTATACGTCGTTTTGTTCGTGTTTTGAGGCAATGAAAAACTGCTGCAATATCATTAGAATACAAAGGCAAATTTCGTAACATTTATATTGTTATGAAGCTCAGGCGGGAGATTGGGCGTTCATGAAACCTGTTGGTCCCTGTTCGAATACATACTATCTTTTTTCTTTATTAATTCCTTCTTATTGTGAGACAAACTTTTACTGGGTGCCTGGATACTTTTAATAAAATTTCCAAAACAAATACTATGGTTAAGTCTAGTTTACTTTGGAATTTTACCAACAAACAAACAGCATATGGAAAATACCGGAGCAGAACGATGCCGCGATGTGCGTCACAGATCGTCTGTAACATGTTTTCTATAATGTTTTTAGACCTCAGGTTCAATTAAATGCGCGGAACGGTTAGCCGACCACTTTTGTATAAAAACTTTAGGTAGAAATGAACAATAATAACATATTATACTGGATTACTTTGTTAATCAGTGATGAAACAGGTAACAAAAGTAGTGGTAAAACAGGTCACGGGCTCGATTTTCGGTCGATTTAGCTTGATCTCACGTAATTAAAACGGACGCCCCCTTACCAGTCAGGCTATTTAAGAGAATAAAATGAATAACTAACCTGAACCAGGTGGCGGAAATGTTACTCATAGAATAGCCTCCACAATCGTTTGCATGTTGTTTAATAGTTTTATGTTCGCTAAACTCGCATGCATTATTGCACTATCGATGTAATTATTGTAAATAAAATACCCAATCGTCAGTCATCTTTACAATTCCATTGTTTTACAAAACAAAGTCAAAATATTTGTTTGTTGATTAAAGGTTTAAAGACCTTACGAAGGTACAATATTACCTACGTGGTAGGTTGGAAGGCAATTATGTGTTTTTGGGACGATAACCCACAACCACAAGCCCGTCACTGCTACCCTGTTGTTAGATCCTAACTTACGAGATAGCAGAGGCGGAATAGAAAAAAAGGAATATATTAGAATATTAGACGGACCGGTGGCGTGGTCGGTAAGATACCGAGACAATCATTTGTGTGATGAACATGTCTGTTTGTATCGAGTCTGGGTGTAAATATCTATTATATGTATATATTTATGAAAGAAAAGGAATAGGTTGTTGCTGATTTTATATGTATAGTACATACCAGTTATCAGGTTTCTATCTTCTCATCCCTTTTTAGTGTCCCACTGCTAGGCACAAGTCTTCTCTCAACTATCTTACTAGTTGAGAGAGTTTAGGCCTTAATCCACACACGCTGGCCAAGTGTGGGTTGGTGAATGTCACATGTCCTCGAATGATTAGTTCTTAGACATGCCAATTTCTTCACGATGTTTTCCTTCACCGATATTGAGCAGCGGCGATGAAACAATTCACATAAAGATGTGCAGGGTACGACCGAGAACCTGCGACTTTATATTTCTAAGGCGAGGCCTGTAATGCTGCGCCACCGCTACTCAAATTCGACATAAAAGTCGACATAAAAGACATAAAGGAAGTGATAGTGAATTTGATATCAATGAAACCTGAATGACAGGTCCTCAGTCATTACAAGTCAGCACGCTTCTGAATAGAACTGTTTGAAGTCGCAACATACAAACAACAAGCTAAGTTTCCTCTTGCGACACTAAATTGTCTCGTTGCCGTCTCTATGGCGTGTCAGGTTCAACTATTTAGTACATAATAAAATTATAATATATGCAAAATTCGTCTGTCATGACATCGCGTGCGTGTTATGTCAATTACGTTGATGTTTACAATAAACAGGAAAAATTATAATGGCCTGCATTGTTCTTGATTTGACCAAACAACTCCATTCATAAAGATTCAAAGTGATGACTGTTAAGTGAATTGCAAGGAGTTGCATCACATCAAAATGCCGCGTCAAGGCATGTTCAGTGAATGTAGACAATCCCCAGCACAGTTCAAAGGGTCTCTGAAGTGACCCGGGAAATTTTAGTGCCCAAACAAGGCCCAAAAAGAATAGATTTAGTACAGTCAACACCAAAAATAGATTATCAAAATTGGATTTTTTTTATTTTTACGTATTTTAGATACAATTCGGTTTTTGATTCAGATCATTTGAGCGTTGACTGTAGCCATCGTAATATTTGTTAAGTTGAAATCGCGGGTTCGATTCCCGCCCCGGACAATATTTGTGTAACAACAAAAAATTGTTTCGGTTTTCTGGTTGGTTGAAAGACTACTCTCCGTGCATCGGAGAGCACGTTAAGCGGTCGGTCCCGGTCGCCATTTAACACATCTGTGACAATCGTTACATGTAGTCAAAAGCCAATATAATCTGACACCTGGTCTAACCATCTCGGCTACTGGTTTCATACGGGTTTCGAGGTCTGATGGCAGACGCTCGTATAATTCTGGTAGTTAGCCGCACCAGGTTAGACTGGGAGCCAACCCCAATAGAAATGGGAAAAATCAAGGGGAATGATGATGTGGTATTATCATACATAGTTACTCTCAAAAAGATTATCTAAAAGTAGAACAAAGGTCAATCTGTAAATAAAAAGAGCCATGACCATGACACGATGGACTTTTACATAGTCATTCAAAAGATATCGTCCGCAAACAAATATCAAGAATAATTTAGGGAAAATCATGAAAACACTTTTCCAATTATAGTCACTCCTACTCCGGCTCGTTCCTGGTTCAACATGGCAATGTTGCCAGCTTCTTGGGCACCTTTGCACATGGCTCAATTGGGAGTGGGTTAATTTCATAGTAAGGTTCTTTAAAATTGATGAATGTTTTAATCTATATTGGCATTTAACTACACCGTAGCTTAATTCTTACTAATATTATAAATGCGAATGTAACTCTGTCTGTCTGTTGCGCTTTCATGTCAAAACTAAATACACAGGATAGTTTTTATCCAGCTGCGCAAAATTGGTTAATGGTTTAGCGCGATAACCGACATGCGCGAGGGCTTAGCCGTAGTTCAGCTAGTAGGTGTAAAATAATGTCGTCTTCCGCATTTGTCACTTTATGTTCGCTGTTAAACTGCGCAACAGATTTCAATACGATTTTTCACCATTAATTCAAAAAAATTAATGAAGGTTTATACAAAACATCTCGTTGCAGCTGTAACCGTGCTGAGTTGTTAGTAAATAACTAACCATCTTTACATTAACCTAAAGTTATGCGTTTAAAATTCTAAGGTTTATGTAGAATACATGTACTTAATGTGTAATTTATACGATTGTTGTTCAATTATTTAAATTTTCATGTGACTTTACAATAAGATTATTGAATTTGATGTACCATACCATGACATATTTTAATTGTTGAGCCACTCAGTCATATTAATTTTGGTAATATTATACGTTATTGTGCATGTTGTCAGTTTCAATTCATGCGATTAGTATTACTCTACCAATGTTGGTAGGCTACAAAGTGGCTTATCAGTTAAAATATTTCATTGTACATAGATAGGTACCTAATAAGAAAGAAGAATGTTATAGGTACCTAATGTACCTATGATCTCGAAATAACCTTGACTGGTAGATAATGTCATAATGTTATGTAAGTAACCAACTTCTGTTTAGCAAAATCTTCGCAATAATATTGTAAAACCTTTGATATTAAACAGCGAAAATTAAGTATAGCCTTGCGAATGTGGCGTAGTAGTCAATTGACGTTGTGGTTAGATGTACAGTCACCGTCACATTTGAACCATTAATTACACTGTTCACAGTGACCTCAACAAACCTTTACCTCGCGCTTAAAACCCGTGCGTATTGACAGGAATTATTTTTTTTACAAAAACCAACAGAGTTTTACCGTGTTCGTCATTCAGCTTTAGATTTGGGGCAAATGCTACCTTGAATTAACAGGGCAGACGTCAAAACGTGTAGTTTGCAAAGTTAGGTATGTATTAGCCTTTAAATGAGATTCCTTGTATAACCTGACCAGTAACATAAAAACCTCAAACTATTTTTAAATTGCAACATTACGTAATAGTCACACTCGTATAAATTATCAATAGTAAACAAAGTTTCATTTTTTAAATAGTATTTCTACTGCAGCTCTTTTATTTACAATAAAACATCATTATTACTATACTCTTATTAGCTAAATGCCATTTGAAATTCAGAAAAACACATTTCCGATTCTAAACTGATACAAATTGTATTATTGTTTATTTCGAACAATGTATGTATTATTTTTACAAACATAAATTCACTTAAGCATTTAGGTATACATATATTACTTGTAAGATTGATATAGCACCACCTCTAAACCAACCAAATACTTACAAGTAAAACAAACCACAAAAACTGTAAAACCGTATGCATACTACAAGGAGTACTATTCGGCCATGTTGCCATTAAAATAAATTTGTTCCATTGGCGTAGAAATGGCGTAGTTTTTTTATTTTCCCGGTCAGGCTTACTAATCATATCAACCTGTATGCGTCCATATTATTGTTGTTGACTGTACCTATACGTCGCGAGGCCACTTGCTCAACGTATCTATTGCTTAAGCATCAACACTGCGGCCAATTTTAATTATGTAAGTGTTCCAAGTTAAATAGATATTAAATTGTTTTATGTTTTTGACAGTTATGTATATCACGCCTAAATTGTTTTGAACCTACCGAGGATAACGTGTTGTGTTAAGAATGTTATTATGTATGACTTATGAATCGCATCACTTTTATACATAACTGACAGGACGTTAGTCCTTGATTTCACCTGGTAGTAAGTGATATTATAGAGGAAGGGACAAAAACATAGAAGCTGAAGGCTCTCGACAATATCTGAACTAACTTGTTTCAACATTAAGAGAACAAAGTTTAATAAAGGGTGACGTGAATCCCTTTTGGTGTGTGCGTTTTCTAACAAAAACAGTTTAGATAAAGATGGTACACGTATAGTCAGTAAGGTCAGGAGTATAAGCATTCAGAATCGCCAGAATCCGAAAAAAATAACCTCAGACGAGCCCGGATCAGTTAGACTCTAGAACAATAATTTTAATTTTTACCGCATTAATAACAAAGAATCAAGGAGCATTCTCGAATTTTAGCGGAAGGTTTTTTTTTAGGGTCTGGGAAATTCCTTACGATCCGAGTCAGAGGTACGGCAGTTTAGCAAGTCGCAGTGTAATCCACCAGAGACTTTCCCATTTATGGTTTTACCGATCATGGGTACACGGTTGGGTCGCTTGGTAACGATATGACCTTGGCCTGGTAGGTGGTGACTCGCTGCGAATGAAGCTATCACCGATGAGTACAGACCATTTAGAACTATCTCCGGATTATGTGAAGAGTCACGAGGAAATCCTACAGACGCAAGGTGTATTAATCACGACGTATTACAAAACAACTCTGTATGTAAATCATTGTAACTGGGCATTTGCACTGTACAACAACACATGATACAAGCATAGTCTTATCTCTTTCTACTCATCTCTAAATGATAGAGATAGATAGTGCTTGCAACATGTTTTCTTCTGGATGTTTCGCCAGTGGAAACTAGGGGACAATAATCTGTTTTTTGTAACTTTGGTATTCTAAGCTGTTTTGTACACTTTGTGCTGAGTTGCGGCTGCGGCTTTCGCTGAGTAACTAAATTAACTACAGAACATATTTTATGCGACCTTCCTTCTCTCTCCTACATATTGCTGTGCCCGACAGGGTCCACAATTGATACTAAATTTTTTATACTGAACCCCTTATTTAATTAACATTGTCGAACGCAATAAATTAAATTAAAATTTTATCAATTAATATTGAATTGAATTGAATTGAATTGAGTATACACCGAACAGCCCGGGCGGGGCGCGGCTGCCCCATAGTGCTTACCACCAATTACAACAATTAATAAATTGTCTTATATTTTAATATTGATTACCTACCAATGTATATCTATAATTTAAAAATGAATCGCAAAATGTGTTGGTAAGCGCATAACTCGAGATAGGCTGAACCGATTTCGCTAATTCTTTTTTTAGAATACTCCTTGAAGTACGAGAATGGTTCTTACGTAGAGAAAAATAAAAAAAAACGCCTCCGGAATGGCTTGACCGATTTTTATGAATTAATCTTATAACTATGTTCGGTAGGTCTGAGTGTCAGTCGCAATCTATATTCGGACCCGGTAGAAGGCACTGTTTTACCGGGCAGGACGACGTCTGCGGGGTTCGCTAGTTATGAATACTAAATGATTGATATAGCTACGTCATTACCTTGTAAGTTGTACCGCAAGGTTGTAAATTGTTTGAATTGTAAAACTAATGAGTAATGAATGAATGAAAGATAGTGAAAAGCACGCATTATTTGTAGGCATAGACCTGTGTTTATGCACGACTAGTTTACGCCCACGACTTGGTCCTCATAAATTATTAAAATTAGGTACCAATTATTGAAAACTTATACGCAATAAACACACAAACATCCACAAATCAAATCGAGCAGCGGTCGACCTAACGGCTCAGTGATAAATCCCGGTTAACTAACTAATAATAGCTTCTGTGGCGCAGCGGTACGGGCCACGCCTTTGAAATATAAGGTCGTGGGTTCGAATCCCTGTCGTCCCCACACATTTTTAAGTGAATTGTTTCATCCCCACTGCTCAATATCGCTGAATGAAAACATCGTGAGGAAACCGGCATGTCTAAGAACTAATCATTTGAGGACATGTGACATCCACCAACCCGCACTTGACCAGCGTGTGGCGATTAACCCTATACTCTCTTAACTCGTAAGATAGTTGAGAGAAGAACCGTGCCCAGCAGTGGGACACTAAAAGGGTTGACGTGATTTCGCAAAGATTCACAAATCTACACATCCCACTTCCTACTGAGTATGTATGAATGTGTATCCATCCATACACAGTAGAAAGTGTTATAGGATAGTGGGAAGTGGAATCATGTTCTCTTGGGATACTTTTGGTAGTTTAAGTATTCAGGCAGAAGCTCTGTCTCAAGCGGAAGCTAGTATGAAATGAAATATTTGCTTACCAACAAAATTAAAGTCATCATTTCGTAATAGCGGAAAGAACCACAAAGATTACTATGCCACCTAGCGACCTACATCGTAGATAGAACGAGGTGTCGATTCGGGTCAGTCATAGTAGAGGATCCCAAGTAAGATCTATCTTCACCCGTCTGATTCTGTTTACCAGCTGAATTCTTTTTAACAAATTAGGCACCAATGGGTTGCCGTTAAAAATAATTATTTTTAGTTTAAAGTCAACTTACCTGTTGATATATGACCACCAAGTAAAAAGGAAGTTGTAAATTTTTCATTGTTTCATTTACTTAATGTGACATTAAAATAATAATATGACCAAATTAAAAAATTGTATCTCCCGACGGATATTTTTTTAATAATCATCTCTATTACTTCAGCTATCTAATTAATTAAACACATTAAAATCAGTCCATCCGTTTAAGCGGAACATGACAACAAACTTGTACACAGATTCACGCGTCAAACTTATAACACTCCTCTCTTTTACTTAAAAATACTTTATAACACTAATTATTTATAGCTATTGCGGATTTTTACAACAGGTTTATGTTGCCAAAAATATATCCGATAAAAATAATATTCAACCAGTGGAATCAGATCGGTGAAGATCTTTCATAACTGTGATCCTAGACCATGAATCAAATATGTAGACGCCAGACGGATACACAGACAGTTTTGTTGTGGTTTTGTTTTATAGGCCATCGCATCGTTTCAAAGTTCGGTCTTATCGTAACTAGGTGTAACAGCGTGATTACCACGTGAAATTATTCGGCCTTTGATGTGATTTTAGTTAGCAATAGTTAATTGTAATTAACAAATTATAAAATTAATGCTCATTATTATATGTTCATGGTTAAATTGAGCAGCGGTTCTAGCGCAGCGGTATCGCCCTTGACTAATATAAGTTCGATACCTGACCGTGCCCCTACATCTCGATAGATGTAGGGGCACGATGACATGAGACATCCACTTACACGCATTTGCCTGCATGTGTGGATTAAGACTAAAACTCTCTCAATTATCTTAAGAGTTGAGAGTTTCGGTGGCTCATGCTTTACAGTGGAACATTGGGTTTGATACATTACTCGACTTTTAAATTGGTAATTAAATATTTTTGGCAAATTCCTGTTCGCTATTGTTATGTTTAATGGTGCGGTCACACCGCAGTTACGGTTTTGTTGAGCAACATAACGCAACTTATGCAACGCAATAAAATTAGGTAACGTTCTTTTACATTTGCGACAAGTTGTTGCTCTTTGTTTCTGTGATTTGTTAAATAGATAATAGCATAAATTAACCAAAGTTACAAAAAGTAGCACTTAGTAACTAGCTAATTACACAATATAATGTTAAAAACTGCTTACTAATGTAATTATGTTAGGATAGTTACTAGGTACGCGTCATGTTTCAAACTGTTACGCAACATTAAATAACACGTAAATATAAAAAACAGTCAAGAACTATGTATTTACTCGTGTAAATGTTATCGTATATCGCGTGTCGCTTGGAAACGTTGCTGTACAAGAACTCTGAACTGAAGTGTTAAAATTATAATTAAACCTAGCTTAGAATCACCACACACCACTTCAGCTTTAAAACGAAGAAAGCCGCATCAAAATCGGGCCATCCGTGCAAGCGCTACGAGGCTACAAATTGGTACACAAATATAAACGTCTAATTTATCCCCAGCCCCTTTTTGTAGTTCAATATTTGCGATGATAACCACTAGGGTAAACGAGTTCTTGATTGGAGACTACAAATTGTCAAACGTAGTGTAGGACGCCCTCAGACTTAATGGAGTGACGATCTCAGCAGGGCTTCAAGAACTGTATGAGAAAAGTCGCGGAACGTCAGTGGCGTGCTCCTAAAGCCTGGCCTATGTCAAGCATTGGACTTGAATAGTTTGATGATGATGATGATGATGATGATGATGAAGATGTATGGACGAACTTTAACGTATTTAGAACTTTAACAATGGAAATGTAGGGTGATTATGTTGGTACAAGATTAAATGCAAGCAAAGCAGTGCACTGACCCAGTTACGAGTTCTTGGAAGAGTTTAATTACTAAAATAAATATATGTACATATCTTATCTTTGTCATCATTCAAGAGCTATTTAGTAGATAAGTTGGTTTACTTTAACATAGTGAAGTTTAATCTTCTTTTAATAGAGAGACTACTTAGATATACAGACAAATTATTATTATTAATACTTATATATTTTTATTTAGTATATGTATACTTAAAGATATATAATAGACATTTTAGTCACGTACATAGTATGTAAATAATATACGTATTTAAAATTATTTATTGCGCACTTCTAGCCATTCTACAATGTTTCTTTACCTAGGGTTTGCTGGTAGAAAATTCACATTTGAATTTCTTCTAAGCTCGCCTGTGTACATGTGCTGTTTCCTATTTATTCATTGTTTAAGTAAGTGTTTTGTGTACAATAAAGAATAAGAATAAGCACCGCCTGTCACAGGGAGGTCAACAAGAATGGGATGATGATGACGGCGGCGCGGCGTGGCGGCGGCTATGACTGCTCTGATATGACGACAACAAAGCGACAAATATTGAATAAAATGACTACCACACCATAGTGCCCTGTTGCTAGAGGCGCAGTAACTTGATTCCATACAAAAAGTATCATTTACTACACTTGGCAACAAGGATAGTAAATTCAAAATATGGACATTGATCACCGCAAGCCCTACGCGTTATCTTGATTACGAAAAGAAAATAATTTTCTTATAATTTCGCGACGTCCTAGTGACGGTGGTGGACAAATGGCCTTATACGCCCGAAGCAAGAGTCATTTACTTTCTTACGTCGGAGATTTTCAAATAAGATTTAGAGCATTTTTTTTTTAAATCCCACTTTACATAACATTAACTTCAATAGTTACTGAATATATAAGGTGGCTGGTAATTAGTGTAAAATACTTTACCCTGGTAAAGTCGAGCATCACATCGATACGTGCTCATGATTATCTAAAAGTTGCCCCAAAAACTATTTAATTGAGAAAGATTTCTGTAAAGTAAAGTAACGTATTTGTCATTAATAACCAATCACCCTATACGTATAAATATTATTTCGTGAAATAAAAATGGTATTCAATGAAAACTTTTAGACTAGGAAATATTACACACAATTTTTTAACTATATCATTGCTTAACATCAGGCAAGTTGTAGACAAGCGCAAGCCTATTTCAGAATAAATAAAAAATTATGTTCCTCTAAGCGTACCGGTATGTATATTAAGTGCCAATACATTCTAACATCTCGTGATAATCAAAGAGTTCGTGTCGTGTCGTCTTTCTTAGTAATCATTTCAAGGGTAAAACAATTTTCTGTCTTTCTGGAGGCCAATTTTTTACCTATTTATGTGGTCATAACTTGTTTAAGTGGCTAATTTTTAGAAGTGGTCAAGTCAAGGATACTCAGTACTTCGTCATGCATTACTACTAAGGGCTCAATGCAAAAGGTGACATACTCATACAATATGTCCAAAGACTGTATATACATATTTAAATTAAAACTGAAGTCTACTGTTCAGTACAGTCTTCTGTACTGTAAAACTGAAGTTTGCTGTTGCATTTGATAAATATGCGAAGTCTGCTGGTTGATCACGCGGCCGCTGTACGCTGACGGTTGGGGCCGGACGCGCGACAAGGCGGTTGGGGCCGGGTAGCTTTCATGAGCTGTGTCCTTTATTATCACTAAATAGAAGTTTTCCGATGACTATACTCTTTGAACGTTTTGACCACTGCTGGGAAAGGGTATCCTCTCAACTATCTTACGAGTTGAGAGAGTTTAGGCCTTAATCCACTCACAATGGCCAAGTGCAGGTTACTGGATATCACATGTCCTTCGATGATTAGTTCTTAGAAATGACGGTTCCCTCACGATGTTTTTCTTCACTGTTATTGAGCAGCGGCGATGAAACAATTCACACAAAGATGTGTAAGCACGACCAGGATTCGAACCCGCGACCTTATTTTTCTAAGGCGAGGCCCGTACCGCTGCGCCACCGCTGCTTAAAGTAGGTACCTACCTAGTAATAATCAATAATCAGGATCAGATTAGGGCCAGTTGATGTTATATACAATATAAGCAGTCCACGTCTAGCGCCTGTGTGATCTTTAGTTCTTTCCAGACTTCTTCTTTTAGATTCTTGTTTTATCTTTTACCAAATTTCCAACGCCCTCAAGATGTCTTGCCCTCTGCAATTGCCTAATTTGTTTATGGGTAGTCCGGCACTGTCACGGATCTGTGGGTAACCGTCTAACTTTAACTATACCAAGAAAACATTTTAAAACAGTTTTATTTGTCGTACATTTCTTACATACATACATACATTTCATTTCATATTTGACGGGCCGGTGGCGTGGTTGGTAAGATACTTGCTTTTCACACCGCAGGTCGTGGGTTCGATTCCCACCCAAGTCAGACATGTGTAATGAATACGTCTGTTTGTCTAGAGTTTGGGTGTAATTATCTATATTTAAGTAGGTATTTACAAAAGAAAAGTATTATATGTAGTATATTACCAGTTAGCTGGTTTCCATAGTGCAAGCTCTTTCAAATCAAATCAAAGTTTATTTTGTAAACATAGGTAAGTACCTACAATAGCAGACGATCATTCATAATAAATGTTTCAATATCTCTATGTTTTGCCTATAGGTAACGGGCGTACAAAATTAAATTACAAATTGAATAAATTAAATTACAAATAAATTAAATCAAATTACAAAATTAATATGTCAAAAAGAATTAATAAGATACTAAAATTATGAATTGTCAGTAAATACCTAAGTCGCGACTCGGTCATCTTTGTCATTTAATAACTCAGTAATGGAATAATAGCACTTATCTATAAAAAATTTATACAATGACTTTTTGCAAGACTGAAGTTCTTCCTTCATTTTAATTGAAACTGGGATTTTATTATATATTGCTCTGCTTAGTTTGGGATCAGATGGCCGTGTGTGTTAATGTCCCACTATATTATTATTATTATAATTATACATTGTGACATATCTAATTATAAAACTATCTCCAAAATAACCCAACTACTATAACCCGTAAATAATGCAAAAGATTATTATTAGCAGCTAGAATTGCATATATATTTCAAAAACCTTGAACAGCTAGTTGCATGTTACGTTAGCATCTCTATACAATACAGGGTGACTGTTAATAAGTGTAAAATACTTTAACTACGTGGTAGTGCATATAATTATTAACATAAGTTATCCAACAAAGCCTTATTTTTAAAGATTTATTTATTAAAGTGCCTTTACCCAAAGGTGTGGAATGTCTGGAATTTAATCCATATATACGGCATCATTTTTCATTGTTTTATGTATTAAAAACTTTCAAATTATTATTAGTCACTTTGCTAAATCTCGTTTTGACTTACAATTTCTTTGAAGGCCGAGGTGAAAATTACCCACTTTTTGCAGGCCATGTTTAAGTCCCATACGTAATAGGGGCGAGCCTATTGCCTCTCAGTTTTTAAGCCAACACCACTGGACCGCCGAGGCAGTTTTTATTAAATTCGTTAATATTGAGCCAAACAGTAGATATGGCGATCGTCATCAAGGCGGTGCTAGACGCACGACACGCCCCGCCTCGTCCTACTCTACACTCCATTTTCATCGTAGTCTCTATTGGTAGGCTCGATATAAAATAGCGAATTTAATTTAAAAATCGTAGCTCCAATAAGGTTTCATTGGGAAAGTTGTTTGTAATCACTAACACGTGGTAAGAGATTTTACACTAGTTACCAGTCACCCTATATAATTTATAGTAGCATGGTCCACTGAATACTACGAGTTTCTTCCCTCTTACATCTCTGTTACAACATAATGTTGTATAACACGACCATTTACATTGTTATTATTAATATGATCTACTTCATCAACCTTGAATGTTGGTAATTATCTAAATTAGGAACTTGAGTGGAAATGATAATGCTTTGATAAATAATTCGGTGCATATCAGTGCTGTTATTTTTATCATTCGTTTATTATAGCCTTACGTTTCTCAACCATTGCAAACCTCATTATTTATAACTAGCTGTCAGCCCAATTTTCGCAGAATAAAAAATGACTTAAAATTTGAAATCCAAGATGGCGGATGACATTTTGCAAAAATATTACTAGTTGTTGTTTTTAGGATTAACGACATTACGAAGATAATATTTATTTTTTGTTATTTTCATGGTGAAAGTAATTTTTTAATCATAACGATAGGTTTTGTTGAGAAAAAAATAAACTAATAAAAAAAGAACCGCCGCCTTCAAAAAGTTAATCACAATAATATTCATCTATTTAATTAATTGAAAGCAAAGTTAAAATCCTCCACCCTAAGGGCTAAAGAGTGGTGGGCGAGTGCCTGCTCTGTGGTATAGACTTATAATACAGGGTGGAAAGGACAGTCCTTCACAAACTGTAAGGGTGCATTCGGCTCCTTATTAATTTTTTTTTACAACCTAAATGGTTTTTGTTTTGTAAAATAACATTTTCTTTTTTAAGTTGTTTTTATTTCACATTAAAAGAAGTAATTGTCAATTAAAATAACAATAAAATAACAAAAAAAAAATCAAATTGAGTGCTGCGTCTGTATGCAGCAACACTACTTGAATGAAAGACAGCTAAAGTAAATTATCTATCAAAGCATTAGTTTATTCATAAACTAAAGTATAACTTAAATAACGTGGCGTGAACGCGCTTGGTGATAAACTAACCCCACAGTGGGAAGGTTGGCTGTTCGCTTTTAAGGTTTCCTTAACGATAAATTCTGTACAAGTTAGTAAAACAAAGCACAATTATTGGAGCCTCATAACGTCCCTGATCTAAAATCATATATCGATCCTGTCAATATAATGTACGGATTTCACGCTATCACTATGTGGAAGGCGGTCCCTCCCTCCCGATATAACTTCGTAAAGACCAATCGTGTGATGGAAAAGAACTTTATACATTTAAGAGAACTTTTTTTGTATTTGTATTTTGTTTATAATCAAATTTATTCTTGTTAAATCGTCTTTTAACGTGAACATCCTTTGAAATCGGTTATTATGTGATAATTAGCATACGATTTTGTTATTTCGTCTTAGGTGGAAACCTCGTAAGCCAGATGGAGTTTTGACCCAACAAACTCATAGGTTATGCCTTTCGCATTAAAGTTTAGGCACATATAAAATAACTTGTAATTTTATCGCTGATTTAATGAAGGCGATTAGATTGTGGTTCTGATTTCTACTCACGTGGATTTCCACGCAGTGTAATTTTAGGTGTTCTTTAACCTCTATAACTGGCCATTTATTTAACTGGTTGTAGTAATATTTACATAATAAACGTTGTATTTACTAAAAAAAAGTTACTTTTAATAATTTCCCTTATTGATCCTAGTACTTTGAGGTTAGAACTTTGGCAGCAGCTTAGCTTGGAGTAAGAACTTAGGTATGTCTAACGTCCCGCCTAGAAAGAAATTTTACTTACATTCTCAAATCACTCAAACTAAGCGAATGTTTGTATGAAAGGACGTTTGTAAGTGTGAAAGTTTGTTACTCTTTTACGCAAAAACTTCTGGACGGGTTTGGATGAAATTTGGCACAGAGATAGATTGTAGTTTAGAATAGCACGTAGCTACTTTTTATCCTTATACCACGCGGGCGAAGTCGCAAGAGGAAGCTATTTTTAAATAAAGGGACCCGCGTCAAAATTGGTCCTATAGCCCCCCCGATTCCCTAAAACTAGTGACCGGCAACGTCCTGAGCCAAGGTTCGTCCCCACATGGGGAGCCTTCATGGCAGTTGTCACAGTACTTGATCGGTTCGACCGTCCTCGGACGGCTCACCGAAAAAGTCCGGTGAACCAATAGAGGCCCTTTCGGCTAATTAGGTTAGGTCATTAACAAAAAAAAATTAGTCCATTCGTTTGAGAGCGTAACGATGCTACAGACTTATAGATAGCACAGGTGTCAGCTTACTATCTGTTATGACCTAAAACTTGCACATTAAACTCGATAATCAATAAGTATCTATATGATTGTTCTATAAATTATTTCAACCGCTTATAAACCCAATATCAATTCCGACCACAATGCGTCGCGCGCTTTCTCCAAAGAAGCCATAAGAGCCAATCAATCACTCCGTTCTGAATGAATGAGCAAGTGTTAGTAGATCTCGCTCGTCATATTGGCAGTCGCTACTCTCGCGCCACCTACGTCATCCAATGTTGCCAACACAGGTAAACCTATAAGACATCTTTTTTGTCAGGGGATAGAAGAATATGAAAGATTATATATTCGCCCCTATAACGTATATGACCTAATAGGTGTCCTAATCATGTTCACCTCTAAACTACAATTATTGCTTTCTAGAAAGTATGAGTGAGTACTTACTTGCGAAATTGAGACTCAGTTGCACCCACCATGTAAGACCTACATACGATTACAATAAAAATATAACTGATTACACCGACACGGTTGAAATCACACCACTAAAACGCACTTATTATGAATACTATTATGCAATTCTGTGTAACCAATTTATGTATGCGCTTCTCCTTAGCATGGGTGCAATAAGATACAACCTATGAGTATGGAATTATTTACATTACCAAGCACTAATAGTTAATGGTAAATACATTTAGACCATTGAAATAAAACTACTTTTCAACGGATTTTATCGCGGTTCATTTTAGATTTTAGATCCCAAAAATATTAAACGTCAACGTAATTGACGTCAATTACGTTGATGTTTAATATTCTTGGACGTCAAATACCCCAGTCCACCCATTAACATGAAGTCTGAAAAGACTTTGAAACGTCGGGATCTAAAATCTAAAATAAGCCGCGATAAAATCCGTTAAAAAGTAGTTTTATTTCAATGTGTGATATTCGCGTAAATCTAAGACGACATCCTTACTAATATTATAAATTCGAAAGTAACTCTGTCTGTCTGTCTGTGTTGCTTTCACGCCTAAACTACTGAACCGATTTGGATGAAATTGGGTATGGAGGTAGTTTGAGACCCGAGAAAGGACATAGGATAGTTTTTATCCGACTGCGCAAAAAGAAGGTAATGTATTGGCGCGATAACCGGCATACACGCGGGCGAAGTCGCTGTCGGAAAGGTAGTATTATTATAAACCTTTCGGCTTTTCGTGGTTTTGGCCGTGGCTAGTCACCATCTACCTTTGGTGGGATAAAATTTTCTGGAAAATGTAATGATACAGCATGAAAATCAAAAAATATATTTTTTAGTCCATCGCAAACATCAACATACATTCATACGCGGCTTTGAGTTTCTAAGAGACGCGGTGAAGGACTTTGTTGTATAATATGTAGTACGTACGCGTACATATAGATTTAAACATTTTCATAACCTTTATTTTTAATGCGTCATTTGCCAAGGTTCATTTTATTATTATGTACCTATTCTGGTGGGTGTGGTGTCGGAAGTAATGTGGAAGAACCTCTAAATCTTAAACCAAATATTGTATAAGACCACATAACGTAGAACCCACTATTTACCAGAAATATGGAGTTAAATTAATGGCGTGTTTGATGGAAAAAAAAAAACTACCTACTTATTACTTACACCTTTTTCTAAGGTAATTAGTGCGGTCAGAACAGAACCGCTAAGGTTCATCGCATCAATGAAGGTTGAAATATTGTTTCTTTTGCTTGTTTTTTTGTCTAAACATTAGGTTAACAACCCGACAAAGTGGTTTATCCGTTTTTGAACGTTTCCGTAGGTTTGGACAAGAGGTGAGTGCAATATTTATACTAAATACATCTTATTTATTATCCTTCGTATACGTGTTACCAATTTATAAGTACATTTTCGATTTCGGTAGTAGGTTTAGAAAGTAAATTAAAAACAAACAAACATTAATACATTAGTGTAGAATAATGTACTTAAAGATATCAGTGTCACTGCTATCAGTACATATTTATATTATTATGTCAATTAAGTAAGTAGATATGAATAAATTAATCGGCCTTGAACTACCCAACGGATATTATTAAATTCCTAATACATTGGCTGTTATGCAGTCTTTACAAAATCACAGCTATTTATAACAGGTTTTATATATCTGACTAAGCCATTTTTTCGTAATCAAAGAATGTAATTTAATTGCATAATTTGACGGACAAAGTCTATTAATGAGTATATGTAGCATATGCAGCAAATATAACGGTATTAGATGTTTTTGTATTAATTAGTATTTTATATTAACTCTGCATATACCTATTGTTCTTGTAAATCTTAAATCTATATATATATACTAGCTGCCCCAGCGAACTTCGTACCGCGCAAAATTGTGAATCTAAACCATTCCCAGATCCCCTTGAACACACACAAAAAATTTCATCAAAATCGGTCCAGTCGTTTAGGAGGAGTTCAGTCACATATACACGCACACAAGAAATATATATATATTAAGATAAAAATCAATTGCTGTTCGTTAGTCTCGCTAAAACTCGAGAACGGCTTAACGGATTTATCTTATCTTTGTCTTGTAATGTTCCTGGAGGTCTAGGGAGGGTTTAAAAGGTGAGAAAAATTCAGATGGTTGCCGGGAAAAGCCTAACAGCCCTTTTCTCTTTACCATACAAACGTTTTGATTGAGTGTAAAGAAAGCAAGCCAAGAGTGTGATAAAATATATGATGATTGATTACTATATCTATCCGTGCGAAGTCGGGGCGGGCCACTAGTGTGAAATATTACACACCACAATACAACGTACACCAGCTAAGATTAGAACGCATCCAAAAAAGATTCTTAAAACACCTCGCTTTTTCTTATAAACTATATAAACAACTACCTTCGTACAGAGACAAATTACTACACTTTAAAATGGATAGTTTACTCTTACGTAGAAAACTACATGACATGACGTTCTTATATAAAATATTAAGAAATGGGTTCGACTGTCCATCCCTCTTAAAATGCTTCAGTTTCCGTGTTCCCAGACAGACTCCCAGACAGGCATTAATCGGAGCCGGATTGTTGCACCAGCCTCCTGCCAGAACCAATCTAAAGCAGATCTCCGCTGTACACAGGCTATCCAAGACTTATAACAGCCTTGGCAGCGAACTAGATATTTTTGCCGATAGCCTACCTATCTTCAGGAAAAAAGTTCTGAGTTTGTTGAGAGCTAAAGATACACGTTAGACATACATTATACATATATTTTTCTTTTTATTTTTATTATATTGATATTTGTTTCCATTTCTGGTTTCCCCATTTAAATAATTTTGTTTTGTTATTTTTATAATAAGTCAAGTGTTACCCTTTTTTTCATTTTAAGTAATCATACGCATGCTGTGGCACCTTAAAATGTTATGCATTTAATTATAATGTTAGTGCTAGTTAATTTAGATTAAAAAAAAAATGTAATAACTACTGGTTGTCCAAATAAATAAATAAATAAATATATATGTAGGAACATCGCTTCAGCCCATTTTAAAAACCTACTGCTGTGCACGGCTCTTCTTACAACTATCATACGAGTTGAGAGAGTTAAGGACTTACTCCACACAGGTCATGCTGGCCAAGTGCGGGTTGGTGAATGTCACATGTCCTTGAATGGTGTCTTAGCTGTAATGTTGCTGGCAGCATTGCATTTTTATTTTTGCCGTGGCATGCCACTGCAAAGTTTATTCTTTAACCATGATTCAGGCCAGCTCCTTGGTCGAGTCTATTGCCGTTCTTCACTTCAACCCATTTTAGTGTCCCACTGCTGGGCACAAGTCTTCTCTCAACTATCTTATGTGTTGAGAGAGTTTAGGCCTTAATCACACACGCTGGCCAAGTGCGGATTGGTGGATGTCACATGTCCTCGAATGATTAGTTCTTAGACATACCGCTTTCCTCACGATGTTTTCCTTCACCGATATTCAGCAGCGGCGATGAAACAATTAGCACAAAGATGTGTAAGTACGACTGGGAATCGACCCCGCGACCTAGTTGTTCTAAGGCCAGGCCCGTACCACTGCGCTACCGCTGCTCTTTACTTATTGCCGTTCTTCGTACCTACTTAATTCCTAACTTCGAGCTGTGTTTTTTATAAGTATATTAGAAATGACTTTTGGCTTGAACCAGTGACCGTGGTTTACAAAAATTAATTTCTTACTTATTTAAAGTGCCTGCTGACTCTTCAAAACTTGTTGTAAATACTAATTTAGTCTATTTTTTTGAGATGAAGAAAGGAAAGAAAAAGAACAGAAAGAAAAATCATTTAGGTATTTGACATAAACAGTACACACAAACAAATAAAAAATAACAAAAAACAAGTACATTTACATTTAAAGGCCATTTACACGAGGACAATAAATAGTAGAGACAGGACAGTAAAACAGGACAGCAAGCCACTTAGAGGACCATCCGATGCAGTGGATTATCCTTAATTACACAATACTTTTTCAGTGACCTGCAGTCCTGTCTCGGCTATTGTCTTCGTGTAAATGGCGCATTAGTCTTTCTTGGTTAACTTAGAGTATACTTAGTTATATTTTTACGTTTATCTACTGCCTTTGCTTAAAAGAAAATGCCACAAATATAACCTAATCTTCCTCAATAATTTCTAACAATCGCGTAGATTGGCATCAGCTATTGTTATCAGTCATGGCCATGAATTTTCGTCATGCGACCATCTTTGTCAGTTAATTACAATGAATGCTGGCCATGGCCGAATACTTCCGCGCTTTAAATCAGCAGAATATTGCAATGTCTCCAATAATATTAGAATTTGTATACATAATTATTAATTAGAAAGAAGGTTTGAACCTCTTCCTTTCTTGTTTGATCTTTTGGCAACCTTGGCGCCTGGCGTCACACTGTAGGATTAAGGACATTGCTCAAAATCAGTGTTGTGGGTCGCCTCTAGTAGTCACTCATAGCGTTTACTGAGCAATGTCCATGTTTGACATAGATGGGTCACACTTACTCTTGCTTTCAATATATTTTTTTTAACAGTTTCCAATTTTATGTTTTTTTTCTCTTTCTATGTGTTTTTTTTATCATTTGATTTTGTGTGTCCTGTCTTTGTCAAATAAATGTTTTTCTTTCTTCTTTCTTTCTTGTAGTAGTAACAACTCTTTAGGCGTTTATTTTTTCTACTATATAAAATAAGTCGGGTTTTCCTTCCTGACGATATAACTCCAGAACGCACAAACCGATTTCCACGGTTTTGCATTCGTTGGAAAGGTCTTGGGCTCCGTGAGGTTTATAGCAAAGAAAATTCAGGAAAAATTTCAACATAAAAGCGGGAAAATGTTACATAAAACGAACCCATCTGGTGGCGAAACGGAGTTCGCCGGGTTTGCTAGTTGTCCTATAAATGGGTAAAGGTCTTAAGAAAGTTATAGAGCGCAACCTTAATCTATTCTTCATTGTGACTGATTGTGATTTGAGAAGATACAAATATCCCAACAGTGTCTTGCATAGTGTGATCCTAAGCGAATTCGACTATGATTTAAAATGGAAAATATGGGTTTTTTAAGAGGCTTTTCATTCTAGTACACGTTTGCTAGAGAATCTTGGATTACATTAAGATGTTTTTTTTTTATGAAATGAGAAGCAAAAATGTTTTTGTTGTGTTTACAGCAACTTAACACCGTTACAATTTGTAACGGTGTTAAAAAGGTTAAGGTTTGAATACGTTGCAGTAAATAATCGTTCATCGAAGCCTAAACGGTAGTCCACTATAACTTGTATCTAGCGGACGAAGATGCGGGCGGGAACTTGTAAAACTAAAATCTGTGAATACCTACTTAAAACGTATTGAGGGCAAGAACCATCAACAAAGATCAAATGTCACATGACGAGAGTAATCAGTAAGGAATATTACTAATATTTGAATGATGCAACGCGTGATTCGTTTTACAAGAGATTTTTCCATTGTTTCATTTGTTCGTTCAATTTAATTATGTAGCTATTGTAAGCTATTGTTTATTAGCTCGGCTATGCTATTTACTATGTGAATGTGGCTTGCTTGGCTTCAATCAACAATGGAGAGAGATGCAATGAACTCATCGCAAATTGATTTTAAAATTTCCTTGTTTCTTCATTTTATATGATGACATCTTTTTATATTTTGCACTATCGACACGTATTATAAATGTTAAATTGTATAGATTATGTCAGGGACACTAATGACCTACTCATATTTGCACCCCGCTTACGATAGAATATGTTGAGACCTTTGCAGGCTTTTTTTCGTAACTGAGTTCTTTAAATTGTCGAAATCAGTATCTTTTACTGATTTACATAGTCGCCAATAACAGGTGATCCAGCATTCAAGTGCCAAGCTAGACATTTACCATTTATCCAAAGTACTTGTATTGTACTACGTTATGAATAAACAAATGTAAAACAAAAGTTTTGTTAATTATTATTGTAACTTCCCTCTTTAACTAAAATTTCATCGACGATGGAGTATGAAATTTGTATGAATAAGTAGTATTTTAATATAATATCCATTAGAAATACATTAAAATTAATAAAAAAATATATCACACATTTTGTTATCTGCCTTATATAACCGACTAGGTTTATTTAATCTGCTTAACAATTAATTAATTTAACTTTATCTTATACTTTGCATCGGTAACACGTGATATAAACAACCAATCTTCGTCATGTACCCTTAGTAAATCATTAAAAATCGTATGAAAATCCATTCAGACGAAATAAACATATTTATACCTACATTACATATAGAACAGACAGCCAGACGGGGCGGGTAATTTTGTTTTATGTAGTGATTATGATAACAATATGTTGCAAAAAATGCGTAGCAATGTAATCAGTGATTGTTAATAATTTTATTGTTTGATTCGAATACAAATTTACTTCCGCGTTCTTAAAACATTTTTTTTGATAATTATGAAGTAGGTAGATAGTTGGGTCTGTCACATCTTATCTTAAACACAAGTGTTTATAATAATATCTAAGTAATTAAAATTACTTTTTCACACCGCCGAACTGAAGTTCAGAATTCTTACGGCGGTGTGAAAAAGTCACTTACTTCAGTAAGAAGTCAATTTTTTTAGTTTATTTAAGTATTTTTTTCTAGAGTTTCCTTGCACAAATTTTCAAAACGATATTTTTTTTAAAACTATCTTAAAAAAACATCGAAGAAAAAAATTAATAATGTACAAATAAATATCCTACAAATCTTTGTTTTCGTCCTAATATCGATATAGCACTGACTTCAATAAACAAATGTAAATGTCATATTTCAGATTTTAAAAGGTGGTTTGTTCTTTTTTCTTTTAAATTTGATTTCACGAATTTTGACAAGTAAAACTTTGTTCATACTGACAAATTTTAATTACTCCTGTTAGTATCTTGTTAATCTGTACCTATTATTTTCTCTCCTAAATCGTTAAATCGATCTTGAGGTTTGTGCTGAATTAATTGAAACTGGAAAGGTTATAGAATAGTTTTTATCCTACTACACAAAAATAAAGTAATGATTTTGAATCATAATAAGCTGCATACCAGTAGGCTAATTCACGTAATTTCTTGACGCGCCGATCAAGTTGCGGTGCAGTTTCAATTAGGTTCACGTATTTGTGTAAAATGGTATTCTTGCAATTATCATATTTATATTATGAACGTCAAAGCGTATCTGACAGCGGTTGTCAAAATTACGAGAGTACGAAAAGGGCTGTTTTGATCGAAACTTAATTGCAACTGCACCGCAACTGAACTTATATAATTACGTGAATTGACCTACAGGTACGCTGGTACTACGAGTTTGTAAGTTAAAAAATAGAGGTTGTCTTTCAAGTCTCATCTTAAAATATGCGTTATCTAATTCTGCGATATAATTTATACGTATTTTAAAATACTGCGCAGTTTTATTTAATAGTATGTAATTTAATGAATAAATATTTTAACCGTAATATGTCGCAGGATGATTTGAAAATTAGAATTTTTACAAAAACCCCCAGGAATTTTGGTAAAACACGGTTAGTTAAACATAGGTAAAAACATTTCTTAATCTAACTGGAAAAAATAGAGATTTTACAATAACACAAATCGCTCTAGTAATTTTGTGAAGCTTGTGAAATAAGAACGCTGATTGGCCGGTCAGAGTGCCCAAAACGGGAACTCCTCGGGATTAATTGAAATTTGAAATATAAGTCATTCGAGCACATTGTTTTGTTATGTTTGTGTTTTAGAAACGACTCAACCCGATTAGAGCGACTCATGTTTTTGACTTATTAAATAAATAAATAAATAAATATTTCTAAGGTTTTTGCGAAAATTCAAATTATTAAATCATTCTCCGACATATACGTAACTTATGTATAAATTTCTCATCATTGTTCTTTTACAATAGGTAGGTACTTGACGGCTCTTCAAAGCAAAGTTTAATTTATTTTCTTGAAGTGTAGTCAAACATTAAAATATATTGTAGGTACCTACATAAAACCATAATTAAACTAAATTATAACTTAAAAACTTGACAGGGCGCCATTGCAGTCCTTCACATCGAAAATTCGTAGGATTGCCACGCTGTATGCAATTATTATCTTTGGCCGAGATAACTATAACATTAGATACCGTGCTCACAAGTCTAAACTCTTCAGAAAAACAATAGCATTCTTCAACATCTTTTGAAATGACATAAAAGTTATATAAATATTTTTTTTTGAAAAGTCGTGTTTTTTAAACATTGAGTACAGCCGGTTCAAAACTATACATGTATATACATTTATATGTATTATGTAGGTTATAATTAATAAAAGTTATATAAATCGGATCAGGATATAAATCAGGAGCAGCGGTGTCGCAGCGGTACGGGCCTCGCCTTAGAAAAATAAGGTCGTGGGTTCGAATCCTGGTCGTGCCCACAAATCTTTGTGTGAATTGTTTTATGTCCGCTGCTCAATATCGGTGAAGCAAAACATCGTGAGGAAACCCGCATGTCTAGGAAACTAATCATTTAAGGACATGTGACATCCACCAACCCGCACTTGGCCAGCGTGTGTGGATTAAGGCCTTAACTCTCTCAACTCATAAGATAGTTGTGAGAAGACCCGTGCCCAGCAATGGGACACTAAAAAGGGTTGAAGTGATATAAATCGTTTTTTCGCGTTTAGTGTGCATAACTTGCATAGGATAATTAACATTAGGCAGATTTATGTACTTACACTGATTTCATATAGCGAAAGAATAAAGTGGATATGCCTCTAACTCCGAAATTAATTTTAAAGAGCAGAAAAAGTCCCGTGATTTATTACATAAGAAAGTTATTAACGTTACGCGCTACGTTATCTAACTTATATCAACGACTTCAGATGTCCGAAGTTGCAAAATTCGAATGCGTATTTAATTATTTTTCATTAAAAATGTAGGGATTATCAATACTAATATCAACATTTCGATGTACATAAATAACTTTACCTAATTCGTACCTCTGATAATTTTGCACGGTATTGGTATCAAAATTTAAGCCTCGATTCAAAAAGAAAAATGTGAACATTCGCGTCAGTTTGAGACGGTAAAGCTAGCGAGTGATTTGCGTATCGCGTCCGCCGTGGTTATCTCTTCAATTAAATATTTGACCTAAGATTAGAATGTCTCGAAACACTCCACTCACACGCAATACTTCATTTAAGTTTTTTGTTGATACAATACCTACCCAAGCAACATGTCATGTCTAGTTCAAATGTCAGATGTCGTATTATAGTTATACAAACCAATAATTCCACAGCAACACGACATCACCACGTGCGCACTCACGCGCATGCACACCGGTTGTGGCGTGAACTACTCTGAACTAGTGAACTATGAGTAATGATTACAATAATCATTTATTGTATCGAACCCATTAGATAAAACTATTATCAATTACATTTAAAAAAAAAAACAGAAAATGTACACTGGGACTATTATTAGAAGAAAATATACAAAGCATTATTAAAACACCAAGTCAACATCTTGTAAGTAGATTCTATAATAAAAACATCACTAAATAAAAAAAAATGATGTGGTGTCGTGGGACACCAGTTAAGAACGAAGTTCCTTCGGCTAATAAAGAAAGAGGAAGAAAGAGAAAGGTATTATACACTACTCGCTTGTGTATGCGACTGTCGCGCCTGCGCACGTCTCATTTAACGGTTTTATTCCACGCACTTTTTTCCACGGATTTTTTCTTACGGTTTTACTATCACATTTTTTTCAGTTCGGTCGCGCAGCAAAATTCCTATCCCCTTCAAGCCTACCGTCAGGAACTTCGTTCCAAAATACAGCCTATCTTTTTAATTTTTTACCACAAAATTTTCCAGATTACCTACCTTTATATTAATGGGCTGGATGGTCTTTTATCGTTTATCGTGTAACTGTAAATATTGTCTTTCATTTGAAAAGTCAATTATAGACAAGTTAACAAAGAGCGTGAGAACGAACTGATTTCTTTTTAACAAAGATCAATTTTCGCTCACCTTCCGAAAAAATCCTAAGAGAAATCCTAATCCCCACTTTAAAGTCATCCAGGTGTCGTATTAAGAGTGTTTAAAGCGATTGTGATTCCACTGAAAGAAAGGAATGCAAATATAAGTACTGTATAATAACGGCATCCCTTTCTTTCACCAGAATCATAATTGCCTTGAACACTCATAATACACCAACTGAACTTAGAAAGAAAAAAAGTGAAACACATTTATTTGACAACAAAACAACACAGGTAAATAATAAAAATAAATAAAATATGAAAGCTTTTGAAAGGTTTTAGACTAAAAATATCAGGATTAGCAGACAACTTTAGGTAGGCGTGAATAATCGGGTAAGAAGACGGTATTTCAATAAAATAACTACGGCAAATATCACTTCACCCCAATCTCTCGATAGCACAATCATGAATACTACCAGTTAATTACAGATCGTTAAGATTACGTTGGAATAAATCGTAACGTTCATCGAGCACGTTATTGCATATGCACTTCCCGGCGACACAACGATACAACACACAGTGTCAGTCATTCTAAAACGGCCTCTTCACCCGTGCTCGGTGTTCATTCGTTCGTTCATAATGACATTTTCGAGTGACAGCTGACTTCAAAGACGGACGCGATGACAGTATAAAATGACAGCTAATGCATTGAGAAGTAGATGTGCCAACAAATATACACAGTATATAATAAACAGTGTGACCTATTAGTGTCAAACATGTACTCAGTAAACGATGGGAATACAACTGAGGCAGAGCACTGATTTGAACAATATCCACAGCCAGTATGTATCGGATAATCCCCTTGCGTCCCGTAGAGTGTAGCGGAGAGATCAATTTTGGGCTCAGGGATATCCAAAAAAGAGATGTCCAAGTGTGAGTTGGTATGTCAAATTTTTAGTTCTAAGTTTTTCTCGATATTGAGCAGCTATGATAACATTATACCTAGGTACAAATATCTGTGGCCAACGACCCACGACCTGGAATGTGTTTGAATTTTTTTTTTGACGCATTTACGCATTTACAGTAGTTACATTTAGCGATAAAGACATTTTTCTTTTATCTAAAAGTAACTTTAGATATAAAACCATTTGTAATCTCAACAATCATTTAGTTGAATAGTCCACATCACTGCTTAACAACAGGCCAGTTGTAGTCAAGGGCAAGTCATTATAGGATAAAAATATCCTGTGTTTTAGAACTGTGTTATATTATCACTAGGTACATAGTATAACAGTCGCTTTTTCTGTCCCTGTGTCCATAAGTATGCTTAGATCTTTAAAACTACGCAACGGATTTTGATACGGTTTTTTTAATAGATAGAGTGATTCCAGAGCAAGGTTTATAAGTATAACACATTGCACCCGTGCGAAGCTGGGGCGGGTCGCTAGTTAAGTTATAAGTCAAATATATTTTACAACTGATTGCATGTCGTGGAACTCTTTAATTGGCAAATTCTGATACAATGTTAATAGATTTCATGTAATTTATCACAAAGCTGTAGTTTCCCTTAATAAATAAATAATTGTAAGACTTAGGTACGGTTAAGATTACTATTGGGATCAAATGTATCACGTGAGTTCAAGTAAACGCAAGATCAATCATCAGGTATTGCATGTTCTGTAGGAAGTTATTTATTGCGTGTAAATGAATGATGCAATTGATATCATATTATACTAGTACTACTCTGTTTACAAGAAGCGCGTTTGTTTTGTTTAAACTAATACAGTATTATTATCTGTGGTTTAAACTGTAGTCCATCAAATCTAAGAAGTACCGTTTGACAGTTCTAAACATTTAGAATTTTATTTTTTGTATGAAAATTGTTTATGTTATGTTAAAATAAAAATAGCTTCATAATTCAATTATTTTACAGGAAAGCTAATAAAAATAGTGTGAATTACGCCTCTATAAAGCTAATTTAATAGAAAACAGTGAAACGTCAAAAGGTAAGTTTTGCATTCGACTTATCGTTTTTTTTTATAATTTGAATAACAACCATAGATTTAGGATATACCTAGATACCCATAGATTGACAATTTCACACTAAAAACGAGTCGAAAATCAGAATATTTATGTGTGCGTGAAATGGCACATCGGCCTCATTGCTTTCTGAAAATTCAGACTTATGAAGTTTGCTTTTTAAAATTCGAGGTAACTATAGATGTTTTTTACATTCATAAATAGGCTTAAGATTGGCCACATGACCATCAACATAAATTTTAAACTAATATATACCTCGGAAAATAACGACTTACAAAGGAAATGTAATTTGAAATAGAAAGTATTTCATTCGTGGCCATTTTGGAATTGTGCCCGAGTGTCGTACATTACATAAGGGACTTATACATACCCAGCGAAAAGTAGGTGATATTCACCTCTGCCTACACCTTCGCATAATACGGTCGTGACGTTATGTTATTTATTTGACTTACAGAACACAGGGGACCTAGGCAAATTACATAGCGAAGTCAGTCAGTCAGTCGAAGTCAGTCAGTCAGTAGTAACGGAAGATTGAAAAGAACGAAATGAATGGGACTGGCATTCATCTTTAAAAGCCATGTGACTACCTTTTTTTTTATTCTTCGACTAGAAGAGCAACAATAAAGAAAAAAGTCCGTCGATGCATTGCTGGAACACGTTTAAGCGATGTCGTCATAAAAGTACGGTGGTGCCGACGACACAAAGATGACGTTTCACTGAAAAGTTTAATCATTCGTCTATAAATGATTTATGATAATCAGTCAGATAGGCTGGCGCTTGACTACAACTTGCCTGATGTTAAGCAATGATGTAGTGTACAATGGAACGGATTGGATTATAGCTATCGGGAAACAGAACAGCAGCGAATTCCACATCTTGGTAGTTCGCACAATGAAAGTGCGAGCAAAGCGCTTGGCGCGTTTTAACACGAGGACTAGCCTTAGACTAGTTAATCCATGTTCAGTTTTTGCCTCGTTTACATTTTAAAATAAGAATGACGAGATTGTTTTTTGTTTTGTCCGTCAGATATATAAATTAAAAATTATGGATACTTATTTTTTTGGAACGAAGTTCCTAGCGGCAGGCTTGGAGGGGATAGGGATTTTGCTGCGCGACCGAATTGAAAAAAATGTGATATTAAAACCGTAAGAAAAAATCCGTGGAAAAAAGTGCGTGGAATAAAACCGTTAAATGAGACGTGCGCGGGCGCGACAGTCGCATACACAAGCGAGTAGTGTATAATACCTCTTTCTCCCTCTTTCTTTATTAGCCGAAGGAACTTCGTTCCTACCTGGTGTCACACGACACCACATCATTTTTTATGACCTAAAGATTACGGCGATACGTCCAAACGAAATCTCGAATGATGTTACACCTAGGAAAGTTTTATAAAGAGGTATGACGTAGCGCACTATCACTCCATAACTTTGATGCGTTATATCATAATGATAAAGCAAAAAATACGTGTATAACAACTCTTTTATAACCTTACTAGCAAACCCGGCGAACTCCGTTTCGCCACCAGAAGGCTTCGTTTTATGTAACATTTTCCCGCTTTTCTGTTGAAATTTTTCTTGAATTTTCTTTGCTATAAACCTCACGCAGCCCGAGACCTTTCCAACGAATGCAAAACCGTGGCAATCGGTTCGTGCGTTCTGGAGTTATAGCGTCAGGAAGGAAAACCCGACTTATTTTTATATAGTAGATTGGCTTTACATACCTTGTAGTCATCCGTATTATTTGACAGAATCAAAACTTAAAATAGCTATGTCACTTCACTTCTACCCTTTTTAGTGTTCTACTGCTGGGCACGGGTCTTCTCTCAACTATCTTAAACGAGAGAGTTTAGGTTTTAATCCACACACGCTGGCCAAGTGCAGGTTGGTGGGTGTCACATGTCCTCGAATGATTCGTTCTTAGACATACTTACCGGTTTCCTCACGATGTTTTCCTGCACCGATATTAAGCAGCGGAGATGAAACAATCCACACAAAGATGTATGCACGACCAGGGTTCGAACCCGCGATTTTATTGTTCTAGGGTCCGTACCGCTGCGCTACCACTGCTCACGTAATAGCTACGTATTCTAACCTTACTTTTTATTTATTAGTATGACTATGGTAAGGACACAGCAGCGGTGGCGCAGTGGTACGGGCCTCGCCTTAGAAATATAAGGTGGCGAGTTCGAATCCCAATCGTGTCCACACATTTTGTGTGAATTGTTTTATCGCCGCTGCTCAATATCGGTGAAGGAAAACATCGTGAGGAAACCAGCACGTCTAAGAACTAACCATTCGAGGACATGTGACATCCACCAACCCGCACTTGGCCAGCGTGTGTGGATTAAGGCCTAAACTCTCTCAACTAGTAAGATAGCTGAGAGAAGACCCGTGCCCAGCAGTGGGACACTAAAAAGGGTTGAAGTGAAGGACACAGAATATTAACAACACATACCATAAGGGTGCATACTGCATGTACCACGTGTACATAATACCACCTCTGCGTATAATTAGGAGCAAAAGTGTCTAGAAAGTATTTAGCAGTATACAGATAGCTACAGAAATGAAACTAACATAGATATAATAGGTAAAGTAATATCCGCAGTGAGTTACGTAACTACCTTCATTGCTTCAATGCCTCCCTAGGGCTTGCAAACAGCCTACACTTGGCATTTAGCTGGTTTAAACGGGGATCAATACAGAATGTTTAGTCACGGCGCGGCGACGAGTAAGCACGACTATCGGATTGAATAGAATTTATCCTTTTATATTTTTTGACGTCGGTAGGATTGCTTTTCACGCCGTAGGTGGTGGGTTCGATTCCCACCCAAGTCAGACATTCGTGTGGTGAACATGTCTGTTTGTCTTGAGTCTGGGGATAAATATCTATATTTAGAATTTTATGTTGTTAAAATAAAAGTAGCTTCTATTTAACAGGAAATCTAATAAAAATAGTTTGAATTACGCCTCTATGAAGCTAATTTAATAGAAAACAGTGAAACGTCGAAAGGTACTTCTTAGATTTGATGGACTGTACTTTAGTTGAAATGAGCTTAAGACTTTTATGTATGGGGAATATAGTACCTATGACTAACTTTATGTTAGTAAATGTTCTGTAATTATGATTGATATTATTTTCCGTTACGTTAGTGGAAGTCGACACTACTAATAAATGTGCCAACTACGCGAAGAGCTGACGTAACAGTTGATATAATCAATATCTGGTAATTCTAGAAACATTCTAGATAGCTTTCCGCCCGCGCCTAGGCGTACCATATAGTAACGCAGAAGTACTACTACCATACTTATTTTTTACTTTTGCGCACTAACCATCACTGAACAGTGGATAACCATGAAGGAAGAGAAGCAATTCTTACGAGTTTGCGCAAAATAGGCGTCGCGTATCATCACTTTTATGGCATATTTTTTAACACCGACAAAAACAAGTTTATAAACAGCTTGACGCGTGTACAAGTTTGTTCCACCTAGAGCGTCTAAACGGATGGACTGATTCGAAAGCTGAAATGATGGAGATAGTTTTTAATAAAAAATATGCATCGGAGGTTATAATATTTTTTATTTGATGTTATTATTATTTTATTATAGGCTTGACCACAACTTGCCTGATGGCAAGCGATGTTTGTAATCTAATAATAACGATTAATTTGTGATTAAATGTGATGTTCGTCGAGAAAGTGGAAGTAGAATGAAGCTTCCTAAGGTTGACTGTACTCTTACAACATTTATAACAGGAACTGTTATGCGCACGCGTTCCCCTCCGCCGTGATAAATGCACAGTTTGTATGCATAAACTGGTCATCCTTATCCTTACTAATATTATAAATGCGAAAGTAACTCTGTTTGTCAGTCCGTGTTGCTTTCACGCCTAAACTACTGAACCGATTTTGATGAAATTAGTTATTGAGGTAGTTTGAGACCCGAGAAAGTACATAGGATAGTTTTTATCCGACTGCACAAAAATAAGGTAATGTTTTTTGCGCGATAACCGACATACACGCGGGCGGAGCCGCTGTCGGAAAGCTAGTATTTTATATTTGTGTGTGGCTTTTATTTACGTGTGCATTCGCTAAAGTGTGAGCTTGTAAGTGTGCTTTACTTTAATTTATTAGAAGAAGTTGCGTATATCACTTTCATGGTAAATGTTTTAAAACTAAGTTGACATAAATGGCTATTTGCAGTCTAAATATACTGCGACAAGAAAGCACTGTCTGACACAGTTTGAGCAAGGGGTGTGTGACCTCAGGGCATCGACCATTACTGCCGCCTAACCTACTCATATTGTCCTGGGTAATGACTATCGACCGTTTGTACAATCTAGTATTTACTCACCTACCACAACACGCATTACCAAGTGTCTCTTCAAGGAAGGACCTACTTAGAAGTTAATTTACATAAGTCGTTAACTTATTATTTATTAATATTTATTGTAGGTTCAATGTTAATAATGCGCTGTGATCCCATGATGTTAAGCACTCGTATGATGTCCCTTAATTAAGTAGTAATTAGTGTGATAATAAGTCCCTTACCTATATTAGTCTAATTATGATGTACTGTGTAGATATCTATGCAATCTGATAAAAATATAATAAAACATGACGAATTTAAACCCAATACAACGGCCCTTAGTAACCTAACGGTATTTACTGCTACAAAACATTTCCATTAGATATTTTTTTATTTATTTATTAAGAAAATAGACTAATTTTCAAAAAAATGTTATAAGACTCTTTAGTTAAAGTGGACTTTGTCTCTTTCTTCTTCTTCTTCTTCTTTTAATTATGGCCTCTGCAGAAATTATTCCGCAATTTTGCCAGTGTCAAGTTTAAATAAGTATATAAGTTTTTAAAGATTAGTAGTAAAAAACTAAAAAACTGCGACGTTCTAAGACGCCATCTGTCTCTTTCTTACTAGTATAAATGTCAAGATGACAGACAAAGACAAACGAATTATAAACCTATTTTAACTATAATGAGCTTAAAATACGTTTATGAATACGGGGGTTGATCTAAATGCCAAATAGCATAATAATACATGAGCGTCATCAATGGACTTACTATTTTCCAGTAACACCAAGCCTATGTTTATAAAAAACCCAAATGATGTTATCTGACAAAATCGGCTCGATCATCTTTGAATGGGCCTTTAATGGTTCACCAGACATTTTCAAAGGTCTGGTGAACCAATAAAGGCTAGGGTAAGGTCATCCGTAAAAAAATATGTATAATTGACAATGTTATCGACAGCACAAAGGATTAGGAACCTGAAGAGGCAATGGGCTGGTGGGCTAGCCATGTCTGTCAAAGAAAGAACCGCTGGTGTGAGTGAGTTCTTGATTGGAGACCGCGTTCCTGGACGCCCTCCATCTAGGAGGGGTGATGATCTACGAAATGGCGTTTAATAAAGCCTATGGTGTTCATACCAATGGCGAACAGTCCATACAAGCCGATTCTAATCGGCTTCCCTTTAGGAAATGATTAATATCGTATACTTCAAAAATTATGTGACGCCTGAATTTTAAATAGAATAAAAAATAAGTACCTGCAATATGAAGGTGGTGGTCAAGCGTTTATAATATGCTCTTTGGTGGTGGTCGCCATAGAAACAGTAGTAGTGACATAGACAGTAGTGAAGAGATATTATTTTTTTAAGTATGAACTGTTTAGCTTCGGCTTCTCTTTTCAGATATCCACACTTCACCACTTAATAGTACTATTAATATAAAACGAATAAATTGTTATTTACTAACTACTTATCCTTTTCATAGAGACCTAACTACTGCCTTAGCCTAATTTTTTTTTAATATATTAGGAGTATTAGGACACACGCACGTTCAAGAATTTGGGATGTCGTAACACACATGCAAGCAGCTATAAACGTAGTTATTTTAAGAGTGTCGACGTAAAAACGTTGAGTGTAAGTGCATCGGTAATGCGTTTCATAAACATTATTGTATTTACTAACGATCTTATTCATAAAAATCTTATAAGACTTTTTAGTTAAATGATGCCCTGATATTAAGTACTTGTATGATGTCCCTGTTAGTTAAATAGTAATTAGCATGATAATTAGTCCCTTACCTATATAAGTCTAATTATGATGTAGATATCTCATTCAATATGATAAAAAAAATATTAAAAAATGACAAATTTAAACCCAATAAAACGCCCTTAGTAACCTAACGGTATTTACTGTTACAAAACATTTTGATTAGATATTTTTTCACAAGGCTTAGTTAAAATGGATTTTGTCTCTTTCTTACTAGTATTAGTGTCAAGATGGCAGACAAACGAGTTATAAACCTAGTTTAGCTATAATGAGCTTATAAGACGTTAATGAATACGGGTGTAAGTATAAAAAGAGAGCAAAATGTTGGTTTTGAAACTTCCAGGATCTTAGATTTTTCTGTTCCTGTATTGTAATCTATCGCTATAATTCACAAAAATCTTATAAGCCTCTTTAGTTAAAATGGATATTGTTTCAGTATAAAGGTCAATATGACAGACAAAGACAAACAAATTATAAACCTATTTTAGCTTTAATGAGCTTATAAGACTTTTAAAAATACGGGGGTATGTGTTTATACCTGTAAATTACACGATATTGATAAAAACTCCTTAGTATTAGAGGAAGAAATAAAATTCATTTGAAGCTTTGTATTTCGAACGTAATATTTTTTTAAATTCTTTATTAGGCTTGCACTTGAACACAACATAACATCAGAATAAAAAAAATGTAAACATAGGACTTACACCTTTGGGTACCTAATACAGCAAGCGCTATGTTATGTGTCCTTTCTTACAAATTGCCCATTTGTTATTAGTGCATCAAGCGACGACCTCTATACTCGAGCGGTGTAAGCCGAGTTCGATTCCAGTCCCGGACAATATTGTATAACAACAAGGATTTGTTTCGGTGTATGGTTGGTTGAGGGACTGCCCTCCATGCAAGAGAGCAAGTTAAGCCGTCGCGCGTCGGTCCCGGTTGTTATTTAACACATCTATGACAATCGTTTAATGTAGTCAGAAGCCAATATAATCTGACACCTGGTCTAACCATCTTGGCTACTGGTTCCCTACGGGTTTCGAGGTCTGATGGCAGTCGCTGGAAAAAAGGCAAGGAGAATGATGATTATTAGTACATCAAGCAAGATACACAATCTTACATATTGACAGAATACACGTGGACATTGCATAAGATGGGCATACCGCATAACGTATATGCATCTGGTACGTACGTACCCTGACATATTTTAATTATTGTGCCGCTTCGTGTCCCATCAACATTGGTAGAGTAATACAAATCGCATGATTTTAAACTGACCACCCGTACAATAATGTATCACTTCAACCCTTATTAGTGTCTCACTGCTGGGCACGGGTCCTCTCTCAACTATCTTACGAGTTGAGAGTGTTTACGCCTTAATCCACACACGCTGGCCAAGTGCGGGTTGGTGGATGTCACATGTCCTCGAATGATTAGTTCTTAGACATGCCGGTTTCCTCACGATGTTTTCTTTCACCGATATTGAGCAGCAGAGATGAAACAATTCACACAAAGATGTGTGAGCACGTCCAGGATTCGAACCCGCGACCTTATTTTTCTAAGGCGAGGCCCGTACCGCTGCGCCACCGCGCTGCTCTTTATTAAAGTAACTAGCTGTAATACCCGGCTTCGCTCGGGAGTTGATATGAGGTTACGTGGTAGTTGAAATAAAAAAATAAACTATGACGTAAAAAGTAAAAAATATATATATATTGAAAACATATATATTTACATGTATTTACATTATCATGGACATATATATTTACATGTATATTTAAACATATATATTTACATGTATTTACATTTTCTCATTATTTATACTACTTGTTTATAAACAACATTTTTCATTTTATTGTCCGGGGTATATATATATAAATTTTTCGAATTTCCTACTCTTGAGCAAGCTACATAAAGCTGACCGTGAGAGAAGCAGGATTCTTTGAGGTTGATGCCACAATATTTTAAAGTTTGCCCTTGCGCTTTGTTAATTGTAAAACTAAAGGCTAATTTAATTGGAAACTGCAATCTTTTAAATTGAAATGGCAATTCAGAAGAGATCAGTGGTATTCTAGGTATAAATACTGTGTGTCCTTTGTTCTTTCCAGAAATAAGTTCAGCTTCAATGATATTATTCGATAGCTGTTTTACGATCATCCTCGTTCCATTACATAGTTTTGGGGAGTTGAGATTTCTAAGTAGTATGATTGGAGATCCAATTTTCAGACGAAGGCAGTGTAATGGCATTCCTGGTACTTGTAAAGAGTTTAGAAATTCAGTAGGGAAGTTGACACTTTCTTCAATGGTTACCATCGTGTCGATCGATTTATATACTTTCTCTTCACCAGGTATTTTCTTTAGAATATTAAAATTGATATCGTCAACAATATTATTTTTAGTGGCCAAAATTGCTCTTTGAAATAACCACTCTACGTTGGTATAGTTCTGAATAATATTTGGATAAATTTTGTCGATTAGTTCGTTTTCAGTAGTGGCTATGTTACAGAAATCACTATTGAGTTCAATGAGACCGGTCGTTTGGTCAGTAGGATATGTACCTTCGCCTATTTGTAAAAGCATTTTAGCAAAATGTGCTGTTGTTTCATCTTTTGATAATTCAACCCTCATGTTTTTTGTTAATTGCAGTATTTGTACTTCTGGCCAGAGATGTGACTTTTTTAAGCATGCATTGATCTCGTCTGCTGGTGTTGACTTGGGAATAACTGGAAGTGTTTGTCGAAAATCTCCTGAGAGTATGAGTAGAGCTCCTCCCATTATTTCAGAGTTTTTTCGCAATTCTTGTAATGTTCTGTCCATGGCTTCTAGTGATTTTTTATGGGCCATGGTGCATTCATCCCAGCAGATAATTTTAGCTTGTTTTAGAAGTTGACCCCGTCCAGATGCTCCTGAGACTTTACATACCGGGAATTGTTGTTCGGCTATATTCAACGGTAGTTGTAAGGCAGAATGAGCAGTTCGTCCTCCTTCCATAAGTGTGGCTGCAATGCCGGATGATGCTAGTGCCAGTGCGATGTGTTTTTTAGCACGTATTTCCGCCAGTATTAGATTTATTAGAAACGTTTTACCGGTGCCTCCTGGTGCGTCCAAGTAAATAATTCCACCAGTGTTGTTATTTATTCGGTTCATTATAACGTTGTAAATTGTTTTTTGATTGTCATTGAGGAGTGGTTTATTGTGAGCAATGTATTCAAGTAGTTCATTGACGTTGTAGCTTTTTTCCTTTGTAATTTCGTAGTTTAGCATACTGAAAGCATTTCTTTGTGGTGCTGGCATTCCAAGTTCTACTAAGGTCCGGTTATTTATTGCTAAGCATTTATCTTCTAAGCGAATGAGTGTTTCATTGAAGATGTTGTCACTGAATTCTATAGTCAGTTCTGGATTAGCTTGTCGGATTTGGTACAATATATCATCACTCATACTCCTTTTGAAAGAGTCCCATAGCTGTTTTGGGTTTGATGGGTTACATGTTGTTAGAATTATGGCGAATAACTCTCGAATTTGTTCAGCTGAAGCTGTGAGTGTGGCTTCTTGTAGTGTTAATTCCCAGTGGTTATCGTTTTCCAATAATCCTAAGCGTTGACATGCTTCTCTGTACGTCTGGCATAGGTAGCCGTCAATAGTCCTGAGATCTGTGAAACTTGTTGGTCCTCGTATTTCGTGTAACAACATCCGGAGATAGAAACATTCGGCATTGTTTGGATGTACAGTGTATACTCGACCTATTGTGTTAGTTTTCATTATTTCTGGATGACCCTCTTCTGGCATTCCTTGTTTTCGTCGTTGAAAAATTTTTCTTGTTTTGTCCCACGTATAATAAATAGGGACGTCGACATACAGTAACGTCTTTGCGAATGGATCCGTTTGGCAAAGTTGGAAAAAAGCTGTTAATGTTGTGTTCTGAGGTGGTTCGCTTGCAATTTTTCTAGCCGAGTCTTTTGTGAAGTAAACTCTCTGTCCATTCTCCAAATGTACTGCTAGATGTTGCACAGCTGGTTCGCGTTCGTGTATGGGAAAACTAAAAATCCTCCACGCTGCTTCGTTACTGTTGATGTATCTTCCCATTTGGTACATGAGTATCTCATCATTTCTGTTATTTTGTTCGCTATTTTGGACTATTTGAAATACTGCCATATCACTACCTTTGTTTACGTACTTACATATATATTTAATAGATTTTACTGAATTGCAATATTCAACGTTTATGTGTGCTTGGAACATTTTAGAAAGTAGTGGGTTATATGGTACTACCCATTGATTATCTATTTCCAGTTCATCTCTGCCTTGTATTCGTATTTTTGCTGTGAAACCACCGTTTTTCGGTGATCGTCTTCTATATTTGGGATAGCCGTCATCTTCAGTTTTTGTATCGTCTACGTATGGTTTTGGATATTTTTTTGTACATTTTCCATCACGCATGCATGGCGCATTAAAGTTTAATGGTCCACATGGTCCGTGAATCATGTTTTTCACTACTATGCTGTATAGTTCCGGATCTTTTTGTGGATTGGGAAATTCAGCTTGGATGATTTTGTCGATATCCGTGAGATAAATTTTATCGTGTAGCCATATGAGATTGTGTGAGTGAGGTAATCCTCGTTTTTGCCACTCGATTGTATACATCCAGCATCTAACGGTTCCAAAGATGTGGTATTTTGTGATGACTTCAATAAATCTTATTTGTTTTTGTCGAAAAACTCGGGCTATTATGTCGTGTCGATCCATGGAGGTTTGTCCATATTTTAGTTGTTCTTTGATTTCTGGCCATGATGAGTTGCATGTAAATGTTATGAAGAGATCAGGTCGTCCATATTTTCTTACGTAGGTCATGGCATCTTGAGTATATTCGTGCATATGTCTTGGACTTCCTATGTATGATGAGGGTAAGATTACCATTGTTCCAATATCGTCAATATTGCCGTCATTTATGATCGCATCTCGAAGGTGGATGTATTCTTCTGTGCGTAGTTTCTTCTGATTCAGTCTTATGTAAAGCATCCGTTCTGCTTCTATTTTTGCGTACATATCTACCAGAAATTGTTGGAATAAACGGCGAGTGTTGAGAATGTGATTGTATATTTCATTGTCTCTGATCATTAAGCGGTAAGCATAGAACTCCTTGGAAGTGACTTTTTTGTTTGTTTCTATGCCTGTTTCAGGATGAATTTGTTTTATATTGAAATGATAACCGTCCTCTCCGTGCAGAAATATTAAAGGATATTGAAGAGAATCATATGAACGGTGTGTCTCTGCAATGCGTTGTAGTCCTTTTCTTCTTCGTTGTAAAATTATGTCACGGCTTGTATTTTCATTGTCCACAATTACGATGGCGACTTCATCTATCTGAGGTGCATTAAATCTACGTTCGTGTTCTCCACGTGGTCTTTTATCGGCTCGAATCACAATTTTATAGTCATCAGAAATCATGCGATCTAGTGTTGTTTTGAATATGTAAATCAGTTGATTGTATTTGTGTAAGATCCTCTGTACATCTTGGATTATTTCGCGTTTCAATCCATTAAAATGTGTACTTCGTTGATCAATTTCTTGTTCTTCATTTCCAATGAAATATACTTGCAGAAATTTATAGTCATCGTTAGGCATTGGTAGTAACGATCCTATTTTGTGATAAATTTGCCCTTGAATTGAAAATACATATTCAAATTCATCTCTATTAGTGTTAGTCGAAGTAACACCGAAAGAAGTCATTTGAAAGCAGGAGTTGTATGATCTTATATTTTGAAGAAAGTGTTTTGATTCTGGTGTTTCCCCGGTCATGTAATGTAGAAATTCCTGCGGAGGTGCTTCCAGTGGTGGTAATCGAATTTTTCCATTCATGCAACAGAGACCTGGTGTTTCTTTACTGAATTTTTTCGCGTGGCAAAATTGGCAAATGTTATTCATTTTTCCGATCACAACATATTTATGATTGTAATATTTCTTCGTCGATTCGTAGTGGAATGCTTCCTTTGTTAGATTATCTTTTAAAATTCTCGATTCTTCAATAGTTTTATTTTCGCTTCTTTCTTCGCTTTTTCCGCTTCTCAGGGTGCTCATTCTGGTTCGTTGATTTTGTAAACGTGCTTCGCGCTGTTCTTCCGTTTCATTTCTTCGATATTCTTTTTGTTTCCGCCGTTTCGCTGCAGAACTGGCAAGATCTCCACCTCTTTTACGTCTAGGCATTATATTCTGTAAAATATAAATTAAATGAACATTTTATAGACAAATATATTATTACGTAAACGTGGGGCACGTTGAGACAAAGAAAACAAAATTATTTAATCTTCAAGCGGTCGCGCGATATTTTGTTTACGGCCAAAGTATATCGATTCAACGCCGCGCGACTACTTGAAAGTTAAGGAAATTACAATTAAAAGAAAAGAAAAAAAAACCATTAGAATTAATTAAATACATTATTAAAAATACTCACATTTAATATTTCACAATAAAGGCTCACAGATAACTTTTTTTTTTCTTCACTTCAAGATCATGAATTAATTAAACACACTATTAAAAATACTCACACGTGATACTTCAAAATAAAGGCTCACACAGGTAACTTCTTTCTTTTTCGTTTCGAAGTGGCTTGTTCCGCTGTTCAAATCGAATTAATTCTGGCGGGCGACACCGGGCTCTTATATATTCAGAAAGCTAGGCTCTAGGGTATTCCAGAAAGTTGGCTTTATGGAGACTATACACATGAAGTGTATAGTTGGCTCTAAGATATTCGAGAAAGATGGCTCTAGGATATTCAAGAAAGTTTGGGAATATTTACTTTCTCACACCTTCTAGGTATAGAATGTTCTCGACGTTATCGTTCGCCGTAACAATAGGTTTTGCAGCTGTAGCATACGCAGTAAAGGCGCGAAATTTAAAAACTTAAATTTTAAAATGTTTTCAGAAGTAATTTGAATAACTAAAATGATATCGCTTTAACTCCAACATATAAGTTAGCTACTGCTGTATAAATACACAAAATTTAATAACTTTATTATGGTAACAAATGTAATTTAAGACTTTATTGAAATGAGAATTTTAAATTTCGCGCCCCAAATAATCGTTCTTTTAAGTCCATATTGTGTACAATGAATGAAGTTCAACTATTTGACAACAGATGGCGCGACTACACTTACTTTCCAAGTTGAAGGGTTGGAAAAGCCCTTATATCTTTAAAAACACACCCTTTAGGTTAAAACGGGAACTTTCTTGTTCGAGGGGGGATAAAGGGTTATGGTAACAAATGTAATTTAAGACTTTATTGAAATGAGAATTTTAAATTTCGCGCCCCAAATAATCGTTCTTTTAAGTCCATATTGTGTACAATGAATGAAGTTCAACTATTTGACAACAGATGGCGCGACTACACTTACTTTCCAAGTTGAAGGGTTGGAAAAGCCCTTATATCTTTAAAAACACACCCTTTAGGTTAAAACGGGAACTTTCTTGTTCGAGGGGGGATAAAGGGCTATCACACTATATAAGTCCCTTTATCGTGATGGGACTCCTTTTTAAGTTTTATCGGCACGCACATTTTATCAACTTAGTTTTATTATATATAATGATAATGATATCTGGATGACCGAGCTTTGCTCGGTATTTTTTTTTTAAATGACATTTATTAAAAATGGTTCCTAGCTAGATCGATTTATCGCCCCCGAAACCCTCTATATACTAAATTTTATGAAAATCGTTGGAGCCGATTCTGAGAATATATACATATACTAGCTGCCCCAGCGAACTTCGTACCGCGCAAAATTGTGAATCTAAACCATTCCCAGATCCCCTTAAACACACACAAAAAATTTCATCAAAATCGGTCCAGTCGTTTGAGAGAAGTTCAGTGACATACACACTCACAGAATAATTATATATATAAAGATACAATATAAATAAATAAATAAATAAATAAATAAATAAATAAATTTATTGGAACAAATAAAACATAATTACAATAAATTTTGTGTTCGTTAACAGCCGCATTAGTACAGAGTACTGTGTCGCAGCTATTAGTGCCCACCTCCAAGAGGATAGACACAACGTTCCGGTAAATCTATTACAAGATAAAGAAAGAAAAAAAAAACTTAAAAGTAAACTTAAATGTACGCAAAAAGAAAATATAACAATTAAGAAACCAAAATTTTACGATCTTATGCACTAATTATATTATTTATGCATGTGAGTATATGTGTTTGTTTGAATGTATTATTATGTAAGTGTAAGTGTAAGTGTGAAGTGTAAGTGTGATTTTACCTTATGTGTGCATGTGTATTAAGTATGTTAGTAAAAACAAGAATTGCTCATTTAAAGATATAAGATAATCACATCACACAATAATGTTTATTCTTATCAAAATTAATATCACACTGAGTGGCTCAACAATTAAAATATGTCATAGTACATAGGTAAGTACGTAGTACTTGTTATTTCTTGTGTAGCGATTATTGGCATTGCGTCAAACCCAACTGCTCTCGATTCAATATACCGAATGTCAAATATGTGTCAGTGTTCGCAATACGATCACGTCTTACAAGAGACTTTGTGACTATAGACCGACCGTTTAACTCGCGTATCGCCTATCGTCAAGATTCTGACTCCTCAAGCTGCACAGACAGTGATGATGATTTAAGCGATATGGATACTAGTGACAGTCTTACATTACTTTTATCTGTGGTTAAATAGTTCTCTATGAAATTTAATTAATGTTTTATGATTTTGTACCTCAGATGGCGATACGCGAGTTAAATGGTCGGCCTATACACAGAACATAATTTAGCGACGTCACAATATTACCAGAAGGTGTAAGCTATCACCCACTTTTTGTCGTCAATGTTTAGGTTAGAATAGAAAACTGAAGCGATTTCCTTTTATACCTACTAGTATAAAGCTGTAGAAAAAAATAGTAGGTACTGCATTATGTCATACAGATAGTAGGAAGTTAAAGAGTGCAAGCCGTAGAACAAAATTATCCAGTGAAATGACCCAGCGTTAATTACGTGTAGAAGACTACTTTTACAAAATAACTCTCCTCCATAAGCTGTTACTTTGAGCGGTATATGAAGGCGTATAGTATAAGGAAAATAGTAGCTATTGTGTAAAAAAAATATTGTCCGAAATACTAGCAGCTTTGTAAACGTATTCGAGGTAGCGTCATTTAACGCAATAACTTTGTTCCTAAGGCTTGCATTTTAAAAAGTGTCCGTAATTGTTGGAATATTAACATACGTAGGTAGGTGCTTAAGTAGATATATGTAAAGATAGATAGATGTACGAATTAAAACACCTGGTTAAGTAGGACAGGTTAACCGGTTAAATCATTGGCTACGGCTATCAATATTAATACATAAATTATTTATTTTGCATACAAAATCTATTTAGAACTGCCACGTTTGGTTCAATGGTGAGGAAGATCGGTTTTAATATTAGTATCAGCTCAGCCCAATCAGCATATCAGCAGTGTAGATTAATGACAATAGACAGGCCAATGGCCACCTATTTGAGTCCCAAACATAGCCAGCAATATTTACCTATGTCTGCCTACATCTTTGGGCAATAGAGGCGTGAGAGTTGTTATGTTACGAAATCTGTCATTTTACTACTAGAACGCAGGTAGTGATTATAGGTATTATTATACTCTTTCCCCCGTATTTATAAACATCATTTTAGCTAAAATATGTTTACAATTCGTTTGTCTTTGTCTGTCATCTTGACATTTTTATTAGGGAGAAAGAGACAAAGTGCATTTTGACAAAAGAGTCTTAAGATTTTTATGAATGAGACCGTTTGGATAATACCTATTAATAAGGTACACTAGATTATAGATAGCATCGACGTTATGCATTATGTATGTATGTACCTACCTACTCATTGTAGGTACCTACATATTTACAAACATTAATGTACGCACCTACATAAAAACACAAATATCTATGTAAATAATTAATTACTACTAAGTACTACTAATTACAAAGTTTCGAATTTCATTACGTACAAACAGCTGATGATAATTCTAGAATGTTTAACTTGAATAAATTAATAGGCAATAGTAGGTTGGTATAACTTTTTACGCATTTTTTCCTCCAGCTGACGTCACAATTACAATTGTAGGTACCTTTAATAATTATTTCTTATGATGAGGAAATACAATAAATTATGTAAGGGTATAAAATGTACTTGTTCGGAGCTGCGCAAGCGATCAGCTCGGCATATTTCATTTGTGCACTGCTATACTTAAACCAAACCGATTTTAACTTTTTATGTGATTTTTAAAGGCAGTTCTTAGCAAGCTACTAGTACCTATAGTAATCTGTGAGCAGTTAGCGTTAAACCAGCGACCGAGCTCGTCTACCATTTTAGTTAACCATTTTTACCGTTTTTATTTACCAGTGTTAATTCTAAGTGTTATTTTACTGTAAAATAAATAGTGTATTTAATATTTAATCTGTGTTTTCAGTACCAATAATATATTACCAAAACCACCCCGGTAATCAAGCGAGCTCTATACGTTAAAGTACTCAGTAGTACCACAGATAATATAAGTAATACTAAACTTTATTTAATGCCAGTCTAGGCCATATTCATAAAACTTAAAAGGCTTGCTGAAGAATTATTTTCCAAAGATACCATAAACAAGATACCATATCGGGAGCCTTAAGATTTTTTACAGATGACCTAACCCAATTAGACGGAAAGGCCTTTATTGGTTCACCGGACTTCTTCGGTAAGCCGTCCGAAAATGGTCGAACCGATCAAGTACTATGACAACTGCCTTGACGAATCTCGGCGTAGGACGTTGCCTGACAACTTACTGTAGATTTAGGGGGTCGGTCTGTGGTTCACTAGAGTCAATGTTAATATCGCGATCGCACTATAACAATGTTGACTCTATGTTTGGTTTGAGTACGTTTTGTAATATCTGTAGTATTAGAAACCTCCTTGTACATACTCTATGGGTAATTTACGCAAGGACAATTTAGCCGGGCAGGACAGTAAAACAGGAAAACAAGCCACTAAAAATACACTGCATTGGATTGTCCATAAGACAGTTGTCCCCTTAACACGAACGGTGCATTTTCAGATGCTTGTTCTCCTGTCTTACAGTCCAGTCTGGCTATTGTCCCTATATAAATGGACCATAGGGCAATAGTACCAAGTCAATCTCATAACTCTACCACCAAATGTTGACGGGTCGGTGGCGTGGTTGGTATGATACTTGCTTTTCAAGCCGCAGGTCGTGGGTTCGATTTCCATCATCCGAGACAAACATTTGTTTAAATGTCTGTTTGTCTTGTGTCTGGGTGTAATTATCAATATTTAAGTACATATATATTTTCAAAAGAAAAGTATTATATGTAGTATATTAGGTCTGGTTTCCATAGTACAAGCTCTGCTTAGTTTGGGATCAGATGACCGTGTGTGTTATTGTCCCACTATATAATTATTCTAAGGTGAAATACAGGAAATATTTTTTGCTATACAACATAAACGTTGAAGAGATCGCGAAGGTTAGAACACATCTTTTGTTATGTTATCAAGACGATCTCCGTCGAGTACCTACTCTCGATAACATTGTCATTTCAAATAAGAAATTACCATTGTTACAATGATAGACTTGTAATATTAAAGACTACCTGACATTTGCTGAGATGTGATACGAAATTCGATTTATTTTTGTGTTACCTACCTAATTTTTAATGTGTGGTATATAGTTATCTAGGGTTGATGTCTCTAAAATTTTACAACCAGGAAAAGACGCGTGAAACCCCCGGATTTTAGAGCCCAGAACCCAGACATGTTAACAGGCTTTTTTAAACATAGTGTAAAAAACAGCTGAAAATGTGTTAAAACACCTTTTTCTTTATTTACAGACATTAAAATTAAATTGGATCGTCTTTTATCATCATTTTAAAAACAAAACAGATTCGCCGAAGGCGTCAAGTCTTTAAATTTTTCGACTCGCACTACAAATGAAGTCACGCCCAGGCGCTCTCCGGACGCCCTCTAAACTAGGATAAATTGGACTGTCAATGTCATCCGGGATGGCAACCCTAAGTATATCACACTTCACACTGGCAAACCATTTCTAGATTGTGCCAGCCATCATAAATAAGAGGTTGCATTGCCGTAGATTTGCTATAACTTTGTGTATAATTGGATTCGAACAAAAATCTTTTCATTCGTACTCTTTGGCAGTCTTTTATGTTCTAGATCTATGGTTGCGATAATCTTACAATTAACATCAACTAAGTATGTATAAGTTTATATAATTAATAGTATTTGTGTAAACTATAATAAGTACCTACTAAATTCAATTTCAAACAAAGAAAAGAATTAATAAGATTTATTCACTGTTTACTTTATGGGAGTTAAAAATGTGTTGTCTAGTTAGTTCTAGAAACTTAACTATAATTTGCAATGCGTAGTTACACTTTAACGTTTTTATGTTGTTAATATTTTTATTATGTAAATGTTAGTTTAAAATTTCATAATAAACAACGGTACGGCGACTGGTTAAACCAGTTAATTGCGATTAAAAGTAAAGTGGTTTATGGGGTTTTCCCTACATTAGTTATTGTTAATTTAATGTGTAAGCTACTAGTTAGATCTATAGCGTACAATAACAAACAATTATTTATTTTCCTATCAATTTTAGTCTTACGTCAGTCAAAAGTCCCTATCATCATTATAAATTATCTTCAAATCTATTGAAGATAATTTGACTTTCAACTTTTGACTGTACAATTTGGTATGTTTCAATTACTTACCTGTAATTAACATGCGTTTTACTCCAAATTACAGGAATTTGAAATGAAAGACAGCAAATTTGTGTTATGTACTTCATGCTAATTTTGATTCGATAGAAATTGTTACCAGTGCAAACTCACTTAGACGTTTTTTGAAATACATGTCTACGTCAGTATACATTACTAAATCTATGGTCTTTCTTTATCATCATATCATGCAAAGTAGGTACCTAATTGTAAAGCAACTAGTTTAGTATGCGAATAAGTCGTAAACCCTTACTGTTCTCAAAAATCACTAAAACCACAAAGGAAGACCGCAGTTCTTAATATTGAAACAATAAGTTAGAAGGAGGTATTCTATAGGCATTACATGTAATAATATAGTAAAATATGTCTCCATAATTATTGTTTTATGTAGCGGCAACGAACATTCAGAAATCAGAATATCTAGGTAAAATCTTAACCTCCAGCTTGGTGCCGGCCGGGGCAAGTACCGGCAGCGCGGCGGCAAGGCTCACACGCTATCGCTTGCATGTGTGAGGCTCACGAGTTGCGCAGTTCTTGTGACGCCTGCTGCGCATGTCCAGCCGCCGGGTGACCGTTGCGGTCTAGAACATTCGCGGCGAAGCCCGACAGCCTGACGTCAGCTTGCGTCACTTCGCCAGCCACCAACCATCGCGTTCATCACTAACCTTAATCTACTTATTACTAATACTACACTAATACCGTAAACCGGTTCAGTTTTAAACCTCCATCGTAATTTCGGCAGATATTAATAGGTTTACTGTTTAAACCTCAACGATCTTTGAGGTAGGTATAAGCACAGATAATACAGGCAGGTAAATCGATTAGGATCACTAAAGATTATACCAATGATTCAATGAATGATTCATTGTGTTTTGTATATTACTTAATCCTACAATCAGCAAAGATAACACTGGGTTTGAGAACCGGTTAACAAAATTATCTAAACTATGCTAGTGGGCGTACTATGCAGTTTTGCCGAGATAATTATTGCGAAAGGTTTCGTTCTACATTGGAGGTCTGAAGGCACTTACACCTGTTTAATTCATCAAACAAGTTAAACCAGACTGATCGACATGGAAAAACCACGTCATTGACATATCAACAATGTTAAACTATACAAAGTATCCTCGTTTTAATTAATAATAATAAATAATAACGTGTGTGAAGTAAGGCCTAAACTCTCTCAACTCGTAAGATGGTTGAGAGAAGACCCATGCCCAGCAGATGGACCCTAAAAAGGGTTGAAGTGAAGTGAACTGATAATATTTGTTTTATATTTACAAACGAGTTACTTTACTATTAATCTGTGTGGGATTGTAAATAGCTAAACTGTTACCTACCCTACAGTCCATCAAATCTAAGAAGTACCGTTTGACGTTTCACTGTTTTCTATTAAATTAGCTTTATAGAGGCGTAAATCACACTATTTTTATTAGCTTTTCTGTAAAATAATTGAATTATGAAGCTATTTTTATTTTAACATAACATAAACAATTTTCATTCAAAAAATAAAATTCTAAATGTACTACGTTTAGAACTGTCAAACGGTACTTCTTAGATTTGATGGACTGTAATTATTTGTTTACTTTAAACTCAAATCTGACTGAGACTGTATTAAAGAATAATTATGTGTCTGTTATTAACCCTCAAATAATATAAAAAAAATACACAGAATGACTGCAGTAGGTAAGTAGTTACTACCTGCTTCTCAATAGGTAGGCAGATTCTTATTTTAGAATAGTTGTTTGTATTTTGCATTCCATCTTGAACCGGTCGGCAAGGAGGCGAGGACTTGTATCGTATGCAATGCACAGCGCCGTTGCGTAAAACCTCAACTGTTGAAGGCCGATACACGGAAACTTTGCCTTTACAAGCGAATTGCTGCTAATTTTTACATAGACAATCTTTCAATAAACACATTCTTATTTTGAAAGAGGTAAATTGGTAAGTAGGTACCTAATTACTTTATAACCCTCGAAATGTACTTATTTCCTAACAATGTTCTATTTAGCATTGGACTCATCGTAAAGATTTCCTCGTACACTTGACATTGTAGCCAGACCTCACCTCAGCCTATTTCATAAACATTAGTACAGCGATTGAATAAATAACAACCGATTTTAAATGGCGTCCTCGTGACTAGCGACACGATCATTATCATGTCCCAAAATAAAATGTTTATTTTAGATCGTGATAAGCTGAATTAAAATAAAATGTAGTCTTTCTGCATATTCCCACTAGACCATGGCACTTAGCTATTCCGAGGATATAAACACAAAGCAGAAAAATATATAACCACTTTCTAAAAATGGAAAAATAAAACCGTGCTATTTCCCATAAATCTATATTTTCTAGTCTACTGATACGAGTATAGCACCGATTTTATAACTACGAGTAGCAGATGTAAATAATATTTTTCAGTTTTTAGAAGTTCTTTTTTTCTATAGGTACCGAATATAGAACCTAAATTTTTTAAGAAGTCACTTAATAATAAGACAAAAGGAAAAGGCACTAGTGTCCCAAAAGTATTCTATCTGATAGCAATTATTTTATTAGTAAGAACCTACCAAATTACCCTGAGGTGCTTTATTTGGCCGACGGACCCAAAGGTCAAGGTTAAGGTTAAGGTGGCCCGTTAGGACGTGATAAGCCAGCGATCGAGCCCTTGACAGCTACTACAGGCCCCTCGTGTGGGGCCGAACCTCGACTCAGGACATTATTGCTGAACATCTCAATAATTTAGGGATCAGGATATTGACTAGAGTAAATATTTAGGTACCAAACTGCTATTTATGTTAGTTGTACTTGACAACTACTACAAGGGCCACTCGGACGAGATAGAATCGGAGGGACGAACCTCGGACGTTGTTGTTGAACATCTCAATATTTTGGGGTTGTTGACTTGAGTCATTAAGCTACAATCATCAAAGGTAATTGGTACCAATTTGCTATTTATATTAGTTTTAAGAACTCAGAATAATGTTGTAGGCATAATGTACAGTTCGCTCTTTGTTTTTAATGAATTTCTTTGTATATCAGGCCACAACAGTTATGCGATGAGGTGACTAATATTTTTCAGGGATATAGCTCGCTTCCAGGAAATTAACGTGACTCGTCTGTTTTGGACTGTACAATCACTTTTACTTTTGTTACAAAACCGTATATAACAGCGTTCACGCCTGTATTACCCGAAGGTGTAAGCAGAGGTGAATTTTACCCACTATTCACCAGCTAGGTTCAGGTTCCATACATAACAAGGGAGAACCTATTGTTGTTCATAGGTCACAATTTGAAACTTCGAACTGCAAATAAGATTTTTAAGTAAGTTTACTAGGAAAGATATTTTGCTCGACCTGGTAATCAAACACAGGACCTCTGGTGTATTGTTAAAGTGTCATGCATTCTTGAAATTTAAGGATGGAGTAAATAAGATAAGGTACCTAACGCAAGGAACTAGGTGAAGTGTGCAAAGGTTTCCATACAAAGCAAAAGTGTGATACGGTCAAAGAGTTTAGATAATAATAGTATGGTATTATTTATCTGTGATAATAAGTAGGCACGGGAGAACTTACTATAAAACTAATAACCTCTTTTGTTTGAAGACTGTTTTTCATGAACACACTGGTCTGAAACATAGATTTAGGAAGGCTTAAACTAAATCTATGGTCTGAACTTATGAGACACTGTAAGTTTTAGTATAATTATTCTATGGTAAAAGGTAAATGTATTGGATTGATATTCACCTCTTAGTAGTCTGTGATATTCACCTTCGAAAAGTCATGTGACAATCTTACGATAATCCCATACACTTTGTTCTATTCGATCTTTCGTTATAGCTTCGCTGTAGACTCCTAAACAAACAAAACTGCTCTCCCACTGCACCGGGCCGATTGGCTGCCTGTGATGTAAGTGGTAACTTCATGTATACAAGTATAGTTAAGTAGTAGGTAGGTGCGTACCTAAATAATCTAATTGTAATTTCTAATTAAATTTCTTAATCTGCATCTGATGCTAAAAAACATGTCTAACACGATTGAGCACGATGCACACGTTATCTGCTATTTTTATCTCATGAAGATAAATACTGTTCTTGAAAATGTTGTAATACTTTTATTGAGGTGGCTTTATTATCCATTCAAGACACGAGTCGTATTGTACTTTCGTAGGAACTGGGGCTGCGAAACTATTGATCGTAATTCGGAAGTACTGCTTTTGAGAATCAGAAACGCCCTTTCATAGTGCCGTATAGGTATTGTCACAGGACCCTATACAACCTGCCACGTTTAGTCGTTTAGATTTCACATTGAACAGTTTCTAAATAGCACCAGTTCGTAGCCAGGCAGCTGGTGGTGTGCCAGTCCTGTGCCCTAAACGAATCGTATTGCACCTTAGTAGGGACTGGGGACGCGAAACTATTGATCGTAATTCAGAAGTGCTGCTTTTGAGAATCAGAAACGCCCTTTCATAATGCCGTAGGTATGCAAAGAGAGAATCACAGGACCCTATACAACCTGCCACGTTTAGCCGTTGAGATTACGGGCTCGAATTTCGCATTGATCAAGTGTGTGGTGTGATATCCATATGTCTTAAAAGCTCTATATCAGTCATCTTGCCCGGTCGGTCAGCCTATATGCGTTTAATTTTACTGTCCGGCGATCCGATATAGCACTCCATCAAATGTAATGCTGGTTGTGCACTCCGTATTTTTACTGTCAGGCATTTTACTTTTCCCTATTCCGCGCTCCTTTTTATCAGTCCGAGATGACAGTAGCTTGCCCTAAACTGCGCTGCATCGATCCGAAAAAAGACTGACAAGTGCACAAGCCAATCATCCGGTTTCTTTCATCTGACTGTAAAAAACCGGACAGTAAAATTCATTCAACATCAAGCTATATATTTAGAGTATAGAGCTGGATCTCGTATTGTATAGGATTTCAGTAATACGAGAGGTCAGCTTATACCTACTGGAAATGTATAGAATGATGTGAATCCTTGTGTACTTAGTGTACAATATAACGCCATAACAGTCAGCAGGCATTTTAGTGAATCTTAAATTTGTGTATTTTTTAATTTTAGTTTCAACAATAGACTATTGGCTCGTATTTATAATCCAAAGAGGTATTGGAACTAAACCTTAACGGTGAATCAGAAGGAATTGGTTGAAATGTAATCGCAATTACCTAGTTGTTCATGCAACATCCTGGAATAGCGGCAAAGAAATCGAATACTAGGTAGGTACTTACTTAAACAGACTTGTTTTAATTATGTTAAACGTTACCTACACTTAGTTTAGTGCAATAAAAGTACATGAGAGCGATACTTCATCTATGACGAGTTAAGGTCATATTAATTCATGGACTGTTGCTACGTATCATTTAGCAGTTAAATAATTGTTGAAACGTTCAAGGCTATTACATAACGCATTGTAATTTTGATTATTAGAAAGTGTGAATCTTTTATTAAAAGTTAACTCGCCAATACCTCACCAGAAAACGTGCTCAAGTAGGTACCTACTATTTTATTGTTCAAGATGTGTTCACAGGTGTAGTGATAAATGTATAGGTATAAAACATTTGAACTTTTCACCTTCATTACAAGTACCTACCTACCCACTACATAGTTAGTGTGGTACGAATGTACGTACGTATTGATCGGTAGTATTATGTATTAGATACGCTTACGTTAGCAGTCTACAGATAGAATGTAGGTTGATCCCTTCCCTTGGCTTCGTAACACTCGGTAACGTAGATAGGCCACTAGAGGCTAGTCTGTGAGCTAACATAAAATCAATACATTACAAGAGGCTGTTATTCAGTTCATGGTCACGTTTTATTCAGGAATGTATTACACAAAAGTACCTATGTAAATTTATATGTAGGAAGACTACCTTCAATAGATTTTGGGGGCTGTGTCACCTTCGTCCGTGTGTGCCCCTAGGATCTGAAGTTCATACTTGTAGTTCCCGGGTAGTGCAAATCAGGTGACTATTAACTGGTGGTAGGCTTTGGCCACACAAAGCGGCCTTGTAGTGTACCGGTGCGATGTGTGGTGATACCATTTAGGAGAGTGGGTCGGAATTGTTGGTTATATTATGGAGCCTCATTCCATTGCCACCAAAAATCTATGTAATCAAGAGTCAATTGGTTATACTGAGCACGCGCGTTCCATTGTAGACCATATCATTGCTTAACATCAGGCAAGCGTAAGCCGATTTTAGAATAAGAAAAGAGATTCAATTTCTGGGGACAGTTAAGAGTTTAACCGTTTAGCAAGTCAAGAGTTTACTTTTAATGATTTTAGAAAGTGGAAAACTTGACATTTTTCTTTATTCATACAGTATTATAAATGTGATGTGTATTCATCACATCTATAATACTGTATCCATTGTTAGTGATAATATATAAGGATTTCATTATCACAATTTTACCTGACTACCAAAGAAGGGTCTTTCAATATTCATTCATTATTGTCTACCTAAAATAGTACAGACGACCTTGACCGGCCTTGAACATCTGAAAAATTATTTAACAATCATAACCAGGTCAAGGCTCTTGTTTGTCATGTGCGTAGGTAGGTACCTACATTATTGCTGATTCTTATGTCATAAATTACCTATTTTGTTGCTCGAATTTCAACCACCTAACCTCCAACGCCAATAAACACCGATAGAACATAGGTTTATTTAGAACTATCTAGATAGGATGTTATATCTACATATAGCATCCCATAGCCTCTAGTGGACTATTACCTACCTACTGGCAAGAGATCCTAATTCAATGTAGACTACATTAGACTTAGTACATAATGAACTGAATTTTCCTTTGCAGAGTAGTTACCTATCAACTGCTAATATTTGTATATTTATGGTATGCTTAATTTAGAGGTTCTAAAAGAAACTAAGTAATTAATAAAGAAAAGTTAATTTATTAAATAATAACCTCTTAACTTACTGAGAATTCCATACACGCTGAGCCCGATAATCTATATATACAGAGAGGGCTGCTAATCCTATATGTACATCACGTGTAGGATAGGCTTGAATCACAGAAAATTAATTATCCTAAACAGGAGCCCCAACCTCTTCTTGGTATGATCTTGTAAGATGCGCGGCGGCGGCCGTGAGTTGCCTCAAAGACCGCCTGAGACCACGCAGATGCCGGCGACACGCTGCAGCAGCGCGCGCTGCTGACTCCCTCTCGTCCTCTCCTTCAATACCAGAGTCACCCGCAGCGCTTGACGCGTCACTCTCTGTATCACTGAGGTCAGACACCCTCCTGCCTCGTTCAACAGTCTCTTCAGCGTCTCCAGCAGACCATAACAGCTCAGTCTTCAAATCGTTCAGCATAGCGAACATGCTGAATGGGTCATCGTCCCCCTCCTGCGGCAGGTTCATCAGACGACTCGGAACCAGCACAGTATCGTCCATGACGTTCACCATCTTGACAAACTTTTCCATGTCGTTAAGTATGCTCTGTTTCGAGAATTCTGTATCATCGTGTCGGGCTATCTTGCGCAGAGTGTTCCTGTAACAATAGAAAAATATTTGTTATCATCAATATTCCCTTTATAACTACCACTTTGTCACTTTTAACTACTTAAATAATATTAGTGTGTGGTAATGAAATAATGCAAATGTTAAATATTTATTATATATTTATTTAATATCACATAACTATTCATATAACTAACAAGTTATTAATGTTGTTTTGTTATTGTCATTTAATTTTGCAGGTGAAATTATTGTGGAATGTTTTATAAAATTTACCAAAACATTAGGAGTGCAAAGTGCAATTATGTTTTATAAGTTGACAAAGCATTTAATATGCTGGGACTAATACACTTATTATGTAATGAATAAAATATGAGAAGGTATTTGATTGAAGGCCAAGATGTTGCATTATTAATACATTTTATTAAAAGGAAACATTAAGAAAAATAGACAAAGCATTGTTTTATTGTGTTTGAAGTACTGGATGTTTTGAAAAAGCAGCCAGTTTCGTAGAAGCATGGCACATTAAATATTTGCAGTTGGATAGTAAGTCCAAAAGAAAATCCAAAGATTATGATGTAAGCATAATCATATTAAATAAACTCCTTGAATTTTGTAGAATGGTATGAATCAAGAATAGATAAATAAATAAAGTAAAATAAGTACTTGATAACTGTTATAAGGGCTAGGCTGATATTTTGTACACAAATCAACACTTTGGGGATCAGGCCGTTCTCATGATTGTATCTGGTGCCAAAAATAATGAAACTACTGAAGCAGTGAGATGAAGAGGACTAAACTATTGATTATATACATTGCAACACCATCCAGACACTTTATAGACACTACATAACTTGGTCCCTACACTCTACTCATGGCATACCACTAAATAACTTTAGACTACAAGATAATTTTGATAGTGATTCAAGAACAAGAATTTGAACAACAGAAAGCTTCTTTAGGACTAGACATATTTGACTGCCTTGACTATAGAGTGAGCTAATTCTAGTCACTACAAAATATAAACCTTCTGCCTTATCTATGAGATTATAATCTTCAAACTATTGGACGGCTTTTCATACACTTTGTACCAATCTGTGATGATTTTTCAAAGAAGAAATATATTAGTTGGTACCATTGGACCCATGAGAAACTAGGATGCATCACTGGTATTTGATGGCATATTCTCAAATGGTCAGACTAAATTAACAACTACAATGAATGAATGAGTTGTTAGTGATGTGCTCAGAGTAGAACTTTAAATGCATTAGACTTTGAATGCATTTTTGGACATGATTACTACATTATAAGATATGTAAATGTATTCCACACACAAATTCTTTTGCACTACTAATATACTATTTTGGTTGGTAATTAAAATGGTAAAAATAATTTAATCCTTAATGTGTGGTTAGTGTCAAAATTCAAAGCCTATTAAAATTATTTTGGACACCATGTTATTTTAGTAAGTTAATCACATGGTAATAAGATGCACAGTGGACAAGGTTTTTATCAGTGCTATCTGACCCAAGATTTATTAGACGATTAGAATAACGAAATTAAAATATTAATTTACTAACTGGGTTCTACTGAAAATATTAGACTAGTAAAATAGTAAAGCAGTGCACTATTCTATAAACGGGTATCTGGATTTTGCTTAGGAATTTCCAGCTGCCCAAAACCTCATTCATATCTATTCTGACACTTCATTTTGTGAGTCATTCCGCGCACGCCCAGAACAGGATAACCTCATCGATGAATTAAGTAGGTACCTAGGTACTAGTGCCAAGCCGGTGGATTTGGTGTTCTAGATTGTATTGATTGTAGGAAAATAAACGACTCTTCAGCAATGTGAAAGGCAGCCAAGAACACTACACTATGTTCACGCGAACTATAGTTAAAACTACACGCGCACATGTTCTTTATACACATGATTCACTAATGTAAGGTACCCAAAACACGCAATCCTACAGGCAAGCGAAGGGCATAAGGACTAGGAATCCAAGCGTTCACAAAACGAGAAAGAAATGTAACCGTACCTGCTATTTTCCAATTTTGAGGATATATCAGTGTTGAAAGACATTTTTCCGTGTTATTTAACAATTTTAAATATCACTGAACACACACGCTCTAGATTTTTGTTAATGTCACTATAAAAATGACGTTTACCAAACGCGACTTGCGAAATAACGCAAATTTTTAATTAAAAACTCCGACAGACGACCGCACGCAACGGAGAGATTGACGTTTTGCCGCGAGGTGGGGGAGCGTTCTTGAATTTATATGACTAGCGATCATACGATGCGGGCAAGCGAACTTTGAATTTTATTATTGTAGGTAATATCGTGTAACTACTTATTGATGTTAATTTTATCAGTATGGTTAATTAATAAACCAATAACAAAATAATCGTATGTATTTAAACTTGGTGTGAAGCGCGAGTGCGCTTCAAAATAAAATAAAAAATCTTGGTGTTTGGAATTTCATCGTACGACCGGGCGCGTCCCACAAAAGTCACACCACATAGGGGCTCTGTGATTGGTCAGGTAAAACCATACTCTTTTTATATTGGATGAATCTTATTTGTTTTCGTTACGCGGGGATTTTAAACGCGAAATGAAACGCTGTTTTCGTTTTGAGAGGACTAGCTAGCTAACTAAAATCACATAGAAAGACAATGAAAAAAATAATAAAGATAAAGATTTTCTTAAACAAGATAGGTAGGTCAAGAATGAATGTCCTGATAGATAAATCATTTAGTAGAAAAAGACTTAAACCTAAGTAACTAATTACTCATTTCTAAGCAAGTCTCAAATTTATTTTCCCAGGTACTTTGGTGAGTACCTACTTAATTACCTTTGGACAGTCCTACTTACTACCTACGTACGTAGGTAGTCAGGTGAAAGGTCTAATAAAATAATTAATTACCTACTTACTGCTGTCGATAGGCAAACTCGCATTGTATGTTAAGTATTAAATTGATCCGATGGCCTTATTGACGTATATATTGGCAGTTAGGTAACTGAACTCCTAGGTATGTTAAAAATTAATTAGGCAGGTTTTGGCAGAAGGTACTTGCATATTAAACTGAGAAAGTTACGGGAAAACATAATTACAGCTTACAAATAACACGTGATTAGAACGTGGCTTAATACCTAAGAGTAACAGGATGATTGTTCAACTTATTAGGCAGATAAGTTTTATCTGAGTAAAATTTTAACGTCTCGGCAGTAAAAAATGTGAGGAAAATCTGTTCAAAGATTCCGATATTCCTCAATTAAAATTATCTAGCTGGCTAGAGACCGAAATTCCTCAGATGGGGCGCTCGTTTAGTATAGTTTAGTTATGTACTTTCTGCAGAGGCCAAAATTCAAATACAGTTAAATTATTTTCTAATAATAATAGTGTGCGTTCAATTTCTTATTAGAGTTGATGCGCGGCCGTAACGCTACAAAAGTCATACAAGATGCTTGTTTGTTGCAAACGCCAAACTGAAGTGATGCTTGTGCATGTATGTATGTGGTAGGCCTTAGCAAAGGTTAGGCCCTTTAGTATTTCTGACAGGTGCTGTCAAATTCAAAAACTAATAGAAAACTTTGTGTTGAATGGAAAAAGAAAAATATGGCGTCCTATGACGTGAACGCCGACGGTTTTTAGTTTTACTTACTACAATTCTTCTTGTAGCTTATACCAACAAAAACCTGGCAAGATTGAGGAATTATTTGTGCAGAGGGCATAATTATAATGAAATTAACTTAAAAATTAAAGTAAATTTGCCATAGATTTATAGATGCTCTAGGTAAGCAATTTGATAGATTTGGGACAGATTTATTTTCGTAGCGCTGGGAACGTCATTGTAGCGCTGACTAATTGGCTCAAGTTTTAATAAAAATAACCAATATAAATAACCATTAATAAATATATTGATGGTTGGCTTATTGATATGACGTAGTACCAATTTGTCAGAAACTTAAATTGAAAGTCATTTGAAACTAGTATTATATTATCTGTGATTGATACCACAGATAATATAACACTATACTAATCAATAGCTACACCCAATGGTTTATCATAGTCTATTAGATTTATCATTAGTACTAGTATTATGTATCTCAATGGCTACACTGTGCAATGACTTAGGTAAGTATAAATAATGTAACCATCGACTTTGCACAATAACCGATTTTCCTACAGACATAATACCACCAACCCGCACTTGACCAGTGTGTGTGGATTTTGGCCTAAAACTCCTAACTATTTTTACCAGAAGTACACACGTCTACACATCAGGCTATACATTTTCAGGATAAGCTGACCTCTTGTTTTACGGAAATTGTATACAACGTGAGATCAGCTTATACTGGAATTGTATAGATTGATGTGTAGCCGTGTATACAATGTATCATATAGTTAGATAATAATTGGGTATTAAGTAGGTAGGTACCATGAAAGCCTACTTATTCATTCAATTACTATACACATAATGTTCAACGTGCTTAACATAGATTATAAACAGAATTGAAAACAACTCGTCAAACAAAAACACTTTTTACGTCATAAATGCCAATAACAAAATTATAATTAAGTATAATCTGTCGATCTCCACGTATCAATAAAATAATATTATAGTTAGTTACATCAGATCTTTGCCTTAATAAATATAAGGTAGCGGGTTCGGTCTCCGGTCGAGCCCACACATCGCTGTGTGAGCTTTTCAGCTGCGAAGAAACAATTCAATATCGGCGATGGATAAAATTAGGAGGAAACCGGCATGACTAACCTATTATTCGAGGACATGTGATATCCATCAACCCGCACTTGGTCAGTGTGCTTGTGTACAACTTGTAAGATAGTTGAGAGAAGACCTGTGGGATACTAATAAAGCTTATAAAAAGGATTGAAGAGAAGTGACCTACCGGGTAGGTATGTACCTATCTACTTAATCCAAATCTTTACAGACTTTCTACTGTGAAAGAGTGACAAACACTTATCCATCCGCCCGCAGCTGCGTTAATCTACTTTTGTAGCTAAATGTACATTGGATCTAGCATGTTCGATTTGTTTACAATTTGAGGAGCGTCAGAACAAAAACCGATAAATCTCATTTGTGTTTTTTGTGGAAAAATGTAAAAATACGGCCAAGTACATGGTTTTCTAATTTAGAGTTGAACGAAATCCATCAATTTATTGGTGTTAGAATCACTGTTTGGAAACCTAAATTATGCATTCGTGATTGTGGTACCTGTTGAATTATAAAAAAAAAGAAAATGGATATATCGGTTATTGACCAAACCAACTGGATATATCGGTTTTTGCCGACAACCACAATAACAATACGCGGTTATTTCTGACAAGTAACTGCGACAACGTCAATGTCAAGCTATCACCTGTCAAATTTAAAAATAAGGCCGCTTTACATTACAGTATCCTACAATTGTTTATGGTTTTGTCATGAGAAACTCGAAATTAGATATATCGGTTTTTGACAGAATCAAAAGAGTCAACAATGAAAAATGTTAGGGATTTATCGATATCTGTTCCGATCGCCATCGTTGTTTAGTACGATTGATGTAATTATCGGTTTATGTTCAGATCCGGGTATTTCGTGGTCGGATTTAGAGTGGATTTATCAGTTTGCGATCAGGTTACATTAACCATAAAGCAAGATATGTACGAGAACAACCAATTGGCATCATAAAAAAAAAATTACAAAATGTGATTTATCGGTTTTTGTTCTGACGCTCCTCATTTATATTACGACATTAATCTATTCTAGTCTAGATTACATAACAAACATAGGTAAATAATACGTGATAAAAACTAATGCACCTTATTTACAAAACAGTACTTTGGCAATGCACATGACTTTACTGAGATTCAAGAATTTATTGATATTTATAGCGGAAGATGAAAACAACAGAGGTTCGCATTATCTGATATAATAAATTATTTATGCTCTGCATTGTTGTTTAAACGAAACAAAGCAGGTAGCCTGCGCCCGCTACCGGTGCTAACATGAACTAGCAGTCATTTTGAGGCGTATACCCACAGATAGGAAGGAAATAACGTGCGCTGTCGGTCGGCGGAGGCTACCTGTTTTCTTTCTTGAAATGCCCTAAAGTATACAGAAACAAAGCAGGTAGCTTGTGCCGACTACCGTCGCTGGAACCAATAGCCGAGATGGTTAAACCAGGTTTCAGGTTATATTATATTAGACTTCTGACTATCTGATAGTCAGATATGTTTTAAATGACAACCGGGATCGACGAGTAATCCCTCAACCAACCAGACACCGAAACAAATCTTTGTTTTTACACAAATATTGTCTGGCGGAATAAAACCCCAGTCCCAATCGAACGGCTTACGCCGCTTGACTACAGGGTTTTCAGTTACTATAAAGTAGTAATAATTAATAGTGATTAGTGACTATAATTATGTTGTGAAGTTGCGAATCCCGTGGAGGTCGGGTTATCGAAGATTACGTCACGCCACCTCTATAAGTATGTATATATGACAGTATGACACACCTACACTGCGTCATGAACACAAATAAACACACACATTAACGTCCTCACATCAATAAGTACGTCTTAAATCCTACTACGTGTTATAAACATAATATTATAATTATATATCAGTGAAATTAATATTTTAGGCTTGCGCTTGACAACGACTTGCCTGTTGTTATGGGATAATGTGGTGAGCGATGGAACGTGCTTAGCTAATTTACTCGTGACTTGACAACAGATCGGGAACGAGAGTTACTGGCAGCAATATCTACATTTTTGGTAGTTCGCACAATAAAAGGTGAGAGCAAAGTGCGTTGTGAGCACCTGTGTATTATTCGGCACTGTGCCTTTAGTTGTCCGATGAACGAATGGGAATGGGGGAAAAGATTATGTAAGACCAAAACAATAGCTACTCCGCGGCGGTGATCAATGTGGGATTCTTTGCCAATAACCTTCCCCTAAGAAATTCTAATGCCTCAAACTAGTATTTGGCTGTTCCGTTACCATGAATGCGAGCGATGTGTAAGTACTACATACATAACCGAAATGCTTGGTGAGCACAAGTTCAGTCTAGCAGTCTAAATACAATATATTTTCATTTAAAGCCTGGACTAATAAGCACCAGGAATCGCCCTGACCCGAAAAAATCCAATCCCAAATATTTCCCGTATGCGACCGACTGTTTTGTTTTCCTTCGGCCATGGCTTCGGATTTATTCGGGTCATAAAGTAAAATTCCTTTGGGATAAAATTTGGGGTCAGTGGGCCTTGATTCTTTATAGTCGATGCGAAAAAATTGAAATCATTCTTCAAGTCTGGTTGAATTTAGTTTAGCCCGAGAGCATTTGTTTCTTTGTCCAGGCGATTCCTGAATGTTTATACTCCGGGTTTTATAGTGAAACCAGAGCGCCGATAGATAAAATTAAAGAACTACGGAATAAAGTAATAAGACAATAATTTACTATCATGCATGTCACACGATGAACCGCGCGTGCAATTCTTCTCTAATTGCTAATTACACGGGTCAATAATAAAATGTTCTTTATTATCAATGAACACGATAAGACTAGAACATTCAGTGCATTGAGCGTAAAAGTTGTAATTAGTAATTGCGTCAAGGTAATTATGTATCTTATACACCAACTGATGATCTTGTTATACTAGTTTTAGTGTTTAAATATTTAATTCCAGAAAAATCTTACTTGTGCTGGCGCCATCTAGTGAGCATTTAGGCATTCAATGGCCGTTTCTTTGTATGGGATGGGACATCTGTACTAGTTCTAACATTATCTGTGCTTGTTTAATGAGCAGCGGTGGTGCAACGGGTGGCATTGACTTCAAAATATAGGAAATTGGTGGAGTGACACCCCAACTCGTGCCTCTGAGAGCATGTAAAGCCTAGTTTCTTCTTACTTACTTATTATATTCTCTGAATAATAAGCGTTGCTGTAATTGTTCATCATGAGCTGCTCATCCTCGGCTGAAGTCTGTTGGTAGACTTCAGCATGATGAGCATGCAAGGCCACTTGACGGTAATCACAGATAATATAATACTATACTAGACGGTAATAATAGAAAAAAAATCAGGAGACTGACCTGAAAAATCAGGAAATTAATAAAATATTTATTTACTTTTACGATATTCATTTAATAACTAATACTTTTTATGCATCTGACTTTTTAGCTTATATTTTAAAAATTAAAACAATTTTTATATTCAGTACAATTTTAGACCTAATTTCTGCAATACCTGGTGTTCAATTTATTTCTCAATTTGGCCTATATTAAATTAACTTGTGAAAATCTTGGCACTGCGGCACTATATTTAAATCTAGCTAATAGTAAAACATCTTTTGTCTCCAGTTGCTGCTAACAAAAAACGACATGCAAATTTTAAATGTATTTTATAATATTACATTACAGATAATATAATATTAAAGATGTATTTAGGATTTTTGATTAAATTTTGAAAAGTACATTCTTAATGCATAATCACTCGACTGATTATTAAATTTAATATACTAATGTAGATATGTACTTACTTATTAAAATTTTATAATTTATTATTTTGATTAACATAACCATCACAAAAATAATATTAACAAAATAATACCACGACATCTGTAAATAAAAACCTTTATTTTTAAATAGAGTATAATTATTTAAGTTGGTATCCTTTAAACTTTATTGACATGCGAAACTCCACTCCTAACAAAAAATGCAATTTATTTGATTAGGTACCTATTTTACTGGTTTAATTTAATATAGCGAACATTACTGCCATTTTATGAAAAGAGAGTGCACCTGACTTTTATTACTAACGCACCCAACCTCATTTTCTAAGGAGTCCGTATCGCTGCGTCCGCGCCACCGCTGTTCATAATGTTTACATGTTAAGTAGGTACGAAAAAATTACAGAGACGCCCTTTTTTCTTAAGATATCAGAATACATTATACATGTCCATAATATTTATAAGATTTACAAAAGTAGAACACGTCTATAAATTTTAATGATACCTTTTATTTTTTTATACAAATTCTAGAAACAGAGAGGTCATTGAGAAACAGATTTTGATATTTATTGTTTATTAACAGACTTCTGTACGTCGGTACCTATAATATGTTTGCTAGAATTACCACTGAACAGCAAAACCACCTGGCTTCTGAACTCCTTACAGTACTAGCTTTCCGCCCGAGGCTCCGCCCGCGCGTATTTCGGTTATCGCGCTAAACCATTAACCTCTTTTACACAGGCAGATAAAAAACTATCCTATGTCCGTCCGCGGGTCTCAAACCATCTCCATACCAAATTTCAGACATTTCGTTTTAGTAGTTTTGGCGTGAAAGTGCGACAGATATACAGACAGAGTTACTTTTGTATTTATAATATGAATAAGGAAGTACCTAAGAATTATTATTATCTGTGACCTGTGACTCTATGATCATCGGTGTCTATGATTAACATGATATATAAAAAGAATGAAAAGTAATTATTTAACGACAGACACTTTTAGCACACTGTTTCGGCTACCCCACACGCGTTAAATGGATGTGCCGGATTTATGCTACAGTCAGTTAAATGGTGACCATGGCCTCTTTAAAAACAAAAAAACCCCATAACTTACTATTTCCTTATCATTTCGCATATTCAAATCGCCATTGCAAAATAATTTGCTAGACGCTTGTATTAGGTAAGTAGACTGATTGCAATGTATCGACAAGGCTTCTTTGATTAAAGAAAAGCCATGGTAAAACTTGTTCGTACCTACTTACTTACATTATTTGTTATTGACAATGTTTTCACCGAGATAATTTAACAATAGTTAAAAGTAAATGAATTATTCGCCTACTATTTACAAACCTTTGTTATATTTTATAAAATAAGTACTGAGGTAGGTATCATCAATTTATTTTTTAATAATGTAAGTTGAAAATGTAAAAAAAAAATTGCAGTATTTAGTAATTGGTGATGTGTGCAGTCATCTACTGGTGTTATTGTAAACTTTACGACGCAGTATGTGCCGCTCATTTGTGTTCATGTGGTGTGACTCGTAGTGTATAGATGGCGTTGACGGTTACAAAATAATTAATAGCTGAGGATGTAGATGTCGCCGGTAGTTTCATTTTGTGCACTAAAATCTAAAATTATATAAATTTGTGACAAATTATTATTTAATTTTACCAGAGAGAAGTATGTCTTTAACCGTCCTGTTCTAGATTTAATAAGGCAGTCTACAGATATAGTGTTCGTAGGAGCCTACGTAAATAGTAGATAAATATAGGTATAGAATTATTTATGCACCTAGTTCAAAATACCTAACTTCTGTCGTGATTTTCTATAAGTAAAAGGAGAGGTCAAAAGTGGGATAGAATTTTGAACACCAATGTGATATACCTCATTGGAAAGCTTATTTAATAAGCTGCTAGAATTTAACTAAACACGAATTTTAGGAGCACCCCTTTTTGTAAAAATCTAAAAAAAATAATAGAAAAACAAAACGCACATTACCTTTAATTATCCGTTTCCTAAGCAGTATAAATATTGCAATCACGTCAATAATTGCATTCTATTAGAGTACTTTTCTTTTCTTTTCTATTCTAGCTGCAGTTTAATGAAATTATGAAATTATGAAATTGTTATCTTATTAGTGTAATAACAAAACGCGTGGAAAAAAATATAATTACGGGAAACGTCATGATGTCATTGTCATTGATCAGTTTGATTGACAGCGTTCTAAATAATTTTAATTTTTTTGGTTGCTCAATTGTCATTAGGCCATGGGGTTGCCAATTGCAATAATCATAATATTGCACTATGGATTCTTATTTTTAATTTCAATTTTAAAAAAAACGGGAGGGTGTAAAATTATTTTAAAAACACCAAAAAATTTAATTAATTATGCTCAATTAACCTATGTAACTCAGATTGCTGTTCAAATTTACAATTATTTTAATCCCAGGCTCTATACATTTTTTGAATGTCTCCTTTACAATTATTTTAATCCCAGGCTCTATACATTTTTTGAACGTCTCCTTTATAAGTAATTATATGGTAACATCTAATAAACTAGTAAATAGCAGGTCCTCAATATGTTTTCTCTTAAGTGTGTAAGTAGACTTCGGATTTGCTTAAAAACAATATTGATACAGGCAATGAAATGGCTATGAAAATGTAAATACATAGGTACTTAGCAATGAAAATCACTTGATAATACAAATTCATTCCGAAGTTTGCTGTCCCCATCGAGCGTCCCATTGCTTGTGGTCGCTAATCAAATTAAGCTTGGGATACGTACGGTATCATAACATGGAAGGAACTTTGTTAAAATAAAATAATTGATGCTCACGAAAAACTATACAGTACAAGTAATTAACTGGTAATTAACTGGTAGGTGGTCGACTTCGGCCGTGGTTAGTGACCACCCATCAGACAAAGCCGCACCGCCATGCGGCCTTGCCGTGTTCCAGTGCGATGTCTGGTGACACCATTTAAGAGGGTGGGTCGAAATTGTTGCTCCTTTTTGGTTTCAACCTTAAGGAGCCTCATTTCACTGCCTTACTACCACCTTCTCACCGAAAGTCATTTGGTACATTGGGCTGGCGCGTCCCATCGTAGACTAGATCAGGTAAGTTGTAGTCAAGCGCCAGCCTATTCAAGAATAAAAAAAAAGTAGATACTAATTACACATTAACAAAATCCGGTCATAACAAACAATTCGTGATATAATACGTTAGTCGCGAGTGCCTATACCTTCAGGCAAAACTGTCTTTGTGTATTTCGACTTAAAAACTGACAAAACCGTAACACTTTTATTGACTCAAGTATTAGTAATTCTTAAGTTCCAGTTTCCAGGTTACTTCGTTATTTGATGTTCTTCTCAGAGGCGTACCTAAGTACCTACATATCTATTGATAGTAAAGATCCTTATACAAAAAATATATTTAAATTTATGTAAAAACTTACATGATTTTATAATGCCCCTGTGAGCTATGTTCAGTGTCCCTTGTGGCTTGTAATCCTTAGTGCCCAGCATCTCTTTGCCAACTTAGCATAAAATAATAAAGCAGCTGTGATGAGCTGTGCCACTTTTTAAACGGTTTTATTTAGCTTACCGTGTTTATTTATTTAGGTCAAATCTAGTAATAGAAATTTGACACCCTTTCTATTGGTGGATTGATCTGAAATTTGGTACGCACCTTTTATTCGTGTGACAATAAAATAATACGTATTCAATGTCCTAATTGTTCCAAGATGGCCGCCACCTTAAGCATTTCTTGCCGCCAAATTGACTTGGACTTTATTGACTTGGAAAATTCAATTAATTTAAATCCAAGATTACCGCTAATATACAATGGGATATTAATAACTTTTAGTAAATTAAGTAACACCGTATAACCTAAAAGAATGTAGGAGATTTTATTATAAAATAATTCCAAAAGCCTCTTCCATGCTTACCCAGTGTATTGAGATATTCGAGCGATTTCAGTGGCACGGGATATGAACGAGTAGACAAACAAAAGTGTGTGCGTTCGCTTTGATTCGCCACCGAAGAGCACCTCACACAAAAATATCAATACAGTCCAATTTAATTAATTAACAGCTAAAACAAAATAAACATAACACATTGTAATACAATAGTGTAGGTAGAGACGTTACATACTTTCGAGGAGACGGTACTATAGCCCGATTCCAGACAAATTGCTTAGTTATCAATTGGGCAATTTTTCGAGCCGGAATTCGAATGTGGGACCTTCGTGGCTTGGGGAGAGTACTTTATTTTTGCACTATTGACTAGATTCATATAAGTTACATAACAAGGATGAGAGTTAAAATAAATAGAAAGTAAAATTTAAATTATCTTAAAATAGTTACAAATAGCTAATCTAAAATTAATGGTCTTATTCATAAAAATCTTATAAGACTCTTTAGTTAAAATGGACCTTGTCTCTTTCTTACTAGTATAAATGTCAAGATGACAGACAAAGACAAAAGAATTATAAACCTATTTCAGCTATAATGAGCTTTGACGTTTATGAATAGGTACGGAGGTCTATAACTAAAATTTAAAATGCATTTACCTAAGCCACAATCTGAACTAGGTATATTTGTTGTCGTTAAGTTATATTGCATACTATTATATTATTATTATCTGTGGTTATACCTATAGGTAGTGGCTGACTAAATAGACTTCATGCGACTCTTTATAAGTATGATTAAAAAATGTAGTAATATTATCAAACTTCGTTTTTTAAGTGAAACTTAAAGGTCTTACTGCATGGGTATGACACAGTGGGCATGAAACACTCTAAAGAAGTTTACTCACTAAAACCCCCCGATGTACCAGAGGTACAACTGCCAACCTACTAACGAGGCCGCGGTATTGCTTTCGCATTACTCAAATAACTGGCGGGTTGCGACCACCCCAAGAAGTGGCAGGTCACATGCATGATAGGGAGATGTCTTATTACAATTAATTGCCGTTGGGCTTCATTCCCTTCCTGTTATGGTGTGCGCGGAAACACAGCGTCTGTGTTTGTAACACAGTTTTTACTAGCACAGACACAGACGTTCAATCGGCCTCTGATATAATATATAACGCTTAACTTAGGTACCTCATTTATCTTATTTGATTGAGATATACGAATTGTATTTAGATTTTGAAAATAAAAAGTTTTATTTTTATCATTACATACAGTCCGCCCGCCATGCACCACCTTCTCGGGCCTATTTTGATCAGGCGACGAATAGTTCTAATCGCCCGCAGGCCACAACATCTAGAGGCTGGATATCGTTGCTTGGCACTCTTCGGAGTCGAGTGCATCTGGCTCGACACAAAAGAAGATCTCTCTCCCGTTCAGCAGTCTCCTTTGCACTCATGACTTCCTTGCAAAAGGAGGCAATTGCGGTTTTCGCACCAAACCGCATCGTTTCGCAGTATCTACCTCCCTTACCATAAATAAATATCACTTAAACAAAAACCCCTAAATTCAATGCATTCAATAGATAATTTAACCCGAAAGCTATCAATTCCGGCAACATTTTATAACCTAAGCGTTATCTTTACGAAAGAGAATAATAATAGACTAAATTAATTATTCCGCCCACAAAACCGGGCACAATATCGGCCGCACTAAAGACGGGCCTTAAATTTCCTAAACCCAGCTAAAATGGGCTCTCAAGAAAAAGGGGTTTGTTTTAAAGCCCATCACGAAATAAATGCTCCAAGACAATAATGTGGGATTGGAAGTGAGATATAAATTCCGAATAAAAATACAATCGAGTTAAACGGTATATAGGGATGCGATACGATTTATCGATGTTGCTTTAGAAATGTAATTAATTAACTAATAGATACTTTATTATTTACGTGTTTTGCTGCATTTAACAATACCTAGGATTGACTTAAGTCTACTTTAGTAGTCATAAAACAGTCGTAGGAATAGCAAAAGGTGCAAAAAATTTGTTGGTAGCTAGATCATAGAATATCAGTATTTAAGATCATGAATGGGTTACATGAAATTACGGTAAATAGGTACCTACGTATAAAGAGTGACCCATTTATATCGGTCAGTATGAGAAAGTCTGAAACTAAAAGACATACGATGAACCATCTTATCGATTTTACTAACAAGAAAAACTGCATAAATACGTATAAAAAATACTTGGTCTCAGCTAGGGAATCGAATTCGGACGTTTTGAAATATAAAACTACCACTATTTTTGTTTAGATATCGATAATCGATTTTGTTCACGCAAAGTGCCTGCTGCAAATAATCTGCAATCTGTAGTCTCGTCATTGCTCGTCAAATTTTATTTTACATCGACCTACCTACATTTTATAATTTATTAATATACTGTCTTACACATTACGGGAAGCAAGACGTTTTATTTTCTGTTCCCCAAATAATACCTGGAGCAATCCGCTTCATGGTCCTTCGAGCCGGATATAGGAGTTTCGAAGAATATTTACTCCAACCAGTTAAAAACAAGGATTGCATGAGCGTTGTTGGTGGATATCAAAAATCATATTCTACGCTTGGGCGTGGCCGGTCAATTCTACCACGACATTCCGAAGAATTTGGGATAAACAGTGGTCTGGATACTTAATAGCTACGACAAGACGTATTTACTTTAAATTAGTCCACCCAGCACTCTTTTAATCAGGTATTATTAGTGTAAGTCAGCCGTATAAAATACCAGGTTAGTACTTATACCTATTGTTAATTTCCTTTGTCTGTGAGTGGTTATAAATTGTTATAATTATCAACTGATCAGTGATATTACAACTTATTTCATTATATAAAACATTGTCAAAGAGTAGTTAATTAAAGTAACTGCGTTATATTTGCCTTGCAATGTGCATATGTAAAATAGGTCACTGAGACAGTTGCGTAATCACATTATGTTAAACACAGAAATACAATAGAAATCTTACAATTTATGTTGTAATCAATAGGTTAATAAATTGGTACAAACAACCGTTAAGCCGTTAACCGTTAATTACTTATTTATTAATTCTAAATTATATCTTTGCGCTTAATATTATATTTTGTATTAAAATTAGTGCATTAGAATTATTATACGTAGGTATTATATACAGGCATAATTAGTAGGTACTTAATTGTATTTACACAGTTAGTATAACTTTTTCATTGTATAAATTCCAGGTTGTCTACACCAGTTAACGCAATGCCAGAGGATAAGGAGCTCATTCGGAAACGAGCGAGTTTTAAGGGAAAGGTTACCGTATTCTTGAACTTCTTAAATGCTTTGGACCTTTCTTCCCTAAGCCCTATAGAGGTAAGCGAATTGCAATTTCGTTATAACAAACTCGAAGCATTGTATGCCCAATATGATGAGGTGCAGTTATTACTGGAGCGTAGCACTGACAACTTGGATAGTCAGCTGTTGGAACGCAGCGAGTTTGAATCTCTTTATTACAAAACCCTAGCGCAAGCTAATAAGGTACTTAATGATCATTCTAAGAAAGGAGATTGTAATGATATTGACCAGGTAAGTTCGCGTTCTAACAATCATAATTTTATTAAATTACCGACCATTCAACTACCAAAATTTAGTGGTTCCTATACAAATTGGTTAGAGTTTCACGACACATTTGTTAGTCTTATTCATTTGAATGAAGATATAAACGAAATAAATAAATTTCATTATTTAAGGTCATCGTTAGAAGGTTCTGCTGCTGTGGTAATTCATTCCATTCAGTTTTCAGCTGCCAATTATTCGGTAGCTTGGAATCTTCTCTGCGAGCGGTTTGATAACAAACACCTGCTCACTCAACATCATGTTTCAGCCTTATTTCATATTGACACTCTTCAGAAGGAGTCATCGGTAAATTTAAAGGGTTTACTTGATGTTATTAATAGGAACTTACGTGCCCTTGAATCTCTAGGCGAACCTGTTTCGCACTGGGACACTTTACTTATTTATATTATTACACACAAGTTAGACAGCAAAACTTATCGCGAATGGGAAGAGCACAAAGGTTCACTAACTAAAGATACTAAAATCACATTTTCTTTGTTTATTACTTTTATTAAAAATCGTTCTGAGATATTAGAAACGTTAGAGTTGGTATCCTCTACGTCAACTAAACACTCACAAAATAATAAACAATTCAAACAGGTTAAAACTATGATGGCACAAGATTGTAATAAAAATAATTGTAGTGATTTGAATAAATTACATATTATTAATTCTAAAAAACCTAAAAATTGTGTTATGTGTAACGGAGGTCATAAATTAGGTACTTGTCCGCAGTTTTTATCTCTAAGCAATGAGAGTCGTTTGCAGATGTTACCTAAATATAAAATTTGTTATAATTGTCTTAACTCAGGACATTTTGCAAACAACTGCAGAAAGTTTGGTTGTAAAATTTGCCACCGTAAACACAACACTTTAGTTCACGTTGATAATATTACTAATTTCCTGAGGTCAGATGCCCCTAGTACATCTTCTAGCAGCGAAGATGCGAAGGGCAGTGCGGATGTCTCCACTCAATCAGCTGCGAGTACCGGTTTGTCACTATCGGCGTGTATCGAACAGGGTGACGTATTATTATCCACAGCATTAGTAAAAGTCATAGGGATCAATGGTCAACAACATGTTGCTCGTGCTGTACTCGACAGTGGCAGCACTTCATGTCTCATGACTGAACGGCTTTATCACCTACTAGGTTTAAACGCTAAGACTGTGAACAATTCTATTTTAGGTATTAACAACTCGTCATCATTTATTAATAAAATGTGTTCAGTGTCAATAAAATCTTTAGACAACAGTTACAGTTTTAATGTTAATTGTTTTATTCTTCCATCAATTACAGATAAGGTGCCTAGTACACATGTTAACTTATTAAAAATTAAAATTCCTTCTGATATTTGTCTCGCTGATCCTAGCTTTCACTCACCGGCTCATGTTGACATGTTGCTCGGTGCTGACATTTTTTGGGACTTGTTAGAGTCACAGCGAATGAAATTGGGTGATGGACAACCTATTCTTTGTATGACTAAATTGGGTTGGTTGGTCTCTGGCCCAATTAATAATAGCGTTGTATCCAATAATTTAAAATGTAATTTTATAAAGGTGCGTTCAGACTGCGATGATGAATTAAATTTTAATGTTGATAAAACGCTCACAAAGTTTTGGCAACTTGAAGAAGTATCTACTTCATCACCTTATTCTTCAGAAGAAAGGCTATGTGAAGAACATTTTGTAAAAAATACTACTCGTTTAGAAAACGGCCAATTTTGTGTTAGAATACCTTTAAAGAGTTCTTCTGATCAATTAGGTGAATCTTTAACCAGAGCCAAACATTGTTTTTCTTCTTTAGAACGCAGATTGAAATCTAAAACTCAGTTTAGTAAAATGTATAAAGACTTCATGTTGGAATATGAAACTTTAGGTCACATGTCTAAATGTAAATTTATTGATAATCATGCTTTTAATATTCCGCATCACGGAGTTCTGCGCGAAAGCAGTACCACTACAAAGTTAAGGGTAGTTTTTAATGCGAGTAGCTTAACTGATACTGGTGTTTCAATTAATAATATTCAGATGGTCGGACCCGTGGTGCAGGACGATCTTTTTTCTATCCTGTTGCGTTTTAGACAGCATAAGTACATCCTAGCTGCTGATGTTGAAAAAATGTACCGGCAGGTAGTTGTTCATCTTGATGATAGATATCTTCAGCAAATTATTTGGCGTGATAATCCGTCATCTCCGTTACAAGCTTATCAACTCAACACCGTGACTTATGGCACGGCCAGCGCTCCTTACCTAGCAACTCGGTGTCTTCGACAGTTAGGTTTAGATTTAGAGCTTATTGATAAGACTACCTCTGAAGTCATTTTACACGATTTTTATGTAGATGACCTTTTGACAGGAGGAGATGACCTCGAAAAGGTCAAAGCGTTGCGTCATAAAATCACTTCAACTCTCGCTTCAGCGCAGATGAATTTACGAAAGTGGAAGTCGAATGACGTAGAACTGGTAAATGGTACTGACTTTCCCCAATCTTCACTAGATTTGAATATTGGTGGATTTGAGTCTACCAAAACCTTAGGTCTTGGTTGGCAGCCTATGTCAGACTACCTTTATTTTCCAATTAATGTACCAGTTAATTTTAATAACACAAAACGTAATATGCTTTCGATTGTTTCACAAGTTTTTGACCCGCTTGGATTATTAGCTCCTTGTGTCATTGTTATGAAGATGCTGCTTCAAAAGTTATGGTTACAAAAGCTTTCTTGGGATGAACAGCTATCACCGGACATTAGCAAGCTATGGAATGACATTGTTGTCAATTTACCAAAACTAAACGAAATTCATATTCCACGTCGGGTTTTAATTGATTCTCCTGAGTTTTTAGAGTTACATTTTTTCTGTGATTCGTCAGAAAGAGCCTATGGGTCCTGTTGCTTTGTTCGCAGTGTAAATCGTCAGGGTCAGGTTTTAGTGCGTTTGTTGTTAGCCAAAAGTCGAGTGGCGCCACTTAAGCCTACGACCATCCCCAGACTTGAGCTGTGCGGTGCTTTAGTGGGTGCTCGAATGTATGAAAAGGTTGTATCTGCGTTACGGGTCAGTGCGCAGCGCACTTACTTTTGGACTGACTCCACTATTGTTTTAGGGTGGCTCAAAATGTTGCCAAATAAACTGCAGCCTTTTGTTCGCAACAGAGTTGCTGAAATTTTAGATAAGACTGGTGGCTGTGAGTGGAGACATGTCCCTACTGACCAAAATCCTGCTGATTATTTGTCTCGTGGAGTAGACATCACTGCTTTACATACTTTAGATGATTGGTGGTCAGGTCCTAAATTTTTAGCTAATGAAATGTCAAGTTGGCCTTCTAAGGTATTAAAATCTAATGAAGTATTACCTGAAATGAAATCTGATATAACCTTAATTGTTTTATTAAAAATAATGAATTTAATGAATTGATTGATTTGACACGTTTTTCAAACTTTCTAAGACTTCGGCAAACAGTAGGCTATGTTTTACGTTTTATTGACGCTTGTAAAAAGTCACCTGTTTGTGGTCCTCTTACTACAAATGAATTAGATAGGGCTTTAAATTTAATCATACGCATATCTCAGAATCAATCTTTTAAAGATTATAAGTTGTTAGTTTGTAACAAACCATTACCTAAGAAAAGTGAATTAAATAAATTTAATGTTTTTCTTGATGAAAATAAAATAATGCGTATTCGCGGTCGGTTGCAACACTCTAATTTTCCCTACAACAAAAAACACCCGATACTGATTCATTCTAATCACCACTTTTCTAAGTTATTGTTTAATTATGAGCATAAGAGATTGTTTCATGCCGGACCACAATTATTGTTGGCGTCTATCAGAGATATGTATTGGCCTATAAGAGGTCGCAATTTAGCGAGAATGTGCTGCCGGCAATGTGTACGATGTTGCCGTTTTAAAGGTGATACAGTAAGCCCAATTATGGGTGATTTACCACAGCACAGACTTCTAGCAGGTTACCCATTTGAAAATATTGGTATGGACTATGCGGGTCCAATTCAGTCAGCTGTTCGCCAAGGTCATGCCTGTAAATTAGTAAAAGTTTACATTGCTATATTTGTTTGTTTTTCAACAAAATCAATTCATCTAGAATTAGTCGGTGATTTATCGAGCAATACTTTTATCATGGCGTTAAAGAGATTCATCTCACGTAGAGGAAAGCCGAGGAATATTTACTCTGATAATGGCACCTCGTTTGTTGGTGCATATAATGATCTCTCTAAATTTCTCAAATCAAATTGCAATTCGGTTGCTGAAGAGATGGCAAGAGAAGGAATTAATTTCCATTTTATACCGGCCTATTCTCCTCATTTTGCTGGCCTTGCGGAAGCTGGTGTCAAGTCAACCAAGCATCATTTGACAAGAGTGTTGGGCCTTTGTAATCTTACGTATGAAGAGCTATACACCATGATGGTTCAGATCGAGGCGATATTAAACTCCAGACCACTGACGCCGTTGTCATCAAACCCCGAGGATCTGACGCCGCTCACACCCGGGCATTTTTTAATTGGACGTCCTATGACTTCATTACCATCTGCAGATTGTCGAGATCAGTCTATCAACTCTTTGACTCGATATCAACGCATCGTGTTTCTCCGACAACATTTTTGGAGCAGATGGAGTAAGGAGTACATATCGGAACTTCAACTTCGAATGAAGTGGCGAGCATGTAAGGGTTCCTTAAAGCTGAACTCCTTAGTCCTAGTGAAGGAAGATAACCTCCCGCCACTCAAGTGGAAAATGGGTCGAATTGTTGCCATATATCCCGGGACAGACGGCGTGGTTCGAGTTGCAGACGTTAAAACTTCCAATGGTCTGTTACGCAGATCGTTTAATAAAATTTGTCCGTTGCCTGTATAACCGGACCAAGGAAGTGGTTGAAAGGCATGCTTTCAACGTCCGGGGGGATGTTCACGCAAAGTGCCTGCTGCAAATAATCTGCAATCTGTAGTCTCGTCATTGCTCGTCAAATTTTATTTTACATCGACCTACCTACATTTTATAATTTATTAATATACTGTCTTACACATTACGGGAAGCAAGACGTTTTATTTTCTGTTCCCCAAATAATACCTGGAGCAATCCGCTTCAGATTTGGTCGTATAAAACATGTCTGAATAAAATGTATTGTTTTCATATCCTTTAATTTATAATAGGTGTTTTAAATGACAATATTTTTTCAGTATATTTAACTTGTTTTGCTCTCGATTTCAATCCCAAAAATACACCAAAAATCGTTAAAATCGCTTTGATTCATATCGGTTTGACAGGTCTAACCTAAATTGTAGCGTCTCTTGTTAACAGAATTGCGAGCAATAGCCCACATTATCGAATAAGAATTAGCACATCCCTAGTCCACTCACAGCTGCCAAAGAGTTGAGACCAGCATCGTAGTACTGGATGAACAAATAAATGAGATCCGATCAATACCGTTTGCCATCAAAATACTCGTAACTCGATTTCTCTACAATAACCTTCTGTGGTCTCATTTAAGTTATTATTTATCGTTCTCTTTGTTCAATTTGGTTTAGAGGTGTTCAGATTAGAGTGGAGGGTAAAATTAAAGTTTTATCTATAGTCAAAATTGTTCTGTATGTTTTTACGGATGTAATGTTTTAAGTTAGAATGTGTTTGTATACAAGTTTGTTGCCTAGTTTGTTTGAGGCGCTTAAAGGACTAGACACATAATGATTAGATTTTCTTTATTTAAAAGCTGAACTAATCATAATGGTTTAAAGTCAAAATATTTTTTTTTTGCATATACGTCCAAACACTGCTAAAAACTCAGTAGGAGGGTAAGTGAATTGGGTATTTTTTTTATTCAATAATAGGTTTGCGCTTGACCACAACTTGACTGATGTGAAGCAATGTTGCAGTCTACGATGGAACGCGCCTACCTAATAAATACCGATTCACTGGTAACTTGAAGACAGGTAGATTATAGCTATCGGGAAACAGATATGCCGGCAACGAATTCCACAACTTGGCAGTTCGCACAATAAAAGTAGAAGCAAAGCGCTTTGTGCGTGCCCGTGGAATTTCCACCATACCTAATCATAAACGTCTTATATGCTCATTATAGTTAAAATAGGTTTATAGTTAGTTTGTCTTTTTCTGTCTTCTAGACATTTATACCCTCTAGTAACAAAGAGACAAAGTCCATTATAACTAAAGATTTTTAAGAATAAGACCGTTAATTTATAGTTTTATAAATATTATAATCAACTCTTTTTTTTGAAGTCAGTTACTAAAACAAGATCTCACTTGCGAGCTTGCGACTAACAATTGTAGTACAGAGTAAAAATAGATTTTCCGAAGCTTAATAGAGGAAAATTAAATATACAACAACCGCGCAGACACGTGCCATGATTGAAAAGGAAAAAAAATATCTTACTCAGCGTCGAGTTCTCGAAACGTTATTGACACAACTAAGTAACACCCACGACGATGTCTCGCTTCATTTGCATTCACCTAATCTCTGTTATGAATAAAGAAAAATTCTCGGCGACGTTTTTAAGCGTTTCCAGAGGCCTTAAGCGGTGCCCGCTTAATGAAGAACGGTGGCGGGATTAAGAACCGCCCGCGCCGCGCACTTTCGCGACATTACACTTTTAATTTGAACGAATCTTATTATTTTCTTTTGTTGATTTAAGCCCCGAGCCGGGAGATGGGTCGAGACGTGACCTGCAGTGGAAAAATGCGATTGCCATCTAAAGCCAACCGTTTAAATGAACGAGATTGGAGCTTAAAAAGTATAATGGACGAGGGGCGAAAGGGGGGCGGGCGATCTCGGGGGCGCAAGATGGCCGATTTGCGATTGAGATGAGACGCCCCCGCCCCGCGGAGATCAAGCAATATAATTAAGTCGACCGTTTCATAAGTAGTCATCTTACGACATACCTTCACTGCAATCAATCTAAACCAAATACCTAATTGAAGATACGTAAGTTAATGTTGAAGTTATCGAAATAAAACAGCGACGTACTAAATTGGACTTGGTTTTAAGATCTTGCTTGCGAGTTAGATCCTGGATCATTTCCACACGAATCTTTGTGTGAAACAGAAGACATTGACTAATATCAGTCTTAAACAGCGTATTATGGATTAAAAGCCTAAATTTTCTCGACTCGTATAATTGCTTAGAGAAGTCCTGTAGTTAACAGCGGAAAAGTTGGGAAGGGTGTGAGAAAGGTTGATACACGGGTTTTCTCTCAACTATCTTACGAGTTGAGAGACTTTAGGCCTTTTAGCGTGTGTAGGACACGCTGGCCAAGTGTGGGTTGGTGGATGTCACAAGTCCTAGGAGGATTAGTTCTTAGAAATGCCGGTTTTCTCACGATGCATTCCTTCACCGATATTGAGCAGCGGTGATGTTACAATTCACACTAAGATGTGCGGGCGCGACTGGGAATCGAACCCGTGACCTTATAAATCTAAGGCGAGGGCCGTACCACTGCTCCACCACTGCTCTCTTTTAGTAGATGTTTTAATTTTTTAAAACAACATAGCATCACGCTTCTATTACCCAAAGGTAGGCAGAGATGAATATCACGGGTTTTTCACCAACTCGACACGAGGGTAATTTATTTTAAATTTCACTATGTGGACATACATAAAAACCTTGCCGTGTCCAAATAACGAAAAATTAATTAGTACTAATTTAAAGTTTCACCAACTGAACCTACGTGTGATCAGTCCCTCGTGTCGAGTTGGTGAATAACCCACTCACTTTTCGCCGCCCATGTTTAGGTCCTATAAGTAATAGGGAGCGAGACTATTGCCGTTCATTGCGCATAATTCCAGACTTCAAGCTGCAACTTAGGTTTTTTAAGTGAATTTGAATTTTTGCTCGACGGGGGAATCGAACTCAGGTCCTGGCGGTTATTAAGCGAACACTCTTACCACTGGACCATTATTGCAGTTTTTACAGTGCTATCATTTAAAAATATAAGTCAGGACTATGCCGTCAACTAAGTATTATTTGAACTTGTAGCGTAAAGTACCTACACGTACTCGTTCGTAGCAAACTGGGAATGAATAAACGATGCTATAGTGTGCAGAAAATAATACAAAATTAAAAGCCTTTGCATCTAGACATGGCTTACCCAACGTTTATGTATTCATAGTAACAGTCCGAGACTTACACAGGCACCACTCTTCATCTAACAAGAGAAGCTTTACTCAATCATTCATACACAACAAAAAGGTCTTACACAAAACCATCTTTAAAAGACTTTGTACCTACCATCGCTGGAATTAGGTTCATTATTGATTGTTTTCTGGTTTCGAGTTATAAAATCTAGACAAGAGTTAGCTAAAGGCTGTACCGGTAGAGATCGCCGTCGCTTCAGATGACAAACCCAATCCAGTCACGTAATGAAAAATGACAAAACTACACTGTCCCGCTCCAGTGCTGTAGCTCCGTCGAATCGAAAGCTACGATGAAACACACATTAAAAAATTATGTATCAAACGGGAATCTCAGACTTGTGGCTACATATAAACAAATAAAACTCAAACAAATTAATAGTCTAAAATTAAACTCGATAAAGTGGTTGTATCTGGTTGATTTATTTGTGGTTGCATATTTAAAGACATTGACGGGCCGGTGGCGTGGTCGGTAAGATACTTGCTTTTCACGCCGCAGGTCGTGGGTTCGATTCCCACCCGAGACAAACATTTCTTTAAATATGTCTGTTTGTCTTGTGTCTGGGTGTAATTATCTATATTTAAGTATATATTTACAAAAGAAAAGTATTGTATGTAGTATATTACCAGTTATCTGGTTACCATAGTACAAGCTCTGCTTAGTTTGGGATCGGATGACCGTGTGTGTTAATGTCCCACTATATTATTATTATTATATTACATATTATTATAATAACCTCCTTAGTCCTCACAATAGGATTGAATGAGAAAAACCGCGTATCGTCCTCAGTGGCGTGCTTTAGGAGAGGTCTATGTGCAGTTGTGGACTACAATAGGCTGATGATGAACCTCCTTAGTTTCTGTGCAAAATAATTAGACAGATAACTCCATGGAAAAAAGAAGCAACTTGTTTAGTACTTTTTCTAAGGACTACATAGATTTATAACACTAAAAATTATCGTTGATATTGATGACTTAATATTGACAGTAGCAAAATCGAATCCATTGCTCATCCTTGAAGCACTATATATATCAAAGAAGAAGAGAAAACAAAACGTATTTAAAGCCGTTCCTTTGAAGAGCTCTAGACTAAGGAAAAGTTGTAAAGTATCCGAGGGGGGGCGACCGCAACCCCACCTGCGGACCCAAAAAATATGCCATAAATGAGTGGAAGGGCCGTCTCCTCAGCCACGAAATTTCCAGCCATACTTGCAAACCTATAATCCCTCATAATCACCTTTACAAAGCAAAGATTAAAACCGATTCTCGCGCCCTCCGCCCACGCGCCTCCTCCCCCGCCGCTTTTATATGCGAGACGACGAAAAGTAAGATTAAATCATTATTTTTCTTAAGCTCCTCTCGTTTTTTCTCCGCTCTACTGGAAGTTTTTGCTTGGACTTATGATGCGGACGATCAAAGACTTGTGTTCAAATTTACATAACATTCTTAAATAAATTGCGGCGGTGCTGGGGTGCTTCGATTGAGTACGAATCGTTTGGTGTTCTGTTTAAACTTATTAATGCGAATTCCCGGATTGATGCTTAATGTAGTATTAATTTATTCCGCGGATTAGTCGAGTGCTAGCGCATAATTTACGAACAGCGACGTGTACTTAACTTCTACTAAGTTCATCTAAGACACGAGCATGCAACCTATCTATACAAAGCTACCTACGTACCCATGAATACTGAAGCCTTTTGAGAGTGTCACTCACAAAGGTGTTAATGAAAAAAATATTAGCCATATTGTTTCTAAACAAATATTGTTATGATATCTTCACATCAATCGTCAACCCTTTCAGTGTCCCACAGCTGGGCACGGGTCTTCTCTCAACTATCTTACGAGCTGAGAGAGTTTAGGCCTTAATCCACACACGCTGGCCAAGTGCGGTTAGCGGATATTAATGTCACCAATATTGAGCAGCGGCGATGTAGATTGTAGATCGTCACCGCTGCTCTATGATATCTGAAATATTTTTAAAATTTTAAGGCAATACATGTTTTCAATACTTGTAATTGACTGAACAAAAATGATGATCATAAAACATGCTAATGTCATACTTTTACTTGGGTTTTACATAAGTTATCCAAATCGTATGATATCATTGATTGAGGATTATGCTAATATTACATTTAATTCATTTGTTGTGATCCTGTTTTGCTAAACAAAGAAATCTAGGAACGAAAATTTATAGTTTAAGAGTGTTAGATCATACCAAAAACTGCTTCGAACTGTCCTAACACAATAATTATCATAAAATCATAACATTATCAGAATTTGGTTTATAGAACGCCATGATTGTATAAATTATAGTACAAGTAAAGAAAAACAGAGAAAAAACGAAGGAGGTTCTCAGTTTGACTTTTTCTGTATATATATTACGCGATAACTCCGCCAATTATAAATCGATTTTGATTATTCTTTCTTTTTTGTTTCAAATGGTATACTTTTCAGATGGTCTCTTTTAATTTTTATCAAAATTGTTCGAGCGGGTTTTGAGTTATTGTTAAAACATTAAAATAAGCTCGTATTTTTTTAAAAAAGCTCTTATGATATTTTCGATCTTTTGTTATTGCTTAGATAAGTAATTTGTCTAGAGGCCGTGATGTAGAAGTTTCACCTGCGTTCACAAGCGGTAATGTCAAACAATGTAGCGGCTGAGTATCCGCGTAACTTATCTTACTTAAGCCTAACTTAAGTTAAACCTAAGCGTAACTTGTAGTTGTTTGTACACGTAGTTTTAGTGGTTGTTTGATTGTTTTAGGGAAGGTAACGTTGAGCTTGTGTGAAATATGTTACTTACCCAATGTTAAAGCTAAGTTAACATGCGTGGTTTAAGTTTTACAACTTAGACATTGTTTGTGTTATTTAAGATTTATGTTAAGCACCTGTAACCTATTTAGTTTGAGGATTTTGATTAAAATTGATGTTTGTAGATATATAGGGTAGAAAGTAAAATGTTTTAATAATAATAATAAATTGTTTTATTCATAAAAGATGTCAATTTACAAATAAATGTAATATGTTACTATTTAAAATATTATCTTTATCTATAATTAAGTATGTATTTACAAAAGACAAGTATTATATGTAGTAGGTATATTATCAGTTATCTGGTTTCCATAGTACAAGCTCGGTTTAGTTTGGGATCAGATGACCGTGTGTGTTAATGTCCCACTATAAAAAAAAACTAAAGCTGTAAATGAACCTGAACTAGTCCTGTGTTTCAGGCCAAAAAGTGCCTACAGCTATGATATTCAGCATAATTAAGCAGGTATTTCTTATGATACAGCTCCTTTACTATAATATACAAGTAGGTATGTCAGGATCCTATGCCAACACAGATCAAAGGTACCACAAAATAGGCCAGTACCAGTACTGACTACGCTCAAGTTGAGCGTTATTTTAAGGGAAACGATATTGACTTTATCAGTACCACACCGCATAAAACTTGGGGTGCACATTAGACCTGGCGGGTTTTAATTTACGAAGTTATTGCGAACCTCGATTGCCAATAGGTAAACACTGACAAAGTCGGAGTATTTAACTTAATTTTTGTGCTCCCATCGGGTTAATTGAGAGAGGCGCAGCGAAATGTTGTCACAAAAGAAGCACTTAAATGAATAACGAACAACAGCACTCAACCGGCTCAAAATAAACTTATCTCAGCCGGGCAAGGGTTAAAATCATTTGGGGGCAAGGTAGCAAGTAATTGTGAGGTGGGCGCAGGAAGGGTTGATGCCGCTGATTCAATAATATACCACTGTACTCATAATAACGTTATTAAAGGAAGTTGGAAATACTAACAGATACTCAGTGAATTCAATATCTACTTAAAGAACAAAAATAAACGCAACTAGAGTATAAATTCGGTCTATAACTATCTTCCTTTCGTTGCTTCTTCATCGTGTTGTTAGCTTAAAAAAATGTAACTTATATGCTATACCAGACTAAAATCTATGTATGTGCTAAATTTCTTCCAAATCCGTGAAAATTAGATTTATAATATCAGTCGGAGTAGGATAGGAGCATGGGATAGAAAGGTAATAGGACAAAAATCGCGTCCAAGCTGTATTTCGGTATCCAAAAAAGACCGGTGAACTAATACGGGAGTTTCAGTTAATTGGAAGAATCGTCTAAAAAAAATTGTTATACGGACGTGAACGCTATGGTATGTTACCTGTTACGTGTGCAAAACATAAACTTATAAATCTTAGTATTGTCTAAGATTTACGCGAATATCACACATTGAAATAAAACTACTTTTTATAGGATTTTATCGATTTTAAAGCGTTTTTTTAAAGAGATAGAGATCATTCGTAAAAAAAAAAATTGTTAGGGTATATATTTTTTTTAATCATGAAATTATATCTACAACAACAGAGATATACACGTAAAATTTGGCTAATGGTTCCTGTATTTGTAAACAAATGTAACACCACGGCTATATCCCTCACGGGGTAGGCAGAGCACCAAGAGTATGTGATGATGACAAATCTAGCTTGGTCTATTACTTCTTTCCGGGTCTACCAAGAGTGTGTTAAAATTTATATGATTCCTGTATGTGTAAATGAATGTAACACCACGTCTGGGTAGGCACAGCGCCAAAGGTGTATGTGGTCTATTACAATAATTTTCTTTTAACTAGGGCGAGATCCTCTATGGATTCCTTCGCCCGTGTGTGCTCAGGGGTATGTGAGACTAAAAGGGTACATACTAAAATCTCCCGGGTGTTACGTGGCGCATTTGTGCCAGGTTGTTACGGGAACCACATGTGACACAATCGGGACCGTTACGTTAGTAGATAACTAACATTTATCTGGGTGTCTATCTATGGGTTATTGCGGCACCATGGCTGCTAAACTAATGATGTTGATTATGTGTTATGCCAAAGCAGACTTAATCGAGTGTTCTAAGCATGGAAAGTAATAATAAATAGAAATAGAAATAGTAATAGAAATAAAATAGAATAGAATAGAAATAGTATAATATGTATGATGATTAAATTTTTGTCTAAATACCGATATCTACCCGTGCGCAGACGGGGCGGGCCACTAGTACATTATATAATTACAACCAGACACGAGATAAAAGTCATGTTCATCACACAAATGAACAGAACCAGAACCTGCGACGTCAATAAAGTATCTTACCTACAACCTACCTACGCCACCAGCCCATCAATTAATAAAATATTTTCACACATACATTTATAAATATTTGCTAGCTTATTTAGCCTATTGTACCTAATTAAATTTAGTTATTATTCTAGGCGTCGCGTCGCTTAGATCCTTTGTCATATAAAATAATGTTTTTGCGCAAACCTTCCCACCCTACGCTTTGTTTGACCAACTTATTTACTAGTTACTGCAGAAATATAACACAGTCGGTTAAGCTAGTCGTAGAACTCGAACGAAGCTATCCTACTTGTCACACAAAGCTGTCAGAGATAGCGATAGAGGCTATTGTGGTAGAGTTCTGATAGAGTATTGTGTAGGATTGACATAGGCGATAGTTACAGTTCAACCCTCTTACGAAATTTTAACAAAGGTTAATACAGTAATGCTGAATTAAATCCTATTAAATTAATATTATTATAAACCAATTTTAATACTACTGGAACGGTTTAAAATTCTCTAAATAATGCAATACTACATTATCACTGGTCACTTATAGGTATTCAATTCAATTGCCGCACTGGCATACAAATATTTATGTTTAGTAGGTGCATACATTTCCTACAATTTATAATACAAATAAATTAAAATTGGAAAATATAATAACAATAATAATAAAACAAAATAAAAGATACAATAATTTAGTCAACAGAAAATTTGAAGAGATAGATAAACTCAGTCATATTAGTGAATTGTCATTAAAAAACTCGTCAATTGTATAATAACATTTGTCTATTAATAAATTACGAAGTACTACTTTGAACTTGTGAAATGTCAATATTTTTATTGCGTCAGGTATTTTATTATAAATTCTCGGAGCTGTTCCATAGAAGCTCTTTAGCATAAGTGACGTTTTACACTTTGTGTTACATAGTTTATTTTTGTATTGAGATCGAACTGTATTTCTTCTAACTTCCGACAATTTTGTGAATAAATGTGGATAAGCTATATATACTGGAATTCAAGACACTGTGAGCTCAGTATGTTTAAATCGGAACGCAACTTAAATAATAATGTTTGTGGGTAGTAATAATTGTGATTAATATTTTTGGACGTCAAATACCTGAGGTATTTGACGTCCAAAAATATTAATGAACCACCCGTGAACATGAAGTCTAAAAAGACTTTGAAACGTCGGGATCTAAAATCTAAAATAAACCGAGATAAAATCCGTTAAAAAGTAGTTTTATTTCAATGTGTGAGTTATAAGTTTATGTTTTGCACACGTAACAGATAAAATACCATAGCGCTCACGTCCGTGTACTAAGGAGTGAGAATCATCACGCATATTCCGTTGAATATGTTTCTAAACAAGCTGTTTATTTTATGAATGGTATATGCCCTATACTTAATAGGCCGAATATTCGTATCATTAACAACACCCACTTTCACAATATCTAGTTTCGTAGCTACATTGCTACGGCTAAGAGCTACGATTCTACGTCGTAGCACGTAGCAGCTACGACGATTTTCGTTCTACGCCTTGCGAATATTACCAACACTGTAGGTACTTACTACAGGAATAAGCTAGTTTAAAGAGAACACTAGCGGATTCAATTAGTTAGATTGAAGTTTTTAGTTTTTTTTATTAATTTGACCACACAAAGTGGTACAATATTATCTTGCCAAACTTTAACATCTCTCATAAAGGTACCTACAAAACAAACGAACAATATATTGTATTATATTTATTGTATTGTATATTGTTTTTAAACAATATATATAGTATTAAAGTAGTATAATTAGTACTTATACAATATGTTAGGGAGATAACTAGAAATTACATTAACAACAATTGTTATAAAAATAACATGTCATGGGTCATTCTAGGTACGTTACTTACAACCCTTTAATAGCATTAAAAATAATAATGTCCTTTCTTAGGTTCTAGCTAGACAACCTCTGTACCAAATTTCATTTAAATCTGTTCAGTAGTTCGAGAGAGTAAGCGGACGTAACAGATAGACAGACTGACAGAGTTAATTTCGCATTTATAATACGTATTAGTAAAGATAGACTTTGCTATCATCATCAGCCTGGGCACGTCCACAGCTGGACATAGGCCTCCCCTTTAGAACGCCACAGCGAACGGTTGCCGGCCGTTAGCATCCATCGGCTTCCCACAATTTTAACTACGTCATCAGTCCACCTGGTAGCGGGCGGGCCGAGACGCTACAGCGCCCATTGCGTGTTCTCCATTATCGGTGGTTATCGGTTCTATGAGCGATGCGGTCTGCCCACTGCGACTTCGAATTGCTGATTTTGATTGCTATATAAAGAAAAGAAAGAAAGAAAAACATTTATTTGACAGGGTTAGGACACATAGAATCAAGTAAATAAAAACTTTAAAAAAGAGAAAAAAAAAAAACAAATGAAAGCAGTTCTATAGAATAGAAAAGAAAACAAAGAGTAAGTGTGACCCATCAGTGTCAAACATGGACTTTTTTTGTTAGGTATTTACTTAGCCAAATGTATAAAATATTGTAAGTAAAAATATATTTTCATCTTTAGAATTTATCGTTTAAAACTTCATTAGCGTTTTTTTTCTCTAATGACTTGGAATTAACATAATAAATCTATGCTCTGCCATCAATCAGAGGCCGATGCTTTCTTTCAAAGGTCTTCATAAGCCCTCACTTTCATCTGGGCTTTGGTAAGGGAACGGCACAATAATATTTTTTGAAATTGTATTTAATGTAGCTGAGACAGCCTTTAATCAAAGATTTTTCGTTTAAAGCTATTCATTAAATAGCTAGGTAACTTTTTACTAAGGAATAAAAAAGATATTTTGGCAGTAAATGCATGGAAGATCTGTCAAAACGTAAAAATATTCTTTATGTTATTCATTCAGCCCTTAACGGTCAAATAGCGGTTTTAGCGGCTAGCTACTTTTCCGGTTAAATATGCAACGGTTTGTCATTGTACGCAGTTAACAAAATATACCGATCGAATTGTGAACCTCCTCGTGAAGTCGGTTATAAATGAATAAGCATAGTGACTAGCTGCGCGGTTAGCCGCTATGGTTAAACTGCTAGTGCGTATAAGTTCAGTAATATTAAATGTAGAAGTGTGTCTATGGTTTCTACACTTATGGAAGAAATAAATGACTTGTTACATATGGTACACTTGAGCAAATGTTATTTGTATGACGTCACAGTCTGATATGTATAACATAATACATCACCATAACTAATTTTGGTCGATAAAACTTACAGAATGGTAAAATGTTGACACTGCGTAAGCGGCTCGTTGGTCTAGGGGTATGATTCTCGCTTTGGGTGCGAGAGGTCCCGGGTTCAAATCCCGGACGAGCCCAATTTTTTTACTGCATTATAAATAGGTTTTGGTTCGGTAAAATACTGTCTCATATATTTTTGTCTACTAATTTTATGTGCCTATTAATTAGTGATGTGTGATATTACGCCAAAATAAGTTAAGTCTCAGGTTGAAATTAATTTTATTTTCACTGTAGTGGTACGGTGCTGGTAGATTTTTTTTTGCTGATGACCTAACCCTATCGGCCGGAAGGGCCTCTATTGGTTCACCGGACTTTTTCGGTGAGCCGCGCCGTCCGAGGACAGTCGAACCGATCAAGGTGCTGGTATATAGTCTATCTAGAAACTACTGGACTAATTGAGTTAAAATTTGATACACGCGAATTGATAACCCGAAGAGAAACGTAGTATGTAAAATTATTCACAAGCTATTTTTTTTTAAATTCTGAAATAGTCTACCACTTGACTACAACTAGCCTGATGTTAAGCAGTGATGTAGTCTACGATCGAACGCCCTGCCAAATATACCGATTCACTCGTGATTACGAATATAATATAATTATATTCTTAAGGAGTAGGTACCTTTGTTTTGATTGCATTTTCTCAACAAAGCTCAATGACAGAAATACATAAAGAGTACAGTTTATAGATCTGTACTGCTGTAAAATTTCCCATTTGGACTGCCATGGTTGCTCATTTATGTAGTTTTAATTCCGCCATTCCTTAGCTCGGAGCCAGGATTTTATTTCATTAGCCGGCCGCGAGCGCCAGTCATTTAGCTACCAAGCCGCAGTAAGTTGTGGTGTGATCACAGAAATGAAAATAGCGTTTATATTTTATTACCTACACAGCTCAGTTTTCCTTGACTACAATTATATGTATCGAGAAAATTCTTTGAAAAATAATCTAATGGTTAAAACTTCGATATCCGTTGCATTCAATGAATATACCGAAATATATGCAGAAAGCGCCTATGTTTTAAAAATAGTAATCTCTGTATTTAGGCTTCAAAATTTGAATGGAATATATAATCGGATATGGAGAGAGATGCTCGGTGTTTCTGTTTCTTTGCAAGATAGGATCTACAATGAGGAAATCCGCAGTAGAACTACAGTCACCGACAGTGATCCATGTGAGCAAGTTGAAGTGGTACCTCATCGCTCGTAGAACTAAACCGCACGGGGTAAAGGTTCTCGTGCGGAGACCACGTATTAGGCGCCGCTGCGTTAGCAAGCCACAACACGGTGGACTGATGATATTGTTAAAATTGCGGGAAGCCGATGGATGCTAATGGCCTGCAACCGATAGGTGGCGTTCTAAAGGGGAGGCTAATGTCCAGCAGTGGACGTACCCAGGCTATTATGATAATCAAATCGCGTGGTAGAAATATTATTCAATAAAAAAAATAAAGAGTTTTTAAATATCAACTTCTTCGACTAGCGATGGCCGAGGAAGTCTGTGCTTTATGTGGAACTCAAGGATAGCTGCCTGCTGATTTTACCATAACCCGTTTTTTAAAACGCGACGAGTATCCGTATCACTCAGTCTTTTCACTCGTGTTTCAGTTACAACAAAACTATATAGCTTCTGCAAAATTCATGGTAGGTATTGGATCTGTTTATATTTGAGTTGCTCTCTGTTGAGCTTCTTCTAATTAAAGTCGACGAAATTACTTCAGTCTGTCATTTTAGTTCACAATGTAGATGAAGTCATTGTAACTACTGTTGCTTAGTAAGATGCTGCTGCTAAAGAAATTATATTATCTCATTTTCATTTATTTATATAACAAACAATATACAGACGCCTTCAGAGTAGGTGGAGTGACGATATCAGCGGGGAGGCTGGTAGAATTGGATGAAATGAGCCGCCGAGTTATTTTCTATGGCGTGTTTTAGGGGAAACCTATAGATATCCAGCTGAGGACTGATAGGCTGATGATGAGGGCAAGATTTTGAAAATCTTCGTGCAAGAATCTGTGATTTTTGTTTCAACGCCTTTATAGGTATGTAAACCCATTTCTTGGATCATGAGCTTCGTCTCTATATGTATAACTGAGAATCTTTCAGGTCCTTCTAGACCAACGTGACATCCGTCATGTTATGGTCATGTGCCTGGTGGTCATCGTAGGCAAATTTAGAGAAAGTTTCGGCATATCTTCTTGTGTTTTTGTGTGTGGTCGATTATGAAGACCTGTACCACACTTAATAAACGCTTGATTTTGACATTGGTGAAGTAAACTCAATATTTTCCACAGATCTTCTTTGTGAAGCCACAAAAATTACAGGGCTTATGAACCATTGTGACTACCGAGCAGTCATCCTCTGATTGATGTCGTTTTTAATTACATTTTTTTATGTCAACAATCTATTAATCTTACTCCTAAGTAACGTTATAATGAAATATTTATTCTGAGAATTATTTTGATTCAAATAGGGTATTAACTGTGAACGGTACTTAATGAAAAAATTAAATGATGTTTTGACATTTGTATTTTCAATATCGTAGCTTTGATCGTAATTGTAAGTAAAATGGTTACTACACTTGGAACATTTTTTTTATTCACTCGCGTATTTTTTATATCGCTATCGCAACTGTGGTTAGACTAAATTAAATTAAAGTTTATTATCACACCAAGTCTATAGAGATAGGTATCTAATAATTAGGTACAGCACTTTAAAATAATCTATATACCTATAAAAAAATCAATTGCTGTTCGTTAGTCTTGCTAAAACTCGAGAACGGCTGAACGGATTTATCTTATCTTGGTCTTGAAATGTTCGTGGAGGTCTAGGGAAGGTTTAAAAAGTGAGAAATACGCGATACGAAGTTCGCTGGGACAGCTAGTAAGAATATATATAGTAAGAATATATACACGCAATTTAAAAAGAGAATACAAAAATTTAGGAACACGACTAACGTTGAAGTGCTGGTTTGATGTATCACCACAAGCTGCAACATTATTATTCACAATTTGTTGTGATTCACCCGATCACAAACAAATGTTGTCTAGATTTTCATCGTTTTGATGTAATATCTAATTAAAATATTTTGGCGCAGTTTGATTAGCAGAACGTATTAAAACTTTATTTTATAGCATAAACTGAATATAAAGTAAACCTAAATAAACTTATTTTACATGGTATATAGCTGACGGTAACTTTATCAGTGACTATACCTTCGCCCGCGTGGTCCACGTTTCACCCCCTTAGGGGAAAATTAGAAAAATCACTTCTTAGTGCCTCTTAGACCTCACACGACATTTTATTTGCCAAATTTGGAGTCTCTAGACCCAGCAGTTTAGGTTGTGCATTTATATGTCAGTCAGACAGTCGGTTTTTTTTTCTTTTAAATATTTAGATACGTGAAACTGTGCATAGATGAAACTTTGAAGAATCATCAAATCGAATTTGAATTTCGCTGGAATAATTATTTTCCCTGACGAGTAACTACCGCGGATTTTCTGTTGTTTTTGTGGAGACTTGACTCCATAATTTACGATTGTAAATAGGGCATTCCGTTTGTTTACTTATGACCGAGTAATTCGTTGAATCCGTATAATTACCGGCATTAAGATGATGCCAGTACCCTCTTACAGAGCCAAGTGCCTCTTAAGTAATGTTAAAACATTCAAATGTCCTTTTCAAAGCGTTTTCGAAGTTGCGGTTATAAATTCTCGGACTGGCATAGAGATTTAAATTGGAGAAAGTAAATTGATGGTTGGAAATGTAAGCTAGGGCTTGTGCGGATTCAAAGTTCTGCCTGGTTTTTCGCCCCTGGCTTTTATAAATATTGCATAGTGAACTAATAATTAGGGCACTGGTTTAACCGTCCCAACGTACTAGACTTAAATACTCAAACATCGGTTCATTGCGCGTTGGTTATTAAATTATCCGGCTGGCCCCCATTTGTAACAAGCTATGAAATGCGACATTAGCTAGCTTTGGGAGTTGTAGACAACAAAATAAAACGAGACTAATAAATAGGGTTGCGTCTCCTTTAGTTAGTACTGTGGGACACCAAGTATGTGTTTTGAAGATGAGGTTATTTTTTTTGAGATTTTGTTTTGCTATTTTTTTTACAATTGTTACTAATCTAGTGTGTGTGAGTTGTATAGAGAAATGGTTTAATATATATTAATCACTAGCGGACCCGGCAGACGTCACTCTGCCCGGTAAAGCAGTGCTATCTACCCAGTATCTAATCCAGTTTTCGGCACTTCTTCGCTTTCTAAATTTTCTTTTTTTTAATTTTTCTCTGCGTAAGAACCATCCACGTACTTAAGAATATTTAAAAAAAAGAATTAGCGAAATCGGTCCAGCCGTTCACGCGTGATGTCGTGACAACGGAAAACGGGTTTCATCTTAATATATATATTTCTTGTGTGCGTGTGTATGTGACTGAACTCCTCCTAAACGACTGGACCGATTTTGATGAAATTTTTTGTGTGTGTTCAAGGGGATCTGGGAATGGTTTAGATTCACAATTTTGTCCGCTGGCGGTACGAAGTTCGCTGGGGCAGCTAGTTTTTATATATATAGATAACGGGAAATTAACGCGCTAACCTTTAATTTGGCTTTAATTGCCCGTTATGATAAATATATATTATTATCAATGCAACGCGAAAGTTTCAAAGTACATATGTAAAGAAATGGTTCGTAACTTCGACCTGTTTTAGTGTCCCAAAGCTGGGCACCGGACTTCTCTCAACTATCTTAAAAGTTGAGACAGTTGGGCAAGTAATATTTGATGGATGTCATATGTCCACACGCTGGTGTCCTCACAATATTCCTTTATCGATACTGAGCAGCGGCAATGAAAAAATTGACACAAAAATATGTAGCCACGACCGGGATCGATCCGCGACCTTATATTTGAAAGGCAAGGCCGATACCGCTGTGCCACTACTGCTCAATTATTTATTATCTATGTCTGTAACTAACTCAAATACTCAAACATTCCATTTTAATACTCTATTTGCTTACTGAGAAAACGTAGCGCTCCTTAAGAGGAAAAATGAAGCGGCTAATGATTTGAACGTTGATATTTATATTTAATGCACCCTGAGATTATTTCCTTTGAGGGTTTCTGATCAATCGAGTACTAGAGCACTGTTAATTGGCCGAGAGTTGATCTTTTGAATGTATTTGAGTATTTTTATGAGTATCTTTGTGATATCGCGTTTCACAGATGATTGGTTTGTATCTACAGATCGATAGACTTTTAAAACCTGCGCCAAGCAGCCTTTGAAGCAGACAACTTTAGGTAGGCGTGAATAATCGGGTAAGAAGACGGTATTTCAATTAAATAACTATGCAAATATTACTTCACCCCAATCTCTCGATAGCACAATCATGATTTCTACCAGTTAATTACAGATCGATAAGATTACGTTGGATTAAATAGTAACGTTCACCGAGCACGTTATGCATCTGCACTTCCCGACGACACAACGATTTAACACACAGTGTCGGTCATTCTAATATAGCCGCTTCACCCGTGCTCGGTGTTCATTCGTTCGTTCATAATGACATTTTCGAGTGACTTCAAAAACGGACGCGATTACCACAGACTACTAAGAGAACCTAGCGGTTGCGATGACAGTATAAAATGACAGCAGATGCATTGAGAAGTAGATGTGCCAACATATTTATTTATTTAGTTTTGCCAATAAATCCTGTTTTTAGCCTAATTTGTGTATATAGAGCGTCTAAAATTGAGACCGGCCAAGTGCAGTACACTGCATGTTTCACAACATGTTTCTTGAACGTTTAGTTGTGCAACAAGTTGCTTTTTTTTTCCAAGGTAACAATAATCATGATATTCTAGGACATTAACACACACGGTCATCTTTATTTTTAACCTTACTACGTTTGCGTTTGACCACAACTTGCCTGATGTGAAGCAATTATGTAGTCTACGATGGAACGCGCCCACCCAGTAAATAACGACTAACTCGTGATCTGGTCCGAAGCTAAGCAGAGCTTGTATTGGAAACCAGATAACTATAGTATTTACCATAAATAACTACACTACTTTTTTTGGAAATATGTACAAACAGACATGTTCATCACACAAAATGTCTGGCTCGGGTAGGAATCGAATCCACGACCTGCGGCGTGAAAAGCTTGTATCTTACCGACCGTCCACCGGCCCGTCACGGATCCACGATTTTGGTTTTCTTACGACACGTTTTCTTTTACTGATATTCAGTGGCAGCACAATTTATAATAGGAACGTGTGGGCAGAACCTAGGCTCGATCCCGCTACCGATATTTGAAATCCAACTCTACCACTGCGCCACCGCTGTTACAATAATAATGTTCAAATACAGTATTTATGCTTTTTCGTACAGAAATATTACCTGCATCGTTTCGTTTCAGTATTATCCTACCAAGTATAATTTAATACGTATTGCAGAAAAATATGAACATAAACGTTGGGAAAGAAGCTGTTCAACTCATTTGTGTGTAAAACGTATGGACTTAGGCGTATTTTACAGCATAAGATTATTTCAGTATTTAGTTTAAATTGATGCTTTAATGTCACGTCACTCATTGCACGTATATTATTTAACATTTTCATTCAGACTAGCATAAACTTTCTCATAACGGGCCGGTGCGATGTCTGGTGACACCATTTGAAGAGGATGGTTCGAAATTTTTGCTAATTTATGGTTTCTAACTATATGGAGCTTCATTCCACTGCCACCTTACCATCAAAAATCGGTCGTAATCATTCGTAATCACGAGTGAATCGGTATATTGGGCGAGCGCGTCTCAACGTAGACTACATCATTGCCTACCATCAGGCAAGTAGTATTCAAGCGCAAGCCTATTGAAGAATAAAAAAAACTTGGTATTCTGCCATAATTTGATAATACATTCACCACTATTTAGATATTTTTTAAAGTAAACATAAAAGTTTGTATTATTATCAATTGTTACATCGCATCTGTAATTATTCGAGCCTCACAGCTGCTACTCGCTTTGGAAAGTAACTAAGTTTCGTTTAAGCGAAATTGGAAATATCTGGAATAGTTGAATAATGCCACAAAAGCTATGCGATTTGAAAATCGTAGCGACACGACTTTGTAATCGGAGGTACACATCATGTCGTCAGATTTAAAAGTCCTTTTCTTGTGTCTCGTCCTACCCATCTCTCTCCGAGTAAGTAAAACACAGTACGTAGATTCTTATAGCGAGTATTGGTTCATTCTTATAACATCGCATCTGAAATGATTCGAGCTTCACAGCTGTGGCCCGCTTTGGAAAATAATAAAGTTTCGTTTAAACGCAATTCGTATGTGAGATACGGCGAATGAACCGTAATAAAGTGTATTAGAAGAAATGTATTGCAAATAGAAAAAAATGATGTACCTACAGTTTATTTTTGAAATATTACATACGTATGCGAGCGAGTACTTACGGAGTCCAATAATTGCAAACAAACTTGAATAAGAATTGTGTGTATACCTACTTAACCTCTTGTTGAAAACGTTATTTGAATCATAATATTATTGTTTTAATATTTTTATATTGATTGAGGGACTACCCCCCGTCCCTCGGAGAGCACGTTAAGCGTCGGTCCCGGTTGTCATTTAACCCATCTCTGACCATCGTTACATGTAGTCAGAAGCCAATATAATCTGACACCTGGTCTAACCATCTCGGCTACTGGTTCCCTACGGGTTTTGAGGTCAGATGGCAGTCGCTCGTATAATTCTGGTAACTAGCCGCATCAGGTTAGACTGGGAGCCGACCCCAATAGAAATGGGAAAAAGGCAAGGGGATTCCCCCTTGAATGAATATTATTATTTCCTGCTATTTAGTTGTTTCTAGTTATTTTGTTAAGTTCCTAATGTAACGTTATGATAATGCCTGTGTCAGCAAGCGAAACTCGTGTCGACATACATATTTCATTTTGATGATAAATCAATCTTAGGATTTTCATGTTTAGCGCAGCGGTGGCTCAGTGGTATCAGCCTCGCCTTTGAAATATAAGGTCACGGGTTCGATCCCAGGTCGTGCCCACACATCTTTGTGTGCATTGTTTCATCACCGCTGCTCAATATCGGGGAAGGAAAACATTGTGAGGAAACCGGCATGTCTAAGAAATCATTCGAGGACATGTGACATTTACTAACTCGCACTTGGCCAGCATGTGTAGATTAAGGCCTTAACTCTCGCAATTCGTAATATAGTTGAGAGAAGACCCATGTCCAGTAGTGGGACCCTAAAAAGGGGTGAAGCATAGCATGCGAGCATTTTCATGTTTATTTTTACAGTCGTAAATCCATTTGTCTCTGTATAGAGTGCGGTGTGAGGTTTAATTGTCAAAATAGCGGAATAAGTATATACCATTCTTCCAGGTAGGTACTATTAAAAAAACAAATATGGCAGGTGGGTATTAATTTAGTGAATTTCGCACGTTACTAAATTATTTATTTAAAGAGCAAGAAGTAGGGTCTATCTATAATAACAAACTCGCCGCTGTGGTGGACAAACAGCAAGTCATATTGATGAAGACTTAAGCGCTTATAGATGCGTCAGGCGTTAGAGTAGATAAGTTTGTTGACGAACCTATAAAATAACTCGTAGATTTGTTCTTAATGAAGTATTACGAGTATTTTTATTTAATATAATAATAATAATTTACTGTCTCAGAAAGATACAGTCTTATACAAGTACCTAGTGTGGTAAATCACTGATACCCAAACTAAGATTTAACTTGTGGGTATCAGCGCTCTCGTACATAGTCACACAACATCGTATTAATAATGGAGTAGTGTCAATGACATCGGATACAATAACATAAGGCCGCGGGTTTGATCCCCGGTCGGGCCTACAATGCCTACATATCTTTGTGTGAATTGTTTCATCACCGCTGCTCAATATCGGTGAAGAAAATATCATGAGAAAACCGGCCACCGTGATGTCTAAGAACTGATCGAGTAGTTGTGAAATCCACCAACCCGCTCTTGCTTAGCTCAAACAAGTTACTCGTAAGATAGTTGGGATTTCTTTGCCAAATTTTATCCAATTCCGTCAAGTAGTTTTTTTGTGAAAGAGTAGCAAACAGCGAGCGTTTATAATATTAGTTGGAATTAGTATAGGATAGAATAGAAAACTCCAGAAAATTCCAGTTAGTTGAAATTTTTTAAATCCTCTATGGGCGTGTAAAATAATTTAATTTCATAAGTGATCTTATTAACGAGAAGTGGATGTTGATGAAGACCATAAAACAGAAGAGGGAAAATGATTGGATATTTTCAAAGACGTGATGACATAAAATACATCATAGAAGATGTAGAAGGAAAAGGAAGAAGAAAAAGGCCCAGAATTAATTATATGACTCATATAAAGGAGGAGGTGGCCGTCATGTCGTTGAAGGAGGTAGAAAAATCGAATGAATTGCATTCTTACACCGACAACAGCTAAGTTTTACAAAAGAAAAACATTTGATGTAAAATGAAACAACAAGGTGTACTGCAAGTAAAAAGTCAACCCATCTCTTTCTAACATCAACAATCACTAACATACGACCAGTCTATATATTTGATGTCATAGTTTACCTGTATACGCAGGTATTCACGCGGGCCGAATTTCCCGGAATCCAGCGATGATCCGCTGACTCCAACTTAATTGTTGCATCTCCATTCACACTCACAACCTCAAATCTTAACTTTAAACCATCACCATAAAGTTTAAAATTCCTTGTGTAATTTAGGTGTGGTTATGACGTTTTTATATTTTCTCCATCATAGTTGCCTCGATAAGATTGATCGAGTGGGGTAAGGATACCAGATTATCTGTTCTATGATAAAAAATCGGTGACTTGTCAAATTCGTCGCATTCTGAACAAAGTTTTTGGGTCGTCCGTCGACGTTTCGTTCTGTCTCGGATGTTTAAGTAATCTCCAAGGATACTCTTGATCAAATTGAGAACTAAAATGTTTCCTTTAATTTTAATTAGGCACAGTTTCACTTGAACTCTTTTTAGTGTCGAACTGCAGAGAACGGGGCTAGTACTAGCTAACTATCTTAAAAGAGTTGGGGGAGATTGTTTATTTGAGACGGACATTAATATAGACATTCGGATCTTGATAAATTCGATAAAATTTATCGAGATCCGAGTCCTACTATAATATTATAAACGCGAAAGTTTGTAAGAATGTATGGATGATTGTTATTCTTTCATGCAAAAACTACTCGACGGAAAAGAATGACATTTAGCACAGATACAAATTAACACATAGACTATTTTTTATACCAATGAATACCACGCGGGCGAAGCCGTAGGCGAAAGCTAATCTATGATAAATTCAGAGCTGAAATGGTACTAGAGAGTAGATAAATAGTTGTTGAACCTCTCTATGTTCTATCAATTTTCATAGTGTTACTCATAGAAATCTATGGTTAACCATCGATTTCTTGACAGTGCTACCTTTTCCTACGATTAGTCGTCAATTGTTGAGTTATTGTGGATTATCAATTTTAATAGGATTATAATTTATTTCGCAGTTTCGCGGTTTCGTTTACATGAATAATCACGAGCTTATACGAATTAAATTCGTGCGAAATAAATAATTTCACTATTGAAATTGATAGTCGACAATGACTCAGCAATTTACGAGTAATCGTACGAATACGAAGCGTTGTAGGTACCTAACAACAAGTTAGAATAACTGACTAAACAAATACAGACACGTACACGTTATAAATGATAAATTATACATATTTTTTTTATTAATAAGCCGTTCCAGTTAACTACACATCGCCTGACATGTGGTGATAGTAATAACTATGTTTTTATTCGCTCATTCCTCAATTTGCATTGAACCCTATATCTTACCATATCTGCTTGATTACCATTAACCTGCTCATTGTTATTCTCGATTAAAATATTTGTATGGAATAATTATTTTTTTCTTTTACATAATATAAGACTTAGTTTTATAGTGCTTACGTCTGTATTACCCGGAGTAGTGAGCAGAGTTGAGTATCACACACATTTCATTTAATACGGAGCTAACCTATTGCGGTTCATCGGGCTTAATTCCCTCCTATTTCAAGCAGCTTTTAAAATTCCCTATGTGTCTAGAAATGCCTCTGCTCGACCCGGGATTGGAACCTCGGAACCTCGTGTTTCTTAAATTACTCTTACTTCTGAACTAGCGAAGCAGTTTAGTTTTTTAAATTAATAAAAAGGTACGAATCCAGGGTACAAAAATAAATGTTATTGTTTCTTATTAATTTACTAGCTTCCGGCCACGGCTTCGCCCGCGTGGTATTTATAGTGATAAAAAAATAACGTTGAGGTTAATTAAATAAAATAGAATGAAAATATGAATGAATGAAATAATGAATGAATGAGAATAGAAATTCGTTGCTGTCCTATAATGTTTCTGTAAATAAAGTGTGCAAGTGTATAAAGCGCGGTATAAAATTACAAACATATTAAAAATACTAAACCAATCCATCTTAAACGTAGGCAGGTAACGTAGAAGTATAAATTCGAGTGACATTTCATTAATTATAATCCGAAGATCTGTTTATTTTTTCGATCTATACTGATCCTTGATTCGCAGCGGGTTGCAACATTTCTAACTTTATAAAACTTGATAATCAACTCTATAATTTAGAAAATAAAGTGGAAATTCAAATGAAGGTTGTTTTAAGAAGTCGTCATTGTATCCTGATAGAAATCCATTCTAACTTTACTTTTTGTGTGATTTAAGGATTATTGATGATTATGCGATTACTATGCGTTAAATGTTGAAGCTGAGATGCAATCTTTAATGGACGAAACAGGTAGGTAGGTACCTACCAGTGACGAAGAGTCCATACAAGCCGATTCCAATCGGCTTCCTTTAAGAATCGATTAATATCGTTTAGTTCATTGAAATTATAGATTGACTAAGATTCTATAATTGACTCTTTAATTTTTTGACGGGCCGGTGGCGAAGTCGGTAAGATGCTTGCTTTTTACCCCGCAGGTCGTGGGTTCGATTCCCACCCGAGACAAACATTTGTGATGAACATTTGTGTTTGTGTCGAATCTGGGTGTAAATATCTATTATAAGTATATATTTACAAAAGAAAAGTACTTATTATATGTAGTTATAGTATAAACTAGTTATCTGGTTTCTTTAACACAAGCTCTGCTTAGCTTGAGACCAGATGATCGTGAGTGTGTCTCAGAATATTTATTTATTTATTTTATTTACTGCATCAAAAATAAGTATTTATACCTAATATGAAGGTGGTGGTCGCCATAGAAATATCAGTGACGGTAGTGAAGAGATATTATTTTGTTATGTAAGATTTGATCACAAAGACTGTGAATCTCTCCAAAGAGATATAAATACTGTTGTCAAATGGTGTGATGAGAATCTAATGTCATTAAATATAAAAAAGTGTCAAGTTATATCGTTCACGAAGAGCAAAACACCGCTTAAGTACAACTACAACATCAAGGGTATTGCAATAGACAGGGTAGTGGAAATACGTGACTTGGGAGTGATCTTTGACTCTACCATGTCTTTCAGACCACATTATAATCAGATGTGTACTAAAGCCAACCGTATGTTGTGCTCCGAAATGCAAAACCTTTTAGACAAATCGGGTCATTGAAAACCCTTTACTATGCGTTAGTGAGAAGTATTCTTGAATACTGTTCATCTGTATGGGCTCCGATATACAATAATCATATCGACCGTATTGAGTCCATACAGCGGCGCTTTGTCAGATCTTTAAGCATGAAATGCGGCTTAAGGCGTAGAATACCGGATTACAATGCACGACTCCGCTACTTTAATATGGTAGGATTAAATGAAAGGAGATGGATGAGTGATATGTCTACCTTACATAAAATCTTGAATGGCAAATTTGATAGTACTCTCCTAAGTCAATTACAGTTCAGGGTTCCTACTCGATCTGTGCGTACTCCGCAGCTGTTTCAAATACCGGCAAGTAATAATAATGTGTCTCAGAATAATCCATTGTTTCGAATGTGTAGACAATACAATGATATTTGTTCTCAGGTTGAAATATTTGAAATAAGTCACAGTAAATTTATCGCATCTTTGCACAAATTAAATACACCTGCCTAATCAGGTCCTTGCTAAATAGGTACTAATATCTTAATATTGAATTATTGTCATATTTACCATATATCTTTCCTTACCTTCACTTACACTCTCAAACTGTATAAATATTGGAAGCTGTGTACAGCTGTAATTGGAGTGCAGATTTAGAAATGTTACTATGTAAAAAGCTTTTTTTTATAATGACTAATTGATCTGTGTTCTGTAACTGTACCATTTGATAAATAAATAAATAAATAAATAAGAACTTTTTTGCTCCGGCTTCTCTTTTTCAGAATTCTACCCGTCGCTTCTGGTACCTACTATACAATTGCCGGTTGCACACACACATCTTTATGTGAATTGTTTTATCACCGCTGCTCAATTTCGGTGAAGGAAAACATCGGGGGGAAACTGGTATGTCTTAGAACTAATCATTCGAGGACATGTGACATCAACTCAAGCTTAGTAGGTATAGCTACGTCGTTCAATATAAAATAATTTAATTATAAAAGTAGCTACATTTTTTTTTCTTTGGGACGGTTGTTTCCACTTCCACGTGGTAAAATCATCATCATCATCATCAGCCTATTCTAGTCCACTGCTGGACACAGGCCTCTCCCAAAGTGCGCCACTGAGTACGATCCGCAACTTTTCTCATCCAGTTCTTGCCAGCCGCCCTGCTGAGATCGTCACTCCACCTAGTCTTAGGGTGTCCTACGCTACGTTTGCCAATTCGCGGTCTCCACTCAAGAACTCGTTCACCCCAGCGGTTGTCAGTTTTGCAGCAGATTATGACCGACCCACTGCCACTTCAGCTTACTAAGCCGGTGGGCTACGTCGATTACTCTGGTTCTCCGTCGGATCACTTCATTGCGTATTCTATCCTTCAGAGAGACTCCCAGCATAGCCCTTTCCATAGCTAGCCATTCCATAGCCGTGGTAAAATATTTTACACTAATTACCAGTCACCCTGTATAAATCTCGCTTCTAAGACAAGGTGGGTGGCTCCCCCTACCCCAGTTCCCTTCCCCATTGCTTTATACAAGTAATATGCCGAGATTATTAGTTAAAATATAGGTCAAATTATAAAGGTGACTAAAGAAAGGTTACTGCCTCGTTGGTCCTGTGGTAAGCGAGGTACTGAGTTCGAATATCGGGTAGGGTTAAAATATCTATATAATACTCGTATAAGTACTTACAGGAAAATTTTAGCAGATGCTCGAAGTTCGGAATACTAATTGTGTCATAGACATAACGTTCCAAAATTATTATATGAGTATTTTAATACTCAATTAGGGAGCGTCCATTGAGGCACGTGAGGCATTCTTGAGAATTTTTCGACGCCCCCTCCCCCCTTGATGAGATATTGTAAGATTTCCTCTACCCTCCCCTAATCTCTCGCGAGATTCTTCAAAATTTCTTTTTAGGCTGTAAACGGTCAATCTCAATCTGGTCACGCTGGTGTCGATAAAGCTAGACACTTGAGTGCTACTACGCTACTGCGAAGTTCGAACGGGTACGACAAATACTATTGTCTCTGGTGTTGCCATATTTTACTCTACAAATAATTTATCACACAATTTTACACAAAGTGAAATGAAAGATTTAGCTTGATCCCCTTCTCCGCTAGAATACCTTACGTAATTAATAGACGCCCCCTTAATTATCAAATTGTACCTAATTGAAGAAACAGAGCGCTCAATGACTGTGACTCTAATGATATGCTCCTAACAAAACGAGGAATGTTATAATTTTCATTTTCATATTTAATGTGTACAAAAGTCCCTAAATAAAATATAGAGCAAAAAAATATTTAGTCTGCCTATCTATCTACGTTAGGCTGACGTTTTGGTTTTCAGGTCAAAGGAATAATTATTGATGTTTAAGTACACAGACGACGTCCTATCGACCTATTTACCTCTTAAACCCTTAATTTCGCTCTACGTACCCACGCCTTGAAATAATAATAATATTGTCACACATACTATACAGCTGTGTATACATCATCGCTTCATTCTTCTTACTGCTATATTTAGTACTACACATATACACAGATTAATACATAAACATTCTTATACTCAAATACATACATTATACACATTCCTGACATATTTTTTTTTTTTTTATACATTTATACATATATTTTTATTGTGTAAATTTTTTTGTCACTGGCGCTCCACTGGAGGAATCACTGACTCTGATAGTACAGTTACCTAGTTTCGGAGTCAGGGGTCCATTTTTTAGTGTACCTACCTAAAGTACCTAACTAATCTCACCCATAATCTCTGTATTTTCTCACCTTGCTGTCAATTTCTGTGTTGGGTTATGAATAAATGATTATTATTATTATTATCGTCATCATCAGCCTGTTCTAGTCCACTGCTGGACATAGGCCCAACAGTACGCCACTGAGCACGATCCCCGGCTTCTCATCCAGTTCTTGCAATCTCGTGAGCTAACTATGTCGATTACCTTAGCTGCTGTGTAACCCTATGTGTGAAAATATTATTTTTATGACTGACTCACCTTCGTCCGTGGGTGTACATTGAATCCCCACACGTGGGTCCCGGCTGGTGCAAATCAAGTGACAAAGCCGCACTGCCATGCGGCCTTGCCGTGTTCCGGTGCGAAGTCTGGTGACAGCATGCAGTGAGGATGGGTCGGAATAATTGCCCCTTCCAAATAAATTGGATTACTGGCCTGGCGCGTTCCATCGCAGACTAAATCATTGCTTAACATCAGGCAAGTTGTAGTTTCTTGATGACACCTTCAGCAAAGCAAGCTTATTTTAGAAAAAAAATCTAGTTCCTAATTAAGCAATTATATTTATACGGTATGTTTACTTTAACCCTTTTTTAGTGTCCCACTGCTGGGCAAAGGTCTTCTCTCAACTATAGTACGAGTTCAGATAGTTTAAGTCTTAATCCACATACGCTGGCCTAGAGCAGATTGGTGGATGTCACATGTCCTCGAATGATTAGTTATTTTATATTCCGGTTTCCTCATGATGTTTTCTTACACTGATATTGAGCAGCGTTGGTAACAATTCACACAAAGATGTGTGGGCACGACTGGGAATCAAACCCGCGACCTTATATTACTAAGGCGAGGCCCGTACCGCTGCGCCACCGCTGCTCTATGATACTGTATGTTACGTAATACATATTTGCAGTTAAAGCAAATCGCTTTTTTTATCTAAAGCGTCAATAAAAAGCATTGCTGTAGTAATATACCTAACTCTGAGAAAATACTCTAAGAAATTACGGCATCAGATACTGAGATACATCTCTCTTTATAACACAGAACTGCTACAGAATAATAGCCATTATAAACAGCAGCATAGAAACAACAATAGCGTAACGCAACAATCGCATAATAGATTGTCTGCTGTCGCAAACTAAGTTAGTCGTCAAGTCGTCATTGAGGTAGATGAGATGGTAGTGACGTCAGAGTTACCGCCGCTTATCTATGTGATGAGCGTGCTGCGTCTCGGATAGATAACGGAACAATGAGTGAGCACTGTGGGCCGCATCGACCGGGGGGCGTGGCGCGACCCCGCCCCGCCAGACAGAGAGCGCCTAATCTCGGATAATGGATAAACCTAACCCAGCAGACCCGTATTGGAGGAGATTTTAGCAAATGTTGACGCCTAGTGAACGCTATTGGTATCTTGGATATACGTGGATTAGGATATGTGGCGAAAAACCTTTACCTAAGCAGCCTTCAGACGCAGAAACCCGCAAGGGAGGAGGGGAACATTCCTACAGTTACTACATTAATGATTTTCTTAACTCGAACTTTCAGGAGAGACAGTAGATTTCATGATACTTGCTACCCCGCTGAAGAGATCTTTGATTTTAATCCATACTCTTTACTAACTAACGTATGACATAAAATAAGGAAAATGGTCGCTTCAGAATCATCTAGCTACACAATACGTAACGAAAGCCACAGTGTAAATACGATCTTTGTTCAACTTTGTCACACTGGCCTCTTATGTAACAATGTCTTTAATTAGCAGCTGCGCTGTGACGCTACCTTGAAACAGTTATAGCTGTGTGACTATACGTTCTTACTCGTAACAGCTGATATATTAGTATTTCGTAAAGTACAGGACTAGTAACATGCTTCTTCCTACAGGGTTGTGCTTTGTTTGAAATGAGTTTGATTAACTGACTATCAATATTATTTGTCTATGCAGTACAACTGGTGGAAATAGATTCAACTATCAGTTTACCCGCTGGTTGTTCGGGTACCTAATGTGAAAGGCAAACGGCGCCCTGGCAATAAGCCTTTTATGCGTGGGGGCTTAACTGCGCCCTTGAAAATTTTCTAGGTATTGCTCTGATAATTTCTGCGTACCATCAGGCTTGCCCACCACCCTAGCTAGGTACATCTCTATTTCAATTGTCATCTTTGGTGTTAAAGCAGCCATCTCACCTCAGCAACTTTTCCATACAAGTATAATTTCTCGATAAGTATAGGCATAAGCTTAAGTGATAAGCACAAGATTTTAAGTATTTCCTGGATTTTAAGATATTTATTTATCACTAATAACCAAATTCATCTTGTTCTATTTAAATCTCTTTTAGTTGTATTTAAATCTCTTGTGTGGGTTATACCTGGCCGTTTGATTAAACACAGATACCTATGTTATATTTCGCTTGCTTCAAGATGATTCGTTCATGTCTAAATTTGATGTTGAATAGTTTATCCTGGTGACCCATCGCGATATGTCACTAGAATAATACCTAATACACACAGCGCCATCTAGTACCAAATTACTAACTAATTATATTTTCTTGTGTTATGTGTACTAGGAACTGATTTACTGCATAAATACATTTTTTATAAATAGGCACTTAAATATCATAGATAGTTATATTACATCCACAGAACAAGCAATCACAAAAAGATTTTTCGTGGATAGAAATCAAACAAACCACGACAACAGGCCAGAAAAATAATCATTATTTACGATTCACTTTATCAAATCAAATGGTAACAGGGTACCTAACATAGCCTGTAACTTAGGCGACTACCTGTATAAGTACTACATATTACGAGTTTGTTAATACGCTTGGGTTATAGTTAGGTCAACTATTAGCACAGTTTCAAAAAGTTCACACAGTAGGTACCTACACCTTAGATGCTTAGTCCGTTTTATGAAGACATTAAAACCTCTTTTCTTTTCTCTATGCTCTCCTATTTTGCTTGGAAGGAAGTGGAGAAGCCAACTTTCAACTCCTGCTATTATTTCTCAGATTAAATTCGTGTGGGATCCAAAACAGTTTAGGTGTCCCGGGACTTGGCCCGGTTTAAATCTCCAGTCTGTACACGGCTCTGTCGATCCTGGCTTACAGGACGGGGTTTCGGTGTTGGGTTAAGTTTCATAAAAAAAAACAAAAAAAGTTTGAACCTGTCAAAATGCGTTTTCAAATTATTATTCCTTTGTTATAATCGTTCGATAATCCCAAATTTTAATGCTAGAAATAAAATAAAAATAATTGGAAATAGAATAGGTAAAATAGTTTGTATTTTTTTGCTTTAATTTATTATCTTGACAAATTAATAATAATATTTGAAAACTTTTTTCGTATTGACTGGATCAAGATATGACTGGATCCTATTAACTGGATCAAGAGATTAGTTATGGTGCTCTACCTAGTACCGTACGAACGGTTTCCTCACAATGTTTTCCTTCACCGATATTGCGCAGCGGCAATGAAACAATTCACACAAAAAGTGTGGGCACGACCGAGGATCGAACCAGTGAACTTATATTTCAAAGCGGGGGCGATTCCGCTGCGCTGTCGTTCCTTCCCAGCAGTTTTGAGTTATTTCATCTTTGTATTATGTTATGTATCTGTGTTATTATGTTGGTAGTAACTACACCTTAACCTGTCTTTACGCATCACACCAACCTATGGAAAAACACTTAATTCAAATTTACTGTGAACTACAAATACATATCTGACATATTAGAACAATACCGTAAAGTTGTTGAACACACGGTGTTGTGAAAGTCTACTTACATTCCGTCGGTTATCAACCATTTACGTAACTGTTTGAAATTCTGATCATGATTATTAGAGGAATTAGATACATAGTTCATTAGGTACTTACTATGCATCAGATACATATATACACAGGTACCAATGGCGAAGAGTCTATATAACACTATTCTCACCGGCTTGCCTTTAGGAATTAGCCAATATAACATATTTAATTAAAAATTATGTAACGCATAAAAGTTTTGAATACATCAAAAAATGCAGCTCATATTTCTTAGTAAATTTTGAAAGTCGGTGTAGGTAACCAAGAAATACTTGTCATATAATTTGCTCCATCTTCCTTTGTTCAAATTGTTACCCTTCGCCACTGACAGGTACATACATACTGCTGTTCTTTAATGCGTGCGTTTCGATCCCGATGATGCAATCACTTTGGCGATCGCCTGCGTTCGCGAACTCAGATCTGCTAATGCGCATAGCAGTAACATCACCACCAGCAGTAGCACACAACATCGAGATATCGCCCACTCGCCGTGGGTCACTCACGATGGGCCCGTTCCTAACAGGTCACCCAGACTAAACTTTGTTTCTAGCCAACAGATCCCCTAAATCTCGAGTTACCCGGTCACGTCCTGAACTGAGGTTTGTCTCCTCATAGGGAAGACTCCCTCAGGAAGACTCAAGGCAGTTATCATAAGTACTATCAGCTTGACTGTCTTTGGACGGTTCACCAAAAATTCAGGTGAACTATTATAGGATCTCCCGGCTACCTACAAAGCCAGTAGGTCCTTAGTAGTCATATAGAAAAATCTCCAAAATTAGTAGGTACATACAAACCTTCTAAAAGAATAGCGGTATGTACCTTCCATTATGGCCATTACTATCCTATAACACATTATTAAATGGGATTCGTAAACCTGAAGCAGTTTGACACCGTAGGATCTTTGGACATGCCTTTGATAAGAAGCCATCCAGTAGTAGTTTCAGTCATTCCTTCCTACCAATTCCTAGATGATGAATGAAACTTACCTCTGTGACCCACAACACAAGACAAGACAAGTACATATGCAATTGTCAAATGTAGAACAAGATTTCAGGAACCGGTTGATAAATTTTGTATGTACTAGATACGTTGACCTAGCTGCGCAAATTGGCAGCTCCTTTGTTATACGCTAAAGCCAGACCTGATTATTATATTTTAACAACCATTTGACTGGAGATTGTAGATTGGCAAATGTAGCGTAGTACCTCCCCACACTAGATCAAACTCTGTTAACAATGCTGGCATGACCCAGATAAGAGTAGGTAACCGGACGCTCATGCAAGGTGGCTGGATAAAGCCAGTCATAAATTTTCAGTACCGTGCCTTATGTAACTTTTGACTGGAGATTGTAGATTGGCAAAAGCAGCGTAGCACGTCTCCAAACTTGATCAAACTCTGTTAACAAAGCTGGCATGAGCCAGATGAGGGTAAGTAGCCGGACGCTCATGGATAAACGAATGCTCAATGACCTATCAACTGTAGCCCTTTACTGAACACGGTAGATTAGCAAATGTAGCGTAGCACGTCCCCACACCAGATAAAACTCTGTCAATAAGGCCGGCATGAGCTGGGTGAGAGTAGGTAGTTGGATGAAGGAAATGCTGAGTAACGTACTGTGGAGAGACTTTGCCTAGCATGGACTAAAGGGTGATGATGGTGGCGGAGGTTGATTGCAATATTAACTGGCGATATCATATTAGCTATTTACCTCAGCTTCGAATCAATACGTGAGGAGGTATGTAATTTGTGCGTTAGTTCATCTGTATACTAAATAGATGCGTCAATCGGGCAGTCACGTTGATTTCATTTACCATCACCGTTACATGGAACTTTGCCCTTGAGTAGATGGTCACTATGGTAAGTATTTAGGAGCATCTACCTGCTCGATGCTTAGGTACGTTATTATAAAGGCTGAATGGGGTTATTTGTTTATTTGATAGACAGTCATTTAGAAAGATAAATACCTAATTTGAATAATAAGTTAAGTGAGTATTTGCAACAAATAATGTAATAAAACTCAGCTACCTAATTTATCAATATTTATTCACATTATTATGTAGATTTTACAGAAATATCTACTTAAAGTTAGTCCTTACTAAAATATTTTAATATATACTTATTTTTGTCCTGTATAACACTAAAATAATATTATTGCATCAAACTTTGTAGATAATTTAGTACTCTAAATTTAATCAAAAACCATCTCAATCACTTCAGTCTTCAACATAAAAAAACTGCATGAAAATTTAGTCTATCCGTACGCATTACAAGACAATAACTTGTTTACAGGTACACGTGACAAATACACCTCTTTTTTGTCGGGAATATGCAGTGAAAAATATTTTAAAATATATTTCACGGTATGTATATAACCTACTTGCTCAATTCCTTGTTTGTCGCAATTTGAATATCGAATTAGCGTCTTAAAAATAGAATTACTTTCTTTGCATTTGTTTGTTATTCCTAAATTAAATCCGATCAAAAAGTTTTTAACCCATCTCATTACTTGACACATAAACAAAAATATGTTAGATTCTATTTTTAAAGAAATAAAGGTAAATTTTGATTAATTTTTCTTTTGCCAAGGCATACAGTGTTTGTAAAATACTGGTTTTAACTCGAGTTGAAAATGGAAACTGCTAAAAAGATAAAAAGAGTTTCATAGAGGTGTTGATTGGTGACAGATACACATACCTGGTTTGTTTGTTTTTAAATTTAGAATGAGTCAACGGCTAGGTATCATGGTAAAATAATTTATTTCTGTAAAAGGCCACATAGTTATAACATTTTCGGTGGTGCTGACGTTATTGTTAGATTTTCTTAATTATTCTCCTTGTATGGTACTTCGGAAGACTAGCTCTTTTTGCTCTAAGACGGTATTATGTAACATTTATTATTGAGAAAAATGAGGTGTCATACTTAATGCCAGGCAAATGAGAGTCATTGGATAACAGACTATTAAGAACAAACAAATACCCATTGAAATATTTATAGGTAAGACAGAGATAGACAAATCTTCCTGAATCACACAAGTAGAGTTTCTTTATTGTTTGAACGGTAAATAAGTTACATATTTATTGATTTTATGGTTAGGTAGAACAGTCGGGACTATGCGGTCGGCGGGAATTACACCTGGTCAGGCAGTACGATCTTCCCTTTTCACTGGGAGATCACCACCAGGGAGGCTTTTATCGACTTGCCAGGTGTTTTAAAGTGAACGCCACATATTGTGTAATGCTCTACGGGCTGGTGGCGTGGTCGGTAAGGTACTTGCTTTTCACGCCGCAGGTCGTGGGTTCATTCCCACCCGAGACGAACATTGGTGATGAATATTTGTGTTTGTGTCGTGCCTGGGTGTAAACATCTATTTTAAGTATATATTTACAAAAGAAAAGTATTATATTTAGTATATATTATTATCAGTTATCTGGTTTCCATAATATAAGCTCTGCTTAGCTTTGGACCGGATGACCGTGTGTGTTAATGTCCCAGTATATTTATTATTTACCTATTACCTACTTAATGTTTAGTTAGAGGCTCCAACGATGTCCTACCATAAGTTTAATGTCATCTGATTCACCATCCGGAAACCACGTTTCATTTTGGATGTGCAACCCAACAAACGAAGGTGATCGTAAAAAACTGATCGTAAACGTCACATGTAAATCAGTTTAGCAGTTTTTTCTATTTTTATTCTGTAATAGGCTTGCGTTTGACCAATAATGCAGTCTACGATGCAACGCGCTTACCCAGCAAATACCGATTCACTCGTGACTTGAAGACAGGCAGATTATAGCTATCGGGAAACATAGATACCGGTAGCGAATTCCACAACTTGGCAGTTCGCACAATACAAGTGGAAGCAAAGCGTTTTGCGCGTACCCGTGGAATTCCCACCATATATCGATGGCGCACAGCCGTACCTCTACTTGTCCGATGATAGAACGGAGATGGGAGAATAAGATATATACTTCCAACGTGAATGCTATCACGAGTGACTAAAGTGACAGCTAACTGTCTATTTAGGCAACAGCTTGCTACGTTTTTAAGTTACCCGCTGCAACAATTATAATTAAGTGTGCAATAAGCGAGTAAAAAAAAAACAAAAAAGGGTAACAGAACTTAACAAAGGTAACATTAGGAAAGGTAATCGCCTACAGTTAACTTTAACTTAACTTACTAATAATCGTAGTTACTTTGTAATCAACAATTCTTTTAAAATGACGGGCCGGTGGCGTAGTCGGTAAGATACTTGCTTTTCACACCGCAGATCGTGGGTTCGATTCCCACCCGAGACAGACATTTGTGTGATGAACATGTCTGTTTGTCTCGAGTCTAGGTGTAATTATCTATTATATGTATATATTTACAACAGAACAGTAGTATATGTATAGTATAACAGTTATCTGGTTTCCATAACACAAGCTCTGCTTAGCTTGGGACCAGATAACCGTGCGTTAATGTCCTGGAAAATTATTATTATTAATCTTTTCACTACGCACTCTCAACTAAACTTTAACGTCCCCAAGTGTGCACATTGCAGTCTTTAAGGCTTTTAAATTCAAATAGCCCATATATACTTAGAAAGCTCGTTTGTTACCATCTTAAATTAAGAAAAATTAACAAAACGCGGGTAATATTGCCGGTGCCAAAGCTCACGTACAAAATTATGTGAAGCCATGACAATTTTTCCTACATCCCGTTCAAGCGGGAAGCCAGTGTGATTTATTTAATGAATAAAAATGCTTCCTACAGCCATAAGGCGGCCATTTTACAAGGATGCTGCAATTAACCTCCCTGATAGCTTTTCAAATTATAATTATTCGAGATTTCTTAAATTTATTTCATTAGAAGAATCTATGTGTGTAAATTTTGATTAGAACAGATTTTATATATAACTTCAACCCTTTTTAGTGTCCCACTGCAGTGCATGGATATTCTCTCAACTATCTTACGGGTTGAGAGAGTTTAGACCTTACCTAATACATACACGCTGTCCAAGTGCAGGTTGGTGGATGTCACATGTCCTCGAATGATTTGTTCTTAGACATGTCGGTTTGAATACGCATGTGAATGTAGAAAAGAGTTATGTCTTCGAATATATAGTGTTAAGTTTGTTCCCTCAAAAAGTTTTATATTCGATATTCATTAGCGGCATTTAAATTATTTACACACTATTGTGTAGTGAACTGGTATCGAATCCAATCTCTATCAAAACAGAGTCCAATGCTGCGCTAACGCTGCTAATAAATACATTTAAAATAAACTGTCGCACCTCAGTGTTTGATCAATGATCATACATAAAACAGATGCGAATAGGCGCGCTCATGCAAATAACTAAATAACATCTAATCTAATCGTGTTGTCGCCTAACACCCCTCGACACAACAAATTAGCCTTCACACTGTAGCAATCTGTGAATTACAAGTGTAAATAATCCTAAGGACGCCCAGCTACCACCGTGGGCTGGGCTTGGCTATGAAAAAAAAAAGAAACTCGTTATAAAACCAGCTTAAAAAAGAAAAGCGCTGAAACGGGAAGGCTCGGATGGTATCGGTTTTTCTCGACGCGGGCGGTTCGCTGGGCGGGGCTCGAGTGTCAGTCGTGCGCCGCCGGCCGGCCTGTACGCACGTGTCGGTTCTCTACTGGGTATCGAGCCCACATGTGTGAATTTTCGGCATGTTGATGTCGTCGTGAATTTGACAAGATGGACTTTCAGAGTGCTATGGAGACGTTTGCAGAGGCGTGGGCAGCGGCTAATACCGTGAAGTCCGAAGCGCCTAGCGATTTATCTCAGGTTAGATTAGATTTTAGTTTTATTCTTTAATTACGGAATTTAATTTTATTATTTAGCACGACGTATTTATTTTTATAATTACATAGAAACCATTTTTTAAAAGCCGTGTAAATTTTATTTAAGTAACATTTTGGTATTTGGATAGATTTTTTAGTCATGATACTCAAAACGTCAAACTTAAATTTAAAAAATATTCCTGAAACAAAAAGTAAACCGGTCATTGTAAAGCAGGCCTTAATTAAAGTGTAATGAAGTATTATTTCAATAATAATTAAATTTACTATAATAATGTAAAAATATATAACGTAAATAATCAATTAACTAACACGTTATTAAAAACTTAATTAAAAATACGATTGGCTAAATAATCGGTTGAAGCTTTATAATTATAACGACGACGAAGGAAGAGTCGCGCATGTTTTATGGTTGTAGACAATAAAACAAGTATAATATCTAGATAACAGTTCCATTAGCATAACAAATACAACTACTTCTAATAACAGCTCTAATAACAATAGACCTGCCAATATTTCAGCAAGGTCACGTGTCAAACCTTTATTTAAATATCCAGAGACTGCCCGTACCTCGCTTTAGGTGCTGAAGTTTCACTAGCTCCCGTCCGCGTGTTCCGAAAACTTTTAAAGTTAGGTATATCATCACAACAAAAGGTGAAAATAAACCACATTTGATTTTAAAGAGTACAAATTATCCTTACGAACTTATTCAAATAGCATTTTAAATATTGGTATCAGGGTAATATAAACTGTAAAAAGCAGGATAATTATAATATAAATAACATCAAAATTTTAATTTTAAATTTAGTAGTATAATAGCATAGTTCTTATTCATTCTGGATGGATGAAAACTATGCTATTATGCTACTACTATAATTGCAAAGGACTAAGATAAATAAAAATCTTTAGAGGAGGCCTTTACCGAAGGACAAGCAAATATCTGTTGTAAACTTAGGAATAAAGGCTTCACTATTTTGTTTATTTTATTAATAGCATAGTGTTATAGTAGTAGAAGGATAGTCGCCGATCTCAGCACTACAAAAAACACATTTTTTACACTGCTTGTGTTCTGAAAGTTGGAGGTAGGTATTCTTAATTTTTTCTGAGGTAGCTATCTACTTATTTAAATATTGTTTATGATTAATCTAATCTCACATTAACAATTTTAAGATATCATCACTTAATAATAAATAGCGGAGTGTAGATTAATAAAATCACTTCACATAATTATTGCACTCTAGATTTAAACTATAATAACATTAAGTATATAATATATCTAAAATACAGTTTGATACTGTTGCGTAGCGGTACGGGTCTCGTAATAGAAATATAAGGTCGCGAGTTCGATTCCCAGTCGTGCCCACACATCTCTGTGTGAATTGTTACATCGCCGCTACTCAATATCGGTGAAGGAAAACATTGTAAGGAAACCGGCATGTCTAAAAACTAATCATTCGAGGGCATGAAACATTCACCAATCCGCACTTGGCCAGCGTGTGTGATCCGACACTACCGGAGGGCGAACTCGCGACCTTATATATTAAAGGCGACGCTGATACCACTGCGCCACCGGTGCTCAACAATTTTGATACGGGACAATCATATCACACCGTAACGCTGCCCGCACACGACCGATTTGTGAAGATCCGTTTTATTTCAATGTGTGAAAAAATACTATAAAACTTTTTATCACGGATTTTATGGCGGTTTATTTTAGATTTTAAATCCCGACGTTTCAAAGTCTTTTTCACCCGTGACCACAAAGTCTGAAAAGACTTTGGAAATTCGGAATTGGAAATCTAAAACAAACCGCGATAAAATCCGTTTTAAAATGTTTTATTTCAATTATTGAATATTCTACTTTTAATTATAATAAATTTTCATTTCCTCCTTTACTATAGATAATTATAATCCATTTAAATAAATTGAAAAGTCATTATTATTTAAATAATCATAGATACTCGCTTAGTGTACTATGGGATAAGAAGGTCTCTGTAATTATGCACAATTATTTCAATCGTAATTAAATTCACAATAAGATGTTTTTGCAATTGTGGTTATTGTAAATATTCTAATGAGTGTTTTTTGACAATTATCCTCACTTATAGTTATTATAACTGAATGCTAGAAATAATCTAGTTCGATAATTTTGTCACGAAAGGATCATTTAATAATAATTTATTTACTTTCCTATGTTATTAAAGATCCTGCTTAATACCAAAACCCGTAATTATTTTATTCGACTTCGACAAAAAAAAGGTTGGATATTGGTGCTGAAAAAATGACATTTATTTACAAGAAAGATAATTTAATACAGAAATAACAACAACGTAGCATCACGCTTGTATTACGCGAAGCTGGAGGCAGAGGTGAATATTACCCACTTTTCGCCGGCTATGTTAGGTTCCTTGTAATAGAGGGTGAGCCTATTATCGTTCATCGGGCACAATTCCAAACTTCGAGCAATTAAGATTCTCTAAATATATTAGAAGTCTTTTTATCGAACCCTTTTTAAACGAAATTCGAAATAATAATTTCAAAATTAACTAAAACTAACTTAAACTAAGGCGTCAAAAAATTCTTCTGCATCGTTATCTTCCGGGAACGTACCCAGAAGGCTAACGGCATTACCGCGTTAGATGACAATTAGTTTAACTTAGGCATTAGTTCGGATAATTATTTATTTATTTGTTCGAGTCATATCTTCGTCATAAATGTGGACGGATATGCGAAATCCTTTTTTTCTTTGAAGTAAGTTGGCTGTGAAGTGGTTCCACAACAAAAATACTGATAATAAAATTAGATGTGGTTGACGTTTCATCTTTGTCCTAACCTTGACAGTCTTACTATCAAAGTTGCCTAACATCAGTAATGTTTTTTTTTTAAATAGTGAGGCTGATCAAAATGAATACATTTTGGGCCATTATGCCAACAGATTATTATTATTGTTTGATCTACGTCTGGGTGTAATTTATTTAGCTAGATATAGTATGTATGTTTACAAAATATAAATATATTTAAAAAGTATATCCGTTCCTAGTACCTAACCATAACACAAGCAACTTGTTGTGCTAATTGCTTAATTAGGGACTAGATGGCGCTGTGTGTACGTATGAAATATTATTATTATTAACAGCATGTGTTGGATTTTTCAAAGAACTTCTTCATACAGCTCACTAAGAAAATCTTAAATTAAAAACCCATCTGCTTTAAGTAAAGATCTTTAAAAAAAAAACCTTACCGGATGATATTTGAAGCAGTTTCCTTCAATAAATTATAGGTATCCAATATACTGTCTGATTTTAGACTTTGTCTTCTACGTCATAGATTAGAAGCTGTTTCTTGGTATCACAACAATCCTGATACCATATTCCGATAGCGTCATAACTCGTCACAATTACAATCATTGCAAAATGAAGATAAAAGACGACTATCAACTTTAGTACCTACCAATTTAAAAAAAATGATTATGCAAGCGACAAGTCCGTAATACTGAAACTTTCAAATATTTTTTAAGAGCAATTAAGCGCAGTATCCTCAGGATAAATACTGGGTCAAACGTCAACCATTTTTAGTGACCCTTAGGCCCGTACCGCTGCATCGCCGTTAAACTGGACCATTAAGTGTTAAACTGGACCACAAGAAGATGTGAGCCACAAAGTTAAAGATATTGAAATAAAACTACTAAAGTGCTTTAAAATGGATTCGCGAAGACACTGAGATTAAAAAACATCCTAATTTCAATGGAAACTTCTGCTTCTGCCAAAACCGGAATACAAGTCACTGAGAATTCGGTTTGCTTCAATCAAATAATTATTAATGTTTGTAGAAATAAAACTTGGTATTAATTTTAACTAACAATTTGAGATGCGCAATACCTCAGTCCTTGCGTGACTATTATAGTAAAATCTAAAATAAATCAACTCGAAATACGATATTAGTGTAAATTCTAGAAAATACTATGAGAGCAGGTTAGTTAGTTGTTTTGAATGCAGCCAGGAAGATAGATCCAAATAGAAATTGACCGCTTACCGTTAATATAGATATCGTGACAGACTGAAGAAAACATAGCAGTCGAAATAGGATGGTCTGAAGTCCAGGATGACAAGAAAAGATTACCTGATGTGAGGAAGGACTTCGCCCAGCAATAGGACAGTTGCTAGCGCAAAGAAAATCAACGTGTGTTCTTAACTTTGATTATTATCTTCTGAAATTTTGGGAAATCCTTATTGTAAAGTGAAAATGCGCGTTATAAGTGAGCTGAAATAATGCAAATATAAAATTATTTGTCTATCAAATCTAGAGCTAGCAGACGAGACAATTGTTTTAACTTTTAACCAGACAGTTTTTTTAAGAAACACCTAAAAAACTGAACTGGCTGATCGCAAGTTTTTGTACGAAACCGTTGACAATAGAAATGCAATCAAAAATAAGGTGCCTATTATTATTGTATCCAGCCTTTATTCTTTATAAGGCGATATTTAAGTAACGCTGCTGTAAATGCTAATTCTTAGTTCGCTTAAATAAAGTTCAACAACAATTGATTTTTGACGTTCGCACCGAACAAAACGGGTTAGTATGCAATTAAGTTTTGAAAAAAATTATTTTAAAAATTTACATTATTGCAACTTTCTAAGTAGATCTGATCTTTCTTAGTTCAGAGACTATACAGACATAAATCTGTTTCCGCAATGATTTTGATAATATCTACCCCTGTTACGCAGTTGCGAAACATGCAAAAGACAAGAAAACATGTTCTAAATACTGTATCTCAGCGCCAAGAGATGACTAGAACGTGATAGACAGTGCTCGTAGTGCACTGTAAATGCATAGAAATTGGGACGTTGAAGACTAAAATGAAAATGTAATAAAAAATGTCTTTATAGCAACAAAGAGGAGAGAAGGAAGGAAAGCCATCATTTGCATGTGTGACGAAAGTCCAAAAAAGATCCAAGAGACATGAAAATTAGTAACAAAGGCGCCACATAATTGAGAAAAAAGACCCCTGCGAGGCCAAAGAAGGAGAAAAAAGACTTAAAAGACGCTAATAGAAAGAGTCTACGTAACTGATGGATAATATGCAATTTGTAATTTGTTAAAGATATCTATCATTATCTTACAATCTAAACTGATTATTGAGTTACTTAAATATCGATTTAAGAACCTATTGGCGAACAGGTTTCCCTGCGGTTTGCATTACGCGATAAATTAGCGCGTAATACGAATCCACATTTTTTAGTGTAAATGTATGGAATCTTGATCTATTTATTAGTAATTTGAAATCTGTCGTCCGTTACGGTTGTGCCTTTATGCAAAAAAATATATTGTTATTTTTATTATTAGTTTTTGCTGGGCTGTGATATTTGTTTTAGTCTTACGTAATTGTCGTGTCACAAACTCTTTGCTAACATAAATTGTGATGTTTAATAACAAACATTAAGTAATTACCAAAATGATGTACTTCACGTCGAATGGGGTAAGTGCTCGTATGATCTTTTTTAGAGTCTGTAATAAATACTGTAAAGAGGATCCTTAGGTACACACATTAAAGGTGACTATGAACCAAATACATTTTAGAGTAGGTATTTGTATTTGAATAATGAATGTCTCTAGGAAATTGAGTCGTAATGAAAATAAATTTTTGATTTCTAGATAGATACTTTTGATGAGCGTAGAATCACTCCGTACATTTGTAGAAAAGAAATCTCAACTTAGGTATGAGAAAACCTCAATCACACCTCAACACACAATGTTAAATGTGAGGTTTAATTTTTTTTTCTTTAAATATCTGAATCCTGTCGCGTTTAAGACTCTAACTACATGCCAAATATAATGTAGAAACTTCACCTGCTTATCTTTGTGACAGTGTGAAATAATTTTTATCAAATTATCATAATGATGAAATATAATTTTTTAAAATTGGGGAATTGAAATTAAATTAGCGAATTCGTAGAATAAAACTACGCAATGCAGTCATTACGCGTATCCACATTATCGATCAAATGCAACTCTGACTCGATTTTTACCGAATAAATCGATAACGGTGTTTATAAATATACGTCAAGTGAGTTAATCCACTATCGCGGATTATTGTTTGAACCGATAACTAACTTACGTCGCTTTGTTATCGCGTATTACAGCGGTACTAGCCAACATTGATAATAATATAGGTTATGATTGGTTTTTTAAATTCGTTATCGATCACATATTCGATTAATAACGCAAAAAGTTGCTATTACAATCAGCTGGTGAAAGTATTATAAAGATTACAAAGCAGTATGGTTGAAAAAGTTAGTAATATCACTAGAGCGGTTATTCTGATAGCTATTGTACTGTTGTGAGTTTTTTATTAGAACCTTCGGGAAGCATCCTTTGTGGTAAGACCGTAAGATATATATTATGTCAATAAAATGCGTGTTACCCATAAGTGTCATATTCATTGTCTAGTATTACTTATAGGTAGCAACTGCAAGCATAAGTCCAGTGGCACGGTAATGACCATGTTCGCTTACATTGTACAGCATGTTTAAGTATTTATAATGTTTGTTTTAGAAAAGGGTCGTAAGCCCGATTTATTTTACTGCAATAGATTTGTAAAATTGCTACTGGACATCCTATAATTGAGAGTATGTTATATCTTTAGGTAAAAAAAGTACCATCTCTTCAATAGAAACTATAGAAAAATGTGTGTCTTTGTGTTGAAATTTTACAATTATATAGATTGCAATTGCCTTTATTAATGTTTTTCTACATTAAGCAGACAGTGTTCGTAAATATTTATTTGTGAGTATTTTATGTTAATCTGCAGATACTAAAAAGAGCGTTTTGAGAGGTTTTCTTTTTACTTTACCCATGCATTCTAAAACTTTCGCGCTAGCCACTTTTTGAAATTGAACACTTATTTTATTTGATACATGTAAGTACATCTAGTAACAGAGCGGTGTAACAAAACATTTCCGTAGACCGTTACTGATTCCCAATGATGACTTAGACGTTTCGAAATCGAAATAAAAAAGGGTATAAGCACAATTACGTCTATAGTCGGCTACATAGAAAGTGGGCGCGTGCCACAACACTACAGCAAAAACTATCAGAGGTTTTAGAAGATAAATAATCCGTGCAATTAGACACGTACGGTGTGTCAGGTGAAATATTCCGTGGTTCAATTTGCGTTGCTCGGAACACAATGCTCTGATATAAACCTAATTACAGCACCAATGCGCTGCCAATCTCTTCTCACTACCTATTACACCACAGCCAATGAAGAGACAGAATTCTAAAGCACTTTTTACTAATTTAATATAATTTATAACCTCATATTTCATAGTTTTGTCGCATCGTGAGAAATATCATTGTTAGTAAATCCCGTGAAATGAACACTACCAAACCATGATCACTTTTTAGTTGCACGCAATTGATTCGATTTTTTTCACACTTGTAATATCTTAAGTATAAGTACTGTAGTATTTGTCGGACGGGTGGCACGCGCTGCGCTCGCGCCGTTTACGTTGTCGATAATAGGCTCCATCTCGCGGATAAAGCGGCGACACCGTTACCTTTCTCAAATCACGTACACTATTGTAATATCCAATCGCTCAGAAATGAGATTGCGGCTAACAAGTTATTTACATTGACGTTTTAATATCGACACCGTCTGAAAAAACTATTTAAAAAGGTAATTATAATGTGGTGTCTGTAATAGCCACCGTACGCGCCGGCACGCCGCCTTTGTGACGTAGCTAAGCTCCGAGATTAATTTTGGCGGCACAATGAGCCAGTTCATAGTCAATAATACATGCTTTAATAAGTCTTAGTTGCGATATTTGTTTGTCAATCTTGAGGTTTCGAAAGCCAATGTCTTGTCGGGCTGTTGAGGCGAGATACAATCTTTATTGCACTTCAGTTTTTGGAAGAAAAAATGATTAATATTATACAAGGAATCGGCGCGGACGGATAAGTAGTTGAGATTGACGAAATGACGCGAGGTCTGTGACCGGGTGCGGGGTGAGGGGCGAGGGGCAAGGCGAAAAGCCGCGAGGCTGCATTGCGCGGACGCAGCCAAAAACCATAAATTACTGACTACTTGCTGGACCACTGACTACGACACGCGCTGAACTTTTTCTGGTCCTTCGATCCTGTTACAACGTAAACTTCTCACGGACATAAGATCATTATAGGCATATCTTTAAGAAATTGTTTGGGTAATGACGTTCGAGAAATATGAGTGACTGTGTGCCGGCGCGGCGTGTTTCAGGGAATATTCGTATTAAGACATTGTCTTCTTAATCGGACCGCAGTGATATCAGAACTGATGGTCCAGCCACTTTTTGTTTATCACAATTTCTAAAATTACTTGTTACTTATCTTTCTTTGAGTACTAATTTTGTAGGGATACTTATGAGCCTAACGACCTCTTGTGAAAAGAAACTGAATAAAGAGACGAATGTGGAATTTCGGTAGCCCAAGGCTTAACAGGGCTGAATTAGGGTTTGTTAATTTTAAATACTTACACGTCTTGCTTGTATAACATCGTATTCTTAACATCGTATAATTTAGTTTTAAAAATTCATTTTATGAATGTGTACAGTGTACTCGGTTAGCAGTTCCTTACGGTTTTCGAGGTCTGACAGTCGCTCGTTTAATTCTGGTAGCTAACTGCATCAGGTTAGATTAGACCTTAATAGAAATGGGATAAAGGCAAAGGAAATGATGATGATGATATGTGTAGTAGGTATGTCTAGGTTTTTAAAAATGCCTTAACCATTGATTTGCCTCTTAGCAGATTCTATTCTTACTACAACTCTGCTCAATACATCTCTGTCAATGCTTAAGGGTGCGTGCAAATCGTTGCAAACGCCTACCAAGTATTAAATACGTTGACCCGGTGGATCCTTGCTGTAGGCGATCCTGATATCGATACTTAATAATTACATACAAGTAGCCGGTGTTAATACACGACCAAGACTCTTACCGATGCCACGCTTTGACAAGAAATAATCAGTCTTAAGTCCAACCAACCAACTATACAAAACCGAAGAAGAAGAATGATGGGCCACCTCATACGATATGACACCTTTATAAAAAGATCTTATAGGGGACGATAAAAGAAAAGCTTGGAAGAGAAAGCCAAGGATAAGCTACGTGGTGTCATGTCATATAGAGAGGTACAAGCTGCTCTAGATCAAGCAAAATGTAGAGATTTATCAGATGCACCCACAAGGATCTCAACATTAAATCAAAAGAAGAGACAAGAAAAAGTCTTAGCCGTCCATGTTTCTATAATAACACAAAAATTTAATAACTATGCGGGTGCTCCTTAAATATTCATTATACTCAAACATATCAGACAAAGAGTAGCCGCCTTTCTCCAAGGGAAGGCGAAGGCGACGCTCACTCTAGCGATTACGATGTTTTTTTGCCCCCCTCATTATGCAGATTCTGGCGAAAAAGGAATAAATTTAATAACACGCGTTCGTGCGCATGCGTTATCGAACGCACTTGTTACTGATAATCTGCGCGCGCGCTGCTTCGCGCAATTACAGTTGCGGGGAGAGCGCTTCTACCTACTATACCTATATTATAGTGACGCAATAAGTTTTACATTTTAGTTTTAAAGTTCAATATTTGACTTATATTATTATATGTTCTTCGCCGCAGTAATGTCTTTAAACCTATAGCCTTCCTCTATAAATGGGCTATCTATCAGTGCCAACATTCGCGGGAAGAGCCGAGAGCCTCAACACTACACTCGTCGACATCAATTAGGCCGGCAACGTGTCAGTGATTCCTCATGTATTGCTAGCGACCATAGACTACAGTGACCGCATAGGTTGGCCTTATGTTTTATTAACTTGGTCGTTTAAAAAAAAACTCAACCTATATTAAAAGTTACACACTAAATTGTTAATTTCAATTTCACAATTTTCTAATATGCTACTTCGATTGTAAAGAGCTTTAGTTACTTAATCCATCAAAATGAAAGGTGTATTGCATTTGATTATTCGCTTAGAGTAATTGAAATGATACGGGTGTTATACTACAATAGATTGGGTACCTATTATTTACTTATGTTACATGATTAAGAATGTTAATGAGATTGTGAATGGACATTTTCGGAACTAACTATTTAAAGTTTCGAAATTTTAATTTTATGGTGACATGTATACGGCTTTGTTCGAAAATGAAAATGCAGTCGGAGAGACTTTTGCGACTAGTATAAGTAGAAAAATATATTTCGAAGTTTTGTCGTCTATTACTACTTCTTCTAATATTAGGTCAATATGGAAGATACTTCATACACTGAAAGATATCGTTTTCAAAGGTGTACACTGAACCTCTGTTCACAGCGCAATTTAGCCCATTTTAGAAAATTGTTTGTGAAGTCAAGTCACGTCAAGTCAAACCTTTTAGTGTCCCACTGCTGGGAACAGGTCTTCTCTCAAATCACCGATATTGAGCAGCGGCGATGAAACAATTCACACAAAGATGTGTGAGTACAACTGAGAATCGAACTCGCGACCTTATATTTCTAAAGCGAGGCCCGTACCGCTGCGCTCTAAACTTAATCAGAAATTTTATTTTACTGTTGAGCCATGGGAAATATTTTTTTATTCTGTCTGCGAAATGTTTTCCATAATAGGCAAGAGTTAAAATTGGGATGCATGCTATATTAACATAGTTCTACATAGTTTCGCCCGCGTGGTAGTTATCCAGACCATAATCTATCTCTGTGCCAAATTTCATTCAATTTCGTCTAGTAGGTTTTGAAAGAGTAACAAACATACATATAGATCGTCCACCATCTATACATTCTTATAAACTTTTTCGTTTATAATATTAGTAGGACCTCTCACTTACGTTTCTTCTTAATTTTCAACATAGCTGTAGGTACGTAGAAATGCAGGATTGTATCTAGTTTGCGGCGGCCTAATAAGGATAATCGTCACACCTGAGGAGTGCAATTAATAATGGGCGGGTAGAGCTTACATTTCGCGGGATCTGCGCAAATTCTACTAAAGATTACTTAATGTTACACGTGCTTTGCAGTGAGGGTGGAGAATTAATACGGTTAACACTTAATTGCTAATGCAACGTATTGTTCCTAACTATGAAATTCTTAACTATCTATATTTGTAGAGTTACCGGTGGAGACTTTTCATTATGTATTTATTCTCTGCCAGCTGCTTGACTGTCTGATACAACTCAACGTTGACTATCTGCTTCATAATAATATGGTTGAAATAACGTCATCTCTCTTAGTATTACGTGGTAATCATCTTTTTATTCACGCGTTTTGGTATAATAAGATAATAAATATTTTCGTCATAATTATATTAAACTGCAGCTAAAATAATATTATAAGAAAAAAGTACTTTAAAACAATGCAATTATTGATACGATTGCTATATTTATACTGCTTAGGAAACTAATAATTAAAGGCAATGTGCGATTTTTACAAAAATGGGTGCTCCGAAAATTCATGTTTAATTAAATTCCAATTACTTATTAAATAAGCTTTTCAATGAGGTAACCTATATGACACTGGTGTTCAAAATACTATCACACTTTTGACCTCTCCTTTATTTTAAATATTTTTATGTAATATTTAGGTATTTGGTGAACATCATTGGTGTCTAACTACCTAATACCGTATTTTATATACTTATACAAAGCGAAATGCTTGTGAAAAGCATTACGATGCTGTCTTAATGTAATAAGTACTTACATGTGAGAATGGTAGTCGATTCGTTAGGTCGATGGCTGATGTTCGGATCAAGTCGAAATCAGCCAAAAACTGGCCCCCGCGCCTTAGCCTTGAATGGTTTAGCCCTCTGGACACGAGCAAATAGCTGACGTGGCCTGCGGCCTGCCGCGGCTTGCATACACAATGTGCGAGGTCCAGCACACGAGTTCTATGGAGATGACGATACTAAAGTTTTCCATTACAAAAATCTGTCATGTCTTCCTTATCAATTTTTTGAGTTGCTTAATCTACTAGGTATAGGAAAATGAATCCCGGTTTCTTTTAGTCACGCCATAACTGGATAAAAAGTGCGAAGAAATGCATGGTTTTTTTGTTTATGGTCGGGATATTCGACTGAGAAAGAAAATCTTAAAAAAATGTAGGAGGAAGTTTTAAAAATGGGTACTTTCTTACACCACTTGAAGCTGGGACGGGCAGCTAGTAGGAAACGAATAATAATGTAAGTGCGGCGCTTTTACTGAACCGTTTTTTGTAAACTATCTACAATTCCAGTCTAGACATTCTGATGTATAAGACATGGTCATCTAAAATAAAAAAGACTTGTCTAGATAGACTGAACTTAATATTGAAGATGACGACTTATTTATGTTAAAATTTTATTTGCATGAAATCGTCTCTACGGACGTCGTAGTTCAGCAAGTAATGGAGTATTTCGTATTTGCTTCATTTTTTATTTTTTGCTGGTTCGATTACGCGAACGCGATCTCCTCATCATTCTCGGCGAAATTCGGGAGCGTCTCACCCGTCGAGCCTCGAGATATTAATTATTGATTGTCGATAAAGTATGCGTAAATAATGTCTGCACTATGTTTATAATCGGAGTTCTTCACTGTCTACGTTGATGATGAAATTTTATCTTAAATTGCGATAATTTGCTGTACTTTATTTAGAATCTAAAAAAAAATAGCCGAATTATCAACGAGGATGATAATTTTTCCTGTACCAGGACTAGTTAGCAAAGACAGTTGCAAAAAATGTAAACGATTTTTTTTTAATCGTGCTATGTTAAGGCGGGCTATGTTAAGGTTATTAGGTATACAACAGTATAATAGAATACTCAGTTTTATTGTTTTATTTTTAGTATTATTTAATGAGTAAGTAGGTACTACAAACCCTCTTTAGTAACAAGAAGTCGCCGTCAGTTGTCGCAGCGCAGGCGCAACATAAGAGCTCACTCGACGGCACCCCTTAATCTGTCGTTAGTAAGTTAAATGAAATAATCACTATGAAATTAAATTTGGACTGAAACTGTGCAATAGAATGATGACAAATTTTTATTTCTTAGACCACCTTGTAAATTGTTCGAACATATTAGAAACATTTTTTTTTCTTTTTTTACGTACCTAATCGTAAAATAAAGGCGAAACATCGATCCAAAGTGTCACGTAACGTCACGTTTACGGAGTGGATTTTAGCGATTATAATGTAAAGAACTCCTACTTCGTAACTTTAAAAGATTTATCTTAGTATTTATTTATAATTGTAATAGCAAAAATACCTGTCCATATTTATTAAACTACAAGACTAACTAAAAAGATCGTAACCTGGAATCATGCCTATTAATCTGAAAAAAAAAGAATTTGAATGAAGAAAGCTGTAACTGATTGATACTTATTAAATGTTACAAGTAGTAGGTGCCTACCTTGTGCATTATAATATTAATAGTTATTTTAAGTAAGATACATACATATGTAATTACTGACTATGTAGTGTTATTAACCTAAGTTTCTTATTGTCTGTCTTCTTATATCCTTAAGTATAGCTACCAACAAAATTAAATTCCACCTGTTGTCTCAAATTTGGAAATATCCTAATTTTCCTTTCTTCTATGATACAGTTACTTTTAGCCAAATCAAGGGGACGTTTTAAAGTTTCATCCAGTACAGAATGTCTTAAAATACTGACGGTCTTTATGATTGCGACATTTTGAAAAAAAATTCTTACGTGGATAAAACTGCAATTGTTTTCCTAATAGGTAGCAGTACTGTTTTTATTTGGCTATTGAAAATACCTAGTTAATAATATCCAATTATAGTTTTGCGCAGTTCAGCATAGCGACCACAGTGCTACGGTTCTACCTCGTTACCAAATAGGTACCGTTTTTAAATCATGGGAGTTTATAGAATATCGCTTTTGTGGTTGAAGTGTGTATTGTTTTTGAAACAAAAGAAATAAGTTGTATAGTCTACATCAGTGGTTCTCAATTAGATTTGATAATACCACTCTGGAAGACCCCAAACTTTCGTACCCTTTGCAGGAATGGTAAAAAAAATTGGCTACGGTAGACCGATGACATTGTAAAACTTGCGGGAGGTCAATGGTTGCCAATGACCGGCAATTGATAGCTGTGGCGTTCTAAAGGGGAGGTTTGTGTCCAGCAGCAATCAACATCCCCAGGCTGATGATGAAGAAATTCATGCCGACTAACGCGTATCTTAACTGTTACACGGTTCCAATAATTAACGATCTGTCATAAGTTAGCAAAATCATTTGATGATAATCTACTACTAACATGAGTAATGTGAGTTCCACAATTTTTTTGAACAGTTTTGGTAGAAAGTCTAACCTTATTGTTTGTTACAAAAGTAAGTAGTTTGAAATAGAAGTCATCATTAAATAACGCTGCTTATACCTAGTATTTATGCGAACATTACACACTGAATTAAAACTATTTGATAACAAATTTCATCACGGTTTAATTTAAAATATATATATTTCTATGTTTTAGAGTCTTTTTAGGCTTCATATTGGGAAACACTGGTCTACACCACTAGAGTTAAATTTTAAGTGAGAGTTAGTATTTTGAATAGGTATTAATCGTGGGATAAACAATAGGGTGGATGCATTGGAGCATAGCGCCACGCCCCGCACATGTGGTAGGCTGTGGTATCGGTTTTGTGTTAGTACTGCTGTTTGATCGTGGATGAGTGTTGTTGAGAGGTACTTAGGTTAATAGAAGTGTTCTCATTAATTAACGGTTTTGTTTTATAAAACGGTTATGCATTGTTTTCAATTTTAGAATGCCAAATTTGTGTAAGTCGCTTCATATTAAAGTGTGTTAAGATACTTCTGGGGTCGGTAAGATACTTGCTTTTCACGCCACTGGTCGTGGGTTCGATTCCCACCCAAGACAAACATTTGTTTAAAATATGTCTGTTTGTCTTGTGTTTGGATGTAATTATCTATATTAAGTATATATCTACAAAAGAAAAGTATTATATGTAGTATATTACCAGTTATCTGGTTTCCATAGCACAAGCTCTGCTTAGTTTGGGATCAGATGACCGTGTGTGTTAATGTCCATATTAAAAAAAAAATCCGTTTTTGTAACAACGTAGTAGTTAGTAGTTTTTTGGCTAAAATTATTTATAGTTTTTATTTCAAAGCGATATTAGGTGTACATACATAACATATATAGGTGTTGGTACAATTCTGCTATAGATACTGCCTAGATTATATTTGTATTCATAATGTGAACCTGTATTTTACAGTTCATGTTATAAAAAAATACTTTTATTGCAATTTTTATGTATGGCGTTGTGTACTGAAGGTGCGAATTGCTCTACTTTGTTATCATGCAACTTATTCGTAAATCAAACGTAACTTAATTGAAACAATAGAAACCATTAATCTTTATCATTTCTACTTAGTACTTATTATTTACGAAGTTAACGGTTGCCATACTATAAGATTATCGATTTTATGTCACGTAAAAAACTGCATAAACCGCATGTAAATTATGCATATGTGGGGGTGAGTGATGCGAAACGCGTGAGCAATCATCGCGATCGACGACTCCCGCGCAGGGAAGTGACGGAAACGCGCACACAGATGCACACAATCACCCACCGAGCCTATAGCACACATACACATTCGCGCCCTACAGGCTATATTTGTAATCCATTGTCTATGCAAATACATATTAACACAAGATACGTTATTTATGCAGCTACGTTTTCCACAGTTTTTATAGTATTTTTGCAAGAATACGGGGCAATAACACAACATAAACGGTATTTTTACTTCACGGTAAATGCATAATATCATTAATGGGGTATTGAGTGTAACTGCCTATGTAGATAAGTTCGGGTAATGAATTTAACGCGTCTGATAACATCTGCGACAACAAAGACATGCGTGCACCAACGCTATCGTGTGCGTTTGCGCCACTTGTCCCGAACTCCCACGCACACCATTACAACAAATTTTATTTTTTACCAAACAATAATTGTTTTGGTAAAGGAAGTTGCGGATACAAACGGAAAGTAATAACGAAGTTTTTGACCGCACGCAATTGATATTACATTTTTAAGTATAGCCAAGTACCTATATTGTAATAAGTAGCGATTTTGATCTAGTTCGCATTCGCTAATGTAATTTCATGCGAAAGTGTAAATAGCGTTACGATTCATGAACACTGACGATAGATAAGCTTTCAAAAAATTATTATCTTTGAGTAAACTAAAAAAATTGTAATTACATGAGTTGCGTTAGAAATTGCATACATTTACACACGCATCGGTATTAAGTAATTAATTCGCCGCCCGCTTCGCCCTATCGGCCGACGATCTGTGCAAAACGGTCTCATAGAACATATAACAATCAAAGCTTCTTTGTCTACGATGAAAAATAAAGCCCTACTCTCATATTCTCATTATGTCGTTGATTCGATATTGATTTGTAATTTTTCGGATTCTGTCGGACATATTTATTAAACATATAGATATTAAATACTTAAGTTATTCATTTATAACACTTTAATGCGGTACTGCCTAGTTGTGGAATTCGCTGCCGGTATCTCTGTTTCTCGATAGCTATAATCAGCCAATCTTCAATTCACGAGTGAATCGATATTTACTGGGTAAGCGCGTTCCATGGTATACTACGTCATTCTTAACAATAGGCCAGTTGTGGTCAAGCGCAAAGCTAATGAAGGATAAAAAAAGTTTGAAATACAAAATCATAAAATCACGCGTTGAATTATTTCAATATTATATATGCATAAGAGCGAAATATGCACTGAATTTAATCAAAATCTGTGAAAAACCTAAAAGTCGTAAAACCTAAGAGTATCGTATCCGATAGTAACAGATGGTAGGTAACCAGTAGGTACGTAACATCACGTGTGACTTTGATCTAAATCCGTGAGAATTCGTTCGAAAACAATCCCAAAAATCACGACTAGAGTAGGGCCCTAATAGTTCGATTAATAACGAATAGTTTGGAAACACGTCACAGTCTCGCGACTTGTTTATCGATTTATCGGCGGATGGATGCGTGGTCATTAACATCGAGCAGGCCGTTACACAGTATAAATTCAAGAGAAAAAAATACAACAATTATACTGATCGCCCTAGTTTGGGTTGTTAATGCAAATTTATTTTACTAATTAAATAGAAAATAATTTTCAACGTGCTATTATTACTTGGCATGATATTTACTAGAGAAAAATCTGCTCTTTACACTGGAATATTAACTTGTCAACTGTACCCTTAGTACGAGTTTAACATTACGAAAAAATTGTTTTGAATACTATCTTGAACTTACCAAAATGCGTTTTCAATTTTTTTTATTTTTTTGTTTAAAACATTAGTAAAAATAAAATAGAATTGCTAGAAATTTCATAAAATGGATTGGCAACAGAATAAGTAAAATAGTTTCACTTAAGTGCATTTTAACTTATTATTTTGACATATTACCTACTGATAGTATTCGAAAACATTTTTCGTATTGACAAACTCATTCTAAGAGTACTGAGCCTTACTCTAAAACGTTTCGAGAAAACACCGAATATAAAATAAAAAAAAAATACTTAAGAAAAGTAATGCTTCAATTTTTTTTAAATTTTAATAAAATCATAATTTTTTTTTTATAATTAGTTGTATAAAAAATTAATATGTTTTATTCTGTAAGTTATAATGAGATAGTGAAACTATTACGATTTCTATTGTATGAATAATTATATATCGTATAAGAGTAGGGCCTACATATAGTGTAATTGATTCGATGACCGGTCATTGATCGTATCGACCCCGATATCGATATTTTTCAGATCATTATCATTTACGTATTTATTTAACGTCATTGTTTAAATTATTACTCCCTATATCTAAATAAACGCATTTCTTGTGAACAATTCTTATTCCGTTACGCATTATAAGTCCCTTGTTTGTCGAACTGTACGGCTTTTTAAAGCGGCTTAAAGTGAATAGAAGGCCGGGAAGTGAAGTAAAGGGTTCTTATAGAATGCCAGTTATCGCGCTCTTAATCTCAGCGAGCAAATTAGGATTAATTGAACTTTTTCCTTTTAACCCTGAGCGTCTTTGTGTTCGTGCGTAATTCGCTCAACGTGTCACTCGGGGAACTTAATAGAGTGGATAATATTCATATCACAAAACTTTCTATATCCTAAATAATAATGTCTAGTTATTTCTAGTCTTGAATCTCATTGGAGTAACTTACGGGTTGGTATTTGGTTAACAGCCACCTAAATCTTCAAAGTATTAAATAATGAGCCAAAGATGGTCCACACATGAGGAGGCCTCACAGTTGTCAAGTAGGTAGGTACTTCATCGGCTCGACCGTCTTCAGACGGCTAACTTAAAAACTTCCGTGAACAATTAAATGCCCTTCTGGAAAATTGGTTAGCTCATATGTGAAAATAAAAGTATTGTGTCACTTTGTTTGTACGCTTAGACCTTTTAATACACGCTAGGATGGGTTTGGTAGTTTTTGACATAAGTTTCATAAATATTTATAGTGTACCTCTGCAAATTCGAGAAAGCAACTAGAATTTTAATAAGACTGAAAATAATATTTAACTAAACGTTACATTTAACAACAACATATTTTGCTATCAACTGCACATTATTAATGAATCCACTTAAAAATAAATAATCTAATAATGATTAGATAATGAGAACAATTAACTTTTATGCTACTGGTTTAGCGAGTAGTAGATAATTGTTTTGTTTAGTAATACCAACTATTAGTCATTATAATGTATTCACTTTGATATTAATACTTAATAGCAATAACTGTTATCAGAGTTGCGTTTTGCAAACTATAATAATGTAGAAATTATTGACTTGTACCCTTTGCGGAACTAAATACCACCTATAGCCAAAAGTCTTAGTACCGTTCTATTCCTCGAAATAAAATCTCTTTGAGAAGCAATTGCAAATCCCTCTACGTATCTATACATCGTTGTTGTGAGTTGTGGCCGATAAATTTCTACATTTTGAGTGACATTCAAGGTATTAGACATTAAGTTTACAGTTTATAATGTTTTAAGACTGGTCTTATAAAATGCGCTCGCATTTAGTATGTTGTTGATAGTATTTAATATTAAATAATGAATTATTTATTGTTGTTGAAGCTATTTTTCTTTTTAGTAGGATAAGTAGTTTTTAATAGTATGGTATCAACCACTCTAGAAAATTATTTTACTGTGCGTCAGGAATTAAGGGGTTAGATATACATAGTATTATAACCCTTGGCGGTTAGAAGCTCTCAGGTGTCATTTCAATACAGGAATGGCTATTAACTATCTATATAGCAACACATACATTAACTGTAGGTTTCCACGTTTTTAACGCAGTTAACAAAAAGTCTGGACTTGGATTTCAATTAGGGAATCCGTTTTCTGGTTAATGCGTATTTTGGTCGTGTGGCCGGGGATAGTTCGTAATTACCTATTCGCAGACGTGCTAACTTACTTTTGTTTTCGGATTTTCCATTTTGCCGTTTGTCTCTGGTAGGTATCCTGTATGAGGTCCTATCATATGTGAGTATATCACCTTCGTTGTTGAAAAGCCTGTTTAGCCTCTTATTCCTTAACCTTTGTTCTTTTATGGGATGAGAAGAGTACGACAATGCGCTTATGTAGTAGATATTCTACTGGTGCTAACAAACTGCGATGCTACCAATTTTACTGTGTGAACTGAACTCATCGCCATCATCTCTGCTTTCCAATAGCTACAATCTTCAAGAAGACTGAGAGAGTATAGCTTAACACCAGGCAAGTAGTAGTGAATCCATATCCTTTAAAATAAAAAGAAACGGACGAGATAAGGGACAGTTCTTCATAGACTCGTACTATGACGTATTTATTGGCACATTGCTTATAGTTCATGTTAGTATTAAGGGGTGCGGGGTACAGCGTCGGTTAGGGTCTCTCAGGTGTGACGCGACGGAAGCCCGCTATCATTAAGCTACCCACATAGTGCGTACACGCACCCGCCTGTTGTCCTGTCCTTTATAGGGGACGGATTGTATGATCACTATTTAGCTCTTTTATTTTTTAATCCACGGTTTGTTAGTGGTATATTAACACGTGTCATAATGTTATTTTTTTAAATCATTAATGTATTTTTTTAGGAAATGTGGTATTGTTACAGTGGTAATTTTTTGTGGCAGTGGTCCGGTCATATCTGCCGTAGAACTGACAACCGCTGGAGTAGAAGAGTTCTTGAGTGAAGACCACGGATTGGCAAACGTAGCGTAGAACGCCTTCAGATTAGGTGGAGTAACGATCTCAAAAGGGGGGCCGACTTTATGTGAGGCCTATGTCCAGCAGTGGACTAGAATAGGCTGATGATGGTGATAATTTTTGTGACTTTGACTTTTGGTCCTCCGTCTAGTCTAAGGTTTGTTTAAGAAGGTGTGTTGCCAAACCGCGGGTCTCTACTCAATAAATCGCTTATTCCAACTGTTGTCGGTTTAAAGGCATATATAGTTACGGTATCCATCTGTACCAATTTTTAATGTTTATCATTATTATGGTTGGTAAATACATTAATCCCTATTTATTCAAATAAATATTTGGGTTATTCTTAAAGTTTAAAATGCCATATTCGTGCTTCAAAACTGTTTTAAAAATATGTTTAATACTGCTATGGCGATAGGGTTTATTGTAACTACTCAAGTTAAACGTTAACCAAACTTATCACTAAACTAATCCGATGACAAACTAATATTACATAAGCTTTAACGTTTACAAATAAGAGTTAGGGATACAAATGAGAACACCCAACTTTTAAGATATTTGATACTCCTAATAAGGGGAACAGCTTTAACAGGTTTTTATTTTACGTATTTAACCAACATCTAATATTTAGAAAATTTAATACGAAATTGGTATTGCACACGTTCCCCTCTGCCGAGGTACATGAACAGTTTGTATGCATAAACTGTTCATGTTTCGTGTTTGTGTATAGTTTTTATTTACGTGTGCATTTGTAAAGACGCTTCGCCTTTTACATGTGTGCTGTATGTTATTAACTCGCCTCCCCAAAAACTTGTAAATATAAATTAGGACTAGAAGTTTTGTATAACACCTCTCTTGTTAAATGCTCTAAGTTCTAATTAGAAGAGGTTCAATTTAGAGGTTTTTGTGATATTATGTTCTTTTTCTTCTTAGCATTCCTTAATTATTATTTTAACTCTGTAACATATAGAATCTAATCGGATCTGTAAAATAGATTTTTGTCCGATTTTGTCGTTCTGAAATACTGTTTTAACTATGTCCACATTTATCTTTTAGTATGAATGAGTGTTGGAATACGCGCCTGCGTAGTGCGCATATACGAGAATCCGGCGACACAGCCCGATAGACACCCGGACAATAAAACGTAGCCAGTAAATATTACATCCACTGCTCCCGAAGTTCCGATACATAATCGCGCCTACAATTCTGCACTTTTTGCATCAAACACTGCGTAAATATCCTGTCTTCTTAATGAATTATTTATTATACGCCTTTTATTGTTCCCGATTTAGAGAAATTTTATTCGATCATATCTGCATAGTGGCTTGAATAATTAATTTGGTACAATTACAGTTTAACATCTTTCAAAAAAGTAAACTTATGCACAATTAAATGTAATTTTTATTTTTTTTATGCTTACATAGTGAATAGATGGACACGCAAACGACGCTCACTTAGGTACAAGGTGTCCTTAATTAGCCGTGGGTATCGGCAGCAATGTATATGTAATTATCCATAACGTTTCCACCCCATCTTTCAATTATACACGTTTCTACAATAACTACAATTAAGTAACACTGCACAACATTAAGTAAAGAATTTCCTTGTTGAAAAAAAAAAACTTACAACTTTTTTAATTTGTGGCACAAAAACGCTTCTTTGTATTTTATTGGTGCTCGACAAAAATGTGTAAAAAGTTGGATAGGTAAGTATTGTATTAGATTTGATTGGGTTTACAATACAAAAGAATAATGTACCTACCTATCTAAAAGGAAAAAGGCGTAAAAATGTATTACCTAGGCCTGTTTTGTCAAAAATGTCATCTCGACGATACTATGCATGATATTATAAAGTATGCTTGAAGAAAATTCTAGCGGTCTCATTCATAAAAATTGTATAAGACTCTTTAGTTAAAATGGACTTTGTCTCTTTTTTACTAGTATAAATGACAGGATGAAAGAGAAAGACACGAATTATTATGAATACGGGGGTATTCTATCATATAATTTACGTCGCTCATAAAATGTATGTATTTTTTAAAACACTTTATGTAGGTACCTAATAAATTAATATTTTATTATTTCTTCCCAAGTTACATTCTAAGGCCTTTTATATTTTGACAACTTCAACAGACTTTTCAAGTCTGGCAATTATTTTGTTACAGAAGTTTTTTTCTTATACCAAGAAAACATGGCCTACCCGAAGTTACATAGTCAGCGTAGTCTATGGACGCTTAAAACACCATAGGCAACTTACACTTACGAAAACAACCTAAAGTGCATGATTAAATGAAGCTGAATAATGGTGACACCTAGATAAAACTGTAACATTTTTTGTATATGTATACCCATTTTTTCGCAAATAAATAAATTGAATTGAATTGAACGTTAATTATTATACTGTGTATAATGATATGTATCTGTCTAGCCATAAAACAAAGAAAATTTAAAACTTTGATTTTTTTATATCTTTACCTATAGGTACGTAAATCGCCTTAAAAGCTGTGATTTATCATAACACTCTTTCACTATTTTATTCAAAGCCGTTCTCAAATCCACACCCATGTATTTTTAAATAACGACATTTTTCATCGTGAAAAATTGGTAAGCCCAAACATGTGACTATTTATGCACATTAATTAGGTAATTTGAATATTTATACGGATTATCCGCTTGAAGGTGTCAAACAGTGATTTATCTTTGCGCGGCATTTGGACATTGTGTTTTGAAGACAAATTTGCTGCGACTGTTAGATACTTATAACTTTCCGTAATTATTATGAGCTGCTATATGTGTGGTCAAAATCACGAACATTAGCGCAAACTAGATAATGAGCTTGGTGTTTTTTTGTTTTTAACTAATAATAATAATATACCAGGACATTAACACACTGTCATCTGGTCCCAAGCTAAGCAGAGCTTGTGTTATGGAAACCAGATAACTGATACACTACACAAATAACTACTACTTTTCTTTTGTAAATATATACATTTCCTACTAATATTATAAATGCGAAAGTGTGTAAGTGTGCGTGTGAGTGTTTGTTACCACGTATCTCCATAACCGCTCAACTTATTTTATTGAAATTTGAAATGTAAGTACCGTATACCCTAAAATAGGACATAGGCTAATAATATTTTCAAAAATCATCGAGGGTTAAATAGAGGGATGAAGTTTGTATTCAACTTTTTATTCCTGGGTCCTATTCACTTAAAATTCGATACACATAAACCTTAAGACAAACAATGAGACAAATGTCTGTCTCAGGTGGGAATCGAACTCATGACCTGCGGAGTGAAACGCAAGTATCTTACAAACCACGCCACCGGCCCCTCATACCAACCAATACCAACTGATTTACTGACTTGAGTTTCAAGCTTAACTGCGCTCCAGGTCATCACTATCACCTCCGTTTCTGCTGTGATCGTCCGCAGTCAGGATTGCTTAGGCCGGCCAACGTGCGGTTTCCTAGAGAATTCAGTCTTGAGCTTACCTCGTTGCCGACTTTTCAGTACGCATAAAAACGTTAATTATGAGTAATTTACTACTATAAGAAATAAGAATATTGAATGTGAAACTCTTTCTTTACAAGATAGTATACAATCCATGCTGATTGCTGACATCAGAAGCTGGGATTGTAGATAGCATAAGTCCTATATTTAGAATCTGTGCTACTGATTAATGGACGTTTTAGTGGGACGTATAGCGGTTATGGCTAAGTCATCTCACGAACAATTGACACCGTAACCCCAGGCTTAGAGCAAGAATATCTTTCATCACCATCAATTTAGCAATTGAGGCAACTGGAATCAATAGTATTGATTTAAAGATTCTATGCATCGAACTAGCAGAGTAACCTATTAAATAATCAGTATAAACAATTATATTTTTTATTAATACTTCTAAAAAGATACTAACAGAAATTACAAGATAACGAGCTCCCAACAATACCAGGGAGTACATCAAAATGAAATATAACAGACTATATATGGCTTCCATCAACATCAGGTGGCCAAATGACTGAATTACGTATAGGTTCCCGACAACATTATGGAGCCCATTAGCTTAGTAATTGTTGATAATAAAAAATAAGGACAGTAATCCACTAAATCTTGAGTTGTCCGACAGCAGAACGTCCTGAGTTTATCAAGTAATTGATCAGTGCGAGCAATTTATAATAGTTCACCAAAAATATTGATGAACCACTAAAATTCCCGCATTGGCAAAACAAATATTAAGTATATCTGAAAACAAAACTTAAGATAGCTGTCGCTATAACACCTCGCCCTTCCTTCCCTTAACAATCACTATCACCAGATCCTTTAGTCTCCACATCGGTTCTATCACCTCCCTTTCTTCCAGCAGTCGGTTCTACCAAGTCAGTAACCAAGGCCGATATTTTGATAAGAGTTAATTTGTTGGTCCACAACGCGTAGACGTCTATTAACTCCGATATCGTTTTAATATGTGTTAATGTCCACTAGACGGATATTTCACGCCGTTCAACTGTTGATTAGCGTAATGGTCAAAACCATATTAGTTTTAAACAACTGGAATGTAATATCGAGATTTAATTAAGACCTAGATTGCGTAGAAATAGCTTAGACATTAACGCGTTAATATAATTAACTATACACACATACATTAAGAACAAAACGTGAATAGTTATAGACTTAGTAACTATTTCATAGCGCTCATGCCTTTACTGATGTAGGTAGCATTTTTCCAGCTATATTACTAATGCGAATCGTTTTACTGTAATTAAAACAAATAGGAGTACTAATGTAATCGAAATAGCCCACCGGATTAGTATGTTGAACTGAAAGTAGGCAGGTAATACTCGTATCTACCGCTGAACCAATCGCTGGGGTAAACGAGTTCTTGAGTGGAGATCACGAATTGGCACACGTAGCCTAGAATGCACTAAAACTAGATAGAGTGACGTTCTCAGTGGCGCGGCCGTCAATAACTGGAAGAGAATAACCGCAAATCGTGTTCATTGACGTGCTTTAGGAGAGGCCTGCAGTAGACTAGAATAAGCTGATGATGATGATGAAAACAGTACCTAGGCGTTAAAGAAGATTCCCTAAAACTAAATTTTATGTTTATCTTGCAGAATGTGCAATAGGCAAGCAGACTAAGCTTAAGTTTGTAGTCATTCTAAAATATTTAAAAAAAACATTGGACAAGTTTGATAATATGATAGAACGGACGGATGCGTAGTATGAGTATGTCATCATAATAATATTTGTGACGGAACAATCTCCACCCCCAAACTTCTATGCTATTTACCTACTCAATATTTTTTGTTATAGAAAAAAAATGCAAAATTACTTACCTATTAATTCAAATTCAAATTTCTTTATTTTTGCATAACACAATTAATTTGTTAGTAATATTGTACATATAAAATTAAAGTCAGATTGTTATTTATAATTTTATTGTCTATTGGTTTTTGTACCCATAATTCATTCTCATTTTGAATTTGGTGATTATATGTGAATACTGACGACTCTTTAGGTTAACTGTTAACGTCTGCATTGAAATAGCGTCAAATTGTTTTCAGAAAACGTTGTACCTATAGGGTACAAATTTACGCCTCTTTGCGGTTTAGAGTTAGAAACAATAGATTACATACAACACTAGTTATCGTAACGGATGCGATAGCGGTAATAGTGGTCACTATCGAACAGATAGATTCGGCTCCTATCGGCCCTACATGGGAATTTATATGACAACACAATATAGATGTTTCGTTCCGAATGTACCAAGTTCTAGATAAGAATATGAGTTTATGATCCGCTGGTGGTATTGTACAGATTATACTAAAGCTATAAAGTTGATTGTTTCGATTTATTTGTCTATTATTAAATTATAAGTAGGACTATTGCGAAAGTTTCGTAGTATATCCATACTATGATAAATGAGAACATTTAATTTTCTAAGAATGAATACAGAATAGCGGAGGAAGTTTGTTTAGTATTCTATGCGAATCAAGAAATCAGTCAGCGTCAGGATCATAATTTTTTGGTTTCGCTAATACGTAGGGCAGCTATACTCAAGTCTTAAGTCTATGAATCAAGTATTTTTTATTCTAGTATACAACATAGTTTCAAAGAAATATAGTTTACTTCAAATGACTGCAACAAACTTTTATTCTTAATCTGCGATATTTTACTGTGTACTTTCCGAAATCGCAAGCGAAAGCTAGAAGTCAACAGTAAAACGTATTGATTTATGATTAATCAACATTTCCTATAAAGACCGATAATATAATACTATAGCTATAAATAAACTTTATTACTTCAAGATAAATACATCATACTCTTCAACTTTAAATCATTACAACGCTTATCTCAAAGACACGCGTCTAACCGTCCCGTACCAAAGCTGTGGAGCTTCAAGTAAAGTTCAATGCACAAAGTACATAATCGTAGTAATCACTGTGAAGCCAAATGTCATCGACCCAGTTATCTCGTGCATCCCTTTTACAATTATAACAACAAATGAGTAAGAGCCATGCACCGATATGCATGCATCGATACTGGAGGAATAAAATCCTGTGTGAACGAACTCTAATCTGTGTTTTGTGGCAGCTTCCAGACTACGAGATGTAAACGTGCTCACGCACAGATAGATTGTCGGTAATATCGTTTATTATATCTTTGTGTTTTAATACCTCTGTAGGCGCAACACTCACTACTAATACATTTCCAAAATCATTGATGTCATTTTGAAATAGATTAGGAATTAAATTGTGTCAATCATTTGCAGCCAACTATCTGCAACAAATGTATCGATTGTGATTACGATTATGTACTATGTAAGTGATTGGCAATTGATGTCAAAAGAATCGAATGTCTGTTTCTTATACGGGCCAACATTTTGATAAGTTTTTTAAAACTTAACGATGATGTTTGGATATAGTTCCAAAGGTAGATAGCTCGTACATTTGTGATCAAGTTTTCCATGGCTTACAATAATCTTTAACATAGTAGACTACATCTCAATTTTAAAAGTATTACTACTTAAGTAAAATCCTACGAAGCCTACACTCAAATAATTAAACAAACAACTTCGAAACAGTGCAATAAAACTAAACAATTCTGATTTATCACCTTAAATATACCAGCAACAAAAGTCCGGTGTGATTTCTTATATTTCCAAAACACACCGTCATCAAATCCAGGTAGATTTCTTTTGAAATAGCCTCCTTGTTACCGTTAAACCGATGATCCTATTTGTTACAATGTTTATGAAGACTTAACTGACGTAATGTGATAAACAATGGCTGCCCGATGCCCGGATATATTTCATTGTTTGGACTCATAAAACTCAGGTATGCTACCTCACTTGCAAGAATTATGTTGAAGCTACAAATCCATTTAACACGTTTAATTTTTTAACTTTGGCTGTACCAATAATGTTCTAGAGTTGTAAGATACACCCGAAGAAGCAAAAGGGTCCGATTATTTTTTATATGGATGCGGTTTCATTAGTGTCATTTAGAATTATATTTTCTAGGATTAGACTCTATAATTTAAGGTATTTCAAATTTGTGTTGTGGTACTTTATGAGAAACAGATTTTCCTTTTTAAACGTCCAATATATTTTGAATGACTGGTCGATTTCGCTGTTTTTGATGTAAATGTGACCTGTTACCACTACAACCTATTAAAAGTGTACTTATTCGACATAGATGAATGAGATCTCTTTTTGAGACAGGATCAGAATTAGACCATTCATTGTCGTCTAGATTTCTGTATTGTAATAACCGATGTTCTGATATCAATTAAGTTACTCTGAAAAAATTTACTTCCTTAAATCTATGCATATCTAGATTTTGATTACGTTCTTCAGCTTCTTGTTGGAGTAGCCTGGGCTTTTGTATTTGTATTTCTAGTGCATATTTTTTTTATTTATTAAGTCAACGAAGGGCAAACGCACACGTCATATCAACGTGGTATTCAAACCGTATGCATTTTACTTAGAAACTGTACTGTCGAATAATAAGTGCATTGTGTGACCGTATACGTATTTTGACGATTAGTGAGGGGAATACGTATCATCGATAATTGCATTTTCAGCGAAAACACTGCAGAGTAATACCACAGGTCGGCGCCTAGTTAAATGGTATGTGATGTACTTTAATTCGTAAGTGTAAGTATAGCCTACTAATATGCGTTCCCTACGTTTGAGTTGCTCAACCATTTTTCAAAACAAAAGAATTTTCGGCTTCTCAATCTAACCAATAGCAGTTAATCAGATGCATATTATCAAAGGTCTTGATCGAGGTCAACGACTCTATGTGAGCGTATCGATACATCGACAGCGGCGGTAGAGAGCGCGCGCCACACACTTCCGACGCGACGGATTTGCCGGAATCAGCGCGGGCGCATCAAACGTGCTGCAAAATTCGGATGGAGGCGCGCGCGTGAATCAATTTGAATATTTTTTTTTGGTGCCGACATGGGAATGACTACCGCCTACCGTGGGCATTGTACGCAATGTTTGCAATATTGTTAACATTTTAGCAACAATTTTCACGCAAAACATCAAGCATTTTTATGGCGCATAATCTCTACATGTAGACGTTTTATGCGACTACCCAAAATTGTTTGTTTCACATTAAACCGTCTTACAACATTCAGGAGTTCCTCGTCGACATTAAAGCGTATAATATTAATTATGTTCGTTTTGAGCGTACTTTAAAAAGCTACAATTTAATTACGTAAAAATTTGGCCAGTGTTTATTTTTTGGTTGTGTGCACTTTATCCAAATTTCGTGAAGCCGAAGCCCACACCGGCGTTCCTGCTACCGACATCTCACGTTTTTGAGTAGCCGTAATATTTAAATTGCACGCATAGCTCCTGCGGGCATACCTTGCATGGGAATGTGCACCGGCGCGACGGTCGACAAAACTCGCTTTTACCGAATGCGTTAGGTGTTCTCCAAACGCTCTGCAGCTCGTACCGTCTTCCTTGTCTAACCTGCTACTGCTAGAATGAGACAAAGAAACGAACGTGGAAAGTAAAGTACTTTTACTGTACGCTCATTGTATTCGCGAACGCATCCCGCCTAAAATTTAGCATGGATGCGTCTCGCATGCGAAACTGAGCAACGCAAGGCGGCGTCGCACACGCACGTACACATATTACCTGCCGATGCATATTAATTGAGGAGGAAGTTTTGTCAACAATATCTAATGTGCTCGGCGAATTCGCAGCGGTTCCATTGATAGCTTTTTTGTTTCTGGATTCGTTCAGTAGGAACTTATATAGACGGCGCCATATTAAATATTGCAATGTTGCATAATGTATGACACACAGAAGTTAAAACAAACGATATGATTGTTCGATAGTTTTACTCTATCGCTGGCGGGAGGTTTATCTGGGTTATTCCATTAAATCGTTCGCTGCTCGAGTATTAATTAGCGATAATCATGACGGCAAATAATCTTCATTTTGATTAGGTACTGACAGCTCTATTATACGAGTGGCTATATCTCAAGTGGACTACGTTTATTAATAACCTAATAACATAATTTTTTCATAGTACCGTGCTTTATATTTCTGCGTCATATACACGTGTAATAGTTTGTAAATCATATAGTTGATTATAATAGACGATTAATTAAAAAAAACAATATTCCACAATCACTTGACAGAGAGTTCTAATATATACTTTTAATATATAATAATAATAAATATTGTGGGACATCAACACACACGGTCATCCGGTCCCAAGCTAAGCAGAGCTTGTGTTATGGAAACCAGATAACTGGTATATACTATACAAATAATACTTTTCTTTTGTAAACATATACTTTTAATAGATATTTACACCCAGACTCGACACAAACACAAATGTTCATCACTAATGTTTGTCTCGGGTGGGAATCGAACCCACGACCTGCGGCGTGAAAAGCAAGTATTTTACCGACCACGCCACCGGCCCGTATTTCACGTTGCATTAAATTAAACTTTCGCGTTGCATTATTAAATATATTTAAATTTATCTTATGCCAAATTAAAGGTGAGATCGTTAATTGCCCGTTATGATAAATATATACACAGAGGCCTAAGTTCTGCTGGCACAGTTAGGAGAGACCCAGATAGTTTCGAAAGGTTAATTATAACTGGCTGTGCTGTAGGAAAAAGAGTCAGTATCTCCGATGAGACGGACACAGACTACGCAGGAGTCAACAAGAGCCCTTTGCAAATGTCAATCCAAATTGCGTAAAATAAAGAATGCTGGACTTGTCCTTAACCACCCTTGGGTGGTTGCACAGATTGCGCACTAGAATCACGTCCTTCAGACATGGGCATACCACCAAGAAGAATTCTCTTTAACAATTTCGAACCACACTGTTATATGGTGTCACCAGACAAAAACGCTGCTTTATACATCCTGAACCGAAAACGTTAAGGGATGTCACTTCAACCCTTTTTAGTGTCCCACTGCTGGGCACCGGTCTTCTCTCAACTATCTGATGAGTTGAGAGAGTTTAGGCTACACACGCTGGCCAAGCGCGGGTTGGTGGATGTCACATGTCCTCGAATGATTAGTTCTTAGACATGCCGTTTTCCTCTCGATGTTTTCCTTCACCGATATTGAGCAGCGGAGATGAAACTATGTACATAGAGACGTGTGGGCACGACCAGGATTTGAACCCGCGACCTTATTTTTCTAAGGCTAGGCCCGTACAAAAAGAAAGTATTATATGTAGTAAAATACCAGCTATCTGGTTTCCATAGTACGAGCTCTGCTTAGTTTGGGATCAGATGACCGTGTGTGTTAAAGTGTTAATGTCCCAATATTGTTATTATTATATAATTTTCTTATCTAAGCAATAAAATTCATGCAAACTTATGTAAATAGGTATATACATATTGTATACATTATAAAATTAAATGTTAATACATATTAGTCACAAATAGAAATTGTAATTTAGTAAAACGTGTTCAAATACAAAATACACAGTCAGCTAATCACACGATAAGGATTTATATAGGTACTTAGTTGATTCAGAATATAAATGCATATAGTATAAGCACAGATAATATAATACTATACTTAATACTAGTAGTATAAGTATAATATTGCGACTTATTCAGTTGGTACAGTAGCTCTTACATTGAACTTGTTATAAATTATATAAGGATTAGTGCAGTATTGCTTAAAATCGCTTCGTAAATAAGCCATTACTTTTGGTTGAAAGTAAAAGATAAAAAATGGTTATTGTGGGTTATTCCTAGGAGATAGACATATACCATCACGTACATTTTTGTTAAACTTTCTAAACTGTGCAATACTGTAGTACATTATTTTGATATATCTTGTAGGGTTCAGCCAGCGTTTGCAATGTAAGCGCAAAAAATGCGTAAAATACGACATCACATCAGAAACTTCTAAAATTATCAGTGTTTTTCTACTATATAATGCATTTATTATACACTTAAACCTTCTTCTTGAATCACTGTATCTGATGAACTGCATAAAAATCGATTGAGTAGTTTTAAAGATTTAAGCATACATATGGATAGACAGAAGAAAGCGACTTTGTTTTATACTATGTAGTGAAGTTCATACAAACTATTTAGCATAATTATGGAAATGTAGATAAAGTAATGATCTATAGGTTTATATTTACGTTAATGTCCTTAAAAACTGGTAGCTATTAAACTTTATCTAATTATTATCTCTTATTTATTTTTGTCAATATTTTGGTAATGACATTTAAAACGTGCTGATCTTGTTGCATTTCTCTATGTTTATTGACAGCTAAAGTACAGTAGATATATAAAACAAAGCAGTAGTTAGACTTTGAACGCTGCATTAAGTTATGTCTATAAACTAGCGCTCTTCTCCCACGCACTGCTACAATACTTCACGTTACACTAAGAGAGTTAGTCGCTCGCGCCGATATAGATGTCAAAACATCAATAAAAGATTTAAAAACCCAATTGTAACAATCCTAGCCCTGTCATCGACAGTAGGGACTGGATGAACTGGTGAACCGTTTATTGATACAAAATATTAATAAACCATTTCTAACGGAATAGCTAAAAACACACATTTGACAGATACAGGACATACATAATCAAATGATACAAAAAAACACATGAAAAGAGAAAAAAAATGGAAACAGTTAAAAAGAAGAAAAAAAAACAATAAGAATAAAAAAAAGTGTCAAAATAAGATAGAACTACTGCTTCGACTTATATATCTACTATGAGTGTGACTTAATCACAAAATACACAACTTTAAGCATAATGTCGATGCCTTATCCGTAAAGTAGCGTAAGTTTAGTCCAAATTCATTACAGTACTAGCATCCACCCACGGCTTCGCCCGCGTGGTACTTAGAGTACCTGGGATAAAAAGTAGCCCATGTGTTAATCCAGACCATACTCTGTCTCTCTGCTAAATTTTATCCAATTCCATCCAGTAGTTTTTGCATGAAAGCGTAAGAAATATACATCCAGATAGATGTATGGAATACTCCAAACTTTTGCGTTTGTGTTAGTAGTGGGGATATATCTATAGGTTTATATTTCTAGCTCATTTTAAAATAGCTGAAATAGATTAATGGAATAAAATACTGTAGCAAAAAACGCTATGTAATGTAGAGAACAATCGATAAACTGTCTATTAGTCTAATACATTCAACTTATCTCTACTAGCAATCAATTTCGTAGATAGAAATGAGGAGGACTGATTAACAACGTATTAATGACGATTCTACTGCCACGGATCGATCTATTTAATAATTTCGTATGTCTGTGCGTAATCTATATAATAAAAGTGAATCACTAAATGTGTTGGTAAGCGCAAAATCTCGAGAAAAACTGAACCAATTTCGATAATTCATTTTTAAAATACTCCTTGAAGTACGGGGACGATTCTTACGCAGAGAAAAAAATTTAAAAAAAACAATCTACCGAAACGGTTTGACCGATTTTTATGAAAACTTATCGACCGATTATCACGCGTGAACGGCTGGACCGATTTCGCTAATTCTTATATTGGAATATTGCTTGAAGTACCAGGAGGATGGTTCTTACGCAGAGAAAAATTAAAAAAACACAACTTTAAAAAGAAAAATTAGAAAGAAAGAAGTGATCCGAGAGAAGAATTCCAGGCTAAAAACCGGGTGAGATAATATAAAAGACCCGAGCCTGCCTCTCATTAGGCAGGGACTCCTACATACCACACTAGGGTAAAAAAAAGGCACCACACTAGTATACCCTGATGGTAACGCTTCCCGCACAGTGCACACGGACGATTTTTATGACCGGTTTTGAGTTTGACTTATCGCGTGGTCTTGAGTTTAAGTAAAACAAAATAAGTCAAAAAAATCGGTGGAAAAATCTGCCGAGTGCGGACAGCCTAATTTGTGAAGACATTTTATTAAACGATGGTAAAACAGCGAGAACGAACACGAATCTACATTTTTAGATATAAAGCAGACTTTCCTATAATAAAATATATTTATAGTTAAATAAGTTTTTTTTTTATGTGTGCAAAAGGTGACTATGTTTATCTTTAAGTAAAACAGATGTGAGCATTATGTCATGCAAAATAATACCGCAAATTAGGTGATATAAATCAGAATCATCATAATAACATAAATAAAAATCTGGTAAGCAAGAAATGGACCCACAAAGAATTCTTCAAGTGCGTGTCGTTTGGTTAAATCAGTTTCTTAGATAAAACACGCATGGATAATCCGTAGAGCGATATCGCGCGATATATAGTCACAGTATTTCGAATACGTGCATTATCGATATAAGTAGAGGATTAGCGCACTGATTTATTATTAGTTTTATCGCGTCGTGTCGGAATTCATAAAGAGATCGCAATAGATTGTAACGTTATTTCGAGTGACAACGTCAGAAGATTACTTTTATCGCCTTATCAATTTATCGGGTTATGATTGTTTAGTCGGGTGTAGTTATCGATACGTAAGGTGATCTCATTTTAGTAAGGTCAGGTGCTACTTGTACTTTGGTATTATTTTATTGTACAACTGCATGTACAAGGTGAATCGGAAAGGGTAAACGACAAAATTAACTTCTTGGCACATCTCCTTCTTAATGCAGCTGTCATTTAATACTGTCATCGCGTCCGTCACTGAAGTCAGCTTTTACTCGAAAATGTCAATATGAACGAACGAATGAACATCGAGCACGAATGAAGCGGCCATCTTAGAAGGGCTGACACTTTGTGATGGACGGTTGCTCGGTGGACGTTACGTTTTAATCCAATGTAATCTTAGCGATCTGTAATTATCTAGTAGAATTAATGATTGTGCTATCGGGAGATCGGGGTGTAGTGATATTTGCCGTAGTTATTTTATTGAAATACCGTCTTCTTACCCGATTATTCACGCCTACCTAAACTTGTCTGCTAATCCTGATCTTTTTAGTCTAAAACCTTTCAAAAGCCTTCAAACTAATTGACTAGAATTACTTAATAGACTAACTATTCTATATTGTTTTGAAAGTATTCGTGTACAACTTTTACTATTTACTTTATCTTTAAAATGATTATCTGGGACGGTATAGTATATTATACCGATCTTGTCGCAACCGGTGCTAATTTCCGTGCGTACAAACGATTTTGCTATAATTATAACTGGAATCAGCTCTTATAGGTCCCCTTAAATTACATTACCCGTGGTGCTTAGTCCATTTTCATCAAGTAATTTTAAACCCCTCTTTTTTTCTCTATGCGGTCTCCCGTTTTGACTGGAGGGAAGTGGACAATGTAAAATGAAATGAAATTCATGCGTGATCCAAGACAGTTTAGGTGGACCGGGACTTGTCGGGTTCAAATCCTGAGTCTCTTCACGGCGCGCTTGTCGATCCTGGCTTACAGTAGTAGCAATGTCGGGTTTAGTCCTATTACTTTTTCTTTACATAAAACTAACCTTGATTTGAAACTAGAACGAGAGGAATTACTCTTGTTTATAAATCCTACTTTAAATGTAGATAAAATATAATTTATCTTTAATGAGTATTATATTAATTTTATTAAGTTTTATCATCATTAAGATCATTCTACTTGTATGAGTACATGTGTAACGATGGCTGTATCTTTACTTTACCCTATACCTCTCCCTTTGGCACCCGTAGGATTTAAATTCATGATACATAACATGACACAGAATTCTGGAAAGTTTTTTTTGTTATTAGTTATCCGCCTCTAGTTGCAAGAGATCGTTAAAGCTGGGCTCTGGCTAACGTAACAAGATGTAATGTAACATTTGCATCGAGTGTGTTACGCTGAGTCTATTTTTTTAATTTAAGAACATAGCATATCTTTTTATAATAATTTCTCGTTTGTGTTTTACTCTATGCCACTCTTAGTCAAAAGGATTCGCCAAAAAACTGACAGCCGGGTGAAGAACTGACACTGACAGCGAGCAACGATCGGTTCGTTGCTCGCTTGTTTCTCCGTAACACTACCTGCTGACTGCATGAATGTTCACTGTGTAACATGTACATTACACCTCGTCAAGTTGGTCAGTTCCCAGCTTCGTAAACGCGAGGTCACTGGTTTGAACGCTGCGCTGGGTCGAAAAAATTAACGTTTTACTGTACCTATTTTAAAATAAGTTTTCATTAGACATACCATTGAAGTTGGGAATCATGCCTGATAAACAGAAAAACAGCCTTGGACCCTATTACATACAGGACTTTACAAAGATGGTCGGTGAAACGGTGGTATTTACCTCAGCATGTGCACTGCACGCTCTATGTCTCGCTTGCTCAAAAAATATTCAATTTGAGGTTTCAATCCTATTTGTTTTCAATTACCGTCCAAATCTGACCATCTACTTACCAAAAATAGGTTCAATATCGAAGCACGCCAAGTACGTAACGGTAAACCAATAGTGAACTAAATCACACGTTTGAACGTGAAGCAATAATAACTATGGTATCTTACTGTACTCTCACGTTAGCGAAAGTCGAACAAATTAACTTAGCACTCAGATGCCTTCAAACCATTTGCCTCCAATTTGTGGGCTTCGACAATGTATCCACTCTTTTAGTTTATCCCGTCAAAAAAACAGTGCAAATGACACTAATACACTAATTACGCCATTGTAGCGGAGTCGTGCTAATAGATTGCTCATACCGCTCTGAATTCTACCAAATCTATGACGATGTTAAGGAAGGAATATTACCACACTTTTACACGTGGAGAACAGTACTGCTTTAAGAAGATCGTACATCGGGATTAACGACTTTTAAAGAAGATCATGTTATAAATATTTGAGAAGTTATAGTCTTATATTACTTACCCTTCATACTTACTCTTCATATTATTATTATTTTCTTTAGAAAGACAAGTTTACATCTTTAAATTAGTATTTGCTGCGAATATTTTTAATTAAGGAACAGAAAAAAGAGTAATTATAGAATAAAAAGAAATAAAAGAAGAGATACAGAAAAAGTAAAGATTTCGCACTAAAAGACTTTTAGCGGTTGGGTTTTTGAATTTAGATTTTTTTATTAATTATTTTAAAATAATAATAATTATGATTCTTGTATGTTAGGTGTTCGTAACTGTGCACAAGTGGAATAGTGAAATGATTTTGTTTACCATTTATAAATTTACAAAGCACGGAATTACTATTTGAAAAATAGTAACTTCATAATAATATATGAGTGACTTGGTATTTTGAAATAGTTATTATTCTAAATCAGTAATAAAAGTAGTGTTGTAAATGGAGCACTGTAAATAGCCGTAACAGAAGTAAATACCGTTGTAAATCTGATTTTATGATACCCTACGAGATAATGTGGCGGATAATAAAAAAATATTACAGTTTGTTGTTTGATGATTGTGATTAGGTGAGATTATACGGTTTGAGAAATGAGTGTAAATGTACAGATTTAAATGAAAATAACTATTCTGCTTAGTTAGATAACAAATTCGGTGCTGTGTTGCTATTTTGACTAATTAATATTATGTTTGTCACAAATTATTACTCTGTAGTTAGGTTTATTGTCGGTATTAAAAGTAAGCGCGTTTCATCGTAGCCCACATCATTGCGTCACAATAAGCAAGTTTTAATAATTTATAGCTAATAATTATAAATCTTACTTTGCCTCCTTACGTTTTGGACCGCAACATAGCTGACAAAATTGTTGGTTACGTCTGGGTGTAACTGTTTCTATACTATTTACAAAAAGGTAATGTTTAAGTAGTATTTATTCCTAGTACACTTAACACAAGCAAATATAATTGCTTAAATTGGGACTAGATGGCGCTGTGTGTATGTGTGAAAATATTATTATTATTTTATTACTCTATGTATAAGTAGTACCAAATAATTAGGCCAGTAACATTCGTGTTATTGTATAGGATAATAAAATTTATTGAAGTATCGACTCAATACACTTCCGTTGTTAAATATTTGTTTTAAAATATAGAATGTGGGAACAAAGATATCATTTAATTAGTATATAATGTAAATATTACATCAAATATGTTCTATTTTAACAGACGTAGGGGCACCAATGTACTAAAATGTGTTAATGAGTAATAACTTTACTTTTTTAAACTCCTTTTTCGTTAACTTCAATTCCTAAATGAGATTGACACATATAACCAACAGAAATCTCTGAATAGACGTATGTTTCTATTGCTAAAACTCGAGAACGGCTGAACCGATTTAGCTGATGTTTGTACATGTCCTAGGAAGGTTTACATAATCTGTATTAGCTAATTAGCTAATCTTACATACATCTGTAATAGCCACTGGTGTAGGTAGACGTGAATCTCACCTAAATTTGGCCAACTATATTTAAGTCCAAAGGTGTTCAACACAAGCCTCTCATAAAGCACGTTATTTAGTACAATCCACGTATCTTATCCAGCCTAAGGGTGCGTTTCCACTGACGCGGAACTGGGTAGAGTGGAAAGGAGCGGACAGTGAATTAGCCAATCACAATGCTCGAAATCTCCACTCTGCGTCAGTAAAACCGGGGTAAGTGGATTAGAACGGAGCTATGCGGGCTTTCAAATCTAATTATATAAAAGAAGGAACTGACTGACTGACATATCAACTCACAGCCGAAATCTCTGAATGTAGAGAGCAAATTTCACTGTCCAAACATGGCACATAGGTTTCGTATAAGGTCTAGGGGTGCATTAAGAAAGGTTTTTCAAAACTCACCCGCTACGGGGGTAAAATCGAGGAAAAAGCGAGGAAAGCTGCAGGCGGAAGCTAATAAAATATATGATCACTTTGTTAACTAGAGGAGGCACGAAGTGGAGGGCAGCGGGATGGCGCGATGTAGAAAATCATGGTGAAAGAAAACTGTTGCCGAACTGATTTTTATTGGTCTACTAAACTCCACTCAGTTTCGTGTCAGTGGAAACTCACCCTACGCCTGGATTTGGTACTTGTAGATAATTTATTTATTCATTGATATATTGAATCTAATAAGTCTATCGTGTATCACACAATTATTTTTTGGTTACATCCTAACTATTAACGGGAAACTTAGTCACAAAATAATCACATTCATGTTTTAATAACTGCGCGTTACGAAAATTGTAAACATGTATCTACTTATGGAAACTAAAGAAAATTCCCATCTGAGTCTACTAAGGACGGTGTGAAAACAACGTGGAGCGCGAAAATTAACAACTTCGATAGGTACCATTGTAAACAATTTTCGATTGTTTATTACTATTTTAGTATATAGTATATATAATAGCCTCTCTTCAAGGTAACTTGAAGGTGGCAGTGGAATGTGGTTCCATATGGTTTGAAACCAGAAAGGAACAACGTATTGGACCTACCTTATCTTGAATCTTTAGTTCCCACGGCCGTAATTTAAACACCCGAGGAAGGCTACCATGGTGTTTGTAGTGGGTAAGCCGAGCCTACTCACTAGGTGCCCAGAGACTCCTACATACCCCGCTGTGTCCCTAGTAGTACGAGTACTACTTAAAAACAGGTAGGTAGTTAGTAGAAATATCGACAGTCGTCGACCAATATCTTCTACCGCAGTCATATCATGCGACCGAATGCGATAAGAGACCAATAATAATTATTTTGCGTCACATTTTTAATGATTAATACTTATTACGCGAAACGCTAGTCTTTCGTCAGTTCCTAAGGTCAGTTTACTGAGTTCAACACCTATTTTAGACCGACTTCGAAAAGAAAGAGTTTCTTAATTCGACTATATGTTTATATGCAATAATTTTTTCTGAGACGCGAGTCTTCGTAAAAGTAAGTAAGCTGGTTGTAAGCTATTTGTCATTTTAATTCTTCCATTTTTTTATTTATTTATGATATGGTATTAAAATATATATAAATACCTAAATTTATACTTCTTTACCACATACCCTTATTTTTGATATCGCTTTACAAGTCCAAGGAAGTTTTAAAAGGTGCGAAATACGCGGTACAAAGTTATGCGGTACGCGGTTTAGATAGTATATTTGTATAAAGTATATATTATTAAGTGGTGATCTACAATAGCTGCACGTACTTATAACTACCTATCTTTTGTATCTTCCGATATCAATTAGGATTCAATTAAATTAACCTCTACAACACTTCCTTAGTAGTGATAATAATATAATACATTCGCTTAAATAAACAGGGCCACTTAAAATAATATTTTATTAAGTGTTTTGTGTATTTTATTTGTTTTTATTATTTGTGGAAATATCCGCTTCTCAATACATCAGTTGTTATTTAGTACTGTCATCGCGCCCGCCTTTCAAGTCAGCTGTCACTCGAAAATGTCAGCAAGAACGAACGAATGAACGAACATCGAGCACGGACGGGCGAAGCGGCCATCTTATAAGAGCTGACATTTTGTGTAGTATCGTTGCGTTATCGGGAAGTGCTAAGATGCAACCACGTACTCGGTGGACGTTAGGCTTTAATCCAATGTAATCTTAGCGATCTCTAATTGTCTGATATAATTAATGATTGTACTATCGAGAGATCTGGGTGAAGTGATATTTTCCGTAGTTATTTTATTGGGATACTGTTGTCTTACCCGATTAGTCACGCCTACTTATAGTTGTATGATAATTCTGATTTTTAATATATTTATAACATAAGTAAGATATCCGTTTAAAGTACCCATACCACAAGCAAATATATTTGCTTAATTTGGCACTAGATGACGCTATGTGTAGGTGTGAAAATATTATTATTATTATACTAAAAGAGTTGCCCGATTTATACTATTAGCGTCACGCCTGTTTTACAGGAAGGTGTAGGAAGAAGTGATTATCATCCACGTCAGGTTTTTTTTTAAATCTATATTTAATGTGTACATATAATTATGTAGAACTAAAATAATTAAAAAAAAAACTACTTTAAACGGATTTTATCCTAGTTTATTTTAGATTTTATATACGAGTAGGTACCGACGTTTCAAAGTCTTTTCACGGGTGGACTGAGGTACCAATTTGACTTCCAAACTTATTATTCATTTATATAATATTCGATTATTACTGACTATCTACTAACTTTAGGTATAATTGACGGGCCGGTGGCGTGGTCGGTAAGATACTTGCTTTGCACGCCGCAGGTCGTGGGTTCGATTCCCACCCGAGACAAACATTAGTGATGAACATTTGTGTTTGTGTCGAGTCTGGGTGTAAATATCTATTATAAGTATATATTTACAAAAGAAAAGTATTATATGTATAGTATATACCAGTTATCTGGTTTCCATAACACAAGCTCTGCTTAGCATGGGACCAGATGACAGTGTGTGTTAATGTCCCAAATATTTAAAAAAAAAATATTTTTAAGTTGCGTTCCGATTTAAGCAAACGGAGCTCACAGTCTCTTGAATTCTGAGTGGATTTTTCTTGGGTTTTGGTACAAGTAAATTAAGCACTGGTTATAAAGTACCTAGTTTTATTTCAATTTGTGATATTTGCGTAAATTTAAGAAAATACTAGTACTGAAATAACTTAAAAAATAAATATTTCAAGGATTTCAACTTTATTTTTAAATCTTATCTTCATAAAATCACTGCTATCTGGATATAATCTACATCTATCTATGTAATATCTACATAATATGTCTGCTCCATATCTTTTAACAAATCAAAGTTTTGTTTGTAATAGATCGATGGAATATTATTTAATCAACAATTAATTTGCTATGTTTATTATAAGATTACGGATTTCGCCATTTTCTATTTTGCTTAAGAATCAAGATACTATTTGTTTTGGCCTCTTTCACATATTCTTATGGCACTAAAGTAAAAAAAAAAATTACATGTTCACTTTTTTTATAATTTGTTTATTCAAAATTGTTACACAAAGAATCATTCTTCGCCAAACTGTAAATACAGTTTGTAGGCGTCGCACTCATTCACAATTTATAAGAAGTACTTAAACTATTGAATTATACCTACTATACCTAATTACAATTTAATGCATGCATTTTCCTATTTGTTTTTTTTTACTTACTTCCAAATATATCTTTAAGTTTTATTTTTATTTAAATTTACATTTAATTTTCTTTTCCTCCTTTAATATCTCTAAACTTATTTAAAATCTTTATTTTCTAAACTTACTTACTGTTTCTTTCTTTTTAAGTCTGATTTCACAATGTTAATTGTCTTTATTAACCTTTTAAATAGTTACCATATTAAAATAAAACTACTTTAAAATATATTTGAGATTTTAGCAACACCAACTTTTTTTCTTCAATTCGAAAAGCAATTTAAATAATTTATTTAATAAATTTTAATGTTTGTAGGTAGTCAGTAATAAGTGTGATTAATAAATTGGGAAGTCAAATACCTCAGTCCTCCAAGACAAACTCCGGGTTAAAAAATCTAAAATAAATCGCGATAACATCCGTTTTAAAGTAGTTTTATTACAATCTGTGATATTCGCGTAAATGTAAGAAAATACAAATTACTTACCATATTATTTTTAATTTAAACCGTTTAAATGTTTTGGAAACGAGCTTTTACCTTTTACTTCGAATAGGTATCTCTTCCCGCTGCGCAGTAAATGACAAAAAAATAATAACAATTAAATTATTGTTTTTAATTTTTCATTGCAAATCAATAAAACTCAAATAATATCAAAATTAAGATACTTACTCGCTGATTTTTGATCTGTAAAAATATACGAAAAATATATATTAAAAAAAATACGATCAGATTTTATTTGTTAACTATAACACTTAACCCGCTCAGCCGATTGTGATAAAATTTAAACACTCAGAAAGCGAGGCCAATAACCAACAAAGTATACCCTTTAAAACAATAAAAATAATTATCAAAATTGATCTATAATTGTCGGAATTATCGCGTAACACTCTCGAATTGAAAACCTCCTTTTTTGAAATCAGTTGAAAAATATCTATGTACTTGGCTAAATAACTTCACTCTAGCTGTTCTAGAACCGGAGATAATTAAAGTTTTAAAACGTGTCTAATTCTACATAGCTACTTGCTACACGCCACATTCTTAACGGTTTGTTAGCATTTGGCGTTGGGAAGCTGCACGGAACAAGGATGAAATCCGACAAATCCTTAAATCGACAACGTAAAACAAACGTGGGATAAGAGAGGTACCCGTCTGGATTAGTCTGCGCGGTAGTCAGTGCAAACACAGCCTTACGCAGTACTGTGGCTTCGTGGAAACAACAAAATACTTCTCTTCATAGGATTATTTCATACTTAAGTAAACCTTTTTAAAGTCATGTATTTTCAAAAAGTTAAAAACACTAGCTGACCCCGCAGATGTCGTCCTGCCCGGTAAAGTAATGCCATCTACCGGGTCACAGAGCTACCGAATATAACCATCCAAATATAACCAAGCAGTTTAAAAGTCATAAATATTAAGAGTTTTTCCATAGGCTTTCCTTTTATAACATCTCGCCCGGTTTTTGACTTGACTTCTTCTCTTGAAAAACTTCTTTCTTTTAACAAATTGCTACTCCATCAAGCCGGAGGACTTAAACGACGTCATTAAATAATTAATTCATGTGATCATATAAAACGCTTGCCAAATTCTAAGAACTAAATGTGTACAATAACGAAAACATTTATACTTACAAACTATTACAAATAATCTAACTCTAACGTCAGCCAAAGTTAATCAGTGTTATGATCCTCTAAGGCCACGGGTCATGGCATCATCTTGACAAAATAAAATTAAAAGCAGAGATAACTCCACAATTCGTATAAACTATAAAAATCTGCGACGCACAAACACAAATCCCGATTAGTTGATAGCGGTGACACACTGATGTAAAATCTCGCAAGCCATATATGTCGTCTTATTTTACATTGTTAGGAATTCATTATGTCATTTTATCGGTAAGTCATCACTTCAACCCTTTTTAGTGACCCACTGCTGGGTACGGGTCTTCTCTCAACTATCTTTACTAGTTGAGAGAGTTTAGGCCTTAATCCACACACGCTGGCCAAGTGTGGGTTGGCGGATGTCACAGGTCCTCGAATGATTAGTTCTCAGACCTGCCGGTTTACTCACGATGTTTTCCTTCGATGTTTTTCGACAGGGATTCGAATCCAAAAGGTCGGTGCCACTGCGCCACCGCTGCTCATCGGTAGGTATTGTACACGAATAAAATGTAAAATAAGTAAAAATATGACTTTTAGATAAAACACATTAAAATAAAAGGATAAAAGCTGTTGAGCAAAGTATACTTTGATACGTACATAGAAATGAGCAATAAAGTGTTACACGTAGAAGAGTATCAAATGAAATGGTATCATCAACGCATAAATAACATAACACAGCTTAATATAATGTAGGTTTTAAATATTCTGCTACCAAGATATGGAGACAGTACATCTACGATTAAATATGTCTCAATAACTTTGAAAAAAAAATATTAACAAAAAAAAATATCAACCAACAAAAAATATAATATAGGTTGTAAAAATAATAATTATAATATAATTTATTTTTCTCCACAAAAGTTTCTTAATGCTGTTAGTACAATGTCCAAAAATTGTATCGTTTTGTAAAATTATATGTGATGCGCGTGGTTTTAAGAGCCTGTGTGTCACGGTGGTAATTCTGCTATTAGACTTCTTATCTTGGCAATTACAATATAATCAACATTTTTATGTAACATATTATATGTATTATGTAGGTATGTACACTATAAGGTCACAATGGAATTTTACCACTTTTTGTTAGGATAAGAGTATAGAAAAAAAAAGGCCGGAGAGGAAGGCCAAGGATAAGTTATATGAACCAAATATAGGAATAGGTTGGTGTCGTGTCGTATAAGGAAGTGAAAGAAGCTGCTGTAGATCGAGCCAAATGAAAAGAACTTCAACAGATGCACCGACAAGGATTAATCTTAAATTAAAATATGTCTTAAAGTTAATTACTTGAAAATTAATTTTCTTTAATTTTGGCCAAGTGGGTATTTAAGCACATCAATATCGTGTTTGCTAAGTCTGTCAAGAGCAGCGGTGGCGCAGCGTTACGAGCCTCGCCTTAGAAATATAAGGTCGCGGGTTCGAATTCTAGTCGTGCCCACACATCTTTGTGTGAATTGTTTCATCGCCGCTGCTCAATATCGGTGAAGGAAAACATCGTGAGGAAACTGGCATGTCTAAGAACTAATCATTCGGGGACATGTGACATCCCTCTTGGCCAGCGTGTGTGTCTAAACTCTCTCAACTCGTAAAATAGTTGAGACGAGACCCGTGCCCACTAAAAGGAAACTAAAAGGGTGGACGTGAAGTCTGTTATGTAATAGTGATAGTATAGTAGCGCAATCATTTCTTGAACTTATTTTTATTTATTCAAAATCTGCATACATGGTACATAACTACTATTCTGCCAAACTACATAACAGTTTGTAGGCAGCAGTTCTCGTTTAAATGCACTCTTCCACCTTATTTTTAATCTTTTCTTTCTTACATTAAAGTATTTATGTTTTTTTAGTCACACCATAAACAAATCAATGAAAAGTCAGTTATTGGCAGTCTATTACCATACTTGAACAACTAACACTTTTTAACAGACTTAAACCGTCGTCTCATCACTCACCTACCTCTGAAGGTTATACTATTAAACACATTAAAATATCTAAGGAAAAATCTGGTGTTTATTACACAGACTGACAGCTCAAGAATTAAAAGATAAGCCCACTTGATATACAAATAAGACGTTTCTAAACGCTATCTCGAGCAAATAAACGATGTATAAATTAATCAGGGCTCTTATAGACAACATGGGTAATGCTACAGTAAATGTTACTATCTTGTTACGTACGTGTGTCACTATGACTTGCCTCTGTTTAGGTGTTACAGGGTTATTAAGGACTCTGTTGTTACTGGTTTCGTTCGTGTAATACTCTACTATAAGTAAGGCATGTAAAAATTAATCGGGGCTTTTATATACAAAAAGCGTAATGCTACAGTAAATGTTACTATCTTCAACTATCTTGTTACGTACGTGTGTCACTATGACATGCCTCTGTTTAGGTGTTACAGGGTTATTAAGGACTCTGTTGTTACTGGTTTCGTTCGTGTAATACTGTTCTATAAGTAAGGAGTGTAAAAATTAATCGGGGTTTTTATAGACAACAAGAGTAATGCTATAGCAAATGTTACTATCTTGTTACGTACGTGTGTCACAAATACTTGCCTTCGTTTAGATTAGGTGTTATAGGGTTATTGAGGACTAGCTGTTATTACTGGTTTCGTTCGTGTTATACTCTACTATAAGTAAGGCATGTAAAAATTAATCGGGGCTTTTATATACAAAAAGAATAATGCTACAGTAAATGTTACTATCTTCAACTATCTTGTTACGTACGTGTGTCACTATGACATGCCTCTGTTTAGGTGTTACAGGGTTATTAAGGACGTTGTTACTGGTTTCGTTCGTGTGATACTGTTCTATAAGTAAGGAGTGTAAAAATTAATCGGGGTTTTTATAGACAACAAGAGTAATGCTATAGCAAATGTTACTATCTTGTTACGTACGTGTGTCACAAATACTCGCCTTCGTTTAGATTAGGTGTTACAGGGTTATTAAGGACTCTGTTGTTACTGGGTTCCTTCGCGTAACTCTACTTACTACTGCAAATAAGTGGTATTAAAATTAATTAGGGTTTTTAATACCACATAGGTAACATACAGATAATGTTACGATCTTGTTACGTACGTGTGTCACAAATACTTGCCTTCGTCTAGATTAAGTGTTACAGGGTTATTGAGGACTCTGTTGTTACTGGGTTCCTTCGCGTAACTCTACTTACTACTGCAAATAAGTGGTAATTAAATTAATTAGGGTTTTTAATACCACATAGGTAACATACAGTAAATGTTACTATCTTGTTACGTACGTGTGTCACAAATACTCGCCTTCGTTTAGATTAGGTGTTACAGGGTTATTGAGGACTAAATGAATCACAGAATGAACAATTGCAAAATATTACAGAACAGTATTTTTATGAAAATTATTGAAGTAGAGTACTAATAGTTACTAGGGTATCATAAAAGCAAACAGCTTCGGATATCTATGGAAATAGTAGCTGACAACAGTTGAGCCTTGTTTATCGTGCTATTGTTAGTATGATTTACATATTTACTGATACTGTAATCTTAAGATGAAGCTGTCACTTATATAAAGTACATTATCAAGGCGTAACGAGTGGTATTTATGTAGCTATACGAAATTAGAGGTGGTATTGCGTCACTAAACTTATTTAATAACACATCTACTTGTTTAATAAACGTTAATAAATTTGCAAAAGATACACCTATTATTTTCTTACATATAAAATTCTCGTGTCAGAAAAGAAGAAGAAAGAAGACGAAGAAAATTATATTAATTATTATTATTTTATTTTTTTCTCGTCTTTGTAAGAAAACTCCTCCGAAACAGCTGCACTGATTCTTATTAAGTTTTGTGTGTATATTTCGTAAGTCGTAGAATAGGTAGTAAAGTATATTTCATACCGCTTACACCACATAACCTCCAGGCAAAGCTGAGGCTGTCTTTCTATAAAAATATCTGTCTGCTTAGACTAGGTAGTGGTAATAACTATAATGTCCCGGGTCGGGAAAAAGTATACTTTACATACTTATAAAATCTTAGCGCTAGCGCAGCCGGAAGTTGGGATTTGTATTCGCTATAACCGGCGAAAAGTAGGTGATATTCATCTTTGCTTAAAAATGTAGATACATCTACAGTTACATCCTCTGCCTACATCTCCGGTTATGCAGGTGCGTGTGTGATTTTCACTTTGTGTTTTTTTTACTTAAAGGCCATAGATCTATTTTATTTGCATGTTCTTAAGCAGAAGTGATGTTTTTATTCTCATTAAATCACTGGTTTATTAATGATAGCTTAGCGTGTGTTGAGTAACGGTAATTATCAGGGTAATAAGGGGCAGCCGTTGCATTAAGTTGATATTCTAATGTGCCTAGGCTCACAAAATGTTATAAACCTCTCAAAGTAGTTTTGGCTTTATAAAAATCTTCTTAGATTCCCGAGAAAATAAAACAAGCAGGTACAGTCACTTATTTATTTGTAACATTAACAAAATTAAAAGACATCGGTAGGAGACAATAAGGAAATAGGCCGATATTACCGCATTAAATACCGAAATAAAAAACTGGAAAAAATAGGGTTAGAACATCCAATATGAAGTGTTCCCACAAAAAAGTGGACCAGAAGTATAGAATGGTGACGTAAATATGAAAAGAGAAGTAAAGGTAGATAACATCGCTAATAAGATGATGATTTAAGAAGATATCATGAATGTTTTGGACGAGAAAAGCAAAGAAGATTATTTTGGAAAACTTTTGCGGAAGCCTATGCTAGAAAGAAAAACAATAAAAAAGGTGCGTGATACGAACATTATTAAATGAATATTAATAAATACTTTTCGATGAAGCACAAACATTTTAATTGTATTTAGGTTGACCAAAATGTCCCTTACTTTATTTGATACTTCCAATATCGATATTATAATATGTAAGTCCTATATAAAGGTACATATATATAATACATTATACATTATTAATAAATACATTTTTAATAAATTTATCTTACACATATTATAAAGAAGAATAAAGCTAAAACTTATAACATAAAACCACCAAAAGTTTAGTAAGAACAGACACAAATCGTTTCAAACAAATTGTAAAGTTCGGCGAACATATCCATTGTAATTGTGGAACGTGCTAGCCGTGATTGCTGCAAGAGTTAACACATAATACATTACAGTTTGTGTCACAACACAATCAGCCTCCGCCGAGGACGAATCAGGCGGCGACGAGCGTAATCTGGGTTAACAGGGGTCAAACGACATCACAAATTCCAATACGATATTAGACGTATCTGTAGCGCAAATCAACGGGTCTATGGATGGACCACAGAGTAGACATAAACTCCTAAACTTTCGCGTTGCATTATTAATATTTGTATTTAACATAACGGGCAAATAATAACAATCCTCCAGAGATAGAGATGGTGTTATCGAAGCATCAAATGCTTGACGCAGTCTGAATTCAACAACTTGGTGATGATGTGGTCTAAAATGAAGAGCGTTTACTAAGTAAATACCACTTCAATCGTGATTTGAAGACAGACGGAAATAAATGGCGGATAATTCCACAACTTGCTAATACGCACTACAAAAACCGCTTTGTGTGTGCCCATGCTATCCATCATTTATCAACTTAATGATGAGTTGACAATAATTAACTTTACTCTTCCTAATTAACAACTAAAAGACATTAAGATAAACATAGAGCCGTACTCTGTTAAGCACGCTATGTTTACAAGTATCTACTGAATCGAAGAAAACCTCACCTACAGGCGTTTCTGAGAAGAGGGTGAGACGGTTTTGCTGTTCTGTGGAATGGACAATGTGCGTGTTATTGGCCACACGCCTTCGACGTTGTTGATGCGGCACATTTTGCATGCACTTTGCTCGTCTTCAATTGTTTACAATAATCATGGCTGATTTGTTTATACGCTATTCAAATCTATCGGTAGGTGATTGTGTTTTGTTTTGTGCAAACTAACTGTTCCTCTGTTTACTTATTTACTACGTTTTATCTATAGTTCTTAATGCTAAAGCTTTAAACTTAATACAGTCTACTTCAAATAAAAGGATCAACTTCATAAAGTTTTTCTTCTTCAATGCTCTAGTGTCAATCATGAAAAGAGATGGTCATGTTTGCACATCATTAACCTTATTAAAACACTATAATTCGTCATAAGTTTCGCCGTTATGTGGTCAAACTGACGGCCAGTAACAATATTCAATGAATGTAATCAGTGTATCATGGACGTTTTGTCGACTGACGCAATGCGCAAGTGTCCAATTTGAATCTCGATTCGCTTTAAGTGGTTCGACTTTCCTTAGATAAGAATATGATAAACATGTCTACGCATGTGTGTTATTAACCCCTGACATTAAAGAAGGGTGTTATATTTGACAAATATCTGTAAACAAAAAGTATTTCATTTTACTTAAATTTACGCGAATATCACCCATTGAAGCCTTTCTATTATAGGTTACAAAAACTACTTATAACGGATTTTATTGCGGTATAATTAGTTTAAATTGTATATCTTTTCTTTTTTCAGTTTATGTTATTTTATAACATGAAGTTTGAAAAGAATGAAACGTTGAGATATACAATCTAAAATAAACCGATAGAATTCGTTTAAAAGTTGTTTCGATCTGTGTACAAGTTTAGCATCACAGCAGCGGTACAACGAATACCTATACCTATGAATTTTGATGCGATTTTTTCTTCAAAAATTTTAATAGTCCAGTTGCTTCTTAGCTTCATTTCAAAAAAAATTTAGGATCTAGGTTTTTATATTCTATTTCATTCTTTATTCGAACATACCTAATCGTGAAATGTGTACTCCCGAACCTATCGAATCATTTTCGGTATTTTATACTAATTTCTACAAACCCTATATTACCTATAATTAAATGCCTGCAAGCACATTGTTTTAGTGTATGATATTTAACTTCTTATTATTATTTACCTAAATCTACTTAGTCTTGAAATTTAAAATGGTCAACCAAAGTTTTATGTAAAACGTTTAACGCTTAATTTATATGTAAACCCGGTAGGTACTGGATTTTGGTGAGAAATAATTTATTGTGCTTTAGTCGCACTTACGAGAAATCACAGAGTGTGACAATCGTAACGAATTTAGACTTAATCGAATCAGTTTCTGAGAAAAGTAGGTAACACTCTCAGTGGATTATTCCTTTTTAATGTACTTTTAATATAACCCGCTTAAATTTTACTTACGTATTCGTTGTTACGTCTTGGTTGATCTGGGTATGCGAAGCGTAAATCAACTCATGTAAGAGGTGAGATAGAGAGGTAGTATCTATATACCTGCACAGATAGAGAGTAGAATTGCAGTTAAGATAAAAATCATAACTTTAAGTTAATTTTCTTTAATGCCTTTGCGAGAGTAAATAAAAAGAACGCAGGAAGGACTCGAGATCCCGTGTGTGGGTATCTTGAGTGTTGTAAAGAGACCACAGACTACATATAGAACCTTAAAAAAAGATCGCCTCTAAAAAAAGCTAGCTGGATTGATCATACATAATTTTGAATTAAGAATGATTTAGATCGAGTGGCCAGGAACGAGGAAAAGTGGGAAGGATGATGGTAGGTTGTAATAACTTTAATATTATAAAAAGCAAATGAGATGTTTCAGAGCAATCTCAAGGCAATAAGTTACTGCAGTTTGAAGCCTCTCTATCTCACCACTTATTTGAGGCAAGCACGCGCGCTGTACGGTATGACCCGCGAGCTCAAAAACTTAGGTACGACCCTTAACTCAATTTTCTTTAAGGATATACCAGCTTCCCAAGTAAATTTGTCACATTGTCGTGACTTTTGTGGTTTGTTGGTGTCAAGGTAAAAATAGTTCCTCTATTTTAAGAATAAATGTTATTGTGTTGGTGCTAAATGAATCAAGTTTGACCAAATTTGTAATGGGATTTCTAACACGAGTTCATGACGTGTAAAATTAACATGTTACTGCTTGTTTTATTACGGTTTAGAAGAGTGGTGACTTGTATTACAAGCTGCCCGAGCTAACTTCGCACATTTTATAATATCTACTTTTTTTTTTTAGCGCTTGTAAATCCCTGAAACATATGTATACACGTCATTGAAATTAAAGGAGTTGTGTAATATAAAAACAATTGGTAATGGTTAATAGAAAACAAAACAATTGTGACAGTTAATGAAACACATACTAAATTAGATACCTTGTTTTGTACGTCGAGTGAATTCGCAAGAATATTATTTTAATTTTGTTAACATTAACAATTATGTATGATAGAATATTTTGTGTAACCATTTTGTCTTTCTTTTTTGTTATGTTAATTAATAAAAAACAAATAAAAAACTTATCTGTCGCATTAGGTTATTGATCTGTAATGATGGTTAAGTTAAGTAAATAAATAAATTTGCGAGGCCACGGCAGATATGGTGCATATCCTCTTGAAAGCCCCGTATCACCGTATACTTGAGGAAAAAATCCTGCTCTATTTAGCGGATCACGTGACAACTGTCTAAACTAATTAAATCTGACAAATTTTCATACCCATATTTTTTTTTTAATGAATCTGTTTCCTTTGAATGCTTTCGGTATATATGTATGTATGTATATGTACTCGGACGAATATTACAGTTATTAAAACAACAATAGCTGATATTTACGGTACTTTCATATAATTAGATCACCTGCATGAAAATGTTACAATTACATAATAAAATAATAATGTAAAGGAACGGTTTTGTATCGTCCATCTTTTCATGTTCCTCACGTTTGCTTCGATTCTATCCTGCGCATACGCAATGATTGAACGTTGCACCAATGCATGCAAGTGTACCAGTGCAAATTGTAGAATTATTCATTATAAGCTCCGTCACACAGGAAGCGTATTTTAAGGGCATGCAAATGATAACTTTGAAAAATGGAACATTTTTTGTTTCATTTACCCTTTAAATATAAAACAAAAAATAAAATAAAAGCAAGAACTTTTTATTGGATAGAAAGAGCATTTACTCGACTGATATAAATCGGCCTTATATTACTAGCCTCCGCCTTCGGCTTTGCCCGTTTGGTGCTTATTGGGATAAAAAGTAGATTAGGTCTTAATCCAGATCATAAATCTATCTCTGTGCGCAATTTCATCCAATTCCGTAAAGTAGTTTTTGCATGAAAGAGTAACAAACATATATCCGCAACTCCATTTGTATTGACTACCTCTTTTTTGTAATCTGTTAAATATAAAATCGCTTGACGCTTTAAATACGCTTGCAGTTTGACGAAGCCTTATTGACCTTACAGTAAGGTACCCGTCTAGACGCTACACCATAAAAGCATGGATAAGCTCATGTATTTGTATTGAAATTATCTCGCCCGTTATATTAATTGAGTGTACGTAGAGTTAATATTAACATTTGTCGTTTATGGGTGAAGACAATTGATACAATGGATAGTTAGTAGGTACCCGTCTAGCATCTTTATCAAATGGTGCATTCTTTATGCTTTTTACTCTGTGGCTAAACAGATAATCATTCATATTCAAATTCTTTATTTCAGAATTTTAGTTCATATTATTATACATTATTATTACTAGTATTATTATTGTTTTTTATTCATATTATAACAATTTAAATTAAATTATAAAGGGATAAAATTATTCTAAAAAGAATTAATGATTTAATTTTAAATTTAAGGTAAGCCATAATTTTTAAAGATGAAACAATAAAAAGAAATAAAGAAATTAAATTACATAAGAAATTAAATTAATTACCTATTGCATTAAAAATAACATGATGATTATGATACGATGTCACAGTATAACGACAGGGTGGCGCGTGGTCGGTAAGATACTTGCTTTTCACGCCGCAGATCGTGGGTTCGATTCCCACACAAGTCAGACATTTGTATGATGGACACGTCTGTTTGCCTTGAATGTAATTATCTATTTAACATGTTTACAAAATAAAAGTAATATAGGTATAGTAGGTATATACCAGTTATCTGGTTTCCATAACACAAGCTCTGCTTATCTTCGGACCAGATGACCGTGTTTGTAAATGTCCCAGAATATTGAAATAAAACTACTTTTTAACGGATTTTATCGCGGTTTATTTTAGATTTTAGATCCCGACGTTTCAAAGTCTTTTCAGACTTCATGTTCACGGGTGGACTGAGATATTTGACGTCCAAAAATATTAATCACAATTATTACTGACTACCTTCAAACATTAATATTTAAGTTGCGTTCCGATTTAAGCAAACTGAGCTCACAGTGTCTTGAATTCTGAGTTGATTTTGCTTGGGTTTTGGTACAAGTAAATTAAGCACTGGGTCCCAAGCTGGTGGTATATTCCAATCATTTTCTCTGTTAAAATTAGGATGTTTTTTAATTTCAATAGCTTCGCGGATCATTCTTGGTAGGAACCGGTTTTCTTTGACAAGGACCTGTGTTTTATCAAATCTCAAGTAATGGTTGGGGCCTTTTTGAGTATGTTCACACACTGCAGATTTCGTTGAGCGTTGATGTTTAACATCAGCTATGTGTTCTTTTACGCGGGTCCCTATACTTCTTTTTGTTTGTCCTATATATGAGAGTCCACACTCACAGTCAATTTTATAAACACCCGCATCTTGTAGAGGGACTTGACACTTGACAGATGGTAAAAATTGACTTATCTTGGTTTTTGGCTTGAAGTAAGTATTTATAGAAGCCCGCTTAAGGATATAGCCAATCTTGTCGGTCACTCCTCTTATATAAGGAAGAATATAGGACTAATAGGACTCTCATATATAGGACAAACAAAAAGAAGTATAGGGACCCGCGTAAAAGAACACATAGCTGATGTTAAACATCAACGCTCAACGAAATCTGCAGTGTGTGAACATACTCAAAAAGGCCCCAACCATTACTTGAGATTTGATAAAACACAGGTCCTTGTCAAAGAAAACCGGTTCCTACCAAGAATGATCCGCGAAGCTATTGAAATTAAAAAACATCCTAATTTTAACAGAGAAAATGGTTGGAATATACCACCAGCTTGGGACCCAGTGCTTAATTTACTTGTACCAAAACCCAAGCAAAATCAACTCAGAATTCAAGACACTGTGAGCTCAGTTTGCTTAAATCGGAACGCAACTTAAATATTAATGTTTGAAGGTAGTCAGTAATAATTGTGATTAATATTTTTGGACGTCAAATATCTCAGTCCACCCGTGAACATGAAGTCTGAAAAGACTTTGAAACGTCGGGATCTAAAATCTAAAATAAACCGCGATAAAATCCGTTAAAAAGTAGTTTTATTTCAATGTGTGATATTCGCGTAAATCTAAGACAATACTATGTCCCAGAATATTTATTTATTTATTTTTATAATTACTTAATGAAGGACATTCGAGAAATTAGCAGACCTTGAATATTTTTTGAGGAAATTTAATCAGAATTTTATCACCATTATCCATTATGATGGTCATAATCAAAACACTGAAGTCTAAAGTTTGTAATAAATTTAAATCACTGGCTTATCTGAAGCGATTAGCTGTATCTCTATCAAAGAATCAAGACTGTTGTTCACGATAATTAGGTATGCGATAAACGATTACTTTATTAATAGTTAAACAATAATTTTAATCCTGTGATTATCCATATAAAACATAACGGCGATTTGAATCGGCTTATTTGAAATAAACATGACATAACACAGTACTCACAACCATTATCCGAAGGTAGAGGCAGAGGTAAATATTACCCACTTTTCGAAGGCTATGTTTAGTCCCCAACTCTCCATACGTAATGGAGCGAGCATATTGCCCGTTTATCGGACACAATAGTCTGTCTCGGGTGGGAATCGATCCCACGACCTGCGGCGTGAAAAGCAATTATTCTTCCCGATCGCCTCGCCCTCAATAATAGAAAAGTACCTATAAATTAATGAATTAATTTATTTCTTACTTGTAGTAGGCCTCCTAGTCACTCAGGCGTCACATAAGTTTAACTCAGTAAAAATAAAAAAGGAATCGTATTCTGAGCTTACACTTACTGTTTACCGCTCCTTGTCTATGTCTGTCATTCGTTTCTTATGTCACAGGCGTCATGCCGCCCTTAAAACTAATTTTCTTAAAAAACTATTTTTTAGTGGTTTTCAGTTGTTAAAAACCAAAACAGAGTCCAATAGAAGTATAATAAACACATATTATGTGTATGTTTTATGTTGCAACAACGCAACGCCGTATGTTTTTCTTATGTTTTAGCTTTTAGGTTAAGTGCTACCTATCATCAATGTTTTCCAATAAAGAGAGATGACCATGGATCCCTGCAAGACCTACAGAGCTACAAGCGACGAGCGTCGAAGAGCGTAACAGAACGTGGAGAAGCCCGTGGATGTGTGCACTTTTGCACTACCTATATAATGTGTGATAGGCTGTTCCGCGCCAGGGGCAACGGGTTTTTACCCGTTGGGTCCTAGTGGTTACATTCCCGACACAGAAAATAGGTACCACTGTGAACTAGCATAGTTCGTGGTAACACTCTTTGTAAGAGTCGTTACAAAGGGCTCGTGGTCTGCCTATGTGTGCTGGTCTTTTCGCGTCATGGGCACCGGTAGAACCGGTGGGTCATGATGGTTAGATTCCCGACACATAAAATAGGTACCACTGTGAACTAGCATAGTTCGTGTAACACTCTTTGCAAGAGTTGTTACAAAGGGCTCGTGGTCTGCCTATGTGTGCTGGTCTTTTCGCGTCATGGGCACCGGTAGAACCGTTGGGTCATGATGGTTAGATTCCCGACACATAAAATAGGCACCACTGGGAAATCATAGTTCGTGATAACACACTTTTTTGAAGAGTCCTAATTACCCATCTTCGGGTTACCAAAGTATATTTATGTATCTTCAAAGGACACATTTGTAAAGGCAGCTGACAGACAACACAAACCAGTCACCTACTGACTTCTATTCATGGTAAACACAATATTTAATGTGCCCGTAATACATGCACACACACAACTTAAAGAGTGTCACCGACTCAGAATAATGTTAAGGTAACTTACATGAAAGTTCTGTGTTGGAGTGGAATTAAGACATTATCTTTATCACTAATGTCTAATATTAAAAGTGTTGATATATATCATGGTATCTATGGAACTACAAGTGTTTCAGTATGTTATTTAACTAACAATATTGCCCACTGTGCCATATTTAGATCATGTATACCTACATATTGCAACAAAATCTTGCAACAGTATCAGTGTTGCCTGAAAATCTTTTGCTGATACATACCTACTTACACCATGCATGAAGTGGACATTTAATTTCTCACATGAATACCATACCAAGCATTCTAGTTTCCTGAAACACCAATTTGCCTAAAGGTAACTGTACTATTTAAAGTTAGCCATATCTGTGTGGAGAAACTAATCAGACAACTCTTCATAAAACTCATTACTTATTGGAAGATATTTCTGCAACATGGTTAATTATTTGTTATTTATAATGTTTAGTTCTATACTAAACTATAGTTTTATACTTAACAGGGATGTAATGTTTGTGTAGCATGTAATGTGTTTTCTGTGAGACACTATACATAAGCCCAACTAAAGTTGAGGTTTTTATTGCTAGCCACATAATTAATCTATTCGGTCGGAAGAAAGTACCGAGTTACAGATTTTAATTATGAATGCCTTTGAACTTGGTGGGGTAAGTACTATGATATGACATTGGATGGAGTAAAGCTAACAGGACAACCAACTTCCAACCCTATATAACTGATGATTTCCAGTTATTGCACCTCACAAATTGTAATCAAAATAAGTACTCAACGGGAAACTGACCTGTTTGCTAGTAAAGCTTTTAATTTCCTTATGAAAGAACCTCACGTTTCTCTTGTGTTGTTATAGTTATAAGGTTATGTAGCACATAGATGTTACCTACAAGCCTTGTTGCTAAAGGTCTAAATTTAACAGTAATTTACCATAAGCTACTTACCTGAGGTATAAATACATATAACTAAACCTAATAAGATTGGCCTTTCAACCTATTATTGTCGTCTATATGCGCACAGATAGGAAGGTGTTAATTATTAAATATTAACAAAAGGAAACTAGAAAAGTTAAGTAACAATGGGATGGTTTTTTTTTCTTTATTTATTGAGATTCACAATTCTTTCATTCTTACAACATTCAGCTTTGAGTTTGTGTGAAATAACGAGCACATAGAAACACTGTGGATATTGATAACCAACGCAGCTCTTGATATGCATATTTGTAAATGGCAAATTGCCATTGTCCATGGACAAGAGGATTGCAGTTAACTTGCAGTGAGTTGTCATAATTGCACTCTATTTCGTTTATTATCATAATGCATTCATATGTTTATAATAAACAATATTTGTTTATTTTCTGATAATATAGTACAATTGATTTGCTATGACGTATTCATGACATTTTGACAGCAACCAATAGTTCGGTCCAAAATCGATGAATTATTGACAAGCAGGTTAGAGTCTTTTTAGACAACGTACGTAAAACGAAATTTTTATTTTACATCGGTTGGTGAACGAAGACGAAAAAATTCATATGTATTACTATTTTAGCTTCTGCAGACATAATTCCGCAAATCTGCCAATGCAGAATATTAGTTTGTGCAAAATTATACAACCTTTGAACAGCAAAAACAGATGGATGTGATATAATATACGTACCCATAGATTTAGGATGTAAACTGGCGTTTACAGTTTGGCGTTGTTATGCTCGATCTATGTACCATAGATTGATGAGTAGCCATTAATAATATTTATTTTCCAATGTGAAAATTAACTGCGGTGAAGTCAATTTGACTGAATGTTTTGAGTGTCATGAAGGTGATGATCAGTGTTGATAGTTCATAAAATTATGTATAAAATTCTTTGGATAATCTTCTTGGTTTTTAAATCCGGAGGAATAAAGCTTAATAATATCTTTATCCCAGGATTTTACAATATAATGTACATAACTTTTTAAATGTAGGTACATAATATCAATAATATACTACCTACTTCACATTTTATACCTAATGATTAAGAGTACCACCAATGTAGGTGGGAAGGTACCTACCCTATGCATCAACAAACCTAAAAGTTAAAAATAGATTGATTGTATTAAAGGTACAAAGAATACAATCTTATATATACTACTTATGGTTACAAATAATTCTAAACATTAAGTTTAAGAGGTAGTTAAGCAAGTATAATAATAATGAAATTCTGTTAATCATGCAAGTACCTACTTACCTACTAAATAAACCTAGGTATACCTTGGCTACGTGCATGCCTACTTGAAACCATAATTAAGTAATAACACTAATAACTTAATTTCAATACATTATCAAAATTGGACGCTTAATTCTTAATATTTATAAATGTTGAAAATTATGAATGTTTAGGATTATTGAGATTACCTACTCGCCAACAGAAGCCATAATTTACTAAAAGCTTTGGTTTGAGTTCTGATTCTAATAGTCATTCATTTTCTTTTATTTTATAATTTTTTTTTGTATCTTTACCTTGATAATGTATGTAGATACCTACGCTTCTAATTTCGACTGGGTAACTGCAAGGATAAATAAGTAGTAACAATTGTTATAAAAAAAAAAAAAATAGCAACCATCCTTCAAATCATATAACGAGGTTATTAAAAACGTATCTTTCTATCAGACTTCATTGAAGATTGTAGACGTACTTAGAGGAGACATAATATTATTATCATAACAATACCAACTTCAACTTTAGGGGGTCTAAAGTTTATTTCGTCTTTATATTTACATTCCATTTTATGCAATTTGATTTTACTAGATTGCCTCGGATGGCAGTATATTTACACTGAATTAATTTTACCATAGTATGTAATTATATTAAATTTACTGTCTGTTGTGACTACTAGACCAGACAGTACAGTTCAGAGAGAAAAATCATCAATTTTTAAATAGTGACTGGTGTTGTTTCACAGTTACTCCATAGTATTATACTTATTAATTGTAATAAATAATACTGAAGTCTTATTTTATAAATTATAAAGGTGGTACCTTCATGTATTGTGATGAAATTCCTTCGTTGGGAATGGTTACTGGAATGAATGGATAAATGGAAAGCTGACCCTATACAACGAACAACAATAAAAATGATAACAACAATAATAATAGTAACAATATTATATTATTTTAGAAGTTTATAACACCATTAGGTACATATGTAAGTTTCTAGAAATCTTAAAATTTTCCAAATAATTCAGGTACTTAAATTCAATAACAGATAAATATTATTGTGGCATCTATCATAATAATATCATATCATCATATCTTTTATATACAGGTAGTCCTTGTATAGGTTTAAAAATAGATAGAGAAGAAATGTTAGGTACCTACCTATCCACAATATTTTATTTTTTCTCTTTCTCCCAAGTGTCTAAGTGATACCGAGGGTCTCGAGAGAATGTAAGCAGGTACACTTACCCACTCCAGGTTAACACCTACTTATAGATTAATAGATCTAGTTTGATAAGTCAAACAGCCTGCTTTGCGAAATAACATTAGCATGTTATCTAATCAATGATATCATTGATTTAGATACTTTTGAGTAAGTATGAAGGTAATTTCAATTACGTATGAACCGAGGGGTCAAGAACTCACAACTTCATCAAGATCGTTCCCCTTTGGGCGTTATTTTTTACCAATAGATAATTTTGTGAATTAGAATAATGAAAAATAACAACATATTCCAATTCAGATCTGATTGTACAACTCTTGACTTTAAACATCTACAAGTAAGAAATAAATTAATTCATTAATTTATAGGTACTTTTCTATTATTGAGGGCGAGGCGATCGGGAAGAATAATTTAGAAATCAAACTAGCTTACCTGTAAGCGACGTTCGATTGTAATTATTCTTCCCGATCGCCTCGCCCGAAAATAATAGAAACCCACCCTCCCAACCCAAGAATAGTTGTAACAATCAGACTCAATGAACAGCGCAGCAAACTTTTAACTAAATGACAGACATAGACAAGGAGCGGTAAACAGTAAGTGTAAGCTCAGAATACGATTCCTTTTTTATTTTTACTGAGTTAAACTTATGTGACGCCTGAGTGACTAGGAGGCCTACTACAAGTAAGAAATAAATTAATTCATTAATTTATAGGTACTTTTCTATTATTTTCGGGCGAGGCGATCGGGAAGAATAATTACAATCGAACGTCGCTTACAGGTAAGCTAGTTTGATTTCTAAATTATCTTACCGACCACGCCACCGACCCGTCAATTCTTGGTAAACTGAATAAAAATGAAAAATGTCCTTTCGTTAAACATCGAAAGACGTGGTATCCCGAATTATATTTAGAGTTGAAAGATATTCAGCAGAATACTTCTTTAAAATTAGTGTAAGTTAATGCTTTACTGAAAGAACGTCACTTTCACAGAATTTGGCCTCGGAGCTCCGCCGCAGCAAAACCCCGCCGCGGCGTTCACCAGAGGAGAGGGCAGTACCTCGTCCCCCCTCAGCACCAGTCCACCACGAACGCGCTCCCCATACGCCACACCTCTCACCCAAGAAAGAAGCCTTCAATAATCTTCTCAATAAAGGTATTACTGGTGAGTACACCATCTTTGACACTCGTGAATTTTTCCAGTCGAACCGATCAAGTATTTACTATGACAACTGCTTTGAGCCAGACGTTGCTCGTTGTCAAACAACTAGATTTAGGGGATTGCGGCTGTTGAGTAGGCGCGGTCCGACCGTAATCGTCTGGAGGACCTGCGTATGGGCGATATCTAGACATGTGTTGCTACTACTGCCGGTGGTGGTGTTCCTACCTATTCTAGAATTAGCAGCTGATCTGAGTTCGCTGTCACGGCCGGTCGCCAAAGTGATCTCATCGTCGGGCTCGGAAAGTGACCCTCTTGACTTTCTATACCAATTTGTATGTTATGTTGATGTAATGTGAAACAAGACGATGTTAATTTAGAGAAATAAATGAAGGAGTTTAAAAGGTCATAATTAAAAAAAATAAGTTACCAAACATTTTTACTTACTAATACTTTAACTTATACACTACATGTAGGTTATACTATACAGTTTCCAACATACACTACCTAAGTACTTTTTTCTATGTTATCTTCTGTTCTTCATCAACCTCATTTCCAAGTGAAAATTTAATCCCAAAATATCTAATAATTTTTGGGGTGTTTCATAAATAACTACATTTATTTACAACATAAAGATACAATTTTACAAAAAAGTACCTAACTGGATAAGAATCTCAACACTAACCTAAATTAAGAATTAAACTAATGCGTCAAAAAATTCTTTCGCATCGTTATCTTCCGGGAACGTACCCAAAAGATGTTTTGACAACTCCTTCAAAAGTGAACGTTCTTCTGGGCTCCACGGACCCAGTTTCAAAACCAAACGGCTCAAACACGTAATTTCCTACAAAATTTGCATATTTGCACAAAAATATACATTAATATATCATAGCAGAGTAAGACATCTCATTTTAAGGCTAATTTCAATATTATCTCTCTCTATAGGCCGACCGTTTAACTCGCGTATCGCCTATCACCAAGATTCTGACTCCTCAAGCTGCACAGACAGTGATGATGATTCAAGCGATATGGATATTAGTGACGAATAGTCTTACATAACTTTTATCTGTGGTTAAATAGTTCTTTAAGAGATTCCATTAATGTTTTATGTCTTTGTACCTCAGATGAGGATACGCGAGTTAAACGGTCGGCCTATAAAACTGCTTATTTTATGACAGAATACTGAAAGGATAAAATACTAAATATTTGTGATAATAAACTCATCAACAGCTTAAATGTGAACCAGCTTAACGTTTTGTATAAAGCGAATTAGTTGTGTTAATGCAATCTCAGTTGGACATTATTCTTAGTCACGCACGCACTTCACTCGGCTGTACTCTCCTCTTATTGGCATTTCTCAAATTAATCTGATGCCAGTTGATTCGCTGTATTTCACAGTCAATAAATTAAATTCATTGATGATAGTAAATCCTGTATTATAGTTGTACCTGTGACTTCGCCTGTGTTATTCTGTTCTGCTGTCGTGTTAGGTATGAGTGTTTAAAGCGATTTATGATTCCGTTGAAAGAAAGGGCACATTCTGATGAAATTTCACTGCACTTCAACCCTTTGTAGTGCCCCACTACTGGGCACGGGTCTACTCTCACTATCTTACGAGTTGAACTTCATCTACATACACACACTGGCCAAATGCGGGTAGGTGGATGATCGAATGATTAGTTCTTAGATATGCCAGTCTTTTTACGATGTTTTCCTTCACCGATATTGAGCAGCGGCGATGAAACAATTCACACAAAGATGTGTGGGCACAGCCGGGGTTCGAACCTGCCACATTATACTGGCGAGCCCGCATCCACTGCGCCACCAATACTTTCTGATGAAACTTGATGTAGTGTAGGTACTAGTAACTTATTTAACGAACAAACAAACATACCGACACTTCAGAAGTGTATATTGAAGAGTTGCGATCATAAAGTTAAACTCTATGTTTATTAAAAAGATGTTGTTATTAGAAAATACATTGCAGCTAGGTCTTTAAATGTTTTATGGCAATAGACATTGTACTAATTGTCTTATAGAGCAACCGATCGCATCGGCTTGGTCAAAGGTTTGTTGTGGGCAGAAATACAGTACAACTTTTTGACCAGTGCGCAAACTTTGAGAAAGAAAATAAACTTAAAATATATATAATAAAGTAGGCATATTTACATGTCTTAGTACAAAAAAAAAATGAAGTACCTAATATCTATCGAAAGATGTTTACTACTGATTGTACTGAATTGAAATGAAAATTTTGTTTTTTGAAACGCTAGTCTATATTAAGTATTCCAATTTATTTTTCTACCGTGCAGTGAATGACTGACAACTACTTAGAAACACCGCCAAAAACTCAGTAGGCTTTTTTTAAATGAAGTACTTATATCTATTATTAATAATAATAATAAATAAGCCTTTTATTGTTGCTTATTCTTAGCATGCAGTATACATTCAAATGTTTAACTAAATTCTAGTGACAATTTATTGACAATGTTAGTGTATAAACAAAATATTATTTTTATTTTCTCTGTAAATAATTTTAGTTAATTCCAATTTGGATTATTGTTATTCAATTTTATTACATAATTATTTCAAATTTATTGTTACTATTTTTATTAATAATCATAATATTATATCTATTTGTTGTATTGTAGCGACTTAATTCCAAGCGTAAATATCTGTTAGACAGTCTGAAATTTTATAATACTTATGCATTCTTACATAACGTAATAGATTGTACAATGCCCCATAAAAGAGTTACTGAATTTGTGGAGACGAATATGATGTGCTATAAGATCATTCTTATTTCTAGAATTTTAAGTATGCGTTACTGTTACCCGCGCATTGCCTTATCAGATTACTTCTAGCAACCACTCGAGATATATTTTTTCTGTGATATAAAATACTTTTCGTCCATTAAACAAATGGGTGAAGGTCGGTTCTAGTGTGGATCCTCTTCTATAATTACACTGCGTATACTGCAAGGTGAACCTCCGCTATTGAGCTGCCTATAGTGCCCATAGAGCAAAAATCCCTGTGCCCTACCTTTCTTATGATCTGTCTCAACCGCTCGATAACTAACTAAACATCCCTAGATTGACACCTTAGATTGAAAACCTCGTAAGTGTAAAAGAGGTAACTTTCCAACAGAAAGAAAAATCTGCATGTCGTAAAATTTTGTAGTACTGCATCTTTTCTTTTTATTTATTTAATGTAACTTCTAACTTGCAACTCAACCCGCTTTTCTAGCCAAAACTGATCAATACTATAAGATTATCCGTTCTATTCTAGAGACGCAATGAAATAAATTTGTGCAAAAATGCATATAGGATGTTTTTACTCTAAGGCGTCGAATCCAAACAGCTAATTTCACGAACTGTTTAGCACAGCATTGCGCATGAAACCCAAAACGATCTCATCAACTTCCCATAATACTCGACGTAATAATTTTCCATTCATTCTCCTTTATGAATCATAATCTCTAAATCTCTTGTTTCTGTCCTTGTTCTTTCAACACAAATTTTCGTTCCGTCTCTATCTAGTTCTTTTGCCCCTTAAATCTAATCCGGGACATCCCGTCTGGCAGCTTTAAGCCCGAGTGTACACTGAATAAAAACTATAAGAGCCACATATTATAATATCTCTACTTATGTATGTACATGCTACTGTAATTCTTAAAATTAACCTTTGTTGTTCACTTAAAAAGATTTATTGTAAGTACATATTTTCTGATGTAATTTTTAAGTACATGCAATACTCAATATTTTAGTTTAATACCTAGGTAGGGTTAAAGTTCACGATTTATAAGTACCTACTTATACACTAAAGGTTTATATTACTTATAATTTTAATATACCTACCTAATCTTATTTACGTAGGTAGGTAATATTTTTGACGTGACAACGTCTTAAATTAGGTTGCGGCTGGGAGGCACTTATGAAAAAGTGTAACGCTCGGTAACGTTACGATGAGTCACCGAACGAGAGAGAGGCCCGCCGAATGCCTTGCGTCTCTCTCCCACTCTACTATGTTTCATCCTTCTTCCTACTATACGAATGAATATTCACATTAAAATTATTTTACCACTCAAAGTCGTTGTCACGTAAAACTTTCGCCCGTATACCGAATTTAGAGGCAACCAATTTTTTTCTTTTAATATTTATTTTACCTACTTACCAATTCGTTTAAACCTACTTGGAGGTACTACTTTGTAACGAAAGAAACAAAATAATTTCCTCAACTTTGATTTAATAGAATTTAAAAAGATAAGCTACCACAAGTGGCTGTTTCTTCAATCGACGAGTTAATATCTTTAATCAGCCGTTATAAATCATTATTAATTTTAAATCGGCCGGCAATGCCGATCCGCGATTAGCTATTGCACAATGGCCGACGGATTACGGCTGACGTTGAAGATATATCTTTTTGTCAAATCATACCTGTGTAGCGTCAGCAAAAAAATTATACATTGAAATGTAGTTTTATAAAATTTATTTTATATGTAATCTATACTGTCCCACAGCTGAACAAAGGTTCATCTAGTATTCCACTATGTTCCCGTGATTTCTGGCTTATCTGTATCGAATGCATAGTAGATGGTGCCGCCACCTTTTTCAGCAGCGAACGTAACTACTAACCTAAAATCTTGGCATTCCTGCCAAAAGAAAAACACTGAAGACGAGTGGCTTTATTAAAATGAACTTGATTTCAAATACCATTGTTTCAGTGGAACCGAAAAATTTCGTGCATAGCGGAACTAATTAGTAGGTATTTTACGAGTCGTACATAGCGAAACTAGAGCAAAGAGGAACTAACCGAAAATAAATATACAAACATTAGATATTATTTTAACAAAAATAATTTTGGAATAGATAACCATGATTAAATATATAATTACTATGCCAAGGGAAACATAATTTAAACAACTTCACTCATTAATTGGTCTAATAAAATTCATCACTAGATCATTAACACGACATTTAGCGATTAAAAGATAATAATTTACAAATTTGCTAATCTATATTATGCATGAACTAGTAGTAAGAATGTGAAAACATTAACTTTACCTGTCGACAGTACTTCGATCGAATAAGCCCGTTTTATAGAGATAAGCCGATTTGTATTTTTTTTACTATAGTTTATTTTAATTTTTATTTCGTATGTAAGACATAATGTATGAAACTAAGCACAGTTTTATAGTCTTAACGGCATATTTTAAATATAAATTCAAGTAGGTAATATTATGTATGGGTTTATCGCGATACATTGCCTATTAAATAATAATATTTTGGCTATATCGTCAGTGTATCTACTTACCTATTAGATATTATCTTGAATCAATATTTATTTACATGTTTTGGTATACTGAGTTTCACACGGAGTCGCTAAAGACATTTCATTTAATAAATAAGAGACTACTTCGACATATTTAGTTAATAAGAACTCTGGTCTAGCTGGTATCGTAGATGTTTTGCGAATTTCGCATCGAATAAAATTTTTGGTCCAACACGGGATTTGACACAGTTTTTGGGCATATTTGCCTCTAACCTCGACAGTTAGAGGCAAATACGCTATCCAATGAATAGACCACATCTAGTTTTGTTTACCTACTACCAAATAGGACCAAACTCTCATACACCTTATAGCAGGTACTTATCTTAATTCTTCTTCTAACTTTTTTTTTACAATACTAATATGCGAATGCGAAATGTAGATGTTTATTACACATTTACGCAAAAACTACATGACGGATTTGAATACAATTTGGCACATTGATAGATTATAGTCTGGAATAGTACATAGGCTACTTTAAGCCGTGGTCGGATGCTAGTGGTAAATTAACCGACCTGTATCAAACCACGCGTATCTTTGTTAGAAGATTGCGTAGTGCCCCTGGGGATACTCGCACCTCGCGCACCTCCTCTAAGTGAGAAACTACCCTACGCTATTAAGGAGGCAGTAGAAAAAATATCGTATACTAGATACTTAATACCTACTTATAAAGATCACGTGCAAATCCGCACATAAAAATCACGTAATCTCAGATTAAAAAAAATTAAGTAGGTATATCATTATAATCTAAACACGTTTGATTTTTTCCAAATAAAATAGTACTTATAATTAATACAGGTTCTAAGAAGCGATATCTTGAATAAAACGATTATTTTTAATGAGCCCACACACATCAAATTTCGATGTGAGCTAATATCCTTCGTACGCACATCCAGTGTAAGCTAACCTCTTAAAGTAGGTACGGAAATTCTATTTAATGCAAAATCAGCTTCTACTGGAAATGTATAGCATGATGTGTACCCGTGTGTACACAAAATTTAAATAATAATAATAATATAGTGGGACATTAACACACACGGTCATCTGATCCCAAACTAAGCAGAGCTTGTACTATGGAAACCAGATAACTGGTAATATACTACATAAAACACTTTTCTTTTGTAAATATATACTTAAATTTAGATAATTACACCCAGACACAAGACAAACAGACATATTTAAACAAATGTTTGTCTCGGGTGGGAATCGAACCCACGACCTGCAGCGAGAAAAGCAAGTATCTTACCGACCACGCCACCGGCCCGCCCCAAATCTGAATTGCTCGAAGACAGAGGCTCTATCATCCTACCTATGAAATAGTGGACGAGCCTAATTGCGTAGATCGGTCAATTCCCAGCTGTTACTTAGATTTAAGTAGCCTTTATTTGCCCTTGGAATTTGAACCTTAATTACTGGATAATATGATATCATATAGCTACCGTTGTTACAGAAGTTTCCCGATGTTTCACTTCATTTCGCTTCAACCCCCTTTTAGTGTCCTACTGCTGGGCATGGGTCTTCTCACAACTATATTAGGAGTTGGGAGGGGTTTGGTCTTAATCCACAAACGCTGGCCAAGCGTGGGCTAGTGGATGTCGCATGTCCTTGAATGATTACTCCTTAGCCATGTCGGTTTCCTCACGATGTTTTCCTCCACCGATGTTGAGCAGCAGCTTTAGCTCCTTTAAGGTTCCGAACCATATAGAGGCTCATCCAGCCAGCTTCTCATCGAAAATCATTCGTAATCACGAGTAAATCGGTATATTTCCATCAAGCACTTCATCATTGCTTATCATGGGGCAAGCTGTAGTCAAGCGCAAGCCTATTTCAGAATAAAAAAAGTCGCTCTTCTTCCGCAGTCGGCTAAAAAGATATCCTAAACAAATACACAAATATTAATATTCATGACCGTCATTCGTGTATAATGTTACTCGTATTATTAGGGCCGTTACACACGAGAGGGTAGCGGCTTTATCTCCGAGCGACACGAGGCTGATCCGGGCGCGGATAATCCGGATATACTCGATCCCGTGTCCTAGTGTGCGTACGTTTTATCGATTTAGTGCTCGGCTTACCTACGTGATGTATTTCACTTTGTATTTACATACGAATGATGTGTACGAACCTTTTTATAATTTTTATTTAGAAATAACTGCTGTCCTATTATGATTGCACTACTAATAAAAGAGAAAGTTGGTGAGGATATTTGTTAAATTTTATGCTATCAGTACGTTATTGTTTCTTGAATTAGTAGTTATATAGGATAATTATAATAACACACACGGTCATCTCATCCCAAACTAAGCAGAGCTTGTGTGGAAATCAGATAACTAATATAGTATGTTAATATTACTTTTCTTTTGTAAATATATTTTTATAACAGATAATTACACCCAGACTCGAGACAAACAGACATGTTCATCACACAAATGTCTGTCTCAGGTGGGAATCGAACCTGCGGCGTGAAACTAAAAAGCATGTATCTTACCCACCACGCCACCGGCCCGCAGAAATTTTATTACATCATCAGAGCTGAATGTTTAACAATGATAGAAGTTTCTAATTTCGATTGAACTTTATATTTGACTACCTTGGACTACTATTAAATAGCTATGATTAAAATAATGGGAAATTTTAATTTACCGCACTACATGGAAAATTGACAGTAGTAAAAACAATTATTACACTTTGTGACAGCAAAATTATCATTGATAAAATGTTTGTGTCTAAATTTTAAAGACCTCCGAACGTATGGCACTTGAAACAAATTTACTTTGAGCATATTGAAATCCCAAAAAATATTTATATTATCAGTACCATAACACTAGATCCGTCCGCGTAATCCGGCTTAGGGTTGATCCACAAGCCTGTATGTGTATACGTGTATAGGAATTACTATTCTTTGTTCATAAAAGAGACATCTTTAATCTTTTTGGACAAGGTTATGTACATTCATTTAGTAAAACCTCTTTTTAATTTTCTTGGCTCGGAATTTCGAGTAGAATATTTTAAAAAATCATACGAATTTCTTATAATTTAACACTGTAGGAAATTTTTCATTCTATGTACCATTATGCCTTGTTGGTGTAGGTGTTTACCTTTAGCCATATCTCATTTATTATTATTATATTACTCCGTAGTCAGAAAGTTGATTATGAGATAAATCTTTGCCTTGAAGAGCACGTTAAGCTCACCGTTCTTCGTCTATCTTTAACAGGTCATGTTGGTGTATCTGTTTATTTATTTAATACCAAAATGCAGCTACCATTACTGGTTTCCCCAATTCGATAGTGTAACACATGCATTAAATAATCAATATGAAGTAAACATAAAAATAGATTTAAATTAAATTAAAAATAAAATAATAATTAAGAGGATTATAAAAACGAAACATAATTCAAAAAGATTAACAAATAATATTAAGTGTAACTTTAATAAATTCGGTCAGTGAACACGTAAATAGATCGAACTTTGTGGCAGTCCTATTAAGTATGTGTGTATTACGCGAGTCAGCGGAGTTTTTGCTAGAAGTTTGGTACGAGCTCGCGGGACCGCCAACAGGCGCTGATCCATCATACTGTAAAGAGTGAAAGAATAGAGAATGTGCAAATCTGTGCAAATAATATCTCCTTTGTACCTACATAACTGATTTGCTGAAATATGGCTAGAAAGAGAGATTTTTACCTTTAGTCGTTGAGGTTGCCTAGAAAAGCACGTTAAGGTCTTCGTTCTCTTCTTTTACAGAGCACGTTGGTGTAGGTATCTGTTTAATCATACAGTAAATAGTTAAAAATGCGAATGCCCTAATAATATCTCTTTTGTACCTATATAGCTGATTATCTGAAATATGGCTAGAATATGAGTTTTATTATTTAGGCAGCAATCGTTTTAGATAAATTTTTGTTGGTAGAATATAAAAATCAAGTTTCGAACTATTATTTATGGAACTGATACTAAAGTCTATAAAATTATGTAAATTATCGCTACTACCTTGATCAATGCTTATCACCTTCTTTATGAGCTGATTTATTAGTGTTATGACTACTAAGATTATTTAGGTTTTATATCCACAAATATTTATTTGGTAGGATTAGATATTTTTTATTAGTCAGTGTTTATTGAATTCTTAATTCCGGGGATTACGTTAATTTCGATTTTTATTATGTTTGTTGAGGTATATATGGTGAATAAAAGTAATACTTAAATAATAAATGAAAAAAGAAAAAATAGTAAAAGTAATAAATTCGTTTTATTCAATTTAAAATTGTCACTTATTGGTAATTGCATTATCTATATTTTTATTTACGTTTAAGTTAGATAACTATTAGTAAATTATAAAATTTAATTGAATTATATCTATTAAAAATCACGTATAAAATATTTTATCTGATCTCTGAATCACTGTATTCCAAATATATTGTTTTTAGACATTAACAAATCAAGTAATTTACCTCCCTGTTGAGTATGCGACCTACGTTTCGATAAACAAGCATTTTACAATTTACCATTGGCTTTGCGCTCGTTTTCATAAAAAAATATGCTTGAGTATGTATATTTTTAAAACGCACCTACTACCTATACATATATATTATAGTTAAACTCTTTAACTCACTGCTACGTATTTTCTTATTAAACAAGAAACCTTTATTACAGCCATACATAACAATATTACGTACATCATAAATCCTCAGACAAGTTATTCAACAAAATCCGGATTTCAGTAATCCGGTCGAGATGTATCCCGGCCTGTGGGCAGCCGCTGCCACATAATCTGCACTGATCCGGATCAAGAACTGTACTATATCTATGTATGTTACTTAGCTACGTGTCGAGGTTCCTTAGGTCTTTGTTGCCGACTAGGATTTTCCAGTGAATACTGGTTCAGACTGGATTTTACTAGTTAAATCTTATTCTTTTATAAGATCTTAGAATTGTGTCTCTTTTGTTGTATATCTTCTATAATATTTGGTATCTATATCTATTAATATTTTTACTATTTTTATTACTTAGCTGTAGCTGTGTATGAAGGCTGAATTTAAATATGAATAAAAATATTGGATATGCAGTTTTTTGAAGTCACCGCATTTTTTTATTAGTAAGTAATAGAAGGCTTGTAGCCTTCACTAAAAATTTTAAAGCAAATCACTTTATAGTTTTGCTTAGTCTTGACGTTATAAATAACTTCGTTCAAAGTAAGAAAAATCCTCAACAAATCATCTTAGGTTTTTTAATGATTTGATTAATGAAAAAATCCGTATTCAATTTTTTTTCTCTAATCCGACTGACTGAAACCGACTAAATAGAATTTTGATTTTCGTACCTACACTGGAATCATGCTTTATTGTAAATTAGGATAACCTTATTAAGTTCAACTAGCCCTATATTTTTATCGCTCAGAACTCAATAGAAGTCAAGACATTTTGTTACGATTAACTTTTACCTAATTACACGGGGATTACGTTGCTCAATCATATCAATGTTTGTGAGGGGGAATATTCTATCAATCATCTGGAGATAATCTGATGCTCCTCAGTCCAATTTGAGGCATGCTTCGGCTTAACGCATTCAATACACGGATAACAGAGGTATACATTTATTTGTATACGTCTGATAACCGTCTAGTTTTATAATTAGTTCGTTATTAGTAGGTAATTGCTTTGACTAATAATAATAATCATAATAAATCATTTATTTCAGACACTTGGTCCATATTATTTTACTTAAATTAATATTGAAATAAAGAATAAAATAAAATCAAATCAAGTCAAAACATAAATTAAATTAAGAAATTATTAAATACAGTTTTCAAATTAAGTTTAATAAATAATTAACATTTCGAAAATTATATAAAAATAAATATATACAAATAATAGTAAAAATAAAAAACCGTAACATTACATGTCAAAAAAAAATAGTCAAAAGAATACTTCATAAAAACTAAATAGTATAAAGAACATAAACTGAATTTATATATGGTTATATTTATTCAATGGTAATAGTAACACACAGCCAGAAATCTAGGTAAAAGTAGGTACAAGTGTTACTTTTGTACCCGGTCTCCCTTAACTAATAATGTGAAATGTGTAGGAAACAAAGTATGTATACCTTTACCTAATTTACCAAATAAATGACGTTTGTTAAATAAATGAAATGAAATTTTGTTATAGTAATATTGCATCATAATTACGCTTGTACGCATAGCTGAAAATCACCCAAATTTAAAGCAAAAGCAAAGCTTCAAGTTATTGTGAACTTTACAGACGTTACCACCATCAAGCAGTAATTAGCCCCACAGACGGGCATTCTTATTCTGTTTACTTTCGAACAATGTTACAAAACAACCTATTCCCTTAAGGTTGTAAATCGATTGTCAGAATCAATCTGGGATTCAAACGATAAACTGCTGATTACTCACACATAGGGGAGAAGTGGGTAATGGGAGTCACTTAAGCAATAATGTATCCAAAACACAAGTCTTTGTAGTAATATTTATTAACATAGGTTTTTAACATACTTTACTTAATCAACTATCAGTCTGATGAGTTTCATTTACTTTGGAGACGTACTTTCTTAATTATAAGACTTAAAGAAAAAAATCACTTTGACCACTATTGTCCACACGTGCGGGTAGTTGTGGTCACGCATTGGGTAATGGGAGTCAACAGATTCTAACAGTTGTCGCACACATATCCTTCTGCTGAATCCCATCCGGTGCAGTCTGCGTGTGCCCATAACCCACAAACCGTGCATCTGTACCAGATCTCGTTGTTGCGGCCGAACTCGGAACAAATAAGGCAGGTACTAGTACCAATACCATCTATATTTTCCAAGCCATCGTCTTCATCGTCGTCACAAATGTTATGGAGACTTGAATCTGACTCGGAGGTCGATTGAATGTCTTGTAAAACTCGTCTTTTAGCCTTGTTTTTCTTACATTGTGTTATGCGTTTCTTTGCTTTAGCAGTAGTTTTTTTGTCTTCTATTTTTCTCTTACATTGTTTTGGCTTCTTACCTTTCTCTTTGCACTTTCCTTTCTCTGCTTTGTCTTTTTTCTTATTTTCTTTTTCTATAAGACTATCCTTTAATGGTGTATACGTTAAAACTTTTACATGCTGCTTAATTCCACCCTTTCTCGTTTTGACACGTGCTGTTTGTTCAGGAATTGGAAGCAATCTTTCAAAGGCTGTATGTGAGGATACAATATTTTTTCGTGCAAGGATTGGCGATAGATAAACAGAGCTAGTGGATGCGATTGGAGGTGTTAATAATTGTGGAATGGTATGCGTTAGTGGAGTGGCTGATGCAAAGAAGGAACTAGAATTTGCAATTAGGGATGGTGAAGTTTGTGCAAAGACTTGGCTAGGTGGAGTGGCAAATGGCAATGCTGGAGTATACTCCAATATTGCCATTACTGGCCAATACTGGGCTTTGAACAATACTCAAGCATATATGCTTGAGTATTGTTCAAAGCCCTCAAACTGGCAGAAGCAAGATAATTACTGCGGGTAATGAGAATCACTGCGGGAAATGGGAGTCACCCCGACTCTCATTACCCTAATTTGACATTTTGAAAAAAATAGATCATAAAACAAAAGTTTAAAATTTTATCACTTCGTATGTATCACAACACCAGTCTCTAATGACCTAACTATAGTATGAAATGAATAAATAATCGAAATGTATAACAGAAATTGACTTACCGTTTATTTTGTACACACGAAAAATTATAAGAAAATGACGCGAAACACTAACACGGCCATATCATCCGAACGCTCGGCGCGAAGCGAGCACGCGTTGGTGTGGGGCCTGTATGAGGTGATGTGACATTGGATGCGCGGCGTTTGCAACTGAGCGCATTTTGTTTCTCGAGTTATTGTAGTGACCACGATTGCCCTCTGACTCCCATTACCCACTTCTCCCCTACAGACATAAGCGTATCATAATGCAAATCCTTTATGATTATTCTTTTGTGTCTGACTTAATTTGGTTTTAAAAGCACACATGCATACGTGTATGTTATACATTCAGGTGGGTACACGTGTGTGATTTAATCCGGCGGCAACAACACAGAGACGCAATCAGCTGAGCCTCTGATCAATCGATAAAAAATCGTACTGGAGTCGTGAGGGTAAACGCGGCTGTAGGACAGGCCGGATGATCCCGACCATTTGTCAAGATTAGGCTTACGAGCGCGAGTGGTAGTACATTGCTAGTATTGCTACATACAATATGTACTTTACTGGTTATGAATAGTGATAACTCGTGGTCACGTGAGAGAGAATTTTTAACCAAACCTCAAATTTCTGTAATAAAATAATAATAATAAATCATTTATTTCAGACACTTGGTCCGTATTATTATAAATAATTTAATATTGAAATGAAAAATGAAAATAATATCACAATTTACAATTAATAATGAAATTATAAAAAAAATGTTACTGTTTACTTAAGAAATAATTACCTAATAACTTATTAAATTAAATTAATAAATTATTAATTACATTTCGAAAATTTCCCAGCTTCTATTAATAAGCTTAATAAAAATAGCAGTTTTAAAAGTGTAAGTGAGAAATTATTAAAGACTTTTTGAGAGTCTAACCCGATAAAATACCTTTGACGCAGTTCTAACTTCGCAATTAATTTAGAATCATAAATCGTGTAACAAAAGTCTACTACTAAATCCTCTGTATAATAATTTCATTAGCAACCGTAAATCTAAATACGTTTAGACGACTCTCCTTATTGTTTAAAGCATCATAAAAACCATAGAAGTGAACACCAAAGGCCTACACCCTAATCGCGGACCCCGTCTGGCTAGGCTTAGGGACGGCGCCCTTAACAAAATCTTAATCCCTACAAAGGGTTAGTAATATTATCTTATTATACTCGCAAGAAATAAACCTTTAATTCTCAAGTTTCCTTCCTTAAATTACGACCGTTCAATTTTATATCCCTTATGATGGAGAGTGATTATTTTATTAAATTGGTCTTACATTCTAAGACGACCTCTATAGTCGAGCAGTGGAAGCTACTAGATTTTTTTTTGCGGATGAACTAACCCGGAAGGGACTTTATTGGTTCACCGGACTTTTTCAGTGAGTCGTCCGAGGACGGTCAAACCGATACAAGGTTTGAATAGTAACATGCTTACGTAAATACACTTAGACTCCACACAAACACCCTTTTTAGTGTCCCCAGTAAAAAGGGTTGAATGCAGTGTGCAGTGGGAATTGCTGGGCACTGGTCTTCTCTCAACTATCTTATGGGTGTTGAGAGTTTAGGCCTTAGTCCAAACACGCTAGCCAAGTGCAGGTTGGTGAATGACACATGTCTTCGAATGATTAGTTCTTAGCAGCAGAGATGAAACAATTCACACAAAGATGTGTACGACCAGGATTCGAACCCGCGACCTTATTTTATCTAACGCAAGGCTTACCGCTGCGCTACCGCTGCTCAGCTCACTAATTAATGTCTGTCATCAAACAAAATTAATGTCTGGAATCAAACCCACAACCTGTGGTGTGAACTGCAAGTACGCTACCTAACGTGCCATGTCTCGTCAAACTATCATAACTACTCATACTCCTAAGCAAATCTACCTATTTTTAATTTAGTACCAAAATATGAAGTAAGCCCTTTAGCATTTCGACTACAGGATATCTATATTAGAAAATCCTTAGAGGACATTACACTAATCGTTTGGAGACAGATCAAAGCAGCTGCTATCCCTGTTCTGATGTCCTGGTAATCTGCAGATACATAAATTTAACTCCGATCGTACATTCAAAGCACATTAATCGCGGATTCGTGTGGACGCACCTTTAATGCATACTCATGTTTATAGGGTTGTGGAAAAAAAAATCTTAATGTTAACTTTCAGATAATTTTAATTTTTCCAATCCTGCTTAACTTCTTAATCCTTACTAATATTATAAATGCGAAAGTAGCTCTGTCTGTCTGTCTGTCTGTCGCGCTTTCACGCTAAAATTACTTAATCGATTTGGATGAAATTTGGTATGGAGATGATTTGAGACTGGAAAGGGTATAGGATAGTTTGTATCCGACTGTTCACAAAGAGGATAATGGATTAAGGTGATACGAGCGGGCAGAGCCGCGGTCAGAAAGCTAGTAGTACTAATTAATATACGTGAGTAGGTACCTAAAAATAAAATTTAAATGACATCCAAGTTCAATGAGTAATTAAAATTCTATGTTTGAAGTTGTTAGATTTATATCCATTCATGTATCTATCTACATAACTAGCGGACCCCGCAGACGTCGTCGTGCCCGGTAAAGCAGTGCCACCTACTGGGGATGAAAATAGATTACGACCGATTCTCAGACCTACCAAATCGGTCAAGCCGTTTCTCAGGAGGTTGTTTTTTTTATTTTTCTTTGCGTAAGAACCATCCTCGTACTTTAAGAAATATTCTAAAAAGAATTAGCGAAATCGGTTCAGGCGTTCTCGAGTTTTGCGCTTACCAACACATTTTACGATTCTTTTATATTATAGATTACATATTATACTATACCCTTGTTGGGTACATCACTTTATAAGTCGAAGCAGTTTCAAAATTCATCAAGTCGTTTTCCATAAACAACTAAATAAAAACAAGATACTAATGTAACTACAACCCTAAATAAAATGTATCTAAACAAAAAAGTTGACATTAATCTGAAGATTAAGAACGTGCGGCTTAAGACGAAGCTCCCATAGTTTATTCGGCAGCCCTAAGGGATAAACCTCTACACACACGAGCCCCGACCACTACCGGTGTACCTCCTGAGATCTGATAAGATTCAAATAAGGATTAGAGCGGGATGCAGTGAGGATTTGCGGGAGACAAGTGTAGGTTGGAGCGAGACGGAATACGGGATTATCCTCGACGGACCGCGCCAAGTGCTACCCGTACGTAATATGTGATGTTGTTGGTAAGTTCAGAGATTAAACTTTTAAAGAATATGAAATTAGGATGTTACAATTATATTCTAACTAAATTCGTTTTTGTTACATTATTACATTAAATTGACTAATTGATTGTTTGATTAATTGGTTGATGGGCCGGCGGCGAGGTCGGTCGTGGGTTCGATTCCCACCCGAGACAAACATTTGTTTAAATATGTCTGTTTGTCTTGTGTCTGGGTGTAATTATCTATATTTAAGTATATATTTACAAAAGAAAAGTATATAGTATATTGGTTTTCATATTACAAGCTCTGCTTAGTTTGGGATCAGATGACCGTGGGCGTTAATGTCCCACTATAAAAAATAAATTAACTAATTAATACATTTAACTACACTTTAGTAACAAACGCGGTAACTAGGCACCTTTATAATAAAAAAAAACAATGAAACAAATAGGTAATGTAGGTATACCAAAATGGAAAAAAAATGGAATTGGAGAAGGAAATGCCATGAAATGTCTTATTTTTTAATATTTTGGATAACTGCAAAATAATCAGTATTTAAATAAATTTATTTGTTAATGTTTAAGTTTTTAGCAGTCTTTTAAATAGCAATTTAATATTTAAAACACGGCTGCTTACGTCGCTACATATTATTATGTATATTAGACTCAAATACTTAGTATGTTTTCCCGGCGAGAGATTAAGGTAATGCGGTATAGACAAAATCCCGGTACCACGGATTGCCAATCGCAAGCCCTTTTCAGGATTTTCTCGCCAGTCCTTTTTGCAATAATTTAGAACGACTTTCATGTGTTTAGTTCAAGGTCATGAAGGTTATTTTTTTTTAATAAATAGTACTCTACCACGCTATCTAAGAGTACAATAACTGAATTGATACATGCATCTAGATTCACTGGTGGGTTTTAATCAAGAAAACATAATTTAAAACATTGAATGCGTTTTCTCAAAAGCGGAAAGAAGTGTTTCTGTTGTCCTGTGTTGAAGGTTGTGATATCATGGCGGTTTTTTTATTCTATACATAAACTATCGTTGGTGATTCTTAGTTATTTTTTAACTCTAAAATAAGCTGAGTGAATCGGTATTTACTAGGTAAGCGTGTTCCATCGTAGACTGCATCATTGCTTCATATCAGGCAAGTTATGGTCAAGGGCAAGCCTATTTTAGGATAAAAAAAGCTGCCGTTTGTTCACAAATTAATTTATTGTTGCGATGAATCCCAACAAAATAAATTAATGTAATTATCAATTTATTGTAATATTTAGGTACTGTCTTGCTTTTTTACGTATAATCCCTGCAACCGATCATACTACAGATTATAACAAATACGATAATTCGAATTTCGAATCTACTATTGCGTACATCAGCACAAAGGTATTATCTTATAACATTAATCCTTTATGCTAGGGATATGTAGCAGGGTTGTCAATCCCCATACATTAAAAAGAATTGAACTCAATCAGAGCCGAAGTTTATACATTATTTTATTCTTTTTTTCCATTCCGGCGAACTAATCCGCCGGCTTATCTTCAGCTTGCAGTAAAAGTAACCAAAATTGTATTGACGTTTGAATTAAGTCTTTGTTCCTGGAAAATAAAGTCTATTTTTAAGTGACAGTGAATTCAAGGGGTTCTTTCGTAGTCAATGAACTTTGTTAGGCAAAACCGCGACCTACCGTAGGGGTAAAAAAGTTGTTGACTGTTTCTTTACAAGTCTTTATATTTTTTGTTATTCTGTAACATTGACCCTTCTTGCTTTATGCTACCTCTTTAGTATTAAAATACCAATAGCCTAAAGGTGTTTCTTTTTTTAATCGTTCATATAATCTGCGTGTTGTTTGACATTTAACATATAATCTAATAGCCTGGAAAAATCTCAGCAGGAGACGTAAAAAAGACAAGCAAAGTTGGTATGAAAAACTTTTAACTTTTTAAATAGCATGATGTCAAAAATAAAAAAATGAAAAGCTGTAAGTATTATACAAACTACCAAGGAGGTAGTAATGGTCCATGTCAAATGATAAGAAAAATCTTTAGTAAGAAATAATCAATGCTGCCAACATTGATTCATACACATACATATCCTTAATTCACCCTATGGATAACGTTATATTTTTTTATTCGACAAGATTATCTCAATTAGTATGCATGTGGGTGTCTTCATAGTTGAGTGGTTCACAAACGATTATAATTTAATGCTTTTAAATAGGGAGGCTCTTTGAAGCCGGTTTATTCCGGATTAACGTAAGTAATAATAAAAATCAATAAATTGGACCACTAACTTATTGAACAACAATTGAGTAAATGAGCGATGGATTTTAAAAAAAGAAGGCAACTAAAATTAAAATTGAAGTACATTCTAATGTTTTTTTTTGTGTTTGTAACTTTGTCATTAATGTCATTAAAGACGAAATTAAAAAAGAAACTTTTATTTATTTGAAATTCGAATTCCGAATTATTGGAGGATATCACAGTATCTATTCTCGAGACCGGGCCGTGATCCATACCAAAAAAAAAATTGCACTGCTTAATTTATGTATTTTGATTTTAGATTTGAAGATTTTATTACTAACTTTCCTGCAGTACCTACTTATAAAATAAATAAAATTTTATTTACGCATAAAAAAACTGTCTTGTGAAAAGACATTACCTACTATAGGTATTCCTTTCATGTATGTGAGAGTTGTTACGTTATAAATATTTTATACCGGGATAAACCGGACCCGCCGAATAATCCCGCATGGATGAATACGAAAAGAGCTAAGCCTCTAGTACGATTAAGTTTCGTTTTTGTATCGTTTGTTATAATTTTGTTATTTTTTTTTATTTACTAAATGGTAAAATAATGACACTATCTACAATTGTTTGTAACAACCATCTAAATTACTTCAGTTTTTACGCATCTCGCTCACTTCGCTCACTCGGCTCGCGAGTTGTTGCTAACCCAAGCACTATGTGTGGATGGAATTTTTTTTTCAAGACTTACTAGTGTAGTAGTTGGGATAGTTATTTTGCTATGACAAAGGTTTATTTGCAGTGAGCTCAATATTTTTGTACCTAAAGGAATTAAATTGTCTCATAAAATGAAATTAATGTAGTGTTGATGTATATTTTAGAATTATCTGCAGTATTTAGTGAATAAAAGAGTATTTATATTGTCAGTGATTAAAAACGCTCTCCTTTACTCACTCATCTACACATTTCGATAAATACTAATTTGAGATGAAATATTACATTAATTACGTAAAATATTTTCATACAAACATACCTATGTTGTTTACCAAAAGGTCGTGTCTTTTGATGTTCCTACGACTTATCCAATAACGTTAATGCGCCAAGGTGCCTTTATGTTACCGTATCGGGTTTCCTTCAACACGTCACGAATATCAATTGATTAGTCTAATGTAATAACATAAATAATATGTGTGATTCATCATAGTTTATGTATGTGTTGCGAATTTCCAGCCATCGGGTGATAGTAAACATTCGGCTTTGATTATCATACAACTTAGCACTATATACTAACATAGTAAGAACAAATAATGGTGCAAGATATATTAAAACTGAAATAGACAAGAGTTAAACAATGCAAACAATTCACCGGGACGATGAAGGTGGACTATGGGTGTTAAATAACGTACTTAAGCTAAAATGCATCTCTACAGATTTTTTAGTTTAGATCTATATCGACACAATCTAGTTTTCTATATTAATCCGCACAAAAATTGTAAATGAGTTTCTAATGAACAAGGTTTGATCCATATACATAAAAGTACGGTAAGAGAATATTGTCTGGTAATCAAAATAAGTCTGGTTATAATAATTTTACGTCACTCAAAGCTAATACTTCGTTTCGCGATCCGTTCCGCTCATGGCCGCTTAAGCCAGATTTCAATAGAGTATAATCTCGCCCTAATGAATCTCCAATCCGGATTGTCGGGGGACCCTATAATAGATGAACGTCGTCCATAGCAAGCGAGTAGGATTTTGTTTAGAAAAAAACTTTGATTATTCTTGTGTACGACTTTTATGAAGAGCTCTATAACTAATAGTGGAATAAAATTAAGCAAGTAGATACTTAAGTGACGTTACATTTAATGCTTCCGTTTCAAAATACTAGTTTTATATTAGACATGTAGATTGTAATATTAAGACCTTTATAGAAGTGTACTAAGAAAAGGATTGGACTTACGACTAACTTCATACCAAAAACCAAGCAAAAGTACCGTCAACACAAAATATCAAACCACAGACAATACTATTTTTTTTAAATGTTTGGAGAAGTGATTTATGTAGAAAACTTTACTTATATGTAGTTATTTACGCGCTAGGATGACACAAACTTGTACACAAATACATTTATACACACATATAGACGCTTATTATCGTCACAAGTTAATAGAAGATTCGTACTTAAATAATCGACTCCAAATGTCCAGTCTTACTTGCAATAAGACATAATAAGTATTCCATTTTCATCTAGATGTGATTATTAAGTATATCGAACAAACATTTTTAGCCAACGTACTAAAAACTGTGAAGTTGTTGCGCATTCTGGTCCAAGATGGCGGATTTCCAGACCTATTCATATTTGAAACGCATAGTATCTTAATTCAGATGTCTGCTTCAATCCAATAAATTATAAAGGCCGCACGACACGCGGCTAATCCCATTGGCGGGCATTAGAACGGCTTTGTGCGGACAGATCGCGCTCACACACCGAAATTACCTAGCAATTGGTAGCCGCGTCGAATAGCCAGCGGGCTCAGTCTAAATCGGCTGCAGACACTTTTATTGCCCGGTGAAATCCCAGTGACCCGAGCTCGAGCCGATCCCGGCCTCCGTTTTATCCCGGTCCGCTTAATCCCGGATTTGACGTCGCTTAATCCGAACCCGTGTTGGATATCGCGTCGACACAAGCATCGTACTCCCCCGCACTCTTGTTCTACCTCCTCTAGTATCCCGTAACATATTATTATTGATTTCGGATTTTAAACGCACCTACATTGAACTCGCATAAAGCACAAGTAAACAAAACGATAACGGACCTTTAAAGGATTATCACGACGCGAATTTTGATATAATAGCAAATTGTAACAGGTACATTTTTATAGTGATGAATTAATTCAATTGAGGCAAAAGTAATCCATGACTATTGCCCTGACACGGGATTATGCAGCGCGAAATGCATTGCATTCATATTTGGGCTCAATGATATAAAATTGTATGCAAAAAATGAGCAGATTAATTTGTGTTTTCATTGGATGGTGCGTTATGCGAAAAATTGAGTGGTCGGAAAGCAAATGAAAATGATCGCCTCGTATCATTTTGTTCTCCATAGATTTTCATTGTACGAGAAATATCACGTCGTGCACTAGGCAATTTATCATAATATAACATCGAACAATTATAATATTCTTATATTGAAAACTTTATTTCGACAAACCGTTTTTATATTTCTAACGTATTAGTATACTACGAGCTTCTTGCTCTTTAGCCCAGAGATAGTTATAGTTATAGTTTGGAGCGGGCTAATTTTCCGCAACTCAACGTCTCAAAGTGCACCTATTTTGCGTGATTGGGCTGGCGTCGCTATTGCCAGCCCAGCTCCAGGAGAAATCCAAGCAGACTCTTCACGTTGCCGATGGCCTCCCGGTGCGACCTCGGCGATCCGAGGTATTCCGCTCTGTATCTCGCCACCCCTGGACAGCAGGTGACCACGTGGGCTGCTGTTTCTTCCAAAAATTTCTAACGTATCCCTATTGCTACTATAATTCTCTTAAAAAGTACCTATGGACAGTTTTTAATCAAATTCGTCACAAACAATATTAGTTAGATGATTTTGGTACTTCACCCAGACGATGTCGCAAGCCAGTGTAAGTACAATATGGTTTGTAATGAAACCAGAGCACATTAGTGTCAACGATAGTACTTATATGGATTTCCTAAAACACATAATTATATTTCGCGTTTAGAAGCCAAAATTATATTTGATGGCAAAGCGACATGACTGTTTCCTATTTTAATGAGGATTATAGTTTCTAGTGCATTTAGAGCACTTCACGCGGCAAAATTAATTACTAAATCGAGTCTGTCTGTGCGCTCTAAATACGATTCGTTTTCAAAGCCGTGAACTATTTTGTGAGTAATCCCACTTCTGATTATTTTGTATTATTCAATCCTTTATTATAATTACATCAAAATTATTAATTGAGATGTAACCAAAGTAAATTTTATTGGGAAATAATAGGATAACACATTATATCTCAGTTTAAGGTTAGACAGTGGCCAATCTACTATCAAATAGATTTCGAACTCAATCATCCAACGTGATTTTTCTGTGCGATAAATTAAATAATAGCATTTGTCATCTGGAGTTTAAATCGGGGATCACACTACCAATGGCCTAATGAGACACTACTCATAAAATTGTAGCTACTTAACTTATTACATAATATTTATTTATGAACGACTGAGGACACCCTAGGAGGACATTTGCTAATTTCATCGTTCATGTTCTTAAAAAGGTAGAAGTGCGTAGTACTCACAACCGCCGTGCATGAATGGACCTTTGTGATGCTAAGAAAGTATATTGAGATCGTAGTAAGTAGCTCTCTATAGTCTTTACCTAGTATCTACCCTTATGGGAAAAGGCGTGATTGTATGTATGTGTTAATGTTCATTTTTTTTGTAATAATAAAGATTTTAACAAGTAGGTAAGTCAATTATTACGTAAGTAAGTTAACAGAGACAATATTATATCGATTTCTGTAATTTACTATTAACAAATCGAGTTTGCAAATAGTTAACCGATTTCATTCTTGCTCATAATGACAATACAAACCGCAACAAACATTAGTACAATTTAGGCGATAATGCCGCTAAGTCCCCGTTCACACTAGCCGCAGTATTAGTGTGCGACGTTAATTAGTCGGTGGACGTAGCTGCGGCCTAAACGGGCTTTTAACTTTTCAAATGCTTTCATTAACTGTACTGCGATTATTTGGCTGCAATTGCGACGCCATTGATAGTGAATATCAGTTAAGTTCATAGTTTCATTCGATCTCATTATCGTACGTAGATTAGTATTGAGATACAAAATAATCGGATTCTTCCTGATCCCAAGGCAATCCAGCGCGGAAATTCGGAATGTGAGATTAGCACTTTTGGGCTGGGAATAGTCAGGGGCGGGTTTCAAGTATTATTTATAATAGAATAGTATTAAAAATATTATTATGTTTACTGGTAGTATTACTAAATCCCTACTAATATTATAAATGCGAAAGTAAGTCTGTCTGTCTGTCTTTTACGCTTTCCCGCTTTAACCTCTCAAACGATTTTGATGAAACTTGGCACAGACAATCTTTAGACCCTGAGAAAGAACATAGGCTACCTTTTATTGCAAAAAAAACCGAATTCCACGCGGACGAAGTCGCGGGCGGCCGCTAGTACTTAAATATATTAAACTATGTATGTTTATTACGTACTGATAATTATCAATGAGATGCAAATTTTTTTTAAAAGTAATTTGACACTTTTTACGGGTAACTTAATTAAAAATCAGATAACCCGTATGACTTATTAGGTAACGTATGAGGTAGTTTTACTTTTCGATTTTTTAATATTTATTTCCCCTAGCTTCCTAGCTAGGTAGTCCTCACCTTCAAGACTTATCAGAACTTTGACGGAATGACATACATACATACAATACAAATTGCCCACGAATGAACACAAATGCCACTTGCCTGTGTGTTATTCTGTGCTCAAGTTGTACACCTTAAAATACTGGCTAAAGATTTAGCACGAATTATTTCGAAACAATCTATACCCCCGTTCATACTGTCATTCTCCTTTATATCGTACCCGTAGGACGCATGTACCCCTAGTATGAGATCGTCAGTAACTAGGAAAAAAGTTTTCGGATACATCGTGAATTTTTAAACTGCGTTTTTAATTCATTTTTAAAATTTCGATGAAACGATTTCTTTCGATGAAAAGAAATTCAGTGCAATTTAGAAATAGAATCAAATTAATTGAAAATAGAATAGGTAACTAAATCAATTTGTAGATTATTTTTTTATTTGTTCATTGATTTTTACTTATTATCTTGAGAGGTTCATGATAGTACCTATTCGAAAACTTTTTTTGTATTGACAACAGCTGTACTAAGGGTACGGTTGAGTGAATTGGATAGAAAATTGTTTATAATCCAATATCCTTGCAGTGGACCCCCTAACTTAGTTGCAAACATGTCTCGATTAGTTAAAACCTAACTTTTTGGTCCCGATTTAAATGAATTTCAGCTTAAAAGTTGTCCGTGTACTGTTTGCGATGGGGTTTCTAAATCACTTTTAGCAACAAACGTTTCATTATTCGCGTCGTATTTTTTGTGATTATTATTAGGTATTATTTAATAGGCTTGTTTTGTGGTCCCAATTGTATAAATAATTGTTTGGAGTTTATCCTCGCACTATCTATTCTATTTCTATTCTATTCTATTACTTCGTAGATTGGAAAAGTAATCTACTAGATTTTTAAAATAAGATACTAGAAGCCAGTGTGGCTTGGCTCTATTATGTCAATAATTATTCGAAATAAAATTATACATAGATACATAAAGAAAAATTTGACAGCTAATGTTGTAAAATTTGTTAATTAATGTTACCTGGCTGTTGAACAATCAGACCTAGATTAACTTTTTTTATTGCATTGAAGTCTTAAAATGTACCTAATAGGACCGTTAAGAAATATTGTCATTGCGACCATATCTTAATATAAAATATAAAATATATAAAATACAATCATTTTTTTGGCGAGTTTAGCCAAAAAAATGATTGTATTTTTGATACATTATTAATTATTATTTTATTGTTTCCTTCTAATGTACCTACTTACATTGGAAGGTCTTTCTCAAATGTCAAGTCGGCCTTTTATTTTTTGACATTTTATTAGGTACCTTTATAAAACTCTTATTAGTTAAAATGTATATATGGTTATCTCTTTTTTACTAGTTTAAAAGTGAAAATGATAGACAAAGACAGCTAAGTTTATAAGACGTTTATGAATAAGGGTGTAAGTGAATAAATATTTGATTCGATGTTTTCTATCTGTGGGCAGTCCAGTACTTCTGCTAAGACATTCAATTTAACATTATTTGAACAAACAAACTATCGAATAGGTAAGTACATAGTATTACCGTTGGGTTATGCGTCTTGCGGGTAGAGTCGGCCTAATCCGCGCCTCGATCCAGGAGCCGCAAGACGCCGCTTGTTGCTCGCCTGTAGGGCTTCCCACAATACAAACTGTTTACTTACCTAGCTGAAAACATACAGGAGAAAACATACGTTCATCTATGCCTTCTTTGAGACAATATTTTAGTTGACTATTAATATAAAGTTTATGAGTTATACTTTAAGTATTTTAGCAATTTAACTAATAAATCTGTGCAATGTTAAGTAGATAATGTTGACAATAAGCATTTTTCATTTGTTTTTTCAAATTTGTCTGTATTCTTTAGGAGCAACAGAATTTAGTTTAATTTTATAATTATATTTGAATGATAAATTATTGATTGAATGAATCATTCGTTGTGCCATAGAGGCACTTTAGTTTTAGTATGAATTGTTTTTTATTTCTTATGAATAGTGTGATTATACAAAAGTAAAATTACAATATGGAAACATTACAAAATTTCATTTCAATTTCGAACTCAGATTTCAAAATTATAATTATTTTCTACGAGACAGACAATGATGAAAACAGAAACAATATTTATATTGTTTCTGTTTTCATCATTGTCTGTCTTAAGGCCCCATCGGCCAGTTTTGTAAACCGCTGCAGGATTTAGTTAACCGTCGGACGCACATTGGTACAGGTTAATTATTTATGGACGGCCCCCTACTGCCCCAAGGTAGGTTTAGCCTCCCAGACGCTCTACGATTCCTCTCTCATGCAAACTACTCGTCTTAATGCAAAATTGACGTGTAAACTAAAATATTTACAATAGTATTTACAGTTGAAACGTTAAGGTCGAGTTTGCTTTGCCTGAATAATTGAGAGGTCCTTTGTCTTCATTGTCCGGTATAAAGATCTGGGTTTTGCGATGACCACCTTGTCACGGCAAGCTTTGTTGTAAATCTATGTTGCATCTTTGGCATAGCTTAATCGCTTAAGCCCAGCTTGGCGGCTACTAAATTAATACTTAGCTAATATACTTATACCCGTTTTACAAACAAAGATGCATATTTAAGGCAATAACTGTACTAAGCAATGACTGTTTCACGATTAGTTTTTTACTAGGCATCTCCTAAGCTTCGAATTGTCGATTTTTTTACAGCTGTCTATGGATTTTTATTAAGTCACTTACGTCTCTTACTAAACTGTTCTCAAACCGCTATAATGTTTGGCAGAAGTAAAATAAGTGAGATTTAAAGATTATTCACTATTATAATTTTCTATAACACTAATATACTGTATGGCGACGTTTTTGAACCGACTTCAAAAGGATAAGGTAGATTTAATTAAACTAACAATATGTATATGAAAATTATTTTTCGGTAATATAACTACCGGACTAAATAGAATTAATTTTGCCTATGTTTGTATCTTGTGTGAAGACGTTCAAGACAAACACATTATTCAATACCACGTTACGTGTAACTTATCTTGATTATGTAGCCATCTTACCACTTAGGAATGTGAAATAAAAACAAACGAGACATTCTGACATGGAAATTGTTGAATTTCCCTATAACGTAAGTAATTATGACTGCGTTTTCCGGAACAATGTACATTTTCCCTGGCTTTTTTCCATTTCTATAGGGGTCGGCTCCCAGTCTAACCTAATGCGGCTAATGACTGCCATCAAACCTCAAAACCCGTAGAGAGCCAGTAGCTGAGATTATTAGACCATGTGTCAGATTATATTGGGCTTCTGTAACGATTGTCATAGATGTTTTAAATGAAAATCAGCACTGACAGCTTAATGTGCTCTCCGAGGCAGGTAGTCCCTCAACCAACTAGCCAACCAAATCTTGGTTGATATACAAAAATTCTCCGGGATGGGAATCAATCTCGTGAGCTCGCGATCGGGTACAGTAGCCCAATCGGAGGGCTTACACACGACTACAGAGTTTGTCAATGTCGTTGCGTAACAATGTACGTTAAGTATTAATCTCATTTGTGTAATAAAATCTGTGCCTTAGCCGACCTGATGGCAAGGCATGATCCGGCCGTGAAATGCTTGCCTCCGTACGATAATCCTGTTAGGTTAAGAAGGTTTCTACATATTACGTGCTTTGCTACGCCTTAAGGATTAAAACAATATGTACGCACAGTTCGATACATATTGTTAGGGGAGACAGACATAGCCTTTTATATTGATTTATGGTAACGTAACAACTACTTAGCCAAAAATCCTAATGCGAAGGTTTTAAACGGATTTAAGTTGCGTTTGCACACATACATAAGTTTGGTTTATCTTCTGAATGAAAATTATAAACCTATCGCATTTATCTTGATATAAGTTTGGCGGCTAACAATGAGCTATATAACCAAGGAGGACTATCAATTCTGCTGCACCTAAAAAAAGTAACCTTTTTTCCTTATGTAGGTACACACGGCTACGCATTTCCAGTATAAGCTGACTCCTCGTTGAAGAGAAATCCTATACAATGCGAGATCAGCTACATCAGAATTGAGACAAGTAATAAGGCTAAACATTCTCTACATTTTTGCCTTAATCATAACTGTATCATTATTTATTTACACAGTGACATTTTGTACGGTTTTTTTTGTCTATACGGGGTAAATGTATCTTAGCTTTTAATTTTTTGTATGTTTTTTTTATTTCCTAAAATTTCTTAGTTTTCTAAAAATGTTACCACGTTTTTCCACGATATCTCAAAATCGACTAGCTGGGTTAAACCATTTTCTAGCTTAAGTACGGTATAATTAAGTGCTAAGCTATTTTACAGTATTTTTATCAGTCTTAAGTTTGACTAAATTTTTATTTTAAGCTATCTCACTCCGATATTAGTGATGTCAATTAAAATCCAGCGCCCCAAAAGACCATTTGTTCAATCACAGCTCCGGGGGTAAACTGACAAACGAGATAGCGATGTCTAAACCTTTATGAACTTCTTTGACACCGCAGTCGATAAGCACAATACCGACAAGGTATTGTGTAGCGATCTTTACAAACGCGTTCGTTTTGCAAGTTTTGCAAGTCGTACTGGTAAGTGGGTAAATGTGTTACCGATTGACGAAGGGTGGAACAAAGGAGGGAGACACGCGACATATATTCACGTTGCCGCAACGACGGCTAAGATAATGATGACGTTTCCTTACACCGCCCTATAGAATTAATTAGCTGTTTGGGGTTCAGTAAATCAGAATAGAGGTATGTTATTAAACAAGTTTATAAAGATTGACTGGTTCTTTGGCGTAGAGAATAACATGAACAAAGAGTCGAATCACGATAAGGGGGCCGCGGTTTCAAACTCCGCGTCCGGTTAAATAGTGTTAGCACTTTTTCAAATTTTCAGCACTTCTTAGACAGGATTGGACTCGATAGTTCTTTACCTATTGCTCTCTTGTAGTTTCTGTCTTACTCGTGATATCTACTTATAATTGAATCACTCCAAAGACCAGACAGACAGATCTGACAGTATCCAAAATTGTAATTCATTCGTTCGTTAAAAATCTACGCATATTTGACAAATTTCCAACACCTCAATTGACATAGAAAAACAAAAAAGGAATCTATTGCCACTTCTTCAAAAAACATTTTATAATTGAAAAATATTATGGTATTAAATAAAAATATCAAAGTTGTTATCAAAATGTCTCAAACTGTGACAAACGTTTTCAAACTTGGAAGAGTAGAACGGATTGTTAATTAAACCAGTGACTGACAAGTGTAAGGCTTTACAAATGTAAGCGTTATCTAAAGGTTATTGTTGATATGTAAAGTGAAATACGTTGATTAACTTGTATTTGATGACAATGTTACAAGGTAGGGGAGATACTTAGCTGCTCGCAATCTATGTGTATTAGATACATAATAAGTGTCTCGTCTTATGTAAGTTTCAGGCCTGAAGTCCGGCTCAGGTTTACCGATTTTTCTCTTCTCTTCTTCGATTCTTATAATGTTCCTTGCTAATTTGCTATTTATTCATATCTATATCTAAGTATCCTATCTTTACCATTATCATTATATATAATAAAACTAAGTTGATAAAATGTGCGTGCCGATAAAACTTAAAAAGGAGTCCCATCACGATAAAGGGACTTATATAGTGTGATAGCCCTTTATCCCCCCTCGAACAAGAAAGTTCCCGTTTTAACCTAAAGGGTGTGTTTTTAAAGATATAAGGGCTTTTCCAACCCTTCAACTTGGAAAGTAAGTGTAGTCGCGCCATCTGTTGTCAAATAGTTGAACTTCATTCATTGTACACAATATGGACTTAAAAGAACGATTATTTGGGGCGCGAAATTTAAAATTCTCATTTCAATAAAGTCTTAAATTACATTTGTTACCATAACCCTTTATCCCCCCTCGAACAAGAAAGTTCCCGTTTTAACCTAAAGGGTGTGTTTTTAAAGATATAAGGGCTTTTCCAACCCTTCAACTTGGAAAGTAAGTGTAGTCGCGCCATCTGTTGTCAAATAGTTGAACTTCATTCATTGTACACAATATGGACTTAAAAGAACGATTATTTGGGGCGCGAAATTTAAAATTCTCATTTCAATAAAGTCTTAAATTACATTTGTTACCATAATAAAGTTATTAAATTTTGTGTATTTATACAGCAGTAGCTAACTTATATGTTGGAGTTAAAGCGATATCATTTTAGTTATTCAAATTACTTCTGAAAACATTTTAAAATTTAAGTTTTTAAATTTCGCGCCTTTACTGCGTATGCTACAGCTGCAAAACCTATTGTTACGGCGAACGATAACGTCGAGAACATTCTATACCTAGAAGGTGTGAGAAAGTAAATATTCCCAAACTTTCTTGAATATCCTAGAGCCATCTTTCTCGAATATCTTAGAGCCAACTATACACTTCATGTGTATAGTCTCCATAAAGCCAACTTTCTGGAATACCCTAGAGCCTAGCTTTCTGAATATATAAGAGCCCGGTGTCGCCCGCCAGAATTAATTCGATTTGAACAGCGGAACAAGCCACTTCGAAACGAAAAAGAAAGAAGTTACCTGTGTGAGCCTTTATTTTGAAGTATCACGTGTGAGTATTTTTAATAGTGTGTTTAATTAATTCATGATCTTGAAGTGAAGAAAAAAAAAAGTTATCTGTGAGCCTTTATTGTGAAATATTAAATGTGAGTATTTTTAATAATGTATTTAATTAATTCTAATGGTTTTTTTTTCTTTTCTTTTAATTGTAATTTCCTTAACTTTCAAGTAGTCGCGCGGCGTTGAATCGATATACTTTGGCCGTAAACAAAATATCGCGCGACCGCTTGAAGATTAAATAATTTTGTTTTCTTTGTCTCAACGTGCCCCACGTTTACGTAATAATATATTTGTCTATAAAATGTTCATTTAATTTATATTTTACAGAATATAATGCCTAGACGTAAAAGAGGTGGAGATCTTGCCAGTTCTGCAGCGAAACGGCGGAAACAAAAAGAATATCGAAGAAATGAAACGGAAGAACAGCGCGAAGCACGTTTACAAAATCAACGAACCAGAATGAGCACCCTGAGAAGCGGAAAAAGCGAAGAAAGAAGCGAAAATAAAACTATTGAAGAATCGAGAATTTTAAAAGATAATCTAACAAAGGAAGCATTCCACTACGAATCGACGAAGAAATATTACAATCATAAATATGTTGTGATCGGAAAAATGAATAACATTTGCCAATTTTGCCACGCGAAAAAATTCAGTAAAGAAACACCAGGTCTCTGTTGCATGAATGGAAAAATTCGATTACCACCACTGGAAGCACCTCCGCAGGAATTTCTACATTACATGACCGGGGAAACACCAGAATCAAAACACTTTCTTCAAAATATAAGATCATACAACTCCTGCTTTCAAATGACTTCTTTCGGTGTTACTTCGACTAACACTAATAGAGATGAATTTGAATATGTATTTTCAATTCAAGGGCAAATTTATCACAAAATAGGATCGTTACTACCAATGCCTAACGATGACTATAAATTTCTGCAAGTATATTTCATTGGAAATGAAGAACAAGAAATTGATCAACGAAGTACACATTTTAATGGATTGAAACGCGAAATAATCCAAGATGTACAGAGGATCTTACACAAATACAATCAACTGATTTACATATTCAAAACAACACTAGATCGCATGATTTCTGATGACTATAAAATTGTGATTCGAGCCGATAAAAGACCACGTGGAGAACACGAACGTAGATTTAATGCACCTCAGATAGATGAAGTCGCCATCGTAATTGTGGACAATGAAAATACAAGCCGTGACATAATTTTACAACGAAGAAGAAAAGGACTACAACGCATTGCAGAGACACACCGTTCATATGATTCTCTTCAATATCCTTTAATATTTCTGCACGGAGAGGACGGTTATCATTTCAATATAAAACAAATTCATCCTGAAACAGGCATAGAAACAAACAAAAAAGTCACTTCCAAGGAGTTCTATGCTTACCGCTTAATGATCAGAGACAATGAAATATACAATCACATTCTCAACACTCGCCGTTTATTCCAACAATTTCTGGTAGATATGTACGCAAAAATAGAAGCAGAACGGATGCTTTACATAAGACTGAATCAGAAGAAACTACGCACAGAAGAATACATCCACCTTCGAGATGCGATCATAAATGACGGCAATATTGACGATATTGGAACAATGGTAATCTTACCCTCATCATACATAGGAAGTCCAAGACATATGCACGAATATACTCAAGATGCCATGACCTACGTAAGAAAATATGGACGACCTGATCTCTTCATAACATTTACATGCAACTCATCATGGCCAGAAATCAAAGAACAACTAAAATATGGACAAACCTCCATGGATCGACACGACATAATAGCCCGAGTTTTTCGACAAAAACAAATAAGATTTATTGAAGTCATCACAAAATACCACATCTTTGGAACCGTTAGATGCTGGATGTATACAATCGAGTGGCAAAAACGAGGATTACCTCACTCACACAATCTCATATGGCTACACGATAAAATTTATCTCACGGATATCGACAAAATCATCCAAGCTGAATTTCCCAATCCACAAAAAGATCCGGAACTATACAGCATAGTAGTGAAAAACATGATTCACGGACCATGTGGACCATTAAACTTTAATGCGCCATGCATGCGTGATGGAAAATGTACAAAAAAATATCCAAAACCATACGTAGACGATACAAAAACTGAAGATGACGGCTATCCCAAATATAGAAGACGATCACCGAAAAACGGTGGTTTCACAGCAAAAATACGAATACAAGGCAGAGATGAACTGGAAATAGATAATCAATGGGTAGTACCATATAACCCACTACTTTCTAAAATGTTCCAAGCACACATAAACGTTGAATATTGCAATTCAGTAAAATCTATTAAATATATATGTAAGTACGTAAACAAAGGTAGTGATATGGCAGTATTTCAAATAGTCCAAAATAGCGAACAAAATAACAGAAATGATGAGATACTCATGTACCAAATGGGAAGATACATCAACAGTAACGAAGCAGCGTGGAGGATTTTTAGTTTTCCCATACACGAACGCGAACCAGCTGTGCAACATCTAGCAGTACATTTGGAGAATGGACAGAGAGTTTACTTCACAAAAGACTCGGCTAGAAAAATTGCAAGCGAACCACCTCAGAACACAACATTAACAGCTTTTTTCCAACTTTGCCAAACGGATCCATTCGCAAAGACGTTACTGTATGTCGACGTCCCTATTTATTATACGTGGGACAAAACAAGAAAAATTTTTCAACGACGAAAACAAGGAATGCCAGAAGAGGGTCATCCAGAAATAATGAAAACTAACACAATAGGTCGAGTATACACTGTACATCCAAACAATGCCGAATGTTTCTATCTCCGGATGTTGTTACACGAAATACGAGGACCAACAAGTTTCACAGATCTCAGGACTATTGACGGCTACCTATGCCAGACGTACAGAGAAGCATGTCAACGCTTAGGATTATTGGAAAACGATAACCACTGGGAATTAACACTACAAGAAGCCACACTCACAGCTTCAGCTGAACAAATTCGAGAGTTATTCGCCATAATTCTAACAACATGTAACCCATCAAACCCAAAACAGCTATGGGACTCTTTCAAAAGGAGTATGAGTGATGATATATTGTACCAAATCCGACAAGCTAATCCAGAACTGACTATAGAATTCAGTGACAACATCTTCAATGAAACACTCATTCGCTTAGAAGATAAATGCTTAGCAATAAATAACCGGACCTTAGTAGAACTTGGAATGCCAGCACCACAAAGAAATGCTTTCAGTATGCTAAACTACGAAATTACAAAGGAAAAAAGCTACAACGTCAATGAACTACTTGAATACATTGCTCACAATAAACCACTCCTCAATGACAATCAAAAAACAATTTACAACGTTATAATGAACCGAATAAATAACAACACTGGTGGAATTATTTACTTGGACGCACCAGGAGGCACCGGTAAAACGTTTCTAATAAATCTAATACTGGCGGAAATACGTGCTAAAAAACACATCGCACTGGCACTAGCATCATCCGGCATTGCAGCCACACTTATGGAAGGAGGACGAACTGCTCATTCTGCCTTACAACTACCGTTGAATATAGCCGAACAACAATTCCCGGTATGTAAAGTCTCAGGAGCATCTGGACGGGGTCAACTTCTAAAACAAGCTAAAATTATCTGCTGGGATGAATGCACCATGGCCCATAAAAAATCACTAGAAGCCATGGACAGAACATTACAAGAATTGCGAAAAAACTCTGAAATAATGGGAGGAGCTCTACTCATACTCTCAGGAGATTTTCGACAAACACTTCCAGTTATTCCCAAGTCAACACCAGCAGACGAGATCAATGCATGCTTAAAAAAGTCACATCTCTGGCCAGAAGTACAAATACTGCAATTAACAAAAAACATGAGGGTTGAATTATCAAAAGATGAAACAACAGCACATTTTGCTAAAATGCTTTTACAAATAGGCGAAGGTACATATCCTACTGACCAAACGACCGGTCTCATTGAACTCAATAGTGATTTCTGTAACATAGCCACTACTGAAAACGAACTAATCGACAAAATTTATCCAAATATTATTCAGAACTATACCAACGTAGAGTGGTTATTTCAAAGAGCAATTTTGGCCACTAAAAATAATATTGTTGACGATATCAATTTTAATATTCTAAAGAAAATACCTGGTGAAGAGAAAGTATATAAATCGATCGACACGATGGTAACCATTGAAGAAAGTGTCAACTTCCCTACTGAATTTCTAAACTCTTTACAAGTACCAGGAATGCCATTACACTGCCTTCGTCTGAAAATTGGATCTCCAATCATACTACTTAGAAATCTCAACTCCCCAAAACTATGTAATGGAACGAGGATGATCGTAAAACAGCTATCGAATAATATCATTGAAGCTGAACTTATTTCTGGAAAGAACAAAGGACACACAGTATTTATACCTAGAATACCACTGATCTCTTCTGAATTGCCATTTCAATTTAAAAGATTGCAGTTTCCAATTAAATTAGCCTTTAGTTTTACAATTAACAAAGCGCAAGGGCAAACTTTAAAATATTGTGGCATCAACCTCAAAGAATCCTGCTTCTCTCACGGTCAGCTTTATGTAGCTTGCTCAAGAGTAGGAAATTCGAAAAATTTATATATATATACCCCGGACAATAAAATGAAAAATGTTGTTTATAAACAAGTAGTATAAATAATGAGAAAATGTAAATACATGTAAATATATATGTTTAAATATACATGTAAATATATATGTCCATGATAATGTAAATACATGTAAATATATATGTTTTCAATATATATATATTTTTTACTTTTTACGTCATAGTTTATTTTTTTATTTCAACTACCACGTAACCTCATATCAACTCCCGAGCGAAGCCGGGTATTACAGCTAGTATTTTATAAATGCAATTTTTGCGTTCGGCCGGTTAAGTACATCTTTAATACTTTTATCGATACTTTTGTCTTTTTGGCCCTCTTATTCTTTCCATTATCCTCCAGCATATTTGGAGGAATTTAGAATTCTATTAGTCTCATTCCGCCTCCCTTGTATAAAACGTAATAGGTAATTAGCTACTTTGTAATCAGGTAAGTGTGATCTAATATTAATTTAATTCATACACTTTTCGTTATGTCAAGCAGCTGTTGAAATAGTTAAAATGCATTTAGGTATGTACAGGTACCTAAGTTTTGTATTCATTGGCTTTCCACTACAACATAACAATAGTGTGTAGTAAAGTTAAATCTTAGTAGTAAACCAGAGTATAATAAAGGCTGCAAGCTTAGGAGTAAGCCCTACCACGTCTCAGACGTACTCGTGTTACCTAGACACTGGACAGTTGATACCTGCACGCGGCTTAACTTACTTAAACTATAAGGATATGCAGTCCAGTGACGTCATTAAGAGATTTAGTCAACTTTACCGCTCTTGTTTTATACTGTTTTGAGTTCTAAACAGTGTCTTGCAAAAGTAACTCTACAAAAGGCATTGGTACCATAATAATAATAAAATTAGAATATACGGATCTTTTTTTATCCTTACTTTATGATACGGCAGTTTTCATGATGACATACGGCAACCCTTATGACAGAGCTGGATGCGACAAGCCGAAGACAAGGTAAAATGGCACTTACACCACCTGAACCGGAAAGGCTAGAACGAAAGAATATTTAGTTTCAAGTATAAGCCTATACTATACTTGCATCTAGATATTCTAATGGATATTTGTATATATATATATATGTCTGTTTGTCTTGTGTCTGGGTGTAATTATCTATATTTATGTATATATTTACAAAAGAAAAGTATTTTATGTAGATACCAGTTAACTGGTTTCCATAGTACAAGTTCTGCTTAGTTTGGGATCAGATGACCGTGTGTGTTAAAGTCTTACTATATTATTATTATTATTCTTCAGGTCATTACTTATGACTAACTATGTGAAGTCTGAAATTAATTTGCATTATATTTTGATACGATGTTGACGTGCAAAATTTTTGCGAAAATGCTAATAGCTGGTGTTCTGAACTCTCTTTGAACAATAATCTATGTTTAAAAATATTATTTGCTACTAAAATAAAAGCAAGCATGTCCCAGACGTTATTGTAAAGCTGTTAAAGATGATGTGCACTTTGATTGTACCGATATTTCAATTCACTGACCAGAATATGCACCGCAGACATTATTGTCAAGTTTTTTCGACTATACTCAATATGTTTTACTTTATTTTTCATCACCTTTTCATCTAGTACGTAATTATGGTCGTAAAATCTTTTGTAAGATTGCATTCGATCAAAGATTAAATAGTTTTTGTATTCAACAGTTTATTTTCGTTAGCGAGTCAATTGAAAACTGTTCTTAATTTTGATTTTTAGTGATCTAAAAATGATTACTCAGATAATAATTTAGTTTTTGTTGTGAATTGTGTTTAGTTGTGTAGTAAATCTCGTATTTTAATACAATATTTACTTATTTACAATATTTATTTGACGGGACAAAGGCGTGGTCGGTAAGATATGTACTTTTCACGACGCAGGTCGTGGGTTCGATTCCCACATAAGTCAGACATTTGTGTAAAGAACACGTCTGTTTATCTTGAGTCTGGGTGTAATTAATAATTATCTATATTTAAGTATGTATTTATAAAAAAATAAAAGTATTTTAAGTAGTATATTACCAGTTATCTGGTTTCCATAGTACAAGCTCTGCTTAGTTTGGGATCAGATGACTGTGTGTGTTAATACCCCACTATATATTGCACTGGTAAAAATATGAGTTCAAACAAACTGGGGCCTGAAAATTCTGCTGCTGTATTTCTCGGATACTTCAAAATAGGCTGAATTCGTTTTTGCATTGGTGTATATAGATTTTCATTAGAAGTATTATTCTTATTCTGGAAATATTCTGGTTATGGCTAGCCAGGTCTACGCAGGAATTATTGTATCATATTATAATAATAATAATAGAGTGGGACATTAACACACTCGGTCATCTGATCCCAAACTAAACAGAGCTTGTACTATGGAAACCAGATAACTGGTAATATACTACATATAATACTTTTCTTTTGTAAATGCACACTTAATTATAGATAATTACACCCAGACACAAGACATACAGACATGTTCATCACACAAATGTTTGACTTGGGTGGGAATCGAATTCACGACCAGCGGCGTGAAAATCATGCATCTTACCGACCACGCCACCGGCCCGTCAATTATACAGATTGCTAGACTCTTTTGAGTCCGGTGTAACGGATAATAACGTATCTTTAAATTTATTTCTATTTCTTAAACAGCTGCTTGAAGAAAGTACCTATGTTTAGTACTAACATACTCCAATTCTTTCATAGTTAATAGAGTATCTTCATACAACTTTCCAATATCCAAGTTTTATAATACACAGGTAGATAGGCAGGCATTTGCATTGTTTAGTCTAGCATTAGACCCGTCTGTCGTGGTCAGGCGAAAGTTTAGGGTCCATCGTAAAGGGATTAGCAACCGAGCGATGGTGTAAGGATACCCGTCCCTCCTCAATTTGAACTCAGGTAAACTCAATTTTTAATTACCGGTGAGTATAATTAATTTAAACACATAATAGTACGTAACTCTTGAATCAGTGAGTTCTGTTTTTTTTTAAGTTTATTAAGTGTAATTTAGAGCAGCGGTGGCGCAGCGGTACGGGCGTCGCCTTAGATTTATAAGGTCACGGGTTCGATTCCCAGTCGTGCTCACACATCTTTGTGTGAATTTTAACATCGCCGCTGCTCAATATCGGTGAAAGAAACATCGTGAGAAAACCGGCGTGTCTAAAAATTAATCATTCGAGGACATGTGACATCCACCAAACCACGCTTGGCCAGCGTGTGTGGATTAGGACCTAAACTCGCAACTCGTAAGATGGTAGAAAGAAGACCCGTGCCCAGCTGTGGGACACTAAAAAGGGTTGAAGTGAAGTGTAATTTAATTCCATTAAAAATATATGATGTGAAAAACAGGCACCTAATTTGATACGAAAAAATTTCAAGTGGGTAGATTTCACCGATAAAATTTTAGATCTAAATGGGTGTCAAGTTCTGTGGATAATCCAAAATTTAACTTTATTTCTTGGCTGTTTGCCTGTTCATCAAGTAGGTACTTATTGTAACTTTTCTGGTGAGAGAATATGTTATCTGTTTGCGTTAGCTTATGGACGGTTTTGTGATATATTATAAATAAATATTAAATATGGACTAAAACAATCTGCTGTCGTACAGAGCTATAGTTTAATCAATGCCAAAGGTAGGAATAATACAGCTACTTATTATTTTGGTCCCTACATAACTCTAGTAGCGGATCGGAGTTCGCTGATCGTGTGAGTGATCGCATCATCGGGATCAGTGAGTACGCATCGCGGACGTCGCCGTTTCGTGCCTCTGAGGGGATTCTAGTCGCACGGATCATCATCATCATCAGCCTACTTGAGTCCACTGCTGGACATAGGCCTCTCCTAAAGTACGCCACTGAGCACGATCCGCGGTTTTTCCCATCCATTTCTTGCCGGCCGCCCTGCTGAGATCGTCACTCCACCTAGTCTGAGGGCGTCCTACGCTACGTTTTCCAATTCGTGGTCTCCTCTCAAGAACTCGTTTACCCCAGCGGTTATCAGTTCTACGGCAGATATGACCGGCCCACTGCCACTTCAGCTTACTAATCCGGTGAGCTATATCGATTACCTTAGTTCTCTGTCGGATCACTTCATTTCGTATTCGATCCTTCAGAGATACTCCGAGCATAGCCTTTTCCAAAGCTCGCTGAGCGACTTTAAATGCACGCGGATACAACTAACCTATTCGGGTGTTTGACACCGGTGTCGAAAAAACGTTTTGATGCGTTTAAATCGATGTATAGGTTTTCATTGTGTCAGAATTACTTATTAGTTATCACATATCATAATTTTCTCTCATAATAAGAGCGGAAAATACATGTTGTAAATATCGTTCAGTGAGTGACAGAATGATAGCATGACACGGTATTTGCCAGGCTTCTGTTCATCACGCTACGACTTAACCAATCTAAATAGATCATCGCTCACGAATAGGCCCGTGATGTACACGCAAATCCAATACTACAAATACGTACATACATAGGCTGACTGGTAATTAGTGTAATATATATAAAAATAAAAATCGAATAAAGCCGGAGGACGTGGATTCGATTCCCACCCAAGTCAAACATTTGTGTGATGAAAATGTCTGTTTGTCTTGTGTCTTTTTTTTTTACAAAAGAAAAGTATTATTTAATATAGTAGGTATATTACCAGTTATCTGGTTTGCATAATACAAGCTGTGCTTAGTTTGGGATCAGATGACCGTGTGTGTTAATATTATTATTATAACTCTAAAGGCATAACTCTGCTTACGTCTAAAAGAAAATGTTCGTAACCTACTTGTGTTCGGTTCCTATAGTATTAAAACGAGTATTAGGAATAATAATATACCAACATACATTGCTACACCAGTTGTTTAAGAGCAGACTCAATTAAGCTCCTGTTCTTAGGGGCAGGTTGGATGAGACTTTTAGCAAAATACTTAACTCCTCTGTAAGTACACACGTCGCTCAGAGTTCATTGTTAATGCTATGTGACTTAGCTGGTAAGTTCACTAGATGAGGTACAGATCAGAAGAAAAGTTTTATACCTTTTAAATTTATGAACAAAAGTAGTTATAGTTCTACTACATGTGAGATACTATACCTAACAACTTGGAACTGTACGTTGGAACTGTAAATTGAGTATATACGTACTATAGAAACCAGATATCTAATGATAATGACTGACACATTCAGGAACAAAAAAGTCATGTCTGTCCTGAATGGGAATCAAATAGAGTCGTATGAGTATGAGTTTGGGGGCTGAGTCACTTCGTCCGTGGGAGTGCACCCTTAGATCTGGATCCCCACACGTGGTCCCCGGGTGGTGCAAATCCGGTGATAACTAAGTGGTAATTAATAAATTATTAGTTTAATGGTAATTAACTGGTGGTAGGTCTCGGGCGTGGTTACCACCCACCAGACCAAGCCGCACCGATAAGCGACCTTGCCGTGTTCCGGTGCGATGTCTGGTGACACCATTTCAGAGGGTGAGTCGGAATTATTGCTCCTTTATGGTTTCTAACCATAAGGAGCCTTATTCCACTGCCACTTTCTCACCAAAAATCACTCGTAATCACAAATTAATCGTATACCTATTGGGCAGGCGCGTCCACTCGTAGACTACATCATTGCTTAACATAAGGCAAGTTGTAGTCAAGCGCAAGCCTATTTCAGAATAAAAAAATGTATCTATTAATAAAGCCAACTGGCCGCATGAAGTATGTAGTATGTAGTGTTTTGGTGTGTATTTATGAATGCAGAAGACCTTTTCTTCAGACAATCGAGTAGATCATCTTACGCAACTCCTCCTATTATCTTTCTGATTAAATTCACGTGGTATCCAAGACAGAAAGGTTCCCGTGACTTGGCCGGATTTAAGTCTCGAATCTCTTTACGGCGCTGCTGTTGATCATGGCTTACAAGAGTTGCAGTGCCGGGATTGCGCTGGTGGGTTACGTTACAAAGAAGATGCAGAAGTTTTTGCGAATGGCAGGATGGATGGATGAAAGATTCTTAAGGAAAAACAATTCTGCGATTTTAAGACACACATAATTCTATCATCGCCAGTCTCGTTTCCAACAGTGGGACACTAAAGAGTTGTTACTTAATATCTAGAAGATCTGTAAAAGTGTCAGCTTTTACAGATCTTCTAGATATTTTATATCCATGTTTTAACTTGGTAAAGTCGCGGGCGTACTGTAAGCACGGAATTTGATTCCGAACATATTATCGGCTAAGGCCCGACATCCAGTCCAAAGGTGATTAGAACAAAACCTCGCTGACGTGTTTCACAAATAGAATTTTGAGAACTGATTCATATTAGGAAGATCCTTTATTAGTTTTTTATTTTATTATATTAATTTAAGGCTCGCCAACAAAGATACATTATTATTATAGCACATATGAACATAATAAATAACAAAAAAAATACATCTTCAATTATAGGCGACCACAGCTTACATTGTGTAACAAAATATTTTTTATTGTATATGTTATCCGTTAGTCCAAGCTAATCTTCTTTATGAAAGTATGTATTTGCAAGAAAAAGGTACTTAGATATTATTGTTATTAGTCACAGAATAATGTTATAAGGTACGGTTTTTACAGGTTCTGATACGCCTGGAAAGCGTTTCTTTTTTAGGTACGTATTTTACATATTCCAAAGACAACATGATCTACAGATTATAATATGGTTTAACTGTGAAATTGATTTTAAAATGAATACTATGTATTAAAATTTTAATTACAAAAGTTGTTACAAAGTACCTAACTTTTTGCCCGCGGCTCGATATCGCGCTAAATAATCATTAACCCCTTTTGGCGCAGACGCATAAAAAGTATCCTATGTCTTCCCCCGAATCTCAAACTATCTCCTCACCAAATTTAATCCAAATAGTAAGGATAACTAAGCTTCCTATAACTACTTATACCAAAGTAATAATATTCAATGTTACTTGGGTGTATTAGTTAAAGCAGGGGTTTAACTGACCAAAGGACAGCGGCGGCCGCAACTAAACCTCGTGTAATCCAAGCCTTATATTAAGTCAGCTAGGTGCTAACCTCCGGGTGCACGAATTTTTAGGGTTGTCAAAACATAATTGTTAAATTGTCGTACTTACAGCTTAGTTGGGCAGTTTTTATTTTATTTAGAACTAGTGACCCGCCCTAGCTTTGCACGGGTGCAATGTGTTATACTTTTAAACCTTCCTCTGGAATCACTCTATCTATTAAAAAAACCGCATCAAAGTCCGTTGCGTAGTTTGAAAGATCTAAGAATAGGTACATAGGGACAGAAAAAGCGACTTTGTTTTATAGCATGTAGGGAAACTGCTTTTTGTATACCATGGTCATATTTCGTTATCGTGCAATAATCATCTTGATTTTCCTTAGTTAATGTTGTACTTATGTTTTGAATAGTTAATAGGTACTAATGAAACAAATATTACTAGAGAACAATTGTTTAATAGCTGGATAACTGTTATCTTAAAAATAATTTAGACGTTATGACAGATTTCCCGTACATTTGCTGCCAAAACTGTCAAAATATCTGGCTACTAAGTAATCGATCCTTAATAATATAAATACTTACGGTCTTATTAATTAAAATGGAATATGTCTCTTTCTTACTAGTATAAATGTCAAATCGATAGACAAAGACAAACAAATTATAAACCTATTTCAGCTATTATGAGTTTGTATGAAGTTTATGAATATAACTGCATTTGATACTTAGCAATCTAATTAAAAAAAAAGCATAGCCTGTGGTTGTTACTATTTATCTAGATTAAACTTAAACTTATTAAACTAGATAGACAGATTTTCAATTGCATTAAAAAGTCAGTACAACCCTTAGATACCGCATTCACTATAATTTAACACCGAAAACTATTGAAAGTAAATTAAACGATTACTAAAACTAAAACTCCTATTCAAAACTACATAACCCAAAGCGGTGGGCTTAGCACACCTTTACCCTAATATTAAAAGATTACTGCGGGAGGAACATATAAATTCAGTTTCCTATGTTCCTACCGAACAGTAGATATTATGTAAATTCAATAACTGTGCGCACAAAGACGTCTATTGTTTCCAACTGATATTCGTATCAGCTAGTACTTAATGTTACAATATTAACGATACGTTGATTATATTGACTATAAACTATGTATTAAAAATTAGGTATAGCAACTTTGTAGGTACTCCTATAGATTCCGTTAAAACGCCTCTATCAGCTTAACACTACTCATACAAATAAACAAGTTAAAAAAGCTTCAACTCTTGGTAGCCCCGAAGATATGTAACCACGCGATATTGCGTTAATTCTAGTTCAAAATATTGAGTTATCCAGCATTGTTCTAAACCCAGGATCGTCCCCTGGAGCCCTGATGTCAGTAAACAAGTACTTTATCGTTTCGTTCCGTTTTTACCACTTCGCCAAAAAAAATACAGTGACCCAGTAAAAGGCCCTCAGATTCTCCCGAAAATAAATACTAGTAACCTCTAAACACCCGCATTTCAACTAGTCTAAGTATGTGCCACGCACGCTTCATTGGCTGACGCCCGTCTCCACTCAAGAACTCGTTAACAACAGTTGTCGATTTTGTAGAAAATATTTGGAACATTATAAAAAGAAAAACTAAGTTTTTAATAAAACGCTTTTCGCCTTTTGAAAGGGTATAAAACGCACTGCAGTAGAAACTATTTAATATCTCGCTAAAGAAAATGTCTACAAAGAAGAACGCTAAAAGCATCGGTCGTCAAGCGATGGGCGTTGGCTGCAACAAGGATTAATTATTATTTTAACATTTCAGTAGGTTTTTTGCGTCCGCGAGTAAGTCAAAAGCATTGCTTTTTCGCTTGGAAATATGCTAAATAATTAAGATGCCTCTTTAGCGACGTTTCGACGTCGAAGCTACTAAGTAGAAGGTGATTTTGAAAGAAGCTCAGTGTTCTTATTTGTTCCATGGTTACATCGAAGTACATTTTACTTTGCAGCAAATTTACTTCCACATTCGATTTTTAAACCGATTTCAAGATTTGTTTGTCTCCGCCACAAAGTATGAATAATGCATTTTAATTAGTCCGTTAGTGAGATTATAATAAAATTGCTTTATCATTGAAATGCAATAAAATTAGGATATAAGTTATGGAGTGGGAGTGCGCTACGTCATACCTCTGTATAACTGGACGTTTGCACTGCACAACAAAACATGATACAAGCATATTCATATCTCTTTCTACTCATCTCGAAACGATAAAGATAGATAGTACCAGTGGAAAACTTACCTAGGTGTAGGATTTCGCTAGGACGTAGATAGGTATATCGCTGTAATCTTTAGGTCACACAAAAAAAGAAAAATACATGTCCGACATTTTAAATTTATCTGTCTGAAGGATAAAACAAAAATAATGTTGTCATCCCTATTTCGGGCAATCGTAGGTACCTACCTATATTTCATTGTCCACTTGCTAGTCGCTAATTCTACGATAATTTTGGACGGTAATGGAAGATCTATAGAAATTTATAAAAACCACTAACACCAAACATAAAGTATATCCCAGCTGGTACCTAATAATAGGTACCTGCTAAATAAGGATAATCTTGAAGATAATAACTAGGCCTTAGAATCCATTGCTTAATTTATTTTTTTCCTTTGTTGAAGGTAAAACCCTGCCAGTCCACTGTGTAGTTGAGGCAGTCTCTACGTTAGAAGACGGCACATGGAGACGGCGGCCTGTGGTAGAAACTGACAGCTATGTTATTATCCCCGCGGCTACAGCGTTCCATGAGCTGGTTCCTGCTGCCATGATGAGGCTCGGGTATCCACATGAACTAGCTGCTTCAGCTAAAGGTATTTTTTTTAATCTGTACTTTTTTGTTACTTCCATATCGTCGCTTAAGTTCTATCACCGCAGTTGTACGAAAATTGTCATTTTGACTTTTGCATGTCATTCGATAGAGGATCGAAAGAGGCATCTCTAGACCAATCAGAAACAGGGATTTTAACTAATGGAAGCGTTTTATTTTTGCAAGCAAAGCTATTATGGATTTTATTGTAGCTTCTGGGCCTTTAGACAAAGTCACATACCAAAGCGATAACATAAGATGTGAAAGATCAAAATGTATGGGACTGACATAAGAGTGTCACGTGACATTTCGAACATGAATTTCAATACCTAACATTTTTTTCTTATAGTTCTTACTTTATAGCTTTGCTTTGTTATTTGTCTAGATGCTCTGAGGCAACCTAAACCTATATGTCCCGAAAAAAAGTCTGGCAACAAAAAAACGGTTTTTTTATTATTTGTTTATTATTCATAGGTTCAGTGGTCATAAACAATTGGAAGCCACTATCCTTCGAGAGAATCTCAGACGGCCCCCTAGCTACTGTTGGCGAGGTCCTTGGAGAACTGACAACAGTTGCGACTCTCCGGATCCAACTCCTGCGACCGCGGCCGACTCCTCTGCAAGACATTAAAGACAAGTTACTCAGACTACTGCTAGTTCAAAGCAGACCGTTACTGATGTCTTCAGGATGCCCTTTAGATGAGGTAAGGATGATAAAATATTACTTGTAAACAATTACGACTAAGGAGGTGTATTTGTAGTTTTTAAATGCCCAATATTCAAATGGTTATATCACGTTAAGACTCTCAACTTGAAATTAATTAAATTAGGAATATCTTTTGAGTAAATTGTAATTGTCATCCTGGATCGCCTTGATGCAGTCATGTGCAGAGCCTTCTCTTAAACTTGCATACCACTAAGAAAAGGAAAACATTAATTTAAATTCAAATTAATCAATATTACAACAGAAAATATAGGTAACATTCGAATTGTGAACCTATTCTTAAAGTCTGTTAAAAATAAAATGGACATAACTCGATTATTTATGTGTGCATCAAATTTGAACATTACATAGACCTAGTACATAAAATAGTGGTGTTAACGATGAGTGTGGAAGTTTTTTATTATAAATATTGTAGCTATATAACTAGGTTCATACTGACATTTATCTGTAAGCTTGCTTAATCCAAATAAATTCTAGTAAATAAATATCTTCTAAAGAAGAAATTAACTGACATATCAACGCGAAGCCGCTGGATCTAGAGACTCCAAATTTGGCACATACTTTCCGTAATAGGTATAGGACTGCATTAAGAAAGGATTTCTCAAAATTCATCTCTTAAGAGAAAAAATATTCTCAATATTAATTAAAATTAAAATCTAACTCACTGCATATCCTAAACTAACGTGTCGAAAAATTCTTTACAAGACTGGGAACTTTAAAGACAACGTTATTATAGAATTATTGCAATTAAATACATCCTAAATTATAAAAAACACACAAACGTATAATCTTCGTAATCTTCACCAAAACATCTGCCAACTCAATCACATAAACCATCAACGGTAGGGTGTTAAAATAATTCAGATACCGTGACAATAACCACACGGTAGAATGCGCTAAACCAACATTCACAATTACTACAATGTTGCTCCCGACCTGTCTAAATACCTCCAATGCCCTTTACGAACCCCCTTGTTAACGTGGAAACTCATTGTTTTCCATATTTTAAGCCCGCTTTGTAAGATACGGTATGAATCAAAATCATTTATCCTACTATCTGTATTGTTTTAAAATTAATTAAATGTTGTTCGTTATCGATGGATTTATAGATCTCGGCACCGACTCTCGTGCTTTAGACATTTATCTCGAACGTGACGTATGTCAAAAAAATTGATGAAGTTCGATTGAAAACTAATGAAATTGACATAATATGATGTCGAGTGATGTAGACTATTCATTGAATGTTGTGCGTTTAGTGGCAGAGTTATTTCTAGTGTGACATTCAATACGAAAATTAGTTTTCAGTCGGCAGTCGCCATTATTTTCGACGTATGTCGCGTTCGAGATAAATGTCTAAAGTTCAGGGTCCGGAGCCCACAAATTACATAGAAAAGCGATAACGAAATATCGAAATGAGTATAAGAATGACATTCACCTTCGAAAAATCACGTGACAATCACAAACAATTCGTTCTTTTCTATATTTTGTTAACGCTTAGGTATATTTGTTTAGAGGTCCTGTTTAGTTTGTTAGATGTTGTATTTGTGCAATGTAGAAGTTATAAATAATTAGAAAGTCGTAAAATTCGTTATCTTCTTAAATTAGCGCAGAAAGTAAACGTTTCATCTCTAACTAGCAAAAGTCAATGGCGCAGTCAAAGCTCGCGTGATTTTTATAACAAAAATATACCTCACTTAACCCACCACCGCTATCTCGCCACTGCATACCAAACCAGTATCAACAAAAGCGCCGTGAGGAGACTCGGGATTTGAACCCGTCCAAGTCTGTCCAAGTCACCTGAACTGTCTTGGACCCGCACGAATTTAATCAGACAGATAATAAGAGATATTGGAAAGTTAGATAGACCACTTCCTTCCAAGCAAACCGGGAGAAAATATGGAGAATAAAACAGAAAATCAAGGATTATTGCAAGATGAAGATTGTATCTACAATTCTACTTGGCCGGATTTTTTAAAACTTTCGAATTGCTGTCAGATTGATATCAAAACACGAATAATAATGATAGCTGTTTAAAAAAATACGAACTGTCTACAATGTTTTATCAATAATTCATAACCCGCATAAATTAATGCCATCTGGACAGTTTACCCTTTGAAACCGAAAAGAATTTTTAAATCGTTCTATAATTGACGGAATTTATTGCGTATTAAACATACAAAAAAAGAAAAATATATAGTCGTATCGAGAACCTCCTGTTTTTAAAGTCGGTTGAAAACATAAAACAGGTCCTTATTTATTGGTTAAGTAAAAATTTATTTAAATATTTTCTTAATTTTATGCGAACGTCACACGTTGAAATAAGGTTAGTTTAAGATTTTTTTATTTTTTTAACACGTGTCCGTTTTAGTCTGAAAAGACTTTGTTTATACAGTTATTTTATTAAAGATCTAAATCTTTACAGCCTTTAATACAAAACACAGATTATTTATATGCAAATATTGAAGTTAAAAATGTTCCTTACTTAACTAAATCACTGTTTTCGGTTTGCTAAAACGACTTAAGATTTTTAACTCATTCCCCTGTGTACGTTTCACAATTTGGTCCTTATAATTACGAGGTTACAGTTAAGTCCCTGCTAATAGGGATCATCGCTGGAGGGTAGAATTAAGAAAGCATTTGTTTTCATGTTCGCGGCTTTCGTCTTAACAATGAAACTTGGTTGATAGAAATTTTGATGTTCATATTATCGTGCTTAGCGGGCATAATGAAATGTTATTTTATAGTTGTCTACGGGGCTTTGTTGTTAAATGCCTTCTTCTTAGTAAAAACCTGAGTATATTTTAAGATAATATATACATATACACTGCAGTTATTGTAGAGTAAATTTTTTTAAGACGTGACTTTACGTATAATATTCTTACTTCTTTTCCCACCGTTCAACTATTACCTATTGACGTTTCAGCCATTTACTATGTAATAATCAAAGTATCGAAATAAATAACAAACAAAAATTAGATTCTCGAAATTCTTTATTTTCTAATATCTAAACAAATAATGATAATCTTATAAGACCCTTTGAATATGATAATTCATAAGAGTTGAAGATAGAGAGATTTTAACCTTCAAAATGGTATAAACTTCCCGTGAAGCTATAGAACAATTTGTCGACGTGATGAGCACCTGTCTCACATACGAGATCTCCATACATAATAAATTTAATTGAATCTTAGTCTCATCCGAGTCTCAGAGCGTCTTATTATATTTTCTAAATATCCGCCTTGTTGCGAACGGGTTAGGGATGGGGGCCCCTCGTCTTGCTAACTTGAGCCGCACCAAAAGAGGGTTAAAAGGAGTTTTAGATGTACGAACGCTTTTGATCTCATTAATACCATAAAATAATGCTTTATAATCTTATTAAACGCGAGGTTAGCGCTCCACGCGCGCCCTCTTGAGGCAAAACCGGCACCATCTACGGATATATTTCAATTTAACCTTCGTGTGACATGCTATAACAGACTATTTAGATATTAAATAAGATCACATGCTAACAACATTTTCTCAAATGGAAAGTCACTTACAGTCTCACAGATAGATAGATACAAATTGATGTAATAAATTCAAGTCAAAATTGGTAGCAAATGAACCAAAGGAACGTCTACCGGCCAAGATAATCAAACACTTCAAACATTAAAGTACTTAGCTAAATGCCAGATGAACTCAGCTCTATGAAATATGGTAATTTATCTCACGCCAATTTGCGCCACTTCGATTTTAACTCCCGCAACAAACTTTAGACGTTCAGCGAATATTTTATCGAAGGGGTTTTTCGAGTAGGATAAATTTAAACCATAAATCTTCTTTGAGACTTTCTTACTTAAATTCGGAATATCTTTGCAATTTCAAGGTTCCTTCTAATGGGTTACGATCTAATCACTCCGTCAAGCACATGAGTAGCATGTGTACACATAACGAAATAATACAGTTAAGATAAGACTAAGCCTATTGTGTTCAAAGTTGTCCTTTTAACTATACGAGTATATCAAGAAATGTTCGCAATCTCACACCGAATTACGTACTTAGTCGGATTACACGTGACGCGAGATATCACGCGCAGGCGCCAGCTCTCGTAAATCTTCCACAAACCTGAAACAGACAATATCTGAAAGCAAATATGGCCTCACTATTTAAAAATATAAAAACAAAGAAGTGGATTAACGTATCACTCTAGAGCTAATGCCTCTGACATGATTTATAGACACAATCTCTATGTGTAATACTTCAAGTTAATTGAACGACTGATTTAGCAACACCAACGAGCAAACGGCCTGCCTGACAACTCGGGTGACGACGTAATCGCTGGCATTGTTCTATGTAATCTGGCGATACGAGCAGATCTCACTTGCATAACTGTCAACCTGGGTAAACTCAGCAGCGGGGCTGTAATCTGACAAGTTCTATATGATGGACTACGTACCTACTTTAAGATTAATACCTCTAAAAATAAGAGTCTTCTGATATGGTAGAACAAATCTAGGTGAAATATAAATATCATTTTGGAATCATTTCAAGGTACACGTTTATTTGATAGTTAAACAGCGGCGTAGAATGTATTGAAAACGTTTAGACCGCTTTGTTTAATCGGAACGGTGCGGTAACGTTCTTGGGTGAGCACTTAGTTCGCGGTGGTGCCGGCGCCTAGTTAAGGGCGCGGTGGGTGGATGCTAATTGTTGAGACGCCCTTCCCGCTCATTGTTTTAGAGCAAACCATGATTGTAGTTTCGTCGGTGCACGAGACTGATGCACACTAACCACACTGTAAACACCTCGTCTCAGAACTGAGCCGACCGCTTGCGCATGACACATGCATTAACAACCGACCTAATATTTTCATAATCTAATGGCGATGTTCTGTGAAACAATGCTCAGAGTTTATTTAAGCAATTATCTCTGTATCTATAGATGGTTAGACTGACCTCTTTAAAGTTGTCTAAAATTGTTTGCGGTATCTTTTGTATTGTTTACTTATAGAGTTACTACTAGCGACTCTAAATTAAACTCTTTGTTACAGGTAACGTTAGCTCAGATTTGCCGAGGACATGATCGTACACCGGGACCGCATAATTTCCACGAGCCTTCAGAGGATATGCGCCGCAAATTTGAATCTTGGTGGAGCGCTCAAGTCTCTCCAAGACCTCCTCCATTCAGTCCGCGTCGATATCCATCGCCAGGGCCTAAAAACCGTTCACCTACTCTCAACGTGATGCCGGATCACTTACACCCAGCTCTACAAACGGTTCAAAATCAATACCCAACTCAGAAAACTCGAATGCGGACTAGTTTCGATCCTGAATTAGAGTTGCCAAAATTACAACGCTGGTTTTCCGAAAACCAGCATCCGAGCAGGCAGCAGATACAACAGTACGTTCGCGAGCTAAACAATTTGGAATCAAGGCGTGGACGCAAGCCTCTTGATGTCAATAATGTCGTTTATTGGTTCAAAAATGCTCGTGCTGCTCAGAAACGTGCAGAGCTTCGCAACATAGGTGGCTTAGGCTGCCACCTTGGTGTAAACGGTTTCAACAGTAGAAGTCACAGCCCTAGCAATGGATTATTGACTGGCAGTGATACATATGGCTCTCAAGATCATAGCATGAAAAGCCCCATGCAATTATCAGGAAGTCCTGGTCGATACCCCATGTCGGTAATGTCCGAAGATAATCTTTCTAATGGAGGTTCTGATTTAGAAGACGAAGGGGGTGATTTAAACCCTGACGATAGACCAGAAAGTCCTGATGCACCTCTATCTTTAATAACAACAAAGAAAAATAATGATAATGAACATGATGACCGGCATCAAGAATCACCAAAACCACCTGACATAATAAAAGTAAGTTCTTAATCTACTTCGAAAATTGTAATGAAAATCGATGGAAACCAAATTGGCCGATTTCACAGACGTTGTAGACCTCTTTTTCTTGATTTGCTAGCGTAAAGTCAAACCTTGAAAATGGTTTTATTTATTGAACTTCTTTTGTCACAGGTACACGACATTAAACAAGAGCCAAGGGATTTGAGCAAGCCCGACAATGGGAACTCACCGCAACGATCTCCAGCCAAAAACAGCGACAGTTCACACAACAACAATAGCAATAACAATAATAACGAAGACGAAAATGGTATAGGAGAAGACCATGATGCATCTGATGAAGATGTAATTCAAGAGCGACATTACAGACCGTCGTCCCCACATCTAGATCGTCTCCCATTTCCTATGGTTCCCAACCACCCAATGTTTGGCCATGGCATTATGTATATGAGTCAATACATGAGTGGATTCCCTGGTGTTGGAGCCGTACCTGGAGAAGGAGCTAGCGGCCTTAATCTGGCCCTAGCAGGTGCTTCAGATGAACGTCGCAAACGTAACCGAACGTTTATTGATCCAGTTTCCGAAGTTCCTGTTTTGGAACAATGGTTTTCCATGAACACACATCCTTCACACAACTTGATTCTGAAGTACACTGAAGAGTTAAACCGAATGCCTTACAGGCAGAAGTTTCCGCGGCTCGAGTCAAAAAACGTGCAATTTTGGTTCAAGAACCGTCGAGCAAAGTGTAAGCGATTGAAGATGTCATTGTATGAGCCGTCTTCACCGAGTCACTACTCTCATCCAGGACACCCGCACGCTATTGCAGAGAGAAAGCTAGTTTGAGAGTACAGCCACTGGTATTCAGGATTTTAAGTGTCATATGGCATAATCACGAAAGACTGATAACGAATCGTTAAATGGTCTGTGCCATGTTAGTATTAATTGACGAGTGTCAACATCAAACAGTTCGTATTTTTCAGACTTGAATAACTGTTTAGATTTTAATGATTGTATTCGCTTAAAGTAGAATTTCAACGCGATAATTTAAGTCAAAGTTATGTAGTTAAACAGCAATGATAATGGTAATTTGTAAATAAATACTTAGCGGTACATAGTTTGAAAGGGCTTAAATTTAAAGGAATCTCAATATCCTAGTAGATTACGAGGAACTCAAAAACTCTGTTTTATTTATTAAATTAAATAGTAGCTGTGTAAATAAGTTGTTAGACTATAAATTAATGGATAGCTATTAGGTTCTCTGTTTTAAAGTTCCATTTAATAAGGTGATTAACGAGGTCGACGTTTAGATGGTATTCAATGTTTATTCCACATAATTATGTATAGTTAATGTGTAATTAAAAAGTCATAGAAGTAAGAATATTACTTTGCACATACTGGATATATTTAATGATATTATTATAATATCGTTACGCACATTCCGTACTAATTAATATTAATTTTGTTACAACCGTTATTGCTTCCTGAATCCAAAGATCAGTTGACATCGTATCGATAGATATCAACATTAATTTAGGCTCTGGTAATTTTAGCAGTCAACTAAAATGTAGCTAGTACATAAATGCCTATTATTAGAAAGCTATCTGTCTGTCGTTTATACTCATTATTCATAGAAATATTCTAAAATTTCGGACATTCCACTCATTACTCTTAAGCCATTTATCATATTTATGGGTTTCTACTTAAATAAGTTCATAAAGCGGTCATATAGGATGTTATAGTCTGAGACATGTCGTTAGTCGCTTCATGTAAGTAGAGATATGAGATATGAGTTGTAGCAGCCTGGGTCTCTAGGAAAATTGCATAGCGAAGCGATATCTAAAGATCGAAAAGAACAAAATTTATGGGATTGACATTCACCTTCGAAATGTCACGTGAAAATCTTATGTCAATCGCATACATTTTGCACTTTTCGGTCTTTCGTTATCACTTTTCCATATAATTTGTCTAGAGTCCCTGAGCTTGAAACACCTTATTTGCTACTTGTTAATCAAACCATTTCCATGAAGTGAGACGCTATTGCAAACGGGATACCCACTACTGCTACTCCTGTAAGCCAGGATCAAAAGTGGTGCCGTGATAAGACTCGGCCCGATTAAATCTAGGGACACCTATACTCGGATCCCAAACGAATTCAATCAGAAAGATAATATGAGTTGAAAAGGTGCGCACAGGTAGACAATAACACCTGGTGACCAGAACGTCTAAACACTATGACATAAAAATCTATGCTAAAGAATAATTGATTTTATCGGGAAGAAAAACTTCATTCATAGATAGTTCATAGGCTTAGTTGTATTAAAACAAATTGCTAAGGTCATAATCATAGCTAAGTTTCTATGACCAATCAAAAAGGATAGGCAGATAGACTTACTAACGTATGGCAATTTAGATCAATTCTGATCATTATACACAATCAATGTTAGCATAGATCTTAATCATTCCATTACACGATTCTTATGTAACAAATAAATAAATCTGTTTATTTCCTGGAGCAGATGCCGTATTTTAAGTGTTTAAAACAATGATTCCGTTGACAGAAAGGGGATGCGGATATACGCATTGTATAACCGCATCCCTTTCTTTCAATGGAATCTATGACAATACTATCAATATTACAATTACTTATGACAAAAATGTTGTTAACTAAAACATATTTTCATTACGATAAAATATGTCATATTCAAGAAAAAATAGCAGATACAGTGTTTAAAACATTTACATCTTCATTAAGAGTATTTATGCTCTGTAGATCAGATAGTAAGGAATTGGTGATAGTGAGGGAAAGGAGGTTTATTATAACTATTGTTGACTTGAAAATTATGTTGCAGTATTTACGCATTTACTCATTGAGGCTTGTCCCAATTCTGTTTTATAGTTTTAGATATGTACAATCATAATAGTTATTAAAGCTTTTACAGACTAGCGTTTCAAAGAACGTATAAATGAGCTTGTTGACGCGTTTGTAATGCTGCATTTGCACGCTTGCGTTGCGTTGCACTCTCGACATTCAATAGACACGAGCAGCGCAAGCGTGCAAACGCGTCGGCTTATTCAATCGCTAGTCTGTATACGCTTTAGATATTTCAACCATTTGTTTTGTTATTCGAATGTTATGCTTGTTTTCGTGAAGCTGTGATGATATTTCCAAATATTGTAAATATTTTATTAATGTTAAATAAGTTTTATTACGTCACTAGGCTCACACGAACAATTAAAGCATTTACAGCTTAGGTAACGAAATATTGGCTAAATGTTTATTCGATTCAATATAAACGGAAATTTAATTGAATATATTATGAAAGGAAGTTGTTGTTTTATTATCCCACTAATGGAGTACCCGTTTCTGTGGTTTTTGTTAGAAATTTTAGAATTTAAAAAAATTGAACATAACTGCCTTATTCAAAAGCGTAGATTTTTTAGTTCTGTCATGTTCCGTAAAAAAAAAAGAATTAACCTAGCATTTACATTAAATTTTAAACCAACCCCAACTTCTAACGAGTCGGTGTTCATCAAGGCCTAAACATTTTTCACTTTTAAGATCATTGAAGGCAGCGGGCGGATGCTAGTAGACAATGTTTGAAATTCTATATTTATAGTACCAACTTACTTATAGGAATAAGGTAAGTAGCCTGATAAGAATGAAAACTTAACAGTGTTAGTTCGAAAACTTGTCTAGATTTTGTTGAAATTTTGGATAGCTACTATTGTTTAAGATCCCGAAACCGTGAGCCATCTTCACTTCAACTGGGCACTGGTCTTACTCATAAGATAGTTGAGAGAGTTTAGGCCATAATCCACACACGCTGGCCAAGTGTGGGTTGGTGGATAGTCTGGGTTGGTGGATGAGTCATCTACTAGGTATAAAACAAAAGCTGAGAAACGCTTTCTTAAACCGATGACGTTAATGTTTAAATTGCTATGGCAATTCAATGCATGTCAGTGCGTTGAGATCGTGTGATCTATTTATTAAAAATTAATCACTAAATGTATTGCCAAGCGATAACTCAAAAACGGCTGAACCGATTTCGCTAATTCTTTTTTTAGAATATTCCTTGAAGTACGAGGATTATGAAGTATGAGTATTCTTAAGCAGAGAAAATTTTGAAAAATTGCCTGAAAATGTCTATAAACAATTTTTTCTATGCTCCCATACAAACGGTTCGTAATAATAGGTACTTCGGCGGTATGAAGTTCGCCAAGGCCAGCTAGTTTCATATAAAAATTGAAGTATGGGCAACCGCATTACGGTCAACCGCTAGCGTTCTAGCTTTTTTAACATGCAGTAGTGTGCCTTAAATTTTCATTGGATATGAGTTATTTTGGCTGATCGCAGACGGATCTAGAATTTTTGATATTTATATAAAACTTACAAGTCACCGATAAGTTAATTATTTTAAGAGGACAACAAAACAACGGACTATATTGCAAGTTAGACTTAAACCAAAGGTACCTAAAGTATAGGTAGATATTTCATTATTTATCTCTTGAAATGACTCTAACTTCGAGTGAATCTTTGATGTGAAGTATCAGAGTAGGTCTCCAATCATTCACTAAAGATCGAAGTCTGGACAAAGACGTCTGCTGATGGTACCGATTACACGAAGACTTGGAGTTTGGCAGATGATTTGGGTCCCGCCGTCCGCTTCCGCCGGGGTGTTCTGTAGATAACTATTGACGCATGTAGTTCTACAGTCTACTAACAGATTGATATAATATTAATAATGTCGAGACACACTGCTATCTGATCCCAAACTCAGCAATGATAAATGTAAGTAAAATAAAACTCCTACGGAAATTAAATAGCAATCCTTGAAGAAAAACACAATGCAATGTACGCGTAGGTTTATTGCTATTGCATTTTTATCAGGCGTCTTCAGAAGTGTACTTAACGTGCTTCAGTAATAGTACAAATAGCTTAAAATAATGCAATACAATGAACATAAAAGGTTCATTAAAATAAAGATGCTAGCTTTAAGTACCTATGCTTCTTGTATGAACGTCTTGAGTGCAAGTGGCCTAGAAACGTTCGACGTGAAACGGATTATACCAATTAGAGAGATTTGAAGTTCACGGAATCATTCTTTGATCGCACACACTCGTCCGACATACTTATCCATTCTTTAGCGTCTTTGAGTGTCTTAATTATTAGAATTCATTAAGAATTCTCAAGTATTTACTTAAAATATTCCGTTAATGATCAGTAGGTATTTAGCTGAAATGTTTATTTGATGTTCTTTTATTTATTATGAAGTTCTGATAAATACTCTGAATGATAATGTTTCGCTTTTCAAAAGTTTGCTAACAAATTTGTTGTAGGCGCTAGTGACAGTATATTTTTAACCACTGGAATAAAAAAGAGGTGTCATTGATTGACGTGTGTACATGACAATGTGTCTGATAAAAAGATTGATTCGATGCGGATACCACCTCCTCAAATTAACATCAGGCAAGTTGTAATCAAGCGCCAGCCTATCGAAGAATAAAAAAATAAAAAGAATTGGTTGCCTGTAAAGTCGGTATACGGGCGAAAATTTTACGTGACAACGACTTTGAGTGGTAAAATAATTTTAATGTGAATATTCATTCGTATAGTAGGAAGAAGGATGAAATAATAGTGACAATTTAAAACATTTATTTATACAAAGAATTATATTTAAAACATTAATTTATACAAAGAATCTCGCTCTTAGGCGGGCTAACTGTGCTCGAGTGGAAGGGACGCGTGCCTTTCACTTTTTATGTCTGTCTCTCTCGCTCTTAGGTGGGCTAACCATGCCCGAGTGGAAGGGACGCGTGCCTCTCACTCGCTCTCATTGTGAGCGCATAACGTGAGCGGAGCGTAACGCAGTTTCTTGAAGTGTCAACCGGCAAACCAATTTATAAGACGTTGTCACGTCAAAAAAAAATATTTCTTATTAAATTTATGCGGGATAAAAGATAAATCTCAGCGCCGCTGTTGAACCTGGCTTGCAGGAGTAACAGTGGCGAATTTGCGGTGCAAAGGCCTATGAAAATATCTTAGTTACCTACATTGGTTTCTAAAAAAATTTGTAGTTCATGAAGAGATTTTAAAACAAATGTCACAAAACTGTTTGTTTAAGAATGGAATTTCATTAGTGAAACTCAATTGAATTTTGTACTCGTGTTTAATTATTGATTTAGACTTTTTGTTACAATTTTGACTAGACAAAAATATTAGAAGCTACCAATTTTGAATGTCATTGAATGTCCGACATAAGTATTGATAATTAGAGTGAAATAAATATTACTTTTGTTGTAATAAACACATAAATACAGTTTGCTTTATAGTTTTCTCAGGCGCTGTTGAACGCTAACACTGTTAAATCCTACTCTCTATCTAAGTAATACCTACCTTTTTCTTGTTAGAGGTTTTTAACCTTTTAACCATCGCTGTCGCATGTCGTCCTATTAAAAATCAATTGCGTTGCCTTTGGCGTTTGACCACAAGATTTTACGAATCTATACCATGTAGGTATAAGCATTTTGTCGCATAAAAACGACAAACTGGGGGAGCAAACACATTTGTTGCATAATAATCGCTCGTGCCCATGTCGTATAATTAGCGACACGGACGATTACGCGGCAAATAACTGGATGAAATATATTTTTTTAGTTTATATGAAACTAGCTTTCCGACAGCGGCTCCGCCCGAGTGTAAGTCGGTTATCGCACCAAAACATTACCTTCTTTTTGCGCAGTCGGATAAAAACTATCCTATGTCCTTTCTCGGGTCTCAAATTACCTCCATACCCAATTTCATCCAAATCAGTTTAGTAGTTTAAGCGGGAAAGCGTAACAGACAGACAGACAGAGTTACTTTCGCATTTTTAATATTAGTAGGGATTCTACTCAATTTGTGTCAAATTTGATTTTGATTCAATGTCATGCAACTCCATTTTTTTGGTATTTAATTGCTACTTTTTAATATCTAGCTGTAAACATAAAAAATACGGTTGTCATGTTAATATCTAGGAGCATTGTTTTAATCTAAACAAACGACCGCTACTGGGGCTGGCATTTATGTTAGTTAGCCATGGATTACATCGTTCACTAATAACGCTATTTATTATGTTGCAAGCTTGTCTACGAATAGAGTCAGACAGTTTGTATTGAAATGGAGATTTTAGGTTTAAAGAAACTTTATTCTCAATAAAAACATAATGTCACTCTACATAAGAACAAAAAATAATAGTAAAGTTACAACGTTCAACTTCACTTCATGTAGATACTTAAAACTACATATTTAACAAATTAACTCACTCAAATCATTCATTATAACATAGTTTTTGGGTATTCAATAACCACGAAATCATCAAAATCGATTTTTTTAATAGATGTATACTCTTCTATAACAACACTTTTGTAGCAATGATTTGCCCATAGCAAGAATTTGTGCTCGTGACTATACTATGGCAGAGTTCGTGGGTTCAATTCCCACCCAGGACAAATCTTTGTGCGATGTTCTGTTTAGGTGTAATTAATCCATAAAATGTATCTATAATATCGGTGATGGAAAACATCGTAAGGACACTGGCAGCTTAGATGACATGTGACATCCACCAACCCTCACTAGGCCAGCATGTGAGTATTAAGGCCTAAACTCTCTCAACTGACAGCAGTGAGATACCAAAAAAGTTTCAAGTAAACAGGTAAGTAGGTACATTATAATTGTTTTCTCCCTCTTTATTCCCTTATCTAGTTATCCGAGCAAAAAATGTCATATCAATTAATAAAATCCATTGTAAGCTTAGCTTAGGCGGCTTCCTTGTTAAATCATAACTAAGCCCGATGTACGAGTCTCCTACATAAAAACCGCCCTACATTGTTTACTTTACGTTGTCCAATACTATACTTTTTAACCTCCGATAAAAAAGTGGGGCGTTATAAAATTGACGCGTGTCTCAAGGTGGACTGATGACATTGTTAAAATTGCGGGAAGCCGATGGCTGCTAACGGCCAGCATCCGATCGCTATAGGCCGACAGTTTAACTCGCGTATCGCCTATCGCCAAGATTCTGACTCCTCAAGCTGCACAGACAGTGATGATGATTCAAGCGATATTGATATTAGTGACGAATAGTCTTACATTACTTTTATCTGTGGTTAAATAGTTCTTTAAGAGATTTAATTAATGTTTTATGACTTTGTACCTCAGATGGCGATACGCGAGTTAAACGGTCGGCCTATAATTTATCCATTTGAAAAAAATAGTACATTTAGAATTACCGTAGCTATTTCTTATTTTATTAATCGTCAAAAAATCTTAGCAAGAGTACTTTCTTTAATAACTACCCCTGTGGAGACCCCATAACTTACGGTTGATCCTCACATCGAGATGAGTCTCCCTCGGATATGTTACGCTCATTTACGCTTCTTAATAACTGTGCGTTTACGCTTGGTATGTTACAATAACAATCTGTAGAACATAATAATTTTTAACCTAAAGAAATTATGGAACTACTAATGAATATCCCAATGCAGGGCCAGGTTAGATCCGTGGGACGTTTCGGGTTATATAAATTTAACCTTATTATATTTAGCATGTAGGTAAAAACTAATTTTATTATTTAAAAAAAATCACTAAAATTAATTTAATAAGAAAAATCAGACACTAATTATTATTGACTAAGTAGGCATCCAAGTACGAATAATTTTCGTTGAGAAGGTGGCAGTGGAATGAGCGTCCATATGGTTAGAAACTTTATAGGAGCAATAATTCCGACCCACCCTCTCTGCATGGTGTCACCAGGCATCGCACCGGAACACGGCAAGGCCGCTTGGCGGTGCGGCTTTCTATGGTGGGTAGTCACTGACCACGGCTGAAGCCTACCACCAGTTTTTGTTACCTGATTTGCACCACCCGGGGACCACGTGTGAGGATTCAATTAAAGTTGTACACCCATGGACGAAAGTGACTCAGCCCCCAATCAAATCATTTATTCTTAAAATTTGGGTAAGTACTTAATACAAATGATCTTAGGTCAAGAAATAGCATCACCAAAATCTGTCTAAAGAGGCGTATGAAAATAACATTAAAAAATCTCTACCTAATAATTTATTATTATTAACTATAATTAATTATGAAATGTCGATATTATAAAATGTCAGTAATGCAAATAATTAAACAATAAATATCAACAAGCCACAAGAGAACTTCAAAAACGTTCAATGTGTGTACACTGAGTATTTTTCCGTCGCTCGACCGCGGTCGGTGTAATCTCAAATCTCCCACCGCCAATTTATTTTCATTAGCGATCATCCTCGGTTAATTTTATTCCCTACTTACTCCGCCAAGGATCGGAGAAAAACGTTCCAAAGTATGGACACGGATTATTATTTTTACAAGCGCGCTAAATTGCAATCTGTGTCATTCAGACGTTTTAGTTAAGTATATAAAAAAAAATACAGAAGGATAATAGGATTATATCGGGGAGTCGCATTTTTTTGTTTTTTTTTTTACTACAAATCTTTTAAAACCTTCTATACTTATATATTTAAACTTGACATTGGCAACATTGCGGAATAATTTCTGCAGATGCCATAATTAAAAGAAGAAGAAGGATTATATCAGTCTGTCACTTCGTATTTAATAGTTATTATTATTTATGTTATATACACTTAATACAATAATAATTTATGTTTCTAAAAAATTGCATATTCAGTTTAATAAAGAACCTAACCATCTCTATCGGGAACCTCTAGGAGGAAAAAATATAATTAAATAATTTATTTATTCATTCAGCAGCTCTATGTATGCTAAATGTCCCTTTCGTTAAGATGTTGATCATGAATCAACTATATTTTTTATTGTTTTCTTGATATTTTTTTTACTCCGAAATAGATGCTGCCTCCTTTTCCATACTTATCTACTATCCGATTCAGTACGTATCCAGCCGCAGTATCGGTGAGTTGCTTAATTCATTTCTACAGGATAATATTATTTTTTTACTCCCTCTTTTTTGTGATGAGCCGTAGCTTATTTTTTATTCACTGGGGTGGATATTCATCTCAATTCATTCGCTGTTGAGTTAGATTGAGGTAATCAGGTTGACAGTCGCTTTGTATAAAATTTAGAAATGATATTGAATAAAAACATGATTGTTTGCAAGTGTTTGTGTTGAAGAAATTTTTATCTGCTATACGCGATTATTATTTTGAAAAAATAAGGAAAAATTAGGAAGAAAACACCGGAACGAATAACCGGTAAAATAATATTCTGGAATATTTTCTATTTATATTCTGGAATTACTCAATTAGACTATTCTTTGTGTCAGTGTAAGTCAGGCAAAAAAATAATAAATGTACCTACAAGCTAATCTGTAATAAGCTAATTAAATCTAATTTCATTCCAGTTCTCGCCAAAATTCAAATATTCATAATTTCTAAATTTGAACTATTAAAAATGTTTATTTATTTTTTTAATTATTTTTTGTATTACAAGTATCCTATGCTACGGTACGGTCTGCTACGAACTGCTACGAGAATACGACGTAGAAGCTACGGACTCGTAACCAGTACTGCTAGTACGAGTTTATCAATACGAAAATAGTTTCGAAAATACTATCTTGAACTTGTCAAAATGAATTTTCAATTGTTTTTCATTCAAAATGAAAAAAAATAAAATGAGATAAATTGCTAGAAATATAATAAAATGAGCTAGACATGAATAGGTAAAGAAATTTCTAGATTTTCGTCTCATCTTAACTTATTATATTGACACATTCATTTGAAAATTTATTCCAATTGACAACTCGCAGTAAAGGTACTGTCATTAATTTTATTACCCATTAATCGCTAATCAACAGTACTATAAGTTTCAGATAAGAATAGGATTGGAAATCCGCCATCTTTGACTGGAATGCGGAACAACTTTACTTTTTAGTACAGTGAGTAAAAATGTTTGTTTATTTTAAAACTATCACAGCTAGATGAAAAGAAAAAAAAAGCGTAACTTATATCCGATTGTCTTTCGAATAAGATTGGACACCTGTAGTCGAATATATAAGTACGAATATATTTTATTAACTTCCGACGACATAAAGCGGTGTTTTATGTTAAAACGTGTGTTTTTATCCGTGGATAAGAATTTGTGTACAAGTTTTTGATACCCTAGTCCGTAAATTTAAAATTAGCTGCATTGTAACTACATACTTAAGTCAAGTTTTTACATAAATCACTTTTTCATACTTTTCAAAATAATGTTACTGTCTGTGGTTTGATATTCTGTGTTGACGGTACTTTTGCTTGGTTTTTGGTATGAAGTTAGCCGCGAGCGAGAGGTTATTCTTATTTGAAACGCATAATAAAGCGGCCTTGAAGCTACTATCCTACTATTATTTTAAGTGCGAAAATTTGCATTGAAGTGTGTAAGATGCGTGAAGTTTGGTGATAAAAACAATTACTTTGTAGCACAATCAATCACTTTATTTAATATTTTATAGTGCTAAACATGAAAAGTAGTGTGTCTCGGATGGCTGTTCGTTGGCGAGAAAGCGTTGATGTTGCCAACACAAGAAAAATATAACTAAACATAAATTAATGGCAGTGTTGCCAACAAAGTGTACACTTCAATGCAAATTTTGTGTGGATGTATATTTGACTATAAGCAGTAGTAATAATATTAGACAGATTTGAATGAAATTTGGAATAGAGATAAGTAGATTTTAGTATGGAACAGGCTACTTTTAATCCAAATAGTGTTTTATTCTAATGGGGCGCCATGCGGCATCAAGTCTGTTATAATAAATCGCCGGCTAATACTGTCGCACACAGACTTTTATTAATCTTTTTCTGTTGCAGACTTAGTTCATACAAATACATTATAGATACACACATAACAGGTAAACATATATGATTTTAATATCACACAAAACAGTCTAAACAAATCTGTCTCGAATTAATTTGTCGCAAAATTAACGCATGAGTAACAACGCCCGCTGACATCTAGCTAAATCGCACTTATGCACCGCCACTGAGATACTACAAGAGCTAATAATACACCTTTTTAACCAGCATTTAAAGAGGAGGAAGACACATCATATTTTTTTCATGATATACCATCTACAAAACGAATTTGATTTGCCGCCAATATTAATGAAAAGAAGTATATGCAAATTGAATAAAAAAATAGTGCTTTTATTTTGAGAGGAAAATTTTGAGCAGGTTTTTTATTTACTGGTTTTATTTAGTACTTAGAAGAACATAACAATGAGTATAAGCATATTTCGCTTATAAATCGAAGAAAATGATATCTAGTAGTGCACCTTTACACCTGAACTCCAGATGTTCAATGAAACGCGACGGTTAGACCTAAATGACTTGATGACAATGAACTGAGGCCTAGACTAAAGCGTTCGCTCGCAAGACTTTGTACAATTAAACGTCTACCTACTAAAAATTTAAATAACAATTTAGAAGTAAAGTCAGTTTTTTATAATAAACTTATTTAGGTTAAAATCAACGTAAAATAATTTATTTTCTTTGAAAAAGTAATTCCACGTGAATTTTTTCGAATTTCTTAGTCCGTGCGGTAAAAGACGTGGCAGCTACTAAGAAACAAAGCCAAAGGACGTATAAAAACTACCATACTAAAATGTAACAACCCTTCGAGCCTGAATGCATTAGCTATTTACCTGAAAACAGTGTACATACCGAATGCGCCAAACTTTGATTTTTACATCTCTACGCACCGACATGCAGTCAATCCAGTCGAATGATATGACTGGCCGAATCCAAACAACCACTAGTGCGTTCACGCTCTTAGACGCTGGTCTTTCTAGAGTTGAGTAACTTCAAAACCACATATATCCAAATAGATATATTTGAGATACACTTTTTATATTTCTAACATAAATCTGGTAATAACCTCTCTTAACATATTATGCACACATAGATGATTAAACACTCACCTCACTATTTCTAGGTAGGCGTCCTCAGGTGAAAAGATCCCACGACCTGTCTGAACTTAAGCTTAGCTGCATACTGTTCTATTAAACCTTACTACCCATATTGTTTGGATTTGACTATTGGAGTAAAGAAATAACGCTTCAGTATCTGACTACTGGGCATAGGTCTTCTGTAATCTAAGAGTTGAGAGAATTGCATCGATTCTGTAAAGGAAGAGTGTCTGAGAATAACCATCGTGGGTGCCGTATGGATGTTGACCAGGTATAAAAAATCGTATTTTAATTAGTCCGTCAGTAAGATTGTAAAAGATACATTTTTTATATCATTGGACTGAAACAATATTAAGATAGAGTGGGTGCGCTATATCACAGAGAGTTGTGGATGTTATATTCATAAACAACAACTGCCATCTCTGTTATTTTTAGCTACTTATAAAGCACAATCCTTTATTGAATAATAAAGAAATAGAGCTGGAGTAATACAACACCTTACCAGGGAATCCTGGTAAGGTGTTGTATTACTCCAGCTCTATTTTTTTTATATATCTTCATTAAAATATACAACATTTCGCACCCTACAGTTAACCATTTAAGACAAAAGCAAGTTAATTTTTAACGAGTACTCATCAAAATTGTTTAATTACATCCCAAAGGGACAGCTAACCGTGAAGCCGTCTAATCAACCGTAAATGCAACAATCACAGCGACTATAAAAGCATTCCCCCTGCGGTGGTGACAAAATCAGGAAATTAGCTCATAAGGATACTGTCTTTTTTTGAAGAGAGAGACCTTTGTACACCTAAAAAAAGATTTATAAGTATTTAAACTATTTATCTTCTTTAATAACAACATATTTTATTTACTAGTTAATGCCATTAACTGTGTGTGGAAGATAAATAGATATTATTCAGTAATTTAATATAGACAACCTGTGATATAAATTGTTGGAGCCAGTATTTTTTGTGGAGACGATCAACCGAATGCATCTGACAGTCATTTTGCACTTCAATATCACTAAATAAAGCGCTATTGTTTTGAAATGAAGTGCTTAGACAGGACAGAGACCAAATTAGACAAGAAATCTGTGACATTGGTGATTTTTAAAAGCAGATGTGTTATGATTTTAATAATAATTTATTATCTTTCTTTAACATTATCTTATATACCCGAAACCCGACGAAACGGTCTCCTAAACTAAATTCTGGCAACGCCTATGATAAGAAAAAACATACAGTAGGTATGGCATTTTTTACCTTCATTTTTTCACCGGTGGAGTAAGAAGTAAGACTGACCATTTGACCTCAGATCCTCGGTGTTAAAGAACATTTATTTTGTAATTTGATACAAAATGGTGACGCTGCTGTACGTGTTCGACCTAGGTACGTCATTTAACGAAGGATGAAGGTATTCGAAGACCAAGTTCACGCTGAGGGTCGAGCTCATGGAGTCTCGCAACAATGCAAATTTTAATTCCTTTGTGGTTAGAGTACCCACCAAACATCTGCCGACCTTCGCAAAATTTGGCCGAAAGGTGTCTTATTTCGGCGCTTCCGAGGTCGGACACCTGACACCACGCAACTCACTCACGATGCAGTGCGGAAAAAATAAAAAATAAATTATTTTTTGTATTCATAGTATTTAGATTTGATGAAATTTAATATCGAATTTGTTTATAGTTTTATATTTTATATGGGCCTTGTAGCCTGAAATAAATGGTTTTTATTATTAAAATCATTTGGCATCAACTTTAGCTGCAAACGTCACCACATCAACATTAAAATGAGTCCAAAATTATGCCTATTATCCCCCTTCTGATTTCACGTCGTCACATTTAGATCGTTGCGGAAACTTAAGGAATGAGACACACAGTCGTTTTAACGGAAATGTGCAGCGATAGCTAACGCGGTTTATTTGACAGATAACAGTGCATAAATGTGTGCATAGCTTTATTTATGTTAACTTTTTTATGTTTGATGTCATTATTTTGATGATTTTAGAATAAAAAATCGTTATTTCTTACGCTTTTATGCTATGTAGATAATGTCCTACCTCGTTAAATATTATAGTTTCATTACAAAATAATTATAATAATCTCTTAGTCGTAGTTTTAAAAAACAAGACTTTTTAACGAAAAACATGACTGTAAATAAACAGGTTTATTTCAAACTTAGCCCCATTTCAAAATTAACCTACTAATAAAATTACAAATGCGTCTTAACATTTGACCAAGTTATTACATAATCAAATATAAAAAATATGAACGTCCAAATTACTGAGCTCATAATTTTTTAATTCGTATAAAATATTTATAAAATTCTTTAGCAGTTTAAATACACAAAACCTGCTTTCTTAAAGTACTATAATAGATATTAAAACCTTATTTAAAATAACATTTATTTAATTATTATACACTCCCAAAAATAAACAAAGAATAGCTAGCAGCAAAACAAAGGACTTTATTGGACGGTGATTAAATTTATATCAGCATCTATTCTCTTTTTAATGAACAAATAAGAGCAAGTTGTAAAGTGGGATGTCTAACATAGAAAATTCAATAAAAAGCTAAAAGCCAATCTTATCTCTGTGAGAGGAAATTAAGAAACAGCGCGGGCATCTGACACGGTGGCTCTTTCCAGATCTGTCAATAGGGATGGGTATACTTTTACTATTTAACTATCGATAACATCAATTTAAAAGTTATTCCACTTCTATACTTTTTTCAGTTTATTGTACCCACACTGCCACATAACCTATACGTCTTCCTGTACTTAATTTTAAAAGGTTTTGTTGACAAAATTGTCTCTACTCTCTGCCAGCTTCTTGACCATCTGAAACGACTCAACATTTACCTACCCCTTTATCTGATTAAAATAACATTTTCTAGGTCTCCCTCTTTCTTTCTATCTTTCTATAACGATCTTCATTCTTTTAGTGTGTCGTGTATACCCTTAAGTATATTTAAGTTTACACAACACACAAGCAAACATCTTTCAGAGCCATAAGCTATGATTGAAATATCCTTAGATCGTCGGTTGTGAGTGCTATGCACCTTGCAAAAAATAGGAGAACAACATCGATGAGATGAGATAGAGTTGGTATTTTTACCTGTCAGCGTCCACTTACCAAGCTTTGCCTGTGAAACGTTCTTAAAAATCTATTGGAGGTGATGATAACGTTACCAACTATATAAACACACATATTTAAATAAGAATAATAAACTATTGAATTCTTAAGGCTTTCTTTTTACCAACTTTCGACATCAATAGCACATCACTACTATTTTTAAAAATAGAGTGTTGTACGGACGACATCGGGTTTCGTCGAACCGCTGAAATAATTCCGCTACGCTGTCGGGGAGACGACGGAAACGCATTCTTATCTCGCGGAATACCCGCTTTTTAAACAAGTCACTTCTTTATTTGTATTTATTCCAAGACCCCGCGCCCTCGGACCCACCCCCTTCCGCGCCCATGTTACCACATGAATAGAGACGCTACTTAATGGGGCTTTCAGTTCCTAAGTCATCATGTTTTAACAATATACGTAGATAAGTAAGAAGGTCGGCGCGGATAATAAACGGTAGAAATATAGGTACGCTTTTACTTTGGGGAAATTTGAAAGAAAATTGTGATGTTCTGTCGTAAATAAGCCGACATGGGTATGAGTTTGTTTGGTGTTATTATGCTATTTTGTTCGGCAAGTATTACTCACAGAAAACTTCGTTTGAAATGAAGTCAATATCAAACTGAAGCGGGAGCTGCTGAGTTGTGGAACTCACTAACAGCAACACTATTTTTTAAAAAGCACAGTTCATCGCTTAACAGCCGGTAAGTAGGCAAACGCAAGCATCAGTAAATTTACTGTTAAATTCTATAAAATGAAATAAAATAAAAAATAAAAATAAGTTTATTGAATTTCATGGCATATACACATGAGCTAAATACAATATTAAGCTAAATATAATTACTTATTGCTATTTATTATTTATAATCTACAAGTATATGACTATGTTCTATGTATACAAAACTAATAACTAATTACTTCTACAGAAGAGGTGTCGGCTAGCCTAAACTAGATAATTAAGTAACCTATGTTTCAGGCCAGCTCTCTCACTATTTTAAATTAAGCCAAAATGATACTTAACACAACTTAATTGCTGCCATAATAAGTATAAATAAAAAAGGTACCTACTAAGAAAGTTGAAATACAGGTATAAGTAGGTAGGTACTAAGATTTTTGGGTGGGTAATCTCTTTAAACTTCGTCAGATAAAGAATAATTCTCCATATTTCATGCTATAACCACTGTATAGTCGTCTACTGGGTACAGTTTATCCGTTATCAGCACAATGCATTACAGGCAGTAACAATATCATTACGGGGGCTATTCAACATTTTTATTATTGCGTTACTATTGTCTTATGGCGCGACGGTCGCAGATAACGGCTGGGACACACGGGCACAAATGTTTTCCAACCCTTTATACCTACATCACTAGATGACCGCATTGCCATAGGTATCCAAAACAAGCTCAAATCATCATCAAGCTCAATCATCAGATGCAATATCTATGAGTGCATCTATTCGAACATATAAACTTGGGTAATTAAATGCACACAACATTTCTTTAACACAAGAAACAAATATTTACACCAAATGTCACATCTTGTCCACAGATCACACACATGGTTTGAAAAACTTATAAAAACCTTCTTTAATTTATATTTTATTTTCGTCGAAGCTCAAAAAGTCATGTAATTACTAAATTGATAAAAGTGGATGCAATACGCTGGTTAATTTTGTCGTTACTAATGTGGCACCTTCAAACGCTGCTTAGATCGGTTAACACACAATATGGTCCTAAAATTTTCACTTGACTAAATTCATTTTACTTAGTATTGTCTTAGATTTACGCGAATATCACACATTGAAATAAAACTACTTTTTAACGGATTATATCGTGGTTTATTTTAGATTTTAAAAGTTAGTGTTGCGAATTTTAGAAGTTGCGTTCCGATTTAAGCAAACTGAGCTCACAGTGTCTTGAATTCTGAGTTGATTTTGCTTGGGTTTTGGTACAAGTAAATTAAGCACTTGGTCCCAAGCTGGTGGTATATTCCAACCATTTGCTCTGTTAAAATTAGGATGTTTGATCTAAAATCTAAAATAAACCGCGATAAAATCCGTTAAAAAGTAGTTTTATTTCAGTATTCATTTTACTTGTTTTTCCTCTAGTAAATGTTAGTTTTCATATCAACTGACATGCTAGCGAGCAATCTCGACGAACAATATGCCCGTAAACATAACGTATAACTCGCAACCGAGATACGTTGCCAGATTTATGTCTGTAATGTTTGTTGTTTCACCTTCCCGAATAATGCGGTCTCAAGATTTATGAATAACTCCCGTTTGTCTTTACGCAGATTGGAACGATAAAGGGATGGGCGGTAATTTTATACCACATTTACTTAGCGCTGTTAGATTAAGGTGTAAAATAAAGCATTATTAATCAAAAACTGAGTTAACTTTCCTTTAGTGGCAACAAAAGGCCGCTAGTAACTATACCTATCAACTACAGTCTGTTCTAGTCAACAGTTATCTGATTTTATTGCAAAGAGAAAAGAACCAACCACAAGAACATAACGTCATGCCTGTATTACCCGAAGGTGTAAGCAAAGGTGAATATCACCCACATTTCGACGGCTATGTAATAGGGGTGAGCGGTCCGATCATCCGGCACAAATCCAAACTTCGAGAGGCAACTAAGATTCTCTAAGTATATTAGAATCTCTAAGTGTTTTTGTTCGATCTGGGCCCCGATTCCGGTGCCTTTGACATTTATGTCTAATAGACATTTGTCTAACAAAAATGGCGATTTTTCAATAACATTTTTCACAATTTTTTAAGACATTTGCGCGCTTCAGACATTTATCTGTAGACAAATATCGAAAAAATAGCGGATATTATTGAAAGACAAGAGAAATCGCCATTTTTGTTAGACAAATGTCTATTACAAATAAATGTCTAAAACGCGAGAATCGGAGCCCTAGGAGCTTGCCACTGAACCTCCGATGCAGTTAAAGGTGAACCGCCTTTCAAAATCTCGAAATCAGCAGTGAAAATATTATTTTTTTATATAACTTTTATTAAGAAGTCGAGTAAAATGGCAATATTGAACTTATAAACACAAATGATAAAAATGGAATATGACGGCGACTTCAATAATTTAATACAAATAGTTTATACAGCTCATATTACACACTTTAGTCTGTACATAAATGTGTAATAAAACGGTATATTGTTTATAGTACTCGTATTTAGTACTAGTATTATACACTACGCTACTGTTAAACTAATTTGTTGTTCTTGTTAATGATTTCATTGCGTGAATTAACAAACATTTATACATAAATCTTTACAAACTTATTTATGAAAGAAGTAAAATTAGAAAAAATATTTTTCCTAATTTTGTTTTTTAAAATTATTAAAATCTTATTCTAAATTGATTACTATTTATTTATTTACCTTATTTTTTTTCTTTCTCTTTTTTATTTACTTTTTATTCTTTCTTTTTTTCTTTATCTTTTTTATTTATCTATATTTAAGTATATATTTACAAAAAAAGTATATTATGTAGTATATTACCAATTATCTGGTTTTCATAGTACAAGCTGTGTTTTCATAGTTAGTTTGGGATCAGATGACCGTGTGTGTTAATGTCCCACTATATTATTTATACTGCAATTCTACCTACTCTCTATTTGCGGATTTAAAATACTACCCACTACTGTCGCACACTATACCCATTAAAACCACTATCAAAACAATAACAACAAAACCACAAGAGACCACAAACAAACTAACCAAACTACCCAATTATGCAAATACCTTAGGGAAGCGTCAATTAATCATTATCTAAATTAATTTCGAACGTTTTACAAAATCTCCTCTTAGTTTCTTAAACTCACAATAAAGAGGATGGTAGGGCAATAACTCATCTGACTAAGATTACTGATCTTTAATCCCCCTCCCGCCTTCACTTAAAGTTAAGATTTATAACCAAAGGAATTATATTACGCCCCCGCGAAATAAGCTTACGTGAGTCTATGAAAAAAGTTTGCATCGTGTGCCTCGGGTTTTAATAACCAATTCAATGTGTGGAGGCCTTGAAAGGAAAATAGTTTTTCGTGCAGTGGCACAGTCAACGAACCAGGTTCGAAATTTTCTACAACATTGAGGCAACTTCTAATGAAATTGATGTTAGAAATTGTAATTTGGAAATAATAATATCCTGAAATATTTACACACACAGTTATCATCATCATGATCATCAGCCTATTCTAGTCCACTGCTGGATATAGGCCTCTCCTAAAGTACGCCACTGACCACGATCCGCGGCTTTTCTCATCCAGTTCTTGCCGGCCGCCCTGCTGAGTTTGTCACTCCACCTAAGTCTGCGGACGCCCAACGCTACATTTGCCAATTCGTGGTCTCCACTCAAGAACTTGTTTACCCCAGCGGTTGTCAGTTCTGCGACACTTCCAGTAATTTTATCCCAAACTAACCAGATAACTGATAATATACTTATTACCTCAATTACTTTCCTTTTGTTAATACATACTTAATATGGATAATTACACCCGGACGCAGACTACAGCGTGTGTGGATTAACATCTCGTAAAAAAGTTGAGAGAAGACCCATGCCCAGCTGTGGGATACTAGAACGGGTTGAAGTGACATCCAGACTCAAGACAAAAAGATATGTTCGTAAAAATGTCTGTCATGGGTGAAAATTTAACGTAGTTTATTATTAGGGTCAAAATACATGAAAGGCGCTTTCCATTCTTATAAAATGCTCCCTAAGGTATAGGTATCTCACGGGACACGGGACGGGACTTGTAAAAATACACATGGATTACAAAAGTCAAGTTGCAAGCCAAAAATAGATATGAAGCATAATTTTTCCTATAAAATTGACAGCGCAAAATTGATTTATGTTAAGACGTTATGACACCAGTATTTAATAAATAAATCTATCTCCTTTATAAAACTCCTTTTTACTTTGTTACGGAATTAACTGAAGGAGTATTTATGGCTCCAACTTTATTTAATATCTTGTCTAACCCGCGTTACCCTTATAAAAACTTTTAAGCTACGTAAACTGCTTTGGAATATGGTTTTAGGTAGGTACTTTCTAACCAAAAAGGTTTCCTACCTTTGACATGATCAGCAGGGTTGGATTGCTGTACAAATATATAAAAGAAAAAACTGACTGACTGATATACCAACGCTCAGCCCAAACTAAGACTAGAGTCTCCAGACATATAGGTTCCGTGTGAAGCCTATAGGCGTAGACCGCCTAAAAAGGTTGAAACAGGCAACCGCGTGGGCGAAGGGTAATCAAATCTTATAATGACGAGACTATGAAGACGTTTTTTATCAACCGCTTACAGCTGAACCGATTGTCAATTGTTTTAATAAAAACAATTGACAATCCGATTATTGTTATTACTTGCGGTACAGGATAGGTAAACTCAGAAGTTAGAACTGGGTAACTGGATACAATATATTTTTTATTCCTATAAATAGGAACAAGATCAGCCATATTTGATTTTATTAATGCTGTTGATCATGATAACAATTACTTAATTCACTAGTTAAAAACCCAGTTTTATACAAAATACAAAATCATTTTTTACGGGATAAATAAAGGTGACCAAAATAAATAGTAAGTACAAGCATTTACCGACATTTATAATAAATTGTATGTACCTAAATCACTGTATACTATTTTATTATTCATTTAAATTTTAGCCACTTTTTAACTCTACTTTAAATTTTGAAATTTAAGTACCTTAATCATCATTTCCCTTGCCTTTTTAGGGTCTCCTTCCAATCTAACCTGATGCGGCTAGCTACCACATTAAAACGAACAACTGCCATCAGACCTCGAAACCCGTAGAAAACTGGTAACCAAGTTGGTTAAACCTGGTGTCAGATTATATTAGGCTTCTGACTACCTTTAACAACTGTTATAGATGTTTTAAATGACTACTGTAGTGTGTAGTAAGGATATTAAATTATGATAAAAATTTTATTCAAACAAGTATAAGAGTGGAGATTTAGTACCTATTAATTAAGAATCAAATAGGCAATCGGTTAGATAGAATTTATTTAGGACCTTACATAGTAGTTGAGGACATATCATAATGTAAAAATTTTGAAAAATAATGTGTTATATTTTATACGTAAGAATAATACAAAACTATTTGTTATTTAATAAAACTCGTATTTTAATTATATTATGTGTAATTTGGTATATTTTTTAAGTTTTTAATACAGTTGTAAAAATGAATAGGAATATTTTTTTTTAAAGGGGAGGTGTAGTGTGCAGCTTGCCTTATCTTATATGTAACTGCACACAACATTTATTATTATTAATACACTTATTAAACAACCGAACGGACCTCTTTCATTTCACACACGTCACTCCAGTACACCACCGGGAACGACGAAAGGTTGTCCCTCGTCGAACCAGACACCAGAACATTTTTTTTTGTTTTGTTATAACTACAAATGTAATCTAATCTAATTTATAGGTTATTATTAGAAACTGCTAAATCGTAATAGTTATACATACGTCTATAATGTATGCATAGTTAAATATAGGTTGTATGCAAAATGCTTTTATCTATAACTTCCAAAAGTCGATCTACCCAACAAAGGTGTAATTGAAAGATTGGAAATTCCCAAGAAAGCACATATTTCAAAAGCTCTTCCACCGGATAATATAAGGAGATAGAGGACAGAGTTGGATATAAAATATGGCGGCCTTTCATGAATCTTATTAAGATATCCTCCGAAAACAGAGCGAGATAACACTATAGAACTTATAATAACGGGTGAGCGAGACAGCGTTATTATTCGGTTTACGTATATTAAAATAATACAGATACGTTTAAAGAGGTACGCGAGTGTTCGTTGAGAATTTATCGCCTCTATGAATATGATTTTCTTTAAGAAGTGGATTCGGTTTCCTTTATAGAGTTTAGTGTCAAACAGCTATTATGATAACAAAGGTTGTAACTTTAATATTCAATAATAGATGAAATATTATAATTTGATGCATTACATTTTGAAGTACTTATAAATATAAGATTATTAAAATAAAAGTACAGTACAATGCGGAAAATGACATTGCCCCGTTTATAATATAATTTGTACGCAGAATAATTTATAACTAACAATACTATTATTGTAATAACATAATTATTATTATTTTGTATTATTTTGTTTATTATTGTATAATCTACTTAAATTATAACGGCCTTATTCATAAAAAAGTTATAAGACTCTTTAGTTAAAATGGACTTTGTCGCTTACCTACTTACTAGTATAAATGTCAAGATGACAGACAAACACAAACGAATTATAAACCAATTTTAGCTATAATGAGCTTAAAATTTGTTTATGAATACGGGTTTTAGTATTTAATTATTATTAACGCCTGGATTTTAAGTCTAAAATGAAAATTTTTTTTTCAATGTTATATTCTAAGCAATTTATAATTAATTAAGTACTGTACCTGACAATGAAATAATTTCATCTATAAATGAGCCTGGTGCGAAGGTGCTCAAGACTTTTTTTTTAATATTCTTCTAAAATTACTCACAATTTTTTTTAAATATATTTATTGCATCACACGTCTACCCTTATTGAAATGATGAATGAAAATGAAAACTGCGCTGTGGCATGAGTGTCTCTTGTTGGTCCCATAATCGGCTTTAAAATTATTAATTGCCTTAGATCATTTCACTCAGGAGATGTTGTACGCAACTTCTAGTAGTAAATTGTTTCTGCTGGTTTTTACAGCACACATGTAAAAGTTGAAGCGTCTTTACAAATGCACACGTAAACAAAAGCTACACACAAACACAAGACATGATCAATTAATACATAAACCGTTCATGTACCTCGGCAGAAGGGAACGCGCGCAATACCATTTCCGTGTTTACAGGTATTAGCCACCTTTCCTGTACACCAACAGTGTACACAGACCCTATGTGTACGAGAGACAGTGTGCCATAACTCATAAAGTTCTTTCACAAGTGCAGCACACGCTCTATCGCGGCTAACATGCAAAATACGAGTAACTTTCGGATACATTGGCTGCCGAAGATAATAAACTGCACTCGCTTAGCTGTCTTGTCTAAAATATATAAAAAAAAATATATATATATATCTAGACGCTAGTGTAAAATTAGTGTAAATTATTGTGTTGTAGATGCCCCTTTATGGTTTAACGTGACCTTAAACCATACACAATCATCACCTTACTGAAAATTACTCAAGTTCAACCTATGGTAACTACGAGCTAAGTAACCTCCGACAAGAAAGAGGAAGTTAATAAGATTGACACGTGTATCTGTGTACAAGTCAGCCTTGTAACGCCTCTACGGATAGACTGAGTATGATGCGGTTTTATTCGAAAGTTAAACAGATCCATTAGTTCTTAGCTAGGTTAGTATTCTCAAGAAAATTAGGTATCGAAGGTATTATTAAATTTTTAACTTATGATAGAATTAAAAAATGCTATTACATCTTTCCCAAAGCATGCTATTTAGCATAATCTGTAGCTATTTTTATACAGTTATTGCTATCGTCTCTTTACCAATGTGACGACTTATGTCACCAATTTAGACTGTGTATAGCAGTGTCTTGAGGCGTTATCATTCAATTTAGCAAGAGGGGCGATATGCAAAAATTCCTCATAGTCGTTTATCCGCACATAAATAACATTAGCAGTGGGTGAGATAGCGTATGAGAGTGTTTTTGTAATTACCTTATAAATAATCATTCTATGCTGTAGATTACAGTTACGGAAAATGATTTGCGCGTTTTGGGGCGTGATGAGATTTTCTGTTCGCAGATTTGAGTTTTATTATGAAGTTTGGTAACTTTTTACTTAGACGTAGAAAGTTTTTAACAACGAAAAAGTACACAGTACAATATTGTTAAATTAGCTTAAAACATGCAATAATGATGAAACAAAACGTAGTCCGAGTGAAATAAGTATTATTAGCGTTTTGAAATAAGTAATTATTGATGTTTTAAATATCAGAACTCGTACAGCGCTCTGTGTATCCAATACAACAACGCTTTAAGGGTGATGTAGGGGCTGCCCCACGTTTGCAGCGCATCAGGGATGTTCGCTCAAGCAGGTGTACCAGATTTGTATGCAACCATACGATCCAGAATTGCTTCCCTGATGCGACGTGTGCGTGACAGCTCCAACAGCCTTGTTAGTACTGTGGCGAACAGGCTGGATAGGCGAATAATGTACAAATGGATGTCGTCTCATAGATCAGGAAACATGTCTCATAATCATTCGAGGACATGTCTGTGACATCCACCAACCCGCATTTGGCCAGCTTGTGTGGATTAATGCCTCAACTCTCACAACTCATAAGATAGTTGAGAGAAGACTCGTGCTGAAAAAAAAAGGGTTGAAGTGATAGCCGAATCGGACTGCTTACACCGCTCGACTACAACAAAGGTCGTCTCATACTAGTTTTAAGGTATAATCATATTCTGTAATACAATTTTTAGCGAAAACTAAACTGCTTAAACTAAAGGAAGCTTCATAAATATTCATAGAAATTATCGCAGTATAAACTTCGATACAGCGCTTTCATAGTAACATTTCAAAGTTAAATATGTAATACTTATTGCTATTGACATAAGGCCGAATTATCCTGTAATTGTAACCACTGACGTGACGTTTCAAATTTTCTATTCTTTATCCTCTTTCGCAATCACACGGCAAAATATGACACTCATTATTCAGTGTACTTTGTCGACGTGCGTTTGATAAATTTATATTACCATTAAATTATCATTTTTGTGGGATTTCGTGCAGGTAATAGAGTTGAAAAACCTTATAACGACGTAAAATATTTTCCTTAAGGGTTATGTACAGGAAAACTTATCAATTTTTTCTGGTATTCCTGTATCAATAATAGAGTACATTTCCAATAATAATTGTACAATATTTTTACGTGACAACGTCTTATAAATTGGTTTGCCGGGTGACACTTCAAGAAACTGCGTTACGCTCCGCTCACGTTATGCGCTCACAATGAGAGCGAGTGAGAGGCACGTGTCCCTTCCACTCGGGCATGGTTAGCCCGCCTAAGAGCGAGAGAGACAGACATAAAAAGTGAAAGGCACGCGTCCCTTCCACTCGAGCACAGTTAGCCCGCCTAAGAGCGAGATTCTTTGTATAAATTAATGTTTTAAATATAATTCTTTGTATAAATAAATGTTTTAAATTGTTACTATTATTTCATCCTTCTTCCTACTATACGAATGAATATTCACATTAAAATTATTTTACCACTCAAAGTCGTTGAAACGTAAAACTTTCGCCCGTATACCGACTTTACAGGCAACCAATTTTTTTTTATTATTTTTATCGACATAATATTAGCTATCTATTCAGAAAGATAAGTTAAGAGGAGTTGGAGAGTTAAATATCTTTCTGATTAAATTCGTGTAGGATCAAAAACGGTTCAGGTGTCCCGGGACTTTGCCGAGTTCAAATTCTGAGGCTCTTCACGGCGTCGCTGTTGTTCCTGGCTTACAGGAGTGGCAGTGGCGGGATTACGGTGTTTGATTAAAAAATGTAGGAGTGGAAGTAAGATTGTTACAAGATTGTTCCACAAATATCTACAATTTTTAATTTCCATGAAAATAGTAGCATTATAGATAAGTCCAGTATTCTTATCTTGAACTTTGAAAACTTAAGTCTACTTACTAAGAAGTAATACCATCGATTCCAAGAGACCACATAAATAGCTTCGTTCGTAATTGCGCCATAAACGTCTTAAAACCGTTCTCATAAAGCATGGCTCACATTAATCACGATTTAATACTGGCAATAATTAAAAATCTCATAGGTGCCGCTCGCTGCAACTCACTTAATCGTTACCCCATTTGATAGATGACTTTACCTCTACCACACATACAACCTTCTCGAAACAACCACCACGCGCGATTCAATACTACATTCAACGCGAGTGTGGTGATTTTTACTATGAAAAGGTTGCAAGACGTGAGCGTAGATAGGAGTATTAGGAAGCGTTTACACGGGCGGCACGTAGCGTAATAAATAATATAGTAATCAGTGCGATTCCTTACATCCCGCCTCTTATTAGGCGAGAACCTACATTCAACATTCGCTAAAGCCTTGGCTTACTAACACATGTGGGACGGAAAGATTCTCAGAATTTATTGTACTCCGGCTTATGAATCATAAATAAGAGGGGCTAATTAGAATTGCTGTTCGACTACGGAGTACACGCTTAGATTTTGTTAACGTAGTTAGCTTGAATCCGTAAGAAACAAATGGGTATATGTTACTTCGAATAAATTAATTGGTTTGTTGGCTGACGGTTGTATTCAGAGCAGCTATGAAATGAATTCAAAGTACCTAGTATAAAATTACTAATCATCACCGTGCAGGGTTCGTGGGTTCTATTCCCGGTAATACCTACACATTTTTGTGTGAATTGTTACATCGGCGGTGCTCAAATCGGTGAAGGAACACATACATACATCGTGAGGAAACCAGTATGTCTAAGAACTAATCATTCGAGGACATGTGACATCTATCAACCTAGCCACGCCTGGCCAGCGTGTGTGGATTAAGGACTAAACTCTGTAAATTCGTAAGATAGTTGAGAGAAGACCCGTACTCAGCAGCGGCATTAATATTCTCGTAGCAGCGTCGATTTTCTTTCTACGCCGTAGCAATTAAAAGCGCGTAGCAAATTATTTCTGGCGTAGTAGAACAAATTGTCGCCGTAGCAATCCATAATCATGCTACGACATGCCTCGTAGCAGTTGATTCCATCGCTTTCGTAGCGAACAATTATAGCCAATTCAATAGGGATAGTAATAATAATATAGTGGGACATTAACACACACGGCCATCTCATCCTAAACTAAGCAGAGCTTGTAGGTACTATGGAAACCAGGTAACTGGTAATAAACTACATTTATTACTTTATATTTCTAAGGCGGGGCTAGTAACACTGTGCTGCTCATACAAAAGAACAACACATGAAAATCTGATAAAAGTATCTGGCACATACTGTATGCCGATAATACGAGCAAATTATGAAGTTTTAACAAGTTTGAGAAATAAATCTCGTTCGCGCGCGGTTATCGCGAAGCGTAGGCGCGGGGCGGTGTTGCCAGATATTTTATCATGGTTATGGTTATGGGTAATTAATTACGATTCAATAGCTGGATGGGAGATAAATCTTATCTTACACGTGATTATAAATTGCGTAGAAAACGGTGTTTGTGAATTCAAACGTGTGCTTCTCTATTAGTATTAAAATATATAAAAATTAACTGTTTAATACGGTTTTTTAATTTAAATATTCGACTTCAAATCAGCAAATTATGGATCTATTTGTAATAATATCGATTAAAGTGCGCAGCGTAAAATTAGCGGTCAGTGACTCTAGCAAGCTCGCAGCTGATACGGAGATAAGCGGGCGACCGTACAATCGGGATCAATATTGAACATTTTTCGGAAGCGATTACTTCATTTTTAGAAGAAAAAAAAACATTTCGAAATAAAGAATACGTGCATGTTAAGAGTTATTAAAGTTTATTGTTTGAAAAGTCTTCCCGTCTGATAAATAAGTAGTTGTCTACGCAATAAGGTCTATTCTTTTTTTTTTATTCTATAATAGGTTTGCGCTTGACCACAACTTGCCTGATCTGAAGCAATGTTGCAGTCTACGATGGAACGCACCTACCTAATAAATAGTATAATATTCATAGTTTTCTTCACTTAAGTCCACAAAATAAATTCCTTACAAAAACATTTATAATGCTCTAAGTCGAAAATGACTCCTCTTACTCATAAACGTAGCATTTTCTTAAGTAAAATTGCAAATAAATCACAATAAGCTGGCAACACCGTAACCCACCGCAGATGTATAAGTGCTAAGGTAAAGAATGGAAAGTTCTCGCAATAAATTAATTGGTGACTAAGTTGCGGGAAGACGCGTGCGGATACATTCAAGTTTCGACTATTAATTTAAGTCTTAAGCAGAAACACCAACAAATAATATATTCATACGTAAGTGTGGCATAAATCTGTATTAAGTAATAACCTGATATAAAACTGTTAGGAAAGCATTCAATTACAATGTGTACATTTGAAGAGCACAGGCAAATAACAGGGTATGCCTGACTTAATGAATATTGAGAAACAATGGGACCGTGGGGTGCTGACGCAAAGAATCTTGTTCGGGAGCTGTCCAGTAAGTTTGGCCATTGCGATGGGTAACGTCGCCAGCTTTCTTGGTGCCCTGCCCGCAGACAGCGACCTAAATGCGGTTTTTTATTTGAAAATATCCAATTTTATTTTTAATTAAGTAATTAGTTTTAGTTTTGTTTTAATCATATTATTAGGATTAAAATAAAAAAAAATTAAAAGTTTTAAATTAATAAATTATTTATTTTTAACTTTTGCTTATGACTAACTAAATGCTTATTATTTAATATTATTTTATTTGAGGTAAGCCTTTAAGGTATTTATAAAAATAGTTAAATGTCAGACTAGTTTCCGTTCGCGGCTTCGCCCGCGAAATTGATCTCACTAATCTTGTTTCTCCATACTAACTTTGGAACCCCGTTTCACCTCCTTAAAGGGTGAGTTTTGAAAAATCCTTTCTTAGTGCACCCCTAGACCCCATAAGGAACCTATGTGCCAAATTTGGAGTCTCCAGACCCAGCGGTTTGGGCTCTGCGTTGATATGTCAATCAGTCAGTCAGTCAGTTTCTTCTTTTATATATTTAGATATGACAATCCTTTTAGAGATAAATGTCGAAAAAATGACGAATGAACGCATTACCCGAACAAACGGCGGGTACAAGTAGATACATATTGGGACCCTGATTAAAATTAGTACAAATTGTATGTAATATCCAGTAAATCATATTAAGTAATCAAGTTTTAAGTACTATCAACAGAAAACCATTCAAAATACCCATAAAAACTTACAGAAAGCCCCTAAATACTAGTGATTACTGTAAATAAGTATCAGTCATACTAATAACCATTTTCCATCCCGAGGGTATTGAGACCGCCATTACGTACTGATTGATTCGTTTATAATGACATTTGACCAAAGTTTTCTCGCTCAAATCGAATGCGTTAGTCAATTTAAGGCTCATACAGATGTTATCAAATAATCGGTGATTTAATATTTCATTTTGATTTTGGCTTGAATTATAATTAATCTGGAATAAATACCAAGTTTTTTTCAAGGTGCACCTTGACAAGAACATGAAATCGTTATATTCCAATTATATATATTTTGGTTCTTTCATTCTTTTTAACTTTAACCCTTTTTAGTGTCCCACTACTGGGACCGTTCTTCCCTCAACTATCTTACGAGTTGAGGGAGTTAAAAATCTTAATCCACACACGCTTGCCAGGTGCGGGTTGGGGGATGCCACATGTCCTTGAATGATTAGTTCTTAGATATGCCAATGTCTTTACGATGTTTTCCTTCGCCGATATTAAGCAGCGGCGATGAAACAATTCACACATAGGGCTGTAGACAATCATTCGATGACATATGAAATCCACCAACCCGCACTTGGTCAGCGCTCTCTCAACTCGTAAGATGGTTGAGAGAAGACCCGTGCCCAGCAGTGGGACACTAAAAGGGTTGACATGACACATAGAGTATCGCGTTACGTCACGTTCACGAATTAGTGAAATAGAAAACATAAAGAAAACCGATTTCGTAACTATACTGCAATTAATCTAAATATTTTTTTATTAATTCGTAAAAGCAAAAAATACGTAACTAATATTTATTTTATAATGTACAAGACGGACTAAATCACAGAAAATAAAATACTGTAATGACTAAATAGAATTTTGATTTTCGAACATTAGAATCATGCATATTGTTGTCACCTTCCGGTACAGTCATTGTCAAAGACTGTCAAAATTTAGATACATAAAGTGAAATGAAGTATTCACCTTAACGCATTAAAGGAGAATCGATTCAATAAATTATGCTTTAGTGATTATGACAGGCTCATAATTTTACATATTTAAATTTTGAACATTACTATTTAAAGAGATTATTCATTTTAATTGTTACAAACTTATCTGTGTTTATTTATAATGCTATTAAAAGTTGTTTGAAAGACTGAGAACAGATTCTTTGATAAGTTATTGTCTAACTTAACAGTTGTTGTGATAATTAATTTATCTGTATAACAAATTGAGCAAATATTCCTAATATAATTAGTAAAACAAATAATTAGCAAATGTAAAGTAGGTTTTAGACTAGATGGAGAAATGATTTGCAAGAAGGCGAATACGCCACTGATAATTTTTTTTATTTATTCATGATATTCCAAAATCTTGTTTTTTAATAAAAATAAATACCCATTTCCCTTGGTCACGCCATCACGCGTGAACGGCTGGACCGATTTCGCAAATCTTTTTTTGGAATATTCCTTTAAGTACGAGGATGGTTCTTACGCCGAGAAAAATCTAAAAAAACAATCACCTGTAAAATGGCTTGACCGATTTTTATGGAATCTTATATTCAATTTGTATTCGATAGGTCTGAGAATCGGTCGAAATCTATTTTCGGACCCGGTAGGTGGCACTGCTTTAGCAGGCAGGACGGCGTCTGCGGGGTCCGCTAGTTAAAAATATTTTTAGAATACATATCTTATCGTCTCATCATATCGTAAGAATTATGAAGAATTGTTTTCGTTTATCCTTATTGTAGCCCGTTTCTCAGTGTTCGCTTGTAGATACTTTTCGAAGCGGTGACTTATTCAGACTAAATACAATGTGAGGTGTATTTTTGTCACAAATGTAAAATATGAATACAATTGCACGTGGCCAGTGGGCGGATACTAGAGCGGCTCATCCCCCACCTGTTGGTGATCCGGCTGATCCGCCCCCGGGATATGCGCGGATATAGCTCTATGCGGATATACGGATACCACAAAATCCGCCCGCCACGCCTACGCCGCCCAGCGGGTTAGATTATTGCGATTTGCGAAGCTTTAGCAATAAAACTTTTCAGAGATAGGAAGGGCACACAGCCCAACTGGAAAGGTACCTCCACCTTATTACACACGAAGTGTAGTAACTGTTGATCGTGTTCCTATGAGCTAGGTAGCTAGTGCCATTCGAAATCTAAATGGCTTGCAATACGTGAGTAATGCCTCTGGAACTCTCATTTACTAGTAATAAATATTACTTGTCATTTATTACAGATGTTACTTCAGTACTCATTAAAATAAATTAAATTGCATAAAATCGCAGATGCATAAAATTAAAAAAATTAAATTAAAATTATGCATTAATTTATGTAATTAAAATCAGAATCAATAGAAATAACAAATAAAATAATAAGCAATTCAAAAAATTTTAATGATCAAAATATTAATATTAAAATAATAACAAAATAAAAATAATTAATAATCTTTACAAAATCATTAATGTCATAAAACCCCCGTATTCGTCTTTGTCTGTCATCTTGACATTTGTAGTTGTAAGAAAGATACAAAGTCCATTTTAACCATACCTAGACTCTTATAAAAAAATTATGAATAAGACAAAGTCTCTTAAAGCATTTAACACGGGAGGTGAGGTGTTATACGCAACTTCAGTACTAAATTGTTTCTGCCAGTTTTTGAGGGAGGCGAAGTAACTGCGTACAACACACATGTATAAGTTGAAGCATCTTTACAAATGCACACGTAAATAAAAGCTACACACCACACACCAACACTAAACATGAACAGTTCATGCATACAAACGGTTTATGTACCTCGGCAAAGAGAAACGCGCTGTTAGGGGCTGAGTAACCTTCGTCCGTAGGTGTACCTTTAATTGAATCCCCGCACGTGGTCCCCGGGTGGTGCAAATCAGGTGACAATTAACTGGTGGTAGGCTTCGGCCGTGGTTAGTGACCACCCACCAGACAAAGCCGCACCGCCAAACGGTCTAGTGTTCCAGTGCGGTGTCTGGTGACACCATGCAGAGAGGGTGGGTCGGAATCGCTGCTCCTAAAGGTTACTAACCTTTAGGAGGCTCATTTCACTGCCACCTTCTAGCCGATAATCATTTTGTAATCACGAGTGAATCGGTATACTGGGTTGGCGCGTTCCATCGTAGACTACATCAGTACTTACCTAACATCAGGCAAGTTTTAGTCAAGCGCCAGCCTAAATAAAAAAAAAACGTGCGCAATACCAATTCCGTGTTAAGCAAAATCTAAAGAAAACGTATCACAATTACACAATTCAATTGATTTAACCTCAGCCCTTGCCCAGACGCCCTCTACAAAGGGCTAATGGACAATACACTTAATAGTTCATCTTACCTCTAAGACGCAACTGACAACTAAACTCCTAATTGGCACCGAATTGAATTACAAAACGGGGAATCGAACCCCGATCTTGCACTTAGCCTTCCTTTTAACGGTTTAGTGAAGACGGATCCCTTTTGGCAGACGATATTCTACAATTAAGGATTGAAATTTGTGATTAGAGACTCCTTTTAGACGATTTCAGTTTTGATCAGTTCCATTTTGAATGGTACTTTGATGTATATGTTTAAGTACGTTTGAAAGATTGACGAATCCAAATAAGTTGTCGATGAATATGATAAACGATTCAATCTTGCTATTTTTAGATTTTTACTTGAGTTTTTCTTAAATTTATATTTAATTAATTAATTTTTCTTAAATCCGTTATAAAATAGTTTTATTTCAATTTTACTTGACTTTTTAGGATTCTGTGCCTCAAAAGGTAAAAACGGAACACCTTAAGCAATAATAGTATTAGGTAACAGGTACTACTTACCATATCAATGAAAGAAGAGAAGAAAGAATGATAACTCATTTATTTAACATGAACACGCACAGTCAAATAACAAATAAAAAACAGCTAAAAAGAAAAACAAAACAAATAGTATGTAATCAGTGTAACATTAAAAGTGTGACGAGCAAAATTGTTAAACTTAAAAAAAAATACATTTTGAGAATGTGATTCTACACGTAGGCACTTATGGTTCTTTTTTTAAAATTACAGTGAAATTGTGTTGTGATTAATTTCAATGTGCCAGTATTAAATTAAAAAAGGAAACATAAACATTGCACTAAATATACATAAAGTACCTACTAGGTTTCTGTTGCGCCCGAATGGCCTACATTTTATATCATGCTCAGCTGTGGGCTCAAAAGGAGCCTATAGCCTTCCTCAATACGGACTATCTAACAGTGCAAGAATTTTTCAAATCAAACGATAGTCTAGATTAGCTCGTTCAACCGAACAAACATACCTACTCCAGAGCTTTTTGCTCGTAAAGTTATTATAGATAGATTCTATATATAAAGACATGAATCGGTTTCAGTGTCCAGCCGCACTTTATTATCAAATGGATCGTTCATATTGACATTAGGGTTTGAGAGGTGACCCAGAATAGTTAGACTGCAACTTGGTCAGTCTGTGTACAAGACGCTCTACAGCACTTTGGGTAGCTGATAGTTCACCGTTCAGTAAATCAATGCTTATAATCCTTCCTTAATGTCCTTACTTAATATTATACACACGAAAGTACCTCTGTCTGTGGCACTTTTACCCCAAAACTACTGAATTGATTAGGATGAAATTTGGTATGTAGATAGTTTGAGATCCGGAGAAGGACAGTTTTAGGTTAGTTTTTATCCAACCGTGCAAATAGAAGTTAATAGTTTAGCGCGATAACACATACGCGAGGACGGAGCCGCGCTCGGAAAGCTAGTACAAAACAAAGTAGTAACAAAATAAATTTTCACGACAAAAGATCACGTCAAAGTTAATTTGTTTTATTGAATTATTTAATTTGTTTTTCGATTCCGTTTGAATTCAGTGCCACAGTGACCAATGAAGAAGTCGGACCTAATTATCTAAAAAGAGACATGAGGCTTCCTAGTATTAAGGGAAAGCATAAAAGATTTTAGGTCTAAGTTCTCTGGGTTTGCCAGCCCCAGTTTGAGATAAATAAAGTGACCAAAAAAAGAAAAAAAAAATACAAAAACATATATCACCTACATAATGTGGAAGAAATATACATAATAGCCAAATGTAAGGCAGAGAATCTAAGCAGTACCTAAATAGGAGTAATCCATTAGCATATTCATAATCAGCCTATTCTTATCATCTGCTGCTGCGCCCAATCTGCGGATTTTCTCATCCATTAACGCACCTTTTATCTGAATCCCCACTCGTGGACCTCGGGTAGTGCAAAACCGGTGACAGTTAACTGGTAAATAAATTTACTTGTAATTAACTGGTGGTAGGCTTCGGCCGTGGTTAGTGACCACCCACCAGACAAAACCGCATCGCCAAGCGGCCTTGCTGTGTTCCGGTGCGATGTCTGGTGACACTATTTAGTTGGGTGGGTCGGCATTGTTGCTCTTTTATGGTTTCTAACCATATGGAACCTCATTCCACTGCCGGCGTCCTACTTTACGTTGGCCAATTTTCATTTGAGTAACCGTCAATTTTCACTTCACTACTCACATTAAAGCGTATATAGATAATTTTATGAGTAAAGAAAGTAGGTAATGTAAATCCACAAAGGATTTAACCACATGGTGAATTATTTAGGTAGGTGTGTATGTTTTGGCAACCTTGGCGCCTGGCGTCACACTTTGGCAATATGGACAATGCTGAAAATCAGTGTTGTAGTAGTACCTCTAGTAGGTACTCACAGCATTTACTGAGCAATGTCCATGTTTGACACTGATGGGTCACACTTACTCTTCGTTCTTTTTTCTTCTGTTTAACTGTTTACATTTGTTTTTCTTTCTCTTTTCACGTTTTTTTTTACTTGATTCTGTGTGTACTGTCTCTGTCAATTATATGTTTTTCTTTCTTCTATCTTTCTATGTTTTCTTATATACTATTTTATCTACCTAAATGTTAATTGTTAATGACCTAATCAAATTGAAAAGATTTAGTTACTTTGCAATAAAGAAATAAATTGAAACTATCTTCAAATAAATGGTTTGCTAACTTCCAGTTAAATTGTATCATAGATCGCTCTCCGTGGTCATCGTGCACCAACCGTCTTTAAAAGCATTACTGGAGAATGCTCTAATACCTATTCGATACCATGGAAAACTGTTAAGGGGCTGGTTAGGGGCTTTCTAAGATACTGATATAATTAGTGCATTGTGCCTCTAACGTCCAATACTAAGCGACAACTGCTCACTTGCAGTTCGTCTATTAATGACACATGCAAATGTCAACCTTAATACTACGGTAATAGAAACTAATTATTTATTTTCAAAAGTAAAACCTATTTTGTTAAGGTAGAGACAAGTTTGCTTGAGTTACTGGCCGCATGCAAGAGGTCATTATCATCCAGAAAGCAGGAAGCTTTTGAATTTGGAACGTTCGGTTGATGGTTATTAATTCAATATGGCGGCACCGTCTTGTACATTAGGCCTCTTTGATTTGTAAGTAAACTGCTGATGAACTATTAAACTCTTCTGAAGTTTACTCTTCGTCACTAATTAGCTAGGACACATAACTAGAAACTCTAGATTAAGGTGAATTAAAGATACTTTCCTTCCCATATTACAATGCACGACCAACTTGAAAGGAGGTTCTTGCTCATAACTTTAATCAAACGAAGTAACCTAAGTATTTCTGCATAAAGGCTTCTAATAAAGAAAATAACAACATAAAACAACCTATTTGGGAGAAGAAACTTGTAATGCGATAAATTCTCCAACTTATTACATAACCAGTGTAATCAGAGCAGTGCAAAACATTTACTACGGCTTGGCGAATAAATATGGATCTTTTAAAACGCGCCGCCTCCTAATTGCCTGAAGATGGACCGGCGCCAATTACGAGCGACATTTAGCTGGAGTTCAACTGACCCGATAAATGGTACAGATACCTTATTCATTTAGCACTGTGAGTGCCATGACTAATGACGTAATAAGCTTTGCTTTACCACTAAATAAGTAATAAATAAATAACATTTTACTTTGTCAAATACCTAATTTTTGAACAACTTTAATGTAATAAAATGTCCTGGAACATTATGCACACACACGCGGTCATCTGATTTCTAAACTAAGCAAAGCTTGTAATATAAAAACTAGTTATAGGCCGATAACTCGCATATCGCCTATCGTCAAGATTCTGACTCTTCAAGCTGTCGCTCAAGCTCAAGCTGAAGTGATGATGATTCAAGCGACATGGATATTAGTGACGAATAGTCTTACATTACTTTTATCTGTGGTTATATAGTTCTTTAAGAGATTTAATTAATGTTTTATGATTTTGTACCTCAGATGGCGAGTTAAACGGCCGGTCTATAGGTAGCTAGATATGTTGCAAATATAGAGACGAAACATGCGTTCTTACAACTATGAAATCCTTACGCTTGGTTTTTGTTAAAGATTTTAGTAAGTAACATTCACCCATTGCAATCTACAGCAGTTAGGCATAAGTCTGCGAAAAGCTTTAGGAGGCTATAGGGTCTTAGATTAGGGGATTAAGTAGCAGGTAGATTTAATAATATAATAATAATAATAATAATAGTAATAATCACTTTATTACTAACTAGTGGATCCCGCAGACGTCGCGTCGTCCTGCCCGGTAAAGCAGTGCCACCTGCCGGGTCCGAAAACAGAATACGACCTATAAGATTTCATAAAAATCGGTCAAGCGGTTTCGGAGATTTTTATTTTTCTCTGCATCAAAACCATCCTCGTACTTCAAGGAATATTCTAATAAAAGAATTAGCGAAATCGATTCAGCCGTTCTCGAGTTATGCGCTTACCAACACATTTTGCGATTCATTTTTATGTTAAATACAAGGTCAAAAAAAAATTAATCTAAATTTATACCTTAAAGTATAGCTGTTTATTGCTTAAACTAGGTAATGTTAACCCGTGCTACAGGCGGTAGTACAACATATTTATTATAATTAATCATAAAATGTGAAGATCAAAGCCTTAGCTCTCCTCAATGTATGTAGTTGACATAATTAATATTCCTAGTCATAATATCAGCAGAAGATAGAACAGAGTGAAACAACAAATCAATAATAAATAATAACAGTAAAACAGCAGTAAAATCGTAAGCCAGAAGTCTAAGTACATTAGACTTACGATAGCGAGCTCTTGATGGTTCTTTAATACACACATACACTACGTTTGTAAGACTAAACTTAATTTTCTGGAGAACGCTTTATTTTACGGTTATTTTCAATATTCTTTCTATGGATTTAGTTACTAGTGATAGGTATTTTACATTCGCTCCATACAAAACAGGTCAAATTAGTTATCGCCAGTAAACAAATCAACAGATTGCGACCAATATTGAAACGACCGTTGAGATGTAGGTAAGTATTAATTGGCTGTTATCATGTGAGTACGAATGTAGTCTAGTCTACGATGGGACGCGCCCGCCTAATATACCGACTTACTCGTGATTACTATTATTAAACACAGTGTCTATGTACGTTGTCTTTTGTCATGCTGTGTACACATGCTTTGGAATACCGTTTTGGACAAAACCTTTGTAACACGCTCTTTTGTATTTGTAATTGGACTGTATTCTGTTTTGTGTGCCAAATAAATAAATAAATAAATTACGAATGATTTTCGATGGGAAGGTGGCAGTGGAATAAGGCTACTGTATGGTTATAAATCATAAATGAGCAAAAAAATTCACTTAAATGGTGTCACCAGACATCACACTGGAACACGACAAGGCCGCTTGGCGGTGCGGCTTTGTCTGGTAAGTGGTCACTAACCACAGCTGAAGCCTACCACCAGTTAATTACAAGTAAACATAATTACCAGTTGATTGACTGACACGTAATTTGCACCACCCGGAGAACGCGTATGGGGATTTAGATAAAAGGTGCAAACCCACGGACGAAGGTAACTCAGCACCCAAAATTGTTACTAATGCTATGAAAATGTAGGTAATACTCGTTACCAACTACACGAATGCATTTAATTTTTGAAAAAATTATAGGTATCTACTTTTCTAAGGAAAATTAGTATGTAATCAGAAATGTTATGCTTCTGAAGCTTGAATACTAAATCGTCAAATCTGTTGGCAGTTCTACTGAATTGTGTGTACATTTTGGGTAATGTGCGCCATAGTTTATGTCGGTCGCGATAGTCACCGCAGAGGTTATTCGTTGCGCTAATGTGCTCTTGCATCTCGTTTGCATTTCGCTGTCTCGGTTGCTTCTAATGTAATATTAAAACTGACACTTAGACTATTTTTTTCTATTTTGATACTCTTAAACAAAAATGTATGAAATAAATGTTTGATACCCAATAGGTTAAATATTATTTTTGTCATCATCATCACCGGCCTTACCACGCACTCCTCTGCTGAGCATGTTATTAATAAATTGTTATTATTTAGAAATATTAATAAATATTTATAAAAACTTACAATAATACTTGTATCAAGTTGTCGAATTATTACAACCTAATAATATCATGCATTTTTATTTGTCCGATATATTATATTATTAAGTTAAAAATAAAATATTTTTAGAATATTAGCGTCTTACCCTTGTTTTACAGGAATGCTACTAAAGTCCCGATCGGGACCGGGTTTTTTTTAAATAGTTATGTAAGTATGTCTTTATGGAAACTAATTAGAAACTCAAAGAAACGAATCCACTAGATCTATCGAGCTAGGTTAAAGCTATAGTTAAGTTAATAATATTTGAAATTACCTTCTATTTGTCGCACCTCCACTGCCTCCACATTAGTTATGACTGTAAGTTAGGAAATATCATGTTGTAATGTAACTAACTTCAAATAAACATCGAAAAATTCAATATAGAAATAAGGTGTGAGGCGAAGCACGAGGCGTAGGATGCTCTACACTATTTTCATTTCGTGTAGTGCCACATTTAATTTTGTTGAAATTCTAGCGTAGCTTTGCAAAAATGTCAACTTTATTCCGCCTCAGCCGGCGTCTACGTTTCACTCCAATGCCTTGCTTCCATTTTCTGGAATGTTCTACAGTTTCGAGACGGGCTTTGAGAAACTATAACTTTATGAAAACTTATACACGAGCTCTGAAGTAAGACGTGGCTTCCAACAAAAATTTATCAAAGCGTATTTAATTTTCGTTACAACTTCTTTTGACTTTCCTGATGAGAAAATGTTAGGTACGCTGTTGACTTTTAATGGTAAGAATTATTTACCCATCTAGTTACTACTTAGTTACTAAGATCACATATTGTAAAAAAAATACTATTCTAAGATTTTTATTTGTCCAGATGGATTGAACTTCTTAATCTCAGTGGAAAACTATTACGATTAAATATAAGTTTGTATTGTGTTTTACTTTGTTTGTTTTTTCAAGTTCATTTTTCGTACATATGCTGTGATTTTTGGGCTTATTTCTTTATGTAGGATTAGATTCTTGCCCGTATGGTAGCTGTTTCTTCCCATAAGGGACGAGTTTTGAAAATACCTTTCTTAGTGTATCCCTAGACTTCATACAGAAGTTATGTTTCAAATTTGGAGTCTCCAGACTCAACGGTTTGGGCTCTGCGTTGATATTATCAGACAGTTTCTTCTTTTAAGTATTATTTAGCATTTTCTTTCTTGTGTTTTACTATACGTTGTTTCGTACATCATTGTTACGCAATACATACTGACCTAATACTAATCAGGTTTACAAAAAAAAAACAATAAAACTATTCGATACATCACAAATTCACAAATCGAAATCGGAAAACCATTTATCAAATACATTCGCGGTACAAAGCGTACAATCTTATAACCCATCTGAAATTCATATTGAAAGTCTATCGTATAAAGCTATACACACACTAAAAGGCTGAGCTCCCGCGGGAGGAGGTTCTAAAAGGCCAAGAACGATAGCACTCATCGACGAATAAGCCTGTTTCCCGACTGCCGGTTTAGGGATGCGACATCGACTCAATGCTGTTTTATTCTGCTGCCATCAATACTTAAAACGGTTGTGAACAGTTCAGTGATGTGACAGTTATCGATAATTTTCACTAATATGTTGATTACCATCTTTTCTATCTTTAGGGCAGAGTGACCATTTTTCGTAGGATTGCATTTTCAATCTGAATTCCAACACGTGGTCATCAAGTGGTGCAAGTCAAGTAACAATTATGTGATGATAGGCTTCGGCAGTGAATACTAACTCGTCGCCAAGGACTTATCTGCAACAATTGGATTTCTTCAGGGTAAATTTTTTGCGTCGTGATGTTTCAAACGGGGTGCATAGATCCACCACAGATGGTATTGATATAAATTTTTTAAAACTCGAAAAAAAAAAACTCAAACAGACTTGTACCTAAGTTTCAACTTAGGTACCCAAAATTATACGTTTAGGACCATTGCTCTCATAGTTTTGGCAGACCCCAAGCGCTTATCGGAAACAATGACGCTTCTTTCAAAATAGCTCAGAAACTACTAATCAGAAATTAATCAAATTTATCATGAACCACACGACAACCACCCGCTTTAAAATAAAAATAGAATCATAGTAAATCTGTTGACGTATAACAAAGATATTAGGCAGCAAACATGAAAAATAAAGTAAAAATACATTCGAATTGTGAACGTCCTTTATAAAAGTCGGTCGAATAAGATTTTACACAGCTATTCACAGTTACAATAGAGGACTACTTTTCGTAGCAAATTTATCGATAAAATAACTTCGATACGTGTCTCGTCTTTTGTAAAAGGATTGGCATTTGAAGCGGAGGACGGCGGAGTAGCGGATTCAGTCGAAGACAAAGACGACTTGAAAACGTACTCCTTTAATATTGGCAATGGCAAATAATCAGCTGATAGACAAATACACTTCTTGATATTTGTTCGAACGAAAAGGGGTAAAGGTACATATCTTGTTTAAGATACTGAATAAAAATGCATAGTACCTTAATGAATTTATTAATTAGGTACATAACCAATCAAAAGTTAAAGCTAGAAAATAAGAACTATGAAATTTTCATTACTTCCTAATTGCATTTGCTGCTACTTCGCTGAAATAAATGCTTAATTAAATTTAAAAAATCTACAACAAACAGATAATATAATTAAAAGACAAAAAGGGAAGTTTTTTTTAAACTTAACAGTAACAGGTTTTTTTTTATTATTCGATAGGCTGGCGCTTGACTACAACTTGCCTGATGTTAAGCAATAACCAATTATACCAATTCACTCATGATTACGAATGATTATTGGCGAGAAGGTAGCAGTGGAATGAGCCTCCTTAAGGTTAGTAACCTTAAAGGAGCAACAATTCCGACCCACTCTCTCTGCATGGTGTCACCAGACATCGCACCGGAACACGGCAAAGTCGCTTGGCGGTTCGGCTTTGTCTGGTGGCTGGTTACTAACCACGGCCGGAGCCTACCACCAATTGATTTTCACCTGATTTGCACCACCCGGGGACCACGTGTGGGGATTCAATTAAACGTGTAAACCAACGGACGAAGATGACTCAGCCCCCAAACTAGGTCTAAACTATATCAGTCCATTAATTTACGCGCTATTACGCTACAAACTAGTACACGGATACACAGATACACTTATCAAATTTATGACACAAATTTTTACGTCAATGGTTAAACAGGCCTACCTTCACCCCATAACAAATGAAAATATCATCTCAGATCAACAAGTCAATAACGCAAATTGGCATCTCATTTCAGGTCAAACAGCTTAACGGGAGGGGCAAATCCTTACTTGGCACAAATAAATACGTCCCGGACATATCATATTTCTCTGATCCCCATCTTAAGTGAAGGGTCAGCGATACACCGCCGGACCTTATAATTCCACCTTACAATCCCAATTGATATGAAATATGTTTTATTGTTTTCGATTTTTTCGTTGGTACCCGGATTTGAAACGTTTGTAACGTTGTTATTTGGGCTATTTTTATCCCTTAGTCACAGTAAAAATTATATTCGTGGTATCTGTTGCATGAATGCGAATAAATGAGGAATTTAGTTGGAGATAGACTTATAAACATCAAAAATATTTTGTGGTGTAGAGTCTACAAATTACTATAGAGCAGCGGTGGCGCAGCGGTACGGGCCTCGCCTTAGAAAAATAAGGTCGCGGGTTAGTATCCTGGTCGTGCCCATACATCTTTGTGTGAATTGTTTCATCTCCGCTGTTCAATATCGCAAAACATCGTGAGGAAACCGGCATGTCTAAGAACTAAACATTCAAGGATACGTGACATCCACCAACCCGCACTTGGCCAGCGTGTATGGATTAGGGCCTAAACTCTCTAAACTCTATATGTAGTTGAGAGAAGACCCGTGCCCAGCAGTTGGAAACTAAAAAGGGTTGAAGTGTTATCTACAAATTAATGTATTGTAAATACATTTATTTACACCATACAGATAATATAATACACCTAACTGAATAACTATCTCAATAATAACCAAAATAAGTAAGTAAACTAATATTTTTACACACACACACAGAGCGCCATCTAGTTCCAAATTAAGCAACTGTATTTGCATATACTGCTTCAATACATTCATGTACCTAATACATACATAATAATGTAATTATAGATAAAATAACAAACGATTATGCTCGTCACACTAACATTTGTCCTGTGTGGAATTCGAACCTACGACCTCTGGCTTTGCAGTCAGAGTGCACAAGCCACTACGCCAACCGGGAGTGTAAAAAAATTCCATGCATGTAATTGTTGGATTTGAAGTTTTCAAATAAGTTACCTCATTGCAGTCATGTAGGTACACTATCCCTAGTAAACTTTTTTATATGTTGTAAAAAATTGACATTAGGGTAATTGTAACTCATGTATAACTAAATAAGTTAATTTTTGTAGCCAAGGATATGAAGTTATTAATGAAATTATTCATAAACTTCTTTAAAGCTCATTATAGCTAAAATAGATTTATATTTCGTTAGTCTTTGTCTGTCATTGTGACATTTATACTAGTAGGAAAGAGACAAAGTCTATTTTAACTAAAGAGTCTTATAAGGTTTTTATGAACAAGATCGCATGTCTATAAAACGTGTAGTTCTCAAAATAGAGAATAACCAAAGATGTTATAGGTAATTTCTACTAAATATAACTTTTTGCCACGTTTATTTCTTAGGCTGTTACGAGTTCAAATAAATACGTAGGTATTCTAAATGAACTAGTTTTTAACGGATTTTATTTTAGATTTTAGATCCCGACGTTTCAATGTGTGATATTCGCGGAAATATAAGACAATACTATTCTAAATGATTTAAATTGAAATTTTATTACTTTATTAAAAAGTTAAAATAAAAATAAGAAAGTTAATTCCATTTCTTCAGTAATTCCACTGGCAGGCAAAATTACCTCAGTTAGTTGTAGCAAAATATATCTCAAAATGGTCCTCCCAATCCCAAATCTTTAACAAAATAGCTCCCCGGAACACTTTAAGTCTAAGTAAGTGGCGTTCGGTGGTCGAAGATTTGCTGGACCGTCTCTAATGGGCTTTATCCTTATTTATTGAACTTGCCGCAGCCGAAACGTGGCCAAATCTTCAAAGTTTGATTATATTTTCCACACCATTGTAGATATATGTAACTATTTCTTTAGACAATTACGCGTTCTGCTACCACTTTTATTGTGCGAACTGCCAAGTTGTGGAATTCGCTGCCGAATTGTGGTCAAGTGCAAAAAAAGTATAAAACGTTGCACTACCTACAGAACAAAAGTAATTAAAACTATGTAAACGTCATCAAAGACCTATTTAATAAAAATGAATCACTAAATGTGTTGGTAAGCGCAAATCTCGAGAACGGCTGAACCAATTACGCTAATTCTTTTTTTAGAATACTCCTTGAAGTACAAGGTGGCACTGCTTTACCGGGCAGGACGATGTCTGCGGGGTCCGCTAGTGTTTATATATTTTTAGTAAGGATGTGATTAGATATATATACTCAAGTTATAAGTGGTGTGTGAGTACCTCGTTCTTTAACCTTGCCCAGTGTACAAATTTGACAACTCTGTATTAATGAGAAAACATAAGGGCTAGGCACAGAAATATTATCCAAATTGGTTAATGAAAGAGGATTACAACATATGACTTTTTGTCTAAAACCCTTTAGCCTATTCGCAAAAGTCTTTCCAATTTCATTTTTTTTACGGGCCGGTGGCGTGGTCGGTAAGATACTTGCTTTTCACGCCGCAGGTCGTGGGTTCGATTCCCACCCGAGACAAACATTAGTGATGAACATTTGTGTTTGTGTTGAGTCTGGGTGTAAATATCTATTATAAGTATATATTTACAAAAGAAAAGTATTATATGTATAGTATATACCAGTTATCTGGTTTCCACAAGCTTCTGCTTAGTTTGGGACCAGATGACCGTGTGTGTTAATGTCAAACAATATTCATTTTTATTATTATTTTTATTCCCTCTTCAATGCCTGATATTTAGTTCTTCAAAAGTACATACTTGTTCATGTTCAAAATGATTAATAGTAGCTAAATCTAACCAACTTAAAAACATTCAATTTAATCGATGAGGCTTATCAGAGCATTTCAACTCTAGCTGAATAAGGGGAGGTAAGCAGGTCGCTATGTACTAACAAGTTCAGACAACCGCGAAGAGTAGAACGTGTCGCGTTTTTGCAAAACCCTGACACCTGTTTATGTAATCCTGTGGCACTTAGGGCTTAAGAGTACGACAGTTCATTGATTTTTGAAAAATCTTGATATTGATGTTTGGTTGGGAGATTGGTTTTTGTTTTGTTAAAAACGTCTTCTGGTAAAATCACGTTGACTTCAAATACACTTTACAAAATACATGAAGGTGATGTATTATGAGTGCTTAAAGCGTATGTGATTCCGATGAAAGAAAGGGATGCGAATATACGCAATGTATAACCGCGTTTCTTTCCTTTCTTTCTTTCGTTTTATCGTTTTTCCTCTAGTTGTGAACCCAGTGTTGTAGTTGTGTTTTGAGTAAGGTAGCCAGTAACTCACGACATATAGACGGTTTGATGGCTTAGGCTGTTCAATAGCCTTTGTATTGTTTAATTTCGATAGCTAGAGAGGCGTCACGTGTTCATTTTATGCTAATCAAAGAGACAGAATCGATCGTTTTTGATGCCAGCCATCTTGTACAGATCGTCATTCTTTCTAGTCTGACGGCGTTCTACGCTAGTTTTACCTACCCGTAGTGACCATTCAAGAGCTCTTTCTTCTTTTTAGTTCCTTGGTACCTAATCAAGAATTTTCATACATCGATTATCCTACATCTCTTCATGTATCATAATGATTTACGCAATCAAAATCTTTATGTGCATTACCTACAAACCTCTTGGCCTTCACCACACCTGGTTTCAAATGTTCCACTTGTAGTGAGTGATGTAAACAACAAATATGACTTACTTGCGCCTATCTTATCTTGAATTACACTGCGCCTACGTGGTGGTAAAGATTATCTACAACATAAAAGAATATTATTTCTGTAAATCAGACCTCGCGATGAAGGCTACGCTTTCTTTATTTGACAAACGTTAACAAATAACGAAGTACTTAACAATTTTCTTTTAGGGGTGTGCAGTGAGTCATAAGAAATGTAGATTTTTAAGGTGAAAATATCTTTGTGTTTGCGATATGTCGATAACTAATCAGTGATAAGACAACATCGATAACAGTTAACATACAGGTTGAAGAAATATTAAACCATCTTGAAATAATAACTACTAAAACTGTACTGCTAAAACTTGTGAAAGACACTGGCTAAGATGTCTGTGAGAAAGAAACACGTTTTGTTTGTGGTTATTAGCTATATGTTTTTAATAAATAAGCCAAATGGAAAGTATAAGAAGCTGCAGAAAAATTAATAGTGGGCATCGAAAACTTTTGAAACGTATACTATGGTTTAGTCTAATGTTGAATGACACAACTTTCTACAAGAATGCTGCCACTGCAAAGTCACACAGTGGACCTGTGGCATTGCCAAATTGTTCTGTATCAAGACGGTACACGAAATTGAATAATCTATCATTAAGTAATATAATAATTAAGTAAAAAATATGTTATCTATAGGAGGATAAAAGAATGAAGACAATAGGGATGACAATAAGGTATGAATAATTGTAATTTAATTGGTCCGTCAGTAAGGTTAGAAAAAAAAATTGACACATATTTCTTGCTTTATCATTGAAATGAAACAATATTAAGCTATAACGCATTAAAGTCACAAAGGTACAAACCTTACGTAAGCGTGACTTTAATCACGAAAAAAAGAAAAATACTGTCCAACATTTTTAATTAATCTAACTGACGGATAAAACAAATAATAATAACAGTCTCCCCTATTGCAGCATACAATAATGAGCAAATTGTATAAAAGACCAGGTATATTGTGAACAGCCTGTATCTTATGGACATTCTTACAATTTCCAAAACCTGCCTTGTATCGGCATTGCTATCTTTTCCATTACAAAAGTACAGTTGAACGCTTATCTGTGAATTGTGTGGACCACGTGAATATGTGAGAATTATGACAATACATTTGTTTTACTATATATATTATGGTGAAATATGTAAAATTATAGTTGGAATATTATGTTTATTGATGGTCTTCAATGGCGTCGGGTGAGTGTCAGAAATGTTGCTTTATTTTTTAATCCTCACATTTAGGTAGAATGTTATTATTTTGACTTTCGTGTCTGTGTGGTTGGCGGGGTACCGGGGAAGATAGGTAATTCGGTTCATTCAAGTTCTTGTCCTTGAACGAACCAATCAAAATTAGATTCATTTCAACCCTTTTTTAGTTTCCCACTGCTGGGCACGGGTCTTCTCTCAAGTATCTTATGAGTTGAGAGAAACACGCTGGCCAAGTGCGGGTTGGTGAATGTTACATGTTCTAAGACATGCCGGTTTCATCAAGATGTTTTCCTTCATCGCTATTGAGCAGCGGTGATAAAACAATTTACACAAAGATGTGTGGGCACGACAAAGAATCGAACCTGTGACGTTATATTTAAAAGGCGAGGCTGATACCGCAGCGTCACCGCAAAATTAGATTGCTGTGGGATAATAAGGTACCTATTGATAAGACATAGTTAGATAATCGAGAGCGCCCAGCTATGCGGTATCTATAGGTATCTGATCGGTAGCCTCACCTACCAGGTTACCTATAACATTGGCTTTTTATGAATTCCATACTTCCTATCGAGTATCCTTTTCAACCGACGACAAAAAGACGGAGATTCTCAATTCGACTGTTAGTTTTTTTTTTGTATGTAAGTTTCGCGATTATTATGCTAAATAAATTGATAATTATTTTTTTCGTTTCATAAAGTATACTTTAGAGGTAGACAATTAAATTTCATAAGTAAAGCGGGTTTTATGAGTAATTGTTAAAACTTAAAACATTGAAGACAATTCGTACCTATATGTTTTAAAAGCTATTATTATATGAACAATTTTAATTACATGATAGTTTCTACTAGAGGCTCTGTACTAGATTTTATACCAAAAAACTTGCCCAAAGAATACTTAGGCAACTATACTTTGGAGACTGTTCTGTACAAAAACTGACTACCTACATCATCTTATTTATCTGTTTTCAGATGTGATAATATCGACTCTCTGCATATTGCTGGTGCTAAGATTGGCCTCAGCAGGAGTAGTGCGACTACAGATGGAGGAAGAAGAACCAACTTGCAGAACTTATACACTGAACGGATTGCTGTATTTCGACTGCTCCAACAAAGGATTAAAGGAATTACCTGATGACTTGAATTACAATGTAAGTAAAAAGCAAAAACAATTTCTTTAAGTACTTTATTGAGTTCCAAATTCAAATTCAAATAGGTATATGTATAAATTCACTAACTGTATTAAACCAGCAAGCCTAGTACAGGCTAGAGTAATATTGACCCTTAACATAATTGACGAAAGACCTATGTTTTACAGTCGATAAAAAAAAATTGAGTAAATTGAAATAAAACTACTTTTTAACGGATTTTATCGCGGTTTATTAAGTAAGTAATAAGTACAATAATAAGTACAGTAATACTAAGTTAGAGTAAAGTTATTTTTCCGAGTGTATGCCATTGCCCGTAGCCTCTGAAACATTACAAAATGGTCGTACAGTATCATATCTGTGTTTTTCTTTTGGTTTTCCTACATCATGTCAATTAAAAAACCAAAATTCAAATCAAATTCTATAATTTTAACGTCTCTATTTCAGGCTCAAGTACTGCTCCTATCCAATAACAACTTCTGGACATATCCTCCACAGCTGGAATACTTTTACAAAGTAGAAAGTCTTGACTTATCAGGAAATTACCTAAGCAGTCCAATACCAAATTATTTTCAAAATTTAATCTATTTGGAGACACTTGATTTATCCAACAACTTGTACGACACATGGTCGATAAACGGACAAAGATTTTCAATAGAAAACCTTGACCTTTCCAAGAACAAAATTAATTTAATCGACGAAAAAGCATTCTCATCGATGCCTGGTTTACGTTTTTTAGATTTATCCGAAAACAGACTGACAGATTTGCCACCAAAAGTATTTTCCGAAATACACAACTTGGACAGTCTCATTTTATCAAGAAATTATTTTTCCGACGTGCCCAGTTTTCAATCTTCGTCTTTGCGAAGTCTACATTTAAGTAGCTGTCAAATAGCTAATATAAATGTTGATTCTCTCGTCGAAATGAGTACCCTCTTGGAAATCGACTTGTCAATAAACCAGCTTGAAACGATTCCAGACAATATTGCTTCCCGCACCCTCCAGGAACTAAATCTGAGCTATAACTCTATAAATACGCTGACAGACAGCACCTTCTCATCATTACCGCACTTAGCGGTATTAGATTTGAGAGGAAACGAGTTTAAAGATGTATGGTCTACTTCACACTTCGCATCAAATCCATTTTTGAGAGAGGTTCGTGTGAAAGGAAACCGATGGAGCTGCGAAGGTTTCAGCGTTAATCTTCTGTTGACCTATGAATATTTGACTAAAGAACCGCCAAAAATAGCAGATAAAGAGTCATTGATTTGTTATTCGCCGTCTAACGTGACCCAGTTGAGCTGGCAGCAGGCGTACATACAAACATGGCATCCAACGGATACGAACGCAGCGTCGTACACTTCTATAGCCGTAATGATTGGTGTCATCATTGGTATAGTAGTAACATCTCTAGTATGTCGGGGCTTAGTTTCGATTAGCAAACCTGATCCTGAGCCATTGAGGCCTGCGCCACAGACCACCGTTCTGAATCTCAACGGTAACGCTCCGCAGCCGAGAGCCGAGTCGGTTGTGTTAAGAGTGCCTTCGCGTGAAGACCTTCCTCCGAGCTATGATGAGGCGCTTCTAATGCCGAGACTAAATTCTTCATTCCATTCTTTGCCAGATTTTGTAGATGAAGAAGAAGAGCCTCGTAATTACAGAAGATCAAGGTCTATCGGTGATTTAACAGATTTTAGACCAAGAACGGGTGACAGGCGTTCTGTAAGGCGCCCAATTGAAATACATAATCGAAATACGATTGAAGAATAATGACACTGTTATTTATTGTAAATTTTTAAATTTTATTATTATTAATAAGTGGTTAAGTAAAGATCAATTATATTAACAAGTAATTATAAGTATTATTAAGAGAATTTGTAAATATAATTTAAGCTTTAATTAAGTTATAATAAAATAAATACTTACCTTACCTACAATAAATGTCAATGGATGCTGCTATTCTTTCCTTACGCTTTTCTTTTTTGTTTTTTTTTTGGTAAAATGACATTTGGAATGATAATTTGGTTTTGATCAAAACACTTAACACAGTTAAGGTACCTACATAAATCAATAATAATTTTGTTGCAGTGAAAATAAGGCAACGCATAAAATCATGCCAACTATAACAGGTTTCACTTAATTCCTAATAGCTAGTAACTTTAAAAAAATAACAGCTAGCGACATCTGTTATTATCATGTGAAGTATTAAACATACCGTACGGTCGCGTAAGTGTTCCGCAACCGAGCTCAATCCAACGTGCATGCTGATAATACATTTGGTGTTTTACATTTTATTTGATAGATGGCGCTGATTTCATAAACTAAAACAAAACAGTTTCAAACTAATTTTAATTAGTTATAATTATAAAATATGTATTATGTTTATTTTTTACAAATGACATGTAATAAATGAGTTAATACTTAGAGAAAAATATAACATGTACCCATATAGCTATAGATGCTTTTTTAAGCCGATTGTTCAGATTTAATATTGTTAAATAATTCTCTATATATTCTACTACTTAAAATTAATTAACATTATTTAAAACAAAACAACAACCAGAAAATTTACGTAAAACATTAGGTACCAACAGAATTATGTAGCAGCATACTCCAGTTTCAAATCAACGAACAGCAACAAAAAGCAATTGAAACACAGATTGCAGTGCTAAAAGAAAACCTTAAAGTTATTAAACCATCAAGTACTGATAATCTTCAAGTAAATCCATAAGAGACTCGTTAAATACAGATTACCGCGCCCCTTTGCACACTTTTGCCATCTTTATCATTAATGATAAAACGTCACGATTTTGACTCACATAACACAAACGACTTGAAGGGACTACACGTAAAAATTCTAAGAACAAGTATTCTAAACAAGTGAAAAAGTGTTTACACGAAAAGCAAAGAAAGATATGTGCTAAGTGTAATAATGTAAATGGAACAAAATAATTTTCGGTTTAATCATCTAAAAAAGGTAAGTGAATTATTCAGAAAGAAAACTTTACAAATGAATATAAGAACCCTCCGAAAAGTAATGTTTTACAACTATTTTAGCTGTAGGTATTGTAGTAACGGCCTAATGATAGTTAATTGTGGATACATTAAACAAATTCTAACTTGCATTAGCACACATGTAGGTGTAGGCAGAGATGAATATCAGTTACGTTAAGATCATAACTCTATTTATGCTAATATCTAATGGAAACTCATAATGAATGGCGACCCTACAATCAAACTCAAAGTTGAACCGCAATAGCTAATTTTAATACTACCACAGAAATATACATAAAACCTTTTGTCAATTAGCAAAAGTTTATGTACCACTTATGCTTCTCTCAACATGCAGTTTTTATGGTTCGATAATATTCTATGTACATTGAAGATGTCCCTTCAACTTTAACGACACCATTACCTACTCTTCACCGTTGTCCTGAATTAACTTCACTACATACATATATGCATAGTCGACCCAAATTTAAGTATTCTACTGTTTTATCAATAGCTGATAACAAAGATAAAATTGTTATGTGGTAATGCTCGGTTATTCATAGTCGGCATAGTGTTTTGATAGGTCTTGTATCAAATCGTTTGTAAAGCGCCTCAGTATCAACTGCGTGACTTGAATCTTATTGCTTATTGGACAGGTGTGCAGTGATTCAGTTGCTTCCCTAAAGAAGAGGCTAATGGGCCACCGTTATATAGTGCAGTGAGGTTTATCATACTCATGTAGTCTCCATAAGTACTCATATCGCATAAAAGGATATAGGTATGTAAAATCAATAAGATAATAATTGCAATAACAGCGAAAATTTTTTCTAGTGAACAGAACATTTTAACGGATTTGTTTTTGTTGTAGAATTAATAGCAGTATAGACTTCACTTTTCAGAGTACTAGAGTATCTGATTTATCTGTGTAATATTAGATAAAATGTAAGTATCTTCCACAATTTTGTACATAATTTTAAAATTTGTTTGTTTACAGGCAGTAATGCTAGGAAGACGTGATGGTTCCACTATCTTCAAATTTAGTGCTGCTGTTATTCTGTTTAGCGAATGCTGCATTTGACAGAGGCCTCGACGACCTCTGCTATATCTGTACTTGCAGTGCCGATCAGACCAATGTCGAATGCTCAAGCAAAGGCCTGACTGAAATACCAGATGGATTGGGAAATCAGGTAAAAATCTAGTCAATAGACTTTGTCATTTTCAACATCAAATAATTATATAGAGCATAATATCAAAAAAGTGATTACCTCTTTTCCTGATAAGAGTAGCTATATACTATATGTAAGCAATGTAATTAAAGTAAGAAGTCAAAACAGCATTATCGACATGGTAGTTAAAATGTTAAAAGAGATCTAACAAAACCTTTTTGCATATTTACAGGTGAAAAAACTCAACGCGTCTAAAAATGAGATAGCAACATTTCCAAACTTAGATAGATTCTACAATTTGATCTCACTAGACCTCAGCAGTAACTATCTTAGTGAGATACCAGAACATGCGTTACAAAATCTTACAAACCTTGAAGTGCTTAATCTATCTAAAAACAACTTTGAATCATGGCTTAGTCTTAATCCCAACGATGTGTTCCAATCTGTGACGAACCTTAAAATATTAGATTTATCCAATAACAACTTCAAAACTATGGGAAACTTGGCTAATCAAGAGTTAATTATCAGTCCATCAATAGAAACATTGATTTTAGATCATTGTGAAATAGAATCCATACATGGACGGTCGCCTTTAGGAGGGCTCATAAATATTCGAGTATTGCGACTGAATTCTAATCCTTTAGCAAGGATACAAAGCCTTGTGTCATCGACATTGAAAAGTCTTGATATTAGTAACTGTGCTCTAAGTGTCATAAACCATAACGAACTAATGTACTTACCATCTCTTGCGTACTTGAAAATGTCCCATAACTATCGTTTGGAACTATCTGCTTCAGCGCACAATTTATTCTCTGATTCTTTAAGATATTTAGACATATCCTATTGTAATATTTTGCAACCTAATTTGCAAGGATTCCCTAATCTCAGAAAAGCTATCCTTAACCACAATATGATCAGATATTTAAGAAGCTATGAATTTTCGAACAATTCTATGCTGGACTACCTAGATATTTCATATAATAATATTGGATCTTTGAAGAGTGATACATTCCGAGGACTGACTATGTTAAAATATTTGGATTTATCTTGGAACGAAATTGCATCCATTCCAGAAGATACTTTGTTAGAAATGCCATCTTTAACGCAATTGAAATTATCAAGAAATTATCTCACAAGTTTGACACATTTAAAATCTTTATCGGTGTCAATATTAGATATTAGTTCATGTGAAATAAGCATCATTGGCAAAGATTCATTAGAAGGACTCCAAAGTCTAGTAGACTTGGATTTGTCCAGGAACCTTCTGTCGCACATTCCAGATAGCTTGTCATCAAATACATTAAAGTATCTAAACTTAAACTACAATAGACTTAGTTTTATAAATAACTACACATTTTTTATGCTTCCAAGACTGATGGGACTAGGAGTTATTGGAAATAGGTTTACCACAATTTGGAGAAGATCTTACTTTGATTCCAATCCTTATTTAGAACGTCTCGATTTGAGTGACAATACATGGCGGTGCGAATGTAACGATGGAAATATGTATGATTTTTATGAATTTGTCACACTAGAGCCTAACAAGAAGGAAGAATCCTATAATCTTATTTGCAACAGCCCAATGACAGTAATCGGACAAACGTGGCTGGAAGCTTGTTATTTTACTTGGAATCCTTCCGAAAAGCTTCCAAATCCAGACGGAGTGATATGGTTTATATCTGTAATGATTATTGGATTAGCTTTATGTTTTCTTCTAGTAAGTTGTATTAAAAGATCAATGAATCGCCGATTGGCGGCAATACAAGCGGAAAGGGAAAGACAAGTGGAAGAGGCAAGAGATAGGCTTAGACAGTTGAGAATGCGTGCAGAACAAGAATCTTTAATAAACAACCCTGATCCACGAGATTTAATTGCGCCACCTTCTTATGATGAAGCTCTCTCTATGCCTAAATTAAATGCATCATGTCACTCATTAAATGAGACAGGTGGCAAAAGTAAAAGAAGAAGGGGTCGAAGAAAAACTAAATCTAGTGGTGATTTATTAGATGAAACTGAAAGAAATGGGGATGTCCCAGTGCTGGAAGACATAGAGCTTAATGAAACAACTGAAAATGGTCGACGGCATAGACCTAGAAGAGAAATAAGTAGATACGGGAGTCACGAGGTTGCAGAATTAGAACAGTCACCTGGTGTACGTCGTAGACGTTTATCGGAATATAACGCTGAGTACAGTGATCTACCAAATGGAGATGGTGTAACTTTAGAAGTTCAAGCGCAATTGGAAAGACCTTTACGTCCTTTAGTTAGGCGGCATTCAAATGATGAAAGCGATATGAGGGAAAGTGACCTCTAGTAGAGATTATTGTATTTTTACATTGCATAAGTAATGCATTTTGTAGGAATTAATTTATTTTAAGTTCATGTTAATAATAAATATTTTTAAATGTTAAAAGTAATTACTTATCCAATCTCCTTGCTAGTAGGTACCTACAGTAACAAATTGAAAATAAATCCTGCAACCTAATTTCTATAAAGAACTAGTAGTTTCAGGAACCTTGTCTAGATGTCGCTATTCGTAGCGTAGGAGCTCCAGTTTGCTTCAGGCTCTTTTAAATAAAAGTTGAATTTCAACAATACACTGAATTTCTATTCCTACAGAAGTTCTAGGTAAAGATTAAGGCCATATTTAAAACTAACATTTTAGTCTAAAAGTACCTATTAGTCTGACTATAGAGAGTGAGGTAGAATCAGTCAGGTATTTAAGTCAAGATCTGGGTTTCAAGTTTGGATCTCCATTTTTGTCTAAAAACCCATCGTTTCTCCACTAGCTGAAAATCACTACAAAAAAAATCAATCAATCACTCATCATTTTGTAATGGTTTTAATTGATTGTCCTGTAATGAATACTTGTTTTACTTTGTTTTTTTTTTATTCAGATATAGGTTTGCGCTTGACCACAACTTGCCTGTTATTTAGCAATGATGCAGTCGATGATGAAACGCGCTTGCCTAATAAATACCGATTCACTCGTGACTTGAAGACAGGCAGGTTATATTGGACAATGTAGGAAGGCAACAGTTATTATACTTATTACAATTTTGAATTTTTTAAGCAACTTCCATTGGCCAACATTAGCGTTTAGAAAAATTCCTTGTTCTTTGAATTTTTGATACATTCATAGACCTATATCAGTAAGTAAAATGTACTTATTTAAGGCAGATTGTCACTATTTGTTAGGAAGGAGATTTCATCAAAACAATAAAAACAAAGAAAAACTTGTTTTAACCATTTATATCGTAAAATAGTACGAATTAAAATACATTCAATTTTGTTATATTATTATTCAGTTACGGAAATACAAATTGTTCTGAGCTTGTTCATTATTGTTTAGACGGATCAATTTCAACAACACGGTGATATCAATTAACCCTCGATTTATTCAAAATTTAATCATATAAATTAGACCATCAAGTGCAAACATTCATAATAAAGTAGGTACATAATTTAAAAGCATCTTAGTTATATAATAAAAATTGAAATAAAAAGATCTACAAAATATACACTAGAGAAAATTTGAATTAGTTATATACATACAAATGAAGTGGTTCAGATTTCTTATAATAAATGGTATCACATTCTTAAAAATTACTCAATAAAAATTACTAAGGAACTTATGCTTAGCCAGACCATGAAACATGAATCTCTCCAGTAATGAGAAAGTAACCAAACATAGCCAATTGGACCTTACATTGTTTATTTTTAGGATAAAGTAAGTACACAACCATTGAAAAACAATTCAAGAATTGTACCCTACTATAACATAAATATACGATAGAAAAATGTAATAGACACAGTACAATATATGTACAAAATACGTCGATTGTTAAAACGTATTTTCACTGTATGAATTGGATGCATTACTTACTAACAAGATTTACTAACTATCATGAACATGGCAACACTTTTTACACGTATAAAAATATCCTTATTAACTACTGCGCAATATATTTTTATAAATGTATAATTATACCACTAACAAAGTTATAATAAAGGCACTGTCGACTACAACACACTTTGGCAGCAAAGTTCTAGACTTACACCCCGTACCGATCAATTTCAATCCATACTTTCAATTGTCCTAACTACATGCACAATATAATCACAGAATTTCGCCAATAGTGAAGTGTTTGTTGACACAGATACGAACGAAATATTATTGTCCTTTTACGAAAAGCCAAATTTCAAGTGGTCGATTTTAGAGCGTCTGAGGGAGTTATGATGATGTCTCCAGCGTTAGACCTACTTCTGGTGACTAGTATCGGTGTTTTGGGTTTAGGTGTCTCGGTCATCTTTATGCGAACTCGTCCCATATCAGGCGAGTATACCGGAACGTATTCACGAGATGGCGATAAATAATCCGAATCTGTATGCGTGTCGCCATTTATAAGCGGCTGAGATGCATCAGAGTTGAAAGTGCCATTCAATTTAGGAGTGTCATCATCATTTATTGGCACAAATATATCCTCACTAGACAAAGAGTTGGTGTCCTTTCTAGAATCAGCTGAAGGTACGGAATCGAATGAAGTTTCATGTGGCGGTAACTTGTCCTCAGCTAAGTTGTTATCACGCGAACTACTTTTATTTTGATTATTATCTCTAGGACTATCTGTTCTTACTCCGCCATTGTTTGTATGATTTATACCGTTACCTACATCGCCATTTTCGCCTTTCTTTTGAATCGACTCGTGCGTGGGGACTAATTCATATTTGCCATTAATTTTTTTGTCAACTGGTGCTTCTAATCCTGCAGGTTTTCCCAAAAGTGATTTATTCATATCGACCATTTCTTTTGAAGCTTTTTCAACATCTCGTTTTTGCTGTCGTAAAAGGCGCCTGTCTCTTCGTTTTCGCATTTGTCCTTTGATTATAGCAAAACCAATTAATCCAACTAAAAGTACCACAATGATTGCAATACAAACGTAAGTACCTGTCTTGTGAGGTGCTTGATCATTCTCTGGTGTTAACTGCCCATGAACTTCAGATGCTTGGGTTACTCGTATTTGTTCCGATACTGTTGTGTCACGCGTAGTGGATGACGTCATTATTTTCTCTGTTGTTATTTCAGGTACTGCATCAACATTCCAGCCAGGACCCCCTTTGTAAACTGACGGCAATCGGGGTAAAGGAAACTCTGTACTAGATTTATCATCATCGTCAATGAGTCTGTGAACCTCATCGGGATTTAATTCCACATATGGCTCAGTAGTGGTTTCATGTTCGTCAGGGTCTACTGTCGATTCATCATATGTATCTATGTTAATTAAACTGAAACCTGAACCTTCAGCAGATCCTTCAATTAGCGTATCTTCAGTAGTGTCATCAGATTTTACCGGAATGATTTCATCAGCTAATAAATCTGCAGATACTTTGCGTTCCATCTTAGGTTCCTTCATCATGGTTATCATTGTTGTGTATTCATCACCGTTACCAGATCCTTCAATATGGCTATATGGCGAGGATGTTACAGCATGCTTTGATTTCAAAAATTGAAGGTGATCGTCGTCTTCAGTAATAGGATTACCTAGGATAACAGTCCCATGATCTAAGTCACTGTTAGCTGCTAATGCCGATGACTTTAAAGCTTCCGATTCCTTACCCACTGACATTGCATCCAGGGGTTGATCACCCATCATCATATCCATCCAGCTATTGTCTGTTTTAGGTGCTTTACATATATCTTTTGTTTTTAGTTCTAACCACGACCGTCCTTTTAATTTTGTTGGTGAAACACATTTGACACTATCTACAATAACATTTGCAAGCAGCAAACGATCTCGTGCCAATAAGTTTTCACACGAACAATCTATTGGGTTCCCTTCTAACTCTAAGTGCTCTAAACTGATTAAATGCCCCAAGTCTGTAGGTACATCTTTTAAAAGATTATTTGTTAGATCTAGGGAACTAATACTTTGTGGTAAATAAGTCAAAGACAACTTATCTATCCTGTTATTGGCAAGACTTAGATGAACCAATTTCTTTGCATTGTGCAAGAATTTATTTAGTGTGTGTATACCATTTGTAGATAAATCTAACGTGACAACTTCAGTAAGCCGATCTAGCTCGTGGTTCAATTTCGTAATGTTGTTATGTGAAAGATCCAAGATATTAATGTTGTGGTGTTTCTGACGAAGAGAAAATTTGTATAACTCCTGCAAATTGCTGCAGGTGGCCCGATGGAGTCCATCTTGTGTGTTAACGCAGACGCAACTGTTTGGACAGGTTGCTATGGCAGGAGCTAACATCAATGACACCACCAGTAGAAACGTTGATACTTGGAACCACGACATTTTGATTTGGAATCTGCACCTGAAATAAAGAGAAACATATCGTTAGGTTTTTTATACTTAAAATCGAATTACTCATCAAAGGGGCATCGTTGGTACGTTACTTATGTATGTAAAATATGTGCATGAAATCACTAACATTTGCATTAACCGGTTAATCTATATGTTTTCGTATTGTTTCATATTTCTGACGGCGATGCGATACATTACACATGTTTTATAAACATATAATATCGTGCCAGATGCGGCCTAAACACGGCGGAACATTTTGTACAAATTACAAGTAGAAATAAGTACGTGCGAACGTATACCGGCTAGGTAGCCTTCTCTTAACTAGTATAATATGTACGTCGCTCGCAAACTGTCATCTAAATATAGGGCAGAATAACATACGACCGAACGGTCCCCCGTGATCCATTACAATTTCCACCTCTCCAATTATTGCAGTTGCAGTTACCCAGCAATTTGTATCTCCGCGTTTCCTTTCATTGATAACGGCTTTAGGATTGTGTTTTACGACGTCTCATATTTTACAACTAACTCTAACTTCTCTTTAGATCTGTACGATAAATGATAGGATACAGTCTTTCGCTGAAACATGTTTTGTTTGTCATTAATCAAAATGTTTTGTTTGTCATGTATCAATATTTATATTGATTTCTTAGGTTCCGCATCTCCAAAGTGTTTAATTGATTTTCTTATCCTTTTTTTAAGCATCCGTGGGGATACGTGTATACCTAAACCAATCATAAGACTTAAAACGATGGAAGGATAAAGTATTTAAGATATTAATAGTTGTGTTTTACACTGTAAACATAAAAAAGAGCGGCTAGTACAGATTTATTAAACAGTAGTATAAATAGTGCCTTTATATTTTACTCTTGTAAATTGTAAGTTGAGAGACTCTCTCAACTCGTAAAACAGTTGAGAGAAGACCTGTACCCAGCAGTAGGACACTAAAAAGTGTCCAAGTATATAAAGATGTAAGTAAGTAGATACATTTTTAGTGTCCAACTGCTGAGGGAATTTTCTTTTAACTACTTTAGAGAGTTAAGAAAGTTTAGGCCTTAATACTTGACATCATTATAAATTAGGTACATCTAAGCTCATAAATGTTAACGAACCGATAATTCTTTCAAAAAAGGAGAAATAGAGTTTTTAAAGGGATACCTCTGGTGTTGCAAGCGTCCATAGTCTACAGCGACTAGGTATATCTTCAGACGAGCCATATTTTTTTTACAGATTAGTGGTACAACACATACGTTAATGTCATACGTAACTGACAAACGAACAAATGAAAACACTTGTAAGCAAATAAAAACATAATCTGATAGATAAGTGGAAAATCCACTTACTTTAAGGCTTATGATTAAGGATCAGTAAGGTCGAGGTTCCTTCATTGTAACAGGCAAATTGTGTCATAAAAAATTGCCGTGAGCGAGTCATGAGCCGAGTACAAGTGTACTGACGAGTACCGCTGGCACTAGGTTTTATACAGATACAACAATATTTTTTTTCCCAGTAATAATGTTACTTACTAAAAGGAAAAAAAAAGAAATACTTATTTTTATTCGAACCGGGATTATCTAGTTTTACAATCAGCCAATTTTCCACCTGAACTATCATAACATTATAAAATGAAGCGATATTTGCTTTCATATTCTAATGATATTGTAGCAGATTTTTGTTGCCTCAAAACACGAATAAAACGACGTTTTCTTAAAATGAAACCTAGCTAGATTGATTAATCGCTCCCAAAACCGCGGGCTCACTAAATTTCAAGATTTTTTTTAGAGCCGTTTCGAGCTTCAGATTATATAATTATATATACCTATACACTACACTATATTATTATATACCTATACAAAAATTGCTCGTTTAAAGGTATTAGATTAATATTCTGGGCCAACTCACAGCTATCTAATCCCAAACTTAGCAGAGTCTACACTATTAAATCACATAACTAATACAAGTATTAATTTTAAAAGGGAGTTCATAAAACTCAATTTTAGTACATTTTTGAAATTGCACACTATCAATGCAAAACGGCGAATGTCCTCTACACCTTTACAACGCTTATCGCCACAATAGACCTGTGTAGGGGGCCACATCAAACATTTATATGTTCTATTTTAGTCCGCATAATAACATCCTCGGTGCACTTGGCCGGACTGGAGTTGGTTCAATGTTACAGCCAGGAAGCGAGCGGTTAACCATTTGTGCGAATATTCTCTAACTAACGTAGGTGTATTGTTGTAAGAAAAGAAACAACATTGTGTAATAAACGGAGAATATTCTTAGACTTGATTGGATTCAAGGTTATTGGATTCAAACTACCAACTAATTACATTAAATTCAATTACTTTTTAATCAGTCAAATTTATACTAAATCACTTTTTCTAAATTGTAGGTAAGTGAAAACAGACATACATAGCGCTCAAATCCGTTGTACATGAATGTGTGTGTATCACTTACTTTTCGCCGCTTAAGTTTAGGTCCCATGAGTACCTAATTGTGGGGGCGAGCCCATTGCCGTTCAACGGACACAATTCTAAACTTCCAGCTGAAACTAAGATTTTCTAAGTATATTACTAGTGAAACGCCCCAAAGTAACACCATTAATGCGATGGAAAGATGACGTAAAGAAGGTCGCCGGCTTGAACTGGATCCTGAAAACCCAATGCTGAGAAGACTGGACGATGTTGAAGGAGGCCTACATCAATATGGTAGAGAAAGGCAGAAGAAGAAGGTCATTAAGGTTATTAATCAAACACACTTTCCCTTGGACCACCGAGACAGATGAAAACCGAATGTGAAAACCGTATCAAAAAATATCCAGAGTTCCGCTAAAAGAAAATAAATTTATGCAGATGAAAATAAAGACTTTGCTTGAAAGTACTAAGTAAGAAAAAAAGTTGAATTTACGTCATCTTCTGCGATTCTTCTAAAACGTCTAATAATTGCAAATTTATAATTAATATTACAACTGACCAAACCTAACCTAACCTAACATTAGAGATATTGGGATACAAATATTAAACAACCTGCCAGTTCGCACAGGTGGAAGCATCCACAAACCTTTAATAGACCCTCGAGTGTGGATTTAGACCTAATACCTCTCAACTGATATAGTGGTTGAAAGAAGGCTCGAGCATTAAAGAGTTACTTTACATACTTTACAATATTATGTCATTCATAAAGTACCTTGTGTTGCGTGAGTTTTGTGATTGTTTAAGTAAGTTAAGTAATTAAAGTAAGTTAATTTAAGTTCTCAATGCCTGAATTAAAACACAAGAACAAGTATCAGTCAGTCACATCAGCAGGCATCTGACTCATTGGGCATTGGGCGAGATTGCATCAGAGTCCCGACGACCGTGGGTCTAAAATGTCAACAGCATATGGCAATGTCAATAAGATTTACTGAAATACATATTGAAAGTTCGTATTTACACTTAAATTATAACCTTGTCCTTTTTACACCTGCTGCGTAAAATGCTGATTACTTACAATAATATTGGCTGATATTTAAATAATTAATTAATAATTAATTGTTAAGGAGCAAATTTTTAACAAAATAGGAGGAATAGAGCCTATAGTAGGCTAATATTTTCTTTTAGTCCTTAAGCAGTGATGTAGTCTACAATATTTCAGTCTCTCGGTATCGCTTCGCTATGTGACTTTGGCTAGAGGCCCTGAGCAGCAAAATATCTTCCGTTTACAAGTTTACATTAACAAAGAGTCACGCCTGTATTAACCGAAGGTGTAGGCAGTTGGGCCAATCACCCACTTTTCGCCAGCTAAGTTTAGGTCTCACACATAATAGAGAGCGAGCCTATTGCCGTTCATCGGGCATCCAAACTTCGAGATTTTGCCTGGCAAGTGGGCTGGCACGTGGTTTAATACGGGGGAAGGGGGGGGGGGGGGGTTGGTAAGTAAACCGCTTTGGAGTCTTACATACCCACTGTGTAACGTCCTGATGCAGTGGGTCTTATATAAGATTTCTCCTCGAAAAAAAAAACAAAAGCGTGTACTTATACGAGTACATACTATAGCTAGAAAAAGCAAATGAAAGCTGTTACTTATTGATTGAGGAATGGCAATATCAGTATTAACTGATGTCGATTTGTTTATTAAATCGTTCTTGGTCTTGGAAGACTTTTGGAAATACTCTTGACATGTTGATATATGTATCTGATCACTGACTACTCGTAAAGTCACCCATATTGGTAATACCAATACCGTAATACCCAAATAAGGTACAGCTGTTATGGACTGACAACGGACGCATGGCATAAAGGATTTCATCAATCATTCTGGTACAGTTTCTCAAACTTATTTCCCCTTTGCTGATCACTAAAATGTAGGTAACCCAATTTTGCTATTATTTCCAAGCCCTTACATCATAATCTGATTGTAATCTATTTCCTAATCTGTGAAAATCTCAAATTATTAGAGCCATTTAAAATCCATATTTACAAATACCCATGATTATTATGAATGAATGAATGAATTATTGATTAGGTATCTTAGAGAAATTAATTCTACTTGAAAAAGTCTTATTATTTTCCTATCGTACAGTAAATAGTGTCGCAGCTATTACGAAAATGTTAGTGCCCAGTAACATCTATATTTCAATGGACTTGCATTAATATCCTATTCCCCATAATGGGGCATTATCGTATACTTTGAAATACGCTGTCCTAAAGGCGAAAGAAAAGGTGAATTCTGTCATTTTAAAGGAGATGTTTATCTTGGTACCATGACAGAAATATGAACTCTTTGTATGAGTTCCTCATTTTCATATATTTAGCATTGTATGCGTTATCATACATATGTAAGTAAGTATTCAATCAGCCTTGTGACAGTAATGTAAGCATTATGACTGTGTATGACCTAGTTGCTTACGTTTGTTACGACAACAGTAATAGGTGCATTTAAAACGATATGTAAGAACACCAGTATAATTAAGATAAGTTCCATTAGATATGCTATTAAGGACTTGGCATAATTTTACTAAACAATAACATTGAAATTCGAAATTAAAATGAAAAAAAAATCTCAATTGCTGGTTGCTGTTGGAGGTTTGGTATCGGAACTGGTATTGCGCGCGTTCCCCTCTGCCGACGTACATGAACAGTTTGCGTCCCCAAAGAACTGTCAGAATCAATTTAATACTGGAAGTTGTAATAACACTCCCCTGTTAAATACTTTTTTACTCCGTTGGCTCAACGACCCAAAATTAGTCTTGACCTCCGATAAGACATTTCGCCACTTTCCGCGATCCTTGGCATCTTTTTTACCAATTATAAAAAAAACATGCTTAATGCTCTAACGGTATTTATATTCATCTAGAGAAGACCCGTGACCAGCAGTAGGACTTTAAATGGTTGTAATTACTACTAATTCTAGGTTATTTACCATCTTATGATATACTACGATGACGTGATTATACAAATAACATCCAACACAAACGAAGCTGCTAAATGCTCCCTACATTTTGAACATAAACCATGTAACTATGAAAACACAATATAAAACAGATAAAAAACGAAAGTGTATTCGAAGTTTGCAAGCAACAGTTTTAAATACTCGTTTAAATTGACCACTACACCTATAGATATAGTAGAAGGACTATACGATATTGATTGTATAACATTATATTGTGGTTTATATTAGACAAAACTGTAATAATTACCTCATCCGAGCAGCGATAGATCCAATCTGATATGCAAATCAATATGACTAATCGATTCTGACAACCAGATTTGGATTTCGTAATAATTTTTGTAATATTTGAAGGCCACAACTTTGACGTCAAAGAGGTTAACGTCATAAAAGTAGGTAATATGTTGTGTTGTGTACAGACTTCGGACAAATCAGGTTTAGTCATTAAATAAGTATAATGGCCTTTGAGAAAATAATAGAGTTTAAGATCTTTACAATTATGTTTTTTTTTTGTGAACAACAATAAAAACTGTCAGCGTATAAGGTCTTAACCGTGGAGGTTTTATTACAAACAAACTAATACTGGCCACTAAGAATTAAACAGCGTTACAATTTTTACCAAAGAGGTTTTATTTTATACATTATGTTAAGAGATACTGGCCAATAGACGTTAGAAAACATTAAATGTGATTGCGATTGAAAATTATCGATATAGAAACTGACTTCGTTGGTTAATACTGTCCTAATATTACTTTCTGATGCTCTTGTAAGTCTATTCACTTCATGAAATACCTACCTACTTATAGAGTAAACAACGTTTCTGTCAACATTTTTTGCCATTTTTTTAAGACACTGTCTCTTTCAAGTTGACTGCTGCAGAATTCACTGTCAAAGACTGTGAACGCCAAATATTTCAAAAAGTGAAGTGAAGTGAGAAATTTGCAGGTGATAGTTAAGTTTTTAAGCTTTTTATCTCACTTGTCAGTTTCTTTATCGTTAATTTACAAGTAAGTAATAATGATTATATTTTATTTTAATTTCTTCTGAAAGTATTATGACACAGAAGTTTATTATGTTAAACATTGACAGCCCGTGTCCAAACATAGTTGATTGATATTGATGGCCAATAATAGTGAATACGAATTTAACTGTCATTGCTTGATTAATAATCTTTGATTTCAATTTATCGCATTAATATGGAGCTAGTAGTTACGGACGATCTCCATTGCTTAATTAAATTTTAGTTAATTAAGTCCAACAAGTATTATAACGCGAAAGTTGGTGAAGATGGATGCCTTTTCTTTAATATAAAATCTGTTAATCTAAGCGAAAGCACCTAATATCTAAATAATGATAAAAACAAAATTAGTCAGACCATGAAACGTAGCGCGGAGAGCCCTGGTTGGATTGAGTGACGATCTTAGCTAAGCAGCTGGGAAGAGATGGAGGAGATTAACGGCAGATTCTGCTGTGGCATCCTGTAGGTGGGGCCTATGACTAAAACAGGCTGCTGCTGGTGATGATGAGACCAGAGAACAGCTCTTTTCCTGAAACTGTGCCGTTATGTGCATTTGTCTATAAATTAGATACTTTATATGCAACTGAACTTAGTCTAGATGAAGAATAATTTACGTGAGCTACAAGTCAATCCATTAACAGGCGCGTGGGCAAGGCTGCCAATAAATCGTAAGATAAATGTACCAACGATAGTGTACGCCGTTGGACGTTCTAAGAAATATTGTATATCTCAGATTAACCGTAGTTTGCGCCAAACTATTGACGCACATTAAATTAAGAAACCAATCCCATCAAGTGCCGAATATTATTTAAAGAGTATTAATATTAGCATAATAAATCACAATTCAAATTCCAGTCCTTGTACAATCATAGAAAGAAAATGGCAGCTGCAAAAAATATTTTTGCAATAATGCTTCTGCATTAACTTCTTTCAAACAATATAAGAATTTTGCAAATCCGTCAGAAACAACGGAGTAACTTATACACGAACAAACATAAAATAATTTTTATAAACATCCAAATTGTCAACTTCCTACTTCTTGGTGTCGGTTGAATAGCCAAGGGTTATAGCACGCTGGGGACTTTCCTGGAAGACAGGATGTGGAAGATTTTTTCAGCGCATTACCAACATACTAAAGGTAATTTTTTTAGTTAGAAAATCTAGCGGGGTAATTTTTTATATATTAGGCTAGCACTTCATCACAAGTAGCTATTTTTAAGTCTCTGGCAAATGCTAGTTAAAGTATAGGTAGTTATCGAATTAATAATGTTAGTACTGACAAGCATTCAGTGAATATGTAGGTCATTGCATGTTTTGTAACACATGTATCACAATAGGTGCAGGAGCATTTTACTTGCAATTGACTTTCTTTAAACAGTTTGTAAATAGTCCACCTAACAATGGCTGATGAGGTGTTCTGTGAAATGGTCAAATCGCCGCTGCTGTGCGAAACTTGGGACATGGGATAATTTGTTATGTTAGCGAAATGCAATGAATTATTTGATTCAATGAAATGAAATTGCTTATAAACAGACTTCAAATAGAAGGTTTTCAATCAACTGTTCATATCGCACCTTTAAAGACAAACCTTTACTAGACGAAAATATAAAATATTACAAAAATTCACGGTATTTCGCAATTTTTCAAGAATTTAAGGTCATAGTGTTTTAAAGCCATCTTTTAGGGTCATACAGCTGATGGCTATTTATTTCCTTATACTATAATATTTAATTCAGAATTTAGGCATTTTTAATAGAATATTGATAATTATGAATTTATAATTAACATTAGTAACAATTTTTAATATTTTTTTTAATTCCTGGAAAATCACTCTCACTAACAATTAATTCCGCACCAATTATTAATTAGATTTTGATTTTTTTTCAAAGGATATTCTTTCCAGGTTCCATTTAAATTATATCAAAAGCGATTGAACGTGTTTTGAGTTATTGTTAAAACATTGAGGTCGGTTCGTTTTATTTTTATTAAAGTTATATTCCTATATTCTTTAGGCTATTAAATATGTTATGTTTTACTTTTGGAGGTAATTTACCTTTCATGGTCGTGAAGGGACTGTTGACTACCTTCAGTATTTATTGCCATATTAAGTCCAGTTCTTAACTGTAATATAAACCGTTAAAAGTAGATTAAGTTGTCTATAATGTTTCTGTAAAAACTCAATGTACGGTAATCCCTGAAGTTCATTTGTGATACCGTTTCGGTATCGTTACTTCTTTTTCGTTACATTTCCTTCTTTTATTTTTTTAATTAGCATTTTGCTCATACATGACATGCTGGGCACAGCTCTTATCTCAACGGTCTTACGAGTTAAACTAGTATAGTATTACATTGTCTGTGGTAAATGTGTACCAACAGCTGAAGAATCAGTCATTTTAGTAGCCAATCAATGGTACCTAGTATCTACGTGTTATTAGTGCGTGCAAGGTGAGTGCAATCACGCGCAAGTGTTCTGTGAAGCTATAAAAGAGTAAATCGACCTCCACTTTCTCGATTTAATACAGACTGTTTGATGCGCTTGCATAGCCTCGTAAAAGCTTGCTTGGGACCGGCTATCGGCAACTCAATTGAACATTTTCATAGAAATTCCATTTGTAAGAATCAATACAATGATCAGAAACTATAGACTCCATACTCAAGGGACTAACATTTTTGAAGCCTTTATTTATTGTTCCCACACTTAATTTGACAAAATATTAAAAGAAGTTCATAAACTTTTTTTAAAAAAGAATAAAGCCTACTGAGTTTTTTAGCAGTGATTCTCAGTAGTTGCCAGTCTTTAATAATAATAATAATAATATAGTGGAACATTAACACACACGGTCATCTGATCCCAAACTAAGCAGAGCTTGTACTATGGAAACCAGATAACTGGTAATATACCACATGTAATACTTTTCTTTTGTAAATAATAATATATACTTAAATATTGATAATTACACCCAGACACTAGACAAACAGACATTTTTAAACAAATGTTTGTCTCGGGTAGGAATCGAACGAAGATTCGATTGAACGAATCGAATTAGGCCCCCTACGTAATGGAGGGAAGTGGTTAGTATCTTAGACCTGCATATAGAAAGTAAACAGAATTGCAGTGGAAATAAACTAATCACTTTAGAATTAGCTTTTAATACTTTTGAGAAACAGATAATATTAGAAAAATAGTGATAAATTAAGGACACGAGATCCAGTGACCCGTTAGGTTTCAAGTTTAAAACCAGACTGCTTGTAAATATTGATATACCAAAATAATATGAATAATTTTAAATTTGGAAAGATTTAAATTAAAAAATAAACGTAAAAGCGGCCAGGAATGAGGAAAGGTGGAAGAATGAAGGTTGGATTTGTTAGAAACCTATTGCCGTTCATCTGGCACAAGCCTAAACTTCGAATTGCAACTAAGATTCTATAAGTGCCCGTAATTAGAAAAGTATGTTACCTCGCGGTTTGTTTTAGCAAACGATTACCACTGAACCATGGAGGCAGCTATCAAAAATAATTAAAAAATGGCGTTAATTTTTTCCGTTTGCAAAAAGCATCACTATAACTACCTATCTGGATAAAAAGTAGGTAAGTATATAGGTTATGATACCTATCTTACTGCAGTTGTTAAAATTGTGTATAAAATTTCATCGAAATCCATACGCAAGGATAAGTATGTCTTTGAGACTTATAAAGAAATTCAAAATCAATAATACTTAACGGAGAAAACGGTAGACATATCTGTTTAAAAAAAAACTTAAAGCTGAGCATAGAACTTTCTAGTTTTCGAATTGAAAATTCGTTTAATAAAAGCAATAGGTATCACGTTTCTCGGTACAATTTGATAACATCGAAGCCAAATAATGACGACAACAGACAATTAAATGTAGTTGGCATGTATTCTTGTTTCACTGTTTCACATTGTTGAATTATTCATTATTTCTGATTCAAAAACGTAACAGTCATGGGTACATAAAGTAAATTTTAATCTGACTAATTATGGTATAATAATCAGTGGTTTATGTAGTTTTCTTTAACCTACATAACGACGTTAACACATATGTCAATCTGTATCGCAATAATCGTTTTCTTTAGTATTCTACTAGATGGCGCTGCTAAAATTTCATACAATATTCGTTTACTCAAACTTATATCTAGATTAAAACTCTTTTCAAGTATTGACACTTTGAAAAATGAAAGTGTAAGATTAATATTATGCCATTTTATACTATTCTGTAAAGTATACAGTTAACTAAGTTCGTTGTACTTAAATAGGTACTTAGATTAAAAAAACATAGTTTTAAGTATTTCAGAGTAGGTACCTACCCGCAACAAACCTCTACGTACACTTTCCACTATAGTAGTTAGGATTTAGTACTAACAGCTGAAAATAGGACTTCCTCCAACTATCTTAATAGTTGAGGTAATTTAGACATTAATCACTATCGAATATTTAGTTCTTAATAAGCCAGTTTTATTGATATTTTTCTTTATTATATTGAGTTGCGGCGAATAATTACCTAAAATAAATCCTAATTATGCGAGATAAGCAACAACTTTCACATTAATTTAATTACTTGCATTGGAAATGGCAAAATATAAAAAGTTCAGATTTCATTTGAAGTGCATATGGAGCGTAATTATTTTTACCACCTATCTGTAGTTTGCATAATCCGTGCGGTTAACGTGCTTGGATTAACTGTCTGGGTGCGTCTGATTACTTGATTAAACTTGGCGGTTACTTTATAGCATGCAATCCTGACGAAACGAAATGGAAACATTTAGGCCTTATACATGTTATGTCATCAACGCCTTCTTAATTAACCTACACATTTAAATTCTTATTGGGATTTGTGTTTGGATGAGTGAGGAGAAATTGAAACTCATTAATCAAAAACAATACTTGTCAAAAAAGCTTAAAAAAAACTCATAGCCCTTAATTATGTTTACAAAATTATTACAAAAAATATGCTCATTTTACTTCTCTATAATATCTACTTCGAAAAATATTTTTATTTTTTTTATCAATGGGTTTACATCAAAATCAAAAATGTAATCATTTGCACGACCCGTAACAAGGTATTGACAACTTACCTAAGTACGTTTTGTTTTGAAAAGTCCAGATTTTTCAATAACAAGACGAATCGTACTTTCACACAGACTGAGAAAATGCAATTTCAAACAAATGATACACTCTATTCACTCCGATTTAACACAGAGAACTATCACATAAATCACATTATGCAATTCTAAATAATAAAGGTAAACAGCTTGACGTAACTGACCAACTCTTCACACGACACTGTTATGTATCTAGGTACATACATGTAGGTAAAAACTTATTAAATAAACAGTTTATTACACTAGGTTTCACTGTTAAGATTTCACTGCATTTGAAGAGAAAAGTATTTTATTTGCGGCAACCCAAGGTGACAGTACACTGGACTCTAGCCAAGTGCGAGAAATTTTAAATTTCTTTAAGCTAATTGTTTAGGTTCATGAACACAAATGAGCGAAACGAATCGCAACCCAGTTACCTATATGTAGCAAGGATCTCCATTGGTTAATTGTTCCTAATGTGATTAGTGATAATTATAACTGTTTTGAAGGTTTTTATAATGATCATCATTATTATTCTTACTCTTAATCGCTTCATTATAGATATCAAGGTGGTTCAGTAAATAAATAATTATGTTCCCTATAATACCTAGAATTGAAATTAAATAAGTAGTTTTTTTTTTATATTATGTGTGCTAAAATAACAAATATAAACAATTACTCAAGTAATACCCCCAAAACACAGCTCTTGGCAACAAATTTTTTCCCACTTCTGCCATAGCGTATAAACGACAGTACCGAATTGTAGTCCGTTTACAAATAATGCAAGACAAATAAGTCAATTTTGAAAAGATTACAAATAAAAACACTTGAAGACTTGCTACAAAATACATGTTCTTCGAGTACATAATCAGGTGAGACCCAAACAGACTAGAAAGATTGTGATTATAACTGACTGTAGTAAAGACAGTGGGTCGATCTGCGACGTGATGGAAACACACCATACAACACTTTACAACAAGCATCAACGGCCACATTGCAAACATCAATACAAATAGCGCAAGGTAGAGAGAGGTGATGAAAGATGGTGGGACAGATAAGGCACCAAAAGACCTCCTCATTAAATATCTTTCAGAGTCGTTCTTGAATGAAGTAAAAAGGAAAACTTTGAATCACTAACTATTAAATGAAATACTGGTAAACGTTTTTAATCCGACTTAAGTAGGTATACCTACATAAACATGTTCACACATAAAAACCACATTTACATTACATACATCAGTGATTCCCATCGCCGAATATTTTGTTTACTAACAACAGTTATAACTGACGTCAACGCAAATGTATCAAGTAGCACTCTATCAAATTGATAGTCACCCAACTTTTAATATTAGGGTCCCGTAGTTTAATGTATTACACGTACGTTTTCAAGATAAAAATAAAAAAGGTAAATGATCTTTCAATTAAAAGGTGCCTTAAAGATGTTTCTAATTACGTATAATTTCATTGTTTACTGAGCAGCGCCGTCTCCGCAGCATCGAACTTGGATTTGAATTTTTTTCTTCTTTTAATTAAAAATATTTGATCACACATTTTTCAGTTAATTAATTCGTTGATTAAGAAAGCATTGTGAAAGAAACGAGGATGTCAAAGAAGTAAACATTTATGATATGTGACATCCACCACCCCGTATTTGCCCAGCGTGTGTGGATAAAGACATATCTCTCTTTATTTTTTTGTCTCTTAAGATATACGCTAGCTTTTTTCTACGTTACTAATACAGGTATTTTAAATAGTAATCAACGCTCTTTAACTACCAGTTTGATAAGGATCTAATCCAACCAGTATAAGATGAACATGTTAATTTTCCGGTCATTATAACCATGAAACAAATTATAATATAACATTATAACACATTTTAAGGCTTGCAGGTGTAGAATTGGCGGGATTGCGGTGGTGGGTCAAGTCCCAAAAGAAAAGAACACATTTGAAGTGGTAATTAAATTAAATCGAAGTAACATTCCAACTCTAAAGGATAAACGGCCGGCCTTATTCATAAAACTTATATATGTTTAATTTATAATTTATTACATCTAAAGGTTCACGAGATTCTACAGACAACCGAGCTACAATAGTGAACACTGTTTGATTAACAAGTCTGAATCTACTGACTACAAAAAATTCATGTCTCAATTTATTTACACTTATTTACAGTTTTACACAAATAATTAAAATTGTACACCTACAGAACCACATGACTTTGTGTCAGAGCCCATCTCTCATGCAATGCGTTTCATCAATCTTTTTGTTTACTTACGACCGAAGAGAATATTTGCACGACCAATTTGATCTTTGTTTGTAGTATATAAGAGTTTAAACTATTTTTCACAGTCAATAACTTCGCGCATACATTTATCATTGGAAATATAATAATAAATAATTATAGTGACTACCTACTTTAATATAGTCCGTGCCTCGGAGAGCACGTTCATCCGTCGGTCCCGGTTGTTATTTAAAACATGTATGACAATCGTTAAAGGTAGTCGGAAGCCTAATAAATTCTGACACCTGGTCTAACCATCTCAGCTACTAGTTCCCTAGGGTTAGGGTTTCGAGGTCTAATGCAGTCTTAGGCAGTCGCTCGTTTAATTCCGGTAGCTAGCCGCATCAGGTTAGACTGAGAGCCGAACCCAATACAAATGGGGAAAATACAAAGGAAATTACGTAGTTATATGAGGTAGTTATAGGTACTGAATGATAGTTGGACATTACAGTATAAGACATTACACTTGGTTATAAAATATAATTTAAGTAACTAAAAAAAATTGGTGAAAAGGTAAAAATATAACTTGTGAGCGAAGTTTATGATAATTCAAATGACTAACAAGCAGTTGGGTATCTTTAAAAAATCAAAAACACGACTGCAAAGAGCTTAAAAAATACTTTGCAATTAAAAAAAAAATATCTCTTTTTAAAACCCTTCATTTTGATACCCAACTCTATAGGTATGGCTACAAAAAAATACTAACGACTTATTCAGCGTAAAAATCTGCTATTCTGTTTTTTTAATGGATTATTGAGGCAAATATTATGATACCTTACTTCTCGCAATTCATTGAGTTGTTTAGGAGATACATAATAATAAAGAGAATTGCAAAGATACATGCATACATTACATGCATAGAAAACAACGCTTGCTTGACGGCTTAGTCGTATAAAAATCATTTTGATATATTTTTCGGGTATCAAAAAATCTGACCACACAAAATCCACACAAAAATGCTATAAAATAAAATACGATGACTCCTCGTATGTCACTCGAAATATAATTAACTAAAATTTAACCAAAAATAAATGTAATTTTTAAACAAATAATGTAACTCAATAACCAATTATGTATATTCCCCGCAATTGAAAGTGAATTAATACTACAAACCTCCACTGAAAGGTCAACGCACTTTATTGCAAGTTGCCACAAAAACTATAGTTAAGGTACATACCTAATTAACACACCATCCACAATTTAATTAAAAATTAAATATTTAAATTTGTTCCATTAATCACACACGTCTTTACACCACAGTGTACACTCCATTAACTGTAAAACACTATACAAACATTAAAAGGAAAATATATAGAACACCATAATATTAATGTCATTTTACAATAGCCTGTGACAAATTTTTCTTAGAATTATTTTACCTCGAACTTCGTTCAAACCGTCCTTGATGCATTCGGCAAATGATATCATAATCAGACATTTCTTTTTCTCGAATTAGTACTAAGTACAAAAACATGTATTTTCGTAAGCATACGTCAATAGGTAATCTGTGTATATATTCTACGTAATGTTGAAAACATTACGTAGGTATGTAAACAAAAATATGTGTTATTTTATAATTGTAAAATGTACACTAAATGGAATAATATTTTTGTGCGTGCGATACCGCATCTTTTAGCCAAATTAAACAGTTGACGATCAGTTTTCTTTTTATTTCCATATTTAAGTAGTTCTAAAAAATATAAACGTTGTTCTTCAATTTTTTTCAACTAAGAACACTATCAACAATAATTTAATATGTTTATTTATATATTTTTTAAACCCTAAAGAAAGATACAATTAAAAAAATGACAACTAAATAAAAATCTCAACTCTAACTCAAATAAATAAAGAACTAAATTAACTAATGCCTAACCTAAACTAATGCGTCAAAAAATTATAATATTTGTATTAGCACAGATAATATAATAATATTACCATGTATTAGATAGTAAACCGGCTTGATATACACCTACTAGACATCACCATATTCAACTATCATATGAAATTGCAAATGTCAAAGTTTAGCATGGTATCGGGGAAGGTAATTACAATAATAATAACAGTACATTAAAGTTCTTATGGAACGAAAAAATATCCTGGAACTATATTTAATTTTGTGGCTCAAGGTTCTGGTAACTGGCACAGCATCGTTAGGTCACTATCACTAGGTCAATATAATGATAGCTATAACGGATATTATTATCACAAGCGTTTTTTCCTGAGATTTTGTAAATTGGCGCAACGCCAGTTCTAAAGAGACTATTAGACGCCCGAAGTCTAGGAGTTTGATATAAAATAAGTGTATCAATCTTAGCTTTTGTATCAACGAAAATAGTAACATTTCGGCTATCAAAAACAAATTGAGACGGACTGGTAAATTTAATATCAGCTATCGCAAAAGCTGACCCAGAGACTATAGGCCAAACGTTTAACTCGCGTTTAACTATTTGACTACAGATAAAAGTAATGTAAGACGATTCGTCACTAATATCCATATCGCTTGAATCATCTTCACTGTCTGTGCAGCTCGAAGAGTCAGAATTTTGGCGATAGGCGATACGCGAGTTAAACGGTCGAAATAAACCTATAATTTTGTTATGGTTCCAGCAAAAATAACTTCCCTGTTGTAAGTCCGTCGTTTATCCTATTTCCTACTAATATTATAAATGCGAAAGTAAGTGTGTGTGTGTGTGTGAAGGTTTGTTACCGCGTATTTTCCTACTAATATTATAAATGCGAAAGTAAGTGTGTGTGTGTGTGTGAAGGTTTGTTACCGCGTATTTTCCTACTAATATTATAAATGCGAAAGTAAGTGTGTGTGTGTGTGTGAAGGTTTGTTACCGCGTATCTCCATAACCGCTCAACCGATTTTATTGAAATTTGAAATGTAGGTAGTGTATACCCTAGAATCGGACATAGGCTAACAATATTTTCAAAAATCATCCCCTAAGAGGGTTAAATAGAGGGGTGAAGTTTGTATGCAACTTTTTATTCCTTGGTCCTATTCATTTAAAATTCGGTACACATAAATCTTAAGACAAATTAATAATGAGATACGGGTTTTTTATTTTTCCATAATTACCCCCATGCGGTGGGGAAAACGAGTTTTATTGATAAAAACTAAAGTTTCTCTGGATCTCTTTAGTCTCAAGTCCGATTCACTCCAAATTTGGCACACATATACCTTAAAAGAAATCATGAAACACGTGTTTTTTATTTTTCCAAAACTACCCCCTGTGGGGGTGTTAAATGAGTTTATTTGGAAAAATTAAATATTCCATAACTGTTTAGTCCTTGGTCCGATTTCCTTCAAATTTCATATAAATAAAGCTCAAAACAAATAATGAAACACGTGTTTTTTATTTTTTCATTTTTTTTTATTTTCATCCTAATACTAAGCGGGCAAAGCCTGAGAAATTATTCTGAGGGTGATTTTCTTTGAAGTTGATATCATAACTCCTTCGTAATTTTGATCTAAATTACTTTTTTTTGACACAATGACATGTTTGATAACTCAATGCTACGAATAAAATTCGAAATTTAAATTTCATTTCTTATAAGTATGGTCTAAGAGCCGTAGTATTCTTAAGAAACGCCTATTGATTTATGGATATACCTATGGGCGTTTGACGATTTCAAAATGTTGCTTACACTCCTACACTACTGAACTAATTTTGTATGGAGATTGTTCGAGACCCGGGAAAGGATAGTTTTATCCGACTGCGAAAAAAGGGATTAATGGTCTGGCGCGATAACCAACATCCGCGGGCGAAGCCGCGGGCGGAAAACTAGTATTTTAATATTTGTGATTTTTTTTAAGAAACAAATTAATAACATATTATTACACAACGAATTGTATGTCACAATACATTGAGTTTCCACAGCTAGGTAAAATGATGAAGCTGTACAATAATTTTAATAGAATATTAGAAGTAATTAATTGATTGATTAAGGATTAAGGCCTGAGCTCTCTCAACTCGTAAAATAGTTTAGAGAAGAGCCGTGCCCAGCGATAGGACACTGAAAAAGGTTGAACTGAGTTATTAGAAGGCACGATTTCAAAATTAAGAATACCGTTTATCTGCGTTTCGATAATATGTGCATTTATTAACACATTTGTAGGCCGTCCGTTTAACTCGCGTATCGCCTATCGGCAAGATTCTGACTCCTCAAGCTGCACAGACAGTGATGATGATTCAAGCGATATAGATATTAGTGACGAATAGTCTTACATTACTTTTATCTGTGGTTAAATAGTTCTTTAAGAGATTTAATTAATGTTTTATGACTTTGTACCTCAGATGGCGATACGCGAGTTAAACGGTCGGCCTATAACACCATTTGGGCATCAAACTTCTAATCGGTTGGAGTCATTCAAGCTTATCAGTATTAAACTACGTAGATAAATAGTGTAGTTTTGAACATCTAAATGTTATTTTTGCGTAAAACTTGAGAGATAAGACCTTCTAATCACTGTAACCAAGCAGACTATCTGACATTGAGGTGACTTAGTGTATTTAAATTTTAAATGTATGTATTGTATCAAAAAATTTATTCACACACTTAACATTGAACTTGAATTGTGTTTTAAATAATATCTATTTACCGTTTCGTTTCCCAATTCTGGTCGTCTGTTAACAAAATTCAAGGTGATTTACATGTAGTGTGAGGGTAGAACAAACGTCACTTAATATTGTTTTAGTTTTATTTCCTAACTACTGTATCTATTATTATTTCTATTAAAGAACATAATAAAGCTACCACACCTGTATTGCCTGAAGGTGTAGGCAGAGATAAATGCCACCCACATTTTTCCGTTCATATTTAGGTCTCATCCGTTGTAAGGGATTGCCTTCATTAACGTTCTTTGGGCACTGTCCCTAATTTCTGAAACGTTTTTTTGTACAACTCGAGATTCAAAGCCAATAAAATATATTCTTTAGTTCTCATTGCAACTTGTGTGAGGAACAATTAATCATCTTTCTGTGTAGTTCGGAAACATGGAATCCCCATGTAGGCAAGCTGGCGTCCAGTTTAATAAGTAACAACTAAAATACTTAGAAACATTACTTAGACTTTTGTAGTACTTAACATATGCATGAGCAATTTTCGTCAAAAATAAAGTTTACCAATAAACCGCATGATTGTGAAATCATATTTATTTACTCACTTCATGTGTTGTATGCTATAATAAGCTTTGACCTTATGAATTTCTTCAGAATTCAGTTTAAAATGTATTTTCCTACTAGGTAGAAGTTCCATTAAAATTGTTGTGTGTTTTTGCGGGTATGTACCGCCACAGCGACCGTACCCAGAATTGCATGATTTGCATTAATGGACATCAATGTTTATCAACAATTTAAAATTTTCCATTAATTTAAGTATTAATGTTGGATAATTTCAACGAATGAGGTACATATAAATAGTTTTCTTGGTCCTGTACCTTTAATGTAAAAGATAAAACATAGCATCACACCTGTATTCACCGAAGGTGTAGGCAGAGGTGAATCTCATCCATTTTCATCGCCTACTTTTAGCTCCCATACGTAATAGGGGCGAGCCTCTTGCCGTTCATCGAGCACAATTCCAAACTTCGAGCTGAAACTAAGTTTCTCTAAGTATATAAGAAAAGTCTTTTTGTTCGACCCAGGAATCGAACGGTACCATTAGATAGATTATATTATCTGTGCTACTAAAAATATAGTGGAACAGTGAATTTGTTAAGACTAGCTTCTGCTCGCGGCTCAACCAACGTGATATTAGGGTAAAAAATAGCTTAAGTGACATTACAGACTAATTTATCTCTGTGGCAAAATTCATCTACTTCCATCAAATAGTTTTTGCGTGAAAGAGTAACAGACATCTACATTTCCAAACAAACTTTCTCATCTATAACATTATTAATAAGAAAAGAAGGCAAACATAAGAGAGTACCTACAGGATACTTTTATATGTTTTATATAATATAAAAAAAGTAATTTTATACAAAAACCGTGAGATTAAATTGCTAATTACTTTATAAACCAGTTTTTATTTATTTAATTATAAATGCTTTGCCAAGTTCAACAACCAATGCACAGGAAGTTCAACATTCTAATTATCTTAATGTATGCGATTATATAACAATTATAACATAAATTATAACACGGCTACAGAAAAATTTGCGCTTTAAAATGAATGAAACAACACAGCAAGATAAACAAACTTAAATTTACTTCGTTTTTCAGTTTCACCTGAAATCTACGGTGCTTCTAGAAACAATAAATAACAGCGTGATTTTTTTTAATGACAATAAAAAGTAGGATGTTATCCATTCAGTTATATGCCATTTTTTCTCTGTCACATTTTTAAGCAAATTCCAAAATTATTTTTTGTTTAACAGAGGTTTATTTTGTAACTGTCACATTAATTCTGGTATATTTTTTTATTTATGTGATAATTAAAAACAAAACGAACACTTTTATAAATATCGAAAACAGGAGTTTTATAATTAATTACTATACACAAAATAAATATGCAAGATTTAACGGTGGTACACTATGATATTAGCCGATGGTACTTACATGAAGTAAATCAAAGTTTTTACTAGAGATGGGTAACACTGCGCCGCGCCGCTTAATAGTGCCAACTCAGTTGACTGCGTTGGATGTGTTAGCCAAGGACCTACACTATTATAAACTTAGTAGTATTATGGTCCCAGGTGTTTACTTACTTATTCAAAATGCGTTGGCGCATAGCGCAGGATCGGGAGATTCGAATATAATTTTTGTACACTGCAACTCTGCGAAATGTTAATGAAGTTATTTATTATACATAAGTAATCTTTATTTTCTAGATTTGACTTTGCCTACGGACCATGGGGTTTGATTTTGAAAGATGCCTGAGTTGATAGCTGTGTGTAAAACACCTGACGTATTACCTGAGTAAAAACTTTATACTCATGTATACGTCATATCAGGTTTAAATACGGAAATAAGAAGTGCTAATTTATTTAAAATAAAATTCACACGAAGTTAAGGTCAACTTTTATTACCAAAATCATGAGATTAGGTACTCGTGATACCTAATATTTAATAAGGTAGGTAGATCATATAAAATTACATTTTGTAATATCAGATAACAGGATCACACACGTATTACCCAAAGTTGAATATCATCCAATTTTCGTCGGTTATGTTTAGGTCCCATACGTAATAGGGAACGAGCCTATTGTCTGTCTTCATCACAGTTAAGCGCGCGGTTGATTTATGCGGAAATCGCAGCGTCATGTCAGACGCATGCGATCAACGGATGCGTCTACCGCGTATGCGTTCCAAAAACAAGGCACTCTTTTTTTGTGGCAAACGCATGCGCTAAACGCTTCTGCTAGTGCATTGTCATTTTTCCTAAGTTGGAGGTACATAGTACAACATTTTTATTCGTTTGACGCTACGATTGCAAATGTTTGCGATTACCGCAGCGATTACTTGAGAAGGTATATTTGGAATTTAGTATTAACACAAAAAACAAACAAAATGTAATAGATATACCTAAGTACTTCATTTAAAAAAGAAAAAAGCCTACTGAGTTTTTTTGGCAGTATTTCTAAGTAGTTACCAGTTATTCACTGCACAGTAGGAAAAGAAATTGGACTATTTTGTGTAGACTCGCGTCTCAAAAAAAATAAAGCATATTTCCATTTTCATTAACAGTGTCTTTCAAGCAGGTGAACGTGTGAGAAAACAAAATGGCAGACAGGAAAAGAAAAATAATAGCATTTTTATTATTAGAAGAAGAAGAGGAAGATTTTTATATTTCTTCACAAGCGTGTAGCGGTAAACTCGACCCTATGTATAAAACAAGAGAACATGAAGGAACAAAAAATTTATAGATTCATTCCTCCTTTGAAAATTGCGTAATTTTACGTTTTTTAAGTTTGCCATAGTGATGTTAACGAATGTCACAATTAACTAAGATAATGCCAAGCGATTTATTCTTCCTCCATCAAATGGCGCACAAAACAACACGAATATGCGCAAGCGCTAATCGCTTGCGTTGAACGGATACGTTTCACGCAATAAACAAGGATAGTCCTTACATAAACTATGAAGATAAAATATTTTTATATGCGCGTTTGACGTATTGCGTCTCTCGCTGCGCTTGCCTCTGCGTCAACCGCGTAGAACAATGGTTTGTGATTATATTACCTGATATGAATGTGCGTTAATCGCATGCGTCTGTGCTGCGATTTTCGCATAAAACAACCGAGCGTTTTAAAAACTTTGAGAAGTCTTTTTGTTCGCAGATATTAATTAACAACGCTTACCACTGGACCACCGATTCAGTAATTTTTTTTATTCTGAAATAGGCTTGTGATTGACTACAACTTGCCTGATGTTATGCAATGATGTAGTTTATGATGGATCGCGCGCTGCAATATACCTATCGGAGAAGTCATTAGTACGGGAGCGGACTTGACAGCGAGGCGGCAGCGCGTCTTGACGATACGCTTCGACAGAATCTATCCTGAGGTTCGCGCGGGCCCATATAAATAGGGTAAAGGTGAAATAATTTCAGAGATTGGTGATACGTGTTAACACGATTGAAAATAATATGTAAGCTTAAAAATATTGCGAAAAATAATTAGTAGATACAATAAATGTTTTACTCAGTGGGCTACAGATTCCAATCAAATAATGGTATCTTAACATCGCAATCCACTTATTTCGCCTTGTAACTGAGATATCTTTATGAGTATTGAACTTGACTGACCTATACAAGATAAGTTATTAATAAATCGTTAATTATAAAATCAGTGTCTGATAAACGAACGCTTATGTTACGCAGATATTTTTTTATCGTTATATTTATTATTAAGTACATACTTATGTTTTATGTAGGTACAGAGCGACTGAGCTGACTGCCGAAGTGAAAACTTCTTTAGCGGCGCAGCGGCGTTAGGAACTTTTGTAAGGGAAATTCTTATATGTTCGCGTCACCGACAAGCTAGACTACTGGCGGATGCGCAGCGGTTGTGTGCGGACGCTTTTTGGATGGGTGAAATCTCGTTAGTTTACAGTTTTCACTTCTATGGGTAGGCCCTATACCTGCAATTTTTTTTTGAAATGGCCCAGCACCCACCACAATCCTACTTACTAATAAATATTTAAATGGGTAATTTCGAGGATTTTTTGTATGAAATCAATCTACATTACGAAAAATTCACACAAACTTCCAATATCATAACAACTGAAGGGATTTGGATAAAAAGTGGTAAAAATATAGATTATAGTCTGGAATAGCACATAGCAGTAGCCTTATGTATGTTACCAACATAAAAAATATTTTGTAATATATAAAAAATATTGTATTGGCAACACTGTGCTGTTGCAAACTTTTTTTTTCTCTCGTGTTCCGTCCGTACGAATAAATTAATGTGCAGTGCATCTATTTCGTGTTTACTTACCTATGTTCCAATATATGTACCTAAATACAGTCTACTACAGCAACAAAGGAATAAGGAATTTGGGCCACACAGTTGCAGTATCCTACAATATATAAGGAAAAAAATATTTCATCCTTATATATATATTTAAATGTAATTTAATTAAATATTGTGATTATTTTTAAATTATCCATAAGCAAAATAAATACTTATTAAAATATTTTTCCCTGCGATTAGCGGTCAGCGGTTAACCCGTCCTAAATTTACCATGTCGTATCATGGTTTATTAATAGATACCTACCCTACGTTAAATTAAGTTTAAAATGAACTATCAATGTCACTTTACAAAACTACCTCCGCGAAATATACCGAATGTCCTGAAAATTATAATTAGGTACCTACTACTTTTTTTGTGAATGACCTAATCCAATTGGTCGGAAGGGCCTTTATTGGTTCACCGGACTTTTTAGGTGAGCCGTCGGGGACGGTCGAACCGATCAATTACTTTGACAACTGCCTTGAGGGCTCCCCATGTGGGGACGAACCTCGGCTCAGGATGTTGCTAGACAACTCTAGATTTAGAGGATCGGACTGTTATCGCCTATTACCGGCCTATTAAATGCTGAAATATAGAAATGCTTTCAGTGTACAGTATTTGATATCGAAAAATAAACAAATTACTAGAAAAATCATTCAAATCGACTTTGCTTTCGACTAAGAAAAAGTTATGTATCAAAAATTCTTCCGCGTACGTTAATTTAATAAAGAATTTTTGATTCGCGTGTACTAGAAAGGTGCCTTACAGATAGCATATTTAACTATTTACGCTGAATGCAAGATGACTTATTAAAAAAAAAAGTGGCGATTAATCATGGAATATTATTATATTAAACATACCCTTTATTGTTGAAGATTTATCCCCTTAAGTATTCATAAACTTATTTTAAGCTCATTATAGCTAAAATAGGTTTATAATTCGTTTGTCTTTGTCTGTCATCTTGTCATTTATACTAGTAAGAAAGAAAAAGGTCCATTTGAACTAGAGAGTCTTATAACTATTTTAATGAATAAGGCCGTTAATATACACCTTATATATAAATAGATAAACAACAGTCCTCACAGAAGCTAATCAATATTGTACATAGTAATCTAACAGATATTGTTGTCGACTAATTTAATATTCCTCATTAGTTCTCATTATACTGATAGTTATCGGAACAGTTAATTAATATTAATAACACGTCATCGCTTGATTACCACCGTTAAATTACTACAAGGAAATACATCAGATAAAAACGCACATTGCTTCACAAATTAATATAACTCACGCGTGAAATATTGCTCAAACAAAAATATAGATTAGAGGGTACAAAAAAAATCAGCATCAGATGGCCAGATGCATTTTACTAACATTTATAAAAACAATTATCATCTCATTTTAGTCCACTAAGCTTAGAAATGACCAAATACTGTCATCCAGTGCCAGCCAATAGGGATGTTACAAAACAATGAATATTTCAAAGAAAAGCGATAGTTTTACAATAGTCGATTATTAGTTAATAGTTTTTCTTAATATATAATCTATTTTTTTTTCATAAAAATAATAGTGGCCTTTTAGATTGGGGAGGATAAAATTTTTGGAAAAAACAAATTCGATTATTTTAGAAATTATTATATATTTTTCCGTAAAATCTATTTTTCTTATTTGAAATTTATTTTGAAATATAACTATTTTATAACTGATTTTATCTCGGTTAATATTCTTATTTCAGTGTTTGATATTCGGGTAAATTTAAGAAAATATATATTATATTTTTTTAAAGAAAATCGATTTTAATAAAATTAAAATTAATTAATATATCTTTTTTTTTTGTAGCAGGTCACATCCCTCTTTGGCAAAAATCTTGCAAGAATCTGTGTGATGTCATAGACTAATCTTATCTGTAGAATAGTGTACATACTAGTAATTTCTTTTGGATTTGACATCTATTTTTCCCGTAGTTTTGAGAAATACTTGAATATGTTGGCCTCTAAAAGACCTTTTATCACTGTTAGATAAGATTCGTTAATCACTGTGACGTAATCCCATTGTTTAGGAAATGCTTTTAAGTATCTTTCATCCATTGATAACCCAATATACCTACATGACTAGAAAAAGAAATAAAAAATATTTGTTGTTGTGTAATTGTATAATTACTATATTATTTTTTATTAAACCACGGACCCAGCTGTAAAACATTTAAATCTTTTCAGCTTTTAAGTTAAAAAAAAAAACTGCTTCAAAAGCGGTAAAATAATGTCAGATAAATTGCATTACAATTAAGGAGTAGGTAGGAGCTGTTTACTTACTAAAAACGTCTCCGTGAACGTGACTACACGCGACACTTAAGTCAATGTATTGCCTTTATTTTTCGACTGCGTAAAAACAAATAATTATGTGTCCAATAATTATTCGAACCGACTAAAACAAGACGAGAGACACTAAAAATAAATATTAGTCAAGTATATGAAATAAGACAGAAAACTATATTAGGTAGGTAATCATAATACCTGGATGGAGTGAGAATATTGACTTTGTTTGTAACAAAAGATAATAAAAGTAACGATTTTTCTTTTATAAAAATTCGATTAATAATTACATATTGAATTATTTTTGGAAAAATATCTTTCATGCTTAAAAATAGGCACCCACCTAATCGATTTTTTCACAACAATTATTATTATGACCTGGGAGGAAATTACCAACATGTAGGTAGCTCAGAAAGTTTTATATTTCGAAAATAAAAACATTTATTGTGAAAATGTTAATTAGTTTATCAATGAACATAATAAATTATTTTCATTACTTAGAAAAAAATCGATTAATTCATAATCGATTTTTATAAAGGACGTCACATCCATATAAAAAACGTCGTACGTCGTTAAAATACGTATTGTAGCTAAGTCTAATTTTATATGTAACACCAAGAAGCGTAAAACCATAATAAATATCTTTTATCGGGATTTTACCCGAGGTTTTACAAGTTAAAAAATTACAGGGCATTACAGGCTAACTTTGACAGGGACAGGTGCGTAGCACTCACAACCGCCGTGCATGTATGGCCAGAGGTATAAACACTAATGTGGCTAACGGAGTATGTTTAGAGCATAGCAAGTGGAGCTCTATATTCACTGCCTACCCTGATGGGGAAAAGGCGTGATTGTTTGAATGTATGCAAACTTAACAATTTACCAACTTTATTGTATATTGTATATTAGGATAAGATAAATTCTTTAAGATAGTTGTGGTTGCCTGTAAGGGAGAGAGCACCTGGATAGTTTTCTTGTATTTGTTAATTAGCTTGTATGTGTATCTCTTGTTGGTAATCCTTAAATAAATAAATAAACTTTGAAGGTTGTCTAGTTTAAAAAAACAATTGTTGTGTTCGACAATCATAATTTGAAACGTACCTACATAATGTTTTTTACTAAACTGCGTGAATACTGCGGTTTGATAGAAACAAATTCGTTTTGACGTAAAACTTTTTTGCTAATACAAGGAATTCGTTTTTGTTTAAAAACTATTTAAAGATATTGATGCTCGATGTTTTCGTATAACCGCACACTATGAATAAAATTCTTGTTAATGCAAATACAGCGTTATCTGAGTGTATATTTAAACCTGTTAAGTTAGTTTTGAGTACCTAGCTTCGTAATTACGTGTGACAATTACTTTAGGTATTTGTAACTAGCTATGGGGAGACTGGAGGATTTGGTGGAAAGTGAAAAGGGAAGATCTTCCGACCGAACGAGGAGTGATGCCCAGCGACCGCTATTCCAACTGTTCTACCTTAAACTTGAATAATGATAATCGTTGTAAAAACTTTGCTTGTGCGATTCAGGATGAGTGGCTCTACGGTTGTGACGTCACATCATTCTCCGAGACCGGAGAACGATTCTAAATCAGGAGTCTGTCAGTGGCAGTTACGCTGCGTAGTCTTCAGCCGGAGCGTGCAATGATGCCGTAGCGAGTAGTCCTCAGTGAGTCAAAAAGTTGCTGCAGTGCCCTCAGTGAGTCGAGGTAGATTTTGCAGGTAGTGACTGCTGCGTATGTCGACTAGGTGCGCTGCTCGCTGCGAGTAACCAGCCGATATGCATTGTACGCTGCATGACGGTGATCACGTGACCCAGTGCTGGCTGGCTCGATTAGCTGCTGTAGTGGAGTGACAAGGAAGGATGATGACTTGATGGATGCAGACGATGCTAAGGTAGCGCTGCTGTTCATGGAGAATCGGGTGGTAGTGATCTCCCAGTGTAAAGAGAAGATATCCTGGGTGGGCGAGATGTGATGACAAGTGACCTGCCTTTGTCTGACATACCTTAGTCTAGTGCGTGATGCTAGTAACTAGGAGTCTTTATAAACGGTACCTACCTATTTAATTGCAGTCTTGTTAGAAATATACACTTTAGCACACACTTGTAAACTGTTGTGTGTGTCGGATAAAATAACTGTAGTAGCGATTTGGAGTTCAATTAAATGGGCCTAAACTCTGAGCTCAAAACAACATTCAATTCACGCAACGATCATCAATTGACCAACGATTCGATACTTAAATTGCAGTGAGCAGCCGAGTTGAAACCAATTATTATCTCTTTAATTGAATCGATGTTTTGAAAACAATTATACGTTGTAATTTATTTTTTTAAACAACTAAAAATGAAAACAAGATACCGATAACCCACGCCTCTCTCATCCGCAAGTTTACTGTGTAGTAAACATTATTTTAAACTTAGTAGCCCTTTGTTACAGTCCCACTGCCGTGCACTGATCTTCTCATAACTTCCTATATGAAGAATAAAGGGAGTTTCTATGTAAGTACAACCTAGACTTGGACGTGTATTTAATAATTCCAAAACCTTTTCTAGCGTTTCTTTAAATAAGTACTAACAAAAGAAGTTAAGGACATGTTTTTTTACTTATTTTTTTATTTTTATATTTAATTTTTTTTTTTTATTAAAATTTACTTACATAAATTGCGCACAAGTAAAAATATTTAAAAATATTAAATTTAAGTACAGATACAGTAATGCAAAATATAGGTACTAAAGGTAATCTACGTCAACCATGTATCGCTTACAACTTGGACCATACCTCGTTGTTGTTGTTTAACCCGTGCGTAATTTGTGCACTGAGTACCCTCACATTCAATTTATTATTTGTTTTATACCTACCGTCTAAGATACTTTTCTAAACTTCTTACACAATATATTTTATTACTAATAGAATTATAATAATGAAACTTGTACTTCATGATACACCTAACTAGGAAGGAACTGATTCCCAGCTCACAGCTCACGCTAGTTCTGGAATCAGGGCTTGCATATAAATATGTAAACAACTTTTTGGTACAATAAAGATTTATTTATATATTTATTATATTTATATGTGACGTCCCATTCCCGCACTAACTACCAATTTCTTTTTATTCTGCAATAGACTTGAGCTTGACTACAACTTGCCTAATGTTAAACAATGATGAGGTCTACGATGGGACGCGCCCGCCTAATATACCGATACACTCGTGATTACCAATGATTGTCAATGGGAGGGTGGCAGTGGAATGAGGTTCCATATGGTTAGAAACTATAAAGGTCATTGTCTTAGAGTTACGCGAATATCACACATTGAAATAAAACTATACATTTTTATCGGATTTTATCGCGGTTTATTTTAGATTTTAGACGTCAAATACCTCAGTCCACCCGTGAACATGAAGTCTGAAAAGACTTTGAAACGTCGGGATCTAAAATCTAAAATAAACCGCGATTAAGTCCGTTAAAAAGGTAGTTTTATTTCAACCTTAAAGGAGTAAAAATTCCGACCCTGTTAAATGGTGTCACCAGACAAATTAGAACCCTATTCTACTAGAACCGAGAAAGGCTCATCCAGCAGTGTGATAATAAAGTGTAGAATAAAATATTTATACAAAGTAGTATTGTATTAGATTTAAAAAATTAAGTCTTGTAAATTTAAAGGGTTGTATATTCCGTGAATAATCGCCAAGTATTTTTTGAAAATAAGCTAACGTTTTAGAGGTATATACATGAAATATTTTTTTTATTATTAAGTACTAGCCCGCCCCAGTTTCGCACGGGTCCAATGTGTTGTACTTATAAACCTCTGGAATCACTCTATCTTTTAAAAAAAACCGCATCAAAATCCGTTGCGTATTTTTATAGATCTAAGCATATATAGGGACATAGGGACAGAAAAAGCGACTTTGTTTTATACTATGTACCGTATGCGAAAGATTTTTGATGTAGGTATCTACTTATTGCTTTTATTGTTCGAAAATTAAAATCGCTAATAGTTTATTGTATAATAATAATATCAGGCGGCAGGTTGGTTTATTCCTTATACACCTTATATTTAGTCACCTTGTCTCTTACATAAATTCATATAAATTACAATAAGTCTTGTACGCTGAATTTGCAGTATCACCGCATAATTTTGTCAATGTTACCTTGTTTGACTTTGACATAATATGTCGGCACCTAAAGATGTCTTTATATCTACTTCAATAATAGAATCATGAGTATTTTTTGTATAACCTTCTCGTAAATATAGGAAATAATTTACGAAGATGACAATACATTACAAAAATGCGTTTTTGTTGCTGTTATTTGTGGCCAGACTTCTTGTTGTTCATGAATTATTTTCCACAGTCAACACCAATTAAGTGCTAAACCGAACAAGCGTATGCTATTTTGTATGCAAATAACGTAGATTTTTAAGTTTTTAATTTGTGTCATTAATAATAATATCTTTATTTTGACTCACACATATTACAAAGGTATTTCATTTTATTATAAGGGCGCGGGTTCGATTCCCAGACTTGTTCACACATCTTTGTGTGGCAAATGAAACTCACCTTTATAATAAAGACGTCATCAGCGTTGAAACATCTCACGTCCTCTGCACTTCTGAAACAAGAAAATATATTTTTATTACTAGCTGCCCCAGCGAATTGTTTGGCGTATTTCTCACCTTTTAATCCTGGTGGGTTTCGGGTGATGAAGAGGTTAAAAATTCTATAGTATGTACTCGTATTTTTAATACCACATCAAAAAATATATAAAAAAATACAATTAAAGGGTTGACCACCCTTAGACTTATGAAATTAGATTATGACCGATTCTCAGACCTACCGAATATAGATTTAAAATTTCATAAAAATCGGTCGAACCGTTTTGGAGGAGTTTGGTTACAAACACCGCGACAGGAGAATTTTATAAATTAGGTAAAGCACATATTTTTAATTTTAATTTTGCTTAAGTTAATGCAATTTTACTAAAAATTGTTTTTAGTTAATTTTTAGTACTTAAGTAAAATTACTAATTTGCTTTGTTAACTAAAATCTGCCGTATTACTGTAAGAAAATCGGAATGAACTCAGCTGTCTACCTTTTGTTGAGAAATAATAACAATAATGGCGCGAGTTTATCAAAGACGCCGAATCTGGATTCCATACGGTGCTGTGTGTGACACAATAGTGGACCCCGAACAGCTGTGATGGTTCAGCCCCAATGTATTATCAAGCAATGTATTATCGAGTATGCAGGTAAAGTATAAAATGTGTGTTGTAATATCTTTATTGAGAGCAATTTTGACCTACAAAAGGGAGGTGTTATACGCTTTCTGTTATATGCTAAAACTCCCTAGCGTTGCGGCTATGTACTGTACTAGAAACCTTCCTTAAAATTATCTAACTGGGGTGGTAGAACGAAACCGCATGAATAAATATACTAAATGCATATACATATATCCGTTTAGTATCACTACATACTATAAAACAAAGTCGCTTTTACTGTCCCTATGTATGCTTAGCTCTTTAAAACTACGCAACGATTTTTGATGCGGTTTTTTTTAATAGATACAGTGATTCCAGAGGAAGGTTTATAAGTATAACACATTGCACCCGTGCGAGGCTGGGGCGGGTCGCTAGTTATTTATATGATCGCCAGAAGAAAGACGGACACGGTTGAACTTTGGACACTTAAGGACTAGGTACCTTACAAAATACGTAAAGTTCAAAGATCACTTTTATCTTTAAAGCATCTAATACTCAAAAAATCCACTAACGTCTTTAGTTTATTGCTTAGAACTTGTTTGCATACGATGTGACGTCAAACGGTTAATAAACACGTCACGAATCCTCGTGTATTTGTCACAAGGTTACTGCTGATATGATACGGATTGATTTAATATAATAACCAGATAATAGGTGAATTTTCAGATTAGACATAGCATTGACTATAGTTCTTTTTTCGTTCGACTCAAATTTTATCTACAACTAATGAAATGAGAGATAAGTGACACGGAGACGGCGGCGGTAAGCAAATCGGGTTTTTGAAATTTTTTTTTTGTGATAAATAGAAAGATCATATTTAAGTTTATAACAAAACGTTTTTTTTTTCGTTTTTTTCGCAATAGTTCAAAAGTTATTTAAAAATAAAAATTAATTTTCGAATCCAGTACCTACCGCAGACACGCCGACCGCTCCCGAACAAACCCGAGCGCGTGTGACGTCATAATCTTAGTTTTCACTCATTGCAGTTGGTTTCCCAAGTTGTAACTGGAGACCACAAAGTGAGGCACAGTTTAAGACCGCGTATACTGTTATTATATGGCTATAACATTATGAAGTCACAACAATGGCGACCAATTATGGCGCGTTTATAGTCACGTGACTTTTTAATATATTTCATCAATTTTTAATTGTTCATAATTAAATGAAACTATTTTTTTTCGAGTTTTTTTGCATTAAATATCAATATTATTAATAATATAGTTTTAAAATACATAAGAAAAAACAATTTTTATTTTTTATTCAACAAACCAATTATGTATCTCCCACCAGATACAAGTCCTCGACAACAATTTGCAGCGGTCTAGGAAAAACTGAGTCAATTTCACGTTCGTCTACAAGCGGTTATACGCTCTTTGGCTCATAGGTACAGGCGAATATCCGATGCACAGACTATACAATAACTACTGAAGCAATTAGGTACCTACCATAGATACCCTAAAACCAAAAACAGGATAAACAGGCGCACCGCGATAAAATTAATGATTGTATATTCAAAAATAACATGTAAAGGCACACTTATTTCCTTTTTAAGCTTCGTACAAACCCTCCAAAATAAATAAGGCCATTGAGTAACTGAACAATTAGATAATCTCACCGCACCTACCTAATAACTTTTCCGCAACGATTCAAACTAACAAGCTAAATAATAGGTAGTAATAGGTAAGTACTATAATTAAATCAACCGCAAAATTCCTACATTTTAAATATAACAATATCTAACTTCAGTTGTTAAAATAACGGTATATTTAAACCGCTGCAAATACCGTATCTATGCGGTACGAGATACTAACAAAAATGTACTGTCTATTTACGTCCTTTCTTTACCGAACTGTCTTATCGCAGAACTAGAAGATTTTATTTCAAATGCCTTGTATATTTCTGTATCAATCCTAGCTTTAAATGAAACCCCATTTCATTTTAATTTTCATCAGGTACCTGTACTCACTCTTTTCATTGAATATATACCTATTTTATCCCATAATAGGTTAGCGCTTTACCTCAACTTGCTCTGTTGTTAAGAAATGACGTGGTCAACGGTGGCACACGCTTACCTAATAAACACCGACACATTTTTTACTTGAAGATAGGCCGATTATAGCTATCGGGAAATAGTTACGCCGGCAAAGATTTTCATAACTTGTCAAAAGTGCAAGCAAAACGCTTTGTGCTTATTCGTGGACTTCCAACCATATATTTTTAAGTATATTTAATTGTACCACCAACGGTAAGTACCTACATTATATTTCAGTCTGATCAATAACCTGGAGTAGTATCTAGAACATGGTATTATATTATCTGTGCTAGAACTAATTATCTGCTTAAATTATTTTTTTTGCTTTTAGTACCTACCTTCCTTTAAATAAAACTGATTATTCTAAAATATCCATGCATTATTCATTTGATTTGTTTCTTCTATGTAACAGTACAATTAACATGTGTCTATGCTTGCATATTATCTAGGGAGGTTATTTAACCTCCTTTGTCAGTAAGATACTGAAGAAGACCGAATAACTAAACAAATAAAACTAGTTTATATATTAACACTAACATCTGTGTCCTCATTAAAATAATACTCAATACAATTCACACAAACGAAACTGGCTATTTTGCATTATCTTGCTATTTTACCTAATTAGTTACGTTTTCAACTTCTTCAATCAACATTTAGATTAAATTCGTGCAGAATTTAAAACAGTTTACGTGCACCGACTAATATTAATGTCTTTTCACGTCCCTCTGGAAATCCTTTGAGCAGAAGTTGCAATGTCAAAATAGTAGTAGTGTATGATTAAAAAAAAATTGGCAGTGTTAAGGATAGAAGTGAAAACTGTGAAATCACGAGATTTCACCCATCTAAAAAGCATCTAACGCGCACAGCACACGGCCGCTGCTCGTGCGTTAGTCATGAGCATTTCAAAAAATGCCCAACGCGGCTATAAAAGGTTTCAGTTCAAAAAATATTACAATGGTATACATATCACAAAAATTGCATCAGCTATGAAAATCTAAAAGCAGATATGATTCCTCACTCAAGATCAAAATACTGCGCCTTGTTTACAATCACACTTGCCCAACAAACGGTCCTATACGGTCCTATGCGGCTACGGCACGTGTTTTCTCAAGTGCTGTTTGGTGAATGCCTTCAAATGGTTAGTTTTTAGACATGCCGGTTCCCGCAATACGTTTTCCTGCATTGATATGTACTAAGCAGTAACGATGAAACAATTCACCCTAAATGTGTGGGACAACCGGGGTTCAAACTTGTGAACTGATATTTCGAAGCTCAGACTGATACCGCTGCGTCACAGCTGCTCGCTAATGGCTAGTTAAAGAACCAAAATAACAATGACAAAAAACGGCATCATCCGTTTCGTGACTACTCAGGTATTCTCCGTTTAAAACACCGTTATGATGCTAGCCAGTACTAAATTGGCGGACGAGACACACTAAATAACCTTAACTAATAACTATGAAGTGTTGGTCGGCGAAATTCAATTTGTATTTAAGGAACAAGTAACTAGAAGTGCCAACTTACTATTTTCCAACCTTATAACCGAATTGAAGTATAAGGAGCTTGTTACAGATCATATGTAACTATCTAGTGAAAATATTTAACCTAGAGAGAACACAAAAATACGCTTACTTTAGCTAGAAATCGATTGGACAGCAGATGAATGAAATCATTTTGTACATGGCTATTATAGAAATGTAATGTTGTTACTGTTTAAGGCATAAACCGAATTTTATAAAACAATTTGATCAAAGTTAAAATAGAAAATTTTAAGTTAAATAATGATTATTGAAGAAAGTTATAAATTAGGTATGAAATCATGTTGCTACGAATAGCAGATGATGGTCAGAAACAAATGACCCCAAAGTGAAAGTAAGTACTTTGCAAATATTAGTACAGCGTAGGTGGCATATTTGCGAAAGACGATAGACACGTCAATCATATCAATCTAATGAACACTAGACACAAATGAATAAGTGATGCAATGTTATAATCAAAACAATTATTCATGACTAAGATAAAAATGGTCAGCATGTAATAATTTTTTTAACAATGATGTATTTGAATATACAAAACAGCACCAAGACAATGTAATATTACGTTACAGATATGTGCAGCGAGGCACCAAATATGCAATTGATTGAATTTTATATTAATTATAGCTCTGGCTGGTTATGACTTACGTATAAGAAATAGTCCAACAATTTTTAATTAATTTTATTATGAAGTTGATAGATAAATCGCTAAGAAAGTTAAATCAATTATAAAATAATTGTTTAATACCACAGAATTTATTCATCACAAACCCGGCTACGTACCATTGAACTATTACGTAGTAATTACATTTCACTGCTTCGTACAGATAAAATATTAGATCGATTCGAAGATGAACCTTCCTTGAACAATTATCTACTAACTGATGGTAAATATCGCGTGAACATCTGTTCAGCAGTTTTAAGATTATAACCCTCATTCACATATATAGAGCGGAGTAATTTTAAACTTAAGCATTTCATTATAATGGGACTTGTCTTGTGGAAGTGATTTCAATGCCATTATAACCTAACGTAGTGTAGCATCACAATAATACAACTTATTATTACTATTTACGGTAAAAGATTTACTTAACTACACATACTGTAAACGATTCTTAAAACTGAAGTACTACGCGGCGACGACGTCTCATTATTTCATTCAGAATTCTTGAAGCTATTTAAGCGATACTAAATTAGATACATTTGCGGTTGTCTGTAACTACCCATTAGTGCGTAAATTGCACTAGTTTGCATGTAATTTAACCCCGTCTAGCCCCACAACATGCACTGTGGGAACTTCAACTAAGATTAACCTCACAAACTACTAACATAATGTTTTAAAGACTAAACTGAACTTCCATAACAAAACTCTTTGTTTAAACGCCTAACAAATAGTTTAAAACTTCATCAATATGGAGCTGAGCAACATCATCTGTCGATCACTGAAATGGTTCGTTAAGTGTTCAACAAAAACATTACTGTTAGTTTATTTTCTAAGCGTCTCACGAATATCACTGCTGTTAATTCAGTGACTTTAAATGTACTGAAATTAAAGTAAACACATCTACTTTTAACCTTAGCGTGTTCTCCCTTTTGAGTTCCTATTATTAGTTTTGTTTTTCTATTTAAATATTTAATGTTATTGTTGTAAGATTCGAATTAACTTAAACAGTAATGAAACTGAATAGCACTCACGTTTTTCAAGTTCGCACATCAAAGTCAAAGTGATTTATCCTTACTTTTAAGAATTTACTTTTGCTTGAAAATGTTATAGTTTTGGATTGAATTAGATGGCACTTACTAACACGAACACACTAAACGGGCCTGTTTTTAATAACTTATGAATATGATCATGAATAAAAGAAAGAAACAACTTGTAACGTATACATGACTAATCACGTATCTACGGATCACGTAACCTTTAAAAAAAGAACAACTCTTAGTAAGTTTTTGATCTCTAGCTACGGTTAGACTGTAAGAACTTACGAAGTCAAGCAGACTAGTTCCTAAGTGATGATGTTTTTGCTCTAAATGTAATTAAACTTATCTGTCAGTTCGTAGTTATTTAAATTTTTATCAGAGATATTACAAATGTAGGAGAATTACGGTCAGTAATAGATAACGATTTTACATATATAGGTAAAGACAGTATACTGATAAAAGTGTTTGTCCACCCAAGGTCAGTGTGACAAGACCACAAGCTAAATAGATATACTTTGGCTACGATGACACACACGTAAAGTCTAAAATAAATATGAGATAATGCATCAATATTGAATTTGTGAGAAAAGATGTCGCCTGAGAACTGTTTAGGTTAGAAAATGTGAACATAAACACACAGTAAACATAATATTTGGAATATTAATCATATAAAATGTTTTGATTATACTCAATTACAGAGGGCAAATTATTACTTTAATGATACTCAAAATGAATCAGCTGATACATCAAATCGTAGTAAAATTATACTAGATCCAATGAAACATCTAGGAAATGATGATCAAGGTTATATATTGACGGCTAATCCAGCAATCAATAAAATTATTATTGGATTTTTACTTGGTCCTAACTAACATCCTGGTTGCATACAAAACGTGCGTACAATTGTAAATACTAAAGATATAGCTTATCGCATTATAAATTAATTACTAATTCCAGGATGTTACCGAAGCACGCTTAGGTCTTTCTCTTATATTACGTACGCATATTTCAATAAAACACACATTACAGGTACATTTTAGAGAATTGCTAAAACAGTAAATTCTTTGTTATAAAGTTGCAAGAATAACAAAAAGTGCTTGATTCCTAGAAACTTTTGATAGGTTTTGTGTGTTTGCGAGAAGCTCATTGAAGCACTATGTGACATTACATCTTTAATAGCATGCTTTTCAATTTAATATTACTTGCCTAGAAAAATCACATCTAAATTGAAAAATATATGACAAATCATGTACGTTGAGAAAACAAAAATTATTTTAGCAGCCAACTCATTTTCGTGGATCTCACTACGTCTTCTAAATAGATGCTAAAAAATTATCTACACTTAAATATTATTCAAATACTTCACACGTCATGACATCATCATGTAAATGAGACTAACATGGATCACTTTCGATTACATAACTAGACCATGTCACACATAAAAACTAGCTTTCGCTCACGACTTCATCTGTCAGAAAAAAAAAACATCTCAACTAACTTGTTACATGTATTTGACTGGAAATTTATTGATTTTTTAATTTTATACATCCATTTATTTATCAATGCATCCTGAATAAACATATTTAATGATTTTTTTTTTATTTAACTTTGATCGTCAGTGGAATTCGATTGTTCACGACACATTTATTTGTAATTGTTTTAGTAAGTTATTTCATTTGATCATCTTTTTGTAATTTTTTACTATTTTCTAAATTAGTCATATTATAATTTTCTCAATCAGATATTTTACATTGATAGACGAACTAACATGTAGAATATGCAGGCTTATATTAAAACTTAATGGCTGAAGCATGCAATTATTTTTTAATGCATTCCATAGTCTGTTTGGTTTTAAATGTTCCATAGTGCCCTAATGACTTCTAATCTCGCAAACTTAATAATTGTGGCCAAACACGCGGACAAAAAAGGGTCGTAGGCAAGGGCTACAAAGGGCTCTCAGTGTCGGAGGTCTTGTACACAGAATGTGAAGGAAACAGTTTTTGTAAGGGACGAGGGAACGGTCCGGCGCGCGGCGCAGGTAGAAATTTGAACGTTGCGTTGGTTACTCACGTTCGTACTGATATTATCTCGGTTACTTATGACAAACATTGCTATCGCAGAGACAATTGTTTGCACAAATATGGACGGCGCGGCCTCAGCTTTGCACACGTGACTGTAAATGCATATGAGAACAAACGCTAAGGAAATGAATTCATTGAAGTCATCTCATAATTACCTAAATTAATTTCGAAATTAAAATGCGATAACATTTCTTAGTTACAAATAATATAGATATAACTATACCTATGAAAAAATAAAACTAAATACGTTACGTAAGACATGCAGTGCGAGTGCGACAAACAAATTGTCCTTGAGAAAGTCGTACAAAAATTTCACACTACAAGATTTTGGGACAAAAGGACATGTTTATTCTAATATGTAACGTTAGCTAACATTATACCGAACCTTGAATAAGTAAAAGACCAGACAGGTCAACTATATTCATGAATTCTCTTTAATATTAAATTCAAATTCAAAATTTTATTTATTCAGATAACAATGATTAAAGTCTGTTTAAAATACATAGATCGACATTTACAGAAGTTTTTCTTATGCATCTATTTTTATTCTTACTGATGCACATATTACCATAAATGAGAATATTATTACATTTAGAGAAATACAAGAAAATAAAGCAAATTTTTCTATTAGCAGACATTATTTAATTTAATTAGTATCTAAAAGATTTTATTGTGTAGTGTGGGGTGAAATCATCGATTGTTTGATTTGAGTCATTATTGAACTTTGACAAAGATACATAATAAATAAGTTCTGACTCAATACCGTTTGCATGTGATAGATGAAATGCGCAGTTCTAAGTTCTCGAAAAGTTTTGTTCAAGCAAGTAATTCAGTAGCAATGATTTATGTAGTAATTAGTTAAATTCTAAATACATCGAAATAAAATTAAAAAGTCGAAGTTACAGTTGCCTAAACCGTTATAATAGCAGCAAAGAAAGAAGAAACAAATAGCGACTAAACAATTTAAAAAGAAGATCCTTTTCCTAGTTGTTATAATCTTTGATAAAGTTGTAGAACGAATTAAGAATTAACTGTTGTAGGCCACTAAATTGGCCCTTACAGATGAAGCCATTTTTACATTACAACAATTTAATGGGCACCACAATCATGCCAGTCACGTTTCAATACGCCTGCATTACAGTGCAAAACAATACAAACGTAGTCACAATCTTATCAATGATGTAATGTTGATAATGTTATCAATTAATATCCGGAACTCTGAAAATATTCGCCAGCTGTCAAATGACACGATTTTTTCAAATATTTTTATTGAGACTTACGTAGGTTTACTACCATCACGATATCGCTATTGCTATGTAACCTAAGATGGATAGACGCACGCGTGAAGATGCTCAGCTGATTGAAACTGGCCAAGATTCATCTATGACGGATGAAGATAATAATAAGAGTTAATTGGAAACTAAAGATTATCCACTTGTTAAAGTATTATCTAACTGAGGAAAAAAACACTATTATGGCTGCCTATAACTCACTACCCAGAATAGTATAATTTGGATATGAAAGACGCCCTGACTTTGTTGTTTGTGAACAACAAATTCCAAATCAAGAAGTTAACAACTGTAATAAAGATAAAGAGGTTTTCTGGGCAAATAAGAGTGCCAATAGAATATAAAAATTATGTCATAGGTTTTACACTACACAGCTCCTAATGCAAAAAGGTTAGATTATATAAGAGACGTACGACACGACGACGACATAATCTCAAGGAAACAAGACAATTTCCAGTCAAATTGTGCATGTCTTTAGCTCACTTGTATCTAGAAGATACCGTATCGAAAGGAACTAGTTTCGCAAAGTTTGATAAGGTCTTTGAACTGTGTCTAGCCATAGTAATCATCATTAACAAACCGTGACATTAGATACAAATTATCGAGAGAAAAATAAAATTTTTATCTCAAAATAACTGTTCTATTAATAACATGAATATCTTCTGTATTCCGCCATTAATCTAAACCTAGATCTCGATGTTTACAATTTGAAGACGAATTTGGTCGAGATGTTCTACTTTTAACTTTAACTACCAAGTAACGATGTTGACGATGCCTAAAAACAAACCCAAATTCATTTGTCTTCCAACTAATGTAATAAAACTGTGTTTGGACAAACACGGATGTTGTTTTTCGACTATGGCCTACTGTTCACGTAAACTGCATATTATGAGCATACTTTTAGACAGTTGCTTTTTGCATGAATTCAATCAAAACTATTGTATGTTTACCAAGCATGACAAACGCATGACATGCAATGAAACATGATAGAGATAAACAATACGTAATATACAATTTTGCTATCAAATAATTCAATTGATAAAATTGAAAAATCGCAATACTACATACCTACGCCTAAGGTTAGATAGATAGTAAATTAAGTTTAAAGTTTAAAATATACGAGAAGAAGGCAAAAATACGACGAAATTGCATGAATTTGTTACTGTCTCGCGGTGCCTTTACATTGCCTAATTAGTCGAAAAGAGTGCATTCCCGTTTTTGTTGACATTTTAACAATCTACCCGAACTCTTCGTTAACGCAGTTGCTTGAGTGGTATATAAATTTTAACAGATGAACCGTACTTTGGTGTTATACGTCTCTTTCACGGTTAACACACTCGACAGTGTGTAACAATTACTATGAACCAAAAAATAAGTCTTTGAAAACAAATAACGATTTAACAAACTAAAGAAAGTCGGTCTATGTACACATCAAGCTATATTAATCCAGATTAAGCTGACTTCTCGTTCTATGGAAATCCTATATAATGCGAGATCAACTTATACTGGAAATGTATAGTTTGATGTGTACATAAACCGACTTTCTTTAAATGTTGTAGTTTGCCCAAAATGTTGTATGTAATAAAACTACTGTCGGGTTGCAGATAAAAGTGTACTTAAAACTACTTACCTCGCCCTCTGTCAATCTATCATAACCTATTGTATTACGTCATGGGGAGGTGCTGCTAAAACCACTCTAATAAAATTAGAACGAGCCCAGAGAGCTGTAATTAAAGTAGCACTGTCTCTGCCATTCCGACATCCCACGACGGACATATATCAGACATTTGAGGTACTTACGGTTCGACAGCTATTCATACGTCGTATCGTACTTAAATCCCACTCCCTAGTGCATTATGACCCCGAAATTAACGCAACAAAACGCCGAAAACACAAAATCTTTGATACTAGTACAAGATACAGAACAGCTTTATCACAAAGATTTCACTGCTTTCTTGGTCCGTATTTATATAATAAGGTTAACGCCATTCGTTCCATTTATGGTTTAACTAGATTCAAGTTAAAAAAGGTACTTGCGACCTTCTTACAAAAACTATCTTATAATGATACCGAAAACCTTCTCAATATTAAATTATAATTGATAATGGGTTCACACACACACAGACACACACACGCAATTATATGCTCACGCACACTCACTCACACACCCACAAGCACACTCACATGCGCAAACACACTCACACACGTCATAAATTTTTGTTTATATTCTTAAATTATACCAACGCTATTTTATCTAACATAAGTCCAAGGAAAATCATTTAAAACTCTCGCAAGATCGTCCTGGGGTGAGTGCCTGGCAATCTGTAACACAGGTTTACCTAACACGGACGCCAGCCTCACACAAAGGAAGATATTGCAAAACTGTATTTCTCACAATTACTTTACCATCCTTTGTGTTAGTGGAATAAATAAATAAATTATTATTATTATTATTATATGTTACGGAATCAATAAAGAAAAGTGTAATGTAAATATTTTAAAATATTAAAAAGGTACTTAATCCGGATCAGCTGTTACGAAATAAAGTACGCAACTTGTAAGATTAATGGAATACATTATGCAATAATCGTTGATGGAGCATATTACATGAAAGGCACTGTTTTTACAAAAACTAACTTATAGCCACACATTAAGAACCTCATTTGCCTCACATCGCTATAGCAACACTGTTTACAGATGTGAACGTGGAAGATCACAAAATAAATCTCGCGGCGGCGGCTCGAAGTCTTTATCAACCGCAGTCGCAGTATTTTCGGTGAGTACTGGCCCGAGAATATCTCTAACGTAGAGCTGTGAGAACGCTGTGATGAGACTCCAATCTACCAGTAGATCAAACGCCGCAAGTGGAACTGGACCGGCCACACGTTCAACAAGAATATGTGCAAGGGACCCCAATCACATAACAAGACAAACTCTAGATTGGAATCCTCAAGGAAAGAAGAAACGTGGGCGATAAGCGATCACGGCGGTGGACGATCACTGCAGAAGCGAAGGTGAGAGGGATGACCTGGAGCGAAGTAAAGCGCGAAGCTCAAGACAGTTTGGGATGGCGACATACTGTGTACGCCCTCTGCCAATCTATGGGACATTGGACATTAAGTCAAGTAACTCACGTTACTCGTTCAGCTTGGCTTGGGACCAGATGACCGTGTGTGGTGATGTCTCAGAATATTTATTTATTTATTTATTATGTTAATTTATTAATTAACTAGATGTTAATTAATGAATGGGATGACAATCTTAATAAACATATCAAAAGCCGATTTCCCTTTACAACTTATATAAATTTTAGTTCTCTATAAAATATTTTGCATAATTTAATGGGAAACATTCACGCAATAGTAATATTTTCGCGGCTGTAAAACCACACTAAACTAAAGGAAACACGAGCTTCGCCGTAAATAATTCTTGAGACAACCAGTAAACGTCTCGATATCTAATCGAATGACCATAGTCTAATCGATTGTATGTTTATTGCAATTTCCAATTCGATTCCTGCTATTCGAAAGCAGGAATCGTATGATAGGAGAGTTGACGTGGGCGATACTTGTGCGACTGCTATTGTGTGTCCGAGTTCTAGGGATTAAGGACCTGTTGTATGGTGTCATTGACCATTTAAGCGTATATTTGATATTAGCATAGTATGATATGTATGAGCTAAAACAGTAGTTCGATTCACCTGTCAGAATTACCTACTACAAAATTCTCATTAATTTTTTGCAATGGTAGTAGACAAACGTCGTGTATCCCAATAGCGCATTCACTCGCATGCACTCATTTCTTGACAAAATTCAAATTGGACATTCGTTTGAAGACAAAAAATTGGCCTTTAAACAAGATCACATACCGAAGCGATATCGAAAGATCGAAAAGAAATAAATGTCGTACCTATAGAGTTGAAGATTGTCACGTAAATTTTCGAAAGTACATACATTACTACATATTATTCTTCTCGAGCTTTCGATTCGTCTAAAAGCTCTGCTTTAGCAGAAACCAATGTATATGTCACTGTGTGTGTGTCTGTTTTTTCTTTCTAAAACTTGCCCGGTGGTCACTTGAGTGTGTCAATAACAAACGTTTCCCAAAAAACATATTTATTTTCTTAAAAAATAGCAAAGAATATAAAAATGTGCAAACGGGATATTATAAGTACTAGTGAATTAAAATAAGAGCTAAATGTAGAAGTACACAGGATGTGACGTTATAATACACATTTGGTAGCCAATAAACTGAGATATTTTCCGTTCCGTCTTACTGCACATAAAATGTAATACAATTTCTATGTAATCTTATCACCCACGTTAGTCGTAGGCGTATACTGCAAATTATCTGAATGTCGAACAAACTTTACTGGTTGTCTAACTGTGACATAATTTATTACCTTTACATTGAACCTAAGATTTTTTTATTAATAAATATACCTACTATTAGCATAAAATAACTAATGTCTCATTTACGCATTGGTTGACATAATACCTACAATTGGGACCAAAATTTTCCAAAAGCGCTCATTACATTCATTTCGTTTGTTTGTTTGTTCATTTCGCCTGCGACGAAAAAAGGAGTGTTGTGGATTTGACGTGTGTATCGGAATGACTGTGTAAAAGTTTGTAGCGTTGTAACACTAAAACAAATGTACCGATATAAATTACATTTTCATTACACAAACTTGAGCTTCTATTTCTTTGAGTTAGTCTACCAAGTTAATTAAAAGTAAAACATTAAAACAATTAAGAATTAAATTAAATTATAAACTACGTTTGGCGTGGTAATTGTAAGTCAACGAACAGCTATGATACAACACGATTACCTTCAACGACTATCAAGATCAAGAGCTACGAAAAATAAACGGAATTAATAAACCAAACTAGAATGGTTAATAAATCCACTGTAAGTATATTTTTATAAGAACGCAAATTCTTTCAATCAACGCCCAGCTTCAAAATACTATCAGCCAACGAAATACTAAAACACCTTTAAAACTATTTATCGGGACTTTGTGTCAGCTAACGGCCGCTCGGCCGGTTTCAATATTCTATTTATTTGTCGTTACAAACGAGGTATGTGAACTTTAGCTCCACGCAAAATATAACAAAATTCTATCAGTAAGCAAATTCACTGATAGATTGGATTTTGAAACCAATTACTGGTAAGCCTTTCAATTAGTGCATAGTAAAAGAAATGCAAAAGTAAGCCATTTGACACCGTTAGACGCTGCTGCTATAAGTTTCTTACAAACTGTCACTAAACGCTTCTAGACACAACGACATCTTTTGTTGCGTGTAGTGTGTTTAATTTTTCAAAATGATTCGATATTAAATTGTTTGACTCTACACCAGCTCATTTTGTTTGCACATGTTGTAATATGTTATTAAACAGAATTTAAACGGCAAGGTTGAGATGATTAACCAATTCCAGAAAGGGTTAATGTTGTACAAGCTATATGTATTTTGCAAGGTTTCGACGTACCTACGAGCACAAAATATATTCTAATACAAACAAACCTTGACAATAACCTAAATACATACATACTACAAAAAGAGGGGTGTTATAAATTTAATGCGTGTATCTGTCTGTGTATCTGGTCTGTATATCTGACAAGTTCGTTGCCTTGTAGTGCCAAAAGGGATCTACCGATTTTGATGCAGTTTTTTATTCGAAATTTAAAGTAATTGAGATTTTACCTCGCCAGATTTAAAAATATATGCATCGGGATTTATTAAATTTTTGACTAACTTTTTTAATACATTCAAAATCAGGCACAAGTCGATTTACACGGTAAGACATCAATTCGAGTATAAGCTGACCTCTCGCTGTGCGGAAATCCTATACAATGCAAGATTAGCTTAAACTGAAAATGTGTAACTCGATGTGTAGCCGTGTGCACTTTAGGATATGTGTACGGCAATTTAATTTCATCGCCACGGTACTGTTATAGAAAATAATAATAGTTACCACCCTCAGAAATTAACCCTTCTCAAAACGACATAAACTAACGTGACCGTTTGTATTGACGTCGGGATGTAACGGTCAACCCGCATTAATTATTAACTTCCACTTATTTCCACTTCTTTATTAATTCACAAATTTTAAACAATGCTGTAACTACTAATTTCGTGAATATTTGACTATTTATTCGTCTACTGATCATGCCAAAATTTTTGATCCATTTCGGACTATCGACAGTTCGCCGAAGATTTGGTCTTTTGGAGATGAAAACATAGACACTAGAGCCGTGGTCGTAAGGTTAGGTAGTTAAACTATAGAAAAATAGTAGTCATCGACCAACTCCAGAATAGTGCAAATGTAATGAAAGCTGTAGTGAGAAAAAAGATATGGCAAGAGAGGGAAGGGAGCGCATGAGTACCTTTTCGCAAGGGTGTTATCTGTTATGCTAGCGAACCTCTTCGCACCGCATTCCTATAACATTGCATGCTCCGCAGCAGGCAGTATGACGATTTCTAACACAAATAAAAAGCGGTGCTCATCCCGTATTCAGACACCAGCAGTAGTAGCAATACACAACTCATGCCGAGATGTCGCCCACTCCTCCGCCTTGGCGTGGGTCGAGTCGCGCTTTCCCCAACAGGTCCTTCAAACGATTACGGTCCCAATCAGTACAAAACCACCGCGCGGTTCGTCCCCATACGGGGAACCTTCAAAACAGTTGTCATAATACCTTTGTGATCGGCTCGACCGTCTTTGGACGGCTGACCTAAAAAGTCCGGTGAAGCAATAAAGGCCCTTCCGGCTTACGGGGTGAGGTCACCCGTAATTTGAAAAAAATGAAAACATTCAGGCAGTTGCAGGACGCAGACTGCAAGAGTTTTGTATACATAGTGGATGTTCATCCTTAGATGACTTCTGCTAATTTACTATACTGTTGTTATAAACACTATTACAAAAATTCTGGTCATATTTTTGCTCATAACACACAAAAGATCTCATCTAGTCAAATTAAGGACCGCCCAACCGCAATGGTAGCCTTGCGGCGTAACCATATTAAGAAAACCAGGCGTGCTTATCTAATAAAGTGTTTCTCCTGTAAAGAGGAATGTTTAACAGTTATTCCTACTAAATAACGGTGCGCAGATGTAAACAAATTTGTCGTGTGCGTCTACAGGTGTGTTTAATGGCTATCATCACTTAAAATAATATATAATATAGATAATTAATTAAAAATATTTTGGGGATTCGATTACCTGTTTCATTCGATCCTACATCCCGCCCCTTTTCAATATTATGCACCTGCTTTTTATTGAATTTATCCGAAGTAGTATAAGAGAAGATATATTAAATAGAGTTGAGTGTAAATTATATTAAATATATACCAGTAGTCGATAAAAGTACCATTAAATGCGGCAGATATTTAAACACGCTGTTGTGGTATGTTTGTTACGTAATCTTTAAACGCGATTTTCATCCACTTCGAATCCTCGGATTCTTTTGAAATACTGCACACTAGTCAAAGAACGGTAACAATACAATATTTAAATAAGTTATCTCAAAAATGAGTGATTTTAATATACTATTAAAATCAAAACAACAACAAAATGATTGACATTCACCTTCGACAAGTCACGTGACCATCTTATGTCACTCACATACCTACATTTTGTTCTTTTCGATCTTTCGTTATCGCTTCATTTCGCGCTTTATGCGAAAGTAACTGTCTGTCTGCCTGTCGCACTTCAACGCCAAAACTACTGAACCGATTTGGATAATATGGAGATAGTTTGAGAGCCAGAGAAGGACAAGGGTAGTTTTTATCCGACTGCGTGAAAAGAGGTTAATGGTTTAGCGCATTAACCGACATACGCGCGGGTGGAGCTACAGTCGGAAAGCTATTAAAACTATAAAGTACAAAGTAGTTCTCAATGAACAAAGGTCGATGCATCGCTGTTTCATTAATCCTGTCGTAGAACAAATTGATTGGTATCCCATGACAATGTTGAGTCTAACAAGCAATACCATTAACGCACTCTCGATCTTAAACTTGTTTTGCTTGCATTCTTTCTGTGCAGTTTTTTGTGAGACACTCGATAAAATACCTAGCTATATTAAAACTAAGTAGATTTCAAACATACCTATACTATACTAGTAAAAGTAACTTGGTCAGTCTGTTGAATTGAACTCTATGGCCAGTTGAATTCGCATGGAGTTAGTAATATCTATTTTAGAGACACAGGAAAAACAGGGTCAAGGTTTAACGCGATAACTGCCAAAAATCTAGTTAAAATAACTTCAGAAAACATATTTGGCTGATAGATTAGTTAACAATTACCTAACTTTAACCGACTGCTAACTAACTTGAACCTGACCATGTCCCGAAACACCTAAAACTGTCTTGGATCTCGAGGGGGTTAAATTGCCTAAAATGAACTAAACACCACGGGTAATGTAATCTAAAGGGTACAATAATAGGAGTTAGAAAATTGAATTGTGCAGAGGTGAGGGAGACAACACAGAAAAGGGCGAGGGATAATGAAATAAAAAAAATAGAAAAATAAAAATTAAATAAAAAATTAAGCTACCTTTTCAAAATGGACTTGGTTAACGTCAAGTTATATACCTTTTTGTAAAGGTGGCTTAAAAACAGGGGCTACAAACTTCTAAACCTGTTCCACAGATGGACTAACCTTATCAAGTTAGCGATGCTCCTAACGACGCGGAAGCATCTTCCTTACAAGGCTTCACTGGATATAAGTAGGAACACTAGGAGGTTTGTTGGACAAGCCTAATTGTGATCTTGTTTAATGATTATCCACTAAATAAGTATTTGATTCATGAACACGAAGAATTTACAGGCGTAACTTAGTATATTGTAGGGGAGAGTGTGTTTAAAAGAACCGATATGATTTTTAATCACAAAAATATGGCAGTTCTACGAAAGCAAATTTTGTTTTCGTATAACTATCATTTATTTGAGTAATGTTATTTGAGGTTGCTTAGTAAAATAAATTACACTATGGTAGTAATAATAAATAAATAATAATAATAATAATATAGTGGGACATTAACACACACGGTCATCTGATCCCAAACTAAGCAAAGCTTGTACTATGGAAACCAAATAACTGGTAATATACTACATATAATACTTTTCTTTTGTAAATATATACTTAGATATAGATAATTACACCCAGACACAAGACAAACAGACATAATTATACAAAAGTTTGTCTCGGGTGGGAATCGAACCCACGACCTGCGGCGTGAAAAGCAAGTATCTTACCGACCACGCCACCGGCTTTTTCATAGCCTGACTCTTTCATACACACTCGCCCCTACTTGATTTATCTATATTCTATTATTAATAGGAACATGAGAAAAGCTAATAAGATGTCAAATGTCACGTGTTGATAGCAAAAACATCTTCAATTTCACGTGTAGGATCGACTTTGATCAGATTTTATCATTCTAATTATTATAATTATGCTTTGTATATACGTATTATTTACCTACTTTATTTAACTAATTTATATGACTGTTAGGTAGCCTAATGCATTCTCACGATTTTTATCCTTACTATTGTATATAACTGCCTTGGTGGTACAATGTTCGGTAAATAACCATATTATGCATAGGAGGAAAGTGAAAACCTAATCTAATCGAACTCGGGACCGATTCGACTTTCTCCTTGGCACTCGTGACCTACATTTTACATCATGCCCAGCTGTGGGATAAAGAGGCCTAAAGCCTTCTTTAATAAATTAGCTCTCTAACAGTGCAAGAATTTTTCAAATCGGACCAGTACTTCCCGAGATTAACCCATTCAACCAAACATACTTTTCAGCTTTATAATATTAGTATAGACCACATTTTTTTTTACAGAGATGTAAGTCACACTAACGCTGAAATATATTATTCGAATAACTAGAGTCATTTGTTTTAAAGTGGCTACAAGCATCTGGACAGGTTCGATTTTTTGTGTACACATCGACAGTGTCGACTCGACACTCCAAAGAATATCGATAGAAGATAAACAGTACAACTGTCTTAAAACTGCTTTTATTGAACTGTCAAAGAACTCATTGTTCGTACCCTGGGAAAGTTGAAACTGCAGATAAGGCGACAGTAAACAGTGTAATGTTTAGGGTCTACAGTACTTACATACTATCGCATCTTACTAGAGATGGCAGCTCAACCTGAACAATTTCAGCTAACAGATTAAAAGTTTTGTTGTTATTTTTTGTTAGTTTTCCTTTCTCGTTATTAACCCTAGACGGAAAAATGGGTGTTATGAGTTTGATGAATATAATATTATGACACTGACGTATAACTAGTTGTATCTTAGTGGTCTTGTAGTGCTTTATGAATTATTAACTCAGTTATTGTGTTTTCTAGGAGTCTTGAATTTTGTAATATTTTACTTTGAATAACAATCCGTATGCCTGCATGCTAACACTGTGTATCTGCTGAACTTAAGACAATGTCTGTAAGCATAGCGATTTTGTTTTAAAGACTCCAACTGTGTTTTTATATTCGTATTATTTCACCACGTTTGCGCCGTAACACAACTTATTAGTAGCGCCAATTCTATGAACAGGCTAAGAATTGATCGCTCTGTGGTTTTATTTTTGAGTAAAATAATGTGAATATTGTCGAAATGTATTTTTTTTTATGTAAAATTGCATTTATTTCATTTTATTTCAATAGTTGGAGTAACATTTTAATTCAATTTAAATATGTATCAAAATACAACTATAAAATTAAATTGTAACTTATTATCTTAATGTTATACGTAATGTTTTGATTTATATTTATAGAGATATAAAATCAATATCTGTTCGGTGCTAGAGGTACTTTTATCTTAAGATAAGTGATGTCAAAATGGTTAAGGTGACAGAAAGTTTATTTAAGTACATTTATTACTTGGCGAATATTATTTATGTTTGGCGTAACAAATGTAGTAGCTATGCAGATAATTGTATTATGTAATGTTGATAAGTAGGTAAACAATTTTTAACATTCGTTTTATTGATTTAAGATTCAAATTAAATTCTTATCTGCATACCTAGCAGTATTTATTCTATAGTCATTATACTTTTAAAATATACCCGAACAAAATGGAAAGAAAAAATTGTTACGGTTTTTTTTTTAAATAATAAAAACAAATAGCATGATTAAAACTTCGAAAATAAATTTTATTGACTTCTTACACCACGCTGTAAAAGGTTAAGAATCAATGTTGTTATAGTATTTTCTTAAATTTACGCGAATAGTTACTTTACATTTAAAATAAAACTAGGTATTTTATCGAGAAGACTTTAAAAATCCGTTACAAAATAATTTGATTTCAATCAATATTGTTTATTTTTATTTATCTTTGTTGCAAAATATCTTCCTACTTAATTTTTATCTAGGTAACATACTGGACCGTTAAAATTTGTTTGACTGTCCGTTCCAATTTGATATACCATTAGGAATATCGGAATCCGGTTTACTGTGTTATCAACCTTTCGTACGTATAACGTAAACACTCATTATTTGTTCTTCTAAATCGTACTAGAATTTAAAAATTAGCTCTTACTTAATTGGGTAATTAGTTAACACCATTTTTGTTTCTTAAACTATTGCTTTTAACATTATCGTTGTTCTAATTGTTATGTTACTTAAGTGGCCTTAGAATTTAACCCGATTCTGAAAGAAGGTTGTTATCAATTTAGATATTTCGGACAAATTATCCCGTTCTGCAGAATTTACATTTTTAATTTGTTTAAAAGAGGTTTCTCTTTTCAGTCTAAATATCCACACCAATGAGGTTTCATCAAAATTTAAAATCTTTTTTTTGTTCTTATTTTTCGTTGCAATAGAAAGTTGGAAAGGTATGGGGATGGCTTTTCCTAGCAGTAGGATATTAAAGGCAATTTAAAAAAATCTTGTATAGACGGTAGGTAGGTATAAGTATTTTATACTTAAAAACATTATGACCCTGGAGATGCATTATTAAAATTACTTATAATGGAACGAATAGTGATGTGGTAATGTAGTTTATTGTGAATGAAAGACTCAACGGTGTATCGATGCATTAGAATCTATGAGTAATGTTTGTGTTAGAGGTCTGTCATTAATGAAGTTACGAATGATTGACTTTGTATGTTCCATACTAATAAAGGTGCGTAAATGGGACATCTCTACAGGCGGGGTCATAATAGGTCAGATATGTGACAATAGCCGTCACAGAAGCTATTGTAGTCAACTATTCGAGAATAATGCATAACCATTCGATGTGATATGAATACGATGCATACGAAGCTGCCGAAACAAAGGGTTTCATTATAATTGTTTAAAACGTGTGTGGTCTTTGAGTTTTTTGTTTATCAATATTTGTTTAAAAAAAGTAGTACTAATGAGATGTTTGTAGATCAACTAAACGTACTGATAGGTTTCTGATGGCATAGAATGGATTTACAATATTGATCCCTTGCGATATCGTAGAGTTCGCTTTCAGCCAAATTTTATTCCACGTACTCCTTGACGTAGGTATAACGGGGCGATGTCTCGTCCATGTGAGAATGGAATGTTTGCTCCTACATGGTTTTCAACCATATGGCGCCTCATTCGACTGCCACCTTCACACATAAAAATCATTCGTAATCATGAGTGATTCGGTATATTAGGCAGGCGCGTTCCATCGTTTATCACATCATTGCTTAACATCAGGCAAGTTTTGGTCAAGAGGAAACCTATTTTGGAATTAAAAAGGCTGTGGAATGAGCACTCGTCATAGTTGTCTCAAAAGACTACCCATAACATGGGAACTTAAAAAGGAAATCTCAAAATTATCCAACTAATATTATAAAGGCCAAAGTTTGTAAGAATGTATGTACCTACTTCTGGATGAATGGATGTACCTATATTTTTTTCTTTTTGATGAAATTTGGCACAGAGATAGATATTATTATTATATAAGCAACTTTTTATCCCAATCAGTAGGTACCACGCGGCAAAACCGTAGACGGAAGCTAGTTGAATAGTAGATATAATTTATGGAAGTCATCATAAAATTTGAGCAGCTGTGGCGCAGCGGGTTCGATTCTCATGTTCGATTCCACACATCTTTGTGTAAATTGTTTCATCGCCACTGCTCAACATCGGTGAAGAAAAACATCGTGGGGAAACTAGTATGTCTAAGAACTAATTATCCGAGGGCATGTGACATCCACCAACCCGCACTTGGCCAGTGTCTGTGGATTACGGCCTAAACTCACTCAACTCGTAAGGTAATGGAGAAAAGACCCGTGCCCAGCAGTGGGAAACTAAGAAGGGTTAAAGTAAAGTGAAAAGTGAAGTAATCAAGAAGTATCAAACCGAACAGTAAAGCTCCAGGGCTACTATTGTCTTTTGTCGAATATCGAATGATGATCGAATTTTTCCTGTTTACTAATACCAAACCTGTTTAGTTTTAAATATGGGTAGCGATATAAAACAGTTCTAAATAATCGAACATAACTCGCAGGTGTAGTAGTATTTAGGTGTGAGGTCACGGCGGTGAGAGATAGAACAATGAAGGGTTTGCTAATATTACGAAATATTAATAATAATGTTTGTGATTACGAAACTGAGCACACCCACGAATATAGTACCTAATGGATTTAATATTTAAAGCCTAAAGCCTCGTAGGCTTCACAGTTCACACAGATGGAATACAAAGACGAAAGCCTTAAATAACTTTTTTTTTACTTTTTTATATTTTGTTCTTTTTATATTTACTTTTTTTTAGACTATTATATTAGTACGTAGCTTGTTTCTTTCTAGTAATATTATCTTTTAAATCTGTATTTACTAACTGTTAATAAATTTATTATATTCTTTAATTTGCATAGGAAATTTAGGGATATATACGAGTACACATGCCTGTATCAGCCGAAGGTGCAGGCAGAGTTACCTATTGCCGTTCGTCAGGCACAATTCCAAACTTTGAGATGTAACTAAAATTCTCTAAGTATGTTGGAAAAGTCTTTTTGCTCGACCCGGGAATCGAATCCGATATACAAAGAATATTACTGACAGGTACACAATAGACATATTTTTTTATTTCACTAATATTGTAGAAGTGATACAAAATTATATCTGTAATACTAACGCAACATTGTTACCTACAATAGCCTTTAGAATCAATTAAATAAATCAAAGCGCAAATTATAGCTAATTATATATGTGTACTTCGATACAGTCCAACAAATAGTACCTACGTATCTACCAGTTATCATATAACTCACTGTTAAAGTTTATAGGCCAAGTCACTGTGGTGTGACAACTGGGGACATATTACACAAAGATAACAATAAGTACATTACTTTTACATACTAGCTACAGCTGAGCTCGTCGATTATTGCGCAAAAATATTACAGTCTGGGTCGAAAGTCTGGTAGAAGACTTTCGACCCAGACTGTAATATTTTTGTAGAGTAAAGTAAGTAGAGTATCTTTAAATATTTTTTTATTAGTTTGAGTCTCAGCATACATTAATTATGTGTCAATGTGAAACGTCGCAAAAAGGGAAAATTTTAAACAAAAAATAACGACTAAAAATGGACCATTTCTGAATAAAACTTTTAAACAACAAAATAAAGTTTGGAAGTCCTCTTATAAGACGCTGTTATACTCTAACAAACATCTTTACAAAGCATGAATGAAGCTTCCGCTGTCTTTAGTGATAACTCAAAAACCACTGAACGAATTCTTATACCGTTTTCACTAAAATAAATCCATGATTAAGGATTCGGTGTATAATTTGTAGGTACCTACTCGTGCAAAGCCGGAGCGAGTCGCTAAGAAAATATAACAACTTTTTTGATATAGGCCGACCGTTTAACTCGCGTATCGCCTATCGCCAAGATTCTGACTCCTCAAGCTGCACAGACAGTGATAATGATTCAAGCGATATGGATATTAGTGACGAATAGTCTTACATTACTTTTATCTGTGGTTAAATAGTTCTTTATGAGATTTAATTAATGTTTTATGACTTTGTACCTCAGATGGCGATACGCGAGTTAAGCAGTCGGCCTGTAATATCCTTTTTTGGAGTCGGTTGGAAGATAACTGACTAACAGAGTGACTTACATGTTTATAATATTAGTACACAGATAACAAAATAGTAGCTAGATATCTATGGGTAGATATAGTTTATGATATGGTCGTAGCAGATAATAAGTAGGGCATATTTGAAACCACACCACTAAGACAGCAACTTTACTCCTAAATGATTGTCTGTGATACCTAGCATTAGTCATACTCTGAAGACCTAATAACACAATTTTTTGTTCAGCGCATATCTATGTTAACAAACCGCTACTCATCTACGTGTTAAAAATCTACGAATTCGTTTTTGTAATAAAAATCGTATTTTAAAATTCTTAATTTAAAATCTGAGGGTTCTATATCCGAGAGGAACAAACAGACATTCATAGACACACATTTCGTAGATAATATTATGTCTCATACGAAATATAGGAACTCTAGAGAGGCGGTACCTACTACGGTAATAGGACACACGAACAACACATAGCCGGCGAATTAATAATAATATAGTGGGACATTAACACACGCACATTAATTGTGGGTGATATTCTCCTCAATCTCCTCCATGACTCCTACCGAATCAGATTATCGGAAGCAGTCTGGCAGTAGCAACGGTCGGTGCTACCCGATCGAACCAAACTTGAGTACGGTAGTTAATCATTTAACTGTAATAATAATATGCAATCGTAATCAGATTGTCCTAAATGAAATAGAGTTGGACCTACGAATTTGCGAAACAAATGACTGCAGCAGGCGTGAAAGCAGACATACTTTCACCTCGTCTAAAATTTTTGCATCGTGACATTCAAAACGATAGGAGATCGAAGGCTTTGTTTCAAATTCAGCTGTCACAACTAAACTGTACCGCCTACTGGTAATAAATTACTATTCGTTATAATTTATTACATGCATAATCTTGGTAGGAGGACTATTTGTTATGATTTGATTTATTTGATTAACTTGTACTACGTAATTTTAAATGTCAAATCACGTCTTAATAATCTTTATTTATTTTTTATAAAACCCTCGACCTGGTTACATTCCGATCACATCAGCTACCATGCTACAAAATATACACAGACAGTTAAGCAAATCAAAGTTTGACAACTGCGCTCTTTTTCTACGGAAATTTAACTAAACTTATAAACATAAACTTGTAGCTATAAAATAAAATACACTGCAAATAGTCCACGTTTATTCCATTTTCCGTCTTCCACTAGTCTGTCATCCATCAGGCTGTGTCTCATAAATCTTGAAAAACAACGTAATTTCTAAAAGATTTCAAATGCGAAAAATCTTTGAAACTAAATAATATTGTTGCTAAAGGAATAACAGAAACATTTCAATAGCCTTATCTGTAGTAAACTAATTAAGTAAATGAACCTATCGAAAATAAATTTATTTACATAAAATTAATTATTCCCGAGATACTCTTAAGTGATAAAAATCGAAATATTACATAAAGTGTTACTTAAGTGAATCCTAACATCTCTGTGCAGTCAAGCCTCGTAACAGACAGTTGTGGGTAATCAATCAAAAATCACAATCGACTATAACTTTGCATGAACACTGACGTGTATCTACATATAGGTCACAGTAGATATTATTATAGTCTACTCTAAAACAGTAACTCGACTTCATACAAACGCCTGTATCAAATTACGTCATCAACAAATCCCCGTTCCACACGGCCCGCTACGATAACACAAACGCACTCACAATAGGTACACTCAATGAAAGATACCCTAGCCCTCTAGATCGACATTGAATTCACACCCGAGAAGTTAGCGCGCTGTATTTACTGCTCACCTTTTAAGAGGAAGAGGTTGAAGCTCGGTGGCCTATTAATTGCTCATACCCGCCTTCCTTGTTCATATAACCTACCTATTTAAGAGGTGGTCACAACCAACTAATCGTTCGGGTTATGCGAAGTAACTGGTTGGCAGAGGTACACCGAGTGGTTTTGGTGATTAAACTTCTTTGGAGTCCCACATACCCACTGTGTCATGTCCGTGAAAAACGGTGGGACTAATGATAGGTTCCTTAAATTAAATACCCACGTCTGAGACGAACTACTGCTTTGTCTTAAATATTTACTGTGAAGTGTCTATAAATCGTGTGTAAATAACAAAATTCTGAATGACCTTCTATGACGTCAATTTGGACTTAGGTATGCAAGTTGTAGTCAGATGTTATTTCAATTGAATATTATTATCAGGAAGTTATTTTTTTTGAGCCAATTGCAACCGTAAAGTTCACACTTACTTCAAAAAAGCCACCTACAAACAAATACTCGTAAAATGGGTAGGTATTAAGTAATACTAACAACAGGCTCCAAATTATCTTTTGTTTCTTTAAATTCTGTGTTCGAAATTCAAAAAAAGACTATTGAATGAAATTATGAATGTGCCAGGTTCAAAACTGCATAAAAACTTTTTGCTCAACCTAATATAAAATTTTTGTTAGGACCAAACAATACTGAAAATGCAGGGTGGGTCAATAGATGTGTCCAGAAGTGTATTACTCTCTCAACAGTTACGATAGTTGGTAGAGTAATATTCATAACATGCCTTATGACTGTAGTAGCCAAAGTGGCAAAACGTACACTTTTCGCCGGTTATGTTTAAGTTTAGGTCCCATACGTAATAGGAGGCGAGCCCATTGCCGTTTATTGGGCACCATTCGAAACATCGATTTACCACTAAAATTCTCTAGTTATTAAATACCTAACCGAAATTAATTACCAAAAGTCATACGTAATCACGAGAGAATCGGTATATTGGTCTGGCGTATCATTGTAGCCCACATCATTGCTTAACGTCAGGAAAAGTTGTAGTCAAGCGCCATCTTATCTCAGAGTAAAAAAAAGTATTTTTGCTCAACGGGAATCAAACCTAGGGCCTCGCGGTTATTAAGTGAACACGCTTACCACTAGGCCACCGAGGCAGTTAGAAGTAAAACTGTTTAATAATTATTATTTCCTAGACGTTATCTGTGTGAAAATTTCCTGCTTAGATGCTTGGACTCTGCGCATGACCACAATCATGTCAGCCACTGTGGAATGGTTTTCCTGATTTGCTTAGTGCAGCGACCAAAGGTCAATAGCACATGGTACACCGATGTATGCATAGTTACTTAGTCGTGCCTCGCCTTTTAAGGATGTTTAAGCTGCCGACTTTCAAAGTTGGTTCAAATTTAATTGTTAATAATTTTAACCGACTTCAAACAGCGGCGAGGTTATTTTCTTCTTCAATCCGGTACTACAGCTATCATTAATTATTTTTGTTTGAAAGAGGTTTATTCCTAAACGATGCCATTTTGCTAACTAAAGATGCATTTTTGTCGGTTGGTCATTTTTAATTAAAAAAAATATATTTATGTACGTTAGTATTTGTCTTTCTTTTGCTTTCTACAAAATACGCTGTTTTAAAAATTAATTATTTTAGTAATTTATGAAATACAGTATTGTAAATACTAAAGTTAATCTACATACAAGCCATGTATCGCTTATAACTTAGACCACACCTCATTGTTCTTGTTTAACCGAAGCGTAATTTGCGCACTATACTCAAATCAAATCAAATCATTTAATTATTTGTCCTCACAATCAAATTTTATTTTATTTTACACCTACTATCTAAGATACATTTCTAATGTCACATTAATTAAGATAAGGTAACTAACTCAATACCATTTATTTATTATCTTTTAATAACTAACGCAATTATAATAGTAAAACTTGTACTGCTTAGATACACCTAACTGGGAAGGAACTGATTCCCAACACACAGCTTATGCTAGTTTGGGAATCAGGGCTTGCAAATTTTGTCAACAGCTTTATGGTACAATAAATATTTATTATTATTGTCAAATATATATAATACATATTATATTAGGTATTAATTTAAAAATAAATTTTTAATAATTATTTTGATGCTCTGTTGTTTTAGCTTGTCTATATTCTGACCAAATTCTCGTCTGGTCTAATGTATTGTGTTTTATTTTCTTTCTGTATTCTTAATTCGAAAGCTAATTAACCTCTTTACATTTGTTTTCGTGGTTAATGTTTAAGCATTTTGCATTTAAATAGATACCTACATTAATTATATGACAAACATTGTAATCACGATGTAATATCATGTAAGAAAGTTCAACGTTCAATCGTGTTTCAAACACTCAGAAACAATAACAATTGTGTGATCTAAAGTTAAAAGTGGTACCTAGTAGACTTGCTAATTTTCTCGCGCATACGCCGTCATTTTGGAAAACACGCTAACAAGCGCTTCAACACGTGGTTTAAAAAGTCAAACGCGCTTACATTAACCATTCTATGCGTGGACGGTCAAAACGATGACACCGAATGCCAGCAGTCATTTTGGGTCCAAAAGGTTCTATCAATTAGCTAGAAGGGTTTTATTCATTAGAACGTCTCAAGTCTCATCTCAACCAATCATACTCTCTACCTACTTGATGCCAGTAACAATATAGATTCCAAGCTTATAAATACGTCAATATTCGTATCAGTTGTAAGTAAAGGCGAGGTATAACCTCGCCTTTATTAGTATGAACCCACATGCGATTCTAAACACAAGATCAGGTTTTACATTGTAAACCACTAGTCTGAAACCATTCTACAAGTATATGAACAATGACCAGTAAGAGAGATAAAAACAGCCGTATCGACAAACATAATCATAGGTATCCACGCTTGTAGTCTGTAATAATGGCAATACCAAATTTTATTGCCTGTAATTTAACTTTCCGCTTAGATTTGATGTTGATAGAAATTTTTTTCATCATAATTATTATACGCACAGATAGAATCACGCAAAATAAGCATATTATGAGACGTCAAGTTGCTGTAATCAGGCTAAGGCCGACCGACGACAGATTTTTTTGACCGATTTTGTGACCGTCTGTACGCGTGGCCCTGACTTTTGTATTAATTTGCACAAAATCTGTGGAAAAATCGGTCGTGTGCGGGCTGCGTAATAGGGGTTGTCATACATCTACGTGATGTTATCAATTGTATGAAATTCCCGCACATTTAACTTTTTTTTTTCAATCCTCTTTATCGCTTCGTTACCGGACTAGTGTAAGGTCCCAGCTCGCTCCAAATTACAACTAGGTACCTACAAAATATTCCTATTTATTTATTTACCCCGTTTACTAATAAACAATTTAGGGTGTAAAACATTTATTCTATCTTTTGTCTCTGTCAAATGACTTAGAAGTGTCATATAAGAGAAAAAGACAAAACATAGAATACCTATTCCCACCTTACATATACAGCGTTTATTAGTAAAAGGGACAAATAAACATGCACTATTGAACCTCTAAACTATTCCATAGTTATTTCTGAATTAAAACTATGTTCAATAGTACTATCGCATAAACAAACTAAAAAAAAAACACTTCAAATTTATGAAGGACCATTCCCAATTAAACCATTTTCAAGTTCGGTTATAATATCTCATTTATTCCCGGACAAACATCTAAAGCAAAAAAATATAAAATTAAAGTTTACGTTTATAAAATAAAATAAATCTTATTATATTATTAAAAACATAATTAATGAGAAAGTTAATTACAATGTTCACGACATCTGTAATGCAATTACGATAGTGCAACAAACGAACAGCTTGAAACCAAACTTGTTGAACACAGATGTTGCGATTCAACAAAGTCTCAACAGTTGGTGGTGGCAAGAAACAGTTTTTGAAGAAATAAAACGAAATAAAACTTAAATGAGTTTACAATTTACAACAATAGGTACCTACTGAAATAGTTAATTACAATTTCAAAATTCAAGCTACTTACAAACTTTAGAACAATTTTAAGCATTTTAGTAACCAACATTTGGCTTAGCAAGCAGCGGCGGGGCAGAGGTACCGGCCTCGCCTTTGATACATAAGGTCGCGCGATCGAACCCCGTCGTACCCACACATATTTGTGTGAATTATTCCATCGCCGCTGCTCAATATCGGTGAAGGAAGACATCATAAGGAAACCGGCCTGTCTAAGAAATAACCATTCGAGGACATGTGATGTCTACCAACCGACACTTAGCCAGTGTGTGTGGATTAAATACTAACCTCTCTAAATGGAACACTAGAAAAAGAGAAGTGAAGTGTTGGAATGAGCTTATCAAGTACATTTTATACTTAATTCTTTTTCTCGTTATATATCATTATTGTTAGTGGTGGGGATAAAAAAAATGATATAAAAAATATATTTATTTTAATGACTTCAGTATAACTAGATTACATCTAAATATATTTCGTCATTATCCTTACGTGTACGTTTTCTTAATATCGTGATTCGAGGATAATATGATTCATTTGAATTGTTTAGCCACAGAGGTGACGTCATTGTAAACTTTTCAACCTAGACGTGTCATCTGAATATCTCAGCGTAATCCAAATTTATACTAATAATATACCTAAAGCTGAAGAGTTTGTTTGTGTGAACGCGCTAATCTCAGAAACTACTGATCCTATTTGAAAAATTCTTGCATTGTTTTATAACTGGTTGGCATGATATGTAGTTCACGCGGGCGTAGCCGCAGCGGAAAGCTAGTGTCGGATATTTAGAGACCAAGAAAATTGGCATATTATATTTTTACTTTTTACCCCATTACTAAACTGTAATGAACGCAGTATTACAGTAGGTACCTATAATAATAATATATTCTGGGACACACACGGTCATCTGATCCCGAGCTATGCAGAGCTTGTGTTATAGAAACCAGATAACTGATATATACCTAGTATACATACCAATTATACTATTTTTCTTTTGTAAATACATACATACTATCACCTGCCTATAGCAGTCCACAGCTGGACTTAGGCCTCTCCCAATAAGCGCCATATTTCGCAGTTTGTCACTCCAACTAGCTGGAGGGCGTCCTAAGTCCTACACTACGAAATAAAATGAAATGAAAATATACTTTATTTTTTAGAGAGGCGAGTCTACATAAAAATAGTCCCAATTTATTTTCCTAACGTGCAACTAATGACTGGCAACTACTGAAAAACACTGCCAAAGAACTCAGTAGGCTTTTTTCCTTAATAAAGAACTCATATCTATTCCATTTTGTTTGTTTAATATTGAATTAGAGCGACTTAATTCCAAGCGTTTTTATCCGTTAGATATTTATCCGTTACGTTTGCCAAGACGTGGTCTTCACTCAAGAACTCGCTTTCCCCAGCGGTTATCAGTTTTTCGACAGATGTGGCCAGCGCACTGCTACTTTAGCGAGCTAATCCTAATCCTAATCCTTGTTATCCTAATCGGGCATACTTATTATAATAGATAATTACACCCACCAATATTATCCCAGCCGATATTATAAAACACGTTACCTATGTTTATTATGTGTGTATCTATCTATTCATAGATACCTATGCTCGACCTGTAATTGAGCAATTTGATTCGCGGTCAGTTCACAGGCGCAAGAGTTAGTAAGGAAATGAAGCGGCAAGGCAACTCGGTGTGGTCTACTGGTTAATCGTAACGCTCACTAATCATACCCCTGCTCCGTAGTCTAGTCTATTACATTGATAGTGGGAGCATGCGCACGCGCAGATTTATAGTTCGAGTTTTAAGCTAAATGTCTAGTTCAATATAATTCTATGGAAAGCAAGGCAAATTTCTTATCCTATAACCGTGAAAGGCGACAGTAATTTTCATATTTTAAAATAAATGTTAAGAAAACCGTTTTACTAAAACTAATTGCTCTTGGCCCTAGATCATAAAGGTAAGACGCATTATAGGAACCAGTAGTGGAGTATTATTACTCCACTACTGGTAAAAGGTTAACTAGTGATGAGGTTAAAATTATTATTGATATCTTTCAAAGTCAAATAGGTAACAAAAAAAACTACTGAAAAGAAAATTAAGTATGCTTTTCTTTATCACAATAAATAGAATTTTGGGTGGGTCGAAATTGTTGCTCTTTTATTTATTTATATAATTTTTATTCTACTACCACCTTCTCAAAGAAAATAATTTCTTGAATCGGTATCTAGCGCAGGCGTGTTCCGTCGCAGGCTGCATCATAGCTTAACATCAGGCAAGTTGTAGTCAAGCGCAACAGCATAAAAATAATTGTAATTAGGTAATTAATAAATTCCAAGTATTTTTTATCCGTCTCAAATGCCAGTAATTAGCTAATACGAGTAACGAAAAAAATTAATTAGCTATAAAATAAACCTGCTTATTTACGGATAAAAAATAGACACGACAAGAAAAACTTCAGGTTGAAAATTAGACTTCTCGTTTAAATAATTAGACTCCTAAATAACTAGGTACTGTTGTATCTTGTATCACCAATTTAAATGGACGTTTAACCCCTAACCACACCATTGACATGCCAAGTTTAGGTTCTAAGTTCTAATCAACAGATTTGATATCGGCTAACTCTGGTCTAAATTAGCAATCACACGGAGGTTCTATTCAGACCAAAATAGACTATACAATAGTTTTTGTTAGCTGCCTAGTACTGTTATTAAGTTGCACAGAACATTCTAGAATTTAATCATCTTGCTATATAATACGGTGGAACAAACAGAACGACAACACGTACATTATCTAACACTGTATTTTGACCTAAACCTTTGACTTCGATCAACGTCATACAAGCATTTAAATAAACGAAATTGTTAAAACCAGAATATTTAACGAAAATGTAGCAGATGCAAATTAAGTCAGTTGATAATTTAATGCCAAATACAAATAAAATAAAAGAAAATTGATTTATAGAAGAACTTTTATAAAAAAAGGTCAATGTCTCAAACACTGATAGCAATAATAGATGAGGAAAATACAATTTAATTCGAAGAAGTTGGTATCTAAATAAAATAAAATGAAGAATAAGATGCGAACATCATTCATAGAAGGCCATCTTGATCTCTTGGATAACCTATGTTCAGACTTAGGTATACGATAATAAATTCCCAGGCTCATAAAACTATCAATAGTTATTCAACTGTCGGTATTTTCAGGTAGGTACTCAAGTGGGTACAAATAGGAAAGTCCATTCAAATATAAAAGATATTCACGTTTTGACGTGAATATCTTTTATATTTGAATGGACTTTAACATTCGACGGTGTACACGCTAAAATTTTTTTAGATGCCAATGTAAAAAAAGTAGCTGAAACCTCGACGAAATGCACCAACCAGACAGGTACTAATGAATAGTCGCGGTCAGTCTGACTGTTAACAATGTTTGTAGGTAGTTGTCAAACTTTTGTTGAATATTTAACTTAACTAAATAGGTAAAAACTAAGAACATATATTTTCAAATTCACTTTTATTCGAATAGTTGCTAAAAGCACCTATTTTTATCTAAGTTTGCTGATTTACACTAAATTACTTACCAAAGATTTCGTGCGAAAATTGCGAATTAATTGTATAACTTCGATTCGGTGCGAATTGCAAATCGAGTCCTCAGCAAAAATTTGGATCACTTAATTCCGTTCACTGTCGCACTATCACTTTTAAGCACGGCTTCTTGTGAAGTTATCACGCAGGTGTTAGTAGAACGGTACGTGGTTTCTCGTCGGGTGTTCGAAACGGACTGGTCGAGTCGGCAGGCGATGAGGCGAGCACCACGCGTTGTCTCGATTCGAAAACTCCGATGCTCACAGAAAATCGAACGCGTTGCATTGCGATGCGATGCAATGATACACAAACCAAATGGCTCAAATAATTTCCATAAGTACGATATTTTGGCTTAAAATTGTGCGAAAACTACATTTAGTGCCAATTTACAATCCTCCACTCGTCCACAAAATAATAAAATTGTTTACTTTTGTAAGCATAATATTATAATATTTTATATTTCCATACTATGGTTCTTGATTTATTTTTATAACTGCTAATAGCTGCTACTATACTATGGAATTCCATAAGCCATTCCATAGTGTTAACAAAAAAAAGTAATTACAACATAGAATATGAAGATAATAAATATATACCAATAAAGTATTCTAGCAAACGTAAACACCTATAAAAAATTGCAAAAAAAACATTGGAGATTATAATTAGTTTTCATGTTAATAAAATATGTTTGCCATAAATTTTTAATAATATTTTAAGTTAATACACGAAGGACCGGACGGACGAAAGTACGAGAGGCTAATGCACTTTATAGCTAATTTTTATAGCGCTTACTTACAATAAGTGCGAAGAAACAAACTCGCACACTTATCACAGTGACTACTTGTTGGAACACACCTTTACTTTTAAGATCGTACGATAATCACACCACCTTTACTTATTATTCGCTGTCTTTACTCTTTTTCTCTCAACGTTGCAGTGTATGTTGCAAACTAGCGTGCGATGTACGTATTATTGTTTTTAAATTGTACAAGACAACAACGGTTATCAGTGACTTATCGAAATGCACTGCAAACAAATCTTATGAAAACAATTTTTATTTATTTTTTACGAGGATATGAATAACATGAGTTGTTTAAAGCAACTTGTAAGCCTGATTTAGGCTTACAATTAAGGCTTAATGCTGAACAGGGTCTGTCTCTTCAGACAGTTTACTCTCTACTGTAAAAAGAGTTGAGAGTATCGGCTTTGTTTTTTTATCCTATAGTAGGTTTGCGCTTTTCTTACCTGTTGCCAAATAGTAATGTGGTCTACGATGGAACTCGTTTACCCAGTAAACACTAATTAATTCGAAACTTGATGACAAGCAGATTACTTCCATCGCCAAAACATAGATGCCGGCAGCGAATTTTATAGTTTGCACATTAAAAGTGGATACACGTTATGTCTGGATGATGCTAGGGGAGGCCTTTGGAAGATCAAAGCTCAGAATAGTAATGCAAATTTTTCACAATATTTAACGCTTTAAGTGCTGAGGAACCTAGTTTCTTATTAGAATTAAATAGAAGTTAACATAGATCAGGGATGGGAAACCAACGGCATAAGTATCTACGTGTCATTGATGGCACGCGACACAATATTTTAAGCACGCCACTGATCACAAATTTTTACTGTTGAATCCAGTTTACAATGCATTTTGCTCAGCGTTCACTTCGCATAAAATATGTTGCGAGCACCGTCTGTCTCTTTCATCTAGTATTTAATAGTAAATAGAACTTTGAGTTTGATAGTAATTACATCTATATATTTTAAGCAGTCAAATTATTTGACGGCACCTCTATGGTTTCATTTTTTTTTCCACGTTGATGCGAAAAGGTTCGCCACCCCTGACATAGGTAAACCATAAATTGGTACACAAAGATAACAATATCGATCACTGATTTCGACATAAACCTATGATTTGTAGGTTATCGAAAGCAGACAGTCGTGACCGTATCAATCTATTTTTTTTTCTATTTTACCACTTTTTTTACTATTTCTTTTAGACCAGCTCGAAGTTTGGAATAGGCTCGCCCCTTATTACGTATGGGACCTAAACATAGTCAGTGAAAAGTGGGTGATATACATCTCTGCCTACACCTTTGAGTTATTCAGACGTAACGCTATGTAGACCGGGTTAGATGGCTTATGCTGAGCAATGGGATAGAAGAAAATTGAATCAGTTAATAGACTTGGTCAAACATGACGTCGTTGAAAGTCTGTCACTGAGCAATCAAATTATCTGCGGCTACTGAAAGAGTACATACTTACTCTCTTAAAGACAGTAAATGGGGGCTGAGTTACCTATTGGCAACGGTGGCCCACGGTATCAGCCCCGCCTTTGAAAAAAAGGTCGTGGTTATTCCCGGTCGTGCCCACATATTGTGTGAATTGTTTCTTCGCCGCTGCTCGATATCGGTGAAGGAAAAACATGTCCGGCATGTCTAAAAATTAATCATTCCAGGACATGTAATAATTACAAACCCGCACTGGGCCAGCGCATCGATTAAGGCTGTTTTTTTTGTTTACCGGAGGGATATGCTTTATGGATCCCATGGTATGTGTGACTCCATACTGGTTACCCGAACCGCAGATAATAGGTATAATATTAAACTAGTAAAATTATCTCGAACTAAAAACCCCGGGAGTTCCTTCGCGCCTCCTAGCCAGACACAACCATGACAATGTCGATTAAGCCCTAAACTCTCTCAACTCAAATAGTTTTTGAGAGAAGATCCGTGCTCAGCTGTGGGATACTAAAAAGCGTTGAAGTGAGGAAAGTTGTGGTCAACCGCAAACCTATTTAAAAGTCGGAAAATGTACGATTGTTACCTAAGTTTATCTACTATATACTCATTATTTAACTTGTTGTACAGTATCACCTAGTTTTTATTGACACGCTCTATTAACTTTACAAAATTACATTTCAACTGAATGGCGAATATTTTTTGCACGTTGACACTACTTTTCACCGCACAGATAATGCTTGAAAGTGTAATAGATTGTCGTTATAACACATTTGAATTTGAACAACTCAACACTTAAAATCCACTCTTGTATAGGAAAGTCTGACTCAACTTTTGTTTATTTTTTTATTCTGTAATAGGTCTTTGCTTGACTACAGCTTGCCTGACGTTAATTAATCAATTCATCATTCGTAATTACGAATGATTTTCGATTCGAAGGTGGCAGTGGAATGAGGCTCTATATGGTTAGAAACCAGGACCAAAAATCCCGCCCACCCTCTTAAATGTGTCACCAGACATCGCGCCGGAATACGGCAAGACCGCTTGGCGGTGCAATTTTGTCTGGTGATGGATCACTAAAAGTTTACTTAAAATTCTATAAAATTTAATTTAAATCTCTTTCATTAAATGTCATCTGACATCAAGTCCCACTTCACTTCAACCCTGTTTAAAGTCCTATTATCTTTCTGATTAAATTCGTGCAGGATTCAAGACAGTTTAGGAGTCCTGGGACATGGCCGGGTTCAAATCCTGAGTCTCTTCTCGGTGCCGCTGTTGATCCTGGTTTATATAGCAGTGGTGGGTTGCGGAGTGAGGTTAAGTCTCAAAAAACAAAAATACATTCGATAACATTCTCCTTAACATCGGTTAAAAAATAGACGCATGCTTAAAACTAAACATTTGAATATACGACACTAGCGACCCGCCCCAGCTTCGCACGGGTGCAATGTTATACTTATTAACCTTCCTCTGGAATCACTGTATCTATTAAAAAAAACCGCATCAAAATCCGTTGCGGAGTTAGTTTTAAAGATCTAAGCATACAAACAACAACAACAACTTTATTTTATACTACCTATGTAGTGATGAATTAATCCACATTGAATATGTTAAAGTAACTTAATTTGACAAAGTGGTACTTACCTATTTCTGAATGCTGAATTACATAAAATATTTATACAATATCAGAACTACAATCTTGCAAAAAGTTCCTGCCTCGGCTTAGCGAATTCATATTTCAATGAATAATCAGAAATATTAGTGGTCTGATTGAGCAATAATATTATTATAGAACATCAAACATAATATAACCCGAAGGTGTAGGCAGAGGTGAATATCACCCACCTTTTGCCAACGATGTTTAGGTCCAGTATAGTAAGCGTGTCCGCTTAGTAACCGCACGATCCCAAGTTCGATTCCCGGGTCTAGAAAAGAGACTTTTCCAATATACTTAGGGAATCTTAGTGCCAGTTCGAAGTTTGGAATCGCCCCCTATTACGTATGGGATCTAAATAGCTAGTGAAGTGGGTGATATTCCCTCTGCCTATACCTTCGGGTAATACAATCGTGCTGTTATTATGTTAATAATTATTATAAATGCAAAATTAACTGTCACTAAGTCTACTAACTGTAACAATCTCATGCTTAAAGTACTGAACTGCTTTAGATCAAATTTGGTATGGAGATAGTTGGAGTTGGAAAGGACATAGAATTTTTATCCATCGGTGCAAAAAGTGATTAATAATAATAATAATATAGTGGGACATTAACACACACGATCATGATCCCAAACTAAGCAGAGCTTGTACTATGGAAACCAGATAACTAGTAATATACTAACTACATATAATACTTTTCTCTTGTAAATATATACTTAAAAAATAGATAATTACACCGAGACACAAGACAAACAGATATATTTAAACAATTTTTTGTCTCGGGTGGGAATCGAACCCACGACCTGCGGCGTGAAAAGCAAGTATCTTACCGACCACGCCACCGGCCCGTCAATAATATTTTTAGGCGATAACAGACACGTGCAAGCGTAACCGCGGTTGGAAAGCTAGTACTTATTACTACAATCTGTAATTATTACCGACTAAATATAAGGGGTCTTGTTTTGTAATCGGTAATATTTAACGAGCATATAAAGAATCTTTGATTATTACTAAAAGAATCTGACTCAGTGATTTTTAATAAGATTCTGGACATACTTCTTATCGACGACTTCATCTGTCGTCCGTGACCTCTTTAACATTCGATCCCATAGATGACAGAAAGTTAAAACCGGGGATTTTTTTTATTCTAAGGCCCCTCGCCCGTAACTACTTTTTATAGCGATGTAGTCGCAGAATCCGAAACGCGCGACAGCATCGCTACAAATGTGTGTTTGTCGCATTTCTAACGCTGCAGAAGCGATGCCGACGCGCTACGTTCGTGCTACAGTTTCGCGACTGTTTCGATGCAAACGCGCGACTGAAAAGATTAGCAGTTAAAAACATACCTTCAGACTTTATTGTAGATAGTACCTATTAGATTTTGTATATGAAATTGTATGAAGATTCCATGGGTAAAACTTTACGTCTTTTTGACCCTTTTCAGTGTCCCACTGCTGGGCACGGATCTTCTCTAAACTATCTTACGAGTTCAGTTTAGGCCCAAGTGCGGGGTGGTGGGTGTCACATGTCCTCGAAAGATGAGTTCTTAGACATGCCGGTTTCCGCACGATGTTTTTTTTTACCGATATTGAGCAGCGGCGATGAAACAATTCACACGAAGATGGGCACGACTGGAAATCGAAACCGCGACCTCATATTTCAAAGGCGAGGCTGTTACAGCTATGCCAGCGCTGCTCGCCCGACGTATTACTTATTATGAATTTACTAGACTTTTTAAGAAATAAAAAGAGACAAAAGAAAAGAAAGAAAGAATTTATTACATTAACCATAGTTTTAGTACCTGTAACAGGATTTTAAGAAGAATTTCTTAACTATGAACACATAAAACCGATAACTCTTTCCATCTATAAATCAAGATAAATAAATTACCATACTTACTACGGAGATTCTTTTAACTTGAATTTTATTTAACTCAAGTACTTACTCAACTACTTCATGTAACTTTAAAAGTAATAATAAACATAAAATTAATGTTTAGTGAAAACGGTAACCTTTTAGTAAACATAACAGTGAATAAAATTTTATAGATATTTTTACTTAGAGTAATGGCGCCGTGTCGCGCCGTATTTACATAAAGAAAGACCCATTATTTATTTTATATTATTGGACACATAGTCATACATACTACACATTGAGATTGTAGTTTAGACAATATTACTTCGTAAAGAAAGTTTAACATCGTAGTAACCTGAGACCACACTCCAATTGTATTCCTTTTACAAATAGGTATAAATAGGTAACAGTGGCGTAGGGTCCATACCTACAAGCCGATTCCGATCGACTTCCCCTTAGGAAACAGACAATATCACATGTACTTAATAATATGTTATGTAACGCCTAAAAGTTTTAAATAGCGACTAAAAAAAAAAGTATAACATAAAGTGTATGAACGTTCGTTGATGGTAGTAAAGAGATGTTATTTTCTTAAGTAAGAACTTTTTTGCTCCGGCTTCTTCTTTTCAGACTTCCATCCTTCGCCACTGGTAGGCAGCCAATTATTTAATCACCACTGCTAAATATCGGTGAAGAAATACACTGTGAAGAAACCGACATGTCTAAGAACTAATTATTGGATGAATCATTCCTAAAGACGCCATAATTAAAATTTAAAATTTACAACTAATTCATAATCTAAGAAAACCCTCCTTACTACACCAATACATACCTATAAATAAAACTTGAAAAATATATCTAAAGTTGGGCGTCAAAAAACTCCCCCTCATCAATGTCAGTTGGTAGCGTTCCAAGAAGGCTGACAGTGTTGCCCCGTTGAATGACAACGCAATCTTTGGCCAAAGTGTAGGCCTTCTTGTCGCGTAGCGTCCTCTACCAAGCGTTTTGATATGTAATGTAATTACATCTTGAATACATTGATAGTCCTTTCTATATGATGCTGACTGTACATAATACAGAAACTAAATCGAAAAATAATCAATATTTAAGTATTTACGAAACCTTGAAAACAACTGTTCTGCATTTAGGTTGACAATTTCACCTGGCTACCAGGTGTAGGTACCTAATTGTTATTACAGAGACAGTTCGGTATGTCTGATTTGAATGGCAGGTGATATCGTAATTAAGTAACTATACAAACCTACAATTATTTAGGTATGAAGGTAATGAATAAGTGTCATATTTATCATTTATAGCAGCGCAGCATTATACCGAGAAATAGTCAACAGTCTCGACAGAGTCAGAGGCTTTTTCATAGTCTACAAATGCTAGACACAGGGGCTACACTCTTCCGTCTTCTGTATAATCTGCCGCACTGTATGGATGTGGTCTATCTCTGGGGGCAGAACCTCTTCGAGTCTTCTGGAGGCGATTCGTGATGACCCTAAAAAACATTTTGTAGATGTGACTCAGGAGTAAGATAGGTCTATAGTTCCTAAGAAGAGAAGTTAAGCCATTAAAGCTTGACAAATCAACTCATACATTTGTTTAAATCAGACACCTAGACTACAAGGTGATACATTAGCAATACTAGGGGACACTTACCCTCTCCGATCTGTCCCCTTTAGCATAACTTACCCTAAAACAATTATACTACGACATCGAGAAATTGCGGTCGACACGACTAATAAATCTTATGCCCCCTAACACAGTGAGACGTAAAATGTTAAGTAAAATTACTTTTCAAAGTGACTTTTTCGTTGTTCAATACCAAAGCGAAGAAATAAGTTCTTCCGTATTAATCTGTAATAGACAAAATGACAAAATTTTAATAAATCCATCATGAAGATTAATAAAAACTCACGAGAGTCTAGCTTCGCTTTGAAAGAAAATGTATCCTGCCTAATAGAGTAGGTACACTGTACACTGCAAACCGGACGGTGGCGTGGTCGGTAAGATACTTGCTTGTCACGCCGCAGGTCGTGGGTTCGATCCCTACACAAGTCAGCCATTTGTGTGATGAACATGTGTTTGTCTTGAGTCTGGGTGTAATTATCTATATTTAAGTATGTATTTACAAAATAAAAGTATTATATGTAGTATGTTACCAGTTATCTGGTTTCCAGAGTACAAGTGCTTAAGGATCAGATGGCCGTGTGTGTTAATGTCTCACTATACAAAAAAAAACACTAACACGCTACGTATAAAACGACGTAACTGTTCCACACGTGGCTTATCGATTTGACCATCCTCGGACAGCTCACAGAAAAAGTCCGGTGAACCAATAAAGGCCCTTCCGGCTGATTAGGTTAGGTCATCCGCAAAAAAAACACGCGAGGCTTGAATGCGGTGACCACACGATACACGAAAACATACGTAGTCCTTGCGGGAGGTGGGACGGTGTAATGAGACATTATGGCAAAAAGGTCCTATCACTACATAGTATAAAACAAAGCCGCATTCCTGTCCCTTATATCCCTATGTGCGCTTAAATCTTTAAAACTACGCAACCGATTTTCATGGCGTTTTTTTATCTTAAAGAGAGATTCAAGAGGAAAGTTTATATATAATATATGCATATTATAACAGAAAAACACTGATAATTTTAGATGTTTCTGATGCGAGGTAGTAAATTAACGCATTTTTTGTGCTTACATTTCAAACGCTGGCTAAACCCTACGAGATATATCAAAATAATGTACTACAGTATCGCACACCTTAAAAAGGTCAACAAAAAAGTCCGTGATGGTATATGTCTATCTATAAAGGATAACCCACTCACTATAACCATTTTTTTATCTTATACTTTCAACCAAAAGTAATGGCTTATTTACGAAGCGATTTTAAGCAATTTTGCATTAATCCTTATCTAATTAAGTACCTTAAATACATTGTCTATTTAATATAGATCAATATGGCCCTTTACAGCACATAATTTAAATGAATATTTCCGAAGATATTACAGATATGATATACGGTGCGGCGGTACCGGCACGGCCGCGCGCGAGTTGTGCTGTTTCTTTTGTCTAATGGCAAAAATAAAAGGACATTTTGTAAATATACCTCAATATATTTAGTATCAGCATTGCACCCGTGCGAAGCCGGGGCGTGTCGCTAGTTACGTATAAAACCTGAACATAATCAGTGAAATACAAGGGGCTATTCACTTCCGCCTACATCTACATTCTTCAAGCTTGAACGTTACGTTCCCGGACCGATTGTTATAATATTTTGATATATTTAATTCAAGAATCACATATTTGTATAATAATATATTTGTCAAGTGTAAAGACGTATAAAACCGCCATATCTTATGCCGGGAGAAGGGAACAATTTTCCATGACCCAAATAAACAGAAAAGTTTTTATGTATTTCCAAAAGTAGGACAAATCTTCGCATCCAGGGACAGGCTCTTTAGTTAGTAGATATGACTACCAAACAACGCAAGCATTGTGGTCAGTCAGTAATGACAATATATCGAATGGTTTATGCACGCTTCTTAAGTATATACAAAACTATTCCGAGCCTGTGAATATTTAACAAACTAGTTACAATGTACTAATTGTCACAACACGTAACCTAAGATAGCAAATTGTTGCCTAAACTGACGGTTAGATGTCGCTTGTGGTAGCATTTAGCCTGTCAGTTGTCAAACTTACAAGACCACAATGTCGCTGCAGGTTGCTTGTCTATTGTTACATCAGGAGACAATATCTATGAGGTCAGTTGGGTTAGCACATGGCATGTCAAACAAAATTTGATCTCACAAAAAGGCATCCCTTTCCATCCATTTTTCGTGATTAGGGAAATGCTAGAATAATTAGCAAAGATATGGATTAGCTAGCTGTGTGGATATACCTGATGATCGCAAAAATCGAATTAATAATTTCGAAAAATAGTTAACTTTGGTAGATTGGGGAAGGAGGCAAGCTATAAGTTGTTGAGATCTGCCAAGAAAAGAGTTAGAATTTTCTGCATAAAGAGGAAGAATGGGGGATTGGCAAATAGCCCAAAAGTGTAATATTTTGCTTGAATTATTATAAATATGTAAGAAAAAAAATTCATTCACTTCAAAGAAAATCAAAGGAAGAGGCGTGCTGTATGAAAACATTTGCAGCTCATCTTTTCACGAAAGGTTTAAGTAAATGAAAGTCGCAACAGCTTCCCGTTAATAACTAAACAGTTAGCTTCAACTAATAAAATTTGCAAGTAATTGAACATAGAGAAAGTAAAAAATATCTTTGTAAGAGGCTCGTTAGTATTTTGTAGTTAAGTACAGTATACAATTAGCTATGTTATTATTACCATGCAGATTAGGCACAAGATAAAATACTTATTATCGTACATAAAACATCCACGCCCATAGTAGTGACTCAACTTTCTAAAGAACAATATTGCAATACGTTGTACGGGGATTCTCTATGGTCAAAAACGGTATCAGTACATTCTTATCCTTGGAATTTCTAAATTTAAAATGACTCAATTTTAAAGTAACTTTTTTTCTAAGTTTTCAGCCAGTTCATCTGTCGGTTGTTTACTGCTATGCGTTCTTTTTTCGAACCCATTTAATTTATTATTCAAAACAAAACCCTTCACCTGCCACGTGCTAACGCACATTCCGCCATCAATGCATTAAATACATTCGTGTTTGGGTTTTGACATGTGCATCTGTATGTCCTTGTATTTATTTTCATATTGTAGCATCGTTGAGCATAAATCAATGAACCAATTTTAATACCGTATTCTTTATATAAAAGCTAAGTTTTTGAGATAGTGTTAAACTACGTTGAAGATTTCAATATTAAAAAAAAATTATTTAGTGGGACATTAACACACACAGTCATCTGATCCCAAACTAAGCAGAGCTTGTACTATGGAAACCAGATAACTGGTAATATGCAACATATTATACTTTTCTTTTGTAAATATATACTTAAATATTGATAATTACACCCAGACACAAGACAAACAGACATATTTAAACAAATGTTTGTCTCGGGTGGGAATCGAACCCACGACCTGCGGCGTGAAAAGCCGGTCCGTCAAAAACGGTTGTAAAAGATTCTAAATCAGGCCTCTAGAATAGCTGATCCAAATCTAAATAAATATATCGTTCATTTTAATTTAGTTTTTGGTATTTTTAATATAAATATTGTTTCATAATAAATTATTATATATTTTTTTAATGTTCCTTTAATTCTAATTAAAATATTTTCGTTTTCCTAATTTGTAATGTTCTAAAGAGTCCATAATTGTAACATATATTATTTAAAGTATCATCTAAGAAACATTATGTTTTAAGCAACTAAAGTATTGAGTATTGAATAAATAAAACCGTTATGGGCCTAATTCTTGCCTATCTATTGCAACATGAAGCTATTACAGTAGCACTTTAACATAGTCTATTGTCAAAAAGTAGCTCTTAAAAAGGTTCGTGTAATCTTATCGGTAAGGTGAATGAACAACGCACGGTATTCTGAACTCATTATCAGGTATTTTATTACTTCCGATTTCGACTTATTGTTAGTACCTACCTACCATTGGCGAAGAGTCCATACAAGCCGATTCCCATCGGCTTCCCTTTAGGAATTGGTCAATATCACACGTACTTAATAATATATTATGTAACAAAAAATGTTTTAAATAGCAACAAAAATAAGTATAGCATCAAGTGTAAGAACGATCGGTGACAGTATTGATGAGATATCATTTTCTTAAGTAAGAACTTTTTTGCTCCGGCTTCCCTCTTTCAAACTTCCATCCTTTGCCACTGAAACCTACAATAAGACTTGAACAGTGGGAGAATGTTTTAATATCGTATAGTAGAGCAAACGGTGGTGCAGCGGTGCGGGCCTCGCAGAAATACAAGGTAGTGGGTTGAATTCCCCGGTTGTGCCGCTACTCAATATCGGTGAAGGAAAACATCGTTAGGAAACCGGCGTATCCAAGAACTAATCATGCGACATCCACTAACGCGCACTTGTTAAGCATGTGTGACTTAAGGCTGCGAGTGGACCCGTGCCCAGCTGTGGGACACTAAAATGCGTTGGGGTGAACGTCTAGTAAATGTTGTACCTTAATACAAAACCTATGATAATTTTTGTATTAACTTAACTATAACTCTAAATTAAAAACTCATTGTCACCGTTGACGACAAATTCTCTTGAAACTTAATTAATAGTAGGGGAGCAAAAGGTGCTAAATGTGCAGTTACTCGAGCGTCGTCTCGATATTATAATTATCTGTGCTCGTAGATACTTAGTGGGATTTCAAAAAAAGTATGTTAAAAAAAGGTTTTCAATATTTCCTTAAAATTTCATAAGTGTAAATATAGCTCTGTGTGCTTCTCTTGGTATCCTTAAATTATTTTTTTTACTAGAATAAAAAAATACCACACTGAAGTGGATCCAAGCTTTGTGAGTTTATAACGCTCCCTTTACCTTCCTCTTTAGAAGTTAGTGAACTTGTGTATCAATGTAAACGATTTGGAAATGATTATAATCCAACGAGCATCGTAGGATAGGATGCGATTATGCCGAATGCAGTAAATAACCGGATGTCGGCGACAACAAATGCAGTACTGTCAAGTGTAGGCGAGCGAGGTCCTTGGCACGAGCAAACCTACGCGGTATTAAATATCAATGTATTTATTTATGAAACTGCATTAAAATGAATAACATGAAGTAGCAAAGTGCTGATATCTAAGGGTAGAATCACACGTACCACAGAGATCTCACAATTAAATTAAAAAATTTATTATTATATATTGACTAGCTGACCCAGTGAACTTTGTACCGCGTATTTCTCACCTTTTAAACCTTCCCTAAATATGTTAAACTACTAAAACAACTATTAAAAAATAGGGGTTGGTAACAGAACGGTGAAAATTTTGGGCTGTATGTATTTTTTAATGCCACAATATAAAAGAAATAAAAAAAAAATTACCGAAAAATTTTTAGAGGTGGATAACTCTTGTCACTCAGGGGTATGAAAAATAGATAGTAGCCGACTGCAAAATTTTGAATATGCATATAATTTTTTTTTAATCGGACAAGCCGTTTCGGAGAGTATGGTAACTAACACTGTGACACGAGAATTTTATTTAAAAGATAAATAATGTCACACACATAAGGCTTAGATAGTTAGGAATTCGTATACAAATTAATATTGTGTCAATATTATGTGCAACAAGAAACTAGAATATAAGTATGACTAAAATGATTAAAGTACGGAAGAGGTTTAAATGACATTAGCTATAATTATGATCTCTAATTCTCGCTAATTCTTTTTTGGAATATTCCTTGAAGTACGAGGATGGTTCTTACGCAGAGAAAAAAATTAAAAATTGCCTGAAAAAGCCAAAAAGTCTTCTATACTCCTATACAAACGATTCGTAATAATAATTATAAGTTAATTCGAACTTTAATAGTCGATATGTTCACTGGGTCATAAATAAATATACTGTAATCAAATAACAATTTTAAAAGAAAGCAATTGTATCTACCTACCGCAACTCAATGAGGTGTGTTTGTGGTCAGTGTGACAAACCCTAAGGAGTTTTACATTTCATATGACTCTGGACAGGAACAAAGTCATCTAGTTTTCATAGATCATAAGGATGTCCTTTTTCCTACTGAGACTGACGAGACACATTTTCGTGATATTTAATGCGTTCAAATAAGTTGGCTCTTGGATATCTATTTGGCACGTGATCTGATACAAAAGTGAAAATTTAAAAAGAAGAGCACGCCACCCACCACCAATAACTCCAAAACTGTATAAACTAAATTTAAAAGCTTCATTTAGTTTCTCACAATATGTTCTTTCATATTACTTCACACCTTGTAATAAAAATCTTTTATATTTAATTTCCTAACTGAACCCAAAAAGTTGCCACCGTTGAAATAAAAAAAAATGAAAGTTATTTACACATCACCTCATAAAGAGGTCATCACCCAAAGAGGTGGTCATCACCTCTTTGGGTGATGACCTCTTTGGGTTATTGGTCCAGTATTGGTAGTAGTACCTAATCGGCTGCGTCAGACGGACAGACAAGCAACGGAGTGATACTAGAAGGGCTCTGTTTTTACTCTTTGAGGTATGGAGCAATGGAAACCTAAAAAAAGCTTCTCAGCTGGTATAAATTCGTGGAATCTAAAATACCAAAATCGCGTTTACTGTCACTAGGCTACTGGGGCAAAATATCCAAATGTTATCTATCTAGCATATCACTATATTAGCGTATTCTACCTCTAAACTACTTAATATTTTATGTAACTAGCTACCTTCTAAGACACTAAATCCTTTTACATAGCACATAAATCAAAATGACTTAAAACCTGCTAGAAGGAACACCGTAAAATATTGTCCTCCTTATATCAAAAAATGTAGTAAAATATATCAATGTCTAGCAATCTATAAAAAATAAAGGTGAACAGATAGTTTGTTAAATCAGTCAATTTAAAAAAACTTTTATTGGCCTACTGCTGAAAATTTTAGTTATGACTATTATATTATCTGTGGTTATGATAAGCAACTAAAATGGACAAGTGTGTGTGTTTATTGGCCTACTGCTTACTCAGGAATTAACAATTGCATTGAGTGAAAATTTTAGTTATGACTAGTATATTATCTGTGGTTATGATAAACAACTAAAATGGACAAGTGTGGTCATCATAGTATTTCAATAGATTGTTTTGTTATCAACATAAGAGTCGGCGACGTCTCCATGGCAGTTTAGTGAGTCAGTGACAAATCTTTTTGTTGCAGTATTATGCATCCCGTCACGGCACCGATTTTGAGCAATATAGGTAAACCTATTTTTATTGCATCCGTACAAAGCCAGGAGGTATCGTTTGTTAATATAACGGGTTCTAATACCACGATAAGTTAACACAATAACATAATCCTGTACAAACAACTTTCGCTAATATTAAAGGAATCTCGTTTATTTTATTAATGGCGCCTAATTGACTGATTAATATGCAAAAATGCTCATCTCATCGTAAAAGTTAAATTAAGTTATATTAACTTTATATTCTCACGACTTTATATTGATGGCTTCTTCCAAAAAAAACAAATTTTGAAAATAATATCTATTATTTTATTTTAGTCGTTTCTCTCAAAGTTAGTTTATTTCTTTAAATACTTTTTTCTTAATTAGTAATTTAATAAATACAAAATTACGTGCCTGAACTCTTTCTAAATAAACTCTTTTTAACGTAGCAATTCGTACATGATTGGTGATAATGAATATTAAGGGTTAGTTGGTAAAAAAATATAAAAAGCAGAACTTTTTGTTAAACGGTATACCAACATAACTAAAAAAAAATTGTTATAAATATTCTGGGATATTAACACACACGGTCATCTGGTCCCAAGCTAAGCAGAGCTTGTGTTATGGAAACCAGATAACTGGTATATACTATACATATACTTATCTTTTGTAAATATATAAATATAATAGATATTTACACCCAGACTCGACACAAACAGAAATGTTCATCACTAATGTTTGTCTCGGGTGGGAATCGAACCCACGACCTGAAAAGCAAGTATCTTACCGACCACGCCACCGGCCCGTCTAAAAGTCTATAAAATTATAATTTTTCAATCTTAATCAAAGATTGAAAAATTATAATTTTATAGACCACTCCATAGGCGGAGCAAAAAACCAGGCATCAATCAAGGTCATACAAATAAAGAATACGCACGAGAATAAACCCAAATAATCAAACACAATAAAAGTGTCGTACAAACTACTGCATCCTCACGTTTCGCAAACAAAATAAGGACGTCCTGAGGCGTTGCACTGTTGTAATTTCGTACTTTTATACAGGACGATTTGTTGTATAGACAAAATAATCCTTACAATCAATCTTCATACGTGTGGTAGCCAAATTAAACTGCCAGTATGCACGTACTGACAGCAAAAAAAGATACTTGCAGTAATACAAAATGTTAAAACGGACGTTGTGTTTTTTTCAGTGAATAACGCACCTACGCATACAAAATCCCTTTCTGACAAAATCTCTTGCCTTTTCTCCCAAAGCTAGATAATTTACTTAAATAAAAACTAAGATCACGTCTTTAGGAGTGAAAGAGACTAACAAGACAGCAAGCAAAATTTTTATCTCAATAAAAAAAGGAAAAGTGTTACGCGACTTAAGTAAAAGCGTTATAGAAAAGTATTAGTAATCTCTGACTTAGAACTTACTGATAAATACTTTATTAATGGGACAGATCTAATGACCATATTGAGAATAACTAGAAAAACACGTAAAACATATTTTGCATATTTCTCAAACTTTTTTGTCTGCAGTACTTTACAGCACCCGCATTTCAACGCCAATCTTCGTATTGATATAGTTAGCGGCTATCCGCGGTGACCTTGGGCGGACACAATTGGAACTGTTCCGCCTCTGCGCAGGAACTACGGAACACGTGTCACAGTTCCTTGACGGCATCCTCATCAGCTAAAGACGTATTAAGGATTCTACACACCAAAGACGGATTTATAAATGCCAGCTAGACCGACTTTACCTGACGACACTTTATATTAGCGAATTGCACTCAGCATAAGATTTTCCCATATGACATAAGTCGTCTGCATCACTTCAACCCTTTTTAGTGTCCCACAGCTGGGCACGGGTCTTCTCTCAACTATCTTATGAGTTGAGAGAATTTAGGCCTTAATCCACACACGCTGGCCAAGTGCGGGTTGGTGGATGTCACATGTCCTCGAGTGATTATTTCTGAGACATGCCGGTTTCCTCACGATGTTTTCATTCACCGATGTTGAGCAGCGGAGATGAAACAATTCACACAAAGATGTGTGGGCACGACCGGGATCGTGTGCATCATTTTGGACTAATTAATACTAATTATCCCGCCTACGCGCTTGGCGGGCGCTATAGTCCGACTTTCAACGCTCTTCTGCCGCGGTATTAAACAGTCAACTCTGACCTAGAGTCGCGGCCAACGGCGGCGGGCCTGCAACCGCCGTGTCGGCTCTGCTGTACAGAGGCCTTTACAGACATTTTACAGGGGGACATCTAGGAAGGTAAAATAAAAACATTATGTACAATCACTCTAGGTCCGTAGATTTCTAGGAATATTGGAAACGCATTGTCTTGTGCAAATATAATATGTAAGTATAGGTAAGTATTACCAGACCTATAAACATGAATGAAGAAGGGTTTGTTTAAATTGTAACAGATGGTGCTCTAAGACTCTGCCTACTTCCATGGGGACAAGTCGTGCTGGTATGTAAGTATACATAGATGTATATCTACATAAATAACATGCATCGAAAACATCTCTAAAAACCGGGCCAAGTACATGTTGAACTTCCTCACAGAGTGTTCCGTATGAGCTCATGTGATGTTGATTATTTGTGTTTCTTGAAAATAGTATCAAAAAAACAAAACAGAGAAAGATTGAAATGAAATGAAACGAAATGAAATAAAAATATGCTTTATTTTTTTGAGACACGAGTCTACATAAAAATAGTCCAACTTCTTTTCCTACCGTGCAGTGAATGACTGGCAACTACTGAGTAACACTGCCAAAAAACTCAGTAGCCTTTTTTTCTTTTTTAAATGAAGTACTTATATCTATTACATTTAGTTTGTTTATTGTGTTGAATTAGAGCGACTTAATTCCAAGCGTTTTTATTCGTTGAATAGTCTGAAATTTTATAATACGCTTTCTTACATAACGTAGATTTTATAATTATTTTAAATTTGTCACTAGTCATTTCCCTAATATTATTTGGAAGTTTATTGTAGAAACGTATACACTGCCCCATAAAAGAGTTACTAATTTTGTGTATATTGTCCGAATTATCGATTGTTTGCGATATACCTTTTTGGATTCTTTCCTTTGCTGTTCTAAACTGGAAGTGTCCTGTAGGTTTTCAGTCTGTCGGGAATGTAAAAATATGCGACATAATTATGCGGAGCACAAACACTTTAAACTTTAGAATTGTTACGACTCCAACGAATTAATGAACTAAGCATTTGATATTAATTTCAGCTAAATGCATAAAAGCTTTTTTCTTACTAATTTTATTGAGCAAAGTGAATTACCCTAAAGTGTTTTCCGTGTTATTCTTTAAAATTAAGGAACCTTGAAACATCTGGGTTTACTACGTTCGCTTATCACAAGCATTTTATTAATGCCAGCTTTGTTTCTCTCGTTATCTTGTTTTATGCTAAACCGCTAATTCTGGTGGTAATTACTACGTAAACATTAATAGGTTTCATAGTTTGATCAAACAACTTTCGGAGCATATTAAAATTACTAAGAAAGTTGTTTCATTTTGTTTTTATACCCGCTTATTAATTCTGAGCGGTATAAATTAGATATCAAACGAAATTGTCTATTAAAATTCTATCTAGATAATCATTTTGGAAGCTTCAATAACTCTTTTATACAGTTAGGTACACAAAGTGGTTTCTGGGCGGCCGTCATCCATATAAAAAGGAAGACGTTCTAATGTATTACGTTTTATTAAACCCAGTTGCCCCGGATCTAGAAGAAAAGTGTTTTTCTGTCATAAAATGGCATATTTTATAACTGTAATTTACGGTTAAGAAGTTAATAGTAGACGTTAATTGGTAGACTAATCTTAATTCCTAATCATAATATTTGCGAAGACGATAGGCCGTTGAAATCATTTCTATTCGATGTAAATAATAATATCTTTAGTATGGTATTTTTATCCATATTTGTGTTAGTGTGTTAGTAACAATTGAGCTTAATTCTTGCTAGCAGTGTCACTATTTGTTAAAATTCAATTAAAATTAATTACAATAGATTATATATTATATATTACTTGTATTATATTCATTATATATTACTTGTATTATATTCATTATATATTACTTAGTCGAGCGGTGTAAGCCGTCCGATTGGGCTATACTGTGCCCGGGAGGTCGCGGGATTCCCGCCCCGAATAATATTTGTGTAACAACAAAGATTTGTTTTGGTGTCTGGTTGGTTGAAGGACTACCCTCCGTGTCTCGGAGAGCACTTTAAGCCGTCGGTCCCGGTTGTTATATAACACATTTATGACAATCGTTACATGTAGTCAGAAGCCAATATAATCTGACACCTGGTCTAACCATCTGGGCTACTGGTTCCCTATGGGTTTCGAGGTCTGATGGCAGTCGCTCGTATAATTATGGTAGCTAGCCGCATCAGGTTAGACTGGGAGCCGATCCCAATGGAAATGGGAATAGGTAAGGGGAATGATGGTTACTTTTAGAGGCCTTGTCACCTCTACCCAGTGCCTCTGCATGGGACATTCGTATTTCTGTAATCTATAATATAAAAATGAATCGCAAAATGTTGGTAAGCGTAAAACTCGAGAACGGTTGGACCGATTTTGCTAATTCTTATTTTTACCTATAGGTGTTGAGATTGATACTATTTAAATAAAGAACTAAAGTTACGATACCTAACCTAAAATTCGACATCATTCTTTAAATTTCCTGATTAAATGGATAGGATAGTATCGGTAATATATATCCTAAATGTTAGAAAAATAAGGTTGCGAGTTCGAATCCTGGTCGGGCCCACACTTCTTTGTGTGAATTGTTTCGTCGCCGCTACTCAAAATCGGTGAAAGAAAATATCGTGAGGAAACCGGCATGTCTAAGAACTAAACATTCGAGGACATGTGACATCCACCAACCCGCACTTAGCCAGCGTGAGTGGATTAAGGCCTAAACTCTCTTAAGTCGTAAGATAGTTGAGAGGAGACCCATGCCCAGCAGTGGGACACTAAAAGGGTTAGCGTCATATTGTAGTTTGAACTGAGCTTGTTATTTGGAACTCGACGTTTTGTAACTGCGACTTTAATGCGGATTTAGCTCTAGGAGGAGTCCTAGCAGACCCTTCACCTAATTACCCTTAGCCTGTATAGATAGACCGTTTAACTCGCGTATGGCGATAGGCGTATCGCCAAGATTCTGACTGCTCTAGCTGCACTGACAGTGATGATGAATCAAGCGATATGGATTTTAGTGACGAATAGTTTTACATTACTTTTATCTGTGGTTAAATAGTTCTTTATGAGATTTAATTAATGTTTTATGACTTTGTACCTCAGATGGCGATACGCGAGTTCAACGGTCTATCTATAGACAAATTACAGGATTGACATTCACCTTGAAATGTCGTGTGACAATCTCATATCAATACCATACATTTTGTTCTTTTCGATTTTCGATCATACATAGAAACCTACATAATTCTTAGTACAAAGTAACTTCGTACCTATATCTACTTAACTGGAAAGTACCTTCTTATTTAAAAACCCCATAAAAATACTAATTTTAATTTCTTCACAAAAGCAGAATAATTGATTTTACCAAATAGTTTTAATATACTGCGATTTTATCTGAAATTCGTCCGTCATGATAAATCATGATTATAGGAAGCATTGCAACTCCTAGTTTTTATTTAAACTGAAAATCAATTACCTGAAAAGGTTTCATTAGAAAAAGATGATTGATTCTTCATTACAATAGATCATAAAACAACGACACTTTCAGGTCACGGTACAATATTCAATGATCCAAGAAAATGAAATAAAAAACATCGATTCTAGGTTACACGATTTATTACGCGTGTTAGCCATTTTATATAACCTCATAAAACTGGAGCATTTCTCTTTAGAATATTGTTAACATATGTTTAAAATGTAGTCGGTTAATCATTGCTGGCTCAAAAATAATTATTATTTCATTGTCCAGTTAATGTAACGGCCGAAATGACAGCGAATTGTCTGTGAAAGTAGGCCTGTCATTGACTTTGTACCCGACTAGACAAGCGGTAGACAACTCTGTGAGGTTGAAAGCAACTATTGTCTGATGTTACTATGTTTCATCGCTAGTTACGTATCCATTGCTCTTCTGTTTCTAAAGCATCTATCAATAATTTAAATCTAAACAGAATTGGACTTTGTGGTTATTATAATGATGTTTTAGTATACAATTGGTGGATGTCGTGGTAGCAGCAACTTTTTGTATTGCAACAAAAAGTGATATTATCTTCTGTGATTAAGCGTTACATTAAGTGATTATAGTATTGTTAATATTAATAACTAGTTCTACTTAAAGGTGGTTTGCTCTATTTCGGAACTAGATTCAATTGATCATAAAGTACGTAGGTGCTTACATAACTAACAGTGGTAACGTGATCGCAACTATCCACCAAGATTTGAATCCTGGATCGAGCCCAAAAAGGTTGCGTACGTAATTATTATGGTTTGTCCTAATTATAATTTAACAGTAAGGTATATAGTTATGGCCTAAAATCTTTCTTTTTTTTAGGGCTGACTCATCTTCGGCCGTAGTTAGTGGCCACCCACCAAACAAAGCCGCACCGCTAAGTAGCCTTGCCGATGTCCGGTGACACCATTTAAGAGGGTGGGGCGAAATTGTTGCTCCGTGAAATATGGTTTCTAACCATATGGAGCCTCATTCCACTGCCACCTTCTCACCGAAAATCATTCGTCATCACCAATAAATCGGTATAGTCGGCAAGCCTGTCCCATCGTAGACTATCATTGCTTAACATCACCCAAATTGGAGTCATACGCAGGCTTATTCAGAATATAAAAGAAACTGAAAATTAACAAGCCATAATTCATCTTTCAAACAAATGTTCGCATTTACACAGCAAATTGTACACATAAGTAATTATGTAACCACTTTAAGTCCTTCAAAACCCAATTTAAATTATATAACATACCTACCTAAATTCAAAACACATGAATTAAAATTTATATTTATCATAACAATTAACGCGCTCACTGGTAGTGGTCGCAAGCACTGACGACTGCTTGCGACCACGACCGGTGAAACCCGTGTTAAAACGTTAAATCAAATTAAAGGTGAGCGCGTTAATTACCCGTTATGATAAATATAAATATTAATAATGCAACGCGAAAGTTTAAAAGTATATTACATGAATTAAGAGTTAAATTGAAAGCGATAAGCCTTTATGGTCGTGCGCGCCGCATTTAACAAGTTAGCGTTCATGTGAAATGGGGCAGCAACTACTGCTTACCCAACAAACACGAGCTATACAACATTAATAGTATACAAACGAAGCCATAATATTAGTTTTAAACGATACTGTGTTAAAGCTTCAAAACTGTTGAAACAAACTTCGCTGGATCACCAGTTTCAGATCGCTCAGCATGCTGTGAAGCGTGCAATATGAGCGTTTACCGAAGGAAAAGAATCACATTACGTATAGGATGTTAAAGAACCGATAACCGCTGAAGTAAGAAAGTTCCCGAACGGAGACCACGCCTTGACAAACATAGTGTCGATTAAAGAAAGAAAGTTATCGACATGAAACATAGGAAAGTAAATGTCAAAGAAACAATAACCGCTGAAGTAAGAGAGTTCTCGAATGGAGACCACGTCTTAACGAACGTAGCGACGGACAAAGAAATGAAGTTATCGACATAACACAAACGAATGTATTTGTCAAAGAACCGGTAACCGCTGAAGTAAGAGAGTTCTCAAATGGAGACTACATCTTGACAAACGTAGTGTTGAGCTAAGAAATAAAGTTATTGACAAAACACAGGAATGTAGGTATATGTCAAAGAACCGATAACCGCTGAAGTAAGATCTCGAATTGAGACCACGTCTTTGCAAACGTAGTGTTAGACGCCCTCCAGCCATGTGGAGTGATGATTTCTGAAAGTTGGCTTGCAGCATCTAGAAGTAGATAGAAGTGACAAGCTAAAGAAAGGGCATCATGTAATGGATGATACCACGGCGCGGTACCTAGACAATAGAGATAACGAAGGACCTAGAAAAAACAAGATGTATGGGACCGACAATAAGATTGTCACGTGACTTTTCGTAGGTGTATCGACAATCCCATACATTTAATAATTTAATTTAATTTTTATCTAGAGGCATACGTCACTGTTAGGCTGGGCTGTTGCTGGTTGCAACTTATAAATTTATAGCTATTATGTAGCTTTGAGTACACCACAGGTTCACAAAGCAAATATCATAGGTGTTACATCACGGAGCAAAAGTGAATGCCCCTTCAAGTCGTACGTTAACTGTTCTTATAAATATCGGACCAATTTACGCTGGCAACGTTCCTTTTATTGTGCTAATTATATTTAATTAGTTATGTAAATTGTAATTAGCAAGCATAGTGAAACATTATTTTATTTCTCCCGCTGGAAGTCGAAGAAGGAAATGAAAAGGCAAGAAGCAAATATGTCCCTACACTTTCTAATTCCTTTTAATCATTTTAAGGGCTATACAAATTTTCACTACTATCTAAATAATAGGTGATTTTCTGATTGATTTTCTTTTTAATAACTGTAAATTTAAAAAAATTAAACCCCCGACTTGGGTATACAGACATAGAGCACTTCAGCGTTCAAATAAAACACCACATTGAGATCGGTCCATCCGTTCAGATACTACAAGGCCACCAACTTGTACAAAAATGCACAGATACACCCGTCTAGCTTATAACACTTTTTTTAAATATTTGTATTTAGGTAGTCTGCTTGCGATCACGACCGGTGTAACCCGTGTCGAAACGTAAAGCCAAATTAAAAGGGAGCGCATTAATTGCCCGTAATCCTACTAATATTATAAATGCGAAAGTAAGTGTGTGTGTGTGTGTGTGTGTGTGTGTGTGTGTGAATGTTTGTTACCACGTATCTCCATAACTGCTCTACCGATTTTATTGAAATTTGAAATATAGGTAGTGTACCTATACCCTAGAATAAGACATAAGCTAATAATATATTCAAAAATCATCCCATAAGAGGGTTAAAACTTTTTATTACTAATGGAAAACTAGTGATAAATATTAATAATGCAACGTGAATGTAAAAAAAGTTTATTTATACTCCTCTTGTTTGTCGGAAGTTAAAGATGGATCTGAAAAATGTAGGTACCAAGTTTCTTTTTTTTTTCAATGTTCCTAAAGCCTGCAGACTCTGCAGTGTAAAGGCCCCTTCATAAAAACTTTCACGTACTCAGTAAAAGATTTATCATTCACAATATATAATTACATGTAAATATTTATTGTTTAATGTATGTAATTGTTTAACATTGAATAATCGTAATTGAACGGTTGTTATTGATTATGTTTGAGTACAAACACCGGGGTGGCCAATTTATTTGTGCTATAAATTACTTTCAGTTACATTTAATATGGAGTAGGTACAGTAAACTTTCACGGCAAATTGTGCGGATCAAATGATACAACACAGAAAATTTAAGATTATTTTCAACGTGGAAACATATTTATTTACAACAAAAAGCCAGAATTGAAAAAAAGGGGGGGAGAATCAAGAATATTTACTTAACTAAATAACTATAAAAAAGAATTACCCCCGTATTCATAAACGTCTTTTAAGCTCATTATAGCTAAAATAGGTTAATAATTGGTTTGTCTCTGTCTGTCATCTTGACATTTATACAAGTAAGAAAGAGACAAAGTCCATTTAAACTAAAGAGTCTTATGAGATTTTTTGAATAAGACCGTTAAACTATATAACTCAAACGCGTACCTATGCGTCAAAAAATCTTCCGCATCGTTATCTGGAAGGAACATACGCAGGAGGCTGCCAGCCATGCGTCGGATGGGCTTATAAGCCCTACCCTGTGTAATTTGACAAAGTTCTTTCTTAAAATTAAAACTATTTTAACATGCATCTTTACGATTTTATGTCGGATGCTATGAATAGCATGTAGCCAATTATATCAAGATTCCTTTGTTGAGAGATTAACTTAAAACCACAGAATACTGAATAGTAAGTAACTATTTAAAACGAGCGATTATAGCAATCGTTAGTTTAGCCATGCTCTATTTTAATCTCTACCTTCCCGAATATTATGTAGAGTTAATGGTAGATAGTATCGATTCTAATTCGATTATACAATCAAAGAAAATTGCTTAGATTAGTCTGACTACAATCCAATTTCAAAACAACTTACACCTAACAATTATTATTATTACATCATAACCCCACACATCGCTAGCTATCAAATTTCGAACGCGATTCAAATCAAGTACTCGATTATTTTTAAAAGACGAAAGACGTAGAAGTTTATAGAAAACTTAATTCGATATTCGAATCGCCGTTGTTTGTGAATAATAAAGTTAATTTATTTACGACATGAACAAGAAAAATGACCTACCTATCTCAACACGAACCTAAATAAAGAAATAGTTTAATCAACATAATATTTTATAACACTCAGGCATGTATTACCTGAAGGTCCTGAAGGAATTTTTAGTTCCCATAAGTGATAACGAGCAAGACAGCCCTTAATAGATCTGCTACATATTACTGTAAACAACTAAATTTTTTCTAAGTATATAAAGCGTTTCGTAGGATTCGAAGCTGGTACTTCAAGGTTATTAATTGAATAAGCTTACCACTTAACCTACTAGTCAGTTTTAGTTCTAATTATTATCAGAAATGATGAATGTACTATGAAAGCATCGATTTCAAGTGACAAATAACTTTCTTCTGTCCGCGGGTGGTCCGCATGATGCCGGTATTTATTAAACAAACTAATACCTTCTATTGTTAGATGGGTCTCATGAAATATATCCTAAGTTATAGCTATTATTGTATCATATAACAGTGTTGTACATAACGCCTAAAACGTAGACTGAGTTAATATTAGGTACCACAGAGGCGAATATTCACAAAGTCGCGAAAATGTAATTTGTTAGTGGTTTTGAGAATTTTGGCAAACTAACTGTAGTTCGCAATCTTTGTCAATTGACATTTCAAATTTTTAACATGTGTATATTCTATCGAAATTTAGGTCACCCATTTTAACTTTGAATTTCATCTTATTCTTTACAGTCGTAAGCGCCAAATGACGTCAATGTACCATACATTGACGTCATTTGGCGCTAAATACCTAGTGTTGCCTCTGTTTCACTATAATCCAAAAAAAAAGTAAATACCGTGGTATTTGACAATAACATAAATAACTGCATTCAATTTTTTTTGTAATGCATCATTTTTAAAAATTGGATGCTTGTAAGCATCGGCGGCCGTATATGGGACATCATCACATGGTATATTAAGGTCTTATTTATTTATTTCCGTAAATAAGTAAAAAAAAAATGAACATATTTTTACTCAGAATAGGATAATAAAGAAATCGTATTGTACCGAAAGTGCGAAATCCCTTCCACCAATGTGTCCTCCCCGTCCCTACGTTGATACTAACGGTTGGACTGGTCCAAAAATTAAAAGTCGCTCAGTAACAATGCTTAGATTCCCTCTGAGCGATTGATTACGTAGTTAAGTAACCCCGCAAAGAACCAGAGTACGTTTATATAAAACTGGAGATCACGATTCTCAAACGTAGCGCAGGACGCCTTCAGACAAGGCGGAGTGACAGACGATGGTTTAGCAGAACGATTGACAAGAACTAGATGAGAACAGCCACAGATTGTGCTTGAATTGGCTTGTTTTAGGAGAGGCTATGTCCAACAACAGGGTAAAACAGGCTGATGGTGATAGACTGATCTAACGGAGTATCCAATGTTGCAAATATAGCCATAATTTAACGACAGGCGTATCTACGATTCACATCTTTGCAAATTTCACTTTATATGGAAACTTGATACAAACTGCATCTTTTCTAAATCGTGACTTCATATGGCTTAGCTGAAATAATGCAGCTGTTAACCTTTCTCAAGATTTCCACCAGTTTGAAATGTCATGCCCATGCGCATGTTATGATCGCTTTTGAGATCACGAACAAGGACAGATAAGAGATCAAAAGAAAGCCAAATTAGTTTTGCGAAAAGTTTTTTTAGACATTTTGCCTCTCTAACGCACATAATAAGCTTTGTTGTATGAACACAACAGTATCCATAACTAGTTTCCGCACACAGCTTCGCCCGCGTGGTACTTATTGAGATAAAAAGTAGCCTATGTGTTAATCCAGTCTCTGTGCTAAATTTAGTCCAATTCTGTCCAATAGTTTTTGCGTGAAATAGTAAAAAACATCCATAAATTCTTACAAACTTTCGCGTTTATAATATAAGTAGGATTAGTTATAACAACATTTTGTATCTACATAATCTTTATAACATAGCGTCACGTCTGTATTTCCTGAAGGTGTAGGCAGAGGTGAATATCACCCACTTTTTGCCTGCTATGTTTAGGTCCTATACATAATAGGGGGTGAGTCTATGGCCGTTCATCGGGTACAATGCCAAACTTCAATCTGCAACTAAGATTCTCTGAGTATTTAGAACAGAGCTAAAGTATTTTATTTTAATTAGTATTAGGAGTATTTTAAGTAGTTTAGTTAAATTGTTACAAACTTTTATTTGAATAAAAAAATAATTGTAAAAATAATAGATACTTGTATCAGTTTTTAGAATTTTATTTTGGTGGTGGGCGCTATAGAAACATCAGCGATGGTAGTGAAGAGATATTATTTTCTTATGTAAGAACTGTTTTGCTCCGGCTTCCCTTTTTCAGATTTCTACCCGTCGCCGCTGGTATGTAGGTACAATATATTTATAATTTTTTCCTTCTTGAAATAAAACTACTTTTTAACGGATTTTATCGCTGCTTATTTTAGATTTTAGATCCCGACGTATTTGTCATCCAAAAATATTAATCACAATTATTACTGACTACCTCCAAACATTAATATGATATAACACAATTTTATTTTATTTTATTTCGCTTTTAACTAAATCTATATTTTTTGTTAATTTATTTAATTTAATTTTAATTTTATCTAGCCCTTTTTATTTCCTTATTTACATTTAATTTATATAATTTTAATAAATTAGTTAGGATCATTGCTTTGTACTTTGTGCATGCTGTGTTCTCCTATAATTTAGTGAGCACAAGATCTCGTTTCATAAATTTCTTTTAATGTAATGTTATGTGTATTCCTTGTGGGAGAACCAAAATAAATAAATCACTGAGAAGCCGGAGTGTTCAGGATTTTAATTATCTGTGGATTCAGTCAATTATTATTTTACTACAGACTACGAGTGGGAAACTGTAACTAAGACAGAAGCCGAAGTGAACTAAATAGCAGGATTATAATAATATCTGTTACATTTAAATCTAGTTGCGGTTTGTATGAAGCAACTGATTCGGTGGTTGCAAACCGAATAATATCTCTGACAATAACGACAATAATAGAAAAGCAAACTAAAGAGCATTATCTATTCATTCATATATGTATAAATAAAGTAAAAGTATAGTGATACTGTTGTTGGTCATAGTGTGTTTGGACCGGATCAACGTCAGCTCTTAATTATGACAGGTGACACTGCAGAGCTGTTCGACTGAATGAAGTGTTGTTTAAGTATAGTTTTATGATTATGTATATTGTTCTTTGTCTGTGCGAGTTAGACGTCCCCTGGCGAAGTAGACCAACTTACGAGACGCCAAGTAGAGCGGTCGTGTGCGCGGCTAATCCACCTTTTATCTTAGTTTTACGTAATGAATCCCCTAGGACCCAATAATAGTTTTATACTGGAGTACGTAGGATAATCTTGGCGTTACTTTTTAAATGATGGCGTAACAGTGTAACTACTTACCGATTCGCATAACTAAGTTAATATAAAAGACCACCCTGACACTTTACCTATAATTCTCCGTTCACCGAACCTACTTCTCGTTGAGGGTTGGTCTAGTTTACACCCCCTCTTATAATTCTATGCCTACTTCGGCGGTATATTATACTGATCTTGTTGCAATCGGTGTGAATTTCCGTGCGTTGAAACGATTTTGCTAAATTATTACTAGAATTAGCTCGAATAGGTTACTTCAGATTAAATTATTTATCCGTTTTAATGAGGTAACTTAAAGCACTTTCTCTATGTGCTGTGTCCTGCTTTGTCTGGAGGGAAGTGAACAATCTTACTTTTCAACTCTTGGTATTGTCTTAGATTTACGCGAATATCACACATTGAAATAAAACTACTTTATAACGGATTTTATGGGGGTTTATTTTAGATTTTTGATCCCGACGTTTCAAAGTCTTTTCAGACTTCATGTTCACGACAGTCAAGACAGTTTTAGTTGTCCCAGGACTTGGCCAAGTTCAAATCTTGAATCTCTTCACAGCGTCGCTGTCGATCATGAAGGAGTTGCAGTAGCGGGATTGCGGTGGTGGGTTAAGTCCCGATAAAAAATGCTTACGTACTGTCGAACGTTTTAAACTAGCCATCTATGGTATAAATATACACAACGTAAGTACAAAAACATGCTAGCTTGTCTAATTCTGGAACAAATTATATAATTTTGAAGATTGTCATTCGTGAAAAAACGAAATGTCCAGTGTCCACCTGATACAAAGTGACAAAACAAAGGTTGCGTAAGATCCAAAGAACTTTTCTTGAGAAAGAGCAAAATATTGACTTCAACCCTTTTTATTGTCCCACCGTTGAGCACGGTTCTTCTTTAACTTACGAGTTGAGAGAGTTTAGACCGTAATCCAGACATGCTGGCCACATTGGTGGATGTCCCATTCCTTTTCCAAAGGCTAGGCCCGCTATACCACTCGTGAAACCGCTGCACCACCGCTGCTCTGGCAAAATATTAGACAAGACAAATCGAAACCTGACATAAGTATAAATTATGCAGACCTAGGCATTATTGTGAATAACTCTTGACCACACTTCAGATTTCTAGGTAAAATAGTAATAGCCATGCCAACATGTTTTAACTCCCCACTTCTCTTACTCAGTTCTAAAAGTGCAGCTCTTATTGCAAGTCATTAAGGTTTTTATTTACATATCATTTCATAATTGCGAGTATCAATAAGGTTGTTAGTTTGAAACCCGATGACAGCGCGATCGACAACCGTATCGAGTATCGTTCCGGTCCGGCGCCTGCCTTCGTCTATCTGGTGTGAATAGATTCTATGTCCTGGTCACTCACTTTAAACACTAAGGTTAAGTTTTTTGCTAATTCTAAACAAAATTTTATTGAGAGCCTTAAATTTTAAGTAGATAAATAATTATGTTTCTAGATTCTACTGAAAGTACGAGACTGAACCCCGATTCACGCGCTTCAGACATTTATTTAGAACTCCAATGAAAACTAATTTTTGTATCCTCAGAATGTCACGTCATTTAGTCTGAGAGTCTACAACTCAACGCACGACATGCGGCGAAAAGGTCTGTCTATTCGTCTATAGCTATCGACATCATAAGCCGATTTCACACACACTTCATCCCATTTTAGGGTCCCATTGCAGAGCACGGCGCTCCTCTCACCTGTCTTACGAGTTAAGTTAGCCATGTGGCGGTTGGTGGATATCATTGACCTCGAATAATTAATTCTTAGTCATGCTGGTTGACTCCCGATGTTTTCCTTCACCGATATTGAATTCACCCAAAGATGTGGGCACGACTGGGGATCCAACCCGTGACCGGTGGCGTGGTCGGTAAGATACTTGCTTTTCACACCGCAGGTCGTGGGTTCGATTCCCACCCGAGACAAACATTAGTGTGATGAACATTTGTGTTTGTGTCGAGTCTGGGTGTAAATATCTATTATAAGTATATATTTACAAAAGAAAAGTATTATATGTATAGTATATACCAGTTATCTGGTTTCCATAACACAAGCTCTGCTTAGTATGAGACCAGATGACCGTGTGTGTTAATGTCCCAGAATATTTATTTATTTATTTATTTATATTTCAAAGGCGAGGTCAATACTGCTTGAATGTCGATTTCGTTACTTTTCAATCTATGTACATTCGCAATTTTTTTCGACATACAAGTAAAATATGTCGTTTTCCAGATAAATGTCTGAAGCGTCTGAATCGGGGTCCCGAGAGCATAAACTTCAACTGAATTACAATTAATTCAATTTAAAGGTTCCATAGGTATTACAAGGACAAGACATCACAACTAAGATCACGCATCCGACATCATCAGCGGGCTCTGGGCCTTATCGTGAACGTCTCATGAACTTTAGCTTATTTTTATTTACTCTGAAAAAGGCTTGCGCTTGACTGCCACTTGCCTGATGTTAACCAATGATGTAGTCCACGAACGCGTCTGCCCTATAACTGATTCACTTGTGATTACGAATGGTTTTCGGTGAGAAGATGGCATTGACAGATTGTAGTGCATTGAAATGATATCACTGCCAAGGATTTTTCTATTTAGAGTTTAGTGTAAGTACGCTGAAAAATTCTCTTGATGATTTACATTTCCTTTGGCACATGCATATTTCATTGAACGAATGCGTACATAAGTGTTTAAATCTTTCTAAATTGTTTATTCTCGCTAATTCAGGGCCCACACGTTTTTGTCCGAATTGTGACATTGCCACTGCTCAATATCGGTGAAGGAAACATCATGAGGAAACCGGCATGTCTAAGAACTAATCATCTAAAGACATGTGACATCCACAAAAACCGCACTTGGCCAGCATGTGTGGATTAAAGCCAAAACTCTCACAACTCGTTAGATAGTTATGAGAAGACCCGTGCCCAGTAATGGGACACTAACAAGAGTTGAAGTGAAATATGAAATTTAGAGTAAGTACCTACCTATTAAAATACTCACAACCCATATGTATACGTACACCGACCTCGCACTTGTGGTGTGTATATTATATTAATTTGAAGACATTTTTGGTACCTCTGCAGTTTTATTCCTCATCTAAATTATTATGCAAGTAGGTAATACTATTTTAAGACGTCCAAAAACTATATAGAACATTGAAAACAATCAGAACACGCAATGTAGCAGTAATCAAAAGAGCAAAATATAACAATATATAAAGTGCAGTTTCTATTGCAACAAACAAAAGGAAGATCGAGAAACTATAAATTGACATCTGTTTGAAGTTATGAAGACACGTGCTAAACACATTGTGCTGAGTGGAGACAAATGACTGGAACAAAGCAGTCAAATAAAAGTTTAAATCTAAGGGGAATTACTGACTTGCGGTTAATACACGAATATAGTTTTGTTTTTCGAAGTCCGTGTAGTCGCGATTTGGCGCGATTTGTAATAATAATAATAATAATAACAATAATAATATTCTAGGTCATTAACACACACGGTCATCTGATCCCAAGCTAAGCAGAGCTTGAACTCTTATTATGAAAACCAAATAACTGATATATACTTACGGCCTTATTCATAAAAAAGTTGTAAGACTCGTTAGTTAAAATGGACTTTGTCTCTTTCTAATTAGTATTCGTATAAATGTCAAGATGACAAACAAAAACAAACAAATTATAAACCTATTTTAGCTATTTAAAGGAGCTTAAAATACGTTTATGAATACGGGGGTAATACTATACATATACTTAGGTACTATTTTTCTTTTGTAAATACATAACCCAGACTCAAGACAAACAGACATGTGCAACATATAAATGCCAGTCTTGGGTGGGTATCAAACCCACGACCAGAGGCGTGAAAAGCAGATATCTTTGACCGGCCAGTGGCGTGGTTGGTAAGATACTTGATTTTCACGCCGCAAGTCGTAGGTTCGATTCCCACCCAAGTCAGTCATTTGTGTGATGAACATGTCTGTTTGTCTTGAGTCTGGGTGTAATTATCTATTTTTAAGTCTGTATTTACAAAAGAAAAGTATAATTTTAAGTAGCATATTACCAGTTATCTGGTTTCCGTAGTACAAGCTCCGATTATTTTGGAATCAGAGAGCCATGTGTGTCAAAAAACAATCTTACCGATCACACCTGTGGCTACATAATACTTGATACACAATGTCTCTCGGCTGCCTATTGCTACACACTTACACTCGCTGCTCTGTCACTCATGTGTCATAGAAATACGAAGTTTGCCGAAAGACATTAAAAAAATATAAGTATCTACTGTAAATATACTTACTGAAACAATTATTATAATTGCATAAAAACTTGATAGTCTGAAACCGCTTCAAGACTAGACTAGATAGAGGTTGAAATAATTGCTCCTTTAAGGTTTCAAACAATCGAAAGTCTAATACCTCTGCCATCTTCTCACCGAAAAGCATTCGTAATCATGAGTGAATCAGTATACTGGGCTGGCGCGTTTCATCGTGGACTGCATCACGCTTAACATCAAGCAAGTTGCGGTCAAGCGTCGGACTATTTAAAAAATAAAAATAATTAAATAAAATTTTGTTTAAGATATATTCCTTCCAGAACACAGCAGCATTGGCGCGGTTTCGGAATCTCTCCGCAGTGTTCGCGCAATTCCCACGCTCACTGAAAGAAGACAATAACTTAAGTTTTAACTTAGGTGTGAAACTTTACTTTCAAAAGTTGAAAATCACGCTGGAAAGTAATCCATCAATCCATGACTTGTAAATAAAGATAGTTACTATTATTCAATCGAATGAATCACTGTTCCAGTGATTTTTACTACCTAATATGTAAATACAAGACATTAATTCGTTCTCTAATTAATGGCAAAACGAAATCTTCGACATCAAAAGCGAATCAAATTGAAATTGTCTAGTATTAGGGTGATTAGGCTAGCAAATTTGCTAAACGCAAAAATCTAATAGTAATTTAATAATAAAAACACTTTCGTTGCCTTTCTCTGGTGACAGAGGTTGATGGCCATCTGTACAGCATCAATCAATGACTTTGAAAAAGCAGTCAGCCTGTTAAATGTTCAACTTTCGCGTTCATACAATTGATATAGCTAGGTAGAAGCTAATCGAGCTTGTACGTCATTAGGTGCCTAGTTGGGTTCCTTTCATTTTATTCATATTCAATCAACTTAAATCTTAAAATGAATGAATACTTAAAATCTCATCTTCTTCAACGGCGGCAAATTTTACCTATAACCTGCTTGCTAATCTGATGGGCTATGACAATCACAATAGTATTTTTCAGATTGTCATTTAAACGCTGTACGCACACGACCGATTTTTCCACCGATTTTTATGACCGATTTTGTACAACTTAAGGTTACGCGTTGAGCCGGTCACAAAAATCGGACGTGGACAGGAATCATAAAGAGTATAATATCCCTTTGACCTCAATAAACGACATTTAATTTGTGAAGAAAACCTAACGTGTCCCCTCGTTTCGTCTATTGAATAGGCAACTTATTGACTCAACGTAGTTTCCTGTAGTGTAAGAAATTCCTTTCCGTCCAAATTAGTTTTGCGGTTATCATTGGAACATTGATACATTGTGACATGTGACATATGACCTAACCTTAACTATCGCATATCGTTAAGTATTACAAGGGTGAACGATTTACGTAACCTTGTATGTATGTAGTATTCTGCAACAAAAATGTAACAGTTGACGATTTGGGTAACTTTATAACGGGACGTACGGAAACCCAAAAGATTTATAAGTACTTATAAATCTTTTGGGTTTTAGTACTACTAGAGGACAAAGACAGCGCAGCGGTGGCTTTCACCCTGGGTACTGTCCACATAATATCATTGGTAAGATGGAAACCGGCATGTCGTAGAAGTACCTGCAGTGCCTGGAAGTGAGACACATAATTACGTATTTTATTCAATCACAAGTTTCAAAAATAAGTTTTATTATTCAATATCAACAAAAGACAATCTAAAACATGACACAAATTTCGTTATCCCAATTCAAAATATCTCAATTAAAATACACAAAGTATTCTAATTGGGATAACGATTTTAATTTCTGTTTTGTCCGCGAGATAAATAAATTAAAAATATTGGACACGTATTCCACTTTTTTGTGTCCTAAAAATACGAGGATACGTCCAAACCAAATCTCGAATGACATCATACCTAGGTAAGTTTTATACAGAGGTACGACGTAACGCACCACCCACTTTATAACATTAATGCTTTATAAAATAACACAAGCAAATATAATTGCTTAATTTGGGACTAGATGGTGCTGTGTGTATGTGTGAAAATATTATTATTATTATATCTTAATATTGTTTTATTTCAATGATATGTGTAGCCGTGTTGATTATATCTCATCACATCTGGGCATACGGCAGTGCTCCTGTCAAGTCTGTTCCGGCGCTTCCGAAGTCGGACACCTGACACCACGCAACTTGACGCAACACACTCATGCACCACGATGCAGTGTGGAAAAAATAAAATTTAATATTTTATATTGCATTTATAGCACTTAGATTTGATGAAATTTTATATTTGTTTATAATGTTATATTTTTTATGGGCCTTGTAGCCTGAAATAAATGGTTATCATTATTATTAAGACTAAAGGTCCCTTATCTAATTACTGACTGAATAAATTAACTGAGATGTTAATATATTGATTTCACAACATTTTACGGTAGAAAAACTAAGTTGCGAGACTTGGTTTCTTTTACAAGTTGTATTTCATAGTATTTTATAGTCTCGTTGTAAAATAACTACATAGTTCATATAATCTCGTGTTTAGTGATCGTCATGAATCCTGTTTGTATTACCACCGTCCTGTCTGACACCTGTCTCTTATGAGATCTTTGACCCGTTAAGAACGATACAGATCACTGTTTTAACAATGAATTTTCAACAACTTTTAAGTACCACATGTTTAAAGGTCAGCGTGTTTGCATAATAGACGTGAGGTCTAGGGTGCGTTTCTCGAGTCGAGCAAAAAAATTTTTAAGAATATCCATCTATAACTCAAGGGACTTAAAGATATCCTTCGAAAAGTGGATGATATTCACTTCTGCCTTCGGGTAATATAGGCTTGATACTATTTTAATATTTATATTTATCATAACGGGCAATTAACGCGCACACCTTTAATTAAGCTTTACGTTTCAACACGGGTTGCAACCCGTGTTGAAACGTAAAGCTCAGTCGTAAAGTCGGTCAGTCTGCTTGCGACCACGATCGGTGCACCGATCGTGGTCGCAAGCAGACTGACCGACTGACTGCCTGCCGTAATGATAAATATAAAATATACTTATTAATAATGCAGGGCGAAAGGTTAAAAGTATATTGATGCTATTTTGTTATGTTATATTTATGTTGATCATGATGTTGATGATGATGACAAAAATACCTGTTTTAAAAAATGATTGAAATAAAACTACTCTAAAAAAAAATAAACGCGAAAAACGAGTGTCATCTAAATAATTTAAATTTAGATCAAATCGCGCGCAAATATGACCACAGATTAACTTGGTATGACATAATTCAAACATTCATCTACTCATACTCCAACATATTTTAAATAACTTTACTTTCTTACTTCAAATACTATTACCATATAATTAAATAACTAAACACAATAAATCTTCCTAAACCGTGTCCTTTAAGTAAACGTGATTTACAAAATATTAATGTCCCAAATAAACTCATAAATTGAAATTAATACCGACCGCGGCGTGTTATATACGTAATGGGACATAAGGCTCTTGATAAATGTACCATTAACATTCCATGGTGAAGGAGGCCTATCTGTCGTATTATAGGATTAGTTCTCGGGATTTAGAAAGGTGTTCAACAAATAAAAAACTTAATTGAAGCTTTATCTAAGTGCTGAAATAAGAAAAGAAAGATTTCGAAGCGAGTGTTTAGTTTTTTGATAAGTGCCGAGAGGATTTCACCTCATCTTTATGTGTATTGGCTGTATAATGCATTTACAGGGATCTCTCAATAAAAAAGTAAAGTAACAATGTCCCACTGTTCGGGACGCGGATTGTGTCTTGTGTAGAAAGTTAGTTTAGGAATTAATCTTCGTCACCCAAAATGATTAACGGCCTTATTCATAAAAATCTTATAAGACTCTTTATTTAAAATGGACGTTTATTTGAAATCTCAAGATGGCAGACAAAGACAAACGAATTATAAACCTATTTTAGCTATAGTGAGCTTAAAATACGTTTATGAATACGGGGGTAAATGGTTTACGTTACGTTACGTTGTATTTAACGTATTGTTTTTTTTACGCTTGTTTTTTAAGTAAAAGAAGTTTGTCCGCTAATATTCACTCGGTACTCTTTGTCTTTAGACTAAGTTTATATTTAAGTCTGTATTTTGATGTATGTACCAAAAAAAAAGTTTCGTAATTTGACACAGGGCCCCTAGACAAATCAAAAAGCGAAGCCATAACGAAAGATCGAGAAGAAAATGGTATGGGTTGAAATGTCACGTGACAATATTATGTATAATTTGTCTAGAGGTCCAGATATAGTTTAATTGTCAGCTATTTAATAACAAATTATTTTCTAAAATGACAAAGAAGTACCAGTTTATGTTGACGAAGTCGCGGGAGAAGTTTAATACGTTTTTGACGTGACAACGTCTTAAATTAGGTTGCGGCTGGGAGGCACTTATGAAAAAGTGTAACGCTCGGTAACGTTACGATGAGTCACCGAACGAGAGAGAGGCCCGCCGAATGCCTTGCGTCTCTCTCCCACTCAACTATGTTTCATCCTTCTTCCTACTATACGAATGAATATTCACATTAAAATTATTTTACCACTCAAAGTCGTTGTCACGTAAAACTTTCGCCCGTATACCGAATTTACAGGCAACCAATTTTTTTACGAGTTTGATACTTTTGAGTTTTATGATGTGCATGAGAAAATGACTAGAATCATAAACTCATGACACAAGTGTATTAACATCGTTATTCAAGTGGGAGATATCGGCAACTGATTGATGCAGGCAAGTGCAACAGTAATTAAACCCATCTCATAACATTTATGTATCTATTTCGTGAAGACCTTCGGATGATACATCTCTAAAGTAAATTACATTGACATCAGTAAAATAAAAAAAATATTTAGGTTGAGTAGACTCCTCCGGGGTTAGGTACCACCCACCAATCATACACACTTCACCAACAGACCCATCATCGTGTTGTGTCTGATGAAGACATAAAGGAAAGGCGTCTAGTATACAGAGTGCGCCTGCTATAACCGCTGACTCCATTTTCCCACCAGACAAAATCGAAATCAAATGTTCTAAGAATTACATACAAAAAATACCAATGATTTGCTTCCACTGCTTAAATACTCACAGTCAAGTTACAGTAATAGTATCTAGTAAAACCCTGTACTCGCGTGTATTGATCAAGAAACATGAGTCGGTAATTACCGTGTAACTGCAATGATGACCGGTATCACCGTGTTATGACTGTACGGTGAGCAACGATAAGGTCATTACGTGGTTTGCGCAGGAAAATGCAGACAACTAACAGACATTAATGCAGTGTGGTGTAATTTATAGGAGTCATTGCGAGAGTTTTTAGAAGAATAATGTTACGTTGGAAATTATATCCAGCAACTATTTATAGTAACGTTTTTTCAATAACTTTGTGAAGATCTTTTTTATGATTGTAGTTACCACATTTTGGTCATTTATAGACAATTCAAAAGCACAGTGGTAAGCTTGGTAACTTCGACTCTCTCGCTTTACATCTATTGTTGGATTTACTACCGCTACATATCGTCCTCATCGTTATTATCTTCATCAGCTTGAGTCTGATTCACTGGCAAACAGCCCTCACTTAGAACACGCCATGATCATGCGGGTACTCAAACTCTTGCACTTTACTGAAATCACACTAAAACTCGTATAAAAAGTTATCGTTAATGTTCATCTACCTCTTGTAAACCACCTAAGTGAGATAGTTGCTTCATCATTCAGTGAGACCTATTCTACTTTTACCAATTCACGGACTTCGCTTGGTTATCCTAGGTATAGTATATTTGTTCCTTGCCTTAATTCATCTTAGACATTATGAGGCCATAAAGTCACAGGGTTACGTCGGCTAATCTGTGGCTCATATGGCTTGTGCCAACTCTTCGTGGGAGTCGAGCTGCTCAAACTACTGATAGCATAATAATTACTAACAGACGCTATTAATGAAATCACCCCTTTAATAAGTCCGATTAATGATAATTGGCTGCTGAAGACATCTATCCAAAATCAACAATTTTTTTTAAGTATAACTTTCGGCACATTTTAAGTGCACTTCTATGACAGTTATAATGAAATGTGACGTAGTAGATTATTAATAGAAACGCAGGAAGAGGATGCTATAAAAGGACATAGTTTTACTTTTGAGTATGTAAAAGACCCTTCAAAATGTTCAAACATAATACTTACGCCTGAATTATCCTAAGCCTTAGGTAGAGATTAATATCAGTCAAATTTTGTTAGATATGTTCTGGTCACATAAGTCCATTGCCTTTTCTCGGTCACTCTTCCCAAATCGAGACTACAAAAACAATTCAAATTGAGAATTCTGAACTTTTCCTCTACCAATCTACTTACCTAGTGGCTAGTTATTTGGGCGTTAGGGCCTAAAGTTAATCTCACGGGGCCAATTCTATATAAGTGTATCATACAGACAGAAGAAGGCAACGATAAAAGTATCAAGTGGTGCCATACGATGCGAGCAACGGTACTAACATTGACTTGAACACTTTGTCCCTTGACAAAGTCCAAAAAGGTTAGTACTACGTCCATTCCTGTCAACAAATAAATACTAAAGATGCCTTTACAACATAGTTGAACTATTTCAACACATATTCTTGAGCTTATGATCTTGTTTTCTATGCGTATTCACGTCAACCCTATTTTTGTGTGCCAATGCTAGACAAGTGCGGGTTGGTGGATGTCACGACTGATTATTTCTTAGACATGTCGGTTTCTTCACGATATTGAGCAGCGGCGATGGAACAATTCACAAAAATATGTGTGGAAACGACTGGGAATCGAACCTGCGACCTTAATTTCATACGCGAGGCCGATACCGCTGCGCCACCGATGCCGACAGAGTCTTATACGATTTTTATAAATAAGGCCGATAGTTTGTCACTTGAGCAGGTACTTTACCAGGAAATGCTTAGATTACAAGCCAGGCATAAAATCGATTAAACCTAAAGTAACTTTGAAAATCTAGGTTTATTTCCTATGCATTTAGAGCATAAAATCAAATGTAAAAACTATCGTCACGTCACTACAATTAGAATGTAACCGTAATATTGTTCTGTAACTACAAATTACGTAACATTAGATAAGTTCAATTCAGTCAGTCACTATCATTTCAAAATAGTACAGTAGTTAGGTTTTAAATAATGCCTGCGCAGACGCATAGTCTAGTTACCCGCACTACGGTTCTCCATTTATTAAAAATATCTGGATGACCGGTATATCGGTATTTTTTTTTAAATGATTTTTTCTAAAAATGATTCCTAGCTAGATCGATTTATTGCCCCCGAAACCCCCTATATACTAAATTTTATGAAAATCGTTGGAGCCGATTCCGAGATATATATATGTATATAGAATTGCTCATTTAAAGATATAAGATAGTTAATGGTTGATTATTTGGGAGAGTAATAGGCCATTTATACGAGGACGACAGCTAGAATAGGACAGCAAGTCACTAGAAAGCATGGTGTAAATAGGGATCACAAATCCATTGCATTGGATTGTGATCAACACAGTTGTCCCTATTTATGTTATGCTTTTACAGTTGCTGTCCTGTCTTAGTGTCCTCAGTTCTGTCCTGGCTATAATTCACGTTTAAATAGCCCACGCTTAAACCCATAACCGCTGGGTAAGAATAAGTCTTGAGTGGAGACCGCACAATGGATGCCGCAGCGGCGCATTAGCCAGTCTGCTGCGTGGGGAACCGATGACATTGTTGTTTGATAAGCCACTGATTTCGTTCTGTTCTAAAGGTTAGGCCTATGGCAAAGAATATCAAAGAGCTGAACCTCTAGACAAATTACATAACAAAGTGTTAGTTCCAACAACAATTAATTTTTAAGTTAAAATTAGGATTAAGAAGTGAAAATATCTGACTAGTAGTAGTTGTTAAGGAGATCACACCTAATCACAATGTACCTGAAATGTGGAAAGAAGTCGATCTTAATACCGGTTTGTTTTTGTATATTTGTTTTATAAAATCTATACTCCGCCCCTAAGATGACAAAGGAACAAAATGTATGGGTTTGAAATTCTCATTCAAAATGTCACAGACAATCTTATGTCAATGCCAAACATATTGTTCTTTTCGATCTTTCGTTGTCGCTTCTTTAGGTATTTGTCTAGAGTCCAAATTGTGATGATGATGATGATGACTGAAAGCGACCGCTGTCTAGTTGACCACAAGAAGATAATATTAACGAGCCGTTTGGGTAGCTGGAAGGTGCGTACGCTGCAGAGGCTGCTATTATGACGTCACAATGGATTACTAAGGTGCTCGTTATATGCCATTTGAATGATGTATGAAGAAATTCAGGTGTGGGCAGATACGAGCTAGATTTGATCATCGTGATAGATGGCGTAACTTGGTAAGTGCAAATCATGAAGCTGATAATCTGCCTTAAATAAAGAAGGTGTTATCGTCTTCAGCCAGGTTCTTCCTACAAGTTTAATATGTTGATAATTAACATCATTGCGAGTGCTGTATTAAACTATACTAAATGATGGCTCGTTGGTTACACCATGCAGAGAGGATGAGTCGGAATTGTTGCTCCTTAAAGGTTTCTAACCATATGGAGGCTCATTCCACTGCCACCTTCTCACCGTTAATCATTCCTAATCACGAGTGACTGGAGTATACTGGGGTGGTGCGTTCCATCGTAGACTGCATCATTGCTTAACAGCAGGTAAGTTGTAGCCAAGCGCCAGCCTATCGAAGAATAAAAAAAATAGACGTTGTCTCTTTCTTACTAGCATAAATATCAAGATGACAGACAAAGACTATTACAAACCTATTTTATTTATACTAGTTTACAGGGGTCAGCGTCCTCGCATTGTCAACAAACTAAAAACATTATAAACACCAGCTGATAGTTCAAACAAACACTAATAGCATTAATTAAAATGTCTTTTTATCCTGCAACACATTAATAATGTTATTAAGTAAAGTGCCTTTCGCACAAAACTATAGACCGCTATATCTAGTAACAATACAGGGTGCTGTGCTAAATGATTGCAAAAATCTGGATCACCAAAGCATAAGTACTTACAATACTTACTTGTACTATACAATATTCTATAGGACTTGCCACCTGAAATAAAAAAAAAATCGATGTTGTGAATATGGTGTCAAAAAGTTTAAAGTATTACTTCCATTTCCGAATTTATAGTCACTTTTTTATCAACCTTGCAAAATATATCCTGTGACATTTCCTGTTTCGTCGGGCTTGCTTACCTTTGCCTTTAACAAAATTAAACATTTATAAGTATTTTATTGCCAACGAAGTAATGTAAGTAATAATATAATAATAATAATAATGAGTTTATTTTCACCACAATCAACAGAAAAAAGTACATTAGATTCAGCAGTAAACAAGTATTGGTTAAATAGCATTAATGAAGACACAACATAAATGTGGTGACCAGCACCTTTGCTAAGTAGTCGCTAGACTACTTGTATTAAAGATGCTGGGCCCCCAGTTTCCTAGTTCATGGGTATATTATTACATGGTTACTTAGTCTGAAACAAAGGATTTTTTTTTTTTAAACAATAGTTGTGATGAGGCAAAAATAAAATTATACAAAACAAAAAAATTAAAAACAGTAAAACGAAAAACTATTAATTAAGTTGTTAATTTTTTATATATAAATATGTGTTGAGTTGAGTATCTGATGTAGGTAAGTGTAAAGTGTGTGAGGTATGTGCTGAGTGTGTGGGGTATGTGATGCAAGAGTGTATGTGTATATGTATGCATGTCTAGTTGTGCGTGGTCAGTTGTGTGTTAGCGTGTGTATGTGAGTGATCATGTTCGAGCGTATGCATTAGGGAAGTAAGTGGTTAGGTGAGTATTTAGTGATGTTCTACCAGATAGTATTATATTATGTGAGCTACCAGTAATTGTTCAGTATCATAATAATTCAGCTGTAGTAAATGAGTTGAGACAGAGTCCTTACAAGAGTATGTTGAGAGTGGGTATATACATAATTTTTTGTTGAGTGTGTTATAAAGAATAGGCCCCAAGTAACAGAAAAAGCGATGAGTAAATGAAAGACGGCATTTATGGGGTTGGCAAACAATGTCATTACGACGTCTGTTAGTTACTTTGTAAGGGGTCAGTTTGTGCTGCAGTATAACAATTGCAAGTACAAAAAGTTGTCTGACTGTTAACAATTTACACTCTCTGTACAGGGCTTCTGTTGAATAAAGGCGAGGGCGGAAAGTGCAAACTTTTAAAACTGCTCTTTGAGCTCTCTCCAATTTTATCAATAGGGTCTTAGGTGCTCCACCCCACACAGTAATGCCATAGGTTAGAATGGATTGACATAATGCCAGGTAAACTCTTTTTACAATCATCGCCTCCGCAATATGACGAAGAGTCTTGAAAATAAATATCATTTTTCTGACGCGTGATGTTAAGGTGTCAATGTGAGGGGCGAAGCTGAGCCTGTCATCGATTATGATCCCAAGGTACTTAGTAGTATTAGACCGCGCTATTGTGAGACACGAGCAGGAAGAGGAATAAGGCTGAGGGCAAAAGTGAGCGAACAGTTTAAGTGAGTCAGGAGGTTGCGCACATTGACGAATGTTATAGGGTAGCAGTGCTGTTTTTTCTACATTTAAAGTAAGAAGATGATCAATCAGCCATCCAGTCACCCTGTTTAATCCCTTTTGAGCTATGTCAAATGCCTCAGGCCATGAGTCGCCTGAAAAAGTAAGGACAGTGTCATCAGCAAATGTAGTAATTTTACCATTTTGAAGAACGAGGTCGCATAGTTGGTTAATATATACCAAAAAGAGAGTTGGTCCCAACACACTGCCCTGTGGTACACCAAAAGTAACGGGGAGTTCGGTGCTTATGGTATTATTGATTTTGACACATTGAGTTCGATCGCACAAGTATTCCCCAAGTAAATTTAATGAGGGGCCACGGATACCCAATTTCTCTAGTTTTGATAAGAGGATGGGAATAGAGACTGTATCAAACGCCTTTTTTAAGTCTAAGAAAATAGAGAGTACTTTCTTTTTGTTGTCAATCTTATGAACAATGTGATTGCATAACTCTTCGATGGCGTTATTAGTAGATTTACCAGATCGAAAGCCAAATTGGTTCCTAGATAGTAACTTTTTATCTTCAAGGTATTTGGTAAGTCGCTTATTAATGATTTTCTCTATGATCTTTGAGATAGATGGTAAGATAGCAATTGGGCGATAGTTATTGACACAGTCTCTACTCCCTCCCTTATGAATTGGGATTATAACCGCTCTTTTTAGATATTTAGGAAATGTACCTGAGTTAAGGCAAAGATTGATTAAGTAAGTCAAATGTGGTACGATTATTGACCTGTAGCGCTTCAGGAAGTTCGTGGGGATACTGTCCCAACCAGGAGCAGAGTCTGATTTAAGTGACATGAGGAAAGTGTCAACCTCATCTTCGTCGGTATTTAACATAGTAAAAGATTGAAGGGAAGATAAAGATGGCTGGACATTTGTCGCTCTTTGTACGTCGTGTTGGGGTTTAATCATGTTTTTGGCTAGGTTTTGACCAATAGTCGCGAAGAATTCATTGACCTGATTAACAGATTTTGCCGGTGAGGTCGAAGAGGTAAGTAGATTGGCAGGGGACGTTTTCGTTTTCTCAGTATTAGTGACTCTTTTTACGATTTCCCAGATTTTTTTATTGTTCTTACCTGCCTGTCGTAGTTCATTTCTATCGTACTCTCTTTTTACCTTTTTAATAATTTTTGTGCAATAGTTTCTATATCGCCGGTAGGATATGCTCAAAATTGCGTCGTTAGGATATAGTTTTAGTTTTCTATGCATCGCATCTCTGTTGCGCATGCAGCGCAAGATACCAGGGGTCATCCATGGTTTCAGCAGTCGATTATGGTTAGGGAGCTTGATTATTTTAGTATGAGCACTTATGATGCTCATGATTAGATTGACAAATAATTCAGTTACTTCATTTGCATCAGCAGTTTGATAAATTGGTTCAAAATCAAGTTTAGGCATTTCTATGTCTAGTGAAGCATAGTTAATTTTGGAGATGGTTGCGTTGCATTTTTTAAACGGTTTATTCGGTCTAAGACATAATACGATAGCATAATGATCTGTTACAGTAGAATCTACAATCAGTGTTAGTGCTTGATGCTTGGAGTTAATTTTGATCATCACATGATCAAGACATGTCTGCTCACGGGTTGGGAGAGTGTGTGCTGGAAAAAGACCGTGAAATGCTATGAGATCTAAGTATTCGGCTATATGGTTAGGATGAGATGTACCTCTGATGTTCAAATTAATATCTCCTATGACAACAATGTTATTATACGACGACAGTTCAGTAAGGAGAGAATCAAGTGACTTTAAAAAATTAGTAATGTCACGAAATGAGGGTGACCTATAAATGCAGATAAAGGCCTTCTCAGACCCATTTTTTATAACAAGACAACTTGCATCCATAAAGGCTGGTTCTTCAACTATAACGTGGTGAGAGTTCTTTATGTACAGGACAACACCATCGTTTTGATTAATGTGCTTAGTAGTGTGATAACATGAGTAGTTTGTGATTGTAGGAATTAGGGAGGTTCGTTCTAAAGAGCATTCTGTCATTACACAAACATCAATGTCAAGACTGATTCTGCTTAGGAGAGTTAGAAAATTATCTAAATTAGCATTTAATGAGCGTATGTTTTGAGTCAGGATTTTAAATTGTTTGTCCGAGTTTGATACGTGAGTGGAGCATTCGTCAGCGGTACATGTTAGTGACTTTGACACTGACAGTCGGTCAATGTCATCATTAATTTGTCTTAAGTTATCCACTGGAACAAAAACAGACGTGGCTTACAATAGAGGTCGACGGTAAAAGTTCGATTGGTAGGTAGAACATGTTTATCCAAAGATTTTTTAAAAGGATTACATTTATAGTAGTGAAATCTCTGTTGACGTAACTGACTAATTGAACTTACAGCTATTAATAGAAGTTTGTTCGTGTTTTGTTTATTGGTATGTGTGTGTACATATAATAATATTATTAACATAATTACTGAGTGGGTAGTTAGTGTAAAAATTAAAAACATGCAAGTGAAACAAAAGCATAGTCAATCTTCGTTTGACAATTTTTGAAGTTGGGTTTCAGTTTTGATGTGCACAGTCTGGGTTCCTTCTTGTTTTTTTACTAATACCTTTCCATCACTAATCCAGCAGTATTTGATTTTGCCTTCTTTTTTCAATTGGCGTGCCAAGAAGAATAGTTTTCTTGAATTTACAGTGAGAAGTTCTGCTAGAAAGATGGGTGATGAATCACCTACTGCACCTGCATGACTCATATTTAGTTTGTTCGAGGGGTTCGATTTGTTATGATTTTTTACTGCGCTAATGAGCACATTTTTTAAGTGTACGTTTGTAAGTTGAGTGACTATAGGCCTTTTAGAATCAATTTTTCCAGGTAAGCGATAAATATCAAGGATATCAGTAGGTTGTAAGTCGACTTTAAGTGTTTTAGATATATTTGTAACATAGTTCGTAAGATCATTTTTTGTTTCATGTTGTTTTTGGGGGACGTTTCTCAGTTCAGCGAAAGTTAGTTTTGATACCCGTTGTAAGTCTTCCAGTTTTTCTTGTAGTATTGAAATTTGACTACGGTTATCACTGCATTCGCCTTCCAAGGTTTTGATTCTGATGCAGAAGTCATCATATTGGTGTGAAATGAATTCCATACCTTTTTCTAGGTTTATGAATGAGGCATTCATTTTTTCTTGGAAGGACGTAAACATTTGTCGAATTTCATCCTTAAAATCATTCAAGTCATCTCGCGTAATGTTGTCATTACGTCGCTTTAGGCGCGAGGCAGCAAACGAGGAAGGTGGCGGGGTAACAATTCTCTGACTTAAATCCATATCTGAGGCGCTTTTTGAAGGTGATCGCATCATCGTACCTACTAGGCAAGCAGTAGCGACGTAGAGGTTATAGTTAGCGAGTGCAGTACGTTGCCGGTTAAATTGATGTGTGCAAGCAGCAGCAAGTAGATTATAAATATGTGTGCGTGAGCGGCAGGCAGTAGTTGTGCAACCGGTCAACGCGTCGTCGGCGCAGCCGAGTACAATTCACGTTTGCCGAGTGGGGGCAAATTTGTTGAATGACTAATTGCAGATGAGTACTCACGAACGATGTATGTGTAGCACGGCGCGGACGGTCGAATTGCTTGCAGGTGATTCGAATTTACTCTTCGCTGTTATGAGCGCCTGGTACTTTGACGAATTTAATAATATGGATTTATTTTATTTATTGAATATTAAAACAATTTGATTTATTTAAAATAACACAAAACACACGTCCATTGCGATTGCAGTCCAGGTAGGGGATGACGTACGCTAAGACATGCCGTTTTCTTTTACTGATATAGAGCACGGCACATTAAGACTGTTGGAAGACACGACCCAGTATTAGTGTTGTGTACCTCATTCAAGAGGCACTTCAAATGTCCCATACAAAGGAATAAATTGTCCCATCACCTCAAATACTTATTTTGTACCACTACAAACTCGATGAGGTGTTGAGCTTGTGTGCGTGCAGTGTGAAATGGCGCCCACTCGCTCACTCCCTCAAAAAAAATGGCTTGCAAAAAAGGGTTAATGAAATGTCAACTAATATCAGAGAGAAGAAACCGACTAAATAGAAAAATGGCAAATATGTTATTATTTTTAAATTACAATATGAAAAAAATTACACTGTAAATTTATAATTATTTTATTAATTAAAATATCAATCTTTTCTAATTTACTCACTTTTATGTTTGCCAAGTACCAAAACACTTCAAACTCAAATATTAGTTCGTTACTTCATTTGTCATATACCTACTTCATCTAACACATTCCTCTAAAATACGAGATGGCCTCATTTTGTGTATACTGCTTCTTTTGAGGACCACCTCAATTGAGGTGGTACATTGTCCTACCTCATTTTCCAAAATGAGTTCCTCATACAAACTTATCATTTTGGTTTGTACTACCCATCACTACCGAGTATTCAACCCGTGACCATTATTTTGAAGCTTAGTCCACGACTACGCTCCAGAAGTCGTACTGTATTACCTTCAAATATTGTTATTGCAATTGTAATAAAGAGAAGTTGCTCAATACATTTTATAGCGGCATCTGTCTTCCGCAGCTCCAACAACACTGCTCTAAGCTATTGTGGTACCCAGCCTGATTGATTGTAAGTATATATTGCTGAGTGGCTTTGAATTTTTTTTTATTCTTCGATAGGCTAACGCTTGACTACAACTTGCCTGATGTTAAGAATTGATGTAGTCTACGAAGGTTGCAGTGGGATGAGCGCCCATATGGTTAGAAACCTTAAAGGAGCAACAATTCCGACCCCTCCTTTCTACATGGTGTCACCAGACATCGCACCGGAACACTGCACGGTGGTCTAATCACGACCGAAGCCTACCACCAGTGATTGTCACCTGATTTGCACCACCCGGGGATCACGTGTGGGGATCCAATTGAGGTGTACACCCATGGAGGAAGGTGACTCAGATTATTCTACCGGGTAGATATTGTAGAAATTATATTCGACTATTTTTGAGTGCCGTTGCAATAACACCCTGTATACTACAAAATGTGAGTAAGACATTACAATAACGGCTTTATTATTGTTATCGTTGGATTTTTATGTTTTCGACTTTTACGATGCTGACCTAGTTAATTAGATATCTAGAACGCAAATCAAACATAATTTACATTTACAACTTATTAACTTAAAATGCTATGTTAGCTCAGTAGGTTGTCATTTAGTAGCTAATTTATTTATAGCCTTTCTAGTTGTTGAATAGAAACGATGTGAAAATATTATAATAATTTGTTAAGTATTTTAATATCCGCAAAATATTTTCTTATTAATCTCATTTGTAAATCAATAAAATGTGTAAGATAGTTAACTTAATACAATTTAAAATAAAAAAACTAATATAAAAACCGACTTAAAACATAAGCCGTATAAAATAACACTAACTGGATGACCGCTTAGCTCGGTAATTTTTTTTTATATGACATTTTCTAAAAATGATTCCTAGCTAGATCGATTTATCGCCCCCGAAACCCCCTATATACAAAATTTTATGAAAATCGTTGGAGCCGATTTCTTACTAGTATAAATGTCAAGATAACAGACAAAGACTGTAACATCTTTTATACATACCCATTTATTCGCAAATAAATTAAAAAGAATTGAAAAAAAAAATGTAAGAAGACAAACAAATAATAAACCTATTTTAGCTCCATTGAGCCTAAGAAGACGTTTGTGAATATGGGGGTCAATATCTATAGAATACTATTATTTGTATGTGTTAGTTTAAAGTCGGTGCCAAGCTCAAAACAAAATAATACTTAATATTTAATACATCTTACTTATTGTAATGAAATTTCTACACTAAAAATTTATCCTACGCATTCAAACCTATCCGTAGGTACACATAGCAATATTAGTATTTTATTAATTTTTTTTTCAAGTTCTTATCATGGCCATTTGGGATTTTTTTATTTAACTGATTGCCGGTTGAAGTAAACCAATATAGATCAATGATATCTGTTAATATTTAATATAATAATAGGTATTTGCACAAAGTACTGTAGGTATAAACACAAAATAGGGGTCCGGTTGCCCTCCCCTAAACTGGCCATGCATAGTATAACAAGCTGTCTGATATTACTTCCCATACAAAAGATATCCCTTTTCGCATCCCCACAGCTCCTTATTTTGAGATAAACATTTCCAATTAGGATTGTCCAAAACACGAATGAAACACAACACTGCATTATTCCAGTTAAAACATATCACACACATCCATATAAATTATTAAACTGTAATAATAGTGAAGCGAATTAAAAAAGCGGAATAAAATATTAAATAATAGTTTAACATTAAATCTATTTTGAAATTAGAAAGTAAATTACAAAAAAAACTGCGAATAGAACAAAATCAGAATCTTTTGCATTTGTGAGTACTATTTAGTAAACAACATTCATCTACCCACAAAAATTTACATACAACAACTGACTTGTCAATGACATTTGAAACAAAAGAGTCCTTAATCTCACAAACGAAGTTTTTTTTGTAGAATTGATGGATAGGAGACAAGATTCATTCGAATCAGGTGTCCGTATATACTCAGGCAGCCAGCTGGGAGATCTGGTTAATATCTCCTGTACGATAATACTTACACCTTCTTTGAGTCTTTTAAACGTAGTTTAATACAAAGAAGATTGGTATTTCGTACCCTTACTTTAGCTGTGCGAAAGTCCAGAAATGTTTTTAAGTGTTTGTATGTAGCTGCTGGACGCATCCACTGAGTATATGATTTGACACTTTTTATTTCTCTTTTGGATATGTAACTGACAGTACGATTGTACTCGATTTTCACTGATGGTAATAAAATAGATAGGAAAATAATTTTTAACAATAAAATAAATCCGACTTAAAAAAGGCAACTAAAAAAAGAATAAAATAAATTTATTTAGCATAAAGTCATTCGTATTTTGATTTAGTTAGTCAGAAATGATTTAATAAATATTTTATGTCATTTGATGTCGGTGCCACGAAAAATAAAGTTATGTTTCTGTTTTAAGTAATTTTGGTAAATAGAAATACGCTTTGCTAGGTCTTAGAACTTCCAATAAGCGCTCCAAATACTAACCTGAAACATTATCAAATCAAATCAAATCAAATCAAATTCTTTATTTGCAAAGAATGTATGTACAGTTTAAGATCTTAAAAACAATATTTAGTGCTAATACATTCTACTCTTTGAGTATGCAAAAATTGATTATTAAATAGGTAATTACTGTGCTAGGTATTATAGGTATGTATAAGTCGATCTTTCTCAAAAGATAAAGTTTCTTGGCACCAACTTCAAATTTTATAAAACGACTTCTTAAAGAGTGAAATAATAATCTTAAATTTATGTCTGTATCTCAAACACCGCTGAACCAATTTTGATACGCCTTAATTTGTCCGTAAGTTGGAAAGTATTACATCTAACAAAAAAATAACAATAGCAATCCGATGGCTAGTTTTAGAGTAATAGCGAGACAAACAAACTTGCATACATACACTTACAAAACTTGGTAAGTATATGTCTTGGTATTTGGCGCAATTCTAACAGTATTACTTACATACAGGTCGAATTGAAAACCTCTCTTTTTTTAATAAATATGTTTTAGCAAGATTCGGCAAATCCATTTAATATATTACTGTCCTATTTATTACTTATATGTACATATATATACTTAAAAACTAAACATATTTCATGTTGTATCTAAGCCAGAATCAACAACGGTGCCGTGAAGAGACTCGTGATTTGAACACGAGCAAGTCCCGCGACACCTAAACTCTCCTGGATCCCGCACGAATTTAATAAGAAAGATAATAGGAGGAGTTAGAAAGTTAGATTATTCACTTCCCTCCAGGCAAAGCGGGAGATAGCATAGAAAGAAGGAAGTTTATATTGTCTCATCAAAATGGACTCACCACGGGTAATGTAATCTAAGGGGACCTATTCGAGCTGGTTCCAGAAATCGTTTGAACGCACAGAAAATAGTACCACCCCGGTTCGACCGTCATTGGAAGGCTCACTGAAAAACTCCGGTGAACCAATAAAGGCCCTTCCGGCTGATTGGGTTAGGTTGTCTGAAAAAAAAAAGAAAATAGCACCGTTGCAAACAGGACCGGTATAACACAAAAACTACTGTATTTATTTAATTTTATAAGCACCGATAGTAAAAGTAAATAACAACAAAGTAGGTACTTATCTATTCATCTAAGTTATAAAACTCAGGAAAACCATAAAACTTTAGTTAGTAAGTACCTAATTATATTGTTTTATAGAAGAGCTTTGTAACAATGTACTTCTGTTTTATGGTATGGGCCCGGCTCATGGTTTATGTCAAACAACTTTTAGTAGAAAGTCTATGGAATAAGTGGCCAGGATCACAGTAGATTTATAAGTTAATGCAGTAGTTTTAACTGTGTGTACAGAGGCTACAATACTACAAAGTCCATTCTAGGAGTGCAAGACACTTCATACTTAAAAAGAATAAAAACTTGAGAGGTGTCAAGGGACACCCGGATGGAACGAAGTTCTTTTCGATTAATTAGTGAAGGAATTGTAATATATTTTTTTTGCTTTTTTTTTCTATTTTTTTTCATATGTGTAATTATGATTTCTTTTTATCTTTCTAAGGTATATTTTTTGCAAATTAATTTTTTTTTACATTTTTTTGCTAGCGCATGTTAGCCTCGCACGCCGCACAGCTTACAATAGCTTACTATAGCAAAAAGTGTCGTGACAACTTTTCGTAAGAATTTTCTCCGTCTAGCCCCCTTTCACAACGCGCAATAAGGAACTTCGTTCCAATAAAGCATTGTCACCCTTTGTCATCTACATCTACACTATTATAGAGTCAAAATATTTGTTTGTTTGTTTGTTACAAACATGTTTTCAAACATCCATCATCTTTTACTTTGCTTAATGCTAACTGCATATGTTATACGTTAGTAGTAATTTAGTATTAAGTAAACGCTTGTAATGAAAGTTTAAGTGTTAAGCTTCATGATGAGGTAAACGAAGTGCAACGAACTGCGCATGCCCACCGGATATTACTCACGCGATAAAGTTATCCTCTTCCGCGATAATGAAGAGAATAAAGTTGCGGATTACACTATCATACTTTTCTAGATAAAGTAACAATAGTTAAATGACGTCATATCCCCTCAATTTACTAGTAGGTACCCAAACCCAACTAAAAATCAATAGAATTCAAGACACTGCAAGCTTGTACAAATTGTAACGCAGTTTAAATATTTATTGTTTGTATGTATAACCGCGCTAATAAGGAAACGAATTTAAAATGACGGCACTAACTATTCACTCTTACTCGCTCTACTGTCTTTAGTCATACACGTCGGTACAGTACACAAAAAAATAATGTTCTATTTTAACTATTTATCCAACATTAGGCATTAGGTTTTATACATTCTAGGAAAATACGGAAACCACTGTTTTTGACTCCATTTAGCATTTGGTGGGCGTTTAATAGCTACGTTATCTTGCTAATACCAAGAAACATTCAAGGTCTATATTAAAAAATATTATCCATCATTCTGTAGTTAGAATGATACATAATATTTTTTTTATATAGACTTTGTTTTGCTGACGATCCAAACTGGGATTACAAGTACAAACCGCTATTTTAGATTTGTTTCTTTAGGAGGCGTCAGTTAATTACGCGAGGTGTTCTGGGGGGAGAGGGGGTTGGTCAAGCTAAATCTCACTTAGGGGGGAGGGGGGGCTTTGGCAAATAACACGTAATTATTTTTCTCGCAGAAACCGGTGTAAGATTGCGTGAATTTTTTTTCTAGAATAAAATATGGTAAATAAATAAATAAATATTCTGGGACAAAAAAAATAAATAAATATTCTGAGCTTGTGTTATGGAAACCAGATAACTGGTATATACTATACATAAAATACTTTTCTTTTTGTAAATATATACTTATAATAGATATTTACACCCAGACTCGACACAAACACAAATGTTCATCACTAATGTTTGTCAAAGTAGTAATTTTGAAAATAATGACGGCAAATCATTTACACCATTTTTAATTCGCCAGTGCCTACCGATTCAAACGGTGCACGTCCAAACACAAGTTTTGAAGAATCTCGCGTGAGATTAGGGGAGGGGGACGTTGAGGAAAATGTTACGATATCTCACCAAGAGTGGTTCGAAAAATTCTTAAAGATGCCTCACTTCATTATGAGACGCCTATTGGCGCAGATTAGACCTAGTCCCCACGACCATGGATGCGGCAAAATAATTAGGTACCTATCCAAAACTACGGGATACAAAAATGATATAAACGGTGATACCTAATTGTTTTATCTACTGTGTGTATCATGTCCCAGCATACCTATTATTACTATTATATTTCATTGTATGCTAAAAAACATTCAAATGCTAATCTTCGCTTATCAAAACTAAACTCAAGCAAACGTAACTTCGGAATTTGTTTAGTTTATTTGGTTAGATACGAGTAAAACAATTTTTTTTTCCAAAAAAACAAAGCAACAACAGTCAAGTCACGAGTTTAGTCTATTTGGAGCCATGAAAACAGATATTCATAAGCGTTTAGCTATCAGTTTTCAAGATAGTACATACTTAAGTACTAACATTTCTAATAAATAACTGTATGGTAAGATAAATAAAGTTCCGCGGTGGCTAAGCGATAGGCGAAGGTAGCGGGTTCGATTCCCGGTCGTACCTACAAATCTTTGTGTGAATTATTTCATCGTCGGTGAAGCAAAACATCGTGAGAAAACCGGGATGTCTGAGTTCTTCATTCTAAAACATGTGAAATCCAGCAACCTGCACTCTTATCTCTCAACTCATAAGATAGTAGAGAAGATCCGTGCCTAGTAATGGCACTAAAAACGGGTTGGAGCAATGTGCATGGTAAAATAAAAAAAGCCAGTCAAGTGAAATGCAATAAATAATAGCCGCAGAATATGTGTGACTAGGTTTCCGCCGCGGCTACGCCCGCGTGAACTACATATCATTCCCAGCAGTAGGATAAAATAGCTTTCCTCAATAAATGGGCTATCTAACAGTGCAAGAATTTTTCAAATCGGACCATAAGTTTCTGAGATTAGCGCGTTCAAACAAACAAACTCTTCAGCTTTATAATATAAGTATAGATATTCAATACTACCTACATCTTCAGCTATTACAGGAGTAATGGCTGTATAGAATTAGCATGTGTTAAAGTTCGTGTTCAGTTTAAAACCCGCTGTTTTGATGGCTCTCCACAAGATAAACAATAATTTAACTGTCAAAAAACTTGAGTGTACCACAGGAAATGTGGACAAAGGGAAGGTTGTATGAATAATGGAGGGACGGAAGCTTCTTTCATATTATACGATTACAATGTGACGCATGGACAATAAGGTTATGTCTCCATTTTTGACTATCGCGATCATAACAAGTAACGATTATTCGGCTCATCTAACAGACAAAATTATTCTTAGGAAACCTTCGTCAGAGCCGTAAGATAATGATAATAATTGTGAAATTATTACTGCAATTATTCCATAATTTTTTTATCATCCCCATCAGTGGTATTGAAAGTAGCCTATAGCCTATAATAAATGGGCTATCTAACAGTGCAAGAATTTTTCAAATCGGTCCAGTAGTCCCTAAGTTAAGCCCGTTCAACCAAACAATCTTCATCTTGATAATATATTAGAGTTTTGTGTAATGCGGCGAGAGTTTTAGCTTAATGTAAGTACGAAATACATGTTCAGCTACTTTAAAGAAAATGCAGCAGGCAAAAAAGGATGACAACGTACCAAGTTTTAGGAGCATGCGGTGCCGTCGGATTAAGAACTAACTACCAAGCAGTGCTGCTAAAATTCAGTAAAAATACGCGTGTATCCTTATAAAAGCCTGTGTCGCATAACTCGCATTATGCGACAAATGTTTATGTTCTCACAGCGCTCGTCACTTTTATGCGACTTAAAAAAAATTGCTTTTTGGTTGTTCCATTAGCATCCATTGGACTTACCTATTCATTGCGCCAGCAATTAATATTTTATCTTAGTCAAGTGGTTAAAACGGCTTCTCCAACTAGAATTTACCCGCATCAGATACCTACTTAAAGATCTCTCACCTTAAATAACACAGTATTTTTATTGAGATTTTATAATGAAGCCTCCTTTCCGAAATTCGGTTTGTAATAAATCCAACCTTCATCCTTCCACCTTCCCTCTTTCCTGGCCACTCACGTTTCATTTTTTAACTTAAATTTTTCCAAATTCAAAATTATTTATATTAATTTGATTTAGAATCTTTGCCAGCAGCATCTCTAGTAAGTCTGTGACCAGCAGTCTCGATTGGAACTTGAAACCTAACGGGCCACTGGATCTTGTATTTTGATTTATCTCTATTTTTCTAATATATTCTTTTCTCAAAAGTATTAAAAGCCAATTCGAAAGTGATTACTGTTTATTTCTACTGCAATGTAACCTACTCTCAATCTGCCGGTCTGAGATAACCCACTACCATGGCAGATTAAATACAAAAATATATAAATATATTTATATTCAACCTCTTTGTGATGAATAATCAGAATAATATTAGAATAACAGCGTGTCATATTGAGATCATTTATAAAAGAAATTAAGAAGCTATGACATGAAAACCAACATTTACATAGTATTATGGCGAGGAATGTCGGCACGTAATCCGATCACCGTGTTTCCTCCGAAGTGGGAATCAAAACCAAACCATTCTCTGTACTGACGTAATGCTTTCTTGAAACCAACGTTTGTATCTTGGCACGTACATTGTACAATACCCTATTAAAAGCATTGATGAGCTACCTATTATGTATCGCTCCCCATGGATCCACGTGTAACAGATCGGGTAGAAGAGTTTTCCAGCTTTGGTCCTGCACCGAATCTCACCGATTCTGTTTGCGCACACGCTTGTCCCCTCACTTCACTCTCACTTCAACCCTTTTTAGTGTCCCACAGCTGAGCACTTACTGGGAACTATCTTACGAGTTGAGAGAGTTTAAGCCCTATTCCACACACACTGGCCAAGTGCGGGTTGGTGGATGTCACATGTCATCGAATGATTAGTTCTTAGACTTGCCGGTTTCCTCACGATGTTTTCCTTCGCCGATATTGAGTAGCGGCGTTGCGACAATTTACACTTATATGTGTGGACACGACCGGGAATCGAACCCGCGACCTTATACATCTAAGGCGAGGCCCGTACCGCTGCGCCACCGCTGCTCTTGTCTCCTAAGTTCCATGCGCAGAAAATCTTAGTTGTAGCTTAGAGTTGGTCAAAAACCGACAAAATCGGTTATCGCACTAAACCATTAACTAATTATCTTCCCCGGGTCTCGAACTATCTCATACTGAATTTCATCCAAATTGGTGCAGTAGTTTTGAACGTGAAAGCGCGACAGATATATACGCCGAATTACACACAATATTAGTTCGTTCGTGAGCCCGAACATGGCTCGAACAAGACTACGTAAGCTAGCTTAGTTTTTGGACTGTACAGCTGTCTCTGCCAAATTCGCCGTTGACAAACACGCCAAGAAGGACTATGCTTTATAGGTTTTAGCATAGTCCTTCTTGACGAGAAAATCCTTAAATAAATATTCTAGGACATTAACACACACGGTCATCTGGTCCCAAGCTAAGCAGAGATTGTGTTATGGAAACCAGATAACTGGTATATACTACACATATAATACTTTTCTTTTGTAAATAAATACTTATAATAGATATTTACACCCAGACTCGACACAAACACCATGTTCATCATTAATGTTTGTCTCGGGTGGGAATCGAACCCACGACCTGCGGCGTGAAAAGCAAGTATTTACCGACCACGCCACCGGCCCGTCGTAAAAATCGAAAATCCTTAAATATATTATAGGTACTTATAATATATATGGATTTTCTCTGTTCCATAAAATCCTCTTATTGTATTGTAAAAGTTTGTGAGAATGAATGTATGTATGTTGGTAACCTTGTATCATTCAGGACCAAACGGCAGAAGAAACGAAACTTTGTACATACATAGTAATATGTAGTTTATTATCTGGATTTACGTATAGGGTACTTTTAACTCTAGTAATAGGTACTTGTGTACTCTTAGGATAATTTCGGTGCCTATATCAAGCGGACGAAGTTATAGCTAGTAAGTAATCCTATTGAATTCAAAACAAAAGACATTTGTGAGCGGGTGGTCCCAAACTACGAGCTGAGTGACAGACACTTTTTATAACCCACCACTAATCTGATTAACAATAAATAATAAAACGAAAATGCGGCCTTTTTGGTGACATTAAATATTTGATAATGGGCCAACCAGTGGCCGTGTTCAATAAAAAAAAACAATCAAATTGATTGTGTTTTGTTTTAAAAAAAGTTATTTCTCGAACTAGCGAGTAATCATCAAATCATTTAATACAAAATCTTATATTGCCCTTTAGGACTTCAATAATATTTCCGAATATTGAATCGCAACAGGTGGTGCTATACTCTCTGCTTACCCGCATGGGGACAATTATTAGTGGTAACTATGATGGTAAACAAAATTACCAATTGTATTATTTAACCAAACTAATTTAGGCATACTTAATAGGCCATAAAATTGTTTCGGTAGGCCAATTTCTGGCCTTATTACAGCGATCTCAAATGGCTCAATATACCCTCACTACGACCATTTTTAGTGCCCCACTGTTGGACACGGGTCTTCTACCAACCAAGTATCGTACGAGTCCAGAGAGTTTAGGCCTTAAGCCCCACTCGCTGGCTAACTGCGCGTTGCTGGATGTCACATGTCCTCGTTCACATATTTAGTTATTACATATGCTGGTTTCCTCACGATGTTTTCCTTTATTAACCACGTTAACCCACGACCTTATATTTAAAGGCGAGGCCGATACCGCTGAGCCACCGCTGCTCTAGAAACCTTATTTATTTGAAAACCAGGACTACTAAGGTCGATGATTTACATAAAAATCTAGTTTAAAGTATTTTTGTCCGAGACAAATTGATGAATGATGTCTCACCAAATTGTTAGTTACAAATAGAACTTGCACTTGTAACTAGTAATTTAGTAATAGGTAGTTAACGTTTATGGCAAACATTATTAGACAGTTCAACTTCAATTCTAATAACTGTACAGAAAGAGCATCGAACTATTAACGACCATAGTCTACATAAGCATGTGTAGTTAGCAAGAAATTTCATTTTAGTATGTGTCTACCTAACCTAAAAAAAATTATCGCTTAATCAATAAAGTTTTTTTTATTCCTACTACTAAATGGGCAAACATGCATATTATGGTGGTTAGGGAGCGGTGATAGAAGCGGAGTGTCGACTCTGGGCATCACAGGCCCGGCTCGCGATTTGGATATTTATCTGTAATAGACATAATAATATGTCGACAGTGTCAGAAAACTAATGACTTCCATTCCAACATTTTATATCGACATTTTTTCTATTAGAGATAATTTCTATGGCGTGAGAATAGGGGTATAAGACCTCAAACAAAAGTTATTAGTCTCCGGGTAATCTGTATCTGTTGCTTCATTAATAATGTAAGCGGTTCCATATTTGTCAAGATATTTGCAAAAAAATATATATCGTTAAATTGTAAGTAAGTACCTACCAAAAAGTTTAGATAGCTAACGTAAATCTCCTTGGCCAAGGCCAACCTTGTTTTTTTTACCAGCCAGATTACAGCCTCATTTTAAGAAAAAAGAATAACAACTAATACCCATTCTATACAGAAGAGATTGCCTTTTGTTTTCGGTTTTTGCAAAAAATTGCGCGGAATGTATGATTCAAGACAAATAAGTTGATTTAAATACGCATAAATTTATTCAGTATTTTGATATTGATTTTATAATCTGGAATAATTTAATAATTATTATTTAGAATCTTTGCAAACATTCAAGTGTGGAATAGTTGCCTACTTATTTATTTTTATTGTTTAACTATCAATACTTAGAAAATAATAAAAACGGTCTGTAACTAACATAATAATGAACAATTTAATCAATTTCACAGAACGCAGATAAAGTACCAGTAAGTATGATTCACTAATTGTTTATCATTTTAACACAATGACATGCATACTTACTTAAAAAATAAATTATGGGTTATCTCACTAAATTGCTTTTAAATTGAAGTTTGCTGTGCCCAACAGGATCCCTATTGATCTTATTTTATAAACCTTATGTAATGCAATAAAATATTGACTACTTATTGAGTATACTTACTACGTGAGGAAAATACAAGAATTTTATTTACCAAAATCTTGACATTAAAATTAATTGAAAGAAAAGCAACGAAAGCGTCCGAACGAAACATAACATACCTAGTTGTTATACGAATAAAAAAGTAGTTTAGACATTATATACCTATATTTTAACTAAAGTGTAATAAACCTTATCCGTAAAATTTTATCCGTATGCGTTCAACCGTTTTTCCATGAAAGAGTAACACATATTTATCTCCCAAAGTTAAACAATACATGTTCTATGCAAGTCAGTAATGATTAAAGTAGATTCATAGATCATGATAATAAGATGGCTGAGATATTTTGTTTACAAGAACTTTTATTTATACAAAAGTTAGTTTAGAAAATAAAGAGGTTAGGAGCATAGGTAGGAAATGCATCCCGCACGCGTGGAAACTTGTAGGTTAAGGTCATAGAGTTCATATGATATTTACCAAACATATGCAGGATGTGCGCGTGCCCTGCTCAGGTATAGTCAAGATCAAAAGTCCTTCTATTTATTAAACATGTAGGTACTTAGGCTGTTATGACCGATTTTGTGATCGATTCAACGCGAGGCCTTTAGTTTTGTATTAAGTTGTAAAAATAAAAATCGGTGAAGAAATCGGTCGTGTGCGGGCAGCGTCATAGCCAGATCTAACTGAGACTATAAAAGCTTTTGAATCATGTAGACATATTTTATAAACAGAAAGTGATTCAGTTTTTAAATTTTTTCAGTGTCTCACAATTTTTCTAATTTAATTATTTTACATTTTTTCAACTGACTGTACACTCCGCTTGAATGTACTCTCTGATTAGCATTCACAGTTAACCTTCTGTGTGCTTTGAAAACAATTAAATAATATACAACATCCTATAATGTAAAACAGACCTTCTTTAAGAAAACCTTCCTATGAGTCAGTATGAGCCCTTCCGTAACCTTGGAGTCTGTAAATCATTCTAAATTCGACCTATATCTAATAACTGGCTTTCCGCCGGTGACTTCCCCTGCATGACCTACATTTTATTAGAGCTTACCCGTCAGTGAAATGAAAACTAGCCTTCAGTCTTCCTCAATAAATCGGCTATACAACAGTAATAATAGAAGATTTTTTTTATATCGGACCAGTGGGTAGTCCCTGAGATTAGCACGTTCGACCAAACAAACTGTTCAGCTTTTTGATATGTATCAGTATGAACATTTTATTACTAAATTCGACTAATTTGATGTGGGACCATTTCAGAATAAATAAAAACAAGACAATGAATATTTCTAATACGTAGGTATGTAAATTTAATAATATGATATATAAACATAAAATACATACAATTCCAAATTGAAAATTTCCTCCTTATTAAAGTCCATTAAAACTAAAATAAACCGTATAAATCTTTCATAAAGTAATTTTATTTTATTTTGTTTAATATTCTCGTAAATAAGAGCTTATCTATAGCATTGATTTTGCTGATATTAACACTTAATCAAAAGCATTAATGCGCTATCTCGTTGTAGCAAACAGCAGCGGTTCTCAACCACCGTGACAAGGACACATTTGGGGTGTCGCATGTCGGGACCGCAAGCAACTGTCAAGAGGTCGCGAAATTTACCAACATGATACTTTTCTCTGAGGTGACTTGGGGAAATTGCGTCTAGAGTTATTGAGTTTGTTTGAGATTACTAAAAAACTAACAGAAATACTAAATATGTTTAAAACCATCTCACGTTAGTAACACCATTTATAACTCAACAACTAGTGAAGTAATTTTTATGACCACTGGTTTGTTGGATTTGTCTTCTCCCAAGTAGCATAATAAATATAAAAACATAAAACTTTAAATAAAAAATTTACCGCGATAAAATCTAAAGTTGTTTTATTTCATTAAAAATTTACATAAAAATTGCAACACGAAGTTATTGAAATAAAACTACTTTTTAACGGATTTTATCGCGGTTTATTTTAGATTTTAGATCCCGACGTTTCAAAGTCTTTTCAGACTTCATGTTCACGGGTGGACTGAGATATTTGACGTCCAAAAATATTAATCACAATTATTACTGACTACCTTCAAACATTAATATTTAAGTTGCGTTCCGATTTAAGCAAACTGAGCTCACAGTGTCTTGAATTCTGAGTTGATTTTGCTTGGGTTTTGGTACAAGTAAATTAAGCACTGGGTCCCAAGCTGGTGGTATATTCCAACCATTTTCTCTGTTAAAATTAGGATGTTTTTTAATTTCAATAGCTTCGCGGATCATTCTTGGTAGGAACCGGTTTTCTTTGACAAGGACCTGTGTTTTATCAAATCTCAAGTAATGGTTGGGGCCTTTTTGAGTATGTTCACACACTGCAGATTTCGTCGAGCGTTGATGTTTAACATCAGCTATGTGTTCTTTTACGCGGGTCCCTATACTTCTTTTTGTTTGTCCTATATATGAGAGTCCACACTCACAGTCAATTTTATAAACACCCGCATCTTGTAGAGGGACTTGACACTTGACAGATGGTAAAAATTGACTTATCTTGGTTTTTGGCTTGAAGTAAGTAAAAAAAATAAAAAATCTAAAATCTAAAATAAACCGCGATAAAATCCGTTAAAAAGTAGTTTTATTTCAATGTGTGATATTCGCGTAAATCTAAGACAATACAACACGAAGTTAGTCAGGCAAACTGGTAAGAAATAAAGTTAATAATAACGTACCTAAATGTTTCCTGTAGTTATTTGGTTAGTAAAGTAGACATGTAAGTGTTATTCTCTGAAAGAGAATACATTTTTTATTGGGTCACGGCATTGAGAATATATAAAGATTGTCAGTGCGTCACTGAGTTAGTAATACTTGAGAACCACTAGCCTAAAGTTTAAAGCTTATTTCCTATTACTAACGCACGCGCTGGTATGACAGGCAATTGTAGTATGCTTCGGGCTACTTGTAAACAATGCGCTGGACAGTTGAATAATATAAATCAGAGCATGGTCCCTTCGCCAAGTGTAGCGACAAGTTGTAAACGATTTACCTAAGTTAGTCGTACATTTTACAATTACATAAGTATACAGAGCGTCAAATATTACCCCTAAAAATTGTGAGCTAAGTATTTATTTTAAAAACATTCTATTTTTTGGTTTCATTAAAAATTTAAGGTTTATAATATTATAAAATACCTACCTACGTAACCAGATTATGCCCTATTGCACCTATAGGAAATCGAACTTCATGGCAACTATGTCACTTTTCAATATACACAAGTAAGTACTAAGCATTCACTATTGACCACTTGCCCGACCTGGCTCTAGTAACGAGCTCTCGTTAAGGTAACCCTTTAAGGCACTTGTTGGATGAAAATTGGTATCAAAACCTTTTACCTACTTCAATCCAATAACAACTTTTCAGTAAGATTTTATCTTTAAACCGCCCGTGTACTGTACTAAACATATATGCGACAAATGTCTTTGTTCCTTCAGCGTCCGTTTCGCATTTATGCACGTTTGTTTTGTTCCATTTTTATCCATTTTTTTTTTCTATTCATTGTAGATATATTCTATCGATTCGTAAAATTTTGGGGTCAATAGCCATGTCAAATTCATTTTTGATAGGGTTGTTATAAGGTAAAATCACTACAAAGAATTTACTTCTTAATATAACTTTTCAAATTAGTTACAATTAAATTTTAATAATCATAATAATCATAAGGCTTAACGAGAGTGATCTAGTGACTACAGCTGAGACCAATAACTTAACGTGTTCTCTTACCCACATTGACGATTTGTAACAAACCGATCCGCTTCATCTAGTTTACCAATTAATATGAACCGGTGAAGACAATGAGAGCCCAATCAATCCTTTACTGAACTAGTACCTACACTTAAAGTCAACAAGAAAATAGATTATATACAATCAATAATAACTTGATAAGCTATAAACAATAAACAAGTACTTATTATTACTAGTAATAGATCTTTCGCGTATAACGGTACTAGATCATCAGCGGTGTAGGTTGACTGATGGTTGGATAATAGTAGTTTAAATCCCGTGGATACGATTAAAAAACCCGCAACAACTAGGCTAATTACCACTTCGTACAACTTAACGATTTCTGTGATGAGATGAGATGTGTACTAAATCTATTAAAATATATGCAAAAAATATGCTTCAGGACGCGACATACTAAAAACAGGTTCTATCCAGTATAGTTGCCTATAAAGGTGCATTTATAGTAGGTAGGCAACCTACAGTGCCGTAGCGTTTGTTAGACGGGCTCTGTATTAAAATTTGCCGGATGAAGTCATAGATGGGAACAGGGCGCCTAGACATAGGGGCAATCGAAAATAGAAATAAAAAAAGCAAAATGTTTGAAATTGACATTCGAAATGTCACGTGATAATCTTATTAATCCCATACATTTTGTTCTTTTCAATCTTTGGATCTCGATGAACTACAATTGTCATTTACTGACTGCACGTATTATATGTATTATTAAACCATCTTCTTTAAAGACACTTAGCATCTGGCAAAATCGAGGATAAGTGCTGATAGTTAAGCAAACAGCAAAAAACAACATTGAAACATTAACACTGAATCTTTTCTTGAGATTTTTACATTGAGATTGTTTGTGGATAACATTTTAACAATTATTGCTCACTCATGCTCGGGGCTCCTGTAATCTGGGGCCCCGGTAATATTGATCTGGCAGATACAGCGGCAACTACGTCCCTGGTTGCCTATTAACTTATCTATGTAGGAAAGGATTGAAAGTACACTTTTACAAGCCGATATATTAATAAATAGCTTATATCCCTTTAAACTTTTAATTGCTTTACTTAACAACATGTTGCATAGGACCAATTAAAACTGACAACATATTAAATCAATTTATACGAACTCTGGTCGACTTCATGTCAAAATGAGGTTAAAACTTTGTCCGAAATCACAGGGCCTTTAACCTCAAACCTGTAATAGTTGACACATTGCTTTCTCGATATTTGCATATCCACAGGGGAAGGCATATCCTGAATAAGGCGACCAATCTTAGCTAACTAGCCACAAAATCTATGTGCGCAAATACAATTGCAGTCTCCTATCCTACACTTACTTACAGAGTCCGAAGACATCAGCTGGCTGACACGACTGTACCCTTAGTAGGAGTAATTGACAATACAAAAAAAAATTCGAATACATAAACCAATGAACCGGTCCAAACCGTCCAAATAACAATAAATCAGTAGGTAAGTCTACAAATTATGTTACCTTCTCTATTTCCAATTAATGTCATTCTATTTATAGACAAGTTCAAGAGAATATTCGAAAACTATTTTCGTATTGACAAACTCGAACACACAAGCTATACATTTTCAGTATAAGCTGACGTCTCGTTATACGGAAATCCAATACAATGCGAGGTCAGCTTATACTGGATATGTATAGCTTGATGTGTAACCGTGTGTACTGAGGATACTGATGAGACTTCCGCAGGTCCGTGCTGTGAGGCTGATGAGAAAATGAAAAAGTCGGAAAAAAATTATGTACCTACAGCGAGCGGCGCGGCTGATGTGAAAAATTTAAAACTTTAATAGCTCGAGACGAACATCATTGCTATTGTACATTTTCTACTAAACATTTAACGAACAAAGATTTATTCTATGTGTTAATTAAACTGTTGTTGTATTATGACAGTCAACTGTTTATGCTGTGAAATACAACAGTAATCAGTGGAGTTGGTGAAAGCTCGTGGCTTGCATTGAGTATGTACTAAGAAATATGATACAATATGCTGACAACAAAACGTAAACAGAAATAGAGAATTATGTAGTACCTACATATACTCGGGACTTAGGATTACTGTTTAATAAAGTGCCTAATAAGTGCATAAAATCATTATATCAAAAGAAAGTGTAATAGGTGTACAGTCCCGGCCATAAATCTATATAGTAGTAATTTTACAAATCTATCGGTCTTTAACTATTGAAAACATTTTGCAAACTTATGTATACACGCTGTACAAAGCAAGCGAAAATGACCTTTGACGTGCTACTGAACATAATATGATCTTGGATTTTACATAGTGGCTGCACTTTTAATTTTTTTCACCTTCCTTCTGCTTTCTCAAAGTAGAGATACGTCTGCCATATTCCCCTGTCTTCCTCAACTTTTGGCTATTCTGTATCACTCTATCATCTCCTATCTGTTTCGCCATATTTTAAAGGTTAGTCAATATTATTTTCTAGATACTTTACTAAATAACGGGTCACTAATGGTTGACCTCCATTAAGGGAAACTCCGATTGTTTTGATAAAATAATGCGCTTAAACTTTTATACTTTTATTGCTACTACTTTATTTATTCTTTATTTAAACCAACATACTGCCTGGTTGAGTTCATAAGTTTTATAAAATGCTAAATAAATAATATGATGAAATGTATAATAATATCCAATAGGTAATTATCTTAACTTTTATGCAATATTACTTATCGCTTCTTGTTTTTAAAAGTAAAACAGATAAGTACCCAAATATAGTTTAATAGGTATCTCGATGACATTTTATTATATCTTAGCACAGTGATATGATAAAAAGTAATTAACGTTCTTTATTTTTTATTTTCTTTCTCTAGAAATTTAATTTAATTTTCTCGAGACAGCAACAAACATAAAATTAAAAATAGGTAGGTACGTATATTTCAAACCTCTTTGATACTTTGCTTAAATCGAAACGCAACTTAAAATATTGTAATGTTAGTTTGTAGGTAGTCAGTAATAATTTTGGGCATTAAATACCTTAGTCCACCAGTGACCATGAAGTCTGAAAAGACTTTGAAACGTAGAGATGTAAAATCTGAAATTTAGCGCGATAAAATTCGTTAAAATATAGTTTTATTTCAACATGGAAAAATATAAATGAATACACGATAAATTGCAACTATGAAACTATAATATGCTGTCTTCGCAGATTTCACTACAAAATCATACCATACAGAAAGCACACAAGGCTTATTCATTCATTTACTGCAAATATATTAGATCTCAACTGAATATAAAGACTACTGACTTCTCGAAAGTTGTTACAGATTCGAGACATACATTTATCACCGTATTCAAGGCCTACTATCTGCTACAATCGGACGCGATATAGCATGATTTTCCGAATTCAGTTTTTTAAGTATCTAATATAGGTATGTAAAAAAGTCCTTATTTAAAAATAAAAAACTATTTGTATGTAGCATTCATCTTGTTTAATTAACAATTGAAAATTTTACGCCTTTACTTGCGAAAAATTTGCCGAATTTGAACAGAATTCAACGCCAGGAAGTGGTTTCGTTCCGACTCCGAGACCGAGATTTTACAAAACAAATTAATAAAAATCAGCTTTCGAATAAAACAAGATAACAAATTTCTTGTCATATTAGTAGACGTAAGTATTTAGTTAATGTTATATTTTATGGAAAACAGAATCTGGTTTAAAATAAAAAATTATGATATCGACGCCTTAAAGTGAAAACTTCTTTTCAGGAAGAACAAAATACTGGGTGCTGTAAAATTTCGTACAGTGTATTTTACCTTTTTTTTTAAAATTCACTGTAGAAATTTAACCCACTTTTATCGCCAGAACTATAAAATTGTTCAATACTATAAAATGGCCCATTGTTTTTTCTTTTATTCTTAATACAATCAATTTGAGCAAAAATACGTTCGCGAGTCTTCACTCTAAGGCGTCGATATAGTTATTGAATCGTACAATCGTACTTCGAGAGTAGAGCCTCAGTTTCGAGATTCAAATTTATCACTGCGATACGTATTGCTGTCGATGTGTTCTATGGCTCCATTAGTAAAGTTAGCGAAAGTAGTTCCTTATGTCAATTACTGAGATAACTAATAGTGCTCTGTTAAAATGATGTTAAGATTAGTAGCTTGTCGTTATGAATTGACATCCGTTTATAAATCTGGTCCTGAGAGTAAACACCTGCAATTATTATTAACTTGAAAGTTTGGGCAGCGAAAAGTTGACACAGCATCAGACCCAATAGGGTCTGATGCTGTGTCAACAGTAAATATACTGTAAGTATTTAAACGAACATATGAGAGAGAGAGAGAGAGAGTTTTGATAAAATTTCTTTTTTCGAACTGCGACTCCAACTCATCGTCCAAGCCATTTGCTTCATCGAGAATTTAAATTGCCCGCTTATAAGTAACAAGATTGTACACAACTAACTTTAAGACCCCTTTTACGAAAGTAAACAAAATATTTGCAACCTCAATATGATATTAATTATATAAAAATGGATCATTTGACTTCACAACCATTTCTAATGGTAGATTAATTAAACACAAGCTCGCAATCAAAGTACCACTTTCATTGTTGGCAAACATCAAATGCACATCAAATTGCATTTCAAAAACACCGTACCTACTTTCTATTTGCTAAACATTCAATCAGATGGCTACTAATTGATTTTGACTTTCACGATCCTACATGCCACATTGATATATCGATAATAGTATGCTATCTATTAGCTAGATTCCATCGACCAGATGTCAATGGACACCGCGCTCGCCCTTATATCTCATTACATATCCATTAAGCTAATTTTAATTGATCCTTTCAAATACAAGAACTTGAACGAATCTATCAAAATTAGCCGTCTCCCCGACATCCCAACTTTTGATGATTTCAATTTCATACGATATGTGTAGGGAAAGTGAAAAGAGGCGTCTAGTAGGTATCTAGTCGGTGCTAGTTTCACACTAACTGGCGTCGCGTCGGCAATGTAATCAAAGAGATTCTTAAACAGTTTTCTGCCCATATTCATGTAAAGTATGCTCATCTATATCCTCTTAGAACTTAGCGCTCATAAAACTGTACCTACTAAGGAGATAGTTTCTATAGTTTCATTGACTATACCAGCTGTACCAACTATCGTAAACCATCACTTGTTTAATTATCTTCGTGTCAATTTTTTTATAATAATTAAAAAAATATCTATGAAAATTTTCTTTCAAGTTTATCACTTTGTTTACAAGCTGTATTGATAAAGTTGTACGTATTCTACATAAAATACGTACCTAGTTGTTTAAAAAATTTAGTTTCAGGAGCATGTACTGAAAAAAATTGTCAAAAAATGAGACATTTTGACACAATGACTACTTCCTAGTACAGTCGGCAAAATATATCAAAAGAAGGACTACAATTAATGGACTATTTCGAAATAAACCTTTTTCAAATAAAAATTGTTTTACAAATCCATTAGACATAAAATAAACACAAAAAAAAACAAATAATATAGCTTAAATTAATAGTTTGATAGCCTTTTTAAGTACAGTTTGGCAGTCTTGACTGACATCCCTGACGTTTATGTCAACTATGCCCTCTGTCGGTTGTACAATGAAATTGTGGCTTGCTACATTTACAACGTCGTCGCGCCGCGACGTTATTTGTTGAACGCTAATGTCAGCAATGACACATGTCAGTCGCTAACACCGCTAGATGGCAGCACTCTGAAAACTTTTCTAGAAACTCCTATTGCTTTGTTTGGTTTTGATAAAATAAATTTCTTGCCATTTCTTTACTACTTGATTACTTTCCTATTATTTAAGTTAATTATACTCTGAAACATCATCTTCTTCTAAATTTTAGTTGTCATTCTGTTGTTTAATATCAGATTCCTCCTTTTGCTCGTCTTTTTAGTACCTACTTTTTAAATTACAACATATTATTACATGGAGATAAATACTAGTTTACTTTAGATGATAATATCAAGCCTAATGTAAACTTTAGCATAACTTGAAAGACGAACAATTAAGTATCCGACTTGACATTGTTCAATTTATTCGACGCACCGGTGATATAGGTTGCTGCACCACAGGTATAACAGACGAAGTTGACTTATATGATGCCGTCCCTTTCTACGTAAAGGTAATATGCGTGGGATGAAAAAGGTAGGATGTCGTTGGAGCTCACGTCACCGATCAAACAAGGAGGCTCGCCTTCCTAGCTGCGGCGAGACTCGACAAACGAACGAACCGGCGGTGCGGCGCCATTGCTCTCGACGTATCTGCACGAACGTGACTGTGCCTGTTTTTCGCTTGTTTTTCCTTCAAAGATCGTGTTAAAACATCATTACAACGCTGTGTAAGGTAAGGAAGTTACTTTTAAATGTTTTGGAAGCAGTGTATTAAATTTCGCGAAGTGAGTGCATATTAAATTATAGTTTGTGGGGTCTCTGAAAGAGCTTTCTCATTTATTTATGCAAAGAATTTACTGAGGGCGGTGTGTGCATAAGGCGAGTAGAAGGCTCAGAGGCGAGGTGCGGCGAGCGGCGTTGCCTCCGCCGCCTGCGCACCCTGCGCTCATCATACATTAAATGTGTCAATTTTGGTAAATCACGTGCTGGTTTTACCTATTTTGTGTAGTGTTTCTGTGATTGTGTATTGATAGTTTGTGTTCCAATTGTTTCAAGGAGTTTTATTTCGTCTTTACACGGTACGCGACCATTGTTACCTGTTTCAAGACAATAAGCTTACAGTTTCTTTGTGTTGTGAAACTTGTGAACATACATCTTCATTTCTCGCGTTGACGCATAAAATTACGGCTTGCTTAAGTCATTCTCCTTGAATTTTAACGTGTTATCTAAGTATGTGCATGTATTTTCTACCCGATGTTGGTTAATGCCAAATTGACACGTCCTAGTATTAGCTTAGATAGGAGTAAAACAATTATTTACTATTCAGCCTTGAATGGTTGTATGAATGATCAAAGCATTTCCGCGTACTTAAAACATTTTCTTTTAATCTATATAGATAAACGTATCAATACTATTAACCCTAATAGTCATTAAGTAATCGAAACATTACAAATTCATCATGTTCAAGGAAAACCTCCTTGGAAAGAAAAAAGTACTAGATAGAAGTTTATCTATTGAATTTGCAATAAAAATGAAGTGAATTATGAATCCAAAAAATTTACCTTAACTTTGAGTAAAGAAAGTGTTGAAATTTCAACAGCTATTTGATCACGAGAAGGTACTTACGAAGACATCGCAACTAAGCTTTCACCTGACACAAGACCCAACAATATTGTAAATTGTCGTCGTACCCGTATCTTATCAAATATGTCCAGGTCTCCATACCAAATGAAGTAAAAAGAAAGTTTGATCATAGTTAGGGAAGTTGAAAATTACGAAACTGATGAAACATATAACCTACCTTCATCATAAGACAGAGGTAGTCAAATGAAACAAGAGGCAGTTGTTACAAATGGTGTAATGTAATAAAAACCTGACCTTCGTGAGTACGTGACGAAGCGTCTCGGCCACCAATGACCATTATCGAGCCACATGATTGATTGATTCAAACCTCCTTTGAAAGGAGTTCCTAATTCAATTTATACGTCCGCGTTGCCTTTTATTTTTCTATCACGGCTTTCTGACCCAGATGATTCATTGAAGGAAGTTCATAAATTGTAGGTGCATTACTGCCTAAAATATACATTATTTATAATTTACCTATTATCTGCAAAGTGGTCTATTACTTTTACTTTACTTTTTTTAAAACATGCAAAAGCATGTTTTAAAAAAAAAATCTATCTAAATTTCTGGGGTAAGATTTGAAACAACCTATGAAGTTAATTTAAAGTCCCTTAGGTTTGATTACCTATAAGTTTAATTACATAAATACTTATTGGTACTTACTAAATCAAAATCATTCATTCGTGTGAGTCAATGTTCATGTTCACGTTCCCCACACTCTGCCATATGTATAACCCCAATTGTATGTCTGTTTCCTGTTATTGCTTTTGTTGTCAGTCCTGAACCCATACTAAAATACCACACATGGCAAAACTTTATGCTAGAGCTACTAACAATAACATACGAAGTTCACGGCTCGTTTAATTTGATCACACAGTCTCAAGATGAGAACTATTGAACAAACGAGGCATGTAATTTACCAAATGATTGACCTAATTGCTCGTAATAAAGCTTGCAGTTCGCGACATCGAAGAATTGACTATAATTTGTGGATGCTAACAATCAATCAATCACCAGAATTGATCTAGCGGACAGTTTAGTTTGAAAAGAGGTTTTATGCGCCGCGATGCATAACAGTCATGCAGTCATGTGACCGTTTGCAGTGAATGAACTAACCAAACTAACGTTCACTTGAATGATATTTGATATAACAGCGTTAACCGTTATTTTGTTTGTAGACCCTACTTCTATCTATATTTGTAAAAGTTTTACGATAGCTCCGTTAATTTGGTGATCGTAATCTTTAATTTATGATGTTCTTTTGTTTTACCTTATTAAGATCTGGTCAAGGTAAATCCAAGTAGCGAATAAATTGAGCAGAACGAAGCTGTTGTAAATGTAATTTATATAACAAATCCAGCCAATCAATCAATTTATGTAAAAACAATTTACGTAATGAACAATGACTCGATTTCAAAGAATACAGAAATTGAAGATACCAAAATGGTGCTCAATTTTACAAAACAATGACATTATTTGCTAACTTGATGAATCAATTTTATAGTGTAGTAAAGGTTTAATTAAATCGTGTTCTGAAACGAGTTCTTCGTTTCGTTACATAACAAGGAGGTAAACAAGTTTATAATGTTAATCTATGAACACAAGTCAGCCAAATTATTTATATAAATAGAATAACCAATAAAATTGACTTCAAATTTGTATGAGACCATTTGGAATTATAATAAATATTTATTGAGCAGTGCTCCCAGGACCATCAAATTTAAATAAATACGAAATCTATGAATCTGTTTCATTTTGAAATCGGTTGAAAAGGATTCATAGTACATTATCTCATTGAATCTAACATCGCTACCATAACAATACTAATAAAGTTTCAACTAGCAACAATCAAGGCAAAAACATTACTTTATAAATTGACGACTCAATAGAAGAATAGTTTTTGTACAATACTGCAATGAACAGAAAATTACAGCGATCATTACGTCCGAATCCTATAAATTAACAATGAAAAAAAAAACTGTTATAAGCGACTAAACTTGTAACGTCTTTAGGAAAGATACAGACCATGGTACAGCTTATTGTGAAAAAGCAAATGGTGCAAAATACTCAAGTCCTGCCTGGATGACATGTACATAGTAGATTTGAGACAGCAATTAGTTGACAGCAAAATTGTAAAAGGCCGATACATTTAGATGGACCAAGATTTGTGGACCACTGGGATAAACGAGTTCTTGAGTGTAGACCATGAATTGGCAAACGTAGCGTAGGACGCCCTTAGACTAGATGGAATGACGATCTCAGCAGGGCAAGAACTGGATGAGAAAAGCCGAGGATCGTGCTCATTGGCGTAATTAAGAAGAAGCCTATGTCAAGCTGTGGACTAGAATAGGCAGATGGTGATGATTATGACGAATTGTGGACGATTGAGAACTCTATTTTTTTGTAATCCTGGGCTAGAACTAAGTGTGACCGTCTACCTTGGATGTGATTGCTATGATTATCAGTCTATCCTGAGTAAAACTAAGTATAACTGCTATTTTAAGTCAAAATTATTATTAATTCTTAATTATGGCTTGTGTAAAAATAATTCCGCATTTCTACCAGTGTAGAGTAAACTTTGACGGTCTTAATTATAAAACCTCATAGCACATCTAAAGGCTCGCTAAAGTAGACTTGTATAAGAAAATAGTTTTATGAATAAGGTCGTTAATAGTTCAAGATTTTATTAAGCTCCGACGACGTAATAGGGTGCCATTAAAAAACGCGTTAACATTTACTGACATTTACTCGTACAAACCTACCACTATGTCAAAAGATATGTTCCTGCAGTTGGCAACAACATTCCCTAAATCCATAATCTTTTGACTTGCAATTTAGCTGATTCGATTCACTTTTGTAATAAGTATGTGTGATCCAGCCTTTAAGGCAGGATGAAGGGCAATACGGTCAGGCGTTTTCTGAGAAGTGCAGGAAGCATTCTTAACATTTAGCAAGCCGCATGAAAGACTCAACAAACAAGCCTTTAGCACGCCGCGCTCAAATAAAATCGTTTGCCTATTTGCATCTTGAGGAAATCGTTTGTGCAGTAATTGCCTGCGGGTACCTAACAGTTGTTTATGGTATTACGTAGTTACAATATGCGTCCTCCTACGAGTTGAATATTCTGAGTTCATAGGGGCTTATAACGACAAGTTTAATGGTGCTGGTATATTTACTAGCAACCTATCTTGGTTTCAAATGTGTCACTTCGATTTAAATATTTAAATATGATTATTTAAAATTTTCATATAAACTACTATTATTTACTCAAAACTAAGGTACTTAATGGTATAATAATAGAACTATCTCACGGTTATTGGATGGAGAAAAATAGACTTAATTAACATATTATTTTTACGTTTCTGCACGTCAACCATTTTTGGGTTTCACTGCTGGGCACGGGTCCCATCTCAACTATCTTACGAATTGAGACAGACATGCTGGCCAAGTGCGGGTTGGTGGATGTCACATGTCTTCGAATGATTAGTTCTTAGACATGTCAGATTCCTCACAATGTTTTTCTTCACCGATATTGAGCAGCGGCGATAAAACATTTCACACAAAGATATATGGGTATGACCAGGATTCGGACCCGCGACCTTATATTTCTAAGGCGAGGCCCGTACCGCTGCTCTACATAAAGTATTTTTACGTTTCTGCATAAAGTATTTTTTGCAGTTATTTTGATGATGCGAAAATCAGTTTAAGATAGATATTTTATTCAGCAAAACATTGAAAATATTTGCTTTTCTGTGTAGTACAAAGACTGAATGTAATTCTTATAACGTCTTTCTTACAAAGCGTTTATCTTGTGACATTGTGCTCATTAAGTAGCAATCAGCTTAATGAGATGAGCTATTCTATTTATTTTTAGTTTTAAACAAATGTGAATACTTACCTACTGTAAATTTCCACTAATTTTATTTGTGCCTCTTACCAAACATCCCGATTTATGTGATATAGATCAGTTATTTAAAACATCCAGTTGACTATGTATTACCGATTATAATATTACTTATAACCCAAACCCAAATGGTTATTAAACAAACAAATGGTTAATAAAACACTTGTTGCATGAAGCCCAACGTACTTTTTTACAATCATTTCAAAAAGAAATATGCCCGATAGTAACCTATACATGCGGAAAAGTGATAATCTGGATAGTGTAGAATACCATAAATAACATTCTTTGGTTACAAATAAGTTGTTTCCATCTTGTGCTCGTGACATTCGCGTCACGGCTCTCTACTCCAATGACATCATCAACAGAATAGTTATATTAATACAGCCACAGCTGATTCTGATTATATAAATGCAAGTAAACTACATAAAACCAATTTTTTTAATACTGGTAGTCCAAAACATAGTTACTGCCACTAAAATAAGGTTTTCATTAAGTATGATTTGGTGTTTAGGACTTATGCCAATGCCAGATTTTGACGTTCCAGACTTTGCAACAATTACGTATTTTCAACTATCGAAAGAATTTAAAATTCATATTTTAGGGCCTAAACTCATTGAAGCTAAACATAAATCCTTCATCTAGGCACGCCGACCAAAAGTGCCGTTCGTAAATATCAAATGTGCTTAGATGTTTGAAAAATGTTTCTTTGTGATGTTTTCTTTCGTCGGTTAGGGATATTTTAACTTTTCAGGCACCTTGTGTATATCATGAATTTCTTGGAATCCTAATTTGCTAATCCTATTTGCTAGGCAAATACTTACACTTCAGAATGAATAAAGCTGAGGTCTTCTTTTAGAATACTGAAGACTGCTATTGTTAATCTAGCCATTCGAGATTGCAAAAGATAATAATTTTATTTGTTTCACTGTGTCCAAGTACCTACTTAGTCTTCATTGTTTGTTGTATTTACGATAATATTCTTCAAAATGAATACTTCTATTTAAAGTAATTGCTTATTATTTCTCGTTATTTAAGTCCCTGTTTATCAGAAGAGTCCAAACGGAGCTAGGTATAGGTATTACTGTCAATCTGATCGTCTGTCGTTTGTGACTATGTTGATGCTATATCTTACTAACAAAATTAAATATTGGGAAATTAAATTGTTTTTCTTTGAAATTCTACTTTAGTATGAAATCCTAAATGTGCGAAGTCTGAATTGCACTCGGTCGGATTTTTTAGTCATTTTTGGGCTTACTTTGACAATTTTCAAGGAATAATACCAAGGCTCTTTCATCCAACTATTACGGTTGGTAGAATTGTATGTTACGATTATCAATACATAATCGTAACATAATGGTTACGTTGACGCCGCCATTAGTAACACGAAAATGCCGAAACCAAAGAAAGATCAGTGGTCGTCAATTATGCTAATATTATCTACGTTAGCAAACTGCCATTCTTTTTTTGAACAAACCAATCCCGTTTAAATCTGACTCAGATTCTGCGTAAAACGGACACCATAATTTTGCAAATAGTTATCCGAAAACGGGGCACGAACGAATTTCACTTTTAAAATCCGGTCCGTTACACATAATACTGGCCAATTAACTTCGATTGAATCGCGTTGGATTGAATTTAAATCACGAACAACTATTTTACCTAGAAACATTTATTTGTTAAAACTAGTACCAGGTAAATGTAATTGTAATGCATGCATTACCAACGAATTACATTCATGCATGAGACAAATAAATTGTATTAGTAGGTACTACTTAATATCTTCTCTATTATACCCTACTATACTATAATATTAAATATAATAATATTCTATAATAGTGGTGTAAACCAGCTCACTAAGTTCAGGTAAAAATGGAGACCACATTTCAAACAATAATAGGAAGTGTCCTATCCCTCTCTGTGGTCAGGCGCTCGCATTCCACCATACTAAAATGGACAAAGATGAACTGACCACAAAGTGCGATAGAGATAGGTAGGTAGAATACGTACTTAATGGTCTACATTTTTATCTAGAAATTCATGTTGTCTAGTGCTTTGAGTCATTTTTTAAAATAAAAAAGTTTACGCTCTATCTTTCAACGTTAGTTACAACCTCTTTTGATTAGTATGATTTCTAATTAAACCTTTCGGGTCTGTTTGTGGGTGTCATCGTCATTTGTTATTGGAGCGATCTCGGGTCAGCTTCAAGATTTCTCAGAAAGAATAACTGCGGCTTACTATACTTAGTTCTCTATCTATTTCGGATCTAATTCCTAAATGCATCGGACCACCTACCTTTCTTTCAGGTAACTTATTTAATGAGGTGTTTGTTATTGCAATTTTACTAATTTGACTATGCGCAAATAATAATTTCCAGGTCGAAAAGGCGTACTTAAAGCAATATTAAACGTTACAAAGAAAGTAGTATGTATGTTTATGTAACCTGGTATCTAAAATAAAAATAAAATTAGTTTCATGTTTTTTATGAGACTCAAACAATATGATTTCATTGCCTAATAATTCAGTCGCTCGACTTCTTATCGCTGTGGAATTTCTAGATCAAACAATGGTGTTTTGATCCAGTCATTTTTAGAACATGATAAGACTCCATCAACCCCCAACTAGGTGTTATTTACTTTAATTTAAGCATTAGTAGACAACTTAGACATTTTAAACGATTTAAAAAAAGTCAAACTAACTTGAAATTTATATGAGACCAAGACCATCATCATTATCAGCCTATTTTAGTCTTTTGCTGAACATAGGCCTCCCTCAAAGCACGGCACCAAGTGCTATCCGCGGCTACTCTCATCCAGCTCTTTCCAGCCACCTTGCAGTGATCGTCACTCCACCTAGTCTGAGCCCGCTGAGGGCGTCCTACAATTGACTGGCCTTTTGGCGTAGTGATTAGTGAAGTGACTGCTAGGCTGGAGGGTGTGGGTTCGATTCCCACTCAGGACTTTGTGTGATGAGCACGATTGTTTGTTCTGCGTCTTAATTACAAAAAAAAAGTATCATCTGTTCCTAGTACTCTTATCACGCAATTAATTGTAGTGTTTGGATTGGGGGCACTATATTATTATTATTAATCATTAGATGGAGTTACTTATACCCGAAGATATACAAAAATATTTTCTAGTTTTAATTTCAAACACATTACAAAGATTTCTTTATTTTTTTCAAAACAGATGAGTAGTAAAGCAAAATATAATTTATGTATTTCTTATTTTACATGTATTTTCTTTCAGACGTTTATAACAATGCAGTTTTCAGAAGGTCATTCTACTCATTAAAAATGTTCATGCCTGAACAAAGGAATTTATAAATATCACACTTCGTTCAATAATATTAATCTCCTCACCTTCCTCGAAGTATGTTTTACAAACTTTTCTGTCCTGCTTCATTCCATAAGTGTAAAAGAGATGGCTAAATTCTATTGGTTTTCGCCATTCAATACGATTTGTAACCGCACAACTCGCGTTCTCTATGCATTTGTTTACCCGGTCAAATTGAAAAACCTCTTCGCATTACTTCTCGTTTGAAAATTGCACTCGTATGTAATTTGGTTGGGTTTTACGTGTGGGTGTTTTTATTTCTTTAAGTAAGCGGCGGCGTCGGTTATAAGTAATAAGGTAAACATTAAGCAAGTGATGTTGACTGGTCTAAGCAAGATTCTAAGCGTTATAAACGAAGAATAGAGTAACCTACAAACAAAATATGCTCAAAGATTTTTGTCAGTTCTAGTTTTGAAACGCTAGGGGAAGCCTTTGTCCAGCAAAGGGACTAAAGAGCTAGTCAAAAATATAGGTAGTCTTTATAGTCTAGACTTATATAGTCTATAAAACAAATCTTGCATAAAAAATAAGTAATAAACTAGGTAGACGAAGGTTGTCTTATTTAATGAAAACTGAAGTTCATTGTGTTATTGCTCTTTCAAGTCAAGAATTTTTCAAATATTATAAAATACAAACTAAACTTTTGAATAAAAAAACTAAGGTAGAACTTTTGACACCTCTAGAAAACTTGGCTATTGTGCGTTAATAAATAGTCTATGATTTATAATATCTCTATTTACTCTTGACCGCAAAATATAAATAAAATAAAAGAATTCTAGGACGTGTCATGCATGTTTTTTAACTGAACTGTAGTAGAGTAATATTGATATTTAATTGTATATTCCTATAATACCTACTGAATTAAATAAATAATAGACATTGAAGTATCTACCTTACTAAAATAAAATTTAATTAAAGAACAATAAACTACATTTCAGATAGTTAGGTACATAAATAACTTTTTTCTTCGAGCTTTCTCAATCTTGCTAATAGTCATTTGGTACCGAAAATTCGTCGTCTTTTACAACATAAATCTAAAATCATTTGAGCAAAATATGAAAGAAATCTGACGATACCTTAGTTATTGTCTCTCGTAATCCATCCAGCTATTTATTTATACGAGGTAATAAAGAAATTTGCAAATAACAAGGTACGCGGGAAAGAATAACTTATATTTGGCAGTCGGGTACTTACTGAATAAATTCTCTCTTAACTAAGTTATAATTACGTATTTAAATGTCAATTATCGTGAAACAAAAGAATGTAGTCGGAAAATGGTTATTCAACAGACAGCACAATCACATTACAGCAAGGCCACACTGATAACAAAAACATCTGTTTTGAGACAACTATTACTAATAAATCCAGAATTTATTTATTATTTACATTCTAGCTATTCCTCGCAAGTTCTTCGTTTTGATTCAATAAAAGCAGTGAAGGCAATAGAAGGGAGCAAATTACTACGCTAAAATGTACCTAAATATTCATCTAGATAAAAACAATCTGTGTAACGAATTTCATCAAAATTCAGTCATTACTTCTAGTGTTTCTTCAACATTCATCCATTAACATAGACTTTGCGTTTATATTTGTGATTCTCTCGCTTCAATTCTACTTAATGACAGTAGCTAATGTTTTAACCATAGATCTAGCATAAGCGCCAGCTTACATCCTAAATCTATGGTTTTACCATAACTTAATTGTTAAAGGTTAAGTGTAAAATAATAGTAGTAAATTATCTTTCATCACTATAGGCCGACCGTTTAACTCGCGTGTCGCCTATCGCCAAGATTCTGATTCCTCAAACTGCACAGACAGTGATGATGATTCAAGCGATATGGGTATTAGTGATGAATAGTTTTACATTGCTTTTATATGTGGTTAAATATTTCTTTATGAGATTTAATTAATGTTTTATGACTCAGATGGCGATACGCGAGTTAAACGGTCGGCCATATTTGTATTCGAAGCAAATCTTAGCTGTACATATTAGCTAAAATAACTACAAAAAGATTATTAATAATTTTGAATAAGATTGCCTAAAGTAAAAAAGTAGTCTGTAAAAATATCAATTAAAAGACTTACTGTGAACCTTAGAAATTAAAATCATAATAAGTAGAAACAGTTGTAACAAACAATTGTGCTAAAGAAATAAAAAACAATACAACATATTTTATTCTAAATGACGTCTTTCAAATTAAATAAAAGAAACATTGGTAGTATAATATGTCTGAAGTTTGAACACAAAGTACAATATGAACAAATAAATGTGTGTAACAGTCATACTGCATTAGTTCTGGTTTCAGGAATGCACTGCTTTCAGTTCTAGAATTTAATGTAATAAATTACTTGCATTTTGTTTTGATGTTTGGTACTCACTCATGCAAAACTGCTGATTAGAAAGAAATTCGTCACAGATACTATTAAACTTGTCACAGAAATATATTACTCGCTTTGACAGAACAGCAAGTGACGTATAACTTGGTACAATGTGTACGGACGTCCGATGGCGAAGTTATTTGCTGGCTACTGTACTTTTTATGCCCATGATGATTGTGGAATTTCTCGCGAAGCACGTCCCAGGTGGCAGCTACTTAGGTCTTGAATGAGTTTAGATTCATATGAAACGGTTTAGCATGTGTGATAGATAACTGGTATTGCTATAGCAAGCACATTGAAAGTACAAAGAATTTTATCGATACCTACAACTTGTAGGTATCGATAAAATTCTTTCCGTTCCGTTATTATAATAACTACAACAATTAATAATAATAATAATAAGTTAGTTTCATAGCCACTGCTGAATATCGGTTAGCGTGTATGTATGGATTAAAGTTTAAACTCTTTACCTTAGAAAATTAAAACTTGGAAAAGGCATTGGCAGGCTAATCCCTCTGCCATTATTTTTGGTCACGCTATTCAATGAGTTTTGTGCCTGTGTGCGTGATTTATGTTAGTATTGAGGGATTGTTGTAGTGTTTATATATATGTAGCACTGACGAAGGGTCCATACAAGTCGATTCCCATCGGCTTCCCTTTAGATTACACGTTCTTAATAATATGTTATGTAACGCTTAAAGTTTTAAATAGCAACAAAAAAAAGTATAGCATCAAGTGTAAGAACGATCGGTGATGGTAGTGAAGAGATGTTATTTTCCTAAGTAAGAACTTTTTTGCTCCGGCTTCCCTTTTTCAGACTTCCACCCTTCTCCAGTGGTATATAGGTACATACCTATACAAAGAGAATATAATCACTTTGTATGTTACTACAAAATTTCGTCAACCTACTAAGTACATTTACCTTGTCCCCGCTAAAAGTGACAGAAATAAAATCTTCTCTTCTCAATATGAGAGCAGTTTAGAAAATTTGAAGAAGGTTTATTCCAAATTAGTCTCATTCAAATTAGAGTATACTCAATAAAAGGAGTGTTCTTTTTACATGAAAATCATTTGTTTCTTCACTATGCTGATGTTCACAGATATACTACTAGCTAAACGAAATTGTTATATCTTAAAGGTTTTATAGTTTAAGTAGTTTACCTTGTCTCGTCCATAATAATTAACATAAAAAGGTGTGTCCTATAAAGAATTACTTATTAGCAAATCTGCACTGTTTCTATCGTTCAACGGTCTTAACTTTACTGAACTTGTCTAGTGACGCTTCCAATTAGTAATAACAGTTATAATTAAAATAATTAACGGAATTAATTAAGTAAACCGGTTCAAGAAACACACCTTTAACACAGTTTCACTAATATTGTCTAATAAATACCCAGTGAAACGACCCAACTAGAAAAGATACGATCTTACCAATAAAGTGTTAACGTTTAACTTAGAAAATACGTTTAGTAATGAATGACACAGTAAATTAGCAAACAGTATTCTGTCTCTCCAGTGACCTGGAAATAATTCAGTCACCGCGTCGAACCCAGTAGTTTGCCACAAAACATATTCCTGATTAGAATACCAATATAGTACGTGCTATAGGAGCTTTTTTGAGGAAAGAAGGATCGTTTTTGGATAATGATTATTAAGGTGCGACCTATAGGACAACGTATCCTACCTAAAGTACCAATAACGATTCGCCGGGTTTAGATGTGAATTAAAATGGGCTGACGATGATGATAAAAATCACAGCGGCAGCTCAAATTGAATTAATGCCCATGCATGTTGAATGACTGAACCCAATTTGCCAGAAGGGCCTTTATTGGTGCTCCGGACTTTTTCGATGAGACGTCCAAGAACAGTCGAACCGATCAAGTACTATGACAACTGTCTTGAGAGCTGCCCATATGAGGACGAACCTCGGCTCCGGTCGTTGCCGAACAACTCTAGATTTAGGGGATTGAGCTGTAACTGTAGATGCCGACCAAGAATAACTATAGATATATTATTATATTCTATCGTATAGGATACAGTGCATCTCATCGTCTTAAAACAGAATCTATTAAATGAGACTAGGATACTCACTTGGGGAGAAATGAGCTGTAGCTGGGATCTTGTGCGTTTTCAATAATTAATACCTTATATTAACAACATTGCAAAACTTCGCGCATGCCGCCATTTGTTTCAGTGTTTTATACAAATATAACATAACGCCTGTATTACCTGAAGGTGCAGGCAGAGGTAAATATCACCCACTTTTTGCCGGCTATGTTAAGGTCCCAAACATAAAAGATGTCAAACCTATTGCCGTATATCGGGCACAATCCCAAACTTAGAGCTGCAACTAAGATTCTCTAAGTATATTAGAAAAATTGTTTTTACTCAACCTGAGCATCGTACCTTGCGATTACTAAACGAACACGATTACCAACCTAACACTGGAGAGACCACCAAGACAGAAATGCAAATATATCGAGACATAATACTGTTTTATTTACTGTGGTAATGACTTCAATGCCGTACTGGCAAGACAATTTATTTGAGTCGATGACGTACCGCGTTAGCACACAGATTCTCTGAGGTTAAGGTGGCAACACAAATTAACACGTGCTCAGAAAGGACGACGCGACGGAATAAAAACATATTAAAATAGTTTGTGTACATAAATAGGTTTCAATTATTTGATTCGTCTTTGAGTTAGATTCTATCTCATAAACAATTTGCTTTAGGAGAGTGTACACTTTTGACATTGTGATTTAGAAGCAGCAGCCTTACTGTGACACCGTATTATTATTGCAGTTGTACGAAGGAGAAGTTGCTCTACACATTGTATAGCGGCATCCCTCTTCCGCATCTCCAACAATACTACTTACTACACTAGGTTGCATTTCCATCAGATTTTACTCGTAAGGACTCTTATGGACTCAACTGAACAAAGAGGAATGCCTAGTACCATTTGTTTTTGACGGATTTCTGAAAAAGAGGAGATTCTCAATTCAGCAATCGATATGTTCTTTTTGTCTATACAAGTGACGTTTCCATAAAAGAAGGTCTTTCTTGCATGCTTTGTCCATCTTTACCCGTATTCATAAACGTCTTAACAGCTCATTAGCTATAGCTAAAATAGGTTAATAATTCGTTTGTCTTTGTCTGTTATCTTGACATTTATACTAGTAAGAAAGAGACAAACTCTATTTTAACTAAAGAGTCATAACTTTTTTATGAATAAGGCCGTTAATTTATGTTTTGTACAGTGTTACCTGCCAGCGCAACCGTACTGCCACGTATTATCAGTGATAAAGTATTTTATCTTCTGTATTATCAACAAATACAAACAGAAACGATGAACTTATGTACATTGAACCACGCCTGCAATGAAGCATGTTTATTTGAAAACTCTAACATACCTGTAGTAGATCTTTAATCAATTTAACAAAGGAGAATAGTATTCGGATATTGATTTTTATCTATCTAAAAATGAATCCCTATTTCCATTGGTCACGCCATCACGAGGGAACGGCTGGACCGATTTCGCTAATTATTTTTTCAGAATATTTCTTGAAGTACAAGGATGGTTTTTCCGCAGAGAAATAAAAAAAAATTTAAAAACCAATCTCTTCCGAAACGGCTTGATCGATTTTTATGAAATCTAATCTATATTCGATAGATCTGAGAATCGGTGGTAATCTATTTTCGGCACCCATTTACCAGGCAGGACGACGTTTGCGGGGTCCGCTAGTTATTATATATTTTTTAATATCAATACAGCATCTGTACAATACCATACCATAAAGTAATCCCACTTTGCATTTAGAATACTTAACGAAGATCACAAATCAATGTCATAGCATTCTGGTGTGGTCTTCAGTCTTAGTGCTTGGCCACAGTAGCAGTGGCGAGCGATACGACCAGCGATTTATTCTTCATTGCATAAAGTTTTATAAAACAAACTTGGTAATCTTGTTGGCTTCAACAGCAAGCGAAATTCGGTTGCAATTGAAAAATATAGAAATATTAGGATTCTTTTATTTAATTTTCCATTTTACATTGGCTTGTACCCACTGTACAGCAATGGTCTCGACCACTTATGTATGGGACCTAAGTATATCTATGTGTCTAAAAATCACCTCTATACTTTTTAGTAATATATACGTGAGCGGTTTACTATGTGTTTTCTGCAAACGAACACAAGCACGCAAGCAACTATAAAATTCCTTGCCCTGCTGGTTTGCTCCGGCGAAACTTGAACAAGAACGTCAAGAACTTTGCCTATCTCTCTCATTTAGGAATGAGTAGAAAGAGATAGACAGACAGTGGTCATAAATGTTTTGTTGTACGTAGTACAGACCAAATGCAGTCTTACCGCTTATCGCTATCTTCTGTGGTTCTGTATAGTTTAATTAAACGTTTGTTAATTTAATATTCATAGATAGAATGGTGTGGAATAGAAGATAAATCATTTATAGATTTACAATTCAGCTCATGACCCATGGAAGACGTACCTACTATGGATAGACAAATTAGTACAATAGATATGTGATTCGACACACGATGTACAAGATTAATAGATTTGTCCTTGATTATTGTGGTGGTTGGGTTCACAATGCTGATGATTGAATAGCTGTACATAATACTTATGATGTTTGAAACGGAATAATTTAAAACCTAAAGCGAGACAGCCTCTACAAATAAACAACCCTTTACTCTCCCACTACTCATGGGTCTTCTCTCTTACACAAAACATGAACAATTTGTATGCACAAACTGTTCATGTTTAAATAATTTTTGCCAATAAAGAATATTGAATATTTTTTTGAAGACAATGTTCTAAGGCGGTATTTTGCCGTTTCTAGTTGAAGAGTTAGGAATTCATTGAACTTTTCAGAATAATTTAGTTTGTTGGCACATGGTATGACAACAATGAAAGATGAATTTTGAGTTACAATTTTAAATTGACATTGACTGAATGTCAATGTCATTTGTATTTTGTTTTGTTTGTGTAGGTACTTAGTGAAAGATATCTTACAGTAAAAAAAATACTTAAACGCGAATTTACTATTAATTTTCTAATCTTTTGTGGAATATTAATTTGTATGGTAATATTTCCATACAATTTACCATACAAATTGTAATTTACACTATTCTCAGAAAATACACTATTCCCTTTAAACACAAAATAGGTATTAAAATGACCTTACTAAACTACTAACTGAAATTTTATAGATACCCATGTACTTGTATTATGACACATTTTAATTGTTGAGCCGCTCAGCGTCGTATTAATTATGGTATGATTGGTATGGTATTACGTTATTGTGCGGGTTGTCAGTTTAAATTCATGCGATTTGTATTACTCTACCAATGTTAGTACGCTACAAAGTGGCTCAACAATTAAAATATGTCATTGTACCTCTACCTATGACTGTTCTGCGGCGTTGAAAATCCCGATGCGTCACTAAGTTAATAAATGTATAATACCTACATTATTATTGTATTACAATTAAAATTAATTAATTAATCAGTACAATAAGAGTTAACCAATCTACGAGTACCTTGTTAATTAGCTGCTAATATATCCTTAATACCAGACATTGTAATAAACTGTGATTTGTTTTATCGTTTCTATTATGACTAGGTACTTATAAATTAGAATTTTAATTATACACTCATCATTTTGAAAATTAGCGTTACGCATGGTTCATGCGTATTTGTTACACCTTAGCCAACCTGACTATAGGCTGACCGTTTAACTCGCGTATCGCCATCTTAGGTACAAAGTCATAAAACATTAATTAAATCTCAATTATTTAACCTCAGATAAAAGTAATGTAAGACTATTCGTCACTAATATCCATATCGCTTGAATCATCATCACTGTCTGTGCAGCTTGAGTAGTCAGAATCTGGACGCTAGGCGATACGCGAGTTAAACGGTCGGTCTTCTCGATCATCTTGGCCAATAAAGGCGCATCAAAATCGCTTCATTTTTTAATGCGCTATTATGCCAAAAACTTGTAAGTACTTACACAGAAACACAACCCAAGCGAAACTTATACCAAACCACTTTTTGTCGCAAGTTAAAAACCAATTTTATTTATCCGAATACGAATAATAACTAAATTTAGAGTTATTTACTTACCCAAGTATTAAGAAGTAGCAGATAGGTATCGAAATATTATAAACATAGCATCACGCCTGTATTACCCGAAAGTGTAGGCAGAGGTGTATATCACACACTTTTCCCCACCTCTGCTTAGGTCTTATGCGAATAGGAGGCGTGCCTTTTGCCGTTTATCGACCAGAATTCCTAAGTTCGAGCGAAAAATCGTGAATATAATTTTCATCCGTGAACCATTTTACGTAAACCAATCGATTGGTTATAGTAAAAATTAACACTGTTACGTAAATAGGCAATATATGCCACCGTATTCATAAACGTCTTATAAACTCATTATAACTAAAATAGGTTTATAATTCGTTTGTCTTTGTCTCTCATCTTGACATTTAGACTATTAAGAAAGAGACAAAGTCTATTTTAACTAAAGAGTCTTATAAGATTTTTATGAATAAGACCGTTTATATTTAACTATAATATAATATGTGCTTTAAGGCAGACCAAAGATAGGTCGAATACGAAGATTTTTTTGTATGTTAGTCCAATGATACCCGCGAAGACCCGGATTCGAATTCCGGGTTAAGTAATAAATACCTATGTAAATTTCTAACAGCTCGTAGTTAAAAATTGTGTCCAACAAGCTGCAATAGGCTCACCCCCATAGTATATAAATATAGCCTGCGTAATATGAGTGACATTATCGATTCGACCGTCCTCGGACGGCTCACCGAACAAGTCCGGTGAACCAATAAAAGTCCTTTTGGCTAATTGAGTTAGGTCATCCACAAAAAAAAAGTAGTGACAGTCACATCTACCTACACCCTCTAGTAACACGACATCAGCGCTATCTTATGTAATAGGTACCTATTCAAAATCTAAAAACTACCTAAACCTATTCAAAAACTAAAAACATGTATGTGGGAAATCTTTAAATATTTATAAGCTGAGACAATGCCAACCCGTGGCTCACCTAATTATCATTCCATAGCTATTTTAATCTTTTTGAAAATGTAGATATTTAATTTTCTAATAAATCTTATTGCTCTACTTTAACATGTCACAAATTACCTACTAGTATAAGTCATTTGATGGGTTAACTAAAATTGCTTCTTTTTTAAAGTAGTATTGGCTAATATTATTATTAAAGAAGATTTGGATTTCAGCTTCAGTATACCTAATACTAATAATAAATACCGTTACAACATAAACAATTAAATTAATAAATCGGCTGTTTCGCGCTTGTCAAGGGGCAAGAGGGTATTTACGTATTCACTGTATATTCATTTTGTGTCCTCTTATTCATATTCTTCTACTTTTTATGTACATATTATATGTTATTGTTATTGGTAATAAATACCGTTATAACATAAATAAATACTAACTAATACCTAATTTGAAAAAAAATCCGCATATCCGTTTTTTGATGCATTAGTAATTTAAGATAGGTTTAATTCTTTAATTGGGTAGGTTAATATTCAGATTGTTATGCAGTAAGGATAATTATCTTGTTAATCGACCTATCTAATGTTGTAAATAAATGTATTTAGGTATAGGTAGGTAACAATATTTTTTTAATAAAGTCCATTAAAGGACCATTTCAGAATAAAACTTTTTCAAACATAAATGATTTTTTCAGGTACGTCGTATATGACACAATTACATAAGAAACATTCGAATTAGGTCCGAATAGGTTAAAATAGTAAGCAGTTGAGGAATATTCACATAATAAGTAGTTGCAGTTTAGCAAATGTAAGTACAGGGTTTTACAAAGTAGGTAGAAAGTAATTTGCGCTGTGTTTCAGACTTGAAAGACAAACAATGTTTTATTAATCACTAATAGGTTATTTAAACTCTATTATTGTCTCGAGTCCTTGTGCAATTTATCATTTATTTAACTATTATAAGTATATGTTTACAAAACAAAAGTAGTATATGTATATTAAATAAGATAACTGGTTTCCTTGACACAAGCTCTGCTTAATATGGGATCAGATGGCTGTGTGTGCTAATATCCCTAAATATTATAATTATTAAATAATAATAATAAAAATACATATTTCTTAATTCTAAATTTACTAAGTAGTAAAAAATTATAGATACTTAATTATTTCAATATTAATAATAACTTTTCTGTACCTACCTTCGTTAGGGCATATTTTGGAGAAAATAAACACATTATTAATATATTAACAATAAACATATTATCAAAATTTAAATACTTTCTGCACAAGGTACTTTATTTAACAGTTTAATAGGGCACATTATTCTATAGTTGCGTACATTGTTGCTTCGTGCCAACGATTTATGGTGCCATGGCATTTGCACAATGAAACAACAACCTTTACATTATGGTGACGGAAATGTTACCTTGTTCACAATATTTTACCAATATAGAAAATCTAATTCAAAAACATAGGTACCTACTTAAACCATCTAAAAATATAAAAGACTAACTGCCCGCCCCAGCTTCGCCCGGGTGGTATTAGTACCCTGCGTAATATTTGTACGGAAAACGTCATAAGGAAGCATTTTACTGGAATAACAAATAGGGGTCGTGGATTCGTCTCCCACCTAAAGTTGATTTGTGATGAGCATCATTGTTTGTTCTGTGTGTATGTGTAATTTATCAAATATAATGTAAATTTTTCATTCAAATATGCAAGAACAAATACAATTTAAATTTCGAATTCTATTCATCGTATTGAGTTGTCAAATATTTCATTGTGTCTAAATAAAACGTAATTTAGATCAAAAGAACGAAGGAGTCTTGATATGAACTTCGAAACAAATCACTCTAAGAATTTTCTACCTTTTTAAACCGCGTTATTTATTAATTAAAAAGATCTAAAGATCTTCTTTTCTCTATTGAGTTTCTTGCCTTTCTTTTTGTTGTAAGTTTGGTGTATATTATTATGTATTACTTATTTATTAGGTATCTGTGGTAATATTATAAAGTCTATGCTTAAACCCGACACAGGTATAGATGTAGGTAGTATGTAGGTACACCTAGCCGCTATAAACCGTATAAATTAGACGTGTTAATAAGTAGTCCAATACAAATAGTCAGAGAACACACTGAAACCGGTAGAATTATACTAATTACAGTTACTAATGTTAGTCATACAATTAATAACAACTGAGAATGCGATTTGGTTGTATATGGACAGGAAATCGCTGGGGATTGAATTGCAGTAGGTACAGTCGTGTTGGAATTGCTGCGGTGTGCTTTTGTTTACAGTAAAAGGCTCACTGATTACTAATTACCAATTGTGGAAATTGCGTCATTGGTAGTAAAATAACACTCGAATAAAAACAAGTGTATAACATAGTATTGTCTTAGATTTACGCGAATATCACACATTTAATTAAAACTACTTTTTAACGGATTTTATCGCGGGTGGACACCCGTGAACATGAAGTCTGAAAAGACTTTGAAACGTCGGGATCTAAAATCTAAAATAAACCGCGATAAAATCCGTTAAAAGTAGTTTTATTTTAAGTGTATAACATTTAGCAGCGTTTTTGCAATAGTCAGGCTACAGATACTATAATACTATACTAAAGTCAGACAGATAACCTCTAGGTACACATCTTTAGTAAACTTCTTTCGGATTAAGTACTCCGATAAAATAAGGTTTTGACGAATTAGCCTCATATCTATGATCTAGTTTGACCTTTTTATTTGTTTACCGGAGAAAATCCTTTATGGATCCCCCGACCTGTATGGGACTGCGTACTGGTTACCCGAACCAAAACCTCCAGGTTTTTCTTCGCATCTTGGCCAGGGTGTCACGGGAACCACAGGTGACACAACCGTGACAACTAGCATTTGACCTGGTCGTGTAATGATCTGCAAAGTTCGCACTCATGACATTTTTCTATTATGATATTTATGACAGAACTATTTCTAAAAAGTATCAAGAACTATAGAACTCGACTGCATATGACAAGTACTCTAATTGTTCTGTGAATTGCAGCAAAATGATCTGCTACGTGAAGTTAGCAGATAATTTTTTCAATAGATATTTTTAGCATAAATATGCCAGAACTTCTAAAAAGTATCGAGAACTATATACCACATGAGATAGGAACTCAAATTTTTTGTGATCTGATGGGCAATAATCTGCTAAGTTGATTATTCCGGTATGATAGGTATATTCCGGTCTAATACGTGCAGGCTTTTACACTATTAGTTACAATAATTTTTCTTGTTACAAATCACGAAATTGCTGTCAATTGCATACTATAGCCATAACAGCTCTGGCTAATAGGAAGATGACTAAATCAGTTCGTAGATAAGTAAAAAAATAAATTGTCTGCAGTGAGATGCAACCATTTCCTATTTAATTAGCATTTTTATTATTCAGACAGTATAAAACAAAAGAAATTCGGCTGGCAGGAACTTCATAAATTATTCATATTGTCATTACGGTGAGCAAACTGATCCAAGGTTTTGTAACTAGATATTATTACATCCGGGGTTGAAAAATGTCTGTCCTCGGCTCTCGCCTTTATCTTAATCACCTTATGGGTGATAGATACTGTAACTCAATGAAAAATCCTCTTTTTTAACCGACTATATAAAAAACAGGACTATTAAAATTTATGAAATCAATACTTCACTTCTTCATTGAACCCTTTCCCACTTAACCACTCAACTTCGAGTTCAGGCCTAATTCCACACACAGACCTAGTGCGGTTTGATGGATTTAACATGTCCTTGAATTCGATGAAACGATTCTCACAAAGATGTGTGAGCATCGGCAGACTTAAAAGTAATTCAAAGGCGAAGCCGATACCGCTTTGCTACCGCTCAATAAAATCGACAGTCTTTTTACACTACACCTTTAAGACATAATTAAGATTTAAATTTTATAAAGACTTACGGCTTTATTCATAAAAAAGTTATAAGACTCTTTAGTTAAAATGGACTTTGTCTCTTTCTTACTAGTATAATTGACAAGATTACTGACAAAGACAAACGAATTATAAACCTATTATGCTATAATGTGCTGAAAATACGTTTATGAAGTAAGTAGGTAACAAAGTGATTATTATTATAAATTAACATAGACACGAACCAATGTTATAGCTACGACCTATAGTTCGCAAGTCGCAGTCCTTTTAATAATTTTTACCAAAAAAAATTCTGTTAACCAAAAAAACAATTTTAAAGTTTGGGTTACCTACGTCCGAAGTGTCCGAACAATATTAAAAAAATATTTATGTACCTTAACATGCGATTTTGAAGCTTCATACTTATATATAAAAAATTTTAGCTCAATACGAACTCGTTATTTTACACATTTTCACGAGCCATGAAAAGGTGTTTGTCGTAAATCGATCTTTACACTTAAGTTGCTTGCTTACTAACAACTCACACAATTCACGCAACTAGCACGAATATTTGCCAAACATTCACAATTTTAGAACAAAATTCTGTAAACGTTCACCAAAAGCGATATTGTTGCTAAGTATATAACCTAACCCAACCTAACTTATTCCTACATAGTATAAAACAAAGTCGCTTTCTCTGTCCCTATATCCTTAAGTATGCTTAAATCTTTAAAACTACGCAATAGATTTTCATGCGGTTATTTTATCATATAGAGTGATTCAAGAGGAAGGTTTATGTTTATAATACATGCATAATATAGTAGAGAAACACTGAACATTTTTAGAGCTTTCTGATGCGATGTCGTAAATTAACGCATTTTTTGCGCTTACATTGCAAACGCTGGCTAAACCCTACGAGATATATCAAAATAATGTACTACAGTATTACAGACCTTAAAAAGGTCAACAAGAAGCCGTGCGAAGCCGGGGCGGGTCGCTTGTATCCAATAAAGAGATGTCATTTAAACTGCATGTTATGTTTTCATTGCTAAACTCTAAACAGCACCACTTTTAATACGTAGTGTACAGATAGAGCAGCGGTAGCGCAGCGGTATTGGCTTCGCCTTTATACATGGTCGCGGGTTCGATTCCCGGTTGTACCCACACATCTTTGTGTGAATTATTTCATCGCCGCTGCTCAATAAGGAAAACATCGTGGGGAAACCGACATAGTCTCGAAACTATGTAGTGGGCAAAACCGGGAATCGAACCCGCGTCTTTTTTCTTTATTACGACACAATTTTATTTACCGTCATAAAATTAACTTTAGATTGCAGAAATATTGGAACCTGCTTCACTTGACGTGTATAGTTCTATGGCATAGGCTGCCTTAGGGCCGACTTTGCAGTGTAATCTTTTAGTGTAATAACCAACATACACTTAAGCAGATAACTTGCCGCCTATACTTATTGAGTATGAGTCTGATACCACCTATAAATGCATATAAAATGTTCTAGCATACGAATAAGCTAAGCTAAACCACAACACACAAGGCGCGCCATTCGCTAGAGCATAACTAAACTCGGACGTCACGTCGATCAGCGTAGCGTGAAATGCATAAATCATAATATCAAATATCAATTTTTCCCCAAAAAACATAGCCATTTTTTGCTAGTCTACGAAGTTATTGATTTAAGAAAGACCCATTGTTATTTCCTTCTGAAATCAAAATTCCAAAATGTTTTTATTTACATAACAAACAGTGAATTATGTATTTAGGTAGCTATTTAAACTTTGGCGCCTTATTGGAATAGTCCAATTGTATCTACTACTACCCAGTAAAAAAGATAGTAATAATTGTAACGTGACCCGCGACATTTCTATATTTTATTTCTTTTTTTACTTTTTAATTATTCTGATTTATAGACCTTTGTAAACTTAGAGCATTTATTTAAATAAATCTATGTTTGTAACAATACTTACAAATCGGTCCAGTTAATTAAATAATAATAATATAGTGGGACATTAACACACACGGCCATCTGATCCCAAACTAAGCAGAGCTTGTACTATATTAGTCAAACTGTTAAATTGCCAAAATCCTGACCAGGAAACATGCCTCTTCATTAATAGGTTTAAATAAAATGTAATTATATGTACTCCTGCATATGTTTTGTTCAAACTAATTCTTTATAAAAAAAATATTTCATTTTTGGTTACTCTACATGGCGGATACCTAATATTTAGTTACCTTAACTATTTTCTACATTTGTAAACGTTGAAATACCTACAAACAGACACGGAAAGCAATTGTATTTGATACTATATGTATGTAGATCATTGTTCGTTTAATCCTCCCGTCCTAGTAAGGAAACAGAATACGCCATTTAACTATGACATCAATAGAGACAAATAGCGTATCTATGCTATTAAGGGAATATCCACATACATTTCTGAGCAAATGATTTCCCATTTGCAGCAATTATCGAGTTATAGATGCTGACGGTTTGTCAATTGTAGCGTGTTATTAAGATTTATTTTTATTTTACACTATAAATATATTCATTTTAGTAGAATTTATTCCTACACAGAATTTTATTTATAGATAGGTACTAGTACCGATTCTCTTGTTCAATAGTACAACCATTATTATAGAAGCTGACTTTTTAACAGGTAGAGTGCAAAACGTACAGCTATTGCAGTGAACTGCTGTGAAGTATGAAATAGAAGTCAACCAAATTTTTTGTTAACATGTTTTTACGTGTCGTTAAAATACAGTGAAGTGCTAGGGTTATAGGTACTAGTTAGACATCAATAACTTAGTTTATATCCTTGTCTCGCTCTGGCAACTAAAGAAATATAGCGATTCTGTAATTGTTGTTAGGTTATGAACAAGAGAATCGGCTCCACCTATCTCAACCAGTTAACTAGTAGGTAGTTGTTAGTGTAAGTGGCAATATAAATGCATCTGTTGTTGGTAAATAATTGCTTAATTACATACTTTTTATGATACAATTATCAGCTACTAAATACATAGTGAAAACAACGTAACACTAAATACTTCGCGGAAACTGGAGATAGTTTTGTTAATTAATAAAATGTGTGCCGCCGTAATTAAACAAAACGTACCTACGCGCAACAAATATTAACGTCTTCTGCCCGCGGCTTTGCCCTCGTGTAGGATTTCTTTGCAAAATTTCATCCAAGTCTGTCCAATCGTTTTTGCGTCACAGAGTAAGAAAGAAGGAAAGAAAGTAAAGCATTTATTGGACAGAGACATACCTAAATGAAAACAGTTAAAAAGAAGAAAAAATAACAAAGAGTAAGTGTGACCCATCAGTGTCAAACATGGACATTCAACATTCATCCATACCTACACACAAACTTTCGCATTTATAATATAAGTAGGATTTTGTGATATCTTTATGGAAAGGCTTACACTAATTAAAGGTATATATATATAAAAATATACTCTGTGGTGTGTAATGAAAATTTTGTGAAGGTACCACAACAGATCAACAAACTATAAAAAGACTTTTAAAGTATACCATTATATAAATCGTCAATTAAGTGAAGCATTAATAAAATCGTCATATAATACCAAAACAAATAAAATGTCAGATTCAAAATGGACAAAATCGTATCTAAATGATGTCGTATTAGAATATAATATTGTGTTGGTATCGTGTTACTGTGTACTGCGAAGTTTGCGGCACAGTCTCAAAGCTGGACTGCTCACAACATAACTGGTTTATCAGGTACCTGACTACCTACTTATACAACAGATGCTCTTACCACCTGGCATCATGTATTTTTCGTACACACTACATAATATGGCGATTCTGTGGTCACAACTAAAATAAGACTCCTTATTTTAAATAGCTTCAACCCGCGGTGATACCTGCGTTTAATTAACACTAGTTTTCCGCCCGCGGCTTCGCCCGCGGATGTCGGTTATCGCGCTTAATCATTAATCTCGTTTTTCGCAGTCGGATAAAACTATACTTTCCCGGGTCTCGAACTATCTCCATACAAAATTAGTTCAGTAGTGTTGGCGTGTAAGCAACATTTTGAAATCGGCAAGCACCCATAGGTATATCCATAAATCTTTAAGGGTTTCTTAAAAAATTCTACGTCTCTTAGACCATGATTATTGTAAGTTTTTCATTCGATATATAAGAAGAAATAAAATTTAATTTTCGAATTCTAATAATCGGTCTGAGTTATCCAACGTCATTGTGTCAAAATAAAAAGTAATTTAGCTAAAAAGCACGAAGGAGTATTGATATTAACTTTGAAGAAAATCAGACTCAGAATAATTTCGCAGGCTTCTCCCGCGTAGTATTAGGATAAAAATAAAAAAAAATGGAAAAATAAAAAACACGTGTTTCATTATTTGTTTTAAGCTTTATGTAAACCGAATTTTAAGTGATTCGGACCAAGGACTAAACAGTTCTGCAATATTTAGTATTTCCAAAAAAACTAATTTTACACTCCCCCTGGGGGTAGTTTTGGGAAAATAAAAAACACGTGTTTCATGATTTCTTTTAAGGTTTATGTGTGCCGAATTTGGAGTGAATCGGACTTGAGACTAAACAGATCCAGAGAAACTTTAATTTTTACCATTAAAACTCATTTTCTACACCCCATGGGGAAATTATGGAAAAATAAAAAACCCGTATCTGATTATTTGTCTTAAGGTTTATGTGTACCGAATTTTAAATGAATAGGACCAAGGAGTAAAAAGTTGCATACAAACTTCACCCCTCTATTTAACCCTCTTAGGGTATGATTTTTGGAAATATTATTAGCCTATGTCCTATTCTAGGGTATACACTACCTACGTTTCAAAGTTCATTAACATTCGTTTAGCGGTTATGGAGATACGTGGTAGCAAACCTTCACACACACACACACTTACTTTCGCATTTATAATATTAGTAGGATTAGTAGGATTACAATTCGGTCCAATAAGGCGATTGCTTCAATAGCAATCTAATTTTTTTTTTAAATAAATATATAATTAAATACAATGTAAAAAAAACTGTATGCGTAGCTATGTTCAACCAAATCTCTTAAACTGTTTTTGAGTGAAAGAGAATCTCCCTCCCTAATATTAATTTAATCCTCTCACACAATTTATAACTCACCAAGTGCAGTATAATAGGTGTGTAATAGAATTTTATGAAATAGTTTGGCTGTATTTTTTATTTTTAAAATTCAATATTCATTTTTTTTTAAATAGCGTAGTTGTTAGAGTTCAGACAACGTAATGCATTCGATATTTAAATAATAACGCTTGACATTATGCGCAGTAATTTATTAACACCTGTGATTTTAATTAGGTAGAGTTTATTAAGTACATTAAAGTATAATAATTGAGCGCAGAATCGACACCATACATAGTAATTCAGTTTTATTAAGCACAAGGCCTCTGAACTAGGTCGTGTAAACTTGTGTGCTGAAGATTATCAAGAAAAAGATCTGTTGTTATTCTCTAATTTAGGAAACATAGTACTTCTACAACGAATTGCAAACTGTTGACTTTAATGTTTTCAGGAAAATATCAATCATTGTCATCGTAGGTAGATATTACCATAGCCAAAATGAAAACATAAGTGGGTACCTACATCGAACTTTTCCCGATGTAAGCATAGTAAAAATATTTACAGTAAGACCATATTTCTACATAACTTAATAAATAATAATACATTACCTACCTACTATGTATTTCCAATAATTAATACCATCTGTGTCTTAATAGGCCAAAACTGACTTAATCCAAAAACATTAAACACAACCATTAAATTTTTAGTACAAACTTTAAACAATGTTTTCTTAATAAAACCGAAAACTATCATCACCGTGACTAAGTGGAGGTACTTTAAAATCATTTACATTTTTAATAATATCGCCTGTCCACCACCTGGTCTGTAATATGATCTTGCCGAAATTTAACTCCATTATTACCGTAAAACAACGTGTTCTAAGTAATAAAAGTAACTAACAGGTAGGATCACCATATTTATGGCTTTTTAAATTCATAAATTATTGTAATAACAAACACTTATGTACCTGTTTAATTATTCAAGTTGATGCGTACAACTAGAAATGTAAATAGGTATTTGTATACAAGGTGTTATTATATTAAATATACAAAATATAAGGGGTTGTAATACAATATTATTATTCCAAAAATAATCGTTTGAGATATGCAATAGTTATAATTATAATATAGTGAGACATTAACACACACGGCCACCTGATCCCAATGGAAACCAGACAACAGGTAATATAGTACATAAAATACTTTTCTTTATGAATACATACTTAAATATAGATACACAATATAGACACAAATGTCTGACTTGGGTGGGAATCGAACCCACGACCTGCGACTCGAAATGCAAGTATCTATCGACCACGCTACCGGTCCTTCAAAATAATAATAATAATTTCACTAAGCGTAAATTACTAATGCTATCCGTACAGTACCTTTCTATGAAACAGACAGCGCGTGCGCCATGCATCGCATCATCGAGGTAAATATGTACTATCAGAGAACTAACCTCATACAAACAATTCTACAAAATACGTTGCCACTTAAACTATTAAACTCTGCATCGCATCGTACGTTACATACTGTACCTACATGGAAGAATTTTTTATAGATTTTGATAGATTACTTTTACTTCGCCAAAAATTTAAATTGCTCAAAAATAAAAAATATCTTCTTGTATTATGTTCACTTTTTGGTACCAAGTATCCTGGCAAATTAATTAATTAATACACTTTAAATTTACAATGCATTTAATTATAATTTTTTCTGATATTTGTGAAGGTAAATATTATAGAAAGTATAAACAGACGTTGCGTAATAGATTAGCCAATATGTGCCTACTAGGTATTATATATTTTGTATTAAAATTTTATACTATGTCTATTGTTTTAACGTAGGTACCTACCAGTGGCGATGAGTCCGTATAACAAGATTCCCATCGGCTTTCCTTTAGGAATTGGTGAATATAACCAGTACATAAATAAATTTTAGTTAACGCCTAAAAGTTTTAAAAAGCATCAAAAATGCAGTACCTACATACTTTTTAGTAACTTTGATAGACGGCGTAGGTAACCAAAAAATACTTGTAAAATGTTTACTTATTACAACTAAGCAGGTGCACAAACATAATATTATATACACAAGGTATTTCAACTGCAATTATCATAATTATTTACTTAGGTATGCACTAATTGGAAACTAAAACAAAAAATAATAAGTCTGCTTTCAGACTTCTTTTACTTAGTGACGAATAAACAAAAATAAAGAACAAATTCAGTGCAATCATTAAAATAAAACTACTTTTTAACGGATTTTATCCATTGTTGTCTACCCGTGAACATGAGTCTAAAAAGACTTTGAAACGTCTGGATCTAAAATCTAAAATAAACCGCTATAAAATCCGTTAAAAAGTAGTTATATTTCAATGTGTGATATTAGCGTAAATCTAAGACAATACTTCAGTGCAATCGTTCGGAAAAGTTATGCAAACATACATTTCGGAGTTTGATTTTTAAGTGAGTGAGATGTTTCTTAGCTTAGTTAGTTTATACTGAGACAAGTTATCCGCCTGCAAGTCCGCCATTATCACGCAAAACAATAATCCCTTATTTACGCATTAGGATAAAAACTGTCCTATGTGCTTCCCTGGGTCTCAAACTATATCCATACCTTTATGTAGGAAAATGTATGCTGCCGTCATAAGGAAGAAGGGCACATCTGAGATTTTTTTCGTAACTTGTAAATCTGAGATTTTTTGATATAATCTATGTTAATAACTTCATTACGATAAAAAATGTCAGATGTGCCCTTTATCCTTAAGACGGCAGTATGCACCCCACTTTGCTTCAGCGTTAGAGTGCACTTCGCCGATTGGAGCTCGTGGTCCCCTCGAATACTGCTCCCTGATCGGCGCCGCGGCGGTCTCGTAGAATGGGTTCGTTAGTTCTATGGGTGTCTGATGGTCTACTTAGTACATAATTCTAGCGGATTTATATCGAGTCGCCTCTGTATGATAACACACTTGCTTTGATAAACACTTGAGTTTACTTCACACGATACTACATCAGTCTTTAACTTACTACAGAATATAACTACTGTTAAACTAAACAGTGTTAATGCCTGTCAAATCTAAGACGTACCGTTTGACGTTTCTAAACGTATGAAAATTGTTTATGTTATGTTAAAATAAAAATAGCTTCATAATTCAATTATTTTACAGGAAAGCTAATAAAAATAGTGTGAATTACGCCTCTATATAGCTAATTTAATACAAAACAGTGAAACGTCAAAAGGTACTTCTTAGATTTGTTCAATGATAATTACATCTAACGACCGCGTTAAATGTAAATGGGAACCAGATAATAACTGATAGTATTCTACATATTTTTATACTATTTTTATTTTGTAAATACATAAGTACTTAATAAAGGATAATTACACCCAGAGTCAAGACAATATTCATAAGGATGATAAATAGATTGTAGGTAGCAAACAACATTATCGGTTAAAGAAATATCCTGAGGAAACTGGCATGTCTAAGAGCTAATCGTTCGAGGACATGTGACATCCACCAACCCGCACTTAGCCAGCGTGTGTGGATTTTTTTTTTACATTAACACACACGGTCATCTGATCCCAAACTAAGCAGAGATTGTACTATGGAAACCAGATAACTGGTAATATACTACATATAATACTTTTCTTTTGTAAATATATACTTAAATATAGATAATTACACCCAGACACAAGACAAACAGACATATTTAAACAAATGTTTGTCTCTGGTGGGAATCGAACCCACAACCTGCAGCGTAAAAAGCAAGTATCTTACCGACCACGCCACCGGCCCGTCTAAGGTTTTTAGGTCTAAACTGTCTCAACTCTTAACATAGTTGAGAGAAGACCTGTCAGTGAGTGTGAAACAACATATTATTATCGTCTCACTGATAGGCGTAGATTGTCTCTCAACTTTCTTGAAAGTTAGGAATGAATAAACCAAATTTACGAATTAAACATTGGACCGCTTCCAATCCTACCACAACATAACGAGTACTACGTCACGTGTAACAAACAAAAAATATATCGATTTCAAACAAAACAGTATTTCCTGATTTGTCACAAAGTCTTCGTTTGACGTCATTTCCTTAATTTATTTCCAACATTAGCGATACTTTTGTTCACAAACGATAGGTACCTATAGCCTATTATCTAGTTTAACCTTAGGCTCCTAGACAATAGGCTTTACTTTCTATAGGTACAATGTTGTGGAAAATCTAGGTTGTGTCGTATATGTGGTAACCATAGCAACAGATATGCTTATTATAAGCATTCCCTTTTACGTCGCACGAGAGTAGGCCATTCCTTACTTGTGATTCGACATCCTACTTATTTATAAGTAGGTTTCTATATCCTATTTTATTAAGTACCTACACTACTGTACTCCTGTACTTGTTATTGTTTTCAATACCTCCTTTATGTATGAAAAAAAGCCTTCTGAGTTTCATTGCAGTGTTTCTCAGTAGTTGCCAGTCATTCATTGCACGGTAGGAAAAGAAATTGGACTATTTTTATGTTGACGCGCGTCTCAAAAATAAAGCATATTTTCATTTCATTTCATTTTTCATCTCATTTCATTTCATTTTATTGCATTCCAATTTCCATATTATTTTTATTTCATTTCATGAACATAACATAGCAAAACGCCTGTATTACCCGAAAGAGTATACACATAACACAGTTATCTCCTTAAATAAATCTTTTTTTTTATTTTATTTAAGGTTATCACACTTATCACCCAGTTTTCCCAATTTCTATTCGAGCATGCCCAACTTTGCGATGCTACTAACGATTAGCCCTTAGAACATTTATCACGGGAAGTGACAAAAGTACATACACAAGTAATAAATTGTTTTTTCCAGTTTTTGGGGAGGTAGCCACGTACAGCACAATTTTAAATGCTCACGCATCCTTACAAAAAGTTGCGTCTTTACAAATGCACCCGTAAATAAAAACTACACACAAACACAAATTAATACTAATTACATACAAACAAACTCTTCATTATACACTCGCTACACATCGAGCTATATACATTTCCAATATAAGGTGACCTCGCAATGTATCAGATTTTCATCTATTTAGAGGTCAACTTACAATGGATTTATAAACTTGATGTGTGTGTACCTCGGCAGAGGGGAACGCGTGCGCATAACAGTTTCAAAGGGTTAGCCACCCCCGCGATTAAACCCTAGTGCGTTATAGTTATAGCTAATGTGACAATACGTCCCGTTTTGAACGGGATTGTCCCTTTTTTGATTAACTGTCTCAGTGTGTTCAAAATGAACTCGGGACGCAAAATTGACCCATTTTCGGAAACCGCACGAAAATTTCAGTTCTAAAGGCAATGTTGCCAAATAAGGTAATGCTCACACTATTTTAATATTATAGTAAGTAGGTCCTATAGTCAATAGAAGCGTAGCAAATCTTAAGAAAAGGAAAGTAGGTAGATTCATGGCGTTTTATTGACATTATCAAACGTTATATAGGTTCTAAATGTAACATTTTATTATGCACTTTACTTGCAGTGCAATTAAATTGGTTGAATGGAAGTTTCCAGTATTGTAAGTAGTTACTTACATGCAAGTAGGTTTTACAAAACAACGTTATGATGCTAGGTTTATTGCTACGGAAACGCCGAGTAATATGCTGGGACTATGCTGTTTCAACTTTGTTTTGTAAGGCTGTACCGACCAACCCAAGTGTACTGATTTTCAATATAAAATAACCGCGTGGGCAGTTGAGTGCATTATAATTCCGGTCGCGGAAATATTTAACGACCTTATTCATTCAAGGCTTTACTACAGCTACAAGTTAGAGTCATAGTGAGGTGACCAACGTGGCCCTTTTAATACAAATACCATTTATATTCATATTTCTAATATATGTATTCGAAATATGAATATAAATGGTACTCTCAAACAGTCACAAACACAAAACTTAAACAATTTATGCATACAAACTGTTTATCTACATCGGCAGTGGAAAACGTGGAACAGTTCCTCTATTAAATGTTCTAAGTACAACACTATCAAATTGATAAGCTATCGAGTAGCTCTACAATTAAACGAAGGTAACTATACAAACCAAACATAGCTTAGCTTTTACTGTGCAAGAAACTTGTAACACATAAAGGTTCATTATTGGAATTCAATATTGTAGAAATTTAAGTAGGACATAAAGTTCTGAGTAACGAAACCGCCGCCATCCGCCAACGCATCGGCCAAAGCGCAGGCGACCGCAAGCATTGCCCCTGTTTCCTTTCATTTTTAGTGTTCGACGGGTAACTTGATTTATAAACCACACGAGTAAAGACCTGTAGGCTAATTCACGTAATTAAATAAGTTTAGCTTCAGTGCAGTTGCAGTTAAGTTTCGATCAAAATAGCATTTTTCGTTCTGTCGTAATTTTGACAACCGCTGTCAGATTTGCTAGCATCAAGTTTGCGTCACGCGAACACTTTAGACAAGATATGACAGCTAAACAATTTCAAGAATACCATTTTGCGCTAAGATGTAAACTTAGTTGCAACTGCACCGCAATGTGAACTGCGCGTCAAGAAATTACTTGAATTAGGGACTTGTGCTTATAAGGTCTTATTCCATTAAAAAGTTTAGTATAATCCATATTAGTCTTACGGCTAATTGCCTGATAAATAACTGCTCCAGACTAAAAAACCTCGTGGAATAAGTACCGGTTTTATTATTAGTCCTTTACTGATAACAGCGATATCTCGTTCTCGAATAAAATAATTTATTCCATGTCATATTTCGAACAGTTTCTAGAATGCGACTTGTTATTACCCATTAAAATGTTATTACAGGCTGAATAAGACAATGGATAGTAAAATACCACATTTAATATAGGTATTGCATTTACTTTTATTACATTCTTGCTAAGGTAAACCTACTAAATGTTTATATTCTATGTGTTAATTATAAAATTATATATTTCATCATCATTATCATCGGCAGTCCACAGCTAGACAAAGTCTTCCCCATTAAACCCCTTTTTACACTGTCTTCGATTTGTCTTAACTACTGCCAGCCTATATTTTTATTTATCTTTCTTAGATTGTACCTAAAACCTAACAAATAAAAATAACCTAGAACGTCACTCCACTACTAGATTCGCTTGCCAATACATCATCTCCACCCAAATTACTTACACCAGCGGTAATCTGTGCTCCTGCTACAGATACTACAATATACCAAATTACCTATAAATGTAAAGAAAATAAACCTTAATTTAACCTTACGTGATGCTAGATAAAATTAATGACTTCACTGTTTTTTAAGGTGTTATTTACGAAGACGAATAAGTGTAGGTACCATTGGCGAAGAGTCTATACAAGCCGATTCCCATCGGCTTCCCTTGAGGGAATGGTCAATATCACACGTACTTTTTTAATATATCTATTGTGTAACGCCTAAAAGTTTTGAATCAAAACAAAAATAAGTATAGCATCAAGTGTAAGAACGATCGGTGACGGCAGTGAACAGTTATTATTTTCATAACAAATAGCTTCTTTGCTCCGGCTTCCCGTTTTCAGACTAACACCCTTCGCCACTGGACTAGGTACAGAAAAACCAGTTTTGGTTTATGCGACTCTGTTAATGTTACAGCTATTAATTGTACTTATATTTTTTCTTTTTAATTTAATAAATAAGTAGGTATGAACTTATAAACTTACAAATTAGAATGATTGAGTATCATATTTAGAGACACCTACTCCAGCTAGACAAGAACTAGTCTTGGTACTTAATTAACCACACCCATCCTGTGTTCAGTTCACCGATACGTTGGTGTAAGTACTGATATATCGATATTATACTCGGTATAATGCAATCGGTAGTATCGGTACTCATATCTGCATTCGGTATGGTGCTATCCATCATTTGGTCAGTGACCCGTGCCATCTGTTTCAAAGTAGCTTTTACTTTTGTCCGCTTGTGGTTTAATTTGCATTCTATTTTTATGAATGACCCGCATAGGTATAGGGGCTAGGGGTTTTACCTTGTCATGTTACCAAGAGATCAATATAACTATTAATAAAAACCCATAATATGTTCGAATCTTAGACGATAAAAATTATAATTAACTACTTAGTACTTACCTTGTTTACTAAAGTATTCAACAAATTATCATCCGCTATGTAAATATTTCTAACAGACCTTCAAAAAGGATGTCTTCGATCCTATATTTATAAACCTATGTTTATTCTGGCAAAACTTCATCTTAGTATGAAGAACTTTCAAAATATTGTTTGTTTGAAAACTGTCACAGATTATTGTATACTTATTATGTACAATGCATATTAATTTTTCTTTATTTTTTGTTTCAGAAATTACGTAACGAGTTATTGGATAGCTGAACGAGGTTATAGGTATGTATCTAATAAATAAATTTTTATAGGTAGACAGTAACTGACTATAGGAAAAAATTAAAAAATTAACGGATGTCATTCAACAAGAAAAAAAAATTTACTAAACTTACTTAAACGTAAAATTTACCGTATTAGATTTACCTCTTTGGAACAAAAAACAATTTTGAATATCCATCTCCATGCCGAGGTCATGCCTTTTTAAAAGTTATAAAAATAAACATAGAATCGATAACCTCCTTGTTGGAGTCAGTTAAAAATCAAAGACGTCACGCACTAGAAATTCATTTAGGTCATGATTATAATAACACCAATCCATCCTACAATGCTTTAGCACTCTACATTTTTGCACGATCTATCGCGTCATGCGTCATACTAACAGTGATTGTATGCAAACTAAACGATTTATCTAACTACTATTTAATATGCAACGTCTAGTTGCATCAATTTTGGTATAATAAAACCAGAGATACACCAGCACCCCGTCTTTTTATCCGAATACCAAGAAACGGTCAGGTTTTCTCAGGTGTAACCTAATGTACGTTCTTGTTACCTCGTCTTCCACACGGATGAAAGGTATCATTAGATTTGGTTCATAAACTCAAACTTTTAAATCTTACTTTTTCAAACATTCAAAAAAGTATCGGATTTTTAGAGCCAAATGGCGTCTTAGTCTGAAGTTCGATTTTTGAATTTTTAATTCTATTATATGTTTGAAAGAGTGTTATCTACTAATGTTATCAAAAGAAAATAATAGAATTTACTTCTTCAAGCACAGACTACAATAAATATTAATCTTAATAAGCATCTGCTTTAGATTTATATTTTTTTATCTAATCGAGACAGGCATTACACCAAACCTATAGGTGTTTATTTTTTACTTACTTACTCCGTTGGCTCAACGACCCAAAATATGTCTAGGCCTCTGTTAAGAGATTTCGCCACTTTCCACCAATTTCTGGCTTGAAGCTCCTTTAGGTTTACCTCTACTACATCACTCCAGCGATACCTTTTCGCTGCGATCCTCTCCCATTCTCACAATATGGCCGAGCCAACGGAGTCTATGCGCTTCTCCAATGATACTCGTATTGGGAAAGGTCACAACGCAACGTCTTCAATTTATCTGTAGCTTCAAAGGAACTCCACCCACTATACCAAATTATATCTTATGGGGCGGTTCAATACAAATCCAGCAGTTGGTACCCACGCATTCAAATACTTTTTGTTTTCCTTCTAAGAAAAAAACTGTTTAGCGGATTACGTACAGAAACTCCGATGACGCACAATGACGTCTGTTGAGATATTTTATTGAGATTTAGTGGGTAAACATCTTTATGTGATAAAAAAGTCTCCATTTGCTATTTAGAAGACATTTATTAGTTCTAATTCTTGATTGGGATTTACAACTCCCACGTCTTTTAGAATCTTTCTTGGATTAAGAGAAACAACGTATTTTCGTCAATTACCTAAAATCAATGAGCAATCTACATCATTATTATTATAATGTAGTCGTAATTTTTGTATTTTTAAGGTTTGACGAAAAAGAAAAAGGGGTTTTATAAGTTTGACATGTGAGTCATTTATATGTATCTGTGTAAAGTAGGGTAGAGGAGTTCAATGTTGTTCTATAAAGGCATTTATTGTAATGAATATACTCAAAAAACACTAATAACCGTGTTCATATTTTTGCACTAACATTGTAAGGTTATAAGCAATTAAACTTGATAGGTAGTTAGACCGGTAACTAGCTGGCTAGGTTAGCTAGTTTTTCTTCTATTTTGGAAGGCTCTAGGCTAGAGTTTTCAGCAGTGGCGGAGTAGAACGTAGTTCACGCGGGCAGAGCGGTGTCCGGAAAGCAAGTATTGAAATAATCTTACGCAATTTTAGGCTGGTCGTACAAAACTATTAGACATAGAAGTACCTAACTAATAGTATGATAACCTAGAATGTTAATTGATTATAACTCTTATCTCTATGAGCGTGATAAAGACAACAAACATAATATACAAACAACATTCTTCCTAATTTTTGAAGTAATAGACAAAACATGGCCTTATTAACCTCCGACAAGAAAGAAAGGGTGTTATAAGTTCGACGCGTGTACAAGTGTACAAGTTTGTTGCCGTGTAGCGCTTAAACGGATGGACCAATTTTGATGCAGTTTTTTTTAAGTGATGGAAATGTTTCTCCGCGAGCTTGAAAAAGTACTCGTTAGACTTATTCAATCTTAAATTCAGAGCTATTTTAGGCATAGTCCAAACTTGTTAACTGGTCCAGACCTAAACCCTAGTCCGGACACCCTAGTCCGCCTAGCCCTACCCCTAATTCGGACTCCGAACTACAATAAAATAATTTTGAAATAAAACATTGACACATGAAACCTTTGCTCTTTCATAGCAAAACGGCTGAAAATATTCAAAGTTGCACTTATACCTATAAAAACAAAAAAAAAAACAACTAAAAAAATTAAAAAAAAATCGACTAACGTAAAGGGTAGGTACCTACTTTTATTCTATATGTTTCCTTATTATGTATGTTTTCGATAGGTGTGTTGGAGGGTGGAATTCATAGAAACCCTACATTCCTATAAACAATAGAAAGTAAATAATTTAATTTAATACCAATAGTGTTTTAAATCTGGTATCAAAATATCACAATTATGTAGGTTAGCTATTAAGTCTAAAAATAAAGAACTAAATCTAATGAATCACTACGGAGTACATCTTGTAAACAGTAAAGGTTTTTGACCTTCTTGACAACCCAAATGACTAAACTCACAACACATTAATAAGGAGTTCTATAGGAATATTCCATGAAATCAACTTGCACAAAGTCAACAATAGTAGTATTGTCTTAGATTTACGCGAATATCACACATTGAAATAAAACTACTTTTTAACGGATTTTATCGCGGTTTATTTTAGATTTTAGATCCCGACGTTTCAAAGTCTTAAGTCTTTTTGAAGTCTGAAAAGACTTTGAAACGTCGGGATCTAAAATCTAAAATAAACCGCGATAAAATCCGTTAAAAAGTAGTTTTATTTCAACAATAGTAGCTCTTCAAACTGTTTCTACTACCGATAGATTTTATTTTATTCTGCTACAGGCTGGCGCTTGACTACAACTTGCCTGATGTTAAGCAATGATGTAGTCTATGATGGAACGCGCCAGCCTAGTATACCGATTCACTCGTAATTACGAATGATTATTATCCATATGGTTAGAAACCATAAAAGAGCAAAAATTCCGACCCACCCTCTCTTTATGGTGTCACCAGACATCGCACTGGAACACGGCAAGGCCGCTTGGCGGAGCGGCTTTGTCTTTGTCACAAACCACGGCCGAAGCCTACCTCCAGTTGATTGTCACCTGATTTGCACCACCCGGGGACCACGTGTGGGGATTCAATTAAAGGTGTACACCCACGGACGAAGGTGACTCACTTCCCAAAACTGTATCATCTTGAAACTTCGATAGCCTTTACAAACTTGTATCTTTCCAAACAAGGTTACTTAAGCAGAAAAGGCTGCCTTAATGTTAGAAAATAGCCTAAGAGTATGATAAACACTACCTTCGAAATAAATAGTTTATGTAGTAGGTATAGAATATAGATAGACATGGATGATATACCCATATATGGGACATGTAAGAGGATTTCTCTAGTAAAAAGGTTCTTAATAAATTAGAGTTAATAAATTAGGGTCAGTAAATAGTCTGGACTCTAAACGTCTTGTAATCTTCTTGTAAATAATTAACGTTTTGTAATCAAACCACTCGCTGTGGGGAAAAAAATCTCTCGTCTGGCTGAAAAACAAGAGATTTTTTTAAACTATCCAAGAGCAATAAGTTATTGTATTTCCTTAGATGTACGCGAATATTTCAGTCTTTTCAGACTTCATGACCATTAAACCCACCCGTGACCATGAAGTCTGAAAAGACTTTTAAACGTCGGGATCTAAAATCTAAAAATCCGTTATAAAATCCGTTATAAAATAATTTTATTTCAATAAGTTATTGATTAAGTAGGTAACTTCTTGGTTAGTTTACCTCTGGTATCAATATTTTGTAGTGACTGTCTACGTTCATGTCGCTATAATGATAAGTGGTATCTTATCACAATCAGATGCCTCCCCAAATTGGCTGATAATACACAACGCAACATTTGCTATTTAGTTCACCTTACGACAGCTCTGTAAAATTATTCATAGAAGTACTACTATTTGATCTGAATTATGTAAATAGAGTAAGTACCCCATGGGTGCATATTACTGGAATGAAAAATATTCTGCTTATTCACGCATTAACCTCACATTGGTTGCCTGAGTAAACAGAATACTTTTAAATTTTTTCTCCCGTTTCCCAAGTAACACAGAAAGCATTTTAACAAAGGAATAGGTCAGTTTGTATAGAACTTAAGGCCCGCATAAACTCTTTTAAAAGTTTAATGAGCATTTTAATGCTTTATATTGGCAATCTCAAAACAATTATGGTGCTTTTTACTGTATAACGGTTACTCTTAAAGTAACTCTGTCTGTCTGTCTGTCTGTGTTGCTTTCACGCCTAAACTACTGAACCGATTTGGATAAAATTGGGTATGGAGGTAGTTTGAGACCCGAGAAAGGACATAGGATAGTTTTTATCAGACTGCGCAAAAATAAGGAAATGTTTTGGCGCGATAACCGACATACACGCGGGTGAAACCGCTGCCACGCTGTCGGAAAGCTAGTACTGTAATAACGATAAAAATTACGTCTACACTCGTCAATTACCAAATCTATACCTATTACCTACCTACTTACTGAAAAGTGAAAACAGTGTTCCGTAATCGTGATGTATGTCGCTCTGATCACGCGTGGTAGGTATCTCCTCGATAAGTTAGATGAAGTGACTTGATCGAATAGGTATTACCCAACATAGGTACCTATCTAGGTAGGTACTTAGATGAGACCGTACAAAAAGATATTCCCTAAAGATCCTAATAATAGTAAAGTTTCCGGCTATCACCATGACCTCGCTTGTAAACAAACAACTAACTTTTAACCACACAATGAATCACCGTCATCGGCCCCAAATATTCCGTGTTGGCAAAGATATTAAATTGTCGCCAGTCTGTATGCGACCGCGGAGCGCACAACACGCCTTGAATCGATCCATTAAAACAAAACTATCTCACGAGTCATTTTATCAGCGTGCAAATATTTGAGTTCGCTATACAAACCTTCAGTGTATAATAATATCTACTTATCCCCTGTGACTTATTGTGTAGTGGTTAATGTGAAAGTGCGGCTTTCTAATATAAACTAGTACAAAACAAGTCTAGTTATATTGAATATTGATATCTTAACAAATCTTGATACGCCTCTAGTCATAATTAAAGTAAGTACTTTGGTATACATTTCTCGTTTTAACACCTAATTAGAATATGTGGTAGTGGCATTTTAAAATGACGATAAAGCACTTATAGCGACGCATTTTGTTTCTTTGGCAATTTGTCATATAAACAGTTCTTACCTACGTAGGTACTACTAACTTTATGCTAATCATTCTTGGCAAACGGCTTTTGACCGTATAACCTCTAAGTACCAAACAATGGTCTCATTTATAGTAAACTAAACTGACAAGAACAAAGTATAGGTATAACAAAATATACCACACAAGTATCAAATATACAAGTAAGCACTAAGTAGGTACAATGAGATTAGTTAATTGTTGAGACACAATGGCCTATCAATTTTGGTTGGGTTGTAGTATATATGAGCCGGTATGAATTTAAATTGCGGACTTGCGAAAACATCATAAAAAAGCCTACCAAATTTAATAGGAAATTTAGAAATTCGATTGCATCAAGATGTTAATAATTTAGGTACGTCACTGACTGCACATATGATTTTGGTTAATGCAAAAAGTAAAGCTTTTTTGCTTCTTTACATCTTGATTTTCACGCCACAGGCAGGTCGTGGGTTCGATTCCCACCTAAGTTAGACATTTGTGTGGTGAACATGTCTGTACCTATGTCTTTATTCTGGGTGTATTTATCTATATTTACTTATGTATAATAAAGGAAAAGTATTGTATGTAGTCTAATACCAATTATCTGGTTTCCATAGTGCAAGCTCTGCTTAGTTTGGAATCAGATTGCCGTGTGTGTTAATGTCCCACTAAATTATAGATTTGACGACCCAATAAAAGAGAAGTATAGTGTGTGAGTATCATTACAATTAAATTATCTAACAAAAGTGTATTCTCAATCTTTGATGGCTACACTTGTCTCCCAGGCTCAATCTAGTATAGAAAATATAAATAGAAAACATAGTTTTCTTATACAGAAACAAACATTAAAGTCCATTTATTGTGTAGGTAAACAAAATAATATTCTTATATAAAAACTTGGGTAACTACAGCTACTTACGTGTACTTACGTCTTTATGTAAAAACATTTTGCACGTCATGGATAGATACTACTTATTAAGATATACTTACAATTATCATTTAAATAGCACCTTCGTAATACAAGGAAAATGTTAGTAGATCCTACCTAGCTAATAGCTACACATTCTATACTTAAGTTTGTAAAGGAAAAACCATCTATAACTTATAGTGGTATTTAAATACATGAATGAAAAGCCGAAGAGTGTAGTTTCATTTTACTTCAATTAAATGCCCAGATTTTCAGAAAGGAACATTGAAAAAGTGTGGCACGTGCTTGTAAAACTAAAGCTAACGTAAAGAAAATTGTGATTTTTTTTCATAATTTACTCAATACTCAATTTACTGGCTTTCGCCCGCGTGGTACTTATTAGGATATAAAAAGTTGCATAAGTGTTAATCCAGACCATAATCTATCTCTGTGCCAACTTCATTCCGTCCAGTATTTTGTGCGTGAAAGAGTAACTAACGTAAATTCATACATCCAAACATCTATACATTCTTCCTAATGGTGAAAGAATTTTTAAAGTTGGTACAGTAGTTTTTGAGCCTATTCGTAACAAACCAACACCCAAACGATCAAATCTTTCCCTTTTTATAATATTAGTATATAGACTAGGTACATAGGTGCCAACCCCGGCCAACACGCAAAATTTCAATTACATACACGTACATTTTTTTGAGTTTTCCTTTACATTAAAACTTATTTATGTAAAGGAAAACTCAAAAATTACTGCGAATAAAAAAAGAATTATCCATTTCAGTTATACCTACAATAATATTATTTCATAATATTAAAGGATATCAACACATACGGTCATTTGATCCCAAGCTAAGCAGAAATAATGTTATGGAAACCAGAAAACCGTTAAGCTATTCATATATTTTCTTTTGTACTTAATTTCATATAAATAATAGATAATACAGATATTAATGATGTAGAGAGATCATTTGAGGTCACCTATCACAAAGCCGGTAGTTATATTTTTATGATAAATACAAATGTTGTTGGTACAATGTCATAATAAAAGATAAAACTATAAAAAATAGTATGAACAGTATTATAGTGATCGCTGCAGACAACAACAGATGGGCAACAAGGAGATAAGATTTCACTAGAACAATACCAACCAACATCTGCGCCGCGTTTGTTATGACGTCACAATGACAGTCGCTATCCTCCTGTGCTCTTGCAAAATAAAGTAGGCACACGCAATACACACCCAAAGTGTCTAAGTGTAAATTAAAGTAAATTTAATCTCTTTAAAACTGTGTAAACTTAAGTAAAAACCCTTGCCTCATTGGACTCGATTACTTTAACTGTCGAATAAAAACCCGCATAAAAATCGGTGCATCCGTGTAGGCGTAATGCGGCAACAAAACTTGTACACGGATATACAACGTAACACTTAAAGAACCCCTCTTTTTCGTCGGGGATAAAAAAACACTTGACCACTAAGCACTTAGTGATAGGTATGTGTAAATAGTGCAATTCTGAAGAAGACGACAGCTATTTGAGTTTTGATTCCTAGCTAAATACTTATCTGTCTAGACACTGGACAAATATTTAACGTACTTACCTAGCTAATTTTGGTACATTCGTTTCATAACAAATCAGCGATTCATCGCCAGAGCACATTCATTTATTTTTGTTTTGATTAGCAATTGAGCACAGGATAACCGGTATCTGTGTACTTTGTCACCAATTGGAGTATTTGTCAATGTTTACCCATTGTATACTTTTTGCAACAACGTTATGTTAACCATTGTTACCTACTCCATTTACAGAATTTACAAAAAGAAATGTTAATTCCATTGTTTCCCAGCACTACTGTTATTGGTAAACGTGACCTACCTCGTGTTTAACAAAATTTCGTAATTGATGCAATTCATTGGAAATTAACTGGACTGTGTTCTCTCTTTCCAGAGTTCGCTACGAGATGGGGGCGAGGTCCCGGGAGTTGATACTGCTCCTGGCAGTGTGCGCGCTTGCACTCAGCGAGCCAATCAATAAGAACACCGACAAGAAAGAAGACAACGACAACTTCCTCTATCAATACGATGATTTCGACACTGCCGACAATCAAGAAATACTGTTCAATGAAAACAGACCGTGCCCAAGAGACTGCATATGCACTGTATCTCAAGGATACAGAACGGCTAAGTGCGATCGTCTTGAAATCGGCACTCAGAAGTTCGGCGATGACATCACTGACCTAGTGATTGAAAACGCGGACCCCAAGTTCCCGATCCAGTTGACAGACCTTATTTTTAAGAAATTAGGCCTTCACCAGGTGACAACAGTGAAGATTGTAAACAGCACGATCGACTTCATTGAACCAAATGCCTTCCACGGCCTGCCCAACCTCTACGCAGTAAATCTGTCGAACAATAAACTCAAGACTTTGCACCCTGAAACTTTCGCTCACAACAAGAAATTGTTACTGCTTACTCTTCCATACAATCCTCTCAAATTCCCTGCTTTGGATTCTAATGACTACTTCTTGAATACTTCATCTGTGCAAGAACTAGACGTTTCATATTGTAATATTCAAAGAATCACTGGTAACACATTCGGAAACATGCCCGGACTAATGTATTTAAATCTTGCTGGTAACCATTTGTCCGATATCGATGCTAACACGTTCAAGAAACTTCTCGATTTAGAGGAACTTGATCTGAGCGATAATGATATCAAATCTCTACCTGACGATGTTTTCTCAGAGAACAATGAACTAGCTACTTTACATATTTCTAGAAATCCAGTAGACACAGTCTATGGGCTACAGATTTCGGATTTGTTGACCCTGAATGCTGGACAAACAAATATTAAATTTGTCGGGCCATCAATGTTTAACGGAATGACTTACATCGCGAACCTGAACCTCAGCGGCAACAACATTGAGAAGATTCACAACCAAGCGTTCCACAAACTTGTAGAATTGAACTACCTTGACCTTTCTTACAACGATTTGGACTTTATTTCAAACATTCTTATCAAAGAAAACATTGAACTGGACATATTTAAAATCTCTAACAACCCCAAATTAAAACACTTACCAGCTGAAGGCTTCGATTGCGCTGTAGATCAATTTAACATTTACCTATTCGACGCCTCTTACTGTGGCCTTCAAGAAATATATGATAATTCCCTAAAAACATTCTCTGCATTATCCGTAGTCAATTTGTCGCATAACGAAATCAAAGATGTAGGCACTAAAGTGTTCTCAATGTGCCCGAAATTGGTGGAAATCGACTTGTCCTATAACGTTTTGGTCACATTAGATTCAAAAGTCTTCGAGAAAAACAATGAATTGGCAAAATTAAACCTTCAGGGCAATCCTCTTAAAGTGCTGTCCGCTGAAGTATTTATTCACACGCCACTGATCACCCATCTTGACATGAGCCACGCGGAGTTGACTTCACTCTGGAAACAAGACAAAAACCACACTCCAACAATTCTAAGCAATCTGACATTCCTCAACGTCTCCCACAATCGTATCACTGAAATCAAACAAACCGAACTCGATCATCTGAACAAATTGAACGCACTTGACATTAGCAACAATCCTCTCGCTTGCAGCCGTGACTTTGAGAACCTCATGACTTGGTTAAGCAAGCGCAAAGTGTCACCAAACGCAAGTCCCAGCAGTATTGCTAACTTGGCCAAGGATAGCAAAGACGACGAGGTCTCTACTTACAGTTGGGAGTTCCTCACACGCAAGACTTGCGGTACACCTATGCCTCACCCTGTCGAGCCGCTCGGCGAAGCCGATGAAGACATCTGGACAAGAACTGATATGGACTTTGACGGTAACTTCGATCTGAAAAACACCTTAGATGATGGTAAACTTGCGGACGATCCTAAGTCCACTAAGGACTACGCTTTAGACAACGAGGCTGATGATAAAGAGGATGATGATGATGAAGCGGCCGATGACGAGGACGAGACTGAGGACAATGACGACCCTGAGGGTGAGGACTACGACGGAGATGAAGACGTCGATCTCAGCGTGAAACTTATCGAAAAACCACTAACTAAGGTAGTAGTTCCGCCAAGTAACAACAATGTATCACCAAAGGATGTTACGATCAACATCAAACTATCAGACAAAGACAGCAACGGAGGAATCGAGGAGCCAGCGACAAACTTCTACATTGACCGAGAAGAAGCTGAGCATGGCCACTATGAATACTTGTGGCCGATATTCATCGCCATTCTGGGCGCGCTTATCCTTCTCATCGCGATCGCAAAGATCGTGTCCATGGCGTGTACTAGGAGGACTAAGCAGATAAGATATAACAGTGCCATAATCGCTGCGATGAGTCAGGCGGGCCGCACAAAGAAGGACTGCGGGCTGGTGTACCAGCAGCTGACGGAAGACCTTGTAGGACCGACGACGCCGAAGCTCAACCGCTACGCGCCGCTCCACAGCGTCACCGTCAACGCGTCAAACATGTCGTACGAGAGCAGTCCCTTCCACCACAGCAATATCGTGCCAGAAGCGGTCTGAGTCGCGCTGAACAACGTACAATTAATAAGCTGTTGATACTTTGGTCCGACCAAAACCGATGATATTTTCCTGAACAAATAATTCGAATAGTTTGTAAGGGCCTTATTACAAAACTAGGTTTAAGATTAGTACTTGTTACTAGAATGTATCTAGGAGCAATTTTGGACTACGCTTAAACTTCGTTTTTGAGTAAGGCAGCCAGTGTTCTAGAAAACGTGTCACGTACGGTTGGTCAAAGACTACAGCCTTTCGAGTCTAATCTCGATACTAACAACTGCGTTAACTCTTACATAAGCAGTACATAAGTGATAGTTGTAAGCGCTAGTCACAGCAGAATACATATCTAACAAACGATTAGTACAGTGCCTTTAAGACCACTCTCGAACTATGCAACAATGTTTCAATCTAGCGCTTTTTAATATAAAGTAACAAACAGAAGTCAAATTACAACAAATTAATTTAAGATTATACATATTATATATTATACAAATTAGTTGATAGGTTTATTTTATGTACTTAAAATTATTAAAAAATAAATACTAAGGATTAATGTTTTTTTGAGCCCTGCCCTAGTTTTAATACAAATAAGGAAGGAAGGAAGGAAACAAGTTGCTGCCCCGCTAATTAAATATGATAATAAAAAAGTTGTATAATGAATTATTTATTAAAATATACATTTCAATCACCAATATTAACTAACGAATAAAACAACATAAAATGCTGGGATGTAAAAAAACTACAAAACAACTTTATAATTAAAACATTTTCAATGTTCTATGCTTACATATTACATAACAATTAATAATTCAGATTACATAGTAAAATGTATATAAAAATATGTAATTGTCTTTTAAGTTTCCTATATTAGTAAACAGTAAGGGAATCTTCCAGAATTTTTGATAGATCCTCCTCTGATTGTGGCAACGGCGTCAGGCTTAACAGGCGTTTCTGAAATAAAACAAACAATTTATTTTCCTACAACAGATGTACTTCATTAAAACAACCTACAGAATAGGATCCCAACAGGAAAAGATATTTCGTGGTTTCTTAACTGTTCAGTGCGTTTTCTTTATTGTTGTTTTTGACATAAAATTAGCAAATCTCTGATATTCTATTCTTATTAATATCGATGAATGTAAAATTAGCGGTCAGTGACCCTAGCGAGCGCACAGCTGATACAGCGGCGCGTGGATGACAGTACACTAAGTATCAATAGTAAACATCTTACTATACCGATTACTTAATTTTTAACCGACTTCTAAAAGGAGGAGGTTATCAATTCGACTGTATGTTTTTTTATGTTTGTTACCTCAGAACTTTCGAATGGGTGATCCGATTTTGATAATTTTATTTTTAATTGAAAGCTGATGCTTCCCGTGTGGTCCCATTTCAGTTTGGTTTAGTTCTGAGAATGGCATCCATGAAGTCGGTTTTTTTTGTTAATATTTTAACTTATATTATTTAGAACTAAGACAAAAATAAAGATAAGTGTTTATTTAGTTTTGGTAGATTCGAGCTTCCTATTCTCTACGCCAAGAGAAGTACTACTAATAAAAATATCAATTACCTGCGGCAAAGCTCCTTTAACTAAATCAGGTATATCTCCACTGGTGTAACCAAGTGTCTTCAGTCCATTTTCAATCTTCATCAAATCCATATACTTGATGATAGTATCTGACAGCACTTTGCCAGCGTCAGCTTGTTTGACATTAGTGACATCAGCGCCGAGGAGACCTGCTGCTTCGATGTGCTTGTCGGGGTCACTGACCGCTGTGAAGCGGAACACCGCTGGGGCAGTCATTACTACTGATAACCCATGCGGGATTATTGGCTCCGAGCTGGGGGAAAATGTTGGTGTCAAATGTTTGTTATTGGTAGCCAACTAACCAAACTATTCAGGTAAAACTAAGATAATGTATAGGAACCCATGGATTCATTTGTCAATCCAAGCCTACACCGATTGGCTAAATATCAATGTCCAATTAGAATATACCTACATTAAATAGCTGGCTGGCATTGATAGCTGCATAGGAAAAAAAGGGAACAAATAATATGCTTGTTTTTGGTGGCGTGACACGAGCGTTTAAAGGTTTTAACCAAGGAAAAATTTAGATAGTAAGACAAATGGGCGTCATTACTCGGAATAGTATGGACATGACTCCGAAGATTAATGATTGATTTCTTACTTGAAATTTATTATTTATTCTTTGCAGACAATATAATGGAAACTTTACAGACTTTTGATTATGTAGATTTATTCAATTAAATGTTTTTCTTTATAAATTTCATGTGCAACTAAGTTTAATTTTTTAAGGATGAAATCAAGGAAAGTATATCAGAAAAAAATCTTCTTTCATTTTCTCTTTGAAATCATCAATTTAAACTAAGAAATCAATTATGTAATTCTTCTTTGAAGTCCTATCCATATTATTGCGAGTAATGGCACCCATTTATTCCGTTCTCTGGAGATAATATACACTCAAAAGTATTTGCTTACCTACTCTACTAGCATTCGGTATATTGTACATAGTATACAGCTTTAACACTATCTATCCATTGACGAATTGCAAGACTAAGATACCGGTAATACTAGGGAATAATTTGTAAACCAGCATCACGCTTGAAGCAAAAAAAATTGAGAAACCAGTGTGACTTAAGTGACTTAAAAATAACAACTTCAATAATGTTGTGCTTCAACAAGGAAACAACTGCAAACTAAGCTATTGTCTGCACATGCTGTTTGTAATGCACAACAACTTGTGGTAAACACTTGATAAACGAACTTGTCAACTGTAAGTTGACTGTAAAACTGAATTTCGAAATACATATTGTATGCAACGAACATAACACTTGATACAAAAATAATACCTTTTCGATATAGAATTCTTGAAATTTAGGAAATTTAATATAAAACAAAAGTAATAAATAAAATAAAAAAATGCGACACTATTTTTTAAGAGATTTCTATTTTTTTATTTTGTGTTTTTCATAGCATAGTCATAATAGAAATTTAAAAATTTTATGTACTCACGTTACACATAACATGATACACATTTTTATTTAGCTTTTCACAGTTCACAAGGGCAGTAAAAGGTATACACGAGCACGAACCACAGTTATGAGCACTTACCAGTCTTGCAGAGATTCTCCACTCAACACCACACTTCTACCCACAAGAGTCCTCCTGCTGGGCACAGATCTTCTCACCAATATCTTACCAGTTGAGAGTTTTTAGGCCTTAATCCACACACGCTGGCCAAGTGCATGTTGGTGGATGTCACATGTTCTCGAATGATTCACAATGTTATCCACTCAACATCAAAATTATTAAATTTAATGTTGCGCTACTCACCCATAATCTTTAGGAACAAAAGTCTTAACATTTCCAGCTATAGGATAAGCAAGTCCGTGACATAAATGTACGCCCGCGTTCCCGATGCCTACACCAGCCATGGTAGCGGCCAGGTGCATGCTGGACCGCGCCTCTATATCGTCTGGTTTGTATACAGACCGACTGAAGTACTTGTGGATCGTCTAAAAATAAAATTAACTTATGCTGGATGAAACTTATTAAAAAAAACTATAGCATCTCACTCAAGCGAGTCAAAACATTAAGTTGAACAAATTGCGTTTATTTTGGCTGAGAAGATTATATGGTTATGGCATTATACTGCAATTGTCTCTGCCCCATCCAGGGGCCATAGGACATTAAGACAACGCTAAGTCATATGGATGGACCAAACAATAGACTCACAATGATATGCCCTGCTAGGATTCGAACCCAATTCAAACGATTTAAAAAAGGGTAATGGGGCGTGTTCTTTCACCCATACCAAGCCACGACCTTATAACCTTATAACGTTTACTTAAATGCAACAAATGTATTTGTACCCAAGCGCCCGTCGATTCGAATATTTTTGTGGTCGGGTGCCACAGGTACCTACGCCAATTGATTTTTGGCCGGGCGGTTATCTCCATGATTCTATGTAACAAGCTGATTTATTTATATAAATAAATAAATATTCTGGGACATTAACACACACGGTCATCTGATCTCAAGCTGAGCAGAGCTTCTTTTATAGAAACCAGATAATTGGTATAGGTATACTATACATAAACTATGTACTTCTCTTTTGTACATAACACCCAGACTCAAGACAAATAGACATGTTCACGCAGTCTTTAATCTCGAAGCATTTAATTGAATTTGACATACTTGCAAACAAAATCGGGCCCAGACGTCTGATATAGGATTGCTGCCTTGGTAAGTAGGTCTCAATGCGGGGTTAGCGGGCGCAGGACCACGCTCCGTGTACGGCACCGCTGTGAAGCTCTCTAGCGCGTGACAGAAGATGTCGAACCCAGAGAAATTAGCCACCTAGAATAAAGACTTAAGTAGGTAAGTCACTTCAACCGATGACCCGTGACCAGGAGTGGGACACTAAGCTGGTCACGGGTCTTCTCTCAACTATCTTACGAATTCAGAGAATGAACACAGGCTGGTGGGTGGTTGTCATATGTTCTCGAAGGAATAGTTTTTAAACATGCCGGATGTATTCACCGATATTCAGCAGCGGCAATGAATACACACACAGAGATGTGTGGGCACGACCGGAAATCGAACCCGCGTCCTTGTATTAAGGCGAAGTCTAAAAATCTGACAGGTATTCTTGATTACTAACTTTGTATTTTTTAACAGAAAAAAATGTTGGACTAAAATGTAGACTAAAATTAACAGGTGTATCTAAATATTATTATTCACATTTTAGAAGGCTGTACTTTTTTAATAAGAATATTTTTTTGCTATGAATGAAAATGTTGTCAGATTTCAAATAAATTCATTTACTCGTTGCAAGCACATGTATGTTGACTTTATATTTGATAGATTACTTCTCAAACGTAAATTAAACTCACAAAATTATTCTCGAACTGATTTCGACGTTTAATTTCCAATATCAAGTACCCTAGAAGTTTGACAGGATGTTAATTAACACCTTAAATAAATAGTTTACAGACTTTACACTAGTTTTAGTGTCAAAATAAATGGTTTCCACTGGTTCTTGACTGAATAACTGATTGAATTTGAATGAGGCATGTATTAGGGTTATTTATTGAGTGCTTTTGGACGAAGTCCCCGCAGATTCTGACTAATAAACAATGTGTAATTACCTTTTCAGGCATAGTAAGTGTGTGTAGAGGGTCAATCATCGCTAGAATAGGACGTAACGCGCCGCTGGAAATGCCAGTCTTTGCCTGAATCGCCTCATAGTCAAATATCGAGACACCCGTTGTTTCACTGCCCGTACCACTTGTTGTAGGTACTAAAATCAGAAGTGGGATACTCATTAGGTATGTGCCTGTATCGGGTAAAAGGTAAAACGACTGATTATCAGTTGACCGTTTATTGAACTGTTTAAAAATACACCGCCGTGGCATGACAATAATCCGCAAGGACACAGCCTACGCTTGTGTGCCAAAGGCAAGTCAAATGCAATGTGCATACGGCACAGGTATAATGAACATAAATCGGGTCAAAATCGGTCGGGGTTATAAAATTAAATATTTAATAATCCAGACAACGCATATTTTTTTAAACCTCACGTCATCCCTTTCAGTCTTTTATCGCTGGGCTCGAGTCTTCTCTCAACTATCTTACAAGTTTAGGCCTTAATACACACACACTGACCAAGTGCGGGTTGGTGGATGTCACATGTCCTCAAATAATTAGTTTTCAGACAAGCCGGTTTCCTTCAACGATATTGAGCAGCGGCGATGTTACAATTCACACAAAGATTTGTGGGCACGACTGGGAATCGAACCCGCGACCTTAAAAATCTAAGGCAAGGCCCTTACCGCTGAGCCACCGCTGCACAAAAAGAACAAAAAGCGAAAGCGAAAAACCAAAAAGAACATAATGTATCCACCAAACCGCACTTGGTCAGTGTGTGTTTATTAAGCCTAAACTCTCTCTCAAATCACAGCAGTGGGACACAATACAGAGTTGAAGTGATACGGCTTCTTAAAGAACTTACTAGCAATCATTGGCTTCAAATTGGCTTTCACCTCCTTCCCTTTACCAACTGGTGCATTAACATAATCAAGAAAGTCAGCATCAGGATCAGATGAATACAGATTTGCAGCTTTGCATGTGTCTATAACGGAGCCGCCTCCAACAGCGACATAACTATCGAAGTCATTAGACTTGGCGAATGCTATCGCATCTTTTAAACTGTAAACAAAAACAAAGCTTAATGTAATGCATCATAGATCACATATTGGCTTGACATCAAATCCAGAGACTATCCGGCCCATGTACAGAGCATGCCTCAATCCCTAAATGTTTTTATGAGGCCCATCTGAACTTCAATTTAGAGGCCGTCTCCACGATTGAGAGAATCGCGATGATGCAACGTATTTCTATACAATCTCGAAATCGTGATTCTCTCGCTCGTGGAAAGGGTCCCTCAGTACCTTTGAAAATATATTATGTGCTGCTCTAATGATTTCTCTTCTTGCCTGGCTAGTCAGCTGAAACTGGCCACCGTCCCTAAATATACCTTAGAGGGGGTTATGATTATTGATAGATTACCTTGTATCTGTAGGCTCTACTCGGACTTTATCATAAACCTTATACTCCACACCATTCCTTGCAAGAGAATCAAGTGTAATCTTCATAGGGTTTAAATTGACAACATTAGGATCTGTCATCACACAGACACTCTTGGCATTCATGTTAACCAGGTCCTGGCCAATTTCCCGAGTCACGCCTAAACCATAGCGAACTGTAGAACATTTTATCTGTAAAAGAATACCTCTTACTTTCAGTTTTCAAAGACTTAAATGACAAAGATAGATGGGTAAATGTAGTTATGCCAAAATTACAAACTAGATTTCGACAAAAGGCACACTAGATTACCGCAGTCTGAAGAACTCTTTTATTTACCGCAACCAGAGCCAGATCCAGTGCTGAAGGTAAAATAGACATGCCACCTTGATTTAAGGTTGATATTCTGAATTAATACTGACACTAACATTTCTCCATGTAGGTCCATAAGTAAATAGGACACATCTGTTTTTTTTCCTTATCTGAGTTATGAATGTTGTTTTATTCAGTGAAACAAGAACGCATCTACCAATGGCGAAGGATGAAAGTCTGAAAAAGGGAAGCCGGAGCAAAACTTCTTTCTTATGAAAATAATATCTCTGCACTACCGTCACTGATCAATCTTACACTTGATGCTATTCTTATTTTTGTTGCTATTTAAAACTTTTAGTCGTTACATAATATATTATTAAGTACCCACATGATATTGACAATTTTCTAAAGAGAAGCTGATGGGAAATGGCTTGTATGGACTCTTCACCACTGGTATCTACTAGTATTTATTTGAAAAAATGTCAGATTATCCGTCCTCTTTGCTTATGGCAGCAGATTTAGTTTAGTAGTTTTTACTACTTACTGTCTACACCCTTGGGAAAAAGCCGTGAATATTATATCTTATTGCCGCCAGCATTATACATGTATCTTCATCATTGCGACTATAAACCGGCCAATTATTGAGTGGATATAACCACCTTTTCAGAGAGCTGGATCATGCTTGCATTGTACTTACATTATTTATTGAAATGTTGGACTTATATTTTCCACAGGTCCATTACAATACTTCCATTTCATATCAACATAATTACGCTTTTGCGTAAATTGCTTATTTATTAACATTCAAAATCAAAGGTCAAGGCTTATGTGTACAATAATTGATTAGATAAATGACTTGGTGATAATGTAACATGGACATAGGATATATAACATAGGACATTTAACATGGGAGGTGTTTATACACAACTTCAAGTAATAAATTGTGTTTTTGGATACCCATATAAAGCAAACATGTAAAGGTTGATGCGTCTTTACAAATACACACATAAATAAAAGCTACACATAAACACAAAACATGGATAGTTTATGCTAAATATATCACGGCAGCGGGAATGTGCGCAATACTATTTCGATGTTAAATTAATAATGTTTAAATAGAAATGCGTGTTTCTTACTTCAAAAGCGTAATCCTTTTGTGGAGTTGCATTTGAAACTTGAATGTTACCTCTGTGGCCATGAGCTGGACATTGGCAGCTAAAAAGTGAAAATAATTGATCTAAATTATTGGGTTTCTTATTATTAGAATGCAAGAACAATTTTCATTGTACTGTCATATATTACATCTGTAAATAGTTATTATATATTATATACAACTAACAGCAAGTAAGTCAGTCAGTCACACAACACAGCAGATAACTGCCGTGATATGGAAGAAGGCGGCTAAACGTCATTTTTACGAAAACAAGTTATTATTACCAGCATACTAAGTAAACAATTGCTCATCTACCCATTTTGGAATTATATTTCTAAGTTTATTCGTTCCCGAGATATTGTGAGCTATTTAGTGGCTAAATGCACATTTTTTTTGGGTGACCTACCCACCTTTTTGCATTTTTCTCGAAACCAACTTTCTGCATGTAGCCACCTTTTGCCATATCAGGGCAGATAAGTTCAGTCCACCAGACTTATATCCATTTATTCACCAGAACGGAATGTGACTGGATCATTTGGCGACATTTCATTGCATGAGGAGTACCAGTCAACACAGCTTATTTAGCACCGCCGGCTAGATACCTACTAGACTAGGCACCACTTTGTTAAAATATTTGGCTGGGTATCAGTAGACATTAGCACTGCACAACAAAACATGATACAAGCACAGTCTTATCTCTTTCTACTCATCAATGAGTGATAAAGATGGACAGAGCTTGCAACATGTTTTTTTGTGAATGTTTGCCAGTGAAAACTGGGGCTATGGCAAGATTGCTAATTTTAAATGTTTTATTAAAGTTACTTGTCCTTCAATAAACCAATCAAAATTAGCTTGTGGTCGAATGATATGTAGTGATAAGACATAGGTGAGCAGGAGGCCCAGCTATGTGGTGTCTGGTCTATGTTTAGCACCCACTGGGAGTGAGGACGTCACGTGTGGAAGGACCCCTGTTACTAGTGTGTCTAGTTTTAAAGATCAAGAAGTCCGAAAATAATGAAATGAAATGAATAAATACTTATACTTCATGGTCTACTACTTCTAGTCTAAGCCATATTTTCGGCATTTTCACAATTACTATAATGGATATACATATATGGTACTTACGAAGCAACGTTAATTGTCCTTAATAAATCAAACACTCTTTTACGATTACCCATTTTAATGTGTTTGAAATTGAATTATAAACACAATTATAAACGCACTACTACGTTATGTTGTTCTTAAGTTTTATTACGCTTATCAAACTCAAACAAGTCGTAGATATCAAGAATGCCATAATAATTAACCTTTGAGTTGCTATCAGTAAGTAGGTAATCCAAAATTAGATAAAATTTAATTATAATTCCCCAATCTAAATCAAACACGGTGCCATGCCAAGAATTGACATGTTTTCAAGTCTAAGACCCGGAGTATAAACTTCCGTAATTCCCGGACACGAAAAATAGAAACAAAACAAATAATGCTTCCGGTTCGTAATTCCGGATCGGGTGGCCCTTGATCCATTAGTCAATTATTCAAATGCAATAATTTTGAATTTTGATTGAATACAGGCGTAATAGATTTTTTTCTCGCGTCGAATATATCAAGGATCGAGGGCCTTTTGACCCCTAAGTTGATCCGGTTTCTTTTTTTAAGGATCCAGGATTCCTTCCGGAAGTTTATAGTTCGAGCCTAAACTGCTTAAGTCGACAGTCTGTCAAATGTGTGTGTGACATATGTCACAATCACTGACACTTTACGTGGTGTTGCAGTGTTAGTGTTACTAATTGAGAAATTATTACAAAAGCACAGATAATATAATGCTGTGTTTTAAGTGTAGTACATTTATAATGTAGGATTCTGAATCTACGGAACCCTTTCTGAATTTGCAACTGTTGTCATTTGTAGTTAGGTTTGATAAGTAGTGTATTTTGTATGCTTAGTATATCTCCCTCGTAACACACTCATACCATTTACAGTTTTTCCGTATTTTTCTTTAATAGATCTTACTTCCTTTTCTGTACTTGATCGAATATATAAAGCACTCCCAACATTGTAGTAAACAATAAAATTAAAACACACTTTAGACATCCAAGTGATGTAATAATAAATTCATACAGTTCTCGTTCACATAATACACAATAGAAAGAACTACGACTCCGAATAAAACATCTTAATCGCTAATTAGCATCATTTGGTTACATAACATAGGTACATAATAATAATAGGTACATAATAAGTAACATGACAGGCTATAATGACATTAAAATATTTCATCACAAATTTACGTAAATATAAATAAAAAAATCAATAAATAAGATTTATACAAGGATTTTTAGAAAAATGTATAATTCTAAGCTGAAATAACAAATCTTATTTTATAATTAATTTTACCTACTAACGAACTTAAAACAAAATAACTATTTACAACGACAATTGTTGCGGTTATATTATTTGCAAAATAATTCATGGCATCAAATAATGATCACATTTTTACATACATATACTTAAGTCATATATTAGTCAGCGCCACGAAGGAAGCCCCACAACAAAACTGGCAAATTGTCGTCGATTAAAATTGACAGCACCTGTCAGAAATTACATAGACACTAGAGCCCTGTCTGCGGGACTTCAAATGGCGCGAACTTCTATAAATACTGAAATGTGGAAACATTCAATTACAAAGTAATATAATCTCTTTAATAATTATATTTTGGGTAATCAGATTGTTTTACTCACTTTAGTTAATACTACTGTGTATGTATGGCAACCTGCGGTTTTGGGTAACTTTATGCATAGGTACAATGCAACCATAATTGCGAAGACCACCAGTTCGATGATAATGCAATGAGCAATGACTTAGTTAACATAATTTATTAAAATATGTTAAACAGCCTTCTATTAGGATCACACACACATGCCACAGTGCGACATAAAAGAGTAGAATTCGGGAACTTCTGGAACTAAAATTTTTCATTCAGTGTGGGCGCCCTTATTGAATTTGTACTCTTTTATGGCGCACTGTACTTGTACTATCGACGATTGAAGGTACATGCAGAAGCATGCACCGACAAATACTCTATTCTGCACACGCAATAAGTAAACAAGCAAAATGGCTGATCGCCGAAAGTAAAACTATGTGTGGCCCTTAAATGTTTTGCTTATCAACGATTTAGTTGTAAAGGAACTTAATATACAGAAAAACTATAATAAACACGGGAATGTGAAGTTACAAGGTACTATGTAAACAATAACAAGGCGAAAATTTATTGAGTATAAGTTAAAAAGTTTGATACACTTGCTTCATCATACAAACATGAATACCTATTGCTATAATACAATACTTTCTATTTAAAAGTGGATCATTAAAATTTAACATGAAGTTAACAACGACTTGTGTCCTTACTTGAGACCATAGACGAATATTCATATATCAGCAATTATAAATAATTTCTTTGGTCCATATTGAAAAAGCCACAGAGCACAAACAAAACACTAGACACCTTACTAGAGGTTAACTTTTTTCTGGTCTGGTTTTGTGGATGTGAGTTAAAAGCCAGTACCAATCCACATCTAAAGAGTCGGCAACACGCGAGTAATACCTCTGATGTTGCAAGCGGCCATAGATTACGACGACTGCGTACTACATGACCAATGAGACATTTTTTAAATAAAAACGCTATTTGCAGTGTCGTAGCAGGTCACAGGGCCACAGGGTATTTTGCAGACTCACACCGTACCTGCTCAGCATTTAACACACGCTCAATGATGATTAAAAATGCCATCTCCAAGTAAACATGTAGAATTTGTGCTCCGTGGAAATAACCATGAAGTACTATCGACATTTATCGAGAATTACACATACATAAATAGATATAGCTTTAATTCCGAGTCCTATAGTCTCGCAGTAAAACACATCTATGAGCATGCACCAACAAACTAAGACACGTGATCTACAAAACATTCTACAAACAGTCTGGTCCGAGTTCGCGATAAACCTTTCCCTTTACTACTAATCACATTTATATTTGGCAAATCTATCTGAGCTGTAACACGTATTGCTTTGTTTACTACACTAAAAACACATCTACGTATTACTAAACAGTTTTAAGACAGTCTAATATTGAGAACAACGTTGGCCTCGCCCTCGAAATATTTATAACGACCAAAAAGAGCTAGAAGCTCTTTGATTCATAATTATTATTTAACTTTACTACCATCAGAAAGACCAAAGTCCACCAGGTATCGAGAAGCCCGTTCGCTTCACGTTACAAGATGGCCGCCTTGGCGCCGAGCTCTGTGCATAACAATGTCGGAACTACAGAAATAGTTTTATGCTTAATGGGACGCTCTTTATTAATTTAGAAAAACTACGAAAGCGATTATTTTGAAATTTGAAACTTTGCGAGGTCATAGATATAGGCACCTATTTCAAGATTCGTGTCGTGCCCACACATCTTTGTGTAAATTGTTCTATACCGCTGCTTAATATCAGTGAAGTAAAACATCGTGTGAAAACAGACATGTCTAATAACTAATCATGCGAGGACATGACATCCACTAAACCGTATGAGGCCAGCGTGTGTGGATTAACGCCTAAAACTCTTTCAACTCGTAAGATAGTAGAGAGAAAACCCGTGCCCTGCAGTAGGACACTAAAAAGGGGTTGAAGTGAAGTGTACTCGTCTATTTGAAGTTATTCTATAAGTCTGTTTTTAACGAATAAGACGAATACATAAATGCAAGAGTTCGTACTAACCGGGTTGTCGGTTTTTAGCATAGAGCAACTAGGACCATTGCGCCGACGCAGACCGGAGCCGGTGATCCGTGTGGATGTACTAGTCTTTCGTAGATTTCTTGTTCATTGTGCAACTTCATCAGTTTTGTAGTCTGTCTTAAGACTGTCTTGTTAAAGTAGGGGCAAGCCTAAATACTTCTGTTACGTACGTATATGCTTATAAATACTGTATAAACTTATTTAACCAATTAAACTCTTTTTGTAAATACGGCTAAATTGTGGCCAGTTCTTTTATGAGCATTATTCTAATTACTATGTCCTATAACATAAAACTTATATAAAAAAGTAGTTCAAACGGTCCAGTATGCTGACAGTAAGTTTTTTACATACACTTAGAGTGTATACAGAAACAAAGCAAGTAGGGCGCGTTCCCACTATGTCCTGACGATTAATTTATCGTCGCACGACTATCGTCTCTAGCTATTCCCATTGTAACGACTGTATGTCGTAAAAAATGTCACTGTTCCCATTGGATCACGACGACATTTTATCGTTTCCTGGCAGTCGTTTAGTCGCTCTCTTGGAGATCAGAAGTGCGTATAAACGCAGTGACGGCAATTCATGTGTATAAACACATGAATTGCCGTCACCATTTAGTCGTGACGATTTATTATCGTTTCACGACTATCGTGCTAGCCGTTCCCAGTTTTCACGACAATCTGTCGTCACCGCAAAAAGTAGTAGACGACAGTCAATCATGTCGTTCTATATGTAAACACCTCCATTTAAATATATAATCCATAACACTTAAAACGACACGACAATCTGCCGTCACGACATGGTGGGAACGCGCCCGTGCCTGGACCGACTACCGGAGCTGACATGAACTACTAGTAATTTTGTAGATGTATACCTCAGAGTAATAATTACAGTACTACTGTATTTATTACTCTCAAGTGTATAACTACTGATAGGAACGCAACAACAATGGTGACAGTCGGCGCAGGCGCTGCTATCTTTCTGTATATGCCCTTAGACTAAGACTCAAAAAACTTACATTACAAAGAGACTGACTATAGCAAATTTTCCGCGTCAGGACGGACAGACTAATAGCAAATTACAATATTGGTGTTTTGTTTATTCCTAAAGCTGAATTTGTTAATTCATAAAACATTACTATTACGTATTGGACTGACAACTATTTATAACCGCCAAAGTTGTTTACAGACTCCTAAAGAACTTGTTCAAATGACATTGTTGCTTAGGTATAATGCTTTCTCATTGAAGCCGGGAGAAGCCGGTAGGATTGGACCAATCAATGAAAAAACGCCAGATAAGTTGCTTTCCAAGAATGTGATTAGTTAATTAGTATGTTGTACTCCACTTTGGTAATTTCTGCTTCAATAGAACTCTCAAGAGTCCAAAACGCTAGGCCTACGTAAATAACAGTGCTCCAGATAAAAGGAGAGCATTAAACATGAAATATGTACAGAAATTCATTGATCATGGAATGGTAAAATTTTTGAGTATCCCAAATTCAAACTGTGTATAAAAACAATAATAGTTAACTGTATAACAATGCACTGTCTAAAGCAGCTATGTCAAACATAAGCTTACGGAGTTTTCCTGCGGACTGAAAAATTTTAAAACATTTAGATAACTCGGCTTGCGAGCATATTAATCCATTTATGACTGTTTTTGGAATCATGGAGTAAATTGTGTTGTTGAAACCTTTTAAACAGAACGCATTTTTTTCGCTGGTTCTTAATTGTTGAATACTTTTTTTTTATTTCTTTATTCGACATAAAATCAGCAAATTATGGGCAATCTATTCCTAATAATATCTGTAAAAGCGCGCGTCGTAAAATTAACGGTCAGGGACCCAGACGAACGCACAGCTGATACTAATATTTTTATGTAGTATAAGTTATCTGGTTTCTATAGAACAAGCTCTGCTTAGTTTGGGATCAGATGGCCGTGTGTGTTAATGTCCTACGATATTATTATTATTACTCTCTTGATTCTTCAGTGACTTGACTTTGACATAGCTGGTCTATAGTGTAAACCTGACTTTTAATAATTTCTTTTCAACACAACTGTATATTCACCGATTATTGTAGATTAAATTACTAGATTAAATAAGCTCGTAGCAGTACGAACATAAGCCAAGCCTTAGGCCGAGTGTTCAAAGTAAAATACGTATAATTGTATTTAAAAATTCAAGATCACTATGCACTGGTGTTTTACAGTAGTTTGAACACAGAATTGATTCAATCAGACTCCTTAATACAACCAATACCGCTGTATTATTGAAATAACGACAGAATAGAACAGACATTTTATTTATAGTTTTGCAGCAAACATTTTAGAAATTACTACGTATAAACGGTGAATGGCTTTAGTATAGAATACTTTAACGAGCGCAATGGGCGCCGGAGGAGGACTGATAGCATGATATTGTTAAAATTTCGGAAAGCTAATGGATACTAACGGCCGGCAACCGATCGTTGTGGCGTTAAAATGGGAAGGCCTATGTGACTTTCCCAGGCTGAAGAGGATTATGACTTTAACAAGTTTAGCGTATCTTTTTTTTATTCGGAGATAGACTGGAGCTTGACCACCACTTGCCTGATGTAAAGCAATGATGCAGTGTACGATGGAACGTGCCAGCCCAGTATACTGATATACTCATGATAACGAATGATTTTCGGCGAAGTGGCAGTGGAATGAGCGTCCATATGATTAGAAACATTAAAAGAGCAACAATTCCGACCCACCCTCTCTACATGGTGTCACCAGACATCGCACCGGAAAAAGGTGTACACACATTAACACTGATGGTAACAAACTACTTTACTTTTACTTTATTTGCCACCAAGAACTTAATGAACCAATCAAAATTAGCCATCTTCCCAATACCCTGCCAACTTTTAACGATTACAAGTTCACACAATTTTTGAATGTGGCCTCTAACAAGTATTTAGTCGGTGGTTGGCGCATACTGTCATCAGATGTTCGCGTGCGGACAGTCTGAATGTTATTTTCTGTAACGTGTCAAAGTATTTCACATTAATTATCAGTCAACCTGATTAACACTTAATTAGGTCTTTGCGAAATAAATAATCCTCAACGAATAGTACACCAATTCTAAGTTAATTCAATAACACAGCGTATCCTTCATTCTCATCTTGGCTTCAAATATAACTACAAGTTAAGACAAATATACAATATAAACTTTAATTGATAATTTCATATACTTACTCCATAACTAGAGTTCAATAGACATCTTTGAATATAATACCAATAATAAACGACGTTCTCAAGTCGATTCTATGCCTTTGGAAGTCAGCTAAGCAGGAATACAATAGAAGCTTGTATCACTGTCGGTTGCTACTCGCTACCAAAACATAGGTACTAAGTTGACCTATAATTTTTTCTCAGCCATCTCTTTCTAGTTTTAATCGGGTAGCATGTGTACGAAAGAGACGGGGAACATTCCACGACGGCTGGTACCTTCTACTTGGCCTTCCATCCAGTTGTCGTCTTCTGTGCGTTCGTTTATAACAACTATGACCTCACCCTCGCGGAAGGATAACTCGTCTTCGTTGTCCGCTGAACAGTCGTAGAGAGCGCGACACCGCCTTAGACCACCCATCTGGAATAACGCAATTTACAATAAACTCTAGGCCTACTTACATAGCAGTGTTCCAGAAAAAGGCGAGCATTAAACGTGAAATATGTACGGAAATTCATCGAAAAATTATAATTAAATTATAGAGTATTCCAAATTCAAACTGTGTGAAAAAACGATAATAGCTCGTTAGCTGTATAACAATACATAGCCTACAGCAGCTATTTCAAACATGCGGCCCAGTGAGTTTGCCAGCGGACCGAATTAATATCGTTACTATAAGGTAACCATACATTCCATATAGTTTAAAATAATAAAGCACGATTATTCACTTCACTTCAACCCTTTTCTTTAGGGTCCCATTCCTCGGCACGGGTTTTCTCTTAACTATCTTACGAGTTGAATTTTTTTTATAGTGGGATATTAACACACGGTTTTCTGATCCCAAACTAAGCAGAGCTTGTACTGTGGAAACCAGATAACTGGTAATATACCACATGTAATACTTTTCTTTTGTAAATATATAAATAAACTAGCTGCCCCAGCGAACTTCGTACCGCGCAAAATTGTGAATCTAAACCATTCCCAGATCCCCTTGAACACACACAAAAAATTTCATCAAAATCGGTCCAGTCGTTTAGGAGGAGTTCAGTCACATACACACGCACACAAGAAATATATATATTAAGATAAAGCTAATTACACCCAGACACAAGACAAACAGACATATTTAAACAAAGGAGACGTTCAAAAAATGTATAGAGCCTGGGATTAAAATAATTGTAAATTTGAACAGCAATCTGAGTTACATATGTTAATAGAGCATAATTAATTAAATTTTTTGGTGTATTTAAAATAATTTTACACGCCCGCGTTTTTTTAAAAATTAAAATTGAAAATAAGAATCCTTAATGCAATATTATGATTATTGCAATTGGCAACCCCATGGTCAAATGACAATTGAGCAACCAACAAAATCAAAATTATTTCGACGGTGTCAATCAAACTGATCAATGACAATGACATCATGACGTTTCCCGTAATTATATTTTTTTCCACGCGTTTTGTTATTACACTAATAAGATAACAAATATTTTTCGACATAATTACATTAAGCTGCAGCTAGAATAATATTACAAGAGAAAAGTACTGTAACAGAATGCAATTATTGACGTGATTGCAATATTTATACTACTTAGGAAACGGATAATTAAAGGTAATGTGCGTTTTGTTTTTTTATTACATTTTTTTGATTTTTACAAAAATGGTTGCACCTAAAATTCGCGTTTAGTTAAATTCTAACAGCTTATTAAATAAGCTTTCCAATGAGGTATATCACATTGGTGTTCAAAATTCTAGCCCACTTTTGACCTCTCCTTTTCACTCGGGTGGGAATCGAACCCACGACCACAACCTGCGGCGTGAAAAGCAAGTATCTTACCGACCATACCACCGGCTCGTCTAATTATTGGAGACCCATAAAGTTTCTAAACTCATTTCACAGTATGATGTACGGATTTTACCCTACCAGTTTGTAGAGGGCGGTCCTTTCCACCAGTTTATCAATATGTCCTGGACGCAAAATAAAATATATTTACCATAGTAATAGAAGCAGATGGTGATCGTGAATGCACACTCGATGTATCCGACACATCTAACGACCGACTATCACTCCGTCGCGATCGTTCCCGCGACCGAGAACTGTCGCACGACAATGCAGACTGCAGACGACTGTCGTCTAAACACGAGTCGTTTATATCGCACAGCTCTAACGACGAATCTTGACTAGAACATTCCTGCAAAATTAATACAACTTAAATTAATATGTGTTCATTGTTTAATTTAAACCTTTAAAGCGTGGACCCTACATAATAATATGTATCTAAAAGTAAAATTAATTGTCATCCTACAGTTGTAATAATTTAAAGGTAAATTAATTATAAAATTAAAGAAAATATTTACTTATACCAATAGTGGCTTGTTTTAAATATGCCTAAATAATAAATGAAGAAAGAAATAATATGAACATGCAAATCGACTTTCAAATCACTCCCACAATTGGTTTAAAGTGTTAGATGGTTGACAGAAAAACTTTGAACTATAAATACTTAATAATGAAATGCAGATATAATTATTGAATAAATTCTAATGAATTTTAACTTAGATCCTTTGTATAGTAGAGGCTAAGTATTGACTATTATGAAGACTACTCGATGCCCTAAGCTTTTAGAGCCTGCTCTGCTAAGTATCAATCTAATCTAAGAAGTATGTTCTAGAAAGGGGAAGTAGTAAATAATTTTATAATAAGTCTATATTGCGTCTCTAAGTTCTATGCATTGAAGGTAATCCAGGGGCTTATTAGAAACAAGAAAGCCGAAAGCTGTTAGTAAATATACATGCAGTGTAGGCCATAAACTATACAAGTAGTATAATCCATGGGTATGGGACATTGTCAAGAGTAGAAGTTGCTATTTCCGAATATATTGGGTTTGAAGGCACGAAGAATTTTGTACGGTTCTCCAAAATTGTGAAGGCTATTAAGCGAAAACAACAAAGCTTATATTATAGTGCACGATTTTGACCCGTAACTTTTGTACAGTCAGCAAAAAAAGTCAATTTACATCTTACTTAATTTCGCTATTTGTATTTTACTCTGGATTTTTAAAGAATTAATTGTGTTTGGCATATTTTATGCAATTTATTGGCATACTTATGATAGTTAATTACACACACTATAAATGTTATAGTTTTTACTAATTTTTGTGACGTTTTTTTTGTTAGAACCTTTATTTGCTGACTGTACAAGAAAATTTAGACAACTTATGTATATTTATAGTATTTTCGACAGTCTCTTGACAATAGAATACATTGAAACAATATTAATTGATGTAAGGACGTAAATCAAACAAGGGTAAGCGAGTAAGTACACTAATTCTCTGTCAGACTTTCGTTACCCTTTTGAGTTTCCCTTTCACAGCCTTTTCCAGGTGCAATCTATTTTTCTTCTGTAGCAAAAACAAATACAACCCTGTACTATTACAGCATTTGTTATTCAAGTATAGTTTCTTACGTTCAGTCACCAAGATTTTGTTAGAACTAAATGTTAATAAATTAATAATTCATTTATGTATGTACATATTGAATTTAAATTAAGATTGTGTTATTAGTTTTACAAATAACTAAGAAGCATATTAACATTTTCCCCCTCAAACCAATAAAACAATTAATTACGATTTGATTTATATTTCAAAAAGTTTTTGTAATAAGTTTATCTATAAAGCCGATGTGTATTACAATACTTATTATTATGCTCAATTTAGTATGAAGTATAAAAATGACAGTGCGACATAAGAGTAGATAACCAAAGAAAAAAAATGTGCCCGGAGTATATGTCGCACTAAAAATGAGAAAATTTCATTGATCAATCATTAATTTACTATGATGGATTAAGTTCACAAATGATCAAACCACGTGTTTTTATCGCTTTACGTTTAACACAGGGAAGCCGTATATTATCCTCGCTGGCAATGAAATACCGCGTAAGTATAAAGTCGACGTCTAAGCAAAATGGACCTGATTTCCTTAGATACAATAGGCAAGACTCCCAGAAATCTTGCCAATTATTATTATGCTAAAATCAAAACTATATTTAGTATGTCTTTTTTTATTATTTAATAATATTAAATTTCAGGAGTGATAACCACTAAAAACCACTCATGGACATAATATCATGCGACATTTCGAATCAATTATCGCCTTTATACTTTGAGGACGTAGAAAACGAAAATAATATGACCAATTCCTAATAATCTACAAAATGGACTAAAAAATTAAAAAAAAAACATTTTGCCTATTCTCATTTTAATGTTATTTTATTACATTTACGAACTTATTTTCTTCCGCAACCATCGGCGACAGTTTCATGACCAATTTGATTACAACATTTTATAAATAATAGTAAGTAATAAAAGATATTACCTTACGAGGTGGAGGCGTTGGCTCTTCAGTATGGTTAGCTCCGTTATGTAATGGTAACACAGGCGGTGGTGTAGGCGGCGGTTGTTGTGGCCGGTGCTTTACTACACCGGCTACCACTGGGTAGTAACAAATTAAACATCAGAATTTTTGAAGTGAAAACTTCTTAAGTCGTTTAGGACACTTTTTAGTAAGGGAATATCTTATGAGTTCGCGTCACCGACATGTTCATGACTGGCATTACAAAGCGGCGACTTGCAGTGCGCTTTAAACTTTTTTTGGATGGATGTGAAATCTCGTGAATTCACAGTTTTCACTTCTATCGGCAGTCCCTATAACTGCCAATCTTTTTATTAGGAATAGTTTAAATGATATCCATGCATACTAACTATTATTATAAATACAAAAACTCTTTCTGTCTATTGGCGTTTTACACATAAACCACTGAAATTAGGTGGATTATATTTGATATGATGGTAGTTTGTAATCGGAGGTCACGGACGGTAACATATTTGAGAATTTATATTACAAGTAAACTACTACATTTGCCGTCGCCCCCCGATCCCCTAAAGCTAGAGTGTCCGGCAACGTCCTGAGCCGAGGTTCGTCCCCACATGGGAAGCCCTCATGGCAGTTACAGTACACAGTACTTGATCGGTTTTACCGTCCTCTGACGGCTCACCGAAAAAGTCCGGTAAACTGATACAGACCCTTCCGGCTAATTGGGTTAGGTGGTCAGCAAAAAAAAATTTGTTGTCAGACGTGTAAATAACTAGCTACAGTATTCGCTAAATAGTTGGCTTGTTTTGAGCATGTGTCTTAATTTCTAGTAAAATATACAATGTATGACGTTTTTCGTAAATTTTACCACTGCCATATATTTTTTCCTACATACTGGCAAGTTGTTAGATAAGGATTCAGTCTCAGGATTAAATTGCATTTATTAAAAAAAAATATGACAATTTTACCTTCCAATAAAATTGGTATTATGTTTCCTCCGACGTCCGAAGACCATTATGAGAGAGTGCTGGGTGTTCCCACACCTTCCGCTAGATGCCACTACCGCCCGCTTGACCGCGTCAACGTCACATCCGCCCTGCGAAACGTCAAACATCCGACCACAGCAAGCCACCGTTATACTTCCTCATTGTTCGTCTCATAATGATGTGAACACCAGAAAGAAATCACCTGGTCTTCGGACGTCGGAGGAAACATAATACCAATTTTATTGGAAGGTAAAATTGTTATATTATGTGTTCCGTGAGACGTCCGAAGACCATTATGAGAGACGTGTTTGTTATCTTCTGGTGGCTTGCGAAAAAATGCAACAATGTGATGTCTAAGGATTTTCTATTATGTGTTACATGTAATCACCATGCTAAAAGGCATAATATAGAGCGTATGTTTTTGATAGATTAGCCTTTCTTTTCTTGAAAGTAACAGTTGTGTTAAAAAAAAAAAATTCAGATAACGAGTCATTGAAGTAACCTACGCCACTAATACAGAGGGCGTTGCACAGGGTACCCCAGCTGCAATAAAATTTACTCTTTGTGGTCTAAGCTAATAAACTCGCTGACATAAAGCTGGCGCCGTTGTAATCGTACTGTTAGTGGCCTCTGAATATGGCAAGGATCTGTAAGTTAAAGTAAACTAAACTGCGCAAGTCTTTGAACTAAACCTCAAAATTTCAAATATTTAGTTTTCGTTTGAGTCTGATCAAAACTGTTCGACTGAACTGTACGATAGTGATATCTATAAATTGACTTTAACGAGACAGAGATAACCTGCAGCGTTGTGGTGGAAGTAGTACCCACTAGCTCCCAAAAAGAACATTGCTGTAATCTATACCTCCATTTCTGTTAACTGGCTAAAAATACTTCCTAGAACATCTTGGTACTGAATAGGCCATTCTATGCCAGATTCTGTAGACTTCATAGACAAGCAGGGCGAAGTAGAATATTTCTTTGCTAGCGGCGACTTTATTGCTGAGCAGTAGACGTGGCAATGCAATCTTCCCCGGAGGGTGATGAAAATCGCAGCCAAACACAGGGCGTTTACCCGCTTCTGGGTTAAACTTCCAAATAGATCTTCAAAGTGAACAGCCAATGGTTGGAGTACACCGCTAGAATGCTAGCGATGATCGTCTTGATGAGCCGTATATAGTCATAGCAATGTAATCTTCCCCGGGGGGTGACGAAGATCACAAGCCAAACCCGGTGCTGAGCCTCATAAAGCACCAATCTCACAGAGACTAAAGTCGGTTAAGTTCTATGGGCTAAGATCGGTGTAAGGACATCTGTTGCCCTTAGTACTTTAACTGCAACGGAGACTTCCCCAAGGGGTGATGAAGTGACCGAAGTTGATACGCCTCAAAGGGCCTAAACCCGCTTTAAAGTTAACTGCCGTATAGTGCCGGTTAAGATCCGGGAAACTGCAACGCAAACTTTGCAAAATGCTGTATGACATAGCTAGGCTACGGGCGACTGAAATATGAACTTCCTTGGGCAGTGGTGGTGAAGATGTTCGCAATCTCAAGGGCTAAGACCCGCTTTGAGATTGAACTGCCGTTACTACAGCAAAGCTACGGGCAACTGCGACATAAACTTCCTCAGGTAGTGACGTTTAAGATGTCTGCAAAGTTAATATATCTCAGGGCTAAGACCCGCTTTGAGATTGAACTGCCGTAATTACAGCTAAGCTACGGGCAACTGCGACATAAACTTCCTCAGGTTGTGACGTTTAAGATGTCTGCAAAGTTAATATATCTCAGGGCTAAGACCCGCTTTGAGATTGAACTGCCGTAATTACAGCTAAGCTACGGGCAACTGCGGCATAAACTTCCTCAGGTAGTGACGTTTAAGATGTTCGCAAAGTTAATATATCTCAGGGCTAAGACCCGCTTTGAGAATAAACTGCCGTAGATACAGCTAGGCTACGGGCAACTGCGACATAAACTTCCTTGGGCAGTGGTGGTGAAGATGTTCGCAATCTCGAGGGCTACGACCCGGTTCGAGAATAAACTGCCGTGGATACAGCTAGGCTACAGGCAACTGCGATATAAACTTCCTCGGGCAGTGGTGGTGAAGATGTTCGCAATCTTAAGGGCTACGACCCGCTTTGAGAAAAAACGGCTGTATATACAACTGTGACAAACTTTCTTAATATACTTTAAGGGCTAGACCCGCATTTATATCTTGCGTATGATACTATATAGTCAATTATAGAAGCATACTATGACTAACGATAGATAAGCAACAGGCAACTGCGGCGTTAACTTCCCTGGGTAGTAAAGGTGAAGAAGTCTGCAAAGACTCACGTCGTACTTCAAAGGCTGAGGGCCACTTTAAAAATAAACTGCCATTGATGCCGTTAAGCCACGAGCAAATGGCCAAGCAAACTCTACCGGGTAGTGACTGTGTTAAGTTTCGCAGAGCTAATTTACCTCAAGGTACAAACATAAGCACATGAATTTTTGGAACCATCATTAGGTACACCAACATATTTTAGATTTTGGTCTAGGCATAGGCAGGGAGATCCCGGTGGCTGTCAGGGACGTTGATAAGCCCTAGGAGCAGAAGCCTGCTTTGTGGATTAACCACAGTAATAATTAAGTACGCCATTATAAAAGAAGATAGAAGGCGTAGGGAAAAATCTTGAGTGCCGTCTATTAGGACTTCAGACCCAATTAATAAAATGTGAAGAAACAACCGTTCAGATGATTTTGAACTTGGTACGATTGAGAAACTGCAACAGCCTGATGACGGGTCTACTTAAAGGTATTTATGAAATAGCCACTTTAAGATTAGTGAGTTTTAAATTTTCGCACTACAATTTTAAGATAGGCGTAGGTACATAGGCCAGTAACTTTTACGAAAATTATTTACTGACTAGCTCAGAATTTCGTGTTTACGAGTTACCTGATTCGTCACTAGAGACGATTGCTAAGTTTGTAAGGGTTTAGCAGTAGGTTATAACCTTTCAAGGCTTTTAAGTACCTTTTAGTAAGTCGAAGCAATGTCAAAAGAATCGTCCTAGGCATAGACAACGCTTTCGCGGGTAAATAAATTGGACTAGACCGCGAAATGAAGGTAACGTGGTTATAATATATCTTATGTCGCAGGAAAATGTAACGCGAACTTAAAGATTATATCGATAATAATACTGCGCAAACAAATTGCTTACGAAGAAAAATGTCGTGCTATAGATGGATTTTTAGCGACTGTACCAGAATCTGAATGTCTGAGAAATAATAGTAATAAAGTTGATGCGATATGCAAGACAACAGTTAGCAAATTAAAGATTTATGTATGTAAGATGTGGGTACATTCTAGTATTACGTTACAAATAATGGGTTAGGATTTGATTGAGATACATTGAGATCTGTTAGATCTTGTCTTGACAGATAGATGGTCTTGATTTATCTTATATTTATCCCCCCCCCCCCCTTTAGTACCCCACTAATTAAATACAGTTGGCGAAATTGCAAATCATAAAAATTTTGGTCTAATGCTTTATCAAAGCAGGTTAAGGATAAAAGACGAGGCCAGGGGAGAGAGATCTGACTAAGATAGTAGTATTTCAAACCGGATATGTGTTTCAATATGGTTCACGAAACGAACGCAATCCGGATACAAACCCGCAACCGGATGGAATAAAAGATACGAATACGAAACCGATTAGAAAATCCGGAATCGGTTTCGGTTCCAAACGTCAAACCGTATTCGGACCGAACGGCAAACTGGATATGCATACCGCACCAGATCTTAAACAGAACACTGATCTAGAATCTAGATCATCAAAAGGGTAGTCGTGCTTCAACTTAAAAGTCAATAGTCATATAATACAGCCTGGACCGTAATTACTCTAATACATTCTATTGAAATGGATTTAAAAGTTGTCACTACGCTTGACTTCGTGGAAATAGATCGAAACAAAGAACTTTTAAAGTATGCAAAAGTAACCGATAGGTAAGGTCAAACTTAATAAACGTGGCAGTGTCGTTGCACGGTGCATAAACGCTATATCGTTCGACAAGAAATGATTTGTAGACACGAGAGGTAACAGCGCGGCATCATAGAAACACGCAATACTGTGTATACAGGGCACCGACAGGGCGGCGTAGGCCCGGTTATGTGTATGCGAGATGTAGGTGCGGGGCGACACGTGACCCCCGAGCTCGGCGGGGGCCCCACGTGCAGGACCCGGCCCGTCAGTGCCCCGCACCACAGTGGGTAGGTGGCGGGGCACTTGCACTGCCGCACGCATGAGCTCGCACACACACATACACACACACATACACACATTAGCACTGGCCACGTGTCGCGACAGCGTGGCGCCGCCGCAGAGAACAAAAGAGCGCGCGCGGCCGCACACACGGACACAAGTATAACCCACACGGCTGTACTAGAGCGTGACGTCACCAGCCAACAGGCGGAGCGCCTATGTAATGGAACGGACTCACCGGGTGCGGGCTCGTCTCCTCCGACCTGCCGTGTTCGCTGCTCCCGGACTCCGACCACTTCTCGACTGGAACTTGCATAACCTATCCCTCGAACACGCGGTCGCGATATTCCGGCGACGATACTCGCAACTTACAGACGGTCGTAAGTTCGGAAAACGAGTAGGCCGAAACTAAAAACTACACTCGAATCTTTGATAATAACGAAAAACAGATCGAACATTGAAACACATTCGAACATTATCTTAATTAAATGAAAAATCAAAAAAATAATTAAATATGGCGGTATTCTCAGAAAATTAATTCTAAGTTAAAATCTAGGGAAGGTGTTCGCGGAACGAACACCGACGCAACAATGAGGAAGTATAACGGTGGCTTGCTGTGGTCGGATGTTTGACGTTTCGCAGGGCGGATGTGACGTTGACGCGGTCAAGCGGGCGGTAGTGGCATCTAGCGGAAGGTGTGGGAACACCCAGCACTCTCTCATAATGGTCTTCGGACGTCTCACGGAACACATAATACAGTACTACATATTCTTGTTATTATTAAAAGGTCTATGTTTATTTAATGTTTACCTTGTAATGATCGTGCGCTGTCTGCGGAAGGTGAAGGCGTAGAGCGTGCATGCGGCGGGGGTAAAGGCGCTGCACGCTTCTTTAAGCTTCCGATGTTGTCTATGAACAAATAATACCAAATATTAGGCACTGCTACAATGTGTATAGGTATTTTACTTTATTGTCTATTACATTATTGTAGAACTTAGAAATGTATATAAGGGTAACATTATTGAGTTCGACTGTATTTCCACTAAACACTCGACAGACTTTTTTTATCATACGTATTCGTTTTATCATCTTGTAATGTTACGTAAATATGTAACCCCTTCCAGGTCTATACAAAAAATTACAACTATACTTTTTTGGTGATACAGATTCAGTAATAGAACACATTTCAGTTCAATATTTTATTCTTTTTTTAAATAATCAGCAAATTATGAACAATCTAATCATAACAATATCGACGAAAGAGCGCTGCGTAAAACTAGCGGTCAGTGACCCTAGTGTGAGTGCACAGCTGATACGGCGGCGTAAACATCTTGTTAGTTCGCGATTACTTAATTTTTTGTAGTAATATGTCAAAATCAAAAACGCGTGATTATTAAAACCTGTTTGTTTATTTTGTCAAAGTTTGCGCCCTTGTTAAAAAGTTTTCCTGTATGTAGGTATAGTACACACACACACTACCGCTTCTTGCATCCGTGCGGAGCTGGAGCGGGTCGTATGTTTATATAGATTTATACAATACATTAATACTTACAAACATTAGGCTTCCTCGGCAGTGTAGTAGGAGTAGGCGGCGCGTGATGTAAAGAATCGCAAGTGGACGAACGAGATCGTAACACCGGCGAGTCTCCCGGCGCGACGGCAACGCTCCCACCTGTACCCGCGTATGAAGGCGGCCGGGATCTTGGACACTTCTTTTCTGGTGTAACACTACCATTTTGCTGAAAATATAACTCAATTTCAGGCAAAGACATAGTATGTGCGATGAACATGTCTGTTTGTCTTGAGTCTGGGTGTAATTACCTATCATAAGTATGTACGTACTTACAAAAGTATAGTATAGTAAGTTATCTGGTTTTCATAACACAAGCTCTGCTTAGTATGGGTTTAGATGACCGTGTGTGTTAATGTCCCAGAATATTATTGATTTCAAATTGTTGCTAGATTAAAGAGAAAAACATCAACCAACTTCAACCTATATCAACATTATTCAACATCTAATTCAGTGTCTCAGCAGTAACGCAAGGTGAACGAAACTACTAACGTACATTTCTTACAATATTAATTTGGTACTCACCCTTTCATCAATCACAGTATCATCATCGGAGAAGTCTGTTGAACCATCATCGTGGGATAAATTCCAGTCTATATTAATATTCTCGAATATACTCTTCTCTCTTTTATCTACACTTTCCAACTGTGAATAGTACAAACATTACAATATTTCATTATCCTGAAGACTGTAACAACTACCGTATATGTGTGACCAATGTGTAAACATCATTAATACATTAGCCTCATTAAGGCTAAAGAAGTATGTTTAGAATGTAGGAAGTGGCGCTCTCTACCTCCATGAAAAAAGGCGCGATTGTATGTATGTAATGATTAATGGAGAGGTTCTAAATCAGAACTTCAACTGAGGCAGTCGAGATTTGTGTATGAATAGCAACAGATTTGCAAGGTTCTATTGAAATTATGAAGACCGCATGAAGCTTTTCTGAACATTGCAAACATAGTGCTAGTTACGGCGGGAGATTTTGTTTTATAACTTATTTAAGCAGTAGTGATGTTATTAATGCGATTTCACATAAATTTCATAAGCATGCGAAGTTACGAGTCTTAGCTTGCTAATTGCTAATGCTATGCTAATATGGTGATAATGGATAATAATTAAGTATATGATTTTTGTTAGTGTGCAAATTAAAAAGCTAATCATTTCACTCGCGACCAATGTTAATCAAGGTTATGTGAAACAGAGATATAGAGTGGTTGCGTGCGATAGAGAGCACACGCTGCTGGTCGCGGCCGAAGTAATGTGCATGCTAAAGAAGTAGGTATAAAGCGAGTGGTGAATGAATTCACTCCATATTTCACAACTGCATTTAATTTGTTAAATGCTAATAAAGCATTCGCTTACTAACAATTAATGAGAATGCTAAATAATACTAGTAAGCAGTATTAGTATCGTTGTACTTACCAACTCTATACATCCTAGATGGCCATACTGCCTCGCTATATGTAAAGGCGTTCTCCCACTAACATCCTTTATCGTAGGATCGGCGCCAGCCTTGAGCAATAACTTCATAGGTTCAGTTCGGTCTGTGGCAGCGCACAGGTGTAGAGGAGTCATCCCCTGTACATTAGGTTTGTCTAACACCTGAGAGCCACCGTTTTGGACTAGAAAATCGACTATATGGAGACATGAGCCGTCTCCGAGTTCCCTGGATATAGCTAAATGTAGTGCTGTTTCGCCACAATCCTAAAAAAAAACAATAATCTTACTACGTATGTACTGAGCATACATCTCTCAGAGACGCGTGTTATTAAATGTTTAGTTCGAAGAAGGTCATGGTTTAGCTTTTATTCACCATTAAGAGCACCGAGAACTTTGAATTGAACTCAAGACAGTATTTTTATTCTGACTTATAACTGATTCACATTTGAATGTACTGTGGAATTGAGAATCACCTAGTCATCATCATGATATCAGCCATTTGAATCAACTGCTCGACATGCCTACTTACTCTTGCAACTATTTCTAGTTGTTTACAGAGATCGTCACTTCACCTAAGGGCCGCCCCATGCTGCAGTTGCTAATCCGTGATCTCATTTAAAAGTCGGCAAAAGTAAATTTGAAGTTGATGATGAATTATAGATAGCCTATACGGAACTTATCAGCATTAATGACAAATTTAAATGTTACAAGTGTGTTTAGATGGCAAAATTCCAAATTTTAAGCTGCAACTGAGATTGTCTAAGTACATTACAAAAGTTATTCTACTCAACCCAAGACGTCGTGGGGTTTAAGCGAACACGCTCAACAATGAACCACCAAGGCAGTCTAATTTTAAATGGCTTAAAATATAATATAACAGCCAGTGGCGTAGCGTGCCTTGTCGGGGCCCCATATAAAAAAATTTTTGGAGGCCCTTATATGGAGGTAAAGATTTTTCACAAAAGAAAAAAAATATTGTGAGAAGAAATATTTATTTATCACATAATTTACCCATTTTACAAATAAAAATCGAATTTTAAATATTTACTCTCCTTGCCTTTTTTTCGGCAAACTGATTTATCAAATCATTTATGGGTGATGATGATTTTAGTTTTTGTTTTTATTCTTTTTCCTTACACACTTTGGGGGCCCCCGTGGCCCGGGGCCCCGTATAATTGATACGGCAAATACGGCGGTAGCTACGCCCCTGATAACAGCTTGATCAGCAACTGGTGACATCAGCCATTAATGTAATATTGGTTTACCGATCCAGGTAGTGGTGCGGCAAGATCAGCTCCCTCAGCGTACGCCTGCAGCAGGTGATGAAGTTGCTTGTTGTTAACTGCGTGTCGTAGTTCCGCGCGTCGCTCTGCCGCGTCACGACACGTGTGCGACAAGTACGATCGGTATACGTACTTCTCGCGGATGAACCGGAGACGATCCTCCCTGTAGATACAAACTCTATGGTAGTTATGGATATATACACTATGTATTCTTAAATTAAATTATATTGTAATATTTATAGCAGAATATTCCGTTGTTGACACTATAGACCTTAAAAAGGGTTGACTTTTTTAGTATCCCACTGCTGGGCACAGGTCTTCTCTCAACTATCTTACGAGTTGAAAGAGTTTAAGCCTTAATATATTACATATATATTACATAATACACTATAAATTATTACTATAATATACAGAAGGCGATACACACTGGCCAACTGAGGGTTGGTGGATGTGACATATCTTCGATCGAATGATTAGTAGACATAGTTGACACTGCATAAACATGTTCAATTAGTGAAGTGGGTGCTATGTATTTAGTCACAATACACATTCTGTCGGACCATCGATTTACAATTAAGCGGTATTGCAGTATCAAACATTCTTTAAAACCGCGGATAATGTTGGCATTCAAGTATTCCACCAATGTTCTATTTCATAGATTTGGTTCTATTTTTCAAACCGGCATTTAAAACATCTATTAGTACCAAAAACATTCTCACACAAAAAGGGCGAGGATTTAAGTGACCACAGTTGTTTATTAAGGGAAGCAAATTGGATGAATGAACCGCGGTAACTCAAATTTTGTGTTTGTGTAAAATAAAATTGTGTCAACTTTAAGCTAACTCTTTGAAACTATGACCACTTAGAACATTTAACGCGAAACTGGTATTGTGCGCGTTTTCCGCTCTGCCAAGGTACACGAACAGTTTGTATGCATAAACTGTTCATATTTTGTGTATAGCATTTAACGTGTGCTTTTGTAAAGACGCTTCAATTTTTTGTAAGTGTGCGTGTAGGCATGTTAAAGTGTGCTGTACTTGGTTACCTCGCCACCCCCAAAAACTGGCAGAAACAATTTAGTATTATAGGCCGACCGTTTAATTCGCGTATCGCCATCTGAGGTACAAAGTCATAAAACATTAATTAAATCTGTTAAAGAACTATTTAACCACAGATAAAAGTAATGTAAGACTATTTGTCACTAATATTTATATCGCTTGAATCATCATCACTGTCTGTGCAGCTTGAGGAGTCAGAATCTTAACGATAGGCGATACGCGAGTTAAACGGTCGGCCTATAGAATTTGCGTATAACACTTCCCTGTTAAATGTTTATTTATTTATTTATAATGGCCATGATGTTCTATAATGTTAACACAAATAGTGTAAAATGTAAGTGGATTTTACAAAATCCCAGTCCATTTAATCTAGATTGTCTTTGACAAAACATAAACTTACATAGAACTTTCAGGCGTCAGTTTATCCTGTTCATCGAGTGTGTTCTCCATAACTTCGTTGAACAGTTGGTTCCCCATGTGCCTCGCTATCAGTAGTTGTGACGTGCTAAGGCGGTCTAATGTTAACGACTGAATCCTGGATATATGCACGCCTAACTCGCGATGACTTCCAGAACATTCTATGCACACTATTATACCAAAGTTTGTTGAAAGCCACGTGGGATCTGTAAAGGAGAGAAACACATAATTTTTACTTCATAAAAATAATAAAATACTTATCTTTATCATTTAAATGCGAGGGTTACTCTGTCTGTCATTCGAGCATTGACGCCAAAACTACTGAATCTGACGAAATTTGGTACGGAGATAGTTTAAGAGCCGGGGAACGACATAGGATAGTTTTTATATGACTGCGCAAAAAGTGGTTAATGGTTTAGCGCGATAACCGACATACGCGAGGGCGGAGCCGCAGTCATGATTTTCAAATCATCACATTATTTAATTGTCGAGCCACTCGAGGGTCTATCGATTTTAGTAGGGTTATAGGAATCGTAAGCCCTAAACCCCAGTAATTTTTTACCGTGTCAAAATTGACATGTCATTGCATTCAATGGCATATCAATATTAGTAAGGTTTCTAGTCTAAACGACTAAGCAATCTCATCATGCATGAAAATTTTGCCGGTTATCTGATAACTTTACCACTTCCTAATTTCCCATTATGTATATCAAATTTGAAGGTTATTATTATCTACGAAGGAAATCCTCTTCCTATCGATAGCAGTATTATTGTAAAAGACTACAAGGACTTATAAAAACCTAATAGCTGCATTTTATGCTAGATGAGTGCTAATTTGTACTCATTTCGCTTCTCATTTTTAGTTCCCACATCATAAAAAAGTATTTCATAATAATATTATACGTCTTATGTAGTAAGAAAAATATCAACCCTTTAATGTGGTAGCCACGAGTCTTCTCTCATATTTTCTTAAGAGCTGAGAGTATAGACCTTCATACACACACGCTGGACCCCGATTATTATTTATCTCAAACTTGACATATATCGAAATAAATGGCGAATGTCGATTAAAAACTAATTTTCGTATTCCCACAATGTCACTTCATGGTTAAGTCTATCATGCAACGCAATACGTGCAACGAATAGTCTTTACTGTCTTTAGCGAACGACATCATAATTATGTTGATTTCATTAGTTTTCCATCGCTTTTTTCGAGATAAATCTTAAGAACGAGTATCGGGGTCCTGTTCACGTAATTTCTAATTCACGTAATTTCTTGACGCGCCGATCAAGTTGCGGTGCAGTTGCAATTAAGTTTTCGTCTTAGTGCAAAATGGTATCCTCATAATTGTCTAGCTGTCATATTTAGTCTAAAGCGTTCGCGTGACGCGAACGTATCTGACAGCGGTTGTCGAAATTACGAGAGTACGAAAAGGGTTGTTTTGATCGAAACTTAACTGCACTGCAAGTGAATTTATTTAATTTCGTGAATTAGCCTACAGGTCGATTGTGAGTTGGCTGATGTCACATATCCTAGAATATTTAAATTTGAAACACTGTTATCCGTTGTGAGTACGATCTGCGTGTTCTCTTCGTAGCCTGTGCTTGAGATCGAACCGCGAGCTATAGTCAAAGACTACGCCAGCTTTTCTTACTTTTTTATTAAATTACTTTGTTTTCAACAATGGTTGGTTAGTAGTAAATATCAAGATAGCTTACCATTAGTAGACCCGCAATCAGCACAAACTTGGTTGCCCGGCATAGCTCTCACAGCTCTAATGATAGACCGCTGTAGATCTAGCAGTGAGTGTCCAGTGTCGTTGCTTTCACCCGCTTGTTGGTGGAAGGCTCTCATTAGAGCACCTTCCTTGCAGTTAACTAGCACTGACGTCCAAGCGCGCTGCTCACTTTCGTCTTCGGCTTGAAAGTGGTACGTCCTATTATCTGTTGAAATAAACATAAAACTAATTTAAAAAATTAATCAGACTTAAAAAAATGTGAATTAATAACTATGCCGTTGATAAAATCCAAAAGAAAGCATAAGTTGGTCTCCACCCCTGAATAAAAAAAATCTATCTTAATCTAGTAACATGTCGAGTTGATGATTTAAACATAAAAATGTTTACAAAATATTTAACCTAATTTGTATCCAAATGATTTTATTATATTTTAATTTAATTTTCACTTTTGAAAAAGGGAGGTTTTATGTTCGACTGTATGTTTTATGTATGATCGCCGATCCGACAATTCGACTTCGTCAAAATTAGTATTTTGATGTCTTTTTTCTGAAAAAGTATACTCCCAAATTGATCCAATTAAAATTAAAAAAAAAATGTTTTTGCAATTTGTTCAGGCGGTTTCCTAATCGATTGGCGAGGTTAGACTTAGTGTGTATTGTTTTCGAGTGATATGATAAACATTGTCTGGATTTAATAGAGTTTAACAAGCGAGTTTAATTAATTTTACATCTCGACACCTTAGAGTAAAGACCTCGTAAATGAATTTTTGCTCAATTCTATTGAATTCCTACGATAAAAAATGATTAACCTTATAGTTATTTATCGAACAGTTCTGTCTATAAAAGCTGTTTAAATTTATATCCTACTACTATTTTAAACGCGAAAGTTTGTAGGAATATATGGATGTATGTTTGTTACTCTTTCACGCAAAAGTAATGGACGATTTGGATGAAATTTGTCACAGAGATAGATTATGGTCTCGAACACATAGACTACTTTACATTCCAATAAGTACTGCGCGGGCGAAACTATGAGCGGAAGCTATTTAATGTTAAAAAATTACTTAAAAGAAGTTACTTTTTAAAAGTTAAAAATGTTTTCAATCCAAGACGTAGGGTGTTGTAGGTAGTCTATCTTGTAGTCATGTGAAAAAAATACAAGATACTTACATGAGACTAGATCGAACGCCCTCTTATCCTCCGCAGCGACCTTAATCTGGCACGTCAAGAGGTTCACCCTCGCCGGAGTTTTGTTTTCATCTGCATGAAATATATCTAGAAACCCTTCAGCTGTCACACGACATCGGCGCTTTTGCCAAACACGACGGACCTTCCCTTCAGACTTCTTGAGCAAATATCCGCTTCTACTCACGCCGTGTTGTTTGTCGCCTTGCATTTGGTGGAGAGAGTAACCACCGACTGCACTTACGACCTGAAAAAGTTAAAGGTATTTTTTTTTAATTAACTAGACCCCGCAGCAGACGTCGTCTTGCCCGGTAAAGCAGTGCCACCTACCGGGTCCGAAAATAAATTACGACCGAATCTCAGACCTACCGAAGCTTTCATAAAGAAAGAAGTTAAACTGTTTCAAGATTAGTGTGTGAAAGAATTGGGGAATTTGGATCAATTTGGATTCTTTTTAATGTTTTTACCAATGGTTCTATTAATTGGTGCCAACAAATTTTGTTGGCACCAATTAATAGAATACGTTGTTGACTTGCAACGTTATTCTTTTATAATTAATTTTTAACAAATCGCTCCTTGAAAACATTTGATAATAGTTTTATTGCAAAAATCAGGATAAGAGTACCTTATCTTTACCATAAAACGGTATTCCAAATTTTTGATTTGTGACACTTTTGTATTCAAGGAACGAAATATTCAAGTGACTCCCTGTTAAGAAAAATTAATCCTTATTAATTAAGCAAGAATGCTAAGTAGGTTCGTACCTCTCGGTCTTGTGGTGCCGCAGCTCTGAGCATGTTTCTCAGTTCTATCAGCCTCCGCCGTTCGTCGTCCTGTTGTTGCCTTATCTTCTGCAGTTGCACACTCAAATCCGCAACATAAACACCAAAATGTTCAATAGTCTTTAATCCGTCTTGAAAGTAATTTGTCTGCGCGTGGTAGTACTCCACTAGATGTTGGAGTAATTCGATCCCCTTCTTCGTTTTAATCTCGTTGAACTTTATCAGGTACTGCAAACAAAATAACATTTAGTTGTAAAAAAAAATATTTGTTTTGTGCCAGTTTGTAGGGCAGACAGAGCGTCGCCAAAACATGGCGTGGGCAACCATGCTTATTACTTCATCGGCCGCGACTAATAGGACGCGAGACAGACACGAGCTGCACCGGGACTGTGAAAACGTGCTGATATTATAACATGCCCTTCCGCCAGCTATAATTATACACGATGACGCACGCGCACCGCATTCGCGGTATAATGGTTCCCGATTTGTCTTGCAAGTTGTATAATCATAATAAAGTTTTGCGCGACCTTGCACAACTTTCTTGGCAATTCGCCCATAAAGGATTTATATTTTCACTAGCTTAGCTTAACGGCACCGCCTGCGCATATGCCTGTCATGTCTCCCGAGTACTTTTACAACTAGTAAACACTAAACTACATTTAATCCATCCTCAAAGATCAAACTATCTCCAAACTAAATTGAATTAAAATAGTTTCAGCTGTTTGTGAAAAGTCAGCAGACAGACAGTGAAAAATTTGCATATAGGGTCCGTTTAGATCTGACACACTAGACGCACTAATTTATCATCGCATCGGATAAGTGTGAAAGGTTGAATGTTTTGCTATATGTATTAGTCTGTTCCAGCGCGAGCGTTACACGAGCCATGATATGCAACGTATCTACTGTCAGATATGACCCGACCTTTAATAATTTAGTATGGAAGTATGAATTTGCTATAGGCATGTTTATATCATCCGTATTATAGCGAAGTTATGTCACAGTTAAAATTTACTAATTATTAATAACAAAGGTACATAGCGGTGATAGTAATGTTGTGGAAATATAAAGGTAATAGGTAAGCTATTGTTGTGTTTATCGGGTGGTGAAGTTTACAACAGAGTTCAAACGCGTGGGCTGTGGTAACATTGTGTGGGCAAGTCGGTATTCGCAGCGAGAGCGAGGGTCAGCGCACCAGCTTCGTCGGCCCTGCGCGACGCAAGGCCGGTCGTCGACCTGACGCGCGTTTGCTGTACCGCACCGACCACGACACAACGAACCATGGAGATTCTAATTACCTGTCTACCTTCTGTCACCATTAGTTAGGTAATTGTTTTCAAATGCTCATACAGGTATTAAAATTCTACTACAAACTATAATAAATGTACAAGATGTCGTAAAATTGAGAGACTATAATATTACCAAAATAAATTCATATATAAATATTGCCCTATGTTAATCCAAAAATTCTTCGCTCTGAATCTTTTCAAAAAAAACATATGAGAAGATTTCTATAGGTGGTAGAAACCTTCTACTAAAGAAATTTTTGCATTATAAACAATCGAACCGTTGATCTTTAGACTAAGGACTTAGGTTGCATTCTAAGAAAAAGGAAACTTGTAGCTTCTTTCTTCCATGGTTTGATTAGTAAGACCATGAAAGAAAGAAGCTCTTCGATGGTTGCATTAGTAAGACCGTGGAAGAAAGATGCTGTAAAGACATTTTAGAAAAATAATTCAAAGTCCTTAATTACGCTATAAGTGCTTGAACATTGAAATTAATTCAAAATTCAACACTTTCTATAGGGGGTAGAAACATTCCACCACCTATAGAATTTTTTGCATTATAATGCACAATCAAACCATTGATCTTTAGACTAAGGAATTAGGTTGCATTAGTAAGACATTAAAAAAAAATCAAAGTACTTAACTACTAAATTGCTTAGGAACATAATTCAAAATTCAAAGAACTGGTATATACAGACAGTTGTTTCTCTAATAGTCCAAAACAATCCAGGGTATTGCCCGTGAACCCTCAGCCATTTGGCAAGTCTGGCAACAGCTGAAGATAACTCACTACACAGACATTTGGCAGTGCACTTCATTGCACACAAATGCATCGCTGATACGTTCAGTATGACTATACAATTGAATTGGCAACATGCGTACCTACTGATACCTAATTATGAAGATACTAATTAGAATAATGATTTTAAAGAACCTATGTTTAGTATTCTTAAACATATTTTGAGTAGAGAAACGAGTTTAAGCCTTTATCCACATATACCTAGTGGTGAAAAAGGAAAAGGAATCAGAAGGTAGATTCAAATAAACTGTGCACCTCAGTATCAATTTTAACCCAATTCAATATTAGGTTCATTATGTGGATATTTGTCGCCGATATTAAGTACCAGCTATGTATGATGACAGGATTGAACTCGGGACCATTGGGACCATTGATTTTAGCACTAGTTTGTTGGAACTCACTTCAACCCTCTTAAGTGTCTCCCAGCTAGGCACTGGTCTTCTCTTATTACGAGTTGAGAGAGTTTAAGTTTAAGCCTTAATCCACACACGCCGGCCAATAATTAGTTCTTAGACATGCCGGTTTCCTCACGATTTTTTCCTTCGCAGATTTTGAGCAGAGGCGATGAAACATTTCACACAAAGATGTGTGCGCACGACTGGGAATCGAAACCGCGGCCTTATACTCGTATATCAAAGGCGAGGCTGAGGCCGCTGCGCTACCGCTGTTCTATAAAACTTAAACGATATGAATAACAGGATATTTTGGAGACGTAGTTAATGTAACTGTAGTTGTAGTTGTCATGGCCAGTGAACCTACAGTCACAGGTTATGCTCATAACGGCACAACATTGTTTAGTGTCATGCAGTCAGCCAACACTCTTAAACAGACAAAGGTGCAGTTACGTAAACAGTGCAGGACACAAAGGCAATACGCTGGTTTGCACCGACAACTTACCAGACAAAGACTACAGTCAGTACGGTTTTACTAAGAAGAGGCTATAAAGACTAGGGCTGAGAATAGCTTCTTATATATTTTACACGAATATTAAACACTAGCTCCCGCCTACGGCTACACTCGCGTAGTATTAGGATAAAAAGTAGCATATACATAAGTTATTCCCGACTATAATCTATCTCTGTGCACAAATTTTATTCAAATCTGTTCCCTAGTTTTACGTAATACAGTAACAAACTTCCATCTATACCAACGCAAATCCATTTAAACTTTTGCATTTATATTAGGAAGTAGGATTTAATTTAAACGATTTCGTAACTGATTTTATCGCGATTTATTTAAGATTTATTTTACATAAATGGCGAGAAATTAGAAACGTACCAACTAATATTCGTGAGTGGGATTCGAACCCAACTTAACTTCTAGAGGGAACATGGTCTCCTTATAGACGCAGTCAAGGAGAAGAACGCATATCTACCTATCTACAGTGTAGAGTATATTATAGGGGTAAGTGTATTAGAGAAATTCAGTAACAAAATATGAACAAAGGAAACCCTTTAGCCGATCTTGATCAAAGACACCTTACCTAATGAACCATGTAATATGAAGCCACAAATTGCTCACTTGCATTTTACTAATTATCCACCTTTTGGCTTCCCTTGGCTTCCAGCCAAATGTGGAGAAAAAATACAGTTCCAATATAAACTTACAAACAAAAAGTACGAGTACAAAATTGACTCGAGTATACCTCTAAGTAAGTAATTATTGTGTTGTTTCGATGTGTACTCCTTATACGGGAGTAAGAATCGAGAAACTAATAAAGCTGCCACATAAAACAAATAAGGGGAAGAGATAGGTAAACAAATGGTGCGTTTTATTTATATGCGAAGAACATGAACACTTCAAACTTTGTTTACATTACTTTCATTAAAATAAAGATCGGTAGGTTTTATTGTGTTCACTTGAAAGTCAAGGTTCTTTATTCTTACCTCACACATTTGTAACTGAAACAGTCTTCTTTCCTTCTCCATTTCGTCTGCGATCTCAGCGGGTGTTACTTCACTTCGTATAAGACCCGCTTCTTTTGCTTGCGATTTCTTCTCCTTCTCAATTTTCAGGTACTTTGACTCATAATCTTTAGACGCTTTGTCAAATGGCCTCTTTAGATCGCCCTTGACTCCGCGTAGATCGCCTTTTAAAAGGCTATCCACTGGGAACATGACAATGTTGTTTATATTCTGCATCTATAACAAATAGAAAACACATTATAAACAAATTAACGTCGTAAATATAATAAAGTGGAGAATTATCAAATTTGGTCACGTAACGAAATAAAATGTGCAGCAAAATATTTGAATACGTAATCGCGTCGTCTGACTGCAAAATATGCAGGAACATTTCAATGTTGCGAAATAAAATTCATTTCGGACCAACAAATGCTTCATAACGTTGCATTAAACCGAAATGGCTTCAACGTCGTGCGTGAGCGGAATAATGATGCGATGCCAAGTAACCATAATATGCATGTAGGTATCACTAGCAAAATAGTATTGAACGGAAACCTTGACCCCAATATCAAAACACAAAGACAAATCTATCTAAGTACAATTATATGTTGTAATAGTTACAACACGACACACATTATCATATGGTAACATGCGATGGAACTAAACCAAGCTGTATCATCTGTTACAGTAATTGATGTAATAAATGGAGTAATTAAAGTGGAAACAAAAAGTCAACACGCTATGGAAACCCCATTCACGGAGGGGCGATTATGAAATCAATGAAGCGAACGCGTCGTCAGACAAACGAGACACGGGAGGGACAAAGTGTTGAAGTATAATGGTAAAATAATGGAACCCTTCCGGAACATTGTGATCATTAAATATGGACAAAGCATCACATTAAAAATGTAGACTACACGTGTTCGTGAGGCTACAACGGTTTAATTAAAGGCCGTACATAAATGTAGGATGCAAAAGATGGAACAAAACGAATTTGTTTATCTGCTGACATGGTTCGCTGAAAGCACTATGTAGATCTAATCTTGATGGCAAATCCAATTGATCGAGCACAAAATTACGGCACGCGCTACTCCAATCGTGAACATCGCAAACACGCTCCATTATGTTTCAATACTATCATCATCTGTGATGCAGAATTTAATTTCAAACGAGGTTTCGCTTTCCGCGTTCTATGAAGTTGCACAAGTGCTAAGATCCGATTATGAGTAGCGTGAGAAAGGAGCAGTAATGAAACTTTAAACCTTTAATGAAAATTGAAAATGCTTTCTGGATCTTGAGTTTAAATTACGTTGCTACTAATCTTAATAGAGTCAGCAATCTCTCCAAGCCTAATTTTACAGTGTACTGATCATCTCCTCCTGAGGTAGTCCCAGAGTATATATACAAACACAGGTGTGATAACAGTCCCAATTTTTTTCCAGTCCTATACATTTGTTTATAGATGCAGGTTCGTAGCCGACTGTAGACAGCAGCAGCAGACGTGTCGCTACAGTCTACTGGGTTCTATGTATTTCTATGAAATATAAATAGAGACGTGTCGCTGGCTGCGGAAGGTATTTTAATGAAATACATAGAATCTAGTTAGTGTCGCAGCGAGATATTGTCTGCTGTTGCTGTCAGCACCTTTAAGGTTAGTTGCGGTTTATCGGGCATTTTTCCCGTTATAAAAATCCAATAAAACCATTTTCTTGATCCAGAATTGGAATCTCTTGTAGAGATCACTCTATCATTGAGCAACCGGTGATATTATAGTCTTATTGAGCTAACGATGCAGTTCGTCATGGCACGCTTTTTCAATAAGAAAATCCAGGTGGTTAACTTATGCGGGATGTTCAAAAAACGCAATCATTTTGTAACGAATACAAACTTCTTATACTTTTAATAGGTGCTAACATTGCATCGAGAAGTTTTTATTGAGTGCAAGTTACGTGAACAATAAAATTATCATTGTTTAACAGCACGTGCGAGTCATACACTACTTTATTGTATGTTAATTCAGATCACACGAGCGGATCACACCATAATCTGATAAGTAATCCATATGGTTACCCCTTTAATCTTACAAGAATTTGTATAATATGAGCTACATCTCAAGTGTTCGATTCATCAAAGGGAGATCAGTTTCGAAAGGCATTTAGGTAAATATTAATGAGTTTAACTGTATATCTTAGCAATAAAAGTCACAGTTATTTTAGAATAACTTTTACTGGTTCCTTTGTACCTCGTAGTTGATTGGTGTTGCGATGTTCGAATCTCGTGTTAAATATATTATTGTTCGAATATTGTTGGGAGTTTTCCTATTTCTCTGTAGGTACTAGTCCATCGTCGGAATGTTGACGATGACATCTACGTGCCTTGGAGAGCTTGTTAGGCCGTCGGTTTCACTGTTCATGTCAGTCTGCCCGTCTCACCGGATGTTTTAGATTGAAGGGAATAGAGAATGCATCTGTATTTGAGCTCACCTCACTTGAGTGAACCTACTAAAAACAGCTTCGTATGTTGATGAAATCTATGTAAATCCGGTTAATGAATGCGTAGATACGTATATTGCGACAGTAGAAGCAATTTGACCCGTCATATAACATAACCGCAATGTCTTCAGCCGTACTTTACGATTACAGCAACACAATTCGGAGTGGCAAACGGAGCGAAGAGCGACGGGTGATCTCATGCGAAACGTGACAAGTCCGAAGTCAACGGCGAGTGTTTCCGGAGATGGAGATTAAAAAAGTGTGTTAAATTAGTTTGGGATCTAATAATAAATATTCTTTATGTATACCGTAGCTTATAGCTATTAATAACATTTGTCGCTGTGTGCATTTCCTTTTTATTTTAAACGAATCCGTAAAGAATGTCATATTCGTTAATATCCCATTCGCAAGAACAAATACAGTGCTGTTGGGGTACCCAGTGTGTAAAGATAATAACGCAATACAAAAATTAATCCCATGTCAATTAAAAAAGCTACAAAAAGTACATAAGCTTAATTCATATTTAGGCAGATACTTATAGATGTAAAGAATTATAGAGATACTAGCTGCCCCAGCGAACTTCGTACCGCGCAAAATTGTGAATCTAAACCATTCCCAGATCCCCTTGAACACACACAAAAAATTTCATCAAAATCGGTCCAGTCGTTTAGGAGGAGTTCAGTCACATACACACGCACACAAGAAATATATATATTAAGACTACCCGCACATAAAGCTTGCTGATCGAACCTATCAATATTTACACACGCATACAAAACTATGTCACAGAATAGAGCTGCATAATATAAAACCCTATTAACAGAAAGAGACAGGAAGAAAGGGTAAGACCGCCTGGATGCTTTTTATTATGAGGATCTCTGTCTGTTCCCTCTATTATAAAGGCGCGTAAAAGAACTGCGTTCTAATAAAAACATATTTATCCTCGAAGGCCTCATAGATTCCTAGTAAACCTTGCACAGTTTCAGGGATATACGAGGAAGGACAAAGGAACAAGTGTCAAGGGCAGGTCAGGGATTCTGCGCAGTATTAGTTCAAAACTTCGACACATTTCGTATATTGTGGAGCGAGGCTGGCCCCTTGAAACTGCTAAGTGTCTTTAACTACGAAGTAAATGTAAGAAGTTTAAAAAACCGTTTTACTTAATAGGAAAACGTTTTCTCTTTTATATATTTTGTAATAGTTTTATCAAAGACAGTTGTAATAACTGAAGCTTTACAATTATGTATATGCCAAAAGAAATATGAGTATTCAAGACAACAATTATGAATATATTATTATTTATCATAACGGGCAATTAACGCGCTCACCTTTAATTTGGCTTTACGTTTCAACGGAGCTCTTTCGCTCGATCAGTCTGCTTGCGACCACGACAGGTGCAACCCGTGTCGAAACGTAACAAACCAAATTAAAGGTGAGCGTGTTAATTGCCCGTTATGATAAATATATATATATATTTAATAATGAAACGCGAAAGTTTAAAAGTGTATAACAATTATGAATCTTTAGAGCACATCATTATTGTCAGTCTATGTTTGTACAAATAGGCATTTTTTATAATCACTGAGCTACAGTAATACGTGACTGAGGGCTATTCGCGGCGACTCTACTCCAGCTGTTAGCATCCACCTTGCAAAGGTAGTCCCCTCCACCTTATCTACTGTTCTGAATATGTTACCGTTCGTTACTAAAACGAAATGTTTCAATGATTCACGTTCCGCAAATTACGACCTATTGAATGTCCGATTTTGGTAGTCTACTTTTAGCGTTGACTGTACTAAGATTAATTTATTGTCATTGTAATTTGTCTATAGTATGACTAGGTTTCCTATCGCAGCGCCATTAACGCGTAGCTATTTTTGTTATTGATTAAAACCAGTAACATCTTTTTGCGCTGTCGTATAAAAACTGTCCTATGTCCTTTACCGAACTAACTACATATCTCAATACCAAATTTCGATCAAATCGATTTAGTGATTTTGGCGTTGAAGCGCGACAGACAAAGAGCAACTTTCGCGTTTATAATTTAGTAAGAAGGTATAAAAGCAGTGGCGGATTTATAGATTTGCCGCCCGTAGGCTATTCAATTTTTGCCGCCTCTAAATTTTGATATCTTAGTCCACAATCATATCAATTTTCTATCAATAAAATTCCAACTTTATAATTTGTGCTCCATCATCCTCGTTACATCAACTTTTCCCATATAGTTATTATTATTGAGAACTATGGTACCGTGTTAGATCCTCGATTATTTTTATAGCAAAGAATTATTAAAAAACATTATTTTAAGGAAAAAATATCTCAATCATATACCACTTTTAAAGTAAGGTAAGGTATGTCTTAAAACTATACAATGCTTACATAATATGAATTAAGCTTACGTAAAAAACATACACAAACATAAAAGCATTACAATACTTTTTTGCGAGACTTTGAATTCGCAAAATCATTTATTATATCGTCGTACGAAATCTTGCTCATTAGCTCTGACTCTATGCACAAGAGAGCTAAAGCGTTTAGCTTTTCTTGACTTAAAGTCGATCGTAGGTAGTTCTTTACTCTCTTCAAGCAAGATCCGATGTTTTCTCACATTGAACCGTACCTAACAAATATGATGTACATGAATATTATTTAAAAAGCAACTTATCAGAAAAAATAATAATCGCTGAGCTTATAAAAATTATTTTTTCGGTTATGATTAATTATTTTTTATTTAAAAGGAAGTAATTTTAATGCCATATCGTATGGATTTTGGATGATCGTGTTCACAGTAAACACGATAATTTTCGAAAAATTCATTTTTTCACTTCAATTTTTTTTTAATATACTTATTTAACTGGAGAGAAGCCGTTGAATAAAAAATTGCAGCTGAGTATTGTTTTATCTTATTATAATTAATTCATTCCGATTGGCATTTTCTGAAAAAGTTGGCTTTGCGAAAAAGTTATCAAATCTACTGATGTAAACATTTAATTTAAATAATTCGTGTATGACATGAGCGCTTAGGGCCTGCTCATTTGGATTTTCCAAACTTTTTCTTACTACAAATAAAATAATTAACTGATAAAATGTATCAACTTTCTAATGAGCAAATTGTCTCACTTCATGTTTTGTGGAGGGAATTTTTTTATTGTCAAGTCACAGTCGTTCAACTATCAGTTATTCGATTAATATGATCTCTATAAGATATTGAACTAGTTTTTTATTTAATAAAAATTAGTCAATTTTAGTCAGTATTTTTTACGCATAAAGAAATTACTTTCTAAAATTGAATTTGACAAGTTGCAAACTTGCTGCAGCAATCATGATTAGGTAAGCAGATCTCATAATTATTAGGTACACGGAGAAAAAATTATAGCAGTTATCAGTGAAGAATATATGTAAAAATTACTAAATTTCGATTATAATATCGAATCGCTATTGCGATATTCTAAAAGTTCATAATCAGTAATGTATAATTAGTAAAGCGTTTAGGAATTGTTCATGCAGAGATGTTGAAATATTTATTAACTAGTTTTCCGTCCGCGGCTTCGCCCGCGGATGTTGGTTATCGCGCTAGACCATTAATCCCTTTTTTCGCAGTCGGATAAAACTATCCTTTCCCGGGTCTCGAACAATCTCCATACAAAATTAGTTCAGTAGTGTAGGAGTGTGTAAGCAACATTTTGAAATCATCAAGCGCCCATAGGTATATCCATAAATCAATAGGCGTTTCTTAAAAATACTACGGCTCTTAGACCATACTTATAAGAAATGAAATTTAAATTTCGAATTCTATTCGTAGCATTGAGTTATCAAACATGTCATTGTGTCAAATTAAAAACTAATTTAGATCAAAATTACGAAGGAGTTATGATATCAACTTTGAAGAAAATCACCCTCAGAATAATTTCTCAGGCTTTGCCCGCTTAGTATTAGGATGAAAATAAAAAAAATGAAAAAATAAAAAACACGTGTTTCATTATTTGTTTTGAGCTTTATTTATACCAAATTTGAAGGAAATCGGACCAAGGACTAAACAGTTCTGCAATATTAAATTTTTCCAAATAAACTCATTTAACACCCCCACCGGGGGTAGTTTTGGAAAAATAAAAAACACGTGTTTCATGATTTCTTTTAAGGTATATGTGTGCCAAATTTGGAGTGAATCGGACTTGAGACTATACAGATACAGAGAAACTTCAATTTTTACCATTAAAACTCATTTTCCACACCTCATGGGGGTAATTATGGAAAAATAAAAAACCCGTATCTCATTATTTGTCTTAAGGTTTATGTGTGCCGAATTTTAAATGAATAGGACCAAGGAATAAAAAGTTGCATACAAACTTCACCCCTCTATTTAACCCTCTTAGGGGATGATTTTTGAAAATATTGTTAGCCTATGTCCGATTCTAGGGTATACACTACCTACATTTAAAATTTCAATAAAATTGGTTGAGCGGTTATGGAGATACGCGGTAACAAACCTTCACACACACACACTTACTTTCGCATTTATAATATTAGTAGGATTAGTAGGATTATCACTGTATATGAGAATATTTCGATTTTTGTTAAATATTTTAATTTCTCTCCAATTTTCGAAATTCGTATTATGTGTGTATAATATTTTTTTTTTAAATTTGTAATTTTTTTGAACTAAATTTGCCGCCCCTTAAAATTTGCCGCCCTAGGCTCCAGCCTACTCAGCCTGCTGGTAAATCCGCCACTGTATAAAAGACATATTATTATGGGTAACTCAATAAAAACAATATCAAGTTTACGAAGCGATTTGTTAGTGGTAACGTTAGCCAGGTGTCATCACCATGACCTATTTACAAGCAAATCTGTGGTCTGCGCCCACGCACCGGTATCTGCGTCAAGCGCTAGTTATCGTGTGTTACATACTGTTTATTTAATAGCCCCGCCTTCCAAGAAGGACCTCGTTAAAATGCGAACATGATGAGCTGATTACACAGAAGTATTTAGTTTATCTATGTAGCTAGTTATTTAGGTTTTAATCTTACTCTCGCAACTGTGTTAACTAGCTTAATAATAAGCTATTATTCTACTGAGAAATCTAGAACACATAATGACCTACCTACACAAAATTGACCTTAAGACATGGCTAATTCTCTCGCTGAGCTGACCGCCAATTATGTCTTTACTAGCTTATTCTTGACTTTCAATGTTCTGTCGACCGCAATCTCACCATAAAACGAATTTAATCTGTAGAATCACTTCAACCATTTTTTGTGTCCCACCCACTGCTGGGTACGGGTCTTCTCTCAACTAAATTATGAGTTGAGAGAGTTTAGGCCGTAATCCATCACACGCTGACCAAGTGCGGGTTGGTGGATGTCATATGTCCTCGAATGATTAGTTCTTAGACATGCCAGTTTCCTAACGTTTTTCTTCGCCGATATTGAGCAGTGGCGATGTAACAATTAACACAATTAGATGTGTGAGCGCCGACAGGAATCGTACCTACCTGCGACCTCATATTTTTAAGGCGATATATTCTTGCTAAATTAGGTACCTATTATAGTATTATTAATTTATTTTCACTTAGAGTAACCGTTATTTGCTAGTGTAGCGTTCAAGAGTAAACGATCAAAACTTCTTGACACCAATCATAATTTTTGAGTAGGTACCTAGGATCGAAAGTTAAGCCAACTGAATCGAGTTCTTATCCTAACATTGGCGCTGGAACTGGACTAATATTGGCAGAGCTCTCTCTCAAGACTCCAACGAAAACCAGTCAAGAGTTCTGAGTCTTGCGTCCTTTCGTGTAGTCCTCATGCAAAAAGACTCGACTCATAGAATTAAGTTTTGTTTCTGGAACTCCAATTCTAGCACGATAGTTAATTTACGAAGTAGGTAGGTAAAGTACTACATAAAAGTAGGTTATAATTACCAGCTAGTTAATATGCTTTTACGGCTGTTAGAGGAATTTGCCTGCAATCTCAATTATAATGACAATTTATTTATCCCAGGGTCCCTCACTGAGGAATACACGAGACATCCGCCGGAGGCTCCCTGAATAACAATTTCCGTTCGCTATTGCGTTGGGTTCTGGCTGTTACATTAAAGAGGGTTGATAGCAGATACGAACGTTTTATTTGGAATGATTTATAATTAGAACCAAAATACAGGTGCTGCTCGATTAATTTGACCGTAAATTAGCAGAAATTTTTTTAGTTTCACAATAGTGTGACATTTATACAATACCTATTAACTAAGTTTAAATACCTTTTATACACTTACGACTGCCTCATTGATCCAAAGCTAAGCGTGTTCGATCAATTACAGCCAATAAGAATCGAAAAACCTTTAGTAGCAGCGAGAGGTAGGGAATGTTTCCGATGTATGAAACGTAAACTTAGCCAGCGATATGTGGGTGATATTTTGCTTTGCCTATACCTTTGCGTAATACAGGCATGAGTGATGTTATGATTTTTACACGACTGCACCAGAAAGAGGGTTATGTTTTCCGGGTGTATGTATGTATATTTATTTAGCATGCTTTAAACCCTAAACGGCTTGACGCATCTGAGCTTGAAAGGTATCATTAGATTCGTCTTAGTTGTGAGAGTGACACTGGGTACAGTTCATACACACAGTTGATTAAGTTGGCAGATGTTGACGCAGTCGGATTATTGATTTTCTAAATAAGTTTGCTTGTTATATTCTATACCGAGCTACCATTTAAATCTAATTATTTATTGTAAACTGGTATGTTGCTATTCTAGTACAATGTAGGTCGGAACGGAAAACCACACTATTAAATATCAATTTCAATTATTATATTACGGGATCTCTTTATAATCATTTGCATATTACTGCTGATATTATACATATATGTGAAAGTTACCACAACTTTCACTTGGTTTAATATTTAATCAATATTTCGCATTCAAATTATAGGCGTATTTGACTAATAACGTTATGCTCGTAAATAATGTGTTATGTCGGTCAACGGCCGTTTTAGGTACCGTTTCGTGCAAACAATACGAAGCGAGACATACATTTTGCTAGTGAACTGGAAATATAAGTAAACAAGAAATAAAATATTTCTTTCTCCCTAGTTGAATGCCGAAGGAGAGTTATTAGAAGTTAGAACAGATACCCACTTATGTTCTATTTATTCATTTCCCTATTTATATTGGGGTCGGCTTCCAGTCTAACCTAATGCGGCTAGCTATCAAAGGTCTCCATCTACATCTATGATCAACACCATTACAGACAGTCCCCTGTGCTCATCACCCTCTCATACCATCGTTTCTGGGCATTCAAAAACTTTGATGAAGATGTTAATGTACAAAATTGTTTTTTTTTTTTAGAACTTCTCTAAAAAACCTTTATACCTAGTTCTCATAATGAATATTTGGTAGAGTACTTACCAATGTCTTCATTAGAGCAGACAGTTCTTTGGTGACTACAGCAAACTTGAGGAATGCTGCGCCGATTTCTGGCTCCGAGTCCTTGTTGAGAGCGTTTCCACCAAGTCGCTCTAGAGCCCGGGATAAGTACATCTCGTTGTCCACGTGTGCTGCATAAAGAGAAATTGATATTAACTACAAAGACTATACATATTAATAAAAGAAAACTATGATGTGTATATTATATCAGTATCTGGTTTCCATAACACAAGCTCTTCTTAGTTTGGGATCGGATGTCCACAGTGACATCAGATGACAGATGATCAGATGACAGTGTGTGTTAATGTCACAGAATATCATTAGTATATTATCTTGTTTGAGTACCTATAGGCCGACCGTTTAACTCGCTTATCTCCATCTGAGGTACAAAGTCATAAAAAATTAATGAAATCTTCTAAAGAACTATTTAACCACAGATAAAAGTAATGTAAGACTATTCGTCACTAATATCCATATCGCTTGAATCATCATCACTGTCTGTGCAGCTTGAGGAGTCAGAATCTTGGCGATAAACGATACGCGAGTTAAACGGTCGACCTATACATAATACATACGAGTACCAACCCTAATACTATCCCCCTGATTTATAAACGACGCTTAATTTCGTTTTTCAGGTCATGGAGCAGCGGTGGCGCAGTAGTATCTTTGAAATATAAGGTCGCAGATTCTATCTTGACCGTTCCCGCACATCTTTATGTGAATTGTTTCATCACCGCTGCTCAATATCGGTGAAGGAAATCAGCGTGAGGAAACCGGCATGTCGAAGAACAAATGATTTAAGGACATGTGACATCCACCAACCCGCACTTGGCCAGTGTGTGTAGATTAAGGCCTTAACGATCTCACCTCGCAAAATGGTAGAGTGAAGACCCGTGCCCAGCAGGGGGACACTAAAAAGGGTTATAATTACTGTCATAGGTGTAATATAGAAGAAAAGGTCATAACACGTTTTAGCATAAGAAAGAGAATAGAGACTAGTCAGTCTACCAATGTTATAACGTGAAGAATGTCATTGTGACTCAGACATAGGGCCTTCATTAAAAATGTTTTTTTTTTACTCTAAACATTACTATTTTATCACTAGCTTCCGCCCGCGGCTTCGCCCGCGAAATTGATCTCACTAATCTTGTTTCTCCATACAAACTTTGGAACCCCGTTTCACCCCCTTAAAGGGTGAGTTTTGAAAAATCCTTTCTTAGTGCTCTCCTAGACCCCATAAGGAACCTATGTGCCAAATTTGGAGTCTCCAGACCCAGTGGTTTAGGCTCTGCGTTGATATGTCAGTCAGTCAGTCAGTCAGTTTCTTCTTTTATACATTTAGATAATAAGCAGCCTTCTTTTTCGGTCATTCTGATCAAAATCGATTAACTTCGAAGCAGGTATAACAATATAAATCCTAAGTAGGTGTACGCTGTTCCAGTAAGGTTCGTTATATCTTCCTTGAGCCGACCGCTTCGGTCGGGTACTTAATTAGTTGCCCAGTCGGATTTACGAGCACTTGGCGATATAAAGAGAAGTGCTAGTTAAGTTATCTATGCTTAGCTGGTTATATTTTGTAGCTAGACTTAAAATAATACGAGAAGTAATAAAATGATGCTTTGCTCTAGGGTTTCTATTTTAGTTCTTACTTGAGAATCTTTTTTATAAGTGGTGAAAATCATATTCTTAATTTTTTTTTGTAGCATTGATAATTGTGGTAATAGTCTCTGCCCCACTAAAACCATGGCAGCCAACCTCATGCCTGATGGAGTGCCCCGGGCACCAGTGGCGAATAGTCCATACAAGCCGATTCTAATCCTTTCCCTTAGGATTGATTGATATCGTTTACTTCATTATAATTATGTAACACCTAAGAGTTTTAAATAGCATCAAAAATGAGTACCTATAATATCAAGGTGGTGGTCGCCATAGAAACATAGGTGACGGTATTGAAGAGATATTATTTTCTTAACCTTTCGCCACTGCTGGGCACTCTGCTGTAGTACATTGTTAAACGGTTTGCTCACGTTATTGCTAATGCACTGGAGTGCTTATTAGCGATGTATAGTATGTGTTAGTGTAAACTACTTAACTTGTAAGTGCTAATGAGCGGAAATTGCTACAACAATGTCAAAACAGTTGTGATTGTGACTCAGAAAGGAAACAGCTGTATGAGGAAATTCCTCAACTTTAGATACTAAGATGATGTTAACCTATGCAAATCATTTTTACTCTAGAATAGGATTCCGCTTCACCACAAACATGCTTAAGTTAATATGGTACGCGCTCCAGTACCTAACTAAATACCATTACACTCGTGACTAGCAGACAGACATATAGCTATCGGGAAACAGAGATGCCAACACAGAGTTCCCCAATAAAAGTAAAATATCCACCATAGTTATTACGTCATTTGTGCACAAAACTAAACATCATAATTTCCCATAAGTTAGGTATCCGAATTTATGCAAAATATGACCGTTTTCACTTTACTAGGTGAACTGTACTTTACTCTGAATGATAGTAGGAGACAGCATGTCGAGGTATATAAACCAAACTCAGCGGGCACACCCAATATTCAATTTATTTACTACCAAAATTCTTTTAGCGTAATGAAAGTATGTAGTGCGTGACTCGAACCAATAAAATGTGGATAGCGGGGAAATGTATAAGACTAATTAGACAGGTTAAAAATAAGTGATGTGTTATAAAATACAAGTTGACTAATATGAACGTAACGCCAACAACATACTCGTACAAGGTAGGTACTGTTAAACAAATCAGTCAAGTCACATGTTAGTGCTTAGTTGGCAACATTCCAAGAACCGTTCTTCCATTTTATTTTACTTCAGACATCTACACTAACATATTATAGCTTAAAATATTTTTAAACAAGCTCATGGAAGTACTAGTAAGGTTGAAATAGGTACACCCTTCTATTTCGGATGACCCTACTATCCAATTAGCGTTAAGTCAAAAAGGCTTTGCTTCACCGGACCTTTTCGGCGAGCGATTAAAAACTGATCGAACCAAAGCTGCCACGGAGGCGCGCCGTATAAGGACGAATTACGACTAAGGACGGTTGCCGGACAACTTAACTTTTTGGGATGTGTTGATCAGAGTCAATGACTAACAGAGGTCGTCGTGAACTGTCAACATTGCAAAACCTTTTCCTTTTTGGTATCAGGCTATCGGTTACCCATAACGACTGTACATAGCTCATAGATCCATAGTTAAGTTATGGCGGCTGTAACATCGCTGCTTTTAGGTTTCGAAACCAAAAACTACGACGCATTTAATAAAAGATCGTTATTCTTTTATTAATATAATTTCCGAGAAGTTTAAAGGTTGGAAACCAATCTTCCTTAATCTACGGTTAAATAAACAGGATCATTGTAATGGAATGTTATGTTTTGTTTGGTTGTTTTGCGGACGCGTGCGAGCACACAGACGACCTTGCCAGCTGCGTCAGCGCAGAATCAAAACTCGCACAACCAGTTACACCGATAAACACTAAAGCCTGTATAGTACCTATAGTGTATACCTACATAAAGTATATTTACTGCAACTCAGACTGATATTCCAGCCATAGACTTACAAAGACGACGAAAACAGAAAGCGTGCGAGTGAGAATAAAGTTAAATAAATATCGAATGTCGATACATTCGATACGATCGATAACGTTTCTCAGTACTTGTAATGTCATTTTGCACGTTAGGAAAATAATTTGGACGATTTCAAGTACTTATTGTTTTTTTATGCCTATGAAACTTGTTTTTGAATGGCAGATCGTCATAATCAACACGGTCTGGAGGATTTTTTCGCGAGTGTACACTCGGCTACACATCAAGCTATAAAAACCTATATGTATAAGCTGACCTCTCGTGTACGGAAATCCTATACAATGCGAGATCAGCTTACACTGGAAATGTCGAAATGAGCTTGAAGTGTAGCCGTGTGTACTATGCTATGGTATGGTATGTAACGGTATGGCACACTCGCTAAACCAATACAGAGACAAATATCAAATATGGTCACGCAACGCGAAGCGACGCAACGCTGTTGTTAGGTTGTCTTTACAAAGTTATGTCTATGGCACTGGTCTTACAGCGCAATATCAAGCTAAAAACCACTTTCATTTTTGTAGCCACTTATGGGGATATTTTAAGAAGACGCTACACCGAACCCAATCTTCAGACAGTCACGTCACGAGGTAACTTTATTAGTTTGCATAACGAATTACACCTAATTATGCTATACCTTTATTATAGAAGCATCATATCAGATCTCAATATCAACTCAAGTTCACATTGCACCTTGATTGCAGTAAATATGATAACAAAGCCCCAACCAAGTTAAGATCAACTGCCTTACTATGGCGCTGTATAGTATTATTATTGCAGTTGTACGAAAGAGAAGGTGCTCTAAACATTGTATAGCGGCATCCCTCTTCTGCAGCTCCAACAATACTGCTGATGTGGTATGTCACCTGACGTTTCCTTGAAGGTGTAAGCCGTATTCTAATTCTATTCTACTATGGTAACACATCTAAGTTAAAGTAGAGAAAAATAACAACCCTTAAGTGTCTTAAATATCAGACACGGGTCTTACGACCGCCATGTTTGTAAAATAATACAGACAACTTATGTGGCGTTTATTCCAAATGTTTCTGTAACACGCAATATGGTTTAAGAATTACAACTGGCGAGTCTACACACGCTGACGAAGACTTAGAATGTTTAGTTCTAAAACACCCGTTTCTCATGTTTTCTTTATCACACGATTACGGATCCAACCTTCAACCCATAATTTCAAAGTAGAGTGGGTTCCCCTACTCCACCTTCTACGTTATCCATACAAAATAGTGGCCAGTGAAACCAGACGGTCGACCTACTTTCCTTGACAAGACGTACATATGAAGGGAAATTCACTCATGACCGGAGACGCTCAAATGGCTCGCATTTCAATCCAAGTTAATACGCAGAAGCTCAAATTACATTTTATGCTTTAAAATATCATTTGAAGAGATTTTGCATTACTGACGTAGCATTTAAAGAGTATCATGTTTTAATGATTTCTTTAATATTAAGGCCTTTAGTTAGAGCTAGGCGGTATTCATTTTGGATACTACTTTAATTACTACAAACTTGCTTCCTCATTAATGTTAAAACTCAGTTCCTAAATATTTGAATAGGTAGGTACTTTATATTTTAAAGGCTTTTCATTTACTTTTGAATATAATCAAAACCAAACATTCATTACATAATAAGTGAATGGAAGTGTTTACTATGATAATGTATAAGTCTGTCTACAGGCATTATTTGTTGCGATATTTAGGTCATTCTAGTTCAGCGGGTTGAACGGCCTTTCGTCCTAGCAAGCCGGTTCTCTGCCTATACATTTGTTATTTACTAACTCCAAATTACCAATTCCTTTATATTTAAACGCTGTAGTCATCTAGAAACCTTTACATTTTAAAATAGAACATGCAGCATGAAGACTACATTGATTCTTAATACTATAAACCTTCTTTTGGGACTGCCCTAGTTGGTTATATTATGAGAAAGCGAGCAAAGCATCGGATATTTCGTCTATTCCAGTCACCCATCTATTCATATAGCACTTCCTCCATCTATTTTTAATCAAGTCTCGTGTTCTGAAATGTACTATGTATAATGCGCTGCGTTGTTAAAGTTCAGACCAGAATACTAATAGAACCATCAGAAATTTTATTTTCTACGGTTGCTATGATAAATTCCTACTGAAGAAAATGTCTGATTCTTGAAATACGCAAATAAATTGTTTACGAAGTTTAATCACTGTTAAAGACAGCCAATAAAGTAAATAAACCTATTTCTTATCTAAAAGAGTGGTCAATTATGTTGTTGCAAAAGATCATAAAAACTAAGTTAAATTCATCAAAACTTACCATTTCCCGAGTTGTGTATTGCTTTTATGGCCTTTTTTAGTTTCGTTAGGCCATCTCGGTCGAAATCCAGGGTCTGCAACAAAAAGTGATTTCATTAGCTTCCATTCTAGCAAAACCAAAGCAAACTCATAGCGGAACAACGGATTTGTGTTTGAATTTTTTAACACATACTGTCACTGGAATAAAGGGTCGTTCACAATAGCGGCCACGAGCCATTTTACTCGGTTTGTGAGCACTTGAACATCTGTCGCTACAGCCGGCAAATTAATCAATGGCCCCCTTGAATGAAGCAATCGGCCCGCACCAAAATAAAACTCGCAAGTCGACCCAACCGTGCACCTTGACTTCACTTTATAAACGGCTGTGCACTTTGAGGCAGTTAGTGAGTAAACTATTTAATTTAACTGTTGATTATCGGTGTGGAAGTAGGTATTGCTGTCATTGACCTTAAATTAGAAAATTAACTATGCCTATTTTATTACTGTGGTGTAGCAATCAAATGTTTTGCAAGTTTATACAATAGTGTTTACAAATTCAACTGCGTAGTTAATGGCCATCCCATTAAACGTATGTATTACATTAGTAACTATTACAAGAGACTGCAAGTATAACGTACTTAGCAATGCTAGCTGAACATTACCTTTGCTAAATAATTCAATTAGTAAATAATGATGTACAGCTTCAAAGAATCTGAAAATGTGTTGCTATCCAGAATGTAACGGATTACAAAGTTAATTACAAAAACATGTAGCGAGTCAAGTTACGATAACAAAGGGTTTTAAGACTTAATTAAAATTAATTAATGATGTCGAATTTAATAATATTGTAACAGGTCCAACCCTCATCTCTAAGTTATTAAAGCGCTTAATGTAGCGTGACTAAATTAACTAGCACGCGCTTACTAAAAGAAAATAACCAGAATACAGAATGGATTACCATCGTTACCGTTGCGACACGCTCGACGCCGTGATGATATCATTTTCAGCAATTTTCAAGGATTTTTTTCTAATTAAAAATCGTTTTAGCTTTTATTTTATCATTGTTCTTTTAGTTTGGTATCCTTTCCTTCACACTTTTCACTGGAATCAAAACCAAGAGATTTCATGACATCATCAGGTACGCTGGTCATTTCAACCGCGCTGAAGTGATTAGAATTATTCCCCTCTTTTTAAAATGTTTGAGAGTGGGTGAGGGCTACTACAAATTGTCTTCGTTTAGGATATCAAAATAACAAGGCATTAATTATTATAATCTATGATACTTTTGCAAAACATTTCAATGGTGGATAGCCTATCCGAAACAGATCACCAATGTCTGGTCATCAGCATGAATATTGTGTAATGGATTGTACAATAGAGGGTATAAGTGCCTCTCATTGCCACGAGCAATGTGTGTGCATTCAAATTACTTCTAGTATTAAATAACAACACAATCAACATTTGTTTTGCTGCAAACGATACAATAACGATGATAAAAAATAGAACGATAAGCCAATACGATTTATGAATACTGCCTTCCGTTGACTATAAATTTTGTTAATTCCTTTGAATGCTTTTGATGAGCTGTTACCAAACAAATACCTAATTATATGACGCAAACGTTAAATGCTTAATTTCAACAGTCGCAAGTAAGTACTTTATAATTACTAGATAGCAATGACAAATCTTGGTTTTCATGAGTGCATTGTTTTATCAAGTGAGATTACGTGATAGCTGTGTCTGATACTGAATAGTTAGATAAATAATAATGCCAAATGTACTTGTAAAATGATATAATAATAAAAGACCAAGGAGATTTCTGTTCGAAAAATATACATCAAAGTACATCCAACATCGGATTTCTATTTCCACTTTCCTTGCACAAACTGCCAAGTTGTGGAATTCGCTGCCGGCATCTACGAGTAGCTATAATCTGTCGTCTTCTAGTCACAAGTGAATCGGTATTTACTGGGTAAGCGCGTTCCATCGTAGACTCACATAAGGCAAGTTATGGTCAACGCAAGCCTATTTTAGGATAAAAAAAGATTCATGTGATCAAAATTTTTTGTACTTCATCGAAATTATTTCACCTTTAGGTACAACTAAAAACGATTTGACCATTCACCCCGTTGTTAGTTATAGAGGTAAAACTAGTGTAGTTTCATTTTACTGCGAGGACAAAGGTCGCTTAATATTATTTCAAATTGTTTTAATCCAGACTTTTGCTAATGTACAATGACACTACTTATTTTATTTGTTTGTTGACCCAATTTGTAGATTACCAACATTGGTAGGGTAATGGGCCATTTACACGAGGACCATAGCCAGTACGGACAGTAAGACAGGACGTGGACAGATTGTGTAAATGAGGACAGTCCTTGAGGACAATCCAATGCAGTGTATTTTTTAGTGGCTTGCTGTTCTGTATTACTGTACTGTCCTGGCTATTGTCTTCGTGTCAATGGCTGATAATACAAACCGAATGTATTTAAACTGACAACCCGCACTATAACGTTCACGTTACATTATAATCATAAGATCATAATACAGAATTGTGGATAATGGCTACAAAAGCCATAAATAAAAAAAATATTTAAATATATAATGTAAGATTATAAACAATCTAAATTAATATGACGCTCAGTGGCTCAACAATTAAAAATGTCATGATGGTACTTTGATAAATACAGATACTTACTAATACTGAACTGATAGACAAGACAATAAGGAGGTTTGAAACTGACTGGGGGCTGAGTCACCTTTAATTGGATCCCCTGGTGTGCAAATCAGGTGGCCATAAAATGGTGGTAGGCTTCAACCGTGGTTAGTAACCACCCGCCAGACGAAGGCGCACCGCCAAACGGCCTTGCCGTGTTCCGTTGCGATGTCTGGTGACACCATGCAATGAGGATTGATCGGAATAGTTTCCATAAATGTTTCTAACCTTAAGAGTCTCATTCCACTGCCACCTTCTCATCGAAAATCATTCGTAATCACGAGTGAATCGATATACCGGCCTTTGGCGTTCCTTCGTGGACTGCATCATTGCTTAACATCAGGCAAGTTTTTGTCAAGCGCAAGCATATTTCAGAATAAAAAAGGATGATCTAAAAAAAATAGAATCAATGTGGGAACCCATTACCAATGTTTATTATGAGTAAGTTACATGGAGCACATAATCACACCATGGAGTTTTTAGATCCTGTTTACGTTTGGATAACCAGAGCTTTAGATCTTTAGTAGCTAGTATGTAAACAATTCGTAGAATAAAATGAGATAATTAACACATCGATTGCCACTGTAAAACATTCCAATGGAATGATGAAGCGTTTAGAGGTTATAGGTATTTATCAATAGTGTATGTTACACGTAAAAATACTGAAACTAGTTCTATAAAGGAAAAGATATAATCAACAAGATATTTCACAGAAATAACTACGATGGATTACAACAAGTACCTACATACCTACTAGTAGCTTAGAGAGGAAGACGGAGCAAAAAAGTACGTAAAAGAATATCTATTCACCTCTGTGACTAATGTTTGATGACTGATTTCAAAAGGGAGGCCGATGGGAATCGTATTGTATAGACTTTTCGCCATACCTGGTACCTACTAATTAACTTTTCACTATGTTCTTTATAGTATTGTACTGGTATGTAACAACTCTAGTATCCCACTGCTGGGCACGTGTGTTCTCCAAACACTTTAAAATCCAGCTCAGATTATTCTCTCAAGTGAAGTGCGGGTTGGGGGATGTCACATGTCCTCGAATGATTAGTTTTAAAACATGATTGTTCCCTTAAGCACGATATTTTCTTTTTTTCATTAACCGATACAGAGGAAGCACCGTTGAAATAAAATACAAAGATATTAAGGCACAAGCAAGGGATCGTACACGCAACTTATATTTCAAAACTAATTCCGATAGCGCCGCGCTACCACTACTCATACGCATATTGTTTCATAAACATTTTTGTGCAACAAATCCTTTACTGTAATATCAAAAATTTGTTCAGCACCTAATCAGCTTTGAGTCTTTTTACGGCAAAAGGAGGTCAATTTGCAAATGCATTCTTACAGATTTCTAAAATTGAGTCGATTGAAAAAAAATCAGAATCAGTTAAATAGTTCACTGGCCTCATAAACTGAAAATTTGTAATAAATAATTTTGTTTATTTACATATATACATATGTGTGTTGTTTTTAGACTACGCTGCGCTAGCCGTGTTAGTAAACCAGTAATAAATATGTATATTTACATCATTTACATATTATTGATTACAGCAATCGATCATGAACTTAATTTGACGGCAATAGATGGACCCAGGCCAAATTAAAGAGAAAGCTTATTACAAAATGCACTACGACGGCGACTCAGGTAGAACTTTCGCTTTATCACGACTGATCAAGGAACACACGTGATGACTTTTTGTAGTTTGTTTTTACTTTTTGGTTACAACGCAATACTATAGAAGCATTTAATAATCACGTGATTTTAAATCACGAAATATTCTAAGGAGGCACTAGAAGTAATAGAGTTGTAGTTAGTTAACAGATGTTTTTCACATATCACTAAACCTAAAATCAAAACGTGGGAAGTGGTGCTTAATTTTCCAAAATTAAATAGAAGGTTGTACCCAAGACCTATAAAATACACGTGATGTTGATGTATCACCGAGGTAAGGGGTTAAACTTTAAATTAGAAAGTTGCTATAAAACATCATGTAGGTTAATATAATTATGTGCGTGTGCCTGGAACTTAGTAAATTGTGAGGATGGACAAATCAATGTTTGTTTATTCTTTCACAGCAACTGTTGTACGGATTCGGCTGTAATTTTGCATACAAACAGCTTATATCTTCTTGGTAATAGGTTCTCTTCGGGTGAGTCGGATAAAAACTATCCTATGGTCTTCCCTGGGTCTCACTCAAACAATCTCTATTTGGTAAAGAGATTGTTTGAGTGAGACCCAGGAAAGCTTTCCTCAAAATCGGTTCAGTAGTTTTGGCGTGAAAGCGCTACTTCGGCAATACGAAGGGATAAATAGGTACTTTCAATTCGTAAGATAGTTGAGAGAAGACCCGTGCCCAGGAGTGTGACACTAAAAAGGGTTGAAATAAATTACTCCCAGACTCAAGACGAACAGACATGTTAATCACACAAATGTCTGTCTCGGGTTTCGAACCCCTAACCCGGGGCGTGAAAAGCAAGTGTCTTACCGGCCCTTCATACGAATTAACTAATGATTTTTCGAAAGTAATAATGCCAATGAAGTCGGATCCTGGTTGATTAAGGAGAAGTCGTTACTAAAACATCAAGTAAACTTAATTATATTTCGTCGCTTCATTCTCGATATATTAATAGACAACATGTAGTACTTTTATCCTACTGGCAACATCGCACGTTAAAAAAAAGAACAGAAACTTTTGAACTGTACCGGTCCCTACAGGCAGGCGTTGTTCTAGCAAATCATTCTTTTATCGTGCGCGGCAACGAGCACACGTTCCCTCTAATATAATATTCGATCAGTTTAATTTTATCAGTTTAATTTTTAAAAATCATTATGTCTAAAAGAAGTGCTGCCGTAAAGATCCAATATTACACGGAGAAAATAAAAAAACTAGAAAATAAAAGGTCTGCAAAGAGACGTCGTCGCGCCATTATATATTCTTCTTCATCAGACTCTGAAGAAAATAACGGTAAGTTTAATTATTGTTATTACGACGACAGTGAAGTTTTGAAAAGTGATTTTAAATATATTCCGCTATGGTTAATAAATAATACCTTAAGGTCGCGTCGTATGTCTCTAAGCTTTACTGGAGGTTAACGGTGGGTTAACATGATGGTTAAGCATGACATACCAAATGTATCCTGAAGGTCAACACGAATCAACTCTATAGTTAATTATAATATATATTAAAAATAATAATATATATTAATCATTATAATTAAATAAAAATACCGCGACGGTTACAATTTAAAAGAAATCCTATAATTAATAATAATATATATTAATACTAATATATATTAATAATTATAATAAAATAAAAATTTCTGTTCAGAAAGCGTACATCGCGTACGAGAGCCAGACAACGCCACAGCGACTTCGAGATCGCCAGCGACACCGCCGTCGCCACCGCCACCGCCACCGCCACCGCCGCCGCCACCGCCGCCGCCACCGCCATCACCACCGACCCCGCTGCCAGGGCCTCCGTCAGCCGCACCGTCGCATGATTCTTCAAACGAGGTACCGCCTGAACCTGAAACAATTTATGAGTCGACGCCTACACTAGACCCAGAGCTATTACAGGCATTGGGAGACCCTGTGGATGATGCTCCAGCTTATGGCCCCGGGATACACACCACGCTGGCTCAACGTTGGCTTCCTATCCTTAAGAAAGGAATACAACATGACGCCAAAGATAAGCTCCTCAAGGAATATGCTATTCCTGAGAACTGCAAATTGTTAAAAGCACCGAGCCTGAATGCTGAAATATCTGCTGCGGTCGCAGATATAGTCAGAAACCGGGATAAAAATATACAAGCCAAACAAAACCAATTAGGTTTAGGTATAACGGCCATAAACAGAGCAATGACTTTGCTTCTAACGGGCGACGACAAGGTACAAGCAGTCAAAATTTTGTCGGATGGTTGCCGAATTCTTTCTGACCTTCACTTTGTGGAAACACAAGTTAGAAAAAAACTTATCACACCCGGACTAGGAAAATCCTTCCTCACAATAATACAGGACGAAGATAGGGACGAATACCTGTTTGGGGAAAAGCTGGCCGATAGAATCAAGGCATCCAAGGCAATCGAGAAACAGGGACAACAAATTAGGAAACCTCCTAATCCGAAGCCACTGACACCGAGCGCATCCTTTCCAAGCACCCGTCCCCGCATCCAGGGAAACTGGTCAGGCCCTCCTCGGAACCCCTCGTCGATCAGGGGGGGGCGAATGTCATCGTTCCGGACACCATCGAGGCGCGCTGCGCCTGCAACACCGTCGCCGCTGTCGTCGCGCCCCGCGACCTCGACGCCAGGCAACAAACGTGCCCCAACGAGGCAGTAACCCAGGTACATGCTGGTAGATTGCTATACTACTACGATTGCTGGGTTAGCATTACAAAAAATCCTCTTGTTTTGAGCTGGATACGTAATGGCTACCTGATACCTTTTACTCGTACAGTAATACAAGCCAATAGCAACAGTAATTGTTTTTCCACCAAACAAAAACAAGAAATGACATTAGCCATTAATAACCTACTTAATTTAGGCGCCATTACGAAATGCGACCCTGTAGCGGGTCAATTTACATCTAGTATTTTTTTAACACAAAAATCTAATGGTGGTCAGAGATTCATACTCAATCTTAAACAGCTCAATAAGTTTATTTCTCATTCTCATTTTAAAATGGAGGACTACAGAACCGCATCAAAGATGATATCAGCCAAAAGCTTCATGGCAACCATAGACCTTAAGGAATCTTACCTACTAGTTCCTATAGCTATTTGTCATCGCAAATATCTGAGGTTTGAATTTGAAGACAAAAATTCGCAAAAAATTACCTACGAGTTTAATGCTATGCCTTACGGGTTGTCTTCGGCACCGCGGACCTTCACTAAGATTATGAAAGAAGTAATGAGCCATTTAAGGGCTCGTGGTTTTAAATCTGTTATATATATAGACGATTTACTGTGTATAGGCGATACATATATTGAATGTTTACGAAACGTTGAGGAGACTATAAAGACCCTAAAGTGTTTAGGTTTCATAATAAATTACCAAAAAAGTAACTTGCACCCTCAGCAATGCTGCAAATTTTTAGGATTTATGTACAATTCAATAGATATGTCTATTTCCCTCCCTTTAGACAAACGTAAAAGAATTCTACAATTGGCAGAAAGTTTTTCCCACTTACCGGTTTGTACTATAAGAGACTATGCTCATATGTTAGGTGTCCTTACTTCAGCTTGTCCTGCCGTAAGATATGGTTGGCTTTACACTAAAAAGCTAGAAAGGCAAAAGTATCTGGCTCTTAGTGAACATCAAAGTTATGACGCCAAATTTAGACCAGCCCCGGATATCTTACCAGACTTAGAATGGTGGTCACGTAACGTTATTTCTACATCTAATCCTCTTGAGATGCCAAATTTCGACCTAGATATATTCACTGACGCATCCAAGACTGGATGGGGTGCTGTTTGTAATAATACTCGCGCCAGTGGTGGATGGAAGGATAACGAGCGTAAACGTCACATAAACCATTTAGAATTACTTGCAGTTTTTTTTGGCTTAAAATGTCTGGCTAAAGACAAAACCAATTGCAACATATTGTTACGGGTAGACAACACAACAGCACTTAGTTACATTAATCGCATGGGGGGAATTCAGTTCCCTCATCTTAATGACGTGACTAGACGCATCTGGCAATGGTGTGAGGAGCGGAATATCTGGCTGGTCGCGTCTTATATTAATACAAAAGATAACATAGAAGCAGATCATGAATCTAGAAAAATTAATCCTGATATCGAATGGCAGATATCAGACTTAGAATATCAGAATATTGTAACCCGTCTAGGCGAGCCAGTGATAGACCTTTTCGCTTCACGCACCAATGCAAAGTGCGAAAAATATGTCTCGTGGAGACAGGACCCAGACGCTTTTACTGTAGACGCCTTCACCTTAAATTGGAATAATTCATTTTTTTATGCTTTCCCACCATTTTCACTAATTTTGAAATGTATACATAAAATTATTAATGACAGAGCAAAGGGTATTCTAGTGTTTCCGTACTGGCCAACTCAACCCTGGTTTCCGCTGCTCGTAAGCTTGATTCAATCTGACATTATATTTATAAATCCAAATTTAAATATACATTCGTCCTCTTTCAGGACTCATCAGTTACGGGGACAACTTACCCTGGGTGCAGCGGTGCTCTCAGGACTGCGTTCGCCGCACGAGGAACACCAGACCCGGCCTTAGACTTAATCATGGCGTCTCTTTCCAATAACACCCTGCTTCAGTATAATGGGACTTTTAAACTTTGGTGGCATTTTTGTCACGTAAACAATTTAGACCCTTTCATAGGCTCACATCGGTCCATAATGCTGTTTTTAACAGAACAATTTAATAGGGGAGCCGCGTACGGCTCTTTAAATAGTCACCGCTCTGCCTTATCACTGTTGTTAGGTAGCCATGTAGTATCTAACGATCAGGTAAAACGGCTTCTTAAGGGCGCTTATAAAATGAGACCTGCCACCCCGAAATATTCTCATATATGGGACCCACAGGTCGTTTTAGATTTTATTGGAAAGTGGTATCCTAATAGAACGTTATCAATAGAAAAGATCACTATGAAACTCGTAGCTTTGTTAGCTTTGTGTACTGCACACCGTGTACAAACACTTGCGCTCATAAGATTAGATAACGTCAGGGTGGGTCCCACTGGAGTTGAAATAGGCATCTCAGAAGTCATGAAGACGTCCGCAGCCGGACGCGATCAACCAGTTCTATACTTGCCTTATTTTAATGATAATAAAACTATCTGTCCAGCCAGCATTGTATTAGATTATATATTTGTTACGCAGAATATCAGACCAGAGAACACTAACAATCTAATTCTGACGCACAGACGGCCCCACAAGCCAGCTACCGCCCAATCCATCAGTAGATGGATCAAGCAGGTGTTGAGTGCAAGCGGCGTGGACGTGGCGACGTTCAGCGCGCATAGCACGCGGCACGCCGCCACGTCTGCGGCACGCGCTTCCGGTCTCTCCGTAGATGATATTAGGAAAGCAGCTGGCTGGACTAGCACTTCACAGACTTTCGCTAGGTTTTACCATCGCCAAATAATAAACCCAGATAATTTTGCCAGATCGATATTAGTACCGAACAATTCTTAGTATAGCCGTTTGTACTCTAGAATAATTATCTACTTAAAGACTGATTCTGTTGTACTTCAATATTAGTTACTATAACTTAATATCATCTAATTTATAATGAATGGAGAAATGTACCTTGCGTTAAATAAACGTGTTTGATTTCACAAACCTGTATTTTATATTTCGAACAAAATTTTTCATCTCTGAACATCTACATGTTGTCTATTAATATATCGAGAATGAAGCGACGAAATATAATATATGATCAAACGAACTTAACAAGTGAAGTTCGATCGATATTATATGAGTACGCTTCATTCGAAGATATAATCACCCACCCACCCAACCCCGTAAAAATTTTGTCCTTCTCTCTAAAGAATGATTTGCTAGAACAACGCCTGCCTGTAGGGACCGGTACAGTTCAAAAGTTTCTGTTCTTTTTTTTAACGTGCGATGTTGCCAGTAGGATAAAAGTACTACATGTTGTCTATTAATATATCTTCGAATGAAGCGTACTCATATAATATCGATCGAACTTCACTTGTTAAGTTCGTTTGATCATATATTATACTCTGACCTTCGATGGATATTTAAATTAAACAATGTTTATGCATAGTTTCTTCAACAAGATAACGGGCAGTACGTCCTGTCGTCTCATCTTTCGACGTTGCATGGTTTACAAAAAGAACAACAGATTAAAAATATCTATAAAACAAAACAGTGCCACTAATTTGCTTCTCTTAATTTGTTTTGCTTGAGGTATTTCTTTAACGGTAATAAATATCTTTTGTTTCCAACATCCATTCTATTGTCCAGGATTTGCTTTGATTTTTCACTAACTTATTGTTATAATATGTTTGTCCAAGTTTTGAATAGCTGTATTATTGTGGCTACTTGCACTTATTGGTAGAAATGGCTGTATCATCAACATTCTATGCAATCTTTTATCTAAATTGCTGAAGTCAATAAACAATATCAATAAACTTGTTCATACAAGTTTAATCCAAAAAGGTAAAACAAGTTTTCCAAAGTTAAAGACATTTGGGTACATTTACCATATTTTATTTATCAATTCATCCATCCATCCATTCTATTTCTCTTCTATTTATGTAAAAGTAAGATGCTAATCAATCTTAACCTGCTGCAAGCTTGATTATCACACGGACAATCTAGTATTAAATTACCGTACGTGCGTTTTCTTTAAGAGCCCTAATACTGTAGGTACTTAGTTCATTATCTTTAGCGAAGTGCACTTAAAATACGTCAGTAATATGCCGCCGCATAAAAGCAAAGAATGGACCTCTCACGGCAACTATTAGTTAACCTGGCGCATAGCGTGCTCAAGTGCGCATAACTTTATCGCAAAGGGGTTGAGAGTTGAGGAGTTGCGGCCTTGCATAATAGCGTATGGTGCATTGCCGTGCATTTATGTCCACTAAAAGAAATCCTCAACATTCGCTCTTATGTAAGCATGAAAAACCAAATGATTTGATATTTATAGGGACTGTGTTTGCCATTGGCCTTGACTGTGCAGTGTCCAAACTTCATAGTAATGTGCGTGCGAAAGATCTCTACTTAATACACCCTGTTGAACCAAAATGCCGATTATTGTATCAGATATTGTCAGAGGCTGGGTCAGCTTATGTATAACTTATCAAGAAAATAAAAGGAACATCTTTCAATATCAGACGCATGGGTCGAAAAAAATGTTCATATCTGTTTGTAAATACCAAAAGATGAGTCACACACGTCGCTCATCTAAAGTTTTTACATCGTATATCTTTACCTAGTGTTGCAGTGAGATGGTCGCATTGATGATGAATTGATGAGTCATTGGTTGTTGACCTTTAAGGCCTACGCACAAAGGTGCGATTGTTCAGCCCGCCGCCGCCTGAGGGCACAACAGACAAGTACACACCGCGCACCTTACCACATAGGTACCTACCATTTAGCGGCTGAATCATTGCTATTGGAGGTACGTAAAATTATAATGCTAGTTAATTAATCATTAGAATATCTTCGAAAAAAACATCTCACATTATATTTTAGTGACTATTGGACATAGACCTCTACTAAGGCACGTGCCACTAAGCAAGGTTCGCAGTTCTTTACTCTCTCCTCTCCTCACCTTACTCCAACCATCAACCTATTACTAATCTTACTCAAAACATGCTAAACTTCGCTACTTTCAATGTGGATGCCGCCGATACATTTGACTTTACACAAACCAGTAAGTATAACTACTCTCTCTACAAACAACTCGTAGTTTTAAACACAAAATTAACGATCACGGCACTTTCCAAAGTAGATATAATGATTTTTTAAATTGATAATTTCTATAATATCCAACTAAACGTTTAGTGACCTAGTAACCTGGTGTACGCTTATACTTGCGTAGTTTGTGTGGTTACTACCTTTCTATCAGTTTATTTAACCTGTTGGTTAAAGGAAACGTGTTCCGATAAGCTAGTGGTTAGTTTAGCAGGAAATTAAATGCAGTAGCCCGAGTTAGATATGAAGCAATATTGCACTGCCATTTATTGTATCTTAGGGCGGGCTGGATGCCCGCCTATGCTGGCGACCTCTTTGACTCCAGGCACTAATTGGTACGGGAATCGCTCCGTTTTGAACTCAGGTCGCCTGCTATGGAACGGCTACTTCTAAATTGATATTTGAATACTTGGGTCATTTACACGAGGACAATAGCCGGGATAGGACAGCAGCATTGGCGTGTCTAGGGTTATTTTTAGGGGGGGGGCCTGGCCCCTGACATGTCATTGCCAAGGCGATGACGCGGATACAGAGTCGTTACTCAATGTGCACTGTACTTTAAAGTGAGTAAGTGCAATTAGGTTAGGATTAATTAAGGTTTCGTATTGAATCGTTTATTTTTTCCCTACTAGTGTCACCTGCGTAAAATTTGGGAATAACAATTTTATGTCAGTCGTGAAACGAAAATAAATAATGCAAATGTAAAGGCGAGCTAAGCGAGCGCAAAAACTTCGTTGGAAATAATGAATTTCCTTACTAATCCTTACTAATATTATAGATGCGAAAGTAACTCTGTCTGTCTGTGTTACTTACACGCCTAAACTACTGAACCGATTTGGATGAATTGGGTATGGAGGTAGTTTGAGACCCGAGAAAGAACATAGGATAGTTTTTATTCGACTGCGCAAAAAGAAGGTAATGTTTTGGCGCAATAACCGACATACACGCGGGCGAAGCCGCTGTCGGAAAGCTAGTTGTAAATAAAAGACGCAAATATAAACGCAGGTGACGCGAGAGTTTTCATTGGTAATGACAAAATTAAAAACAAAGTTCATAAATAAAAACGCAAACATAGCGAGCGCAAAATTGTCGTTAGTAGATAACGACAATAGAAGTTTTCCTTCACCAATGTTGACAGCGCAGCGGTGCGGCTATATTTCGAGTCGAGTCGAGGCTGATACCTCTGGATCACCGCTTCTAACAATAAAATTAAGACAATAATGGAGGGAATTTTTACCAGAATTCGTCAAATGCGTGGGTTACTTCTGGCTGGTACAGGATGTGTAAATAAGGGGGCGTTGCCAAGGCCGTGTCACATCCTAGTTTTATGAATACACATGGTACGTAGGTATTACTGGGTACATTTTACATGGTAAAAGGTACGATTGTGGGTCAAACTTTACACCATACGCCCGTAATTCAAATGTAGAAAGAGGCATTACGTACCGCCACGCCAGCTAGAAGAAAATTAGCAATCGCAAGCTTTTAAGTATAATGAAACTGTCGCCGTTCTTAAACCCCAAGCTGCTACCTATAAAAAATACTCAACTACCAACATATTTACACATTTTGTTTTACCCGGGGGATTCGAACTCTGGACCTAGTCAATGTGTTGCGCTTGCCACCAGGCCGCCTTAGTTGTAGGTGCAACTTCTATTGTACAACAAACTATTATTTCTAGCTTCCGTTCCCCGATTCATGCGATTACCTACGGGAAATATCCGGAACGTATTACTTGGACAAAAGCAAATAACTACATGTACCCAAATTTTATCGAAATCCGTTTAGCCGTATTCCCGTGAAACAGTAACAAACATCCATACTGTCGTCACATGGAAGAAGGGCACATCTTATCTGACATTTTTTTCGTAATTGAGTTATTGATATCATCTAAAACACTATCTTTTACTGATTCCGACTATGTTAATAACTTCATTACGAAAAAAAATGTCAGATGTGCCCTATATTCTTATCACGGTAGCATGAATTTACCAATTATAGGTAGGTAGTATCTTATTTTAAGAAAACTGACCGAAATAGGTTTCTGTGGTGACTCATAACAGCGTTCGGAACCGTACGATAATTATCGTACACATACGATAATTTTGTGCCTACGTACGATGTACGATAGCATATTATTATCGTACGCCGATTGTACGATAATTTCTATCATGATGCAAAATTTGAGAATTTATATTATTTCACTCATGCGCTGATAGTCTAAATCGCAGTAGCATGATTTTATTTTGTCCAAGAAATCTTGGGAAAATACCGGGAAATACAAGTTCTCTATTCCTATTGGTTCTTACGATCCGCTCTGCTAAGTTTCACCACTGCCGATACTGTAAAGTAATTTTCTAGAGCAGCAAAATTTTGATTACACACTCGGAGTGATTGTTATCATTGGCAAGTAAGTATATATTTTATCAAATACATTTTTTCAGTGGCTGTATATTTTCTATAACTTACTAACCTATTAATTATTTTTTATCTGCGCAATGAAGAATGAGTAAGTCCTACATGCAAAGTAGATAGTACGAGCAGTCAACTCTGTACCACGTGTAAAACATTTGGGTTTCAGTGTTCTGTTGATTTGACAGCGGTGGTTTAAAAAAGATAAAAAATAAAGTACTTGCATGCATATCAATATTACAATTTATATGATTTATTTATCTATAATAGACATTATCCTAAAAAATACGATAATTTCGATTATTTTCGATCCATGTACGATAATTTTACGCCCCTGGTACGATAGTCAGTCCACTTCAAGTTGCTAACGCTGACTCATAATCCAAAATTGCAAGGTAGTAATCCAAAATTATTGCCTACATGCTCATTGCTCACCTTCCTGTCATATGACTGCCCAGATGACATCTGGAATCGCCCGGACCCGGAAAAAAACGGCCTCAGTTGAGCCCGGATTCAATCACTCAAACAATCATTTAAATTTTTTCCGCATAGCGTCGAATACAGAGCGGAGCCTCCCGATCCCGAATTTTACCCGGAAGCAACTTTTTGCTCTATTTCTGTTGTCTTGATCCGGGGTTTCCGGATGCTTATATTATTATTCCGGGCCGAGCCGGTGTAGGCATCGAGAAATCATTGGGTGCCGGTGTAGGTATTCAATCAAAGACTGATCGCGGTGAGGGGGCCAATAATTTAACACCGAAGAGGTATTGCGCGCATTACCCATCTGCGTAGGTACATGAACAGTTTGTGTGCAATAAACTGTTCATCATGTTGTGTTTGTGGAGATTTTATTACGGTGTGCATTTGTATGTTGTGCGTGGCTACCTCGCCTCCCCCAAAGACTGGTAAAACAATTTAGTATTAGAAGTTACGTACTATAACAGCTACCGTAAATAAGTTGTAATAATTTCATCAGGGGAATTTTGATATTATGTAGTTGGCTCCCTGGCGGTTGTACGATGCATTTAATTAGATACTGGCGTATCCGATGTCTTTTAAAATTAAGACCTAGGATTTATAACATTTATCCAATTAATAATTCTGCTGCGGAATACATTATAAATAACCATATTATTATGGTGTCTTTATGCAATTTAAAAAATAATTTACCTACTATGACCTACGTCGTGATTGGAAAATGTAGGCACCTATGTTACAAAGGAAACTTGATTCATTTGTTTGCGGAATTTGTTTTACACATTTTGTGTTGAATAAAATGATTTTTAACGACTTACCTCTTCCAATGCGCTGATTGTTTGCCGACATTGTGGCATACGGGAAACAAAAGTAGAAGTAGTAGGAGAACTGTAATCCTCTCGAGTTTCCTCAATAAATTCACCAACACCAATAAGACCCGGCATGGTGGTCAAAATAGTAAACTCTACTGGTGTTAGTTTCAAACTTCACATTCGTCTATTGTTAATTAATCACAGAAACTAACAAACGCAAGAATGCAATGACACATTATCACCTGTAAACCACTTCTGCGCAAATAAAAACAATATCGCATCAATATACACAGTTAACTCAAGAGCCACCCATCCTCAACGACGATGAATGAAAGTACTGCTGAATTGATTGAATAACCGAATGAACTATATGAATGAACTACGTCCTCAACTAACTAAGACTACCAACATAAAGAAAAATAACATTTCACGAATATATCCGGTGTTTGATAGTTATAGTTTTTTTAATTAATATTCTATACTTTCGGTATACAGTTAAATAAAAAACAAGATATTGATTAGGTATATTTCGTAAAATATGTGCTTATTTATTTACTCTTATTCCAATTATTATTAAATTAAACGATACTGGAAAAAGTTATGCCAAAAGGTAAAGTTTCGTCCGGTGTCATACTTGAATGAGAACGAATGAATTCCAACGCTATGAATAATAGAGATGGGACTAATTACTTGTTACAAATTGGTACTGACAATTTTAATTTTGTAATACCAATTTACTAAAAATATTACTATTATCATCATAAAAATTACGGTCTTTTATACAGTGCAATGTCAAAAGTAGAACTTTAAGAAAAAAATTCATTACATGTGTCGCCCTTTTTGATTTTCTCTTTTATGCGCAACCCAAAGAGCATATTATTATAACCGTTTAGAATACGACCAGAAAACTAGGGAAATTATTTTATTTCATTTTTACTGAATCATTATTCTTTCATGTCGCACTGTACTGTACAATGTACCTACATTACATAAAAAAATACCGATTAATCCAATTAGGGCCCATAATTCAATAGCCATATAACTTTCATCACAAAAACATTTTTAACGTTTAGGAACAAATGAGTGGAAAATGTTTTAGCAAAATATTCGTCAGACAAAAGGAGAGGTCAAAAGTGGGATAGAATTTTGAACACCAATGTGATATACCTCATTAGAAAGCTTATTTAATAAGCTGTTAGAATTTAACTAAACACGAATTTTAGGAGCAACCATTTTTGTAAAAATCTAAAAAATGTAATAGAAAAACAAAACGCACATTACCTTTAATTATCCGTTTCCTAAGCAGTATAAATATTGCAATCACGTCATTAATTGCATTCTATTACAGTACTTTTCTCTTGTAATATTATTCTAGCTGCAGTTTAATGTAATTATGACGAAAAATATTTGTTATCTTATTAGTGTAATAACAAAACGCGTGGAAAAAAATATAATTACGGGAAACGTCATGATGTCATTGTCATTGATCAGTTTGATTGACAGCGTTCTAAATAATTTTAATTTTTTTGGTTGCTCAATTGTCATTTGGCCATGGGGTTGCCAATTGCAATAATCATAATATTGCATTAAGGATTCTTATTTTCATATTCAATTTTTAAAAAAACGGGGGGGTGTAAAATTATTTTAAATACACCAAAAAATTTAATTAATTAAGCTCTATTAACATATGTAACTCAGATTGCTGTTCAAATTTACAATTATTTTAATCCCAGGCTCTATACATTTTTTGAACGTCTCCTTTATCTAGCAAATTAAGACGACTTGGGGGTGAAGGGTCGAGCAGGTCTTATTTTTTCTTACAAGTCTCAATAGTTCTTACGTTAGATCACAAAAATGCGCAAAATTAAAATTACTTTGAAAAGCAACTGCCGTGATCGTGTGCCGAGGCTCGCTCGGTTACACGTTAAACATTATATTAATCTTACCCGTTGAGAGATGAACCCACTTTTTTATAAGCTTCCTATTGCTATTTTAATCGATTTAAAATCAAATATACCGATTAGTCGTCCCATCTCTATTCGGTTGAAGAAATGAAGAATGACGGAGCTGTCACGAGGTTTGTGCAGTGAAATTTTTATTTACAAAATTAAATTTCTTATTATTTCGTATGATAATGCTGTTTTTGCGTTATTGAGCACGTTGTTCATTAAAATCTTTAATGTGCTTATTAACTTAATTCTATGAATAATGTATTGAAGTTTAATTCGGTGGGTGCTTTCGTAAACAATAATTACAATTTTTCGTCAGTGGATTTATTCACAAATTACAGTATAAATTATTAGATTGCAATTGAAAATACAGTAACCGATCTATGTAATGTGTCTTGATGTTTAGAAAACTAAATTCCTTGTTACTTGCACTCCACACTATTTACACACTACCACATTCTCCATGACCTTAATTTATATGTATTAATTTCAGAAATTGGTGAAATCTGGTCGCGTCTCTTCGACCACCGTCCTTTTTTAAATGGAGAAATAAAATTTATGCTCAAAGAGTTTGAGGTAAAAAGCGTTTTATACTATATATAGACATTATGACTTGGTTAAATTTCTTATCTCTGAATTGAATGTGCTATTGTAAACTTATTTTAATGAACTTTATCGTTGATCCCTTACTATGTGGTTAATGTGATACTGAGTGCTACCACGATCTATTGGACTCGTTCGTACAGTCCCGTAATGGGTTGACTGTGAGCCCAAGTAGTCATATATTTGTACTCAGTACATGCAAATGTGAGTTGACTCATTGTTGTTGTGTCCAAGTTATGACACCCCTCTTTTTCGTCAGGGGTTAAACAAAGTGAGTGGCAACCCTGAGGTATAATTTAATTTCTAAAAAGCAATGCCATATTTAGAGGTCTGGAGGCCTGGGGCAACAAATCAGTGGAGGCCCCCTCGCCCCAAGTTATTTTCCAATTAGAATGGTCAATTTTCTTCAGTTGAGTTTTCCCTTAAATAATCTATTGTGAAACCTGTGCAAGATTATATACTCTTTGGTGAATCCAAATATAAATTCCTTTTATTTCTGAAGTTACTATTTTCTGAGCTCTATTTTTGGGAAGCTCTGGGACTGTAGCCCTAGTTACCTTACCATACATTTGCCCTGGTGCTTACCAGGGCGGCAGATGTGGCATTGCACACAACTTTAAAATTGGATTTTAAAGGATCACTGTATTTTTATTGGATCACTGTATGCTTGTATGTTATGTACTGTGCGCATAACATATATGCATGCAGTGCTGTATGCATGTATGTTATGTATGATGTGATACTACTGAGTAGTAACTTAAAAAAAATAATAATTTAAAAATTGCTCTTAAATACTAGGCTAACAGATCAAGCTGATTACACAAATTAATGAAATGAAAATGATAGAATGAATGAAGAAAGATGTGGAAAGCAACTTTGTTTTTGTACTAGTAAACATAACATAGCGTGATACCTGTATTACCTGTGGTGTAGGCAGAGATGAATAGCACCCACTTTTCACTGGCTATGTTTAGGTACTTAAAAGTGGGCGAGCCTTTTTGGCACAATTCTAAACTAACTAAAATTCTGTATATTACAAAAGTCTTTTTGCTTAAATTGGGAGTTGAACCTGGAACCTTGCAGTTATTAGGCTAACAGGCTTTCCACAGGGTTAACAAGGCAGTTGTACTAGTAAAATCATGTAAAAACAGGTTATCTAAGTGTACTTTAGTGTGTATTACAGTCAATACAATTTTCAGGAAAAGCGTGGAGACAGAGAAGTGGAGAATTTATTCTCAATTCTAGAAAAGCTAACTGATATCAAAGATAGTCAAACAGAGAAGATTAAAAAATCTGGAGAAATTGGTCTTCCAATTTTGACTGAAAAGTTGGATCAAGCTCTGAAACTGTTTGAAGAAGTTGAAACTGACTATTTAGCAGTTAAAGAGGTATCAATTTGATGCTAATAGATATCAATAACTAGCTTTTCACTCACAGCACTGGCCGCACTTTTGTCAGTGATCATGCAAAACCATAAACCTCTTTATGTGCAGTGCGATAAAAACTGTCTTATGTCCTTACCTGAGTCCCTACGTCTCCATACCAAATTTCATTTAAATTGGTTAAAAAGTGTTGGTGTGAAAGCGTAACAGATAGACAAAGTTCCTTTTGCATTCATAATATAGTAGAGATTTAAATTAATTTATAATTTTTTTTAAATTTTGTTTGTAAAGTTACTACAGTATTTATAATTATTTATTTGTGATGATTATCCAAGATTGAATCACAAGCTATATTTCAAAATTCATTTTAATTATGTAGGTGAATTCAAAGTTAACTGAAAATATTTATTTCAGAAGAACAAAAAGAAAATAGAAGCAAATACAGAAAAAAGACAAAAAGAATGGGATCAGTTTATTGATGATATGAATTTTAAATGCCAAAGAATAGATAACACATTTGAAGAAAAAGAAGAAGAATTAAGAGACTTGTACGCAGACCTTAACCATAAGCTAAATATCACTAACAAATAATGGATTTAAAAGGGACTTTAGTTGACACAAAACTTAGGATTAATCCTACAAAACAATTAATTGACTATATTGAATCAATATCTTTTGATAATGATGCACCTCTTAATATCATAAGACTGGTCAAAGGAAATGATTATTCACCTGAACAGAAACATCAGTTGGAGGATACTAAAAAGCCTCTAGTTTACTTAAACAACAAAGACATTGAAAACTTAAACAAAATCAAAGCTAAATATCCTATCCCTGAAAAATCAGATGAAATAGTTGAAAACTTTAAAAACAATGATGTTTCTGAGACTACAGATAATTCTACAAAAGAAACTGCTAATAAAAAGAAAAACAAAAAGAAGAAAACTGCCACAGAAGAGTTAACAAAACCAAAAGATGCAATAGATGAAGAAAAGGATAATTCTGAGTCATCTAATGAAATTGTACTTAGCACTTCTGATGTAGACTGGTTGTATAATTATTTATCAGAACAAAGAAACAAAGGGGTAAAGAATGTACCATATTTACATGTTTTATTAGAAGGGGCTGTTATAGATACACCTAACAATGAAGTTATTAAGAGAAATCCAGTACTTGAAGCTAGGTGTGTCAAATTGAGGGCTCAGCAAGAAGCAAGGGAGTACAGGAAAATGACTAAAACTGTTGATAATGTTCGAATGAGATTTCCAGAAGATAGTATTTCTTATCAGCGTAAGTTAAATGTTACCAAAATAAATTGATATTTTTGTACTCAATCTAAATATATAAAAGAAAAAACTGACTGACATATCAACGCAGAACCCAAACCGCTGGGTCTGGAGACTCCAAATTTGGCACATAGGTTCCTTATGGAGTCTAGGGGTGCACTAAGAAAGGATTTTTCAAAACTCACAATTTAAGGGGGTGAAACGGGGTTGCACCAAAAACAAATAAAAAATATGATAAAGGGTTCTTATAGATCTGTCACTTGGCTAATTTTTATCCTAACACCACGCGGGCATAGCCGCGGGCGGAAGCTATTTATGGATATAAATGAAGGTTTTTGCACTTTTTGGACTAAATTAACACTAGACTTATGTACCTATAACGTGTCCATGTAATGTTATTCCTTGGGTGGGATGCAGTAATTTATGCCGAAATTTAAAAGGCATATTTTTTAGGGGACAACTTTTTAATATATCTTTAGCTGTTACATTGCTATGCTTGTAAAATACATTACCTCCATCTCTAAGATTGATAGGTTAGGTTTTAATATACATAAATCCCTGTATCATTTCATGCATGAGTCAGCCTGTTGTACATTTCATTTATTTACATCAGAAAATATGGTGGTGCAATGTAACATTACATTTTATTTTTCAGTGAAACAAATGAATCGACAGATGATTGCTATTGGCCAGTTCATTATCTCCATATTCGCGGGATTCCTCTTTGGGTTCAGAGGTGTTGAGTGGATGGTCGGCAATTTGGACTTTGGGTTCCGACTATTGCTCGGCGTAATGTGCGCATTAGTCATTGCCCTTGCTGAGATATACTTTTTAGCTAAAAAACTGAATGAAGAGCTCAATATACCCGAAACTATTCAGTTAGGTGGTCCCATCAAGTTTGCAGAAGAACCAAAAAGATATGACGCGCCGTTACCAAAAAGAAAGGCGGTTGATAAAGAACATGAAGAGTAATATTTATCTTATAAGTACAATTTATTATTTTTGAGTACATTATTGTTAAAATAACTTATTAAAACGATGTATGTAGTAAATTGGTGATCTTTGTGTTCATTGTTTTATTATCTGCCGTTTATAGGTCAGCCAAGCAATGGAATACCCTGTAGGTACTTGACACTTAGAATAGGTTATCAGTCTTACTGGCACACATGAACCCAATAGCAAGAATAACTTTCGATTTAATGTATGCCGAGCAGTGGTGGCTCAGTGGAATCGGCTTCGTTTTGAAATGCTAGGGCGCGGATTTTATCCCTGATTTTACCCACATATTTTTGTGTTGTTTCATCATTGATTCTCGATATCGGTGAAGGAAAACATCGTGAGGAAATCGGCATGTTTAAGAACATTGAAGACGTGACATACACCAACCTTCACTTAGCCAGCGAGTGTGGAAGTGTCGTGCCCAGAAGTGGGACCCTTATAAGGGTTGAAGCTAAACATTAAGGTAGGTAAGTGAAACTGTTCAAAGGATAATTCAGTGCTGCGATCCATCAAAACATCTACCTATTGAACGAGCCCATCTAATGAATGAAGTTCAAAGGATTTAACTAAGAAAATTGAAGTCTGAAAAGACTGAAACGTCGGGATCTAAAATCTAAAATAAACCGCGATAAAATCCGCTAAAAAGTAGTTTTATTTCGATGTAAGAAAATTGATTCAACAAAGGTATGCTTTGCTTTTTTCCATCGTGATTTTAACGTTATTGTGCAGCCAAATATTTTACAAATAAAATGATTAATATTGTTTTTCTCTGCTCTTGCGTGTAAAGGAATGTAATTTCTACGTGCAGCGTTCCATGATATTCTATGAGTTATATTGGCATTAAAGTCACGAACAGACAAGGATAGTATAATATAGTTTGCATTAGTTAGAAGGAACCAAATGCGTACAATTCTGCTTCAATATTAGCTAAAATTACCTGAAGCGCCTAACTACTGTCATGTCATGCAGGATGACTTTTTATTTTGACAGATATATTGCACAACAAATTGTTTTTCCAAAACATTCTATTCGATGAATCATAGTATTTTGAAGCAATTTAAATACAAGGATAGCGCAAAACTCACCAGTAACTGTGAGAAATTCTGTGCTGCACGACGTGTTTAACAGTGATTTTAAATACAGAGCTACACTAAAGAAGTTTTAAAACAGTGAGTATTTACTTTATTGAAACTACATTAGAATCTAGGTATAATAGGTACTGCGCATCAGACGGACCTAGCTCGAGAAACTCCGCAGCCATCAACTGCAGTAAACAAACACCTAAACAAAATGGCTTCATATGATCTAAGTGGATAGGCAGTTTTTCTTTAGCTTATTTTATAGGCAAATAGCCTTTGTACTAATCTTTTTACCTAGAAAAGTTGTCACATTAAACTAAAGGATTATTTGTTTAACATCAATTTCTTTCTTCAACCTAATCAAGTATTGCATCAGTTTTATATATTCAGCAACTATTGCTGGTAGTTTTCCATCAGCAAATTATCTAATTTCTTAGTAAAAAAGTTGCTGTAGGAGTAGGCAGAGATTAGAACACCATTTGCTACAACCTAAATACATTTCTTTGGCTTCATTTGCATTCATTTGTTTTATATTCATCATATGTATGTTAGGTATGTACCTAACATGAGCTGATGTCTTGTTTTGACGTCAACTGTTGACCTCCCGTGTCCCCGAAATGACCTCTGGGATGCAAAATTTTATCATTTTCAGAACCTATGTGTGTTTGTCAAATTTCAGTATTCAAAAGGCAATGTTTATAACTAAGTTGAATAAAATAAATGTGCCAAGATTTTTAAAATCATCACTAACTGTATTAAAGCAAATTAGATCCTCTAATAAATATATTTAACAGTTTGTTTGTGTTTGTGTGTTGTGGGTTCGATTCCCACCCGAGACAAACATTAGTGACGAACATTTGTGTTTGAGTCGAGTCTGGGTGTAAATATCTATTATAAGTATATATTTACAAAGGAAAAGTATTATATGTATAGTCTAATATACCAGTTTCTGGTTTGCATAACACAAGCTCTGCTTAGCTTGGGGCCAGATGACAGTGTGTCTTCATATAAATAAATACATTTTGGATATACTTAATAAATATTCTTTAATTTTAATTATAGGTAACTTTTTCTAGATAAATCACTTAAAAATATTATTTTTCATTGATTAGCTGTTGATTGACCTAAATAAAATAAAAAATTGTCAATGTTTCATTTCTTTTTTAGTTACAATTAGTATTTTTTCAACTTTTTTGATCCCAGACACAAAAACTCTACAGGGTGTCTACACAGACATGTCAAACTTATAATATCCGATGTTTGTATTTGTGTGTGTGTGTATGTGTTTATTTGTGGCATTGTAGCTCCCTAATGGTTGAACCTATTTTTATTTAGTTTTTTTATTTAAAAGGTGAATTAGTTGGGAGTTTGGGAGTGTTCTGATCTAAAAAATGTAATGGATGGGGGGGTTATTACATTTTTATTTATAGTTAAAAGTACATTCTGAATATAGGTCTCATATATAAGAGATAACTTTTTCTAGTCATCACTTCATCCCTTTTTGGTGCCCCACTGCTGGGTTCGGGTCTTCTCTCAACTATATTACGAGTTAAGAGAGTTTAGACCTTAATCCACACACGCTGGCCAAGTGCGGGTTGGTGGATGTCACATGTCCTCGAATGATTAGTTCTAAGACATGGCGGTTTCCTCACGATGTTTTCCTTCACCGTTATTGAGCAGCGGAGATGAAACAATTCACACAAAGATGTGTGGGCACGACCAGGATTCGAGCCCGCGACCTTATTTTTCTAAAGCGAGGCCCGTACCGCTGCGCCACCGCTGCTAGTCTAGTCATGCCAACTATCAATTATTTTGTTTCAGCCATGGATGACCAAGTACCTTTCAAAGTGTACACCTTCTGGAAGGAAGGTGACAAGCCAGAAGTAAGAAGGTTTGGAGTGGAGAAGACAGTGGTCACTAGCTACCATTACATGAACGCTAAGCTCCAGGATGTCTACCCTGGGCTTAAGGGGAAAACCTACTCTGTTACATGGAAGGGTAAGTACTGATTGCAGTATTTTGATTACTCTAAACCCCGTGTTCATAAACATATTTTAAGCTCATTAAAGCTAAAATAGGTTTATAATTTGTTTGTCTTTGTCTGTCATCTTGACATTTCTCCTAGTGAGTAAAGTCCTAGTCCATAAATGTAATTATACTAGCTTCTACCTGTGTATTAGCATGTGTGGTCCCCATTTCATCCCCTTTGGAGGTAAGTTTCGAAAAATCCTTTCTTAGAGCACCTATGTGACAAATTTGGAGTCATATACCCATCAGTTTGGGCTGTGTCAGTCAGTCAGTTGCTTATCAAGACAAGGAGGTTTTATGTACAAATATTTTTATTTATTGATTATTTATGCTGGTAGCATGTCATAAAATACTTTGATGTTTTTTTTATTTGTTAATGTCTCCTTTATTAATTTTTCAAACAAAACCTATTGACTGATATAAAATTCTCTGTTAATCTAAATAAAAAACGTTGGGCGTGCGTCACCTGCATAAATATGTAGGTAATTTGCATTTGTTGTTTGTATGTTATGCTGTTGACTTGATAGAAATTTTATACACCCAATATTATTGACGTGATAACGTCTTTAAAATCGTTTTAGTCGGGTTACATGTTCAGAAACTTGTGTCACACCAAAACCTCACGAGCGCGATCGCAGGTATAACAAGAGAGAGACGGACCGATCTCCCGTCTCATCTCGAGCGCTGCCAGTCATTCCGTGAAACTTGTCACGCGGAATCCTCACGAGCGGAGGCTGGCATAGCGTTCGAGTGAGTGGACCGATCTTCCGTCTCTCTCACTCTAGCGGCATTAATTCCTTACTTCCCAAAAACTTATATCACCAATAAGACGTTATCACGTAAACATCTCGATCGTAAACCTACTTTACAAACAACCAATTTTTTTTTTTGTCTGAAATAATGCCCTAGATTGATCAGGAGATTGGTGTGATGACTGATACCTAGAACCTACTGAATTATTTTTTATATTTTACTAAATTGTCTACATCATTTTAATCTTTTTTTTTTAATAGCTTTAAGCCCGCGGATTCGCCCGCGCGTATGTTAACCTCTTTAGTTAATAAGCGCAGTAGGATCAAATCTATCCTGTTCTTCTCCAAGTCTCAAACTATCTCCATATCAAATTTCATTCAAATCGGGTCAGTATGGCGTGGAAGCGCGACAGACAGACAATTACTTTCGCATTTATAATATTAGGATAAAAAATATTGTTAAAACAGTTTCATCTTTGAAACTGTATTAACAATATTTTTTTACCTATTTTTTTTTAGATGAGGATGGTGATGATGTGTTGATCTCGTCTGATGAGGAGATGATGACGGCTCTGCAAGCTTTGAAAACTGATATAGTCAAGTTGAATGTCTATTGCAAGAATGCTGATACCAAGGAGGATGATTGTGATATTGTTATTACTGCTGCTGTTTCTCAGAATCCAGGCGGTAAGTTTTATTTAGATTTTTTTAGAAAAATCTTTTGTTGCCTTTTTAAATTATAACTTTGACCTATGTATCTATGTACACACACATTTGTTGTCTAGTAGCGCCATAACGGATCGACAGATCTAGTTGCGGTTTTTTTATTCCAAAGATGGATGAAGTATTTTGAATTATATTTTAACTAGCTTTCTGCCTGCTCGTATGTCGTCGACTGCGCTAAACCATTAACTTTATTTTGCGCAGTTGGATTAAAACTATTAAGTCCTTCCCCAGGTTTCAAAGTATCTACATACCAAATTTAATTCAAATCGGATCGACCATCCAAGTCGTGGAGATCATAAAAATGTACATTTGAAAGTATAAAATATTCATTTGTTTCTTACGAAAAGTCGTTATGGTTGATTTTATTTCAAGGTACTTCAACTAGTAGTTGCTTCAACCCATTTTAGTGTCCCACTGCTGGGCACGGGTCTTCTCTCAACTATATTAAAAGTTGAGAGTTATGGCCTTAATCCACGCACGCTGGCCAAGTGCGAGTTGATGGATGTTACATGTCCCCGACTGATTAGGTCTTAGACATACCGATTACCTCAGGATGTTTTCCTTCACCGATAATGAGCGGCGGCGATGAAACAATTCACACTTAGATGCGTGGGCACGACCGGGGATTAAACCCGTGACATTATATTTCAAAGGCTAGGCTGATGCCACTGCGCCCACCGCTGCTCTTACTAGTAGTAACACAGTTCCTATTAGTGACACACAATTATTTGCAGACGCTACCAGTTCCCCTGCCCTTCATTATGGGGTACAGTGTGATGGCTGCGATCGTCCAGTTGTTGGTTTTCGTTACAAGTGCACCTCTTGTGATGACTATGACCTCTGCTCTGCTTGTGAAGCTGGTGGCCTTCATCCTGAACATTGCATGGTCCGCGTGCCTACACCTACTATGCCTGTAAGTAACCTTATGACTTAAATGGTCATGCAATTGATTGTTGTTCGTATTTTAATTAAACATTTAATCCATTGTCATTACTTTCATTACTAACGATTATAAGAATACATACATAGTGAATTATATAAACAGCGTGTCAAGGCTTTAAATACCCAATATGATACACGAAATATCCGATAGATAGAAGTCCTGCTGATTAAAAAAATCACAATGACGTGAATTAACTCGCGCGCTCTAATTAGCTGCAAAATCATAACGCGTCATAGTCGACCAATCACAGAAGGCGCCGCCTGCGCCATTACATTAATCTTAGCTACACAAAGATCAACTTACGCTACCGCTATACCTACTATTAATTATTTTTTGTATCTAAAATTTCATTAAACTGTCTATAGAAGATAAATCCTGGAATTCTCATTTCTCGAGCCTGAACTCATACACAGCGATAACTAATAATATTAAGTTAAAATATTAACAAAAAAAAACCGACTTCATGGATGCTATTCTCAGAACTAAACCAAACTGAAATGGGACCACACGGGAGGCATCAGCTTTCAATTAAAAAAATATATATCAAAATCGGTTCACCCATTCGAAAGATCTGAGGTAACAAACATAAAAAACATACAGTCGAATTAATAACCTCCTCCTTTTAGAAGTCGGTTAAAAAGAAGCTACTTCATAGTAACAGTCTCTAATTATAAGTACAACAATGATTGTGACAGTTTAACATTCTAGTTCATTGCTTCGTACGTTAGATTTCATCAGCTTCGTGTAGGAACAAAATGCTTAACATCACTGTGTTTTATAGCGTGCCATCATTAAAGCCGCCTTTAAAAGGTCTCGTCATTTCTTGAAGACGGTCGCCGGCGCTATGGGTGAAGAGTGTCCTTACAAGAGGAATCGTCGTGAGAAGAGCGGTGACAGAGGGAAACACCGTCACCATGGCCATCACCGTGGCGGCGACCGTGAAGGTCACCCACACGGGGAACATCACCGACGTACTCGCGGTAGCTGGCTAGACACTTTCGCTACTTACATGAACGAGTTCGCCAACCTCGCCGGCGATATCGACCTTGATCCAGCAAAGGCTGAAACTAAAGTCCAAGAACAGCCAACCCAGCCACAAGAAAGCCAAGTGCCTCAAGAGAAACCTCAAACTAGCACTGAATCTGCTGCACCACCAAAAGAACCCAAGCCTGCATCTGAGACCAACCAAACAGAGTGCCCATTCATGCCACTGCCTGGAAACATTAACGTTAATCAGATCAAGAGTCTGATGGAATTGTATTTGGGTTCTGACAATGCTGCAGCACTACTGAACACCTTTTTGCCGCCACAACCTTCAACTTCGACTCAAGCTCCTACTGCTACCAGTGATGTAGAAATGGGACAAGGTGACCGAAAGGCTCCTGAAGTTGAAAAAGTCTCCATCAAATCTGAGACAACTGTTAGTACTAGTTTGGATGATACCGCCAGGGATTCGTCTCCCGATAGAGCTGATGATTGGACTATGATTAATAAAGAAAAAGGTATTTAGAACTTTCTTACTGTAAAAACATAAGTGCCCAGTTTTGTTATAGAGAATTTCTTTATGTATATGGAATGCTCTGGTTTTAGATTTGATGAATACCCCAAGTGCTCCGAATGAGCCAGCTGCCCCGATTGGTTTCAATTTGCCTGAAGAATTCCAGGAGCGTGTGAAAATCTCTGAGGGTGGCCTTTATCCTCCGCTCAACACTTCAACTGCTGGTGAGTAAACTGTGGAATATTAGCCATTGTCATCCAGGTCATTCATAAAGGTTGTGAAATTTTGTATTTAATGACTCTTGTAGATAATTTACATTTTCACGACTATACTCGTAGAAAGAGGGTAATGCAAGAAATAAATGAAATAGCCAGTACATTCCCGACATTCATTTCATTTCTCATCCACTGACAAGTACTTAACCTTTAGTGTTGAATCCTAAAGAGCCGGAGTTGCCTCGTCCGCTACAACCGACAAAGGTGCCTGCTTCAGCCCCGCCGAAACCTGCTGAGCAACCGAAACCCGCACAAGAGAAACCAGCTACACAACCTCAACCACGTCAACGTCATCCAAGTAAGTTGTTGTTGCAATTCTTCCAAGTTTTCATTTCGAATTAAGAGCCGAAGAGCAGGAGAGAAAATAAGGGGGGGGGGGAGGTTTTCTCTCATTTAGTAGAGAAGGAGTATAGGAGACGTAAAGATTCTGCAGATACAAGCCTAGGGCAAAGTTATTTTGCAAATGTAGGGTATATTAAAGAGTATGCGATATAGGTTAGGTTAGGTTGATTTAGTTAGGTAATTTTTACACGTTTTACAATCATAGTGAATAATTATTGTTTTATTTTTTTTTTCCTGAATTTCATTTTTAATTTTCTATAGTGACGTGGGTTATTCGGGGATGTCCCTTTTAGTGAAATTGCTGTTTCATCGGAATGTTGTAGCGATCGGGGAATTCCTGTTAAGATAGCGTATCTTAACAAGAATTAAATGTTATTACGTGATTGGCTTTAAGTAGGCCTGTTTCTTTACATACAAACTCTCAGTAAAGTGGTGTTTTTGGTAAACACTACTGACAAATTGTAGGACAAAATAGTACTGAAAAGTGGATTATTAGGTTGTTAATACTTTGTTATCTGGTTCGATAGCCGTGACTCACATAATAACAGCGCAGTCGAATGAAAACAAGCGGTGTATGAGTCAACTGCATAGTCACAAGGATTTTATTATATTCAATAGTTATTTATATTTGGACCCCAATAGCTAAAAAAAATCTTAATTTAATGGGCCAACGTGTGGGCATCTATTTGGCGGTATGTCGGTAGTTGGCGACAATTCTGGCTCACCAATAGAGTCGGTTCGTCGATCTCGAGTATCCCTTAACTCCCTTTCTCATGTTTACATCGGAAAGAGTAGATTTATTTTCTTTGAATAAGTTCACAAAAATATAGGTAGGAAGGTACTGGACGATACGTACGTGGTACGATAATGGATAGTAGGTATAATAAATATTGTTTACGGCTACACTACTGATCTAGGGCAGCCTGTTATGTTGGTAATGTGTTGTGAATAAATAAATATGTAAATCTTTGCCCGCTCCGCGTGCAATGTTTAATGCATATACGCAAATGTGTAAAGAGCGTCATTGGGATCTGATATTTTGGCCCAATGTGTAAACAACTATTTAATGTCTGACACGGCAGTGTGCAAGGGTCTTCTGTCAACTATCTTACGAGTTAACTGCCGTGTCAGACACCGTTGCTCGACAGACATAGTATCGAATCGACAAAATATACCTACGATGAATAGGTAGGTGCAAGGGATTAAAATAGAACAAAAAAAATATATAATAAATAATGTGTAATTTAAATGATCTCAGGGAGGAATTCAGCACGTTTTTCTCTATTGACTAGGCTTAGACAAACTTCTTCAGCTTGGCGTGGTAATTCTGTTGTCAACATTTTGCTCTGGCACTTAACGTGTTAAAAAATAAGCAAATGAACCATACATGCTATCTAAGTGTAGGTTGGTTGGACCAATGTGTACGTAATACCTAGCTTACTAAGAGTTCGTATTTTCATCACTGATGTAGGGGTTTTGTCCCAAAAAATAGATTACATGGACACAATATTGTCTTAACAAGGCTCAAACTTATTTAACTTTGATGCTAATAGTTTATTATACCTTTCCAGAACCCCATATTGACGCGGCGATTCAGCAGATGTTAGCCATGGGCTTTACTAATGACGGTGGATGGCTGACCCAGCTTCTTGAGAGCAAGGACGGCAATATTGCTGCTGTCCTCGATCTTCTGACTCCCGTTACCACTAAGAAGTGAAATGCTGAATATTGCCAATAATAATACAATTATAACAGTATCACGATCTATATTTCGTGCATTTATCATTGCGATAAAGGACTTTCAAAGCTGAACTAGAATAGATAAAGATTAGATAAATGTATTGTGTCTGAGCCTCTTTCTTTTGGACGATTATATTCATTGCGAAGTTATCACGGCAAACTTAGTTCTAACGTTTAACTACCTACAAAGCGAAATGGATGCTGTTATGATTGTATTTAATTATTGACGCATTTTACTGTCTCTTGACAGTGGTTTATTATTCCTAGCTATAGAAAATATATCGGGTAGATGCTACAATTTTCAATCTCTCAATATCTAGCATTGAATAGATAATGTTGCCCATTACTTGATATACTTAGGTACTAAAAGGTGAAGGTACTAAGATAGTTCATTTTATTTCTCATAATAAGTGTATGTTCTGTGTAGAACGAATGAGAATTGTTATTTTTTCACCTTTTTTTCTGATTAGTACTTTATAATAAAATATTTTTACTTTTTTCCTTTCTATCCACATTCCATAAGATTGCAATTCAAAAAATTTGTTTTTTTCTTCGTAATTAACGTCTTTTTCAAGTAATATGACACAATAGAAATGCTTTATTTTTACATTCAATTATTGTGTGTAGTGTGGATTATTAATACGAATGTGATATGGTTATGACTGAAAGTATTAGATTATGAATATATTTTTCATTTTATTATACTAGCTAGTAGTAATAGTATTGTATTCAATGATTTTATCAATAAAGGCTATAATGGAAACATTTGTGTATTTTTTTAACCGCAACGCCCGTGATTTGTTACGAGCAACTTGTTTGAAAGCGGCGCGGCGCATTTTACATTTCATATGACCATCTTCTTGAGGGGGCGTTATTAAAGCGGTTCGGCAAATCGAACAAAGTAGAATCTGCACAAGCTTTAACGTAATAAGCAAGTACCTCATTTTCTAAATAAACCACGCCTAGGACACTGCCATCGCGTGATTTTCCACTAGGTACGATCGACAACTAAGTGAATTTGAAATACTTGTGAAAATGGTTTTTAAGTTTTGCAAGTAATACTTAAGTACTAAGTAAATAAAGTTTAAAATTGCATGACAGGATAGGTGCAGACTCGGTGTGAATTGTCGCTAATATATACTATAGCTTGAAAAAGTTGAAAAGGTCGCAAGGATTCCTATGACTCGCGTACGGCAGGCGACCGCAAGCAGTCGCGAACGGTCGTCAGCGATCGCAGAAGACCGTAAACTTTCCAACGAAAATGTACCGAGCATAGGAATAGCGCGAGCTGTAACCACGCACAGTCGCAGACGGCTGTTTGTGACTGTCAACAATTGCAGAAAGCCGCATGCTTTCTCTGTCGGTTGCTGCTTCGGTGTGAATTGACGCTGAGAGGCCTATAGTATTTTCTTGATGAAATAAATCGAGGAACATACATTTAACTAGAAGTGAACTATAATTTATTTGAGAAAACCATAGGAATGTTTTTTTATTGTCACATTTTCTTGCCTCTCTCGTAATAAAGCCTTTGCGAGGGCCTTATCCAGTAACTTTGCTGCAACTCTGTTGACAAAAAAATGATTATAAAATTTCTCTAAAGAAAATTCATAATATATGCATGTTATACATATGCATTCAAATAAGTAGGTGAGTAAAAACAAGAGATATTACTCAATTTAGATTAGTGTAACAAAAGTTCTGGAGATTATGGACGTAAAAATTGCCTTATAAATAGTCACACAAGGTCTAAATCGCCTACCTATGATTTTTTCGAGCAATACACACACACACACACATGCCAAATATAGGACGCCATTAAGTTAGGTAAAGTGATTATCTTTAGTTTAGTTGAGGTAAGAGGTATATGAGGTTTTTATTTGTAATCTTATACCGGTATAGAATGATTGGTTAACTACACTCGTATAACACACCAATCAGCTATACAGCTAAATAAGTACAGAAACTAGGAAGAAATCGATTTAAACAGCACACATTAACAGATGTACGCATTTACGGTAATTATGCTGCGACTCGTTACTGAGAGAACTGCGCGGGACCTCACAATTTGTGACAGTGCGCGCATCGGTGTGAAAGAACCGGTTTGAACGCATTCTTTCTAGTTTCCGTACTATAGTACTGTGGTGTTAGTCCCCAAAATAAATAATCCCTACTAATATTATAAATGCGAAAGTAACTCTGTCTGTCTGTCTGTTACGCTTTCCCGCTTAAACCTCTCAACCGATTTTGATGAAACTTGGCACAGACAATCTTTAGACCCAGAGAAAGAACATAGACTACCTTTTATTGCGAAAAAAACCGAAATCCACGCGGACAAGTCGCGGGCGGCCGCTAGTAATAAATATGTATTACTTACATGCCCTGATTAATGGCATTTTTCAAAGTCTTCGGTGCAACACTCCCAGGTCCACTTAAGTCTATTGTGGTGCATTTCCCTTCATTGGTGTTTACATTTTTTTCTGTATAACAACTGCTGTTCCCTGTAATCCCTACGATGACCGATATTACACTGCAGCTTTCTTCCTCCGCTGAAGGGTCTACTACACACTTGTCGCCGATTTTACATAAAGTTACCTGCAAAATAGAAAAAAAAAATGTAATCCTGTTATCATTATCTAGCTGTATTCCGTGTCGCTTTTATAGACTTCGCCAGGAGCCGCACTTTTATACAGGAAAGCAGTGCGCAAACTTTGAGTAAATCTATACTTTTACTTAATATTAAAAATGCGAATGTAAGTTTGTTTGTTACGCTTTCACGCAAAAACTACTGAACCGTTTTGGATGAAATTGGGTATGGAGGTAGTTTGAGACCCGAGAAAGGACATAGGATAGTTTTTATCCGACTGCGCAAAAATAAGGTAATGTTTTGGCGCGATAACCGACATACACGCGGGCGAAGCCGCGGGCGGAAAGCTAGTAAACTTATACAAATTTTAATAAACACTTATTTTAACTCCCGACGCAAAAACGACGGTGTATTATAAGTTTTACGTATCTATGTGTATGTGTTGTCTGTGGCATCGTACCTCCCGAACACATGAACGGATTTTGATTTACTTTTTTGTTTGAAAAGTGAATTAGTAGGGAGTGTTCTTAGCTAAAAGATTAAAGGTCGGGGGTTATTAATTTTTTTATGTAGATATGATTTAGCACAAAATATGGAGAAATCGCTAACGACAGATGTTTACTATTAATACTGTTACCCGCGTGCCGCCGTATTAGTTCTGCACCCGCTAGGGTCACAGACCGCTAATTTTGCGACGATATTATTACAAATAAAAGATCGTCCATCATTTTCCGATTTTATGTAATATAAAAACAAATAAAAAATCGTATTCAATCATGGAATTTATACAGAACTACCAAAAAATTAATAATAATTAAACAAATACTTATGGTATATTATTATATAGCTGAATTATAGTAATAGCATACCAATAGTGGTACAGATCCAACATCCAACAATTTACAATCATAAGGGTCATCAGACAACTGAAGATCTATGTGGCCTCCATCCATAAGAGCTGCTTTCACAAATGGTATCCGAGTATTAAAGAGAGCTGCTTTAACTGCTAATGAGACTGCATCACATAGGTTTCCTCCACATTCTAAGATCTATAAAGAAGAAACAATGTAAAGTAATATATACAAAACTGATCAAGTGGTTTTATACCATATTTCTAGTATATAAAAATCCCATGTAACAGTGTTTGTAACAAAACTATATAATGGCTTGACAGTACCTTATGAAATTTTCTGTGTAGGTAAACTTTATAGGTCTTAATTAAATTCAATAGGACAAAACATTTTTTGGTATTTTTTTGTTATTATACATAACATTTATTAATATTACACTGAGTTGCAAAAAAAATAAGAGATCAGTACTAGGAGAATAGATGTATATTATCTTTAATAAAGATTAAATTCACAGATACAAACATTCCATTGATAATAAAAATAACTAAAATAATAAAAACACATTACCATGTGAAAAATAAACATGCAGTATTTGATACAACAGCAAATAAATTAGCATAAAAACTTAACTGGGACATCTAGTCTTTGAATGTAGTCTCCTTAACAGTGTAAAATTTGAAATAGACAATAACAATAAGATGTAATCCTACTAATATTATAAATGAAAATGTTTGTTACTCTTTCACCCAAAGACTACTAGACAGAATTGGATAAAATTTAGCACAGACATAGATTATGGTCTAGATTAACTTATAGGCTACTTTTTATCCCAATAAGTAACACGCGGGCAAAGTCATCAGCAGAAGCTAGTATAAAAAAAAATAGCATTAAATCTTACCAATATATCAACATATAGTTTCCAGCATTGCTTGCCTTCAAATATACAAAGTTGTTTCAAATCAAATGCTTGTGAAGAGTGGTACGCTCTCTGCATCAAGTTGGATATACCAATAGCTAACTGTTCCCCACCTCTACCTTCAAACTCTGGTGTAGCATTTGCTGAACTGTAATTAGCATATTGTAAATATTTTAAATACTATGTTCACAGTGATATTAAAAAGTATGATGGTAAAAACCATGCCACACACACACAAGGTGTCCTCCTCCAGAGAGTAACACATGTATATTGTCGTAAAGTTCTAACACCCCGGAAGTAGAAAATGACAACTTTTCAGGAGAGCAAATAACCTGTGCTTATTTTAACCATGGCAAGTAGGTATCCAATGTTTTTTTTTTCAAATAAAACACTTCTATTGCTTAAAATCCCTGTTCCTGATTGGTCTAGAGATGAGCAAAAGTTAGACAGTTTTCAGATTTCCATGGCGTTAGAACTTAGCAACAATATGTCAATAACCAGTTACCACTTAACTGAATTGACATGTCATTAAAATTTACTCAACAATTTTATAAGCAAAGAAACTTAAAGATCCATTGTTTTATTTTATCATGTTAAACCTGAACCTAGACTATTGCGTACATCATGACTCTTAGGTTGCCCTGTACTAGGAATAATATGATGAGTATGAAACACCTTAAATATAAACTTACCAGTCCACAAAGAACTCTATCTTCCCTAAATTGGGTTTATCAGGTTTTGGTGTATCAATTTCTGTTTTGACACCAACAAGTATATCTGTGTTGGCCAGGCGGAGTCTCGCTGAACCACTAGCGTGGCTCACAACATCAGTTTCCAGCTCCATAGGTCTATAGTCAAGATTTGATCTACCATCTGATCGATAGTCATCCTACAAAACATGACTTACTTGTACAAGGGTAAAATTACGAATATTCGCAAAATACTAGAATATAATACATAATTATTGTTTTGACAGGTTATTTATAGTACATAAACAACTTTGAAAAACACTTTTAATATATTGAACTTAATTTTTTTTAAGTTTGGCTAAGTTAGCGAATAGGTTATCTTTGGATCAATACTTACTTGTACACCGTGAGTGATAAACAATTTTTCTGTAGGACTAAGTAAAAGTCCAGCCATTATTTACAATTATAACGTTATATTGCTGTCGGTCGCACTTTGCTTTCAGATTTTTTCAAATAAATAGAAAATTAGTTTAAGTATATTGCAGTATTTTGATTTACAAATAGACTTGACATCAGTAACAGACAGACAGATAGCTTGACAGTTTGACTTTTCTGTCTTCCTGTCGATCATCGCCGTCGTCGGTTCACGCACATTGTCATCTTTTACCTTGACAGCTAATAAAGATAAAAAAATTGGTATTGGAACTAGATTGCGCTATAGGATAGATTCTTTTTGTTTTGAGATGATGGATTGTACAAAGAAAACAATAAAAGGAATAACGGAAACGCACATAAAAGGTTCCGCACCGTCTATTTTCATAGAAAATTATAGGTTGAACTCAGATCAAATAAAAAATTCTACTTGTTATTCGATCTGAGAGAATGAATACCTACTCAAAGATTTTTTGTGGCCGCGGAATATGAGAACATACACAGTGTAAAACACAGACTACTGAGAGAACCTAGTTGTAAAAACAACGCTACTAGGATTAGATAACTCATATTTTTTATTTTGAGATAGGATTGCGCTTGACTACAACTTGCCAGATGATAAGCAATGATGAGGGGAAAAAAAATTACGAGGGGAATATTTTTCTTGGGGTCCTGCCTAAATGGTCACACAGTAAAATTATTGGCCCAGGAGAACCAAATCGACCTCTATAATTTAGACTAAGTATCTTTTAGTTTATTATAGGCTAACCTACCAGTAAAAAAGGGCTTTTTGCCGCTTGTAGGTAAGCTATTTTAATTTGAATTGTTTTCTGGCCCTGGCACAAAACCAAAACTTCAAGGTGTAACCATTGCCACTAAACCACTGAAGTTAGAATTAACCAAAATGACACCTTGTACTTAATTTGGTAATCGTTTACTTTAAAGGAAGTATTTACGGTGACCATCGTCCCACGTTTTAGGTAGTTACATACCTACACGTACCTACGGAGTTCCCGATTTACTCCTAGCTAGTTGGGGGGCGATCTCGCAACATCCTCTTTTAAATTGCGAGTTATCGTAATTGTTTCATTGTCCAGATTGAGCTTACGTCTCGACTGCTAACATTTGAATGTTGGGTGCCATAGATTAAACTCATTCATGATACTGGCTATCAATTTCAATACCAAGGAGTTTTGACCACAAAAAAAGTTAATGTGGTGAACCAAAAAGTTTTTACTCCTTGATAAAATGGGGGAAATGGTAGGCGAAGTGACTGATATAGCTCGGTTGATGCAAAGGTTTTCGTGGGTGGATTATGTGGTGTTTGTGTTTATGTTAGCTATTAGTGCGGTTGTTGGGGTGTACTGGGGTTTCATGAAGAAACAAACGACGCAAGCTGATTACCTCCTTGGAGGTCGGAATATGAAAGTGGTTCCAGTTTCTATGTCTCTTGTAGCGAGGTAAGGTGGACCAATTTTGGCCTAGTTGTAATATTTTTAGGGGAATCTTAGTAGCAGATCAAAGTTTGACTTGTATTCGATGAACGGCAATAGCCTCGACCCATCACCTACATATGGGACCACCACATATTTATTAGGTGATATTCACTTCTGCGTAAACCTTAAGTAATACTAGTGTGAACACAACTTTTTTTCCATTGATAGCACGTTTCACGTGGTGAGAGACAACGAAGGCAAAAATTGTACACATGCAGTCAGTAAGCACCTATTTCACTTCAACCCTTTTTAGTGTCCCACCGATGGGCACGGGTGTTCTCTAAACTATCTTACGATTTGAGAGAGTTTAAGCTTTATTCCACACACGCTGGCCTAGTGCGGGTTAGTGGATGTTTATTATTTAAGTTTCCAGCAGGCATCTCTAATTATTTGAAAAAAAATTAAACTTTCGTTTAATTTCGACTAACCGTTCGTGGGCTTCTGTATACTCAAGATCCGCTAGGATTCCTCCTAAAGCAGAGCTGGTAGTAGCTACGCCAGACCTACCACTTTAAATAGGTGCACTATAATTACGTTGAGATGCGGAAACCAAACGTGCTACAATCTAGGTACTTAAATTATCTTATCTTAATTAATGGCGCTGGTAGAGCAGAGCACTTCGACCCAGTGGGATATTTTGTGCCTCCCCTTGATACTAAAAAGCCTCAGATATTTTCCCTCTACACAGCTTGTTCATGACCGCTGCTATCTGTTGGGAGTGCTGGGACACATGAGGTTGTATTCATCAGGAGTACGGCGTTCTTAATGTTTTCATACGTTCTCGCGCCAGTGAGTTGCACTCGCACAGTATGTGCTCCATGGTTTCCTTAGCGTCTCCACATGCTAAGCAAGTGGAACTTTCTACTAGACCTATTTTAAACAGGTGTTTCTGCAGCCTAAAATCCCTAGTTAGTGCACCTACTATTAGTCTTATTTTACTCCTGGTCTAGCCCCTCAGCCTTTGAGAGTGCCTAAGGGGCCAGTCGCCTATAATTGTTTTTGAGTTAAGGAGTCCTGGAGTTTGTTTCCATAACTCTAGGTTACATGAGATGGTGTCTATTTCTTTCCGCAGTTTCGTATCGGGTATAACCCTATTGGGATCACCGACAGAGGTCTACATGCACGGCACGCAGTACGCATACATCATAGGAGCGATATTTCTCATGTCGTTGATCATGACTCAAGTTTATCTGCCAGTGTTTCATGAGCTCAAGATTACTTCTAACTATGAGGTGAGATTTTTTAATGAGTTTGTCCTATTGTCGTTTCTCAACTAATTCCTTTCGAGTGGATAAAGGAAGCGTTCAGGGCACGCGATCCCGGCTCAGTGTACAGACGGACCCAGGACGCCTAATCGAACGAATGATATGACTACATCAATGCTTGACAACAGGCAAGTTGTGGTCAAGCGCAACGCCATTAGGGCAAAAAGAAATAACAAAAGTCTTGCAGGCACGGGATTCCGACTCACTCTTTCAAATGTGTCGGCAAGGCCAATAGGCGGTGCGGCTTTGTCTGGTGGGTGATCACTAACCACAGCTGAAGCCTACCGCCAAATTATTGTCACCTGATTTGCACGACCCGGGGAACACGTGTGGGGGTTCAGAGTGAAGGCGCTCTCTTATGGTTGAAGATGAACACATGAAGGTGCACAGTCAGTGTGCGAACATAGTGACCAGCCTTTTTAACCATTGTGTTCCATAACTACAATTTTATAATTCAACATTTATGAACTTCCTAACAAATACCAACGTCTTTCTTTCAGTACTTATCCATCCGTTTTGATAATAGGGTGAGATTGTTTGGATCTATTCTATTTGCATTTACATTGGTAAGTACCTCACTTCTGGAAACTTCTGCATGGAGCAGAAAACATATTTTTAATTATTGTAGGTTATTATTAATGTATTTTTGTGGTATTTCTTTGTGATTTTCAGGTAGGTTGGCTACCAATAGTTATTTATGTTCCTGCTCTGGCGTTTAATCAAGGTAATCTCCTTGCTCTCGTATTCCTTAAGAATAAAATTCTTTAAGTTATGCATGAATCTAGTCAATTTGCATCATTCGTACGAGTATATGTTGAGTCGTTGAGTGGGCAAACGTATTGTACCTGCGTAGGACGCCCTCTCAAATTAGGTCGAGCGACTTGCCTCGATGATCTTGTGGTGGCTGGCAGAGGCTGGCTCAGTGGCTCAGGCTTATATTTAGCAATGGAGAAACGATCCAGGGCCCCGGTTCTCGCGTTTTGGACATTTAGAGTTAAAGGTCTATTGCGCGAGAATCTGGGTCCTAGACCGACAAATGTCGAAAAAATGTCAGAAATTTTATGGAATCCTTAATTAATCTTCAACATATTATGTCTATTAAAGATAAATGTCTATAGTGCGAGAATCGGGGCCCAGGCCAGCGTTACCAGCCAGTTAAGAATAAATAATGTATTACTAAGTAGGTTTACACCTACATATTTATTTTACGTTGTACTTGGCATTTTCTTTTTCTCTTTCTTTTTCAAAATTAGTCTTTTGTTTAATTTCAGTAACGGGTGTTGACGTACACATAATTACACCCATTGTATGCTTGGTTTGCATATTCTACACAAGTGCTGTAAGTGTTTTATATGGTCAGCTTATAGGTTTTGGTTACCTTGATGAGTAGCGGTGTGTACATTAGAGATTTTATATAAGATGTTATGTAAATTTGTTTTACAATACCATTCAATGCCATAGCATTTTAGTAGGATTGTACCTACAATGTGCACAAGTTTGCGGTTTAAATTTCTTGCTATCTATATAACCTTTCTAAAATAAAAGAATATATACACAGCTACTTACCAATAGTTTTTAAAAATTAAGGTCTTGCCGATATTAACTACCTCAACGGTGAAAGCGTGAGGCTAATACAATATAATAAATATAGCTAATAATGGTATTCCATCTATCGGCAGATCTGTTGGATGGAAATCGAATTATCTATATTTTGCATAGTGTCAAAAACCTGGTTGGTAAATATAGAGAATTTCGACCCAGTGTCTCCCCTTGATACTATGATGCCTGAGGTTTTCTCCTTTCGTACAGCTTGTCCATGACCACTGCTATTTGTCGAGGACACATGAGACTGTATTTATATGGTAGGGTCAATCCATTCCTAAAGAATTCATGCATTTTCGCGCCAGTGAGTCACAATTGCATAGCGTTAAGAAAGTGGGACTTTCTACCAGCGCTATTGTAAATAGGTATTTCTGCCCAGTTAGTACACCTGCAACTAGTCTTTTTAAGTCCTGGTCAAATCCCTAGTCTCTAAGAGTACCTACCTCAGTTTTTTTAAACTATTGTGTGTGTTTTTAAGCATGATAACCGAATCCATAGATAGAAAGAATGTTGAAACTATATTACAAACATTGACAGAACATCAAACCTTTCAAAGGCGTAGCGATTGGTTGTCCTGAGTGAGTATCTATAATATAGGTTGCTCAGAAAGATAATTGTCACCACGAGCTTCCTTATCAATAGGCTACGCATAGGACGCTCCTCAAGAATCTTGTCTGAAGAATGTATGAAGGCTTTCGTTTTAGACTAATGCTCACTAATATGTTATAATGCAGGGTGGTTTACAAGCGGTTGTATGGACAGATGTTATACAGATCACGGCAATGTTCGGAGCTATGGCTTTAGTAGCGATAAAAGGTACTATTGATGTGGGAGGGTTCGGTGTTGTCTGGCAGAGGAATATGGACAGTGAGAGGATCGAAATACCAAAGTACGTAGCGGATTATTTATACATATACTAACCCTCTTCCTAATAAACGATGTACCTATATGTGTGATTGTCTATTCTGTGTTTTGTCTTTTTCTCCTAATTATGTCTTTCCTATTAAATCATTTGACGAAAAAACTAGAATTCACATCTTTTAGGTACATCGTTTAAAGAGTAAAGTTAAGTTACCTAACTACGAGTATATATTCATGTGAAAACCTTTATAACTCCCGATAAATATGTGTATCTGTGTGTTTGTGGACAAGTTTGTAGGTACTTAGCGCCTAGGTACCTACACGGATAGACCGATTTTGATTTAAAAGCTAAAGTGATAGACATGGCTCTAAGATATAAAAATATGCGTTAGTTTTTAAACTTTTATTTAGAGTTATGTTATGGTGATTTCGCAAGGCGCTGCAATACGAAGGCGATATACACATTACGCTATACATTTCCAGTTTAAACTGACCTCGCATTGTAGAGGATTTCCACACAACGAGAGGTCAGCTTGTAAACTAAATTTGTATACTTTGATGCGTAGCCGTGTGTGAATATTACATAAGTGTGTTAAAATAAAATCTTTGCAGACAAAGTACTATACGTTTCAAATAAGGACTCGCGACTAACTTCATACCAAAAAGCAAGCAAAATTAGCGTCAGAAGAAAATATAAAATTTCACGTAATAAATGACATACTAGGAAAAGTGATTTATGTAAATAAGTATGTAGCTACTTACATAATTAAAGTTACGTACTAGATGCCACAAACTTGTATACAAATCCTCAGAAAGATAGATTCATAGACATTTTAACATATATCAACGCATTTTTCCACCAAAGTTAGTAAAATACTTATTTTCGTACCTAAATATTGGACTCCAAATGCCCAAACTCACTCAAACCGCAATTAGATGTGATTATTATTTAAAACAAACGTTTTTACCCACCGAACTAAAAAATGTGAAGTTTTTGCGTATTCCGGTAATTTCATTTATCTTATCATATTTTTTAGTTTTATTTCAATTTTTTATATTTGATTTTATCATTTCATTTCATGATGGATTTTCAGTCCTATTCATATTTGAAACGCATAGTACTAAATAATGTGTACCCAATCAATTCCATAAATAGAAAATTCCTAGATATACATCCTGTGTACGAACACACCTACATTAATAATAAAACGTATTATGCATATGAAGACCACCTACGATCTACTATAACAACAAGATGAACTAAATCAGTCGTTTAAAATAGCAAATCCACATTGTTATCATATCTACAATTGAACAAATTTAAGAAGTACCCTTTGACGTTTCACTGTTTTGTATTAAATTAGCTTTATAGAGGCGTAATTCACACTATTTTTATTAGCTTTCCTGTAAAATAATTTAATAAGTATTCATTAGAATTCAAAAAAGTGCTCATTGATTGTTATGGAATTTTTATAATATGATTTTCAGTTGGGATCCCAATCCATTAACTCGTCACACAATATGGAGTCTGGTGATTGGTGGGACAATATACTGGCTTCAAGCAAACGCTGTAAACCAAACAATGATCCAGCGGTACCTTGCTTTGCCAACATTACGAGGGGCCAAATGGTAAGTTATTATTCTTTATTAGTTTAAAAATTGTTGAGTTCAATGTCAGGTGATACCGAAAATTTAAATTCCGAATAGAATTGGCAAAACGAAAAAACAAATGAAGATCGTTTACGCGCATTCTTTTGAAAACGTCACCAGTCGCTTCACCTTGATATGTGTTCAATTGTTTAATTTTTTAATATTTTCATTCTTACGGTCTTATTCATGATAATCTTATTAGCCTCTTTAACTAAAATGTGATTTTTCTCTTTCTTATAAATGTCAAGATGACAGACAAAGACAAACGAATTATAAAACTATTTTGCGTTTTACGTACGTTTATGTATAGGTATCATGGTTAGGTTATGTATGTATGTTTTAGTTTTATTGCAACTCACCAATTATTTATTACACTTATAACTTTTTTCCATAAAAAAACTCTATTAATTTTCTATCATCAATTGGTCAGAAGGCACTTTTTTACTGGAAAACGATTTTTGTATGGAATTAAAAGAACTTCGACAAAATTGCCTTCAAATCATTGAACATATTTTATAAGCTTGAAGCGCATTGGAATTCTTTATTATTTTTTTTATTTTAGGTCAGTGTTTTTATTCTGTATCGGGATATCATTTCTTTACTGCTTTTGTTTGTACTGTGGACTGTTGATTTACGCAAGATTCTATGATTGTGATCCTTTGCAGACTAAGGTAAGATTTTTTGACTTTTTGACTGTTATTCGCTATAGAAGATACTTAGAAGATAAAAGATGGCCAACAAATAGAAGGAAATGTTAAAGGAAAGAGAGGAAGAGGGAGACCGAGCAGATGTTATTTTACCAGATAAAAGAGAAAGTAAATGTTGAATCGTATCAGATAGTCAAGAACATGGCAAAAAGTAGAGACACTTGGTCAAGGTCCACCAACAAAATCGAAGCTCTCAAAATTGAGAAGATGAGAAGGCGGTTTATAATGTTTTTGAAAGTAATGTGAGACACTGATTTCTATCACATTCGCGTTTTCCATAATATCTTTCTAACATTCGTGCATTCGAATCCAACTTTGTTTAGTATTCCTCAAACTTGATCGAGATTCAAAATTATTATTGCCCAAACTGTACCTATATTTTTCTTACATAAAAAACTTTTGAAGACTTGGTAATATATTATGAAGGTAATATTAGCTATTTTCAAGGAATTTATGTATTAATTTAAATCGGTTTTAGCTAGCTAAAGCAAAGGATCAACTTCTGCCGTTACTTGTGATGGATGTTCTAGGAGATATTCCTGGTCTACCTGGAGTATTTATAGCTGGAATTTTTAGTGCTGCTTTAAGGTATGTATTATTATGCCTATTTTCTCAATAATTTTATTACAGCTTTTCCTATTTTAAAGAACACAGGTACTAAGCAGACGCATGGTTTTATTAGGCGTCATCTATTATTATCCCTTTCTGACCCAGCTTTCTTAATTGTGGACATAACTAGATAAAAATATAATAATAGTATTTTCTTAGATTTACGCGAATATCACACATTGAAATAAAACTACTTTATAACTAATTTTATCGCAGTATATTTTAAATTTTAGGTCCCGACGTCTTAAAGTCTATTCGGACTTCACGGGTGGACTGAGATATTTGACGTCCAAAAATATTAATCACAATTATTTCTGACTACCTTCAAACATTATTATTTATTTAAGTTGCGTTCCGATTTAAGCAACTGAGCTCACAGTGTCTTTAATTCTGAGGTGATATTGCTTGGGTTCTGGTACAAGTAAATTAAGCACTGTGGTAATTTCAATAGCTTCACGGATCATTCTAAAATCTAAATTATACCGCGATAAAATCCGTTATAAAGTAGTTTTATTTCAATAAAATAATAGCTTATATGTTATGTACGTAAATTTGTTACTATGAGTATGTGGCGTCACATACGAGAGAGACATGACGTCATAGCAATCCTAAATCGCACAAGCAAAGTTTCACCGACGATTAGCATATATACAACTTCCCGACAAGAACTGTCGGAGGGAGTACCGCGGTCGCCGGGCATTACACCTCGCCCGGCTGGAAGATCTTCCCTTTTCACTGGAGGGTCACTACCACCCGATCCTCCAGTCACCTCCACACTGGTGACCTACGACAAAGAACAGCAGCGCAACCTTCGCAGCAGCATCGTCGGCATTCATCAACTCTTCATCCTTCCTTCTCGCTCCACTACAGCAGCGAGTTATCGAGCCAGCCAGCACCGGGTCACGTGACCACCAGCATGCAGCGTACGGGCAAGCCTGGTCACCACACCCGCACTTCGGCACAGCACACTGCACATCGGCCGGTCAACTAGCAGCGCGCATCGCTCCTGGCCGACATACGCAGCAGCCAGCCGCTACTCCCAGAATCTACCTCGACTCACTGAGGGCACTGCAGCAACTCCTCGACTCACTGAGGACACTCATCGTAGCTTCGCTTCGACTCACTGAGGACTACTCGCTACGGCATCACTGCGCTCTTCAACTCACTGAAGACTACGCAGCATTACTGGCACTGGCAGACTCCTGACTTGGTATCGACCTCCGGTCTCGGAGGGGGAGTGATGTGGCGTCACATACGAGAGAGACATGACGTCATAGCAATCCTAAATCGCACAAGCAAAGTTTCACCGACGATTAGCATATATACAACTTCCCGACAAGAACTGTCGGAGGGAGTACCGCGGTCGCCGGGCATTACACCTCGCCCGGCTGGAAGATCTTCCCTTTTCACTGGAGGGTCACTACCACCCGATCCTCCAGTCACCTCCACAAGTATATAGCCGCATGTCCACCGTAAACCCATTACGTCAACTGGTCGTTGAGGACGAGATTATTGGTCGAGAGGACCAATAATCCCATCCTCGTCGACGATGACACAAACGACTTTAGGCATTACGTTTCGTTTGCAATATTCATAGTTCCTATTTGGCAATAATCAGTCTAAAGACCTTCTTGTATATGATGTGCATCAGGCCGAAATGATGTTGGTTATGTTGGTAATGGTTGGTGGGTATGGGAGCGTAATTTTATTTTTTAAATGACAGCACGTTAGTCATCGACTTCACCTGGTGATGATAAGTGACAGTAAAGACCAATATGGCGCACGTGGTTCGGTGGCATTCTCAGAACATAACTCTCGGAACATGTTTGGGTCATTTGACTAGAATGCAATAATCCAATATTTCCTGTTTCAGTTCTCTATCAACAAGTCTAAATTCAATGTCAGCGGTGGTGCTTGAAGATTTTTATAAGCCATTTTTTAAGAAGCAGCTAACAGAATCACAAACCAATTGGCTTTTAAGAGGCGTTGTTATACTTTTAGGTGCTCTTTGCTTAGGTAAATGTAGTTGGTAATCTTTATATTATATTTTATGTAGTTAATTATATTTCATATTCGTGTTTTGCTTTTACATTGGTGAGTACTTCCTAATTTGTTATTTTTTTCTTAGTTATACAAATTGTTAGTTACTACTTACTAATTATTAGTTACTCAACCTTTATTTTATTCGGGAGTGCCGTTTTTCTGTTTGTCCATCAAAACTGTTTCTACATTCATTCATAAGAAATATATTAAAAAGCACTTTATCCCAAGTCACTTTTGATGAGTTAGCAAAATTAAGATGAGAGCCTGTAGTTAAATTGTGGTGATAAATGAACATTGTTATTTTAGGACTAGTATTCATAGTCGAGAAATTGGGCACAATATTACAATTGACTATGACTTTAGAGTCAATGACGATGGGTCCGCAGCTCGGAGTATTTACGATGGGAATTCTTATGCCTTGGGTCGATTCTACTGTAAGTTACACTAACCCATGTTGAAGTTTTATTTCATTTGTCTATTGGTATTTTCTTCCTAGTTTATCATGTGATGGTCAAGGTTTCTAGTAATTTCTATACTTTCTGATTTCATATCTGTGTAAATTATTTAAACTGTGGAAGTAATCACTCTACATCTAGATCCATCAAGTAAATAGCGTTAATAATACCTCCATATCGCGTACTTCAAATTAGCCTTATTTTCATAATCATGAAACCTATTCATTTTGTGAGGACTGACAAAGACGATGTAGTTATCTAGACCATGATTAAACCGCGTTTTGCAGGGTGCTTTAGTAGGTGGTGTTGCTGGAATATCAGTGATGGCGTGGTGGTGCTTAACATCACAACTGGCGATAGCTGAAGGTCTCATCGTGCATCCACATAAGTCTCTAACTACAGTTGGATGTCAATATAATTTCACTTTAACTGATAATATTATTAATGATAGTGATCTAAGGTAAGTATTTGCTAATAATTCGTTTATTAATTTTAATTGCATTTTCGATAAGGCCTTTCAGAGGTGATCGATTATAATGTCTGATTGTTCTTGCACTTTGTTCCATTATGCTATTGCTCCAAGACAAATCTAGAAAAATTTGACTTCAAATTTAAATTGAGACCATTCGAATAAACCTCTTTCAAAAGACTCGCATGTACATTTCACATAAGATCAAATGCCAAGACAAATCCAGTCCGGTACCGATGCGTTACCGCTACTTGTAAATATTTTCAGTTCGGAGGTAAATCCAGTTCTGCGAGTATCATACATGTGGTACACTCTCGTTGGTTGTGTGATCACAATGTGTGTTGGGGCCACCGTATCCCGAATCAATAGAGCAATGGGCAGCCCACATATACCACCTGCGCCTTACCTTCTAGCACCTCAACTGAGAAGATTGTATAAAGACCCTCCCCATCCTACTGATGAACCTTATATAAGGGCTTATGGACAGAACAAGGTACGTATAGTGACGTAACGTACCTAGTGAACCGTGCTGCTGAACCTTGAATTACTATGAATTGATAGGATTTGGAGATGAGGAATTGAAAACTATCCCAAAATTGGCTGAAATTAATGCTAGTTAGATAATTATATAAAACCTAAAAAAACAAATGATGTTTTTGTATTTTCAGGAAGCTAGCCATATAAACTCTACCTCAATAAATATGAAGCCAATCAACGAGAGCGAAGAAATCAGCTAATTCTTTTATATCAGAATTTGTTTTTAATTAAACAATGTAAAAATTTGATCTATTTGGTCTTATTACGTAATTCAATAGTCTCAAAGGTACAATAATGCATCTTTCTTTGAAAAAGATCAACTTTGGTTCCCTGTAAAACACCAATTTTAAAAATACCAAAATTGTGTTCTTCCTCACTAAGACTTTAATAATAATAACAGCTATCCACCGAAATTGGTCTCAACCATGGAAGAAAGAAGCAACTTGTTACACAATCCATTTTTTAAGGTCTCAACGCTAAGATAATGCGCTAATTAATCAATGAAATGATATGATAATAAGATGATAACCATTTACTTACGTTGCTTCCTACTTGATAATGAATTAGGAATGTGATTGTAATTCAGTCAATCATCTGAATTTTATTGCATCTAAAAGCAAATATAAAAATCTAATATAAAAGAAGAAACTGACTGACTGCATGATATATTAAAACACAGCCCAAACCGCTGGGTGTAGAGACTCCAAATGAAGCAAATAGGTTCCGTATGAGGTGTAGGGTATGATTTTTAAACGGGTGAAACGGGGGACACGCGGGCTAAGCCGCGAGCGGAAGTCAGTATTTATATAAAAGTACATGCCTTTACCAGCCCCGGTTCGACCGTCCTCGGACGGCTCACCGAAAAAGTCCGGAGAACCAATAAAGGCCCTTCCGGCCGACTGAGTTAGGTCATCCTCAAAAAAACCTCTACCAACGCACGGCTAATAGGAGCGGAAACGTGGATCTCCAACTTACCCTGCAGTACCCCCCCTCCACGCAGGCAGTGACCTCGGTATGATTTGCTATTTAGGTAGTAATTATCATATCTACAAGTACTACAACTTTAAAAATAAAAAGTAGAGGCGTTAAATTACTTAAGTTTATAAAATGTCCATATTTACATAGAAAGCACAACAAGTTTTAAATCTATTTTTCTTTTAAATAAATACTTAAATGATCACTGTACGTTTATGATGTAGAATTGTCGTTTAGAAGGGCCAGGCGTTTCCGGTGACTAAACCGTAGACTCCATTACTGAAAAAATTAACGATTATTAAAATTATAAAATAGATCAAAAGCAAAAACAAGTCTAGCTTAGATCCTTATTGCAACTGGCAATCAGCAGTAGAAAGAAAAACATTAGAATATAATATAAAATCTCACCCGTTCTTATTTAAAATACTGTTGCCCATGTTCAACGTGGAACCAGTGCACGCATTTTGTTCAGCTTGAGCTGTACCGCTGCACAGTCTACCGACCATGTGGTTAAACCTCACACTAGCAGCGAATAGTTCGTATGCACGAGAATGGGAGCAAGTACTGATCCAGCAGCCGGGTTGAGGATTTCTACCACCATTGGGGTAGAAGTTAGTGCGTCCGATGGCGTCGAAGATGCCGAGAAGACCACCATCAGTATGGATACACTCTACGTATTGACCGTCGCTAGCTCTAAGAGCGTTACCGTTGCCACCCCATAGAGGACCAGCAGGGTCCATACCTAAAAAAATTAAAAGAAAATCAACGAAGACACCATTAATGTAGATTCAGACGAGGAAATCTTAAACCTCTTCAGAGATTTCAGGATTATAAAATGAAATCGAATTGTTAAAGTGATGCTAAATTTTGTAGTTCGATTGATTTGCCTGATTTGTTTTTTATTATATTCGCTACTGCAATAAAAAATTGTAAAAAACGGTATGAAAATTCATCACGACAGCCGGACCTCTAGTATAAGCAATAAAACTCACCAGTGACACGCATAACACGATTGCCAACTTGACGACCAGCATTACCGACAATGTGAGCTCCTAAACTGTGTCCAACCAAATGAACGGAGTTCCAGTTACCCCCAGCAGTGTTAAAGAGCCAGTTAATGAAGTTTCCAGTGAACTGACCCACACTAACTACACCATTGGCAGCGGTCAAATAATTAGAGGAAGCCAAACTTCTCCAGTCTACAACAATAACGTTGCAGTCCAATACAGCAAGGAAGGCGTCTCTGATCAAAATATTCACGTTGGAGTTTCCGTTGCTGTTCCATCCGTGGACAATGACTTTTAGAGGTCGGCTGGCAACATAGTTGGAGCTCCAGATGGTGTTAGCGTTGCCGTTGACAATGATTTGAGCGCTAGTAGGGTTTTGCCTAAAAAGCAAGTTTCAAAAAGAAATTAATGTTGATATCTGAGATTAGACATTATCAAACAATTAAACTGTAAATATTAGTAATAATGTAATCTTAGAAATCTTACCGGGTAAAGAGCCAATATTGGTTGTTTGCGCCATTTCTGGTGCTAGTTATTGTTTCGTCGACCGGTTCTTCCAAATCTACCAGAATAGGTGTACCTTCACCATCAGGCATCCAAATGTAACGGCTTTCTCCCTCCACATAGTGGCTATTATCTCCAGGGACAGTGGGAATAGCGTTACTGGCGCAAACTAAGAATAAGAAGGTTTTAATAATTATAACCCTAATATTCGATTTGTTTATTTTGATTTTATATGTAGTGTAGAAAGCGAAATTTGTTTTGCACCATCCCCATGTTTTCAATATACTCAAACTTCACTGATAGCAGCTATACCTATTCAAACCATATATTTCCATTCCTAAGAAAATACACTATAGCTACAATATCATTGAACTTACGCGCGATCACGGATGCAAGAACTACTAACACCTTCATAGTGCACAACAACTGCAATCCCACAATAATTAGAACTGATATTTATTTGCTACCCGTTATCTAAATACCTAATTACGTAGTGAGATAATCAAAATCTGGCCACATCCGATTGTTATTGATTTGTGTTACTGTAATCTTTGGTTACCCAATTACAACGCGCATTAAAAAATTTGTGCGAAAATATATAAGGATTATCTTGCCTAACCTGAGAACTTTGTGTTTATTATTTCTCATAAGCAATGTTTTCATTTTGTTTGTTTGTTTTGACGTACTAATAGTCTGATTTAAACAATTTTGTACATGATAGCCAGTCGTATCCAACTACTGCCACCGACCTTTAGCAAATTGTCCTTCTATCAAGCTAAAGCCGATGACACGGTGAAATAGTACTTGATGAAGAGAAGACTGCTATAGACTGATGACAATGTATGTTAGTCAAATTCAAAGACAAGCGTCTAGAAGAGACAACGAGAGAGTTTATATTCCACCCGAAGTGAAGTGAGGACAACTGGTAGTTATTGATAAAAAAAAATCCATTGCTCGTGGTGGTAATCATATCTTTGCAATCAATGTTTAGTTGTCGATAATGATCATATTTATGTATCGGATTTCCCGAAGAAATAACTTAGGCAAACTACGTAAAATAAGTTAGATATCGTAAGCTTCGTATCTTCATACGTATCTAAGTGACTTGTGTAAAAAGTTATAGTTAATATCGTCTAATCCTGCAAACTGTCGGATAGAACATCCACGTTATCCGTGGATACTCTACCCCGAGTTTGTTTTATTATCACCTTTGATGGGGGGAAGACTCAAATTTATAACTAAAGTTGAAGTTATTAAAGCCGAATTTCAATTTGTAAGTCCCGGTTTACCTTTGATTGATGGATACTTTGGTATCTGATTGATATCATGCTCAAATATGTATGTTATCATCGCCAAAATTAGATAGCATTTACACTCATGGTAAGACTGGTACACAATTTTAAAATCGCTATAGAAAGGCGAATCGGATACGCAAGGAAGACGAAGATCCAATTGAGATAATAAACTGAGATAGTAAAGCACATAATCGACATAGCCCGCCGGATCAGTAAACTGAAGTATCGATGGGCCAGTCATATTTGCCGCAACACCGACAACAGTCGGTGTAATGGAGTTCTCGAGTCGAGACTACGGATCCGCAGAAGTAGCGTAGGATGCTCTCAAACTAGATGTTACGATATTTGCAGAATGGCTAGTAAGAACTGGATGATGAGGGGTAGGACAACGATTTTTTTCACTTTATGGTCAGTTTGATTGGGGAAGTAGGCCCATCTGCAGTCGAAATGACCAGGGCCCTAATTCTCGCGCTTTAGACATGTATCTCTAAAAGAAATATGTCGAAAAAAAATGGCTATTTCATTTTCAATTACATTCATAATTTTTTTCGACGTTTGTCTTTATTTTATTAGAGAGTATGTCTTGGTTTTGAGTATGGTAGTCTCTGCCGTTAATTAATTCTAAAGGATCGACAAGAGATAGTAATAGGTATCCCTAGGTATTCTATAAACTTGTTTGCCAACTGTATACAATAATGGTAACACCTGTATTACCCGAAGGTGTTGGCAAAGGTAAATATTGCCCACATTTCGCCGGTTATAGTAACGTCCCATACGTAATAAGGGGCGAGCCTGTTTAAGCTGCTACTAAGGTTTTCTAAGAATATAAGAAAAGTCTTTTAGCTCGACCCGAGATTCAAAACTGGTACCTCGCAAATATCAAGTGACCACTGTGGTCGCGAATCTTATTTTGATGATGGTGATGATTTACACAATCATCACCATACAAACTATGAAAGATAGCTATTACCCTCAATACCCTACTCTCCTTCATAAAACTGTTGTTGATGATCCAATACACAAAGTTTACTGTTTGGAAAATGAGCGAATGAATGATAGCGCAAGACAACATTTGTTAATTTATTTATTTACAATTATTAAAACTATTTTCATATTTGACTGTACAGTTTACACCTGTTGCTTAGAAAGGCCAGATGTTGCTGGTGACTAAACCGTAGATACCAACACTGAAATAAAAACAACAGTTGTGATATAGTCATCGTATAGTACAATATAAGTATGATTCGATTGAAATCCCTAAATTTATACTCCAAATTGTACGATTAAATGATTCTCCTAAAATCATCATTGATACTCTTATTACATAATCTGTGCATGAAGACATCTAATTTGGAGAAGATTCATGATGCATAAAGGAAATATTAAGTTTTCATATAACAGGTATGATCTCATAATTCCTTACCCGCTCTTGGTCAGAATACTGTTGCCCATGTTCAATGTCGATCCGGTGCATGCATTCTGTTCAGCTTGTAAGGTGCTGCTGCACTGGTTTCCTACTTTATGGTTGAACCGCACAGTAGCTGCGAAAAGTTCGTAAGCACGTCCGTGAGAGCAGGTGCTTAACAAGCAGCCAGGCTGAGGGTTTCTTCCACCATTAGGGTAGAAGTTGGTTAAACAGATTGCGTCGAAGATACCGAGAAGACCGCCATCGGTATGGATACATTCAACATACCTGCCATCAGTGGAGGTAAGAGCATTTACGTTTCCACCCCATAGAGGGCCGGCAGGATCCATACCTGAAACGTAAATAAATATATTTTTTGTTAAGAACAAAAGAGATGCTACTCAAAACATGCAGTTTTTGGGATTCGGCAAAAACTTTCGTAACAAACGTCTTTATTTTGCACAACAATAGCATTTTGAACACAAAGTAAAAATAAAGTACGAAGTACCTAATAAGTACTTCATTTAAATTCTCTCAATTAATGTCTCAATGGCTACTGATTTAGTTTGATTATAGGATCAAATAATTTTTTTTACCTATAAGTATTGAAAAAAAAATTTGCGGTCCTAGTACCTCGTGGTAATTAAGCGAACATACTTACCATTGGGCTAACAAGGCATTGTATGTATCAATAGAAAAAATATATAGAGATGAGAAATACTATTACTAACCAGTGACACGGATAGGACGACCGCTGACCTGACGACCGGCATTACCAACAATATGAGCTCCCAAACTGTGTCCAACCAAATGAGTAGCATTCCAATCACCACCGGCGGTGCTGAACAGCCATGTTATAAAATCGCCAATATATTGACCCACACTAACAACACCAGCAGCGGCAGACAAATAATTGGCGCTGGCCAAAGCACTCCAGTCGACGACGATAACGTTGCAGTCTACAACGGCTAAGAAGGCTTCAGTAATTAAGGTGTTGACGTCAGAGTTGCCGTTATTGTTCCATCCATGGACTATGACCTTCAAAGGTCGGGTGGCGACGTAGTTAGAGCTCCAGATGGTGTTAGCGTTACCGTGAACGATGATTTGAGGTGTGGTAGGGTTTAGCCTATAACAAAATGTGCATTAAATTTAGGTGACTAGTAATTCCAAATTAAAATAGAGGACAATTTTTTTGATTCGAATGTTTGTGCACTTCATGTCTGTGATGACCACAGGCAAAGTCAATGCTATGGTTTGATATGACTTCCGTTTGATTTGAAGTTTTGGTTTTTAACTTCAAATGCTGTGTAATAATGAGTCAACTTTTGTGAAGGTTGTTATTTTACTTTTTCTTTACGAGGTTTTAGTTACCTGGTGTAGAGCCAGTATTGGTTGTTGGCACCATTTCTGGAAAAGGATTTGTCTTCTGGTTCTTGTAAATCTACTAGTACAGGATTTCCTTCACCATCAGGCATCCAGATGTAACGGCTTTCTCCCTCCACATAGTGGCTATTATCTCCAGGGATAGTGGGGATGGCGTTACTTGCGCAAACTATTATAACAGAAAAATGTAGGTTATATTTTGGCTATCCCTTTTTTGCGATATTTATCTTTGGGTCTAGTTAGATAAAACCAAACTTTGAACAGTGGTTACGTAACATACCTATTGTGGTTAAAAAACTTTGCAATTTTTTAAACATCAAACAACTCGCTCACATCAACCCTTTTAGTGTCCTAGGGTACGAGTCTTCTCTCATTATCTTAAGAGTTGTGAGAGATTTGGCCTAATCCACCCACGCTGGTCAAGTGCGGGTTGGTGGACATCATATGTCTTGGACATGTCATTTCATCTGTCATATTTTAATTGGAATATTATTATTTTGATTGATATGATGTAGCATACCGTTGACCTGGTATGGCAAAATTCTTATAAGTCACAGAGAATAATGAGATGAAAATTATGGTCAAAAAGAGCGAAGTGCTTCCTTGACTTTGTGACTAATTATTTTCTACTAGCTTCCGTCCTTGGCTTCGCAGGTATGGTTACTTTTCACCCCCTTACTGGGTGTTTTGAAAAATCCGTTCATAGTAGACACCATACGGAGCCTATGTGCCAAATTTGAAGTCTCTAGACTCAGCTGTTCGGGCTGTGCGTTAATATGTCTGTCAGTCAGTTTCTTCATATATATATTTGAGAAGATTTAAGATGTATTAATTAAAACTTACGCGCAATACAAGCGGCTAAAACTACGAACAGCTTCATCGCAAACACCGGTACTATAATAGGCTGTATACTCAATCTGATATATAATATATTTTGCGTATGTTATCTAAATTATTAGCTAATTAGTGATATAAATTGTAATCACTATATTACCGATTAAAAATTAAAGCATTGTTGTTATCATTCATTGATCAAGCAACCAACTGTGTGATGGTGGAGGTCACATTTTTTTAAATTCTGTAATAGGTTTGCGCTTGACCACAACTTGCCTGATGTGAAGCAATGTTGCAGTCTACGATGGAACGCGCTTACCTAATAAATACCGATTTACTCGTGACTTGAAGACAGGTAGATTGTAGCTATCGGGAAACAGAGATGCCGGCAACGAATTCCACAACTTGGCAGTTCGCACAATAAAAGTGGAGGCAAAGTACTATGTGCGTGTCCGTGAAATTTCCACCATAAAACGGTGGCGCATAGCTGTACCTCTACTTGTCCGATGGAAGAACGGACAAGTAGAGGTACAATGTCACATGCTTGCACATACCCATTTTGCTTAGGATGTTTTTCTTTACTGTTACCTAGAGTCCAATGATGTCAGTTAGTGGTATGCGTGTATCATGCGTGGTCACTTATCGCGAGGTCCCGAGTCGAGCAAAACTTTTCTAATATACTTAGAGAATCTTAGTTGGAAGTCGAAGTTTGGATTAATTGTGCCCGATGTACGACCATAGGGTCACCCACTATTAGTTAAAGGACATAAAATTAACCGGCGAAGAGTGGAAGATGATATTTACCTCTGGCTACACCTCTGGGTAATACAGGCTAGGCGTGACGTCATGTTGTTGTTTGTTGAGTGGTATTTAGCTTCTAAGATTAAACCCACAACAGGCAAAGTTCGAAGTAAATCTATACTAATATTATAAAGCTGAAGTTTGTTTGTTTCGACGCGCTAATCGGCCTAGTGGTCCGATTTGACAAATTCTTGCACTGATTAAAAAAAAAAAATCTTTATTGACGAAAGTACACAGTAATAATATTGTACTATCTTTGGCTCCCAAACTAAGCGAAGCTTGTACGATGGGAGCCATGGAGTGCAAACTAAACTGAAAAACAGGTATATAAAACAAAACTAATATCAAAACAGAAAAATTAATATTAATATTAAAAGAAATTTAGAAAAAAAAGTAAAAAGATGTAAAAAAAAATTATGTGCGTGTGCGCGCGTGTGTGTGTGTGTGTGTGTGATTGATAGCCATAGCCTATAAAACGAGGAAGGCGGATCTTTATCCCACTGCTAGGCATGATATGTAGTTCACGCGAGCGTAGCCGCGGCGGAAAGCTAGTTATAGATATAATGATTACGATTACCTATATAATTTGAACTTATTTAAATGTTAAATACACAATTAAAATATATTAATTAAGACAATGTTTAATAGTTTATTAAATAAATAAATGAATGAGAAAAAAAACAATGAAAAATACCGCCTTCTATAAAAGTGAAAAATAATAAATTCACATCCCAAAAGAAATATAAGTACTAATATTTTTCTCAAGGTGGCTTAAATGCGTTTTATTGGAAGTGAAAGTGGACAATTTTATTTAACTTTCTGATTCATTCTGTAATCTTTTATTAAATTGTTGCGGGATCCAAGACTGTTTACGTATATAGTATTGTTATATGTTGTCTGTTTAGGTAGTTTAGGTATACTAGGATCTTGACATACAGGAGTAGCAGCGGCTGGAATATGGTTGCTGGGATTTAGCCATCAACAACCACTACCTAACCTACTTTACATTTCGTAAATTAAAGGGTTTCATAAAATTATTCTCTTCAATGAGATTGATTTTTTGACTGCCTTGTTAGCGTACCCTTGCTGCAGCTAAGCCGGAGGTCGTGGGTTCGATTTTTACCTTAGACAAATGTTTGTGTGATGAACGATGATATGATCTATAGTGTGTTCACTATTTAACACTCATTTATCTATATTACATGTTGTATGCTTCGCAAACATTTGCGAGTCTTATTTTTTGATTTTAAATAAAACCCGAATATGAATAAAAACTTGATATATAATGAATTTAAAAAGAATATGATATACAGATGTGCTTGTCGACTTGTGTGAGAAAGGAATGATTTTATATAAAAATATACGGTAGTTGGACAGTGATTCTGACGTATCAACTGAACGCCTACAATTTGAAGTAACTTTAAGTATGTACGTAAATGTTATTGTGTTTAATATTGCTCTGGTTCTTTTTGAAGGCGTTGCGCCGAAACACATGTATTTACAACAAAAATGTATTATGTGGTATATTATTTTCTAGTCCCTATTAACACAAGCAAATATAATTGCTGATTTCGGGTGAAAATATTATAATTTTATGACCTCTGGAACATTGGTCTCTTTTATGTTATTCATTACTTCGATGTTAATAGGAAATCTTTCTTTTACAAATAATATTATTAACATGTTGATAGGAACAATTGCATATACGTCCTAAGTCACATAATCCGAACGTGCGGTGAAACAACCTAATAGGTACATACCTACCTAATAACGTCCAGCTAAAATTTTACCTTTGTATTCAGAAACTTCATAAGCTTATTACCTATAGCTAAAATAGGTATAAAAATCGTTTGTCTTTGTCTCTCATCTTGACAATAATAATAGTAAGAAAGAGACAAAGTCCAATTTAACTAAAGAGTCTTTTAATAAGATACTAGCTTCCGCCCGCGGCTTCGCCCGCGAAATCGATATCACTAATCTTTTTTCTCCAAACAAACTTTGGAACCCCGTTTCACCCCCTTAAAGGGTGAGTTTTGAAAAATCCTTTCTTAGTGCACCCCTAGACCCCATAAGGAACCTATATGCCAAATTTGGAGTCTCCAGACCCAGCGGTTTGGGCTCTGCGTTAATATGTCAGTCAGTCAGTTTCTTCTTTTATATATTTAGATTTATGAATAAGACCGTCAGTCTAGAGCATAACGGGATATTACGGCATTTGTCTATACTAGTAACTATAATTCCTTTGCTGTGCTCTCAAAAACCTCAAAAATCGAATTCTCAAAAAACTAGTACTACCGCACCGCACCGATTTTTTTCGCTAATAATTTGCACAATGTCATTAGACGACACTCCTATTTTTATAAAAAAATTGTGTTCAATACTGCTTAGAAGTGCAGTAATATTGTGTTAATAATATTTTCGCGTTAAATTTAATATATTCGGTTATTTCGGAATTTCTTCCATAAACTTGTTAGTAGGTAACATTTTTCTTAAAAACTAGTGTTAGTAGATAACATAGGTGTAAAAGTAAACTGCCTTTCTCAGGCACTCTTCAACTTACATGCATAGCTGTCCAGTACCTGAGAAAAGGGCCATCAAATCTACTGGCTACAGTAGCCAGCCAGTTAAAGTGTTACGAGAAAGGAAAATACATAATTTAAAACTCACAAAAGTAAAAAAAGACAAGTTTTCAAATAAATACTTATATTTAAGAATGCAATTGTTTTAATCCATCATGACATCGGTTCCAAGTAGATGTGGTTTAATAAGGCCAGGCACTACCTGTCAGGAGACCGAAGAGACCGTTTCTGAAAAGAATAAAGTTAAATGTAGCTTAGCTTAATTAACTTACAAACAAAATTATAGGGGGCATTCAATAATACACTGACGACAAGGTATGAAATATCGCCGTATAAGTCCTTCAGTAAGATTAGGTATATCGTTTGTTTGAAAATTTAATGAGTAGTAATAGTCCGAAGTGTTCTTAGCTAAAAAAAATAAAGTCGGGGTAGTTACATTTTTAATTTAGAGTTATTTAACTGAATTTTTTTATTAATTTCTTTTAAAGCAAAATATGTCCAGCACTTTTTAATAAACTAGAAGAAAGACTAAATAGATTTTTGTTTTTCATATCCAGGAATTTAGTACGTCGACACTTTTTTTGTGTCCCACTGCTGGGACTTACCGGTTCATAGAGTAGAGAGCCTTAGAAATATGTGAATTATTTCATCGGCGCTGCTCAACATCGGTGAAGGAAAACATCGTGAGGAAATCGGCATGTTTTAGTACTAATCGTTCGAGGACATGTGATATCCATCAACCCGCACTTGGCCTAAACTCTCTCAACCCATGAATAGGAATATTGTCAAGGATAATGAGCCGAGGCCGAATCTGTGAATGAGTAGGCAAAGACCAAAGAGCTAGACCTAATAAACTAGGTACTTTAAGTGTTAAATGTAGCTCACATACCCTCTCTTGTTCAGTATACTGTTGCCCATGTTCAGGGCGCCACCAGAGCAGCTAGTGAGCTCAGCTTCCCAGATATTATTGCACTGTCTGCCAACCAAATGATTGAATCTAACAGTAGAGGCGAATAGTTCAGGAGCACGTCCGTGAGAGCAGGTACTGATCCAGCAACCGGGTTGAGGGTTTCTTCCACCGTTGGGGTAAAAGTTGGCGTGACAAATCGGGTCCATGATACCAAGTAAACCACCGTCAGTGTGGATACATTCGACATATTGTCCTGAGTTAGTAGCGAGGGCGTTAGAGTTACCACCCCATAGAGGACCAGCAGGATCCATACCTGAAAACATTGAGAAAGAATGGTTACAACAAAGTTAGGCAGTAGACTGAAGATGTGAGTGATCTTGTATAGAGTTCTACTCACCAGTTATTCGCATAGGACGGCTGCCAGCAGTACGACCAGCGGTACCAACAACATGAGCTCCCAAACTGAAGCCTACCAAATGAACGTTGTTCCAGTTACCACCAGCAGTGTTAATTAGCCAGATAAGGAAGTTTCCAAGGAACTGGCCAACGCTAGGGACGCCGTTGGCAGCGGTAGTGTATCCTGAACTTGCCAAACTACGCCAGTCTACAACGATAACATTGCAGTCCATAACAGCGAGGAAGGCGGCAGTGATAAGAGGGTTCATCTCGCTGTTTCCATTGTTATTCCAACCGTGGACGATCACTTTCAAGTTGCGGCTGGCGACGTAGTTGGAATTCCAGATTGTGTTGGCGTTGCCGTTCACGATGACTTGAGCGTTTGTGGGGTTATTCCTGGAAATACAAACATTCGGGCTAACATTTGTCGCAGTGTGTTATAGTCAAAATAATCATTGTCATTCAGCGCGGCAGTTGTGTGAAATACATATATTATTATGATTTCTTGAAATAAATAAATACATTTTAGATACCTTAACTTTAATAATAGGTTACTTTTTCTAGATAAATAACTTAAAGTGATTTTATTTTTCATAAACTCGCGGTGGATTGACCTAAATACATAAATGAAAAAAAAATCAATGATCCATTCCTTTTTTAGCTAAAAATGAAGGCTGGCTGCACAGTAATTTATTCCTAGAAGACAGACAGATGCGGTGGTGATTTTTCACGCTTAGCTTTTATTTATAAGTTTTAGTTTTAGAAACTTTATAATTGTTGAGTTATCCTTACTAATATAAATGTGAGAGTAACTCGTGTCTGTCTGTCTGTGGCGCTTTCACGCCAAAACCACCAAACCGATTTGGATGAAATTTTGAAAATGTATATATCTAGTATTTTCTTAAATTTACACGAATATCACACATTGGAATTAAGCTACTTTATAACGGATTTTATCGCGGTTTAATTTAGATTTTTATATACCGAAGTTTAAATAATTTGAATGAATAAGAATATATTTTTAGGTTACTAATCTAGATATGATTAGATAAAGACATAATTCAAGTTTGGGATTTTAGTAATTAAGTTATTTTAGTTTGCTTATTTTACACGTCGTCACTGTGAAATTTCTTTTTGTAAACAATAAAATCAAAAATAACATTAATAATAATAATAAAAAATATTTACTATAGGTATAACTAGAAGAAAATAAAGGGGAAATGTGTTTTGATCTATTGGCAAATAGGTACACTAATAATAATAATAATAATCATCATCATCATTTATTTCGGACACTTGATCCATATTATTTTACAATATTAATGAAAACATAAAAGTACATTAGATTAAATTATGGTATTAAAAAAAAGAATTAATTTGAAATAAAAAATAAAATAATAGTAATAATAATAACAATAAATAATAGTAATAAAGTATAAGTAGTATAAATTACCTTGTAAATAACCAATACTGGTTGTTGGCGCCGTTTCGTGTCCTAAGAACCTCTTCATCGACGGGTTCTTGTAGATCAACTAGATGTGGGGTTCCTTCACCATCGGGCATCCAGATGTAACGGCTCTCTCCCTCCACATAGTGGCTATTATCTCCAGGGATAGTGGGGATAGCGTTACTTGCACATACTGAAAGCAAATAAAATTGGCTCGAGATTAAAGGTGCCAGAACCAAAATTACGGTAGGAAATTTAACGGAAAGAAAATATTAACACGACCACTGATAACTACTACTGTAACTGTCAATTTACTATCTGACATATTGATTCATGTGGTACTTTAAAACACACACATTGCAATACAAAATAGCTGGTAATTATCAACTGATTTCAATATCGAAAGAAGTATTTTTAAAAACCAAGTACCATTTAATTTTAGCGCATAGGTACTTGGATCTCCGTGTTGTATACCTAGTCTGTAATGATTTACTTGTTTAGTCTTCACATGTATGATACTGGAAGTTCTTACATTTTATTCCAGTAAGATCCAATCTGATTCAATGTGTAGTTAGGATTATTAGTATTCGAAATCATGATTCACTATTTGACGGGCCGTTGGAATGGTCGGTAGGTAAGATACTTGCTTTCCACGCCGCAGGTCGTGGATCGATTCCTACCCGAGACAGACATTTATATGATGAACATATCTGTTTGTCTTGAGTCTGGGTGTAATTATAATTATGTAGTATACTATCAGTTATCTGGTTTCCACACTACAAAATCTGTTTAGTTCAGAATTGTCGCCGTGAATGTTAATGTCCCACTATATTTTTATCATTATTGGAGTTTGTCCATTTGTAAGCCTCAGCGTCACACCATAACCAGGCAATACTCACCAGATAACAGACTTAAAATCAGTCATTCTTCAGGCTAATGACTATGTGAAGTCAGAAATTAATGTGTTAAATTTTGATACTAGTTTTAAGTGCAAAATTTTTGCATAAATTTCCCGTTGCAGACCACTAAAAACTGTCTTTCTGAACTATCTTTGACCAAATAAAAATTATAGGAAATTGCACATGACTTACGTGCCACTAAAGCAGAAAGAACCACCAAGACCTTCATCGTGAAGACAAAAATTACTGTTACATTATTTGCAAAATCTTATTATTTATTGAAAGTTTTATCTACAGAAGTAATTATCCTTGATAATCATTTGATACCTATCTATGTATGTTTTCAGTAGATACAGTCACGAGCATAAATATATTACTATGGGCACATCATCAATTATACCTGACGAGTTACTAAGGTATCAATGCAAATGCTAACAGAAACAAAAAAATAGTAAAAAGTGTTTATTTTTGACAACCCGCACTTAGCCAGCGTGGCAATAAGGGCTAATTCTCTCAACTCAACCGTGCCCAGCAATAGGCCACTAATTAAAATATCAAAAACCCAGTTGCGTAAAAATATGTATATTCTATTATTGGAACTTAACAACAACAACCAATCTAATTTTTCAATACATCCCAACTGTTCAGAGGTTATGTTCCAATATTCTTATTATTATAATTTATTTCATTATTTTTTGATATTTTATTGTTTTACTTCTTTTTAGTTTAAAATAAAAAGAAGAAGTAGTTTAAAATAAAAAATAAAAACTAACTAGACTAAATTTCACGAACGTCATGTCGTAAATAACACTTGCGGACTAAAAGGAATCGATTGACGTGTGAATCACAAAAATCGGAACAGGCGTTTGGACTGTATAGTGCTTCAAAAGAACTTGCAAACATAGGCTGATGATAAACACATTACCACTCATTTGCGGCGCGCAGTCGGGTAAAAAGGGTTGAAGTGAACGTACATATTTTTGCACTCCAAGAGGTATCCAAGAGGTCTTATTTAGAAACTAATATAGACACATGTATTATATTACCAAAATTAATATGACGCTATGTGACTCAACAATTAAATATGTCATGGTACATATAGCAAGTTATTGTTTTCATAGTAACGTGTTTATACTCGTGACTGTACACATGCAGTGAAATAATTACAAATCCTATAATCTACGAATGACTTGAATCCTGATACGTAGTTTGTTACTAACCTAAAATCAGAAATACACATTAAATAGCATATCGTAAACATATGCACAGAATTAGTCATATACTACATAACAACTATAGTGTATACCACGAGAAGCTATAAATTTTGTAATCAAACATTCAGGAGTTTGCAACATGTGTATTGATCCAGCAGGACCGTAAATACAGATATTGTTCAAAATGTTAATATGTTATCACGATTTTCTCATTAGTCGTAAAGCTTGTTATTTGTTAAAAATATTATTAAAAAAATAACAAAATGCGAATATCACACGTTGAAATAAAAATACGATTTCATCGCGGTATATTTTAGATTTAAAATCTCGATGTTTCAAAGTCTTTTCAGACTTCATAGTCACGGGTGGACACATGGTGACATGGTCAGTCCATGGTAAGTCTGAAAAGAAAAACTATTACTACACCAATTAGTAGTAGGAAGTAAAAAATAACAATACTACAATAATTAATAAAAACAACAATTTTCAACTGATTAGAAATATCAACGATACGAAATTACATTATTGAACCTAATCCGCGAAAACAACACAAACAAATTGAGATGCATTCGAATTTCGAAACAGCCTTAGTGTGCACTTCAAAATGGGGGTCCAAATGTTTACGTTTTTTGAATCAGACGCGTTCCAATACCATGAAACATTTAACGACAGCGCTTTATACCGCTAAAATATAAACCGACCAAGTGAAATTGGTCGTTATTCGTATTACTCGGATGTTAGTTAGAGTTGATTGAATTTGGTATTATTCCTTGTTGGTCGAATTTATAAATGTGCTTAGAAGAGAGATTATTATTGAAGTTTTCACTTCAATAATAATCTCTCTTCTAAGCACATTTTTGTAGGGGAAAATCTTATGGATTTGCCTCACCGACATGCTTATGACTGGCGCATGCGCAGCGACCGTGTGCTGTGCGCGTTAGACGCTTTTTGGATGGGTGAATCTCGTGAGTTCAGTTTTCACTTTTATCGGCATGCCATATAACTGCCGATATATTTTCATATTACTTACTTTACTATATATTTACTTTCTTCCTTGTTCCTAAAAACTTTTTATGCATCTAAATCTACTCGCCAAACTAAGCTGTAAAATAGTTGGTATATTATCTGTAGTAAGATTACCTTTGTCTAATTGTTATTTAGAAGCGTTGTATGTATTATAAAAAGGCTTTGGCGAGTCATGGCATCCTAGTGAGAGATTAATAGTGGCATATTTGTTTGATTTTTTCGCTTTACAACCTTTCTATCCTATTTTGGCGGGCCGGTGGCGTGGTCGGTAAGATACTTGCTTTTCACGCCGCAGGTCGTGGGTTCGATTCCCACCCGAGACAAACATTTGTGATGAACATTTGTGTTTGTGTCGAGTCTGGGTGTAGATATCTATTATAAGTATATATTTACAAAAGAAAAGTATTATAATATGTAAGTATAGTATATACCAGTTATCTGGTTTCCATAACACAAGCTCTGCTTAGCTTGGGACCAGATGGCCGTGTGTGTTGATGTCCCAGAATATTTATTTATTTATTATCCTAATTTTATTAAATAAAACTATACTAATATTAAAGGAAACGTACTTCCAATTTTAATAAAAGCTATTTGAGCGATGTCTTATAACTAACTTATTAGTCATATATAATTTCTAATCTTAAACATATGGCAATAATCAAGTACAAACTGCTATTATAATGATAAACATAATTATATTAATTCATATACTTATTATACATGGTGTAACTTATATACCGTCCAATCTATTTTCAAATTGAATAAATACATGATATTTCTTCAAACTAGATTATTCAAGTTTGATGATTAAGTTACTATAGCTACAAAATGAGAAATAGGTCAAAATTTTCTGCACATACAAAAAAGGCATAGGGTGCCTGATAATTAGTCTGAAATTTGTCTTGAATATGAAATATCCAAGGTGGCGCGCGGTGCAAGACGCACTTCGCGCCCCGCCTTGGTATACTACGTCACTCCCTATTTTACACTCCATCATAGTAGTCTATGCACGGTTCAATAAAAATAGCAAGATAATTTAAAAAAAGAGTTACTAAAAAGTTTCTTTGGAAAAGTTGCTTGTAATCATAGCCAAGTGGTATAGTACCTATTTTATACTAATTACCAGTCACCCTGTATAGACTTGCATAAAGTTGAAAGGTAAGCAGACTTGTTCTAGAGTTGTATCGAAAGATATATTAATATAAGTTATGCACCTTGTATTAGATGAGTTTTGAAAAAAAATAGCTCAGATTTTCTATGCACATACTAAAATAACTATAGGTACAGATTATCATAATCAGTACCTACATTTAATAAGTTAAGCTAATGATTGATGGAAAGATAATCTCGACATGATATTTAGTAAATTGTTTGTATGTGGTAATCTTTGGCCTTTTCGATTATTCCGATTTGACTAAGACATACGAGTAAATCGGACGATTATTTGAAAACTATAATTTTGTCAGAATAAAAATGATGTTTAGCTGTAGAACATTCGATAGTTGGTGAAGTTGGGCCTTAGTACGGATAATTACTTGCAGTGTTCACTCGAAATATCCCAGTTCTGAAAGAAACAAGCAATATTATTAATGCTTCGAGATAATCTATTGTAGGGTTCCGTAGTAAACTGGGTACCCTTACAGTTTCGCCTGTCCGCGTCTTTCTGTCTGTCCGTCTGTCTGTCTTCCTGTTTTTTGTTTTAAAAAATACTTAAGTTGGTGCTCAAATCGATAATATTTTTTCCAACATAATTATATTATTTCATATACTTATTATACCAAGAGTTTAAACAACGTAAGGAAAAAAAATATTTTTAAGAAAATTAACCGTCTTCTAAAAAACCGTCCATTGAAGTCGGTGCTATTATCCATGAAATCTTTTTGTTTCGTTCTAAGTACTGTCTAATCTACTGATTTAGCACCGCCTTTAATTAACGTGAATATTATTTTTCACTGTTTATAAGGAAGTTCTTTATTGTTTGACTTTTTGTTTCGCATTTTTTTTGTAGTGCACCCCATACTTTCCTCGAACTTATGTAAATCTTTTTAAAATATAATTAAAAACGATACCACACATCCACACATGATACATTTAATGATGAAAAGCGAGGGGAGGGGTTCAAAAACAAAGGCAATGGAAATGATGATAATTAGAAATACCCAAAAAAGATGCTATCACCCGGACCAAAATACAACAAGTTCTGTTGAAAATAGTGTTGGTAACAAAAACAATTGACGATCAGAAAACATGAAAAACAGTGCGCAATGCGTTGACGCATAGGTAAGGTATGAGATTAGGAAATCAAATTTGATAACTAATAATAACAATTCTAGTTATAATCGAATTTACACAAACAAATATAGATTGTTTAGTGTTAGAGTATCATCATTATTATCGGTCAGTTCTAGTCACTTCTATAGGCCGACCGTTTAACTCGCGTATCGCCATCTGAGGTACAAAGTCATAAAACATTAATTAAATCTAAAGAACTATTTAACCACAGATAAAAATAATGTAAGACTATTCGTCACTAATATCCATAACGCTTGAATCATCATCACTGTTTGTGCAGCTTGAGGAGTCAGAATCTTGGCGATAGGCGATACGCGAGTTAAACGGTCGGCCTGTAGTCACTGCTGGATATAGGCCTTACCTATAGCACTCTACTGAGCACTAACTCCGGCTTTTCTCATCACATGCGTGACCATCTCAGCATGGAGGGCGGCGAGAATTGTCTCGCCGGCCTCCTTGCTGAGATTGTCACTCCACCAAGTCTGAGAGCATTCCACGCTATGTTTGTCAATTTGTGGTCCACTTAATAGAATATATCATGACTGAAAACAAGAAGTTAACGTCGCGTCGTTCGTTTTCAATTTAAAAACAAATGAACTGTTTTCGGAAGGATCATAAATAGCCGGGTCTTATATTAATTCACTTCATTGATGGCGGGCCGGGGCGTGGTCACTTGCACACTTGCATTGCACGCCACAAGTTAGATTCCCACCAAAGACAAACATTCGTGTGATGATTAGCCTTATGATGATTTTCCTTACCTTGATTTGAACAAATCACTATTTCCCATTGGATATAGCTTTCCAGTACATTTATTACTCATTACTTCACCATACGACTCACACTTATTTGCTAACAAATGGTTATTCTTTACGGTACTAGCCATGTACTCATAAGATCTGCCATGAGAACACAGATTAAGCCAACATCCGGGCATACTCGTACCCCCGTTTGGGTAAAAGTCTGCATCACCACATGGATTTGTATACCCGAGGAATCTGGTGTTAGTATGAATGATTTCTACATAATGAGCATCACTTTGGACTAGACGGGTGGGGTCTGAGCTCCATAAAGGTCCGGCAGGGTCAAGAGCTGGAAATAGGAGAACAATATGTTTATTATTACGTATGTAGTTGTATGTCCAACAATACACCCTTTTTTAGTGTCCCACAGTTGAACACGAAACTTCTCTCAACTATATTACAAGTTGAGAGAGTTTAGGCCTTAATCCACACCCGCTGGCCGGCAGGTTGGTGCATGTGACATGTCCTCGAATGATTACTTCTAGGACATGCTGGTTTCCTCTCGATGTTTTCTTTCACCGATATTGAGCAGTGGTGATGTAACAATTCACACAAAGATGTGTGGGCACGACTGGGAACCGAACCCTCGACCTTATATTTCTAAGGTGAGAACAGTACCGCTGCGCCACCGCCACTCTTGCGCCACCGCTGCTCTGCTTTAAATATTCCATGATGGAACTTAAACTAATGGCGAAAAATGGAAAATGAAAGTTAAGGGTATTTGTCTATAGCACAAAAACTTACCTGTAATCCTCTGAACTCTACTACCAGTTTCCCTTCCAGCATTCCCAACTATATGACTACCGAGACTGAATCCCACTAAATGAGTCTTCTTGTAAGATAAACCCAGTTTTACTAGCCAATTGATAAATTGTCCAAGGTCTTTCCCAACTTCACTAGAACCAGCTTTGGCGGTTGTATATCCTTTGTTAGCTAGAACTCTCCAATCAAGTACTATAACATTGACGTCATCATCTGTTAAAAAAGCTGAAAAATATTCTTCTTTATCTAACGTTCTTTATAGAGCTGTTAACATTACAAAAATGCTTCTTCACCAACATTAAAATTTAAATTAAATCATCATCATTCCCATTGCCTTTTTCCCATTTCTATTGGGGTCGGCTCCCAGTCTAACCTCATGCGGCTAGCTACCAGAATTATACGAGCGACTGCCATCAGACCTTGAAACCCATAGGGAACCAGTAGCCGAGATGGTTAGACCAGGTGTCAGGTTATATTGGCTTCTGACTACATGTAACGATTGTTCCTCAACCAACCAGACACCGAAACAAATTTTTGTTGTTACACAAATATTGTCCGGGGCGGGAATCGAACCCGCGACCTCCCGGGCACGTATAGCCCAATCGGACGGCTTGCACCGCTCGACTACCGAGGTCGTAAAATTTTAATTAAATACTTTTTCAAAATCAATATCTTTATCTTAATATATATATTTCTTGTGTGCGTGTGTATGTGACTGAACTCCTCCTAAACGACTGGACCGATTTTGATGAAATTTTTTGTGTGTGTTCAAGGGGATCTGGGAATGGTTTAGATTCACAATTTTGCGCGGTGCGAAGTTCGCTGGGGCAGCTAGTAAAATATAAGACAACCCGTTGATACTTTACCATCAGTTAATAGTACATTCATTTCATTTTCACCGTCTCCTCTCCAACCGTGAGCAATAAATACAGTGGTTTTACAAAAATCCAAGTTTGATAGTAAAATCGAGCTGACATTCGATGGTTGTAAGATTTGTGGTGTTAAAGGATTTGCCCTAAAATTAAATAAATACATTTATGATTCCGAATAAAAAAAATAAAAGTATTCCTATACGACTTGTAACGTGTATGAGAATAATTACATGACATGCATTTGTTTAAATACTGGCTGGTTAGAATCATTTGTGTTCTACTTGAAACCTTATAATAATTATCACGTAGAACTCAAAATATTTGAATATTCTATTCATTCATTTCCTTTGCCTTTTTCCCATTTCTATTGGGGTCGGCTCCCAGTCTAACCTGATACGGCTAGCTACCAGAATTATACGAGCGACTGCCATCAGACCTCGAAACCCGTAGGGAACCAGTAGCCGAGATAGTTAGACCAGGTGTCAGATTATATTGCCTTCTGACTACATGTAACGATTGTCATAGATGTGTTAAATGACAACCGGGACCGACGGCTTAACGTGCTCTCCGAGGCACGGAGGGTAGTCCCTCAACCAACCAGACACCGAAACAAATTTTTGTTGTTACACAAATATTGTCCGGGGCGGGAATCGAACCCGCGACCTCCCGGGCACAGTATAGCCCAATCGGACGGCTTACACCGCTCGACTACCGAGTTCGTCGTTGAATATTCTATTCGTAAAATAAAAAAAAATTGCCAAATCCAAAATTGTTATTTGAAGTAACTTTTTATATATCACTGTAAAGTATTGCAGTTAATTACAAACCTGGTGAACAGCCAGTATCCATTTTTATTGGGACTTTGTAGAAATCGCGCTATGAATGTTTTATCAACAGGTTCTTGAGCATCTACGTAATAGAGGATTCCGTCGCCGTCTCCAGGGAAGTAGAAATACCTGTCACCTTCCTTGTAATTCTGTACTGGGTCTATTAATATGCTTGCAGTACAAACTGAAATTATTTGATATAAAAAAAACAAAAATATACAACCTCAAATACTAAATAAAATAAACTTTATTTTGAAAAAAAAAAAACAAAACAATTTTGTGATGCATGTTATAAAACCTTTAAAAAGTAAAAAACGGATTGATAATAATCTCTTCGTTAATTGAAAGATTGGGAAAATCTGAGGATTTAGCGCCTTTGGAAATAAGCAAGCAATTATTAAAATATACATGAGGACAAAAAATAAAAAAAGGAGTGTCTCACCTTATTATCATTTAATTATAGTAAAATTAGAAGAATGAATATTGTACTGGCATTAAATAAAAATTAAAACGCCAAGTTCATTGGCGCTTTAAATTTATTTTACCATTTGCCACTGATCAATAGCAGAGAAAGAAACCTTTGTGAGGAAACAAACATACGTAATACCACTGATAATATAAAATTTTACGTAATACTAAATGAGAGAATGTGTGACATACAAGAACCCGCATTTTGGCAGCTGTGTTTAATAATATTAAACACTCTTCATTTAAGCTAACCTACCTCCGTTCAGGCAAACCTATTTTAGTGTCCCACTGCCGGGCACGGGTCTTCTCTCAGCTATCTTACGAGAAGAAAGTTTAGGCCTTAATTCGTACAGGCTGGCGAGTGTGGGTTGGTTGATGTCATATGTCCTCGAATGATTAGTTCTTAGACATACCGGTTTCCTCACGATGTTTTCCTTCACCGATGTTGAGCAGTGGCGATGAAAAAAGTCACACAAAGATAGACATGACGGCGGATCGACTCCGCGACCTTATATTTCAGAGGCGAGGCCTATACCGTTCTGCCACCGCTGCTTACTTACTCATTACTCAAATTAAATAAAGATTGAATAATAGCAACAAATATAGTCTAGTTTTGCCAGTTAAACGACAGTTTCACTTTTGCTCATCTGCCTATGGCAGGAGTTAAATTCGTTAAAGAAAATAAAATAATTTTAATACCTGCTATGGCTATAGTTATCAGCAACAGGCACTTCATTATAATCAATAACACTACTAACAAACTAAATGCACTCCTTTCATTTATAATTAGTTATTTACCGTCTATTATCAAGGTAATATGACCATGTATTGTTATCGTATGACGAACTAATATTTTTCTATTCGTGACATTGTAGTTAAGTTTCAGGGATAAATAACAGGTACCTACCATATTTCTTATCTTTGATTACAGTACTGAATATTGTATACATGGAGATAGTTATCTACAAATAATGACAAAACACTGTATAATAATATTTTCCTATGCCTCTATCAATTTATCATCGGTTCCTATTAAATCGGAACTGGTATTGCAGTTCCTATTAAATCGGAACTGGTATTGCGCGATTTATTTCATTCTAATACCAAAAACTAATACCACTGGTATTTGTTTCAACTCATATTTTTTTTTCTATTCCGAACCGATACCATTGTTTAAACTAATACCAAAACCAGTTCAAAGATATAAGGTACAGTCAGTAAAAATGCTTTGTATGTAAATATAAGACCTTTAATTGAAAAAAAAAACAGATAACTCCAAAAAAATCAAATTTTGTTAGCAAACGTCTTGTTCAATGATAAAATATCACTTAAATAATCAACTTTAATATAATTTTAGTTCCTCTCTATACCTGTATAATATTTTTTTTGCAAAAACATCAAACAGGAAGAATTTACTTACAATCTAAAAATTACAAAATATCTCAAAAAATTAACTCTTAATTTATATTGAAATTTATCTGACATAGTTATTATTAGACAGGTACGTAATTATTCACGTCTACCTATCTCATAACAACTATGTCAGGTAAATTTTTAACAAAAATAAATCACTTTTTATCTAACAATTGTAAAATATCACAGAAAATCAACTTTTTGTATAATCTAATCAGTCATTCATCACCTACATAGCAATGAATCAGCATTTTTTTTTTGCAATAATATCTAATATGAAAAATTCACTTTAAATCTAACAATTATAAAATATCACAGAAAATCAACTTTTTGTTTAATCAAATCAGTCATTCTTCACCTATATAGCAATGAATCAGCAATTTTTTTTTGCAAAAACGTCATATATGAATAATTCACTTATAATCTAAGAATTATAAAATATCACAGAAAATCAACTATTAGTATAATCAGCTAAATGACGTGTAAATAATTTCTTATATTTATTTATTCAATTAGTAGCTAAACCCTTAATTTTTCTAAGCAGTGACCTACGGAGATTTTGTTTTTGAGGAGTTGGTCAGTTACGTATGTGATCCACGAATTTTTCATAATAGTTGTCTGTGCACATCGTTTTGCGGGGGGTGCGTTTACCAATACGCCACCGCCACCGCACGGAAATGTACTGAGGAATTTATGTAGATAAAATTTCTCTCCGAGTCAAAGCACAACATTCCAGTCACACTTGACTCTGATTGGTTGTTTCGAATTAGCACAACATTCCAGTCACACTTGACTCTGATTGGTTGTTTCGAATTTTGGAACAATAGAGCAAACTCACCCTTTCTCGCAGGTAAAAAAAATAGCAAGATGATTCACTAAAACTACTCTTACCTATGCTAACCTTTGTAAAAATATTGGAGTGAAGTGAATTTGGAAAGTTTTAAGCATTATATTACGATTACATAAAAATATTGAAAAACAAATTTACTTTGATTAGGTTTGACTGCGCTGACTGTACCAAATTCAAGTTGTTGGTATTCGTTCGTACATTAAATTAAATTATTTAAAAAGTGGTATCCGTTAGGAATAGAAAAAAAATAAGAGTTGAATCAAATACCAGTGGTATTAGTTTTTGGTATTAGAATGGAATAAATCCGCGCGTTCCCCTCTGCCGAGGTATATAATAATAATAATAAATAATTTATTTCAACCAACAAATTGGATCATAAAATGCAATAAAATACAATATCATTACATAAATTAAATAGATACAAACACAACAAAATCAGTAAATAAAAATTAGAAATAATCATAAAAGCGACATTTATTATTTATAGAATAATTTAATTATGATAACAATTAATTTATGTCAAAATTTAAGTGTTAATTTATTATTATATAATTTAAACAAAATATTATTATTATAAATATCACAGTGACTAGATAATTTATTATGTTGTTTGTATGGATAAACTGTTCATGTTTGGTGTTTGTATGTAGATTTTATTTACGTGTGCGTTTGTAAAGACGCTTCAACTTTTACATGTGTGCTGTACGTGGTTACCTCGCCTCCACCAATAACTGGCTGAAACAATTTAGTGCTAGAAGTTGCGTATAACACCTCCGGTGTTAAATGCTCTCAAGTTCCTATATTTAAAAAACTAATTCAATTAGCGAAGATACTATGCTTAGAAAGCATGCCATGACAATAAAATTTATATAAGTAGGTATACAAAGATCTTGTTGTTTTGAAAATCTGCGAATGGGTCAACTAAAATGAAACAAGTCGGAGCAGCGTTGGCGTACCGGTGACGGCTTCGCAGCTTTTGAAATCGCAACTTCTATCCTCGATAAAAAAAATCATAAAATAAATTACTCATCATCGGTGAAGGAAAACATCGTGAGGAAACCGATATGTCTAAAAACTAATTATTCGAGGATATAATTAATGACATTAATCAACCGGCAGTTTGCCAGGGTGTGTGGATTAAAGTCTAAACTCTCTCAACTCGTAAGATTTGAGAGAAGACCCGTGCCCAGCTGTGGGACACTAATAGGGGTGAAGTGAATGATGTCTAAATAATAGATACCTTGAAATAAAACTACTTTTTAACGGATTTTATCGCAGTTTATTTTAGATTTTAGATCCCGACGTTTCAAAATCTAAAATAAACCGCGATAAAATCCGTTAAAAAGTAGTTTTATTTCAATGTGTGATATTCGAGTAAATCTAAGACAATACTAATAGATACCTATTTTATTATTTCGATATCTTTTTATTTTTATTTCATGACGAATCAATTTCCATATTTACTCATTTGTTTTTACAGTCGTATTAGCATTTTGCTATCAAATGGGAGTGGTGGTTTACTGCATGATAAATGCGAAAATTGTACTCAAAATAGCGGAATTAGGCGATAAAAATACTGCTGAAATTTTTAATTTTTAAGATACCATGCGGCTTTGCCGTGGTCCGGCGCGCTGTCTGGTGACACCATTTATGGTGGGTCAGGATTGATGCTTCTTTATGATTTCTAACCACATGGAGCCTCACTCCACTGCCACCTTCCAACCGAAAATCTTTTGTTATCGCGAGTCAATCGGTATATTGGGCAAGCGCGTCCCATCGTACACTACATCATTGCTTAACATCAGGCAAGTTGTAGTCAAGTGTAAACCTTTTTCAGATTAAAAAAAATAGCGGCTTTCCGAACACGGGTTAGCCAGCGCGTATATCGGTTATCGCGCTCCATCCACCATCAACTTCATTTTGCGCAATCGGATAAAAACTATCCTATATCCTTTCTCGGGTCTAAACCTATCTCTATACTAAATTTCATCCAAATCAGTTCAGTAGGTTTGGTGTAAAAGCGCCATAGACAGACAGAGTTACGATTTATTGACTTATCAGAATGCGGCCACGAACGATCTGGGTTAGGATTAAAATAATGCAACATACTAAGAAAGGAGTCTTATGTTTAATGTTTGCTAAAAGTAAGGTTCCTTCAACCCCTTGCGAATGGCTGGACAGCGTTGGTTTGGAAGGTGTAGATTCCGGATACCCTGTAAATAAAAACGAAGAAACAAATTAGGCACATAAAGTATCTTCAATAAGTAGTCCTCTCCAATTTTCTAGTATTTTAATCATGTGCTATTGAAGTGAAATAGACTTAAATTTGTACACAGACTAGATCATTATGTGTAGAAAATAATATGCTTTGGACCTCACGCTGCGGTACTTTACATAAATGAAGTCACGGTTGGAAGCTAGTAGACCTATAAGTACTGTTGCATTAATGCAACACTATCCATATTTCTAATGTTTATAAATCACCTCGAACTAGCTTTTGCGACGGCGGCGCAGCGGCTTTGCCCACATGACCTACATTTTATGTCATGCCAAGCAGTAGGATAAATAGTAACATAGAGCCTTGAACAATAAACGGTCTATCTAACAATACTAGAAATTTTCAAATCGGACCAGAAGATTAGCGCGTTCTACCAAACAAACTCTTCAGCTTTGTAATATTAAGTATACTACTATTACTGGGTCCTCGTAACTACCATAATTCATATGTTAAATAATTGAAACTTACCCAGTTTTAACATCAGTGCCTCCAAAAACGACGTCTCTAGAGCCCGAACACTGTAATGCAATAGCCTGATCATAGTCCTCACAGGCGGTTCCCACAAATTGGTTGCCTCCGTTAACAGTCTGCGTAATAGACTCGGCGTAGAAAGCGTAAGCGTAAGTATGGGAGCAAGAACTATCAGCACCGCATCCAGTTTGGAAGAATCCACCGTTTGCGTAGAAGTCAATATCGCCTAGAGGGAAGTCGTAGCCCAGGGAACCGGCAGTGGCGTGGAGGACCTCAACGACCCCAGCGGCGTCAGCGCTCAGAATGTCTGGGTTGTGTGTCCAGCCGAAGAAAGATGGGTCGATAGCTGTGAAGTGAATACATCACATTAGCTAAGTATTAGCCATTTTATAGTAGTTCATCAGTCGTTGTTAATACTGGTATGCTTACTCAGATTTTACAGGGTTAGTCATTAGGTCGTATAAATAAACACACATAATTTCACAATTAATCCAAAATATGAATTCTTTCCATTTATAGCTTGATAATAAAAAATCTTCTTATTATATACAAAGATTTAGAGATCAATGTTTTAGGTTAGTTACTGGCTGTCACTACTAAGTCTGTATGAAACATGTATAAACTCACCAACAATATGAGGAACTTCTCCCACAATATTTCTGGCAGCAATACCAGCGATGTGGCCTCCAAGACCGACTCCCACAATACGAATCAAGTTTGAGCTGTAGCCAAACTGCGAGATGAGAATGTTCATGAATTGCGCAATGACTTGTCCGCACTGAGGGGCGTTGCCGAGACCTTGGGAGTACATGTTTGCGCCGGGGCTCCAGTCAACAGCTATGACGTTGACATCTTCAGCTGTTAGATGAGCTGAAACATCAATGAATAAATCATGAATACATGTCTTCGTATGATATATTTTTTTAGTTTCTTGTTCTTTCCAATTACCTACTTAGTCAGCAGGGCTTTATTGTGAGCTTATTTTTTGATTAACGTTGATCGGATTCGCTAATCATAACCGAATGTGATATTGTACTAAAATTACATCTTACTGCTCATTTCGGCAGGATTTACTAGGTAACATTTCTCTAGATTTAAATAAACATATTTTACCAGTCACGACAAAAGCGTTGAAATTTCCTGAAACACCTTCACCGTTGCTGTGAATAGTAATTATAGTTTTGCGAGCCAGGGAGAAGGATGACGTCATAATAGAGTTGATAGAGGGCAGCAATGGCTGGCTTATTGATGGGTTAGTGCTGAAAATAGTAAAATTATACAATTAAAATATTATTTAAAGAAAATTTTATGTAATTGAAATTTCTATTACTTATCTTAGAATTTTTGTTAGTTATTTAACACTTACCTAGTAAATAAATGGAATACGACATCTAGGTCTCCCAATTCGAAAGATGACGCTAAAATTTAAAATGATAAGATAAAATAATAAATACCCATATGATTTTAAGGCATATGTAAACTAACAGTTTCTCTTCCAAAATGTTGGTACTGAGTTATGATAGCAAGGAATTCACAAAGCGTAATGACTATCTGATAGTAGATATAAATAAGTAAGATTATCTCTTTGATACAATTTTGATATTATTACCTGCAACTGCAGCGCACAGTAAAACGACGCACTTTGTCAATGCAAACATTTTGTCCCACTAACTAAGATTTCTAATCTACATTGAATTTTATATTAATACCCAAGATTATAAACGATAACCCTTCTTAGAAATAATCCCAATGAAGATAATGCTTATTGATAATATTAAAACAGGCTTCCGTTTAACGTGACAATGTTTAATGCAAAGGATAGTGAAATTAACGGGAAATTCATATAATGTTGATTGAAATTATCTTTGATTAATGAAATCCTATGTTATTGGTTCACGAAATGATTTCATAGATATGATAATAGCAATAATATAGTCATTCTAAAACTATTTGCTTTTTTATATATCCAACTTTTTAATAAGTTTAACTCTTAACCCCTCAACTGGTTCAGCTAACCGCCAAATATTTCTTGCTTAGCAATTAAAATATTCTTTACTACGAATAACAATCGGTACTGATAGGTCATTGTTAACTTTTGATGGAATGTTTTTCTACAAAAATTATGACACAAAATTTATCTTTAAAATATCGGTCTATACAACGAATTAAAATAATTAGGTAGTCATCATAAAATTGTTAATCGAACTCACAAATAACAAGAAAAAAATTTAACAGCATTAAAATTTAAGTTTGAGTAATAAATAATAAAGAAAATGGATTAATAGTTAAGAAACAATATACAGATTTTATGAAAACTAATGATAAGACTATTTGTCTTAGTCAACACAGTCTCAATTTTATCAATATTTATCGATAAATTGAATTAGAAAAATATAATCTTAAAAGACACATAATGATATTACGAGTATCGCTTGCGCCCAGAAAGAATGGTGAATTATCGCGGATTTTAACATTTATCTTCGATTACTTACGGACTTATTTACATAGCAAAACATTTGTTTCTTGACTATGAACAAATTCAGAGGTGTTATTTATTTGTGCCTATTTGGTTTAGGTTTCGGTAAGTTTTATTCAAATAACTACTTTTAAAACTTTAGTCTTGTACAAAATAATCTTTATTAATTGAGTAAATACTCATTTTGCAGCCCTACCAAGTAAATTCCAGCCCATACAAGACCGTTTTCAATATGTAACTGATTCAGAGGGTCAAGAACATTTGGTAGATTTATTTGAGACATCGGATAATGTCATCCCTGCTCCAAGATACGATCCCGTGGTATCAAATGTGTACCATTTGTTTACTAGGTACATATGTTTTTTGTTACGTTTTTGATACTTTACCAAGCAGCATACGTTCATTTCGTGTTTACTTAGTTACAATAAAAATAATAAATAGGAGATCGTCTATTTACTCGAGAGATTATCAGTGTATAGTTTTACTAAAGTGTGTTACCTTTTGCTTTTTATTTTGCAGAGATAACCCATCTATGAGTCAGCCTTTGCTACCAAACAGACCTGACCTGTTACAGAACTCTAACTTAAGGCGTGACAAGCGCACAATTTTACTCATTCATGGATGGATGGGATCTTCTGTTTCGGACATCAATACTGTTTTGACTCCTGGTAAGTAAATTTAAGTTCCATACTGTAGGTGTCTGTCTGCTACTAATATCTTTACTGATTACTTGATAGTCTAACTAGAAATATTTCTCTGAATTAAATCTGAAAAAGGAAAACTGCTTGATTAAACTATGGTGAGGTCTATGTTTCTTATCAACCCAATGTGTTTTACAGCATTCTTAGCAGCAGAAGATGTAAATGTAATAGTAGTGGACTGGAGCGCTGGAGCTAGCTCTATCATCTACCGTCTAGTGGTAGAATATACGATAAGATCAGGTAAAGGAGTAGCGGACTTCGTTACATGGCTTAACCAAGAGACTGGATTAACTCTGGCATCGTACCATATAATTGGACACGGTTTTGGTGGTCACCAGGCTGGTGTAGTAGGCAGAAATCTTCAAGGAAGTGTTGCTTATATTACAGGTAAAATATTTTACAACATTTTATGATTTTGTTTAAAATGAACCAATTTCTGAAAGCACACGTTCCTGGCAAATTTTACGATTAACTTGATTAAACAACTGTGAATTATGATTTTTCAGCCCTAGACCCTGGTTTCGTTGGATGGGTGAGCCATCCTGACCGTTTTGACCTGAATGACGGCTTATATACTGAAGTTATACATACTAACTACGGCATCAACGGATATTTAGCTGATCTTGGTCATGTAGACTTTTATCCAAACGGTGGTTTGTCAATGCCTGGATGTGATTCTAATGCCTGTGATCATGCTCGGAGCATCTTTTACTTCGCGGAATCTTTGATATCAGGAGGTTTTACAGGAAGACAGTGTCTAAACTATTTCGCGGCTATATTAGGAGCGTGTGATAATTTGCCGGAAACTCTCCAGATGGGAGGTCTTGTCCCAAAAACTGGGTAAGTCAGTTTACAGTTTTCAATTTGGCCTGCTAAAGCGTTATGACTCTGTACTTAGTAAGCGTTCGTGAATGACTTTTGTTATCAAAAACTCTTGATATATGTAGTTTCTAACGACATAAATATTTTTTTGTTTCTAGAAACTCCGGAGTCTTCTTACTGGAAACAAACGGAAGTCCACCATTCTCGATATTTTAAGCAGCTATAAAAACAATATTTCAATATTTTTCTTTAATTAAAACTTATATAAAATGTAAAGCAATAAATAGGACAATGTTCGTTACAAACTTGAGAATCAATTTGTATCATAATAAGCTAAAAATGCATTTTGTATTTTGTTATATTGCTATCACAGCTGATTGGGATGTTTTAAGTTTTTAGGGGCTCGTCTTTGGGATGTTGTGGCTGTCTCTTGGGGTTCAGGGGCAGGAGTAGTAGCTTCGCTAGGTTGGTTAGGCTTGGCGGTCCAAGCCGGGTTATTTGTTTCTATAAGACTGCTTAGTAATGCGATGCTTTGTTGGGCGGTCTGGTATACGCCTGCGAAGAACTTGTTGGGATCGAATTCAGCATTATCTTCACCGTTGCTATCAGCGGCGGTTTCTTCTTCTTCTTCTTCCTCGACAGGCCTGTTATAAATATTTTAAATTTTAAAATGAGTTCTTATTTGTTTTGTAATTGCTCTGTCAAGTAGATTAACAATGGTCTATACCACGAGACGAGACTAACTTGTAATGGTTATTTCAAATTACGTTACGTTTTATCTAAATTAAACCAGACGCATGTTTTTATCTAAGAACTTCAGCTTTCAAAAAAGAAAATGCATCAAAATCTGTCTATCCGCTTGGAGGCTACGTGGAACGTCGAACTAATAACAACCTTTTTTGTCAGGAGTTAAAAATTAACTTAAAACTTACATTTATGTATTTAAACAACTAACTGTGTTATTATTTTCCACTGTATCTACGTCATAATTAATGCCAGATTTAGATAGGATAATCCTTCCGTTTCAAGGTTGGTCGATAAAACATTTCGATTTCATGGGTTATATCGCACACCCATATCAATACTGCACTATCTCAAAATATCTCTTTTTTCACTATTGACGAAAAACCGTTATCTCAAGCTACTACACAGCTATCACTAATGTCTTAAGCATTACTTAGGAAAAATACCATCCGTAACTCCAATTTATGCTTCATTCGATTTTAAATCCCTTTGTTAAGCATAAGTATGCATGTTTTGACTTAATCCCCTGTTGAGCCAAAAAAAATAGGAAAAAAGAAAGTATTATTTTGAGTTATATGCCTTTTGCTGATGAATTCTGAAATAATGCACTATTATTTTACTGTTTTTCCATTCAGATTCATCATACAACAACGATTTATTAAATATATGATTAAGAATAGGACAATTAATAATGAAATAAGACTCATAATGTTATGGAAATCAGTAGTTACATATATTTTAAATAAAGAAAGTATTGAAAATCACTCAAAATTATCTTAAACATACAACATAATAAAACGGTTTCGTAATGGCTGTACTCGTAACTTAAGAACAAAAAAAAACAAAAAAACTTTTATTTAAAACAAAAATTGTTTAAAATCATATAAACAAAACAGTAATAAATAAAATTAAAAGCTTATGTAGTACAATTAAATAGGTAGACTGTATTTATGGCACTTATGGCATATCGCATAACATCACAAAACTTAAAACTAAGGGACTTTTTACTAATTATATTATTTCAAGCGCCAGAGGGTTTCTCAAAGAAACATAAGCTTTTCCTGTATTCTGCAATGTCTTAGCAATCTTGAATTTCCAGTTAGCAGGGTTACGTTTTCATTTTCGATTTAACTTGGTTTCATTTTCTGACGAAGCAGTGTCGATGCTAAAAGAAGTAGAGGGTGTGTTTGTCAGGGTAGTAGCTTCTTGAGAAGAAGGACTTGATCTATCTGATTCATCCTCAGATGAACTATCTGAGCTGCTGGAGCTTGATATGAAGTGCAGCTTTTAGAAGATGATCTTCTAGGGATTACAGAAGGCCGAGATCTTCGCTTAACAGGCACAGAAAAAGTAGGATCTGTATCCGAATCATCTATCTTCTTTATTACTATTACTATTTTCAGATGAAATAAGACCAGTTACCTGTTTATCTGATACTTGACCGGACGCTGCTATTACCGCTGAGCCCTCATCAGTCGTAGCTGCCATACATGTATTTTCTACCTGCTTTTCTGATGTTGTCACCGCCGTTGCCGCATCTGTTGATACTGCCATAGATGAATTTTCTGCCTGCCTATTTAATTCTTGATCCGCTGATGCTAAAATTGCTGACATCTCAGCGGTTGATACTGTTTCCATCGCCTTTTGGAGCCACTGGAGACCACGAACTTTCATCATCTACTAAAAATCTATAACAAATATAATTAATTCAACAATACTGCATTATTCCAAAAAAGTATATCAATCTTTTTGTATTTATAGAAATAATTAAAGTGTAAATGTTTATTTTAATTTAACGTGTAAGTTACAATTATTTGGAGTATAAAAAATGTTTAATATGATTATTTAACAACATTAGAACATAATTTATATCTACCAACAATAGTGCATCATTTCACAGATATTTAACTTTTAGGAACAACACAGAATCATTTTAGAATAATACAAAAAATTAAACATACCTTCGCCAAAAACAGGGTGCTATTTCGAAATAGTGTAAAATAAGTCGTTTAATCACTGCCAGTAATACCACCAACACTGCATTAAAACTAAATAATTCACGTTAAATTTTAATTTTAATTAATAACACCGCAATAATATGAAATAATGCACTTTTGCGTAAAGAATTCGCAGGTTGTTCAGGTGGCCGAGAAGTTGCAACTGGAAATAGATTCGTGTTCGCGGTGTGACTCTAGCAGCGCGGCGCAAACAATAGAGTATTAGCACGCCATCTACTGGCTATTTTTTTACTTATAAATACGCCTGTATTATTGGTACGCGCGGAAAATTTTTGGCTATTCAAATGTACAAAAAAGTCGATTTTGAGATTTTTCGAGATAATGCAGTGTTTTTCTGGGCGTGCGATATATGCATTTTCAAGATTACATTGCCAATGAAATTATTATTTGTTATATTAGTTGCATTTATTGAGCAATAATTTAAATGACCGAAACGTTACGTGCATATACGTTTTATTTAAGTATATATTATTTACAAAAAAAAAGTATTATATGTAGTATATTACCAGTTATCTGGTTTCCATAGTACAAGTTCTGCTTAGTTTGGGATCAGATGACCGTGTGTGTTAATGTCCCACTATATTATTATTATAATTATTTTAAGAAAAACTGTCCAACATCGAAATACATCAGATACCTCTAAATTGAGAATATCGTTTAAATATATTGCTAGCGGACCCGGCAGATTTCCTGTCCCGTAAAGCAGTGCCACCTACCGGGTCCAAAAATAGACTACGACCGGTTCTCAGACCTACCGAATATAGATCAAACATTTCATAAAAATCGTTCAAGTCGTTTCGGAGGAGTTTGGTTACAAACACCGCAACATGAGATTTTTATATATTACATGTAATCCATTTAAATAATAGCATCAATAATAACACTCCGGTGGTATACGGAATACCGTGGTCGCCTCTAGCCATTGGGATCGTGGGTTCAAATTCTATGTCAGACTCAAAAATAGTGTTTAGACTTTTCTAATTTTTCAGCACTAATCTGGAGTTAGAAATGGTGTGAGATCTCCGTGCCTCGGAGGGCAAGTAAACCGTCGGTCCTGTGCCTGATCTATGTAGCGGTTGCGTCAGTCAATCCGTCCCACCACCGGACTCTGACAGTGAAGGGAATAGAGGGTGCATTTAGTCTTGTATTTGCGCACACTCTTGTGTCTTATTATATCTCCCGCGATCTTGGCAAGTTAGCTTATAGGGCTAGGAGTGATATTATTATTATTGACTGGCCTAGTCGTGGGTTCGGTTCCCACCCAGGCCAAATCTTTGCGTGACAATCACGATCATTTGTTCTGTGACTGGGTGCGATTTATCTATAATATTTGTATTAAAAAAAGTGAATTCTAGTACCTAGTATACCCGATCCTAGTACCCGTAACACAAGCAAATATATTTGCTTAATTTGGGTCTAGATGGCGCTATGTGTAGGTGTAAAATAGTATTAATTTAATAGCAATATTCATAAAAATCACATGAAACTCTTTAGTTAAAATGGACTTTGTCTCTTTCTTACTAGTATAAATGTCAAGATAACAGACAAAGACCAAACCAACCAAACCTATTTTAGCTAGACGTCTATACGAGGGATAGTATTGACGACGGGCCGGTGGCGTGGTCTGTAAGATACTTGCTTTTCACGCCGCAGGTCGTGGGTTCGATTCCCACCCGAGACAAACATTTGGTTAAATATGTCTGTTTGTCTTGTGTCTGGGTGTAATTATCTATATTTAAGTATGTATTTACAAAAGAAAAGTATTATATGTAGTATATTACCAGTTATATGATTTCCATAGTACAAGCTCTGCTTAGTTTGGGATCAAATGACCGTGTGTGTTAATGTCCCACTATATTATTATTATTATTTTGGTATGAATGTTTCGCGTCGTCTATATATTTTAACAACTTACGCGTCTATCGGGTCCGACATTTCCATAGTAGTGTTTGTGGTTTTGAAACATCCAAGAGGAATTTTGCGTTCAGTAAGGAAGATGGTGCCAGGATCTAAGTAGACACATCCGTTAAGACCTTCAGGCGTAGACTCCATGTGTGCGAATGAAGCACACATTTGAAACAGTAAACCCGATACCAAACAAACTGCACTGGAATTTGATGCTGAAATAAAAAAAAAAATTAAGTAAGTTTTTTATCCTGAAATAGGCCTGCGCTTGACTATAACTGGCCTGATGTTAAGCAATGATATAGTCTACGATGGGACGCGCCTGCCCACTATACCGATTCATTCGTGGTTACGAATGAATTTCGGCGAGAATGTGGCAGTGGAATGATGCTCCTTATAGTTAGAAAACATATAGGAGTAACAATTTTAGGAATAACAACCCACCCTCTTAAATGATGTCACCAGAAATCGCACCGGAACACGGCCTTGCCGGTGTTGCTTTGTCTGGTGGGTGGTCACTACCAACGGCCGAAGCCTACCACCAGTTAATTACAATTAAACTTAATTACCAGTTGATTGTCACGTGTGGGGATTCAGATAAAATGTGCACTATCACGGACGAAGGCCCCAAAAAAAGTAAAAAAAGTATTAATCTAACGATCATAATTATTATTGTTTTTAATATTTTTTTCTCTTAGGATTTGTTTGACAAAATTGCTTACTATGTTAGTACTTACACAATAAGCAATGACAGCTGTGGTAGATTCAGCGGTATTGGCCTCACCTTTGTAATATAAGATCGCGGGTTCGATCCCCGGTCGTCGGACGAGTTGAGAGAGTTAAGGCCATAAACCAGACACGCTGGTGGATGTCACAGTGCGGTTTGGTAAATGTGTTTAGTTCTTAGATATGCCGGTGCCTTACGATATGTTCCTTTATCGATGATAAGCAGCAGCGATGAAACAATTCACACAAAGATGTATGCGCACGACTGGGGATAGAACCCGCGACCTTATATTTCAAAGGCGAGGCCGATATATAGCGTCACCGCTGCAAAATCCGTAAAGTTGAAACCAAACAAAATCTATGCTCAATTACCTATGAAAACAGAAAGGAACGAGGGCTCAAACGTTTACATTCGACTTTCTCGCACGTTCGACAAACTTCTAGATGCAAATACAGGTGATTGCAGCGGCCATATTGGATAAACAACTTTCTTTAGAAATGCGACTGAGTGCTATTATTTATTATTTTCTCTTGAAATGCAATAAAATATTCAATTACAAAAATGGTTTTGTAATAAAATGCTTACGTGACATGCAGAAGATATATATGACCAAATTTAGTATATTTCATTCACGAGATATCTCACTTCAAACGTTTTTAATGTCCCACGGCTGGGCACGGGCCTTTTTTTAACTATTTTAGGAGTTGAGACAGTGTAGGCCTTAAACTACAAGTGCAGGTCCTCGGATGATTAGTTCTTAGACGTGTTGGTTTCCTTACGATGTTTTCAAACAATTCACACAAAAATGTGTAAGAACGACCGGCTATCGAACCAGCGTCCTTATATTTTAAAGGTAAGGCCTATACTACTGCGCTACCGCTTTTCATTTAAAAATTTACTAACCATATTTTTTAAAGGCCGACCGTTTTAACTCGCGTATCGCTATATGAGGTACAAAGTCATAAAACATTATAAAATCTCATAAAGAACTATTAAACCACCGATAAAGGTAATGTAAGACTATTCGTCACTAATATCCATATCGCTTGAATCATCATCACTGTCTGTGTAGCTTGAGGAGTCAGCATCTTGGCGATAAGCAAAACGCGGGTTAAACGGTCTATCTATAGGTGAGAATGTGTCATCTCATGTAAGCTTTTGAGTAAAAAGACTGCATCAAAATCGGTCCATCTGTTCAAACGGTAAGTGGCAACAAACTTGTACACACATAATGCGTCGAACTTAACGTCCTTATATTTTGTCAGGGGTTAACAACACAATCGTCGAGTAAAACATTGCGAATAATATGAAAAAAAAATGGAAAGGTGTAAAAATAACGGTAACTTACCATAAACATTATCATGTTCAACCTTCTTTCCCTGCGAGAGTTGTACAAACATCCCTTCTTGTTTCGACAGATACCTCATATGCACACATTCTGAAAAAATAAATACCTAATATTTTAGACCCGATTGATTTATTATTCTCCCGGCCGCCTCGCCCGAAAAACAAATTAAATTAATATAAATTTAATTTGTTCGTAAAAAAAATATTACCTTTAAATTATTTTAATTGATAATAGACGGGCCGGTGGCGTGGTCGGTAAGATACTTGATTTTCACGCCGCAGGTCGTGGGTTCGATTCCCACCCGAGACAAACATTAATGATGAACATTTGTGTTTGTGTCGAGTCTGGGTGTAAATATCTATTATAAGTATTTATTTACAAAAGAAAAGTATTTTAAGTATAGTACTTAAATACCAGTTATCTGGTTTCCATAACACAAGCTTTGCTTAGCTTGGGACCAGATGACCGTGTGTGTCAATGTCCCACAGTATTTATTTTATTTATTTATTTATTAAACCTTTAAATTAATTTATTAATTTATTTGTTACTTGTAAAGTTTTCTCTTCTATCGGGCGACGCGATTGGGAAGAATATTTTCAATCGAACGTTGCTCACAGGTAAGCAAATTTGAAGACAGTGTTTTTAAAATTCTCGATAAAATTTAAAAATCTGTCTAAACGTCAAAAGTATTCCTTTTAGACAGACGTTTAGACAGATTTTGCATACATTAACAGGCAGAACATCGTAATTATGCCTTGGAGAAAAGTTAGTCAAACAAACTTAGGCTGTTTATATTTTTGAATGACGCAATTTTTAAAATAAACTGTGTTGACTCGAGCCTTTGTAGATAATGACCATTTTTTTTTCGCTGCCTTACGTAGTAACTAGAAATGGATTATCATTTTAGTTGATTATTTTTGATCTCTTCATAAAGCATCCATGTGATCGTTAATAATTAAGTAGGTATGTAATCCTTTTCGCTCCATCTTACAGGAGACAATGCTCGCCATTCTGTTGTTAAAAGAGGTAAAAAATGCTAAAATCGATTAAATTTGTATCGGTTTGAATGGTCTTAGCTAAATTTTAGCGTCTCTGGTGAAAACAGAATCACGAGCAATGGCATATAAACGAGTAATAATATATCTTACTTGACCCTTCAGGATCATAGAAAGTGAGATTCTGTTCTATGCAGCAGGCGCATGCAGGACCTTTACATTTCCATTTGCAGCTTGGAGTCTCTCGTGGTTCAGTAGCACCCGCTACCTCTACTAGTTTTTTAGCATCTTCTAAATTAAGAAAATCTGAAACAATACAATCTGTTCTTAGAGTCGTTGTTTTTGCGTTTGTACCTTAGTTTACCTTACTGAATCTCCTTTGATCAACAGTCGATTAGCTATTTTATGAGTCACAACAGACAAAAATATATATGTACTTAAAGGTTTATTTCAATCTCGCTGACCTACCACTACTTGGTGGATGCGCTAGATTTTTATTATGTTTCCATTGACTAGCAGAGTGTTGATATTTACATTATTCCAGTACGAGGATGTAGTTACATACAATACTATTCGTTGAATTTATTACGAATTTCAGACTTTAAATTATTTATTTTTTGGATCATGTAAACCAGGAAATGTCATGCACTCGACAATAAGGTAAATATATTTTCGTGTCCAAATATTACGAAGTGACTTTCACATGCTCAGACAACTTTCACTTGTGACTTGCGCTCGCGTTGTTTTGTTTAGCTTTTGTAACTCCAAACAATACTATCTGTTATCTAATATTATATTTCGAGATGTTACGCCGCGTTAAGTTTATCTTTATGTCATGCGCGGTTACGTTTTAAAACTTGTATATGAATTTGTCTTTGTTTGACTATACTTATTGTTGGAGCAGTTTCCTCCTGCAATGCTTTCCCCATTGTTTGCTGTAAATGTATATCTAGAGTGGGTACTATGTATTTATCCAAACCGGCAACCGTATGTCGCTTTCAGATTAGGTAAAGTAATGATTTCTGTAAGTAAGAAAACTGGTATAACCTGCTTCAGGATAGCGTCAGATAGTGCTCAGAATAAGGCTTTGTCTATTATTGAATGCAACAGGTACTTAATAATGACATATGTATTTCTTTTTATGTTCTATTTGAGGTTTCGTCATGTTATTACTATTGACTAAGTCTTGGACTTAAAATGTAGGTCACACATTTTTGCCATATACCTATAGGGTAAAGTTTAGTTAATTTTTATTTTTAATGTATGATAAAAATATATTATTGTTACTATACTATACTATACTATATTTACCTAAAGTAAAGCACAATGAATAACTTTAATTTGAGAGATACAAAACTCCTTGATGATTCCTTGTACTATATGATAACGTCGCTACAAATGAAATTGTCAATTTGTATTTTTTTTTAATGTAATACAAGCTTATGTACACAGATATAAATAAAACCTATGTTTTGTTAGATTTTGTTTGTTTTTCAAGATCTATAAATAAGGAATAGGGATAAAGCCTACTGCTGTTCATTGGACAATAATAATAAATGCCCAATCCACAAGGAAATTGTTAAAATACAAGCATTTTAAACTGCTTCATTAATTAAAACAAATAAGTAGACTTATACAAATACTTAGTTAGACGTAAACCGCTTAGCACTAAGTGGAGTAACTTCCTACTATCACGTACAAATGTCAGTCACACAAAACTAATCTTTCAATTGATTAATTAAATCTATTGTCATCCTATTAACTTTCTAATAATGAATACTACGTGCGAACTTACCCAAAAGGCTTGCGCAGTGGGCTACTGCTACCGTGGCGACAAAGAAACAAACCGTGAGTTTAACCGTCATGTCCGAACCACTGTCGATGAAAAAAGTAAACAAAATAGTAAGATAGATTTTTTAAGTCGTTTTGTTAAGAAGCTAGGCTGCGGGAGAGGCGTGCGGTGCAAACGCTGGCCGTGTACTGATCCTTTCCTCGGATCTCGAGCGTTTCACCTACCTCACAATAGAAGGTGAAATTTAAATATAGCATAACACAGTATTATAAGGCATGCAGTGAGATGCATCGAGAAAGCGGCTTAAACGACCCAATCCCCAATTGAGATACGAGTAAACAGCCTAATAATGAACAACACTTTTGAGCTTTCTGAATGGAACAATTAGAAAGCTTAAAAGCTTGTAAAGGTTTTAAAAAGGATATGCGTAGGTAGTGCTTCTATAATTAGAATGGAAACTGGTTTATCCACTTTCTTTTAAGTATCTATTAAAATTAATATGGACCTTGGAGTACATGAAGTCCATAATCTTGTAAAATACATCGATCATAATAACATTTACTGCGATGAATCTTCTCCCTCAATATAATTTTATATAATTGAAAACGACAAATACACTTGACTCGTTAATTTTCATAATATATGTTCAGTTGAAATGTGCAAATAAAATGTGTTTAGAATAAAATGAATGGGCTTTTGGAACCAGAGCATAGCAAAAAAGATATGTATTTATTCTAAAAATATTTAATAATTACCTTTACTTACGTAATGATTAAGTAACAGATATATTCGTGACAATGATAATATTGAATAAGAATAGACATAGATTAAAAATAAAAAATGCAGATTTACAAAATTAGTATTTTCGTAGCCTCTTAGAAATAAGTAATGTAAACACAATCATACAAACGCTTTTATATCTACGGGGTAGGCAGATGGCAGACACGATAGAGCACCACCGGCAACTTTGCTACGTTTACATTCATATTACTTCGGATCACACCACGGGTACATGACTAAATCAACATGTCATCCGTATTGGATAATGATAATGATAGAATAAATAAGGATGGAGGCAGTAGGCATCGAATCGAAAAGTTTTTCTCAAAACGGTTCATCATGACTGAAGAATTTGTAGACGAAATTACCTGGAGTAAAAACTCCTACCAAATATGCCAAAATAATGACCTAATGACATCAAAAACTACTTTGATACTACTTTGATATTGTAATGAAGTACTATTTCCTATCCTTCTTACTAGAATCCGTTTGTTAGGAATAGTCTCTTGTTGTAAATTTTTCAATAACTGGATCAAATCAAATCAAATCAAAACATTTATTCGTGATTTACGGGTAGGTATTACAATATAGGTTTTACAATATAGTCGGTTCATGCTGTGATCAGCCTCATAGGCATACAAATTAATTAATTAATTTTTATCTTAGGAAAAAATTTGACGTATACAGATTTTTCATTCATTTACTGTCAAAACGTAATTGAAATCGACTAATTGGCCCTTCATCTTTTAATTATCTTGAGATCGGAGAATATTTTTCCTGGCATAATGAGACCACCTAGATTTATTACCTGGAATTTTTAATTTTAAGACCTGTTAGTTTCCTTCCGATGTTTTGATTTACTGTATGAAGCATCCCACCCACTCATGTGTTTTGCAGTAATTATTACAATAATAATTGCTTCTAACTAGATCTTATTGTCCTACTAGCCGAGATATGATTAAATTCAGATTTCCGACAATATCCGTTTCCGCTCATAAATTTATTAATCTTCTTTTTATTTTTTTCTTTAATTAAGTACAAGTATAATGTCATATCATATGGTTAATGAAGGCATAGAAGAGGTGGCATTTGGCATTCTCATGTTTGAACTGTTGCTGTAATAACGCGCTTATTTCTAACTGAAAAATTTTATACTTAAGTCATTTATGATTTAGTTAAGATTGCTCAGTCTTTTTTTATTAGTCAGCTAGTTATTGTGATCTCTTGTCCAGGAACTAGGTAAGTTAAAAGAATTTGTTTGATTTTTAACTATATATTTATGGAGCAGCAAAGGTTACACAACATACAAAGGTTCACTATATTAATCTTAGCAAAGCCTTGGAATTATGCTCCTTCAATAACAGGGTCCTGAGGATGATAGCGGACAGAATGGATGCGGCCATTTTCAGGCGATACACGGAGTTGCAGGTCCGTGGAAAAGTTTATGGGCTGCGTCCATTTTGCCCATAACTATCTATCTATTTTATTGTTGTAGATACTGGTATTATGTATATTAAATTATGTTTGTGTATTATTCTTTTGACGGGCCGGTGGCGTGGTCGGTAGGATACTTGCTTTTTACGCCGCGGGTCGTGGGTTCGATTCCCACCCGAGACAAATATTAGTGATGAACATTTGTGTTTGTGTCGAGTCTGGGTGTAAATATCTATTATAAGTATATATTTACAAAAGAAAAGTATTATATGTATAGTATATACCAGTTATCTGGTTTCCATAACACAAGCTCTGCTTAGCTCGGGACCAGATGACCGTGTGTGTGAATGTCCCAGAATATTTATTTATTTATTTTGTACTAACATAGTTTTTAAGTTCTAACAATACCTAAGGACAGTGATGTCTGATAATAAGATCTATTTTTTTATAACAAGGAATCACAGAATGCGTAATATCAATAGGTGAATATTGAAAATATTCAAAAATATTTCTATTAAAATATCTACATTTATTAGAGATTTAATAGATCTAATAAAAGTTACACGTTTATTATTTGTTGCACATCATAATAATACATAAGATATTTTAGATGTCGTAAATAAAAGCATTTAGATAAAAAGTATATTGATAATATTTAATATGATTTTATTTATCATAGCTACGATGTTGTATGAACCTGTACATATAATTTTATTAGGTGCATGGATTCGATATGATTTCTAAGTTATCGTTAGATGGCAATTGAAAAATAAAAGTGTTCGGGTGTTGCGGATACTAATGGTTATTATGTATTTGTTATTCAACGCAATTATAAAAAATATATATTATGTAAATTGTTACGTGTTTATTTATCTTCCATGACGTCACATATTACACATAGAAAGGCTTATAGAAAGCTGTATATAACAATATCTCGTTTGTCTGCGTGTATGTCTGGCGTGCAGTGCGCCACTGCCCCACATGAGGGTCATCGAACTTGAAAGTACCTATGCATACTTAAACTTCTCAATAGAATTGATGATTACTATTTATTAACTGCGTTTCGTTGGGTAATTTTAAGAAAATACCAGTGAAAGACAAATATAAAGAATAATGACTATTTTAAATTACAATGTTTAAATGTCATTTATGTGTTTTGTTGAATTTTCGAATAGAGAAATAGATAAACACGTCTTACCTATAGCATTTTAAGCTAAATGTTTTGTACACCTCCTTGGAACCAAGTAAGAAAGTAAAGAATACAGATATAAGAAAGAATAACATAGAATATTAATGATGAGAAATTAAACTTATGTTTTTCCTCTGCACAGCTCATCACCGCTGACATATACCTACTCCATGGACTCCTCCGCGTCCCCTATATATTAATTTTGATTACTAAAGATACAAGATTTCATTAACTATTACCCCTTTATTGATAAACGTCTTATTACATCTTATAAGCTATCTATAAGCATCTTACAACACACACAAAAAATTTCATCAAAATCGGTCCAGTCGTTTAGGAGGAGTTCAGTCACATACACACGCACACAAGTGCCAAGTTAAGATTTGCCTTTTTCTGTTATCTTGACACAAAGAGACAAAATTCATTTAAACTCCTAGAGGTTTATACTCGTAATAATCTTAAGAAAAAGAGGGTAATTAAAAACTACATATAAGTAACTTATTAAATTCTAAGAACCAGTTACCCATTTCTACTATTTCCTTAATAGATCATCGAGAAAGTAGTGAGTGACCATCGGAAATACAGACCTTGATTTCCTGAACGTGTGAACAAAAAGTTTACATCAATTACTTACATTAGATTTATAGATATTAAATGTCTTTCCTTCCGGCACTAAACTTAATACCGCTATAATTATACGGGAAAACTTTTTATCTAGTTCAAAAACATTGAGAAAATAAACTTAAAAACGTATTTAGTATTTACTTAATTTTACGCGAATATCACATATTGAAATGAAACTATTTTAAAATGGATTTTATCGCGGCTAAAAAAGAAGAAAAAAAGAAAAGACTGATACGTCGGGATTTAAAATCTAAAACAAACCGCGATGAAATCCGTTATAAAATAGTTTCATTTCACTACGACCGGGAATCGAACCCGCGATCTTATATTTCTAAGGCGAGGCCCGTACCGCGGCGCCACCGTTAATCAAAAATTGCAAACTGGTGTATAAAGTTTTCTCGTAGAAAACTGTGAATACATGCAACTTCTAGAAAATACCATAGGTAAGAAAACAAATTGTCCTCTCTTCTCTGATAGAGTTTCTGATTAAATAGTATTTTATTATACTTTCGCAAATAATCGACATGCGAAGAACTGATAATTACTGCTGGGTTTACTCATAACCGCGTCTTGGCAAATATAGTGTATAAAGCCCTCCAGCTAGTTGGATTGACCATCTGCGCCAGATTTTTTATCTGAATCCCAAATGTGGTTCTCAGTTGATGCAAATCAGTTGACAATAAACTGGTAGTAGGCTTCGGCCGTGGTTAGTGATCACCCACCAGCCAAGCGGCCTTGCCGTGTTCACATGCAAATTCTAGTTACCATTTAAGAGGATCATTCAGAATGGTTGCTTCTATATGTTTACTAACAATATGGAGCTTCATTCCACAGGCACCTTCTCACCGAAAATCATTCACGTGGTGAAAGTAACAGCTTGTTAGGCTCCTAAGAATCATCATAGATCACTTCAGCATTTGAGTAAAATGAAATTCATCAAAATTGGCCTATCTGTTTAAGCGTTATAAAGAAACAAACTTGTTCATAGACCTTAAATCTATACTAACACTAGCTTCCGCCCGCGGCTTCGCCCGCGAAATTGATCTCACTAATCTTGTTTCTTCATATAAACTTTGGAACCCCGTTTCACCCCCTTAAAGGGTGAGTTTTGAAAAATCCTTTCTTAGTGCACCCCTAGACCCCTTAAGGAACCTATGTGCTAAATTTAAAGTCTCTAGACCCAGCGGTTTGGGCTCTGCGTTGATATGTCAGTCAGCCAGTTTCTTCTTTTATATATTTAGATTAAAAAGCTGGAACGTTTGTTTGGTTGAACGCGCTAATCTCAAGAACTACTGATCCGACTTGAAAAATTCTTGCACTGGTTAGATACCCCATTAATTGCAGAAGGCATCTCATCTTATCTTATAAATAGGGCTCGTAGACCCAGAGCACTTTGACCCTGCTGGATTTTTCTGCTTCCCCTTTATACTTCAAAGCCTCAGGTATTCTTCCTCCGCACAGCTCGTCCACGACCGCTGCTAATTGTCGGGGACACATGAGGCCGTATTCATCATTATTCAGTATTTGTATCCCACATTCCCACTGCAAGGCATGACATAAAAAGTAGGTCATGCGAGCGGAAGGCTAGTACTTATAATTAAAGATAACCAGTCTGCGAGTGTGAAGAACTATGGCAATTAAACTAAATAGAAAGAGATAGCAATTCAGCACTTTCTGGAGGAAATTGTTTACAAGTGTGCCGTACTGACACTAAAAAACTCGGTCTTTCATATTCAGCGTCAAAGTTTTAACACCTGTATTTTTCGTTGGTGGTTGGAAAATGCCTGATGGATTGGGCCTTATCTGTCTCCGGGGGGTAATGGGTAAGTAGACAAGCTGTACGGAGGTAGAATTATTATTAATTATCTATTCTTAGGTCGAGCAAAAAAGACTTCTAAAATCACTAGTCCACTGCTCTACATAGGCCTCTCCCAATAAGCGCTATGCACCCTGTCGCATCTAGCTACTGCCGGCTATCTTTCGCAGATCGTCACTCCACCTAGCTGGAGGGTGTTAGACACTACGCTTGCCAAGACGTGGTCTTCACTGGAGAACTCGCTGTCTCCAGAGAGCTCGAAGTTCGGAATTGTCCCTATTACGTATCGGACATAAACATAGCCGGCGAAAATTGAGTGAGATTCACATCTGCATACACCTTCAAGTAATACAGCTGTGATGCTAGCTCTATTGATAAAATAAAGTATAATATAATATATTAATACAGTGGGAAAAGGTTGTACTATGGAAACCAGATAACTGGTAATATACTACTTAGAATACTTTTCTTTTGTAAATATATACTTAAATATAGATAATTACATCCAGACACAACACAAACAGACATATTTAAACAAATGTTTGTCTCGGGTGGGAATCGAACCCACGACCTGCGGCGTGAAAGGAAGTATCTTACCTACCACGCCACCGGCCCGTCTATAAATGATTCGCCAATACACCTCACGATTTTTTATGAGTAAATTACCGTATATTATACCTACAAACATCTTTTGCATAACAATAACCAGATCATAAATCATAAATATACACCTGTTAGTAATCTCTAACCGAAGTGTAAACAATATAATAACAGTGGTCAGAACAGAAATCGAACCCCGAACACTTTCTCGAGGTGAAAGTGACTACTTATGGAAGATGACTTGGTAACCGGATAGGGCCTAGTACGTATGCAAGTATAATGTTCGACAGTTTGTACGATCAATATTAGTTTTAAAATCTTTGCTAGACTTCAATCTAAAGTACAATGACATATTTTAATTGTTGAGTCACATTGTGACCTACGAACATTGCATTGGTAGATTAAAATAACTCGCATATTAATATCGTACAATTTTACCAAAATTAATAAGACGCTGAGTTGCTCAACTATTCATTTAAGTCACATAAAAAAAATATTAAAAGAAAAAATTAAAATGTAAAACTATACTACAGTTATATAAGACTCTAGATGTTTCTTGTAGTTACAGTAAAACAATAATTTATTCACTTCGTATTAATGTTTATAATCATAAAGACTAATAATAAGTTAACGATGTTCTACAGTCTAATAAGTCAATCAATCAATCAAATTTATTTGTAAAACATAGGTAGTATCTACATTATAATACATAAAATAAGGATAAAATAGTTCACTATGTTTTGCCATTACGGCATAGAAAATTAAAAAGAAAAGTTAATAATATTAAATAAAGTACAACCTAAAGTAGGTATGTATTTTATAATCGCGACAAATAATAAATAGTATTAGTAATTATAATTATAGTATACTCAATGTAAAAAAGAATTATTTGTCACATTTTTATTTATTGACGAAACGGAGAACGGAGTGGGTCATTGACCAATCTTTAATCCGTACTCCCGATTCTCATGCTATGGAGGAAGCCCGTCAATGCTCATTGAGTAATTTTATTAGTAATTATAAATGTAACCAGAATCTAATTAGGTGCCCGTACTATGTCAATCAATCAATTAACCCACTCAACCCTAAAAGTTGACATTAAGTACCAATCATTTCCTCATCATAAGTGGTCCAAGTAAGCACCTCAACTTGACACTGAATTCTACATAGGCGACCAACTGCGTCCCTGCTTTCACCCATCCTTCACACATTACTGGTGTTAGAGCAAGAGGTCCGAGATCAGTTTTCCTTTCTCGTCGTACGTCACTGCACATTTCTCCCATTACTACTCAACGAATCAAAGTAGTTGGTACTACCGTGTCGTCTGTTTTACTTTGTGAACCGAGTTTTGGAACGTGCACTTGTTATTAATATTTCGAAGTGTATTGTTTTGTATTAAGTGCTGAAGTTTTTTACGAAAAGGTAATATTTTTATTTTATTTAAAAATTAATTTGTAGCTATCTCAACATTTTTTATAAAATTCTTCAAAAGTTAAGAAGAAAATTTAAAAGATGCCGCTGATGTTTTTTTAATAGGTACTGTTATATATATATTTACGTAAAAAGGAAATATTGATGAGGATATCATAAAAAATAAGTGGAAATAATTACGTAAAGATCGTTTGGTTATCGCATGCAATTCAGTAATGCTCAGTACAAAAGACTTCAACGCGCTAATATTCATTACGAAAGATTTCTCTTCAAGCATTTATTTATAGCACAAAATTATTAAGTAGAGTTTGCGTTTATTAATTAAATAATAGATTTATGTAATATTTTGTTAGAACTGTTTCTATTTAGATACATGGTTTGGTATTGCATAAGCTTAAATTTTTAGAAGGAAATTACTTAAACGTATTTTTTACTTTCTCCGACATGCGTTCGATGTACTTATTTGATCTCGCTCGTTATAATCAATAAGTATAAAAGTTATAGTAAAATTTGACAGATATTTAGCGTCGAAAAGCTGTTGTATCAGTGGAATACAGTAACTATTTTATACTTTAATAGTATAATAATAAGAGTAGTAATAGTATCGATTATTAGTTTTGGTTTTCTACCATTGTAACTTAAAACAGTATGTACTACAACTGCGAAGAATAGTAGTTAGGACTTATTTATTGTAAACATAGTGAAATAATTGTCTATACTTCAATACTAATATTTTAACCCCCGTATTTATAAACGTCTTATAAGCTCATTATAGCTAAAATAGGTTTATAATTCGTTTGTCTTTGTCTGTCATCTCGACATTTATACTAGTGAGACTACTAAGTCCATTATTATATTACAAACTCCATTAAAACTAAAGAGTTTCGTAAGATTTTTATGAATAAGCCATAATTTTTTTTGTTGTTTGTGAGAGTTTGTTCGTTTGATTGAACGCGCTAATCTCAGAAACTACTGTTCCGATTTGAAAAATTCTTACACTGTTAGATAGCATATCTATTAAAGAAGGCTATAGGTTACTTTTTGTCCCACTGCTGGTCATGGTATAACATTTAGGTCACGCGGGCGAAGTCGCCGGCTAATATAATAACGTTATTAGTAACGTTTATTATGTGTTTGTATATATATTGACACAAAAAAGTCCGTAGCTAAATAGGAACTATTCTGTTTTTTTAATAATTGCAGGCAGGGAGCCAGCCTCCAAGATGAAGCTGTCCCTGGTTTTCGAGTTGCTTCTCATATTCGTACTATTAGCGTTTGCCGCTTCGAAGAGTGTCAGTAAGTACTTTAACGATTGTAAAAAATCATATAACATCGGTGTATTTTTGTTTTAATACTGTGCGTTTGCACTGCACAACAAAACATGGTACAAGCGTAGTATTATCTCTTTCTACTCATCTTTAAGTGATAGAGATAGATAGTGCTTGCAATAAGTTTTCTTGTGAATGTTTCTGAATGGAAACTAGGGGTTAGGTAACAAATAATATAAATCATATGTATCTAATATGAGTAGCGGTGGCGTATCGGTACGGGCCTCGCCTTAGAAATGTAAGGTCGTGGGTTCGATTCCCAGTCGTGCTCATACATCTTTGTGTGAATGTTACATCGCTGATGCTCAATAACAGTAAAGGAAAACATCATAAGGAAACCGGCATATCTAAGTAGGTACTAATCATTCGATGACATGTGACATCCACCAATCCACACTTGGCCAGCATGTGTGGATTAAGGCCTAAAATCTCTCTTTAATTTGGTTAGACACTTAGTTTTTGCTTTGTCATTGAAATGAACAATTTTAAGATATAACGCATTAAAGTTATGGAGTGGGAGTGCGCTACGTCATACAGAGGTATAAAACTTAAGTACCTAAGCGTGACATCATTGCCCCCCGATCCCCTAAAAAACTAGAGTGTCCGGCAACGTCCTGAGCCGAGGTCCGTCCCCACATGGGGAGCCCTCATGGCAGTTGCCACAGTACTTGATCGGTTCGACCGTCCTCGGACGGCTCACCGAAAAAGTCCGGTGAACCAATAGAGGCCCTTCCGGCTAATTGGGTTAGGTCATCAGCAAAAAAAAAAGCGTGACTTCATTCGAGATTTCGCTTCGACGTACCGCCGTAATCTTTAATCGCACAAAAAAGAGAAAAATACATCTCCAATATTTTAAATATAGCTAACTGGCCGACAAAACAAAAAAATCGTAATTATTTTATTGTTTGTTGGAAAACTCGTACTAGGTAAGTATGCTGTCCATTCATATTGTCCAAAGACGATTTAATCATGATTAGCTACCACCCGTGACCATGAAGTCTGAAAAGACTTTGAAACGTCGAGATCTAAATTCTAAAATAAACCGCGATAAAATCCGATATAAAATAGTTTTATTTCAATGTGTGATATTCGTGTAAATCTAAGAAAGTACTATGATTAGCTAAGCGGTTATGGTAATCAATTAGGTACTATTAGCGGTTTTTGTAGAAATGCAGATATAGATGCTATTAAAAGCATGCTTATGCTATGCTAATGACATACATGCTTAATAGCGTAGCATAAACTTACATGTTGCGGAAATTGCATTGTTGTTGTGGAAATTGCATTCACTAGAAACAAATAGTAAAGACATTGACTGATGAATTGTTACTTATTTGGTTTCGATTTCGACCTTTTTTAAAGTAATGTTTATTTACTATGTATGGTTACATTCGATATTAAAAAAAGTGTGAAAGTTTACAATACAACCGGTGTTCATACGATTTTTTTGCGCCAAATACTTTCAATGCAGAATGTAGCGTGTTTAGTAATACTTTTTCAGAACAAGACTTTTTAATCGACAGTTTGATTAAACGAATTAATGAATAATTGTTATCGATTATTTCACGTAACTTGAAAACATGTTGATATTGAAAATATTATTTAATAAATCATAAGTGTCATATTTTATAAGTAGATATGTACAACAACTCTTTTGCGTTTCACTGCTAGACACAAGTTTTATCTCAACCACCTAAGATACACTGGCCAAGTGCGGTGCACCACTTTGAATATTGCTCGCAATTCAGTTGTCACAAGAGACGCCAAACATTTCTAAAATTGGTCGGTTTGACAAGCTTTATTTTAGCGTCACTTGTGACTACTAAATTGCGAGTATTGCCTATGCCTACATACATAAACCTGTTTAGATACCCATTTCTGTCACTAAATCTTTTTAACTACGACAGGCAGTTTAATAAAAAAAAATTATGTGATAGCTAACATGCTTCTTGTTGATTTTTTTAATTACGTACAAATAGTACATAATGTTAAGTTAAAATATTAACAAAAAAAAACGACTTCATGAATGCCATTCTCAGAACTAAACTAAACTGAAATGGGACCACACGGGAAGCATCAGCTTTCAATTAATAAAAAAATTATCAATATCGGTTCACCCATTCGAAAATTCTGAGGTAACAGACATAAAAAAACATACAGTCGAATTGATAACCTCCTCCTTAAAAATATTATAGAACTTGAATATTTATGTATGAAATAGGTTTTATTGGTTTCTGATTATTTTTAACGGAACTAATGAGGTTACCGTTGACTCATTCAGTTCGAGCATAATAATCAACTTAAAACCCCTGGACCACTTGGCAGCAACATTAACAGCGAATTATATTATGTTATGTTTTGTAGCTTTCTTCTAATTAAATTTATTCCTTTTAAGAAAACCAGAAGCACATTACAAAGAAGGTGATCCAAAACAGAAATGATGGTGTTCAGGTGGAAGACAATAGCATCAATAAGTACTGCAAGTGCGTTGAGGCTTATTGCAACTGCTGCAGGGATTTCAGATTACCCGTCGTTGAACTAAGTGGACCAGGTACTAATCTTAATATTATTCTTAATTTATAAATATTATTATTTAACATGATAGAATATGACTGCGCTTTATCTCGTCTCAATCTCGTCTTGGAGATAAATGTTGACTCGAGTTAAAGGAACGGCGATTTTAGCTGTTTAAAAGTGGCATTAGTTCAAATGTCATATCGTATGAAAGATTTTTAGTCAATATATCTAAGTAAATGGAATTGGAAATTTTCGCCAGGCGAGGGATGGCCCCTTTATGAAAGTCGTCTTCTTTTTCCAGCTGCTACATTATTTGTTATATTTTTTTGTTGCACGCATAATTTTAACTCAGGGCTATGTAGCTTGTAGCGTCGTGTTGTATTTTTGTCAAGATTTTTGTCCAAAGGACAAAAATCTTGACTAGTTAAAAACAAATATTTGTGACTATATAACGCTTTCATTGATAAATATTCATAACGAATTCAACATTATTGACTTAATAAGAAGTCTATTATACGGTTAAACACATTATGATGAATGAATATGGTATGAGTTTCATTCAAATTTGTCAGTGGGTCGATATACAACTTAGTGAAATTTTATGTTGTAAAAGTGATAATGACTAAAATTAAATACGGACATCCGCAAATCTGGGTCACATCAAGCATATTTAGATATTATGGGTACATAATCATAATGTTATAAAAATAGGGTACGAAAGCGAAATCGAGGAAAATTACAACAATAATGGTCTTAGAACTTTCCTTTTTCTTATATTTAACTAGAGAGAGAAAGGAATGTAATAAAACAGTGAAAAGTATAAAGATAATGAATTGTATATAAAAATTAAAAAGCTATGTTGAACTATAAACTGAATCAAACTAAAACGTAGGTACTACTTTTCTTGTTTCAGGTTGTGCATCATTGATGTACCTGAACGGTGACAAGATGGCAGTTTCGTTGAGCTTTGGAAAGAAAGTCATTACGAATCGGACTTTATCAAGTGAGTTACATTTTAGAATAAAGTCTATACTAAAGAGTAGCTCAAGTGTTTATTTAGTGTCTCCATGTGAGGCAGTAACACACATAACAGTATTGTACTTCACTAGATATCAAGTTTTTGAAATTATTCTTCCATGGGTACTTACTAAAAACTACTTTTACTGTTTATTTTCTCGTCATAATATTTACTATAAATCAAAATATGTTTTTTTATTCGTACATTCGATCAGGACAATCTTTGAAGAATAAATGTAATACTTTATTATGTGAATCTAAATTGTTACCTTTATAGTAAATTTATAACAACACTATCTATTGCATTTACAGGTCGTAAACCTAGCCCGGTTTGCATGCCTTTACCTGGTGGTGTATCGAAGTTTTGTGGAAGAGTATACAACATAGCTAGAGCTGGCGAAGAGTTCAGAGCTTGTCTCGGATTAGAACTTCAATCTAAGAGTACAGTGGAAGCTGCTGTACGAGTATCTTGCTTTAAGTTTGGTCCGAGAGGTGTGACGTCAGAGCCAGCTGATCCCCTACCTTTAGTACCTCAAAATGAAAAAGCAGAAGACGACGATGACGATGATTATGAAGACGAAGTTGATTTTGGTCTCGTCAGTGACGATGAGGATAGTGACGATGACGATGATGATGACGACGACGATGATGACGATGGTGCGTAGTGCCCTTTTTATTAGAAACATAGTGGTACAATGATTGGAAGTGTGATTTGAACTGTTTAGCTATTACTTATACTTATTCTTCTTTTCCTGACTAAAGTTTATGGTTTTCACAAATGCTGTCGAGTTTTCTAGCTCTAATATTGTTAAAATCTCAGTGAGAATCTGGAGATTATCTTGAAAAGAATCCTTTTGCATGACATTTCCTTCTAAATTATATGACAAAATGTGGATTGTAGTTTATTATTGGAGTGATAATGATAGTTACCATAATTATTTATATTTATTATTTCACTTCAGCTACTCTCGATGTTGTAAACGATGTTGACGGAGTGGACTACGCAGGATTTAGTCTTATAGATGAAGACTTATTAGGAGACCTGTTTGGTTCATCAGGTGGAAAAAAAACCAATAAAAATAAAAACAAAAAGAAACAAGCACCTGTTCCTTCTACAACTACTACTCGACGGCCGAGACCGTCACGACCCCGGCCGACGCGTAAACCTAGCACTAGATCTACTACCCAACGTCCAACTCGTCCTGTAAGAACCACTACTGTCAGAGTCAGACCAACTACTGGAAACAGAAGGCCGACGCGTAGGCCGACAAGACGACCGGCAAGGAGAACTACTACTCCTAGAATTACCGCAGCTGCCTTTACAACAACTACACCCACAACTCCCGTAACAAACACAATGACCACTTCCATTCAAACAACAGAAAGGAATGTTCTGGACACAAGCATTGAACAAACATTTGAACCAATTGTTATCCAAAGACCTACTACAAGTGTATCAGCAACCACAGATAAAGGTGTATCAGAACTCGAAGACCCTGGTCTAAAAATGTCGCTTGCGCATATAACTGGTCAATTATCTTCTTTACAAGTCACGCCTATTATTCCAAAAGGCAAAGATTCTAATATAATACATAAGGAACGAGTCCCGCCTAACTATGAAAAAATTCTTACAATAACACCGAAAGCACCAACTACTGTCCCAATGTTAAATTCTATAGATGAACTCGGCGACGATATGGTCGAAATCGGGCATAACCATGAAGACTCTACAGAACCAGAACTCATAGCTGCAGATGAAACACGAGCATTTGAATTCGGTTCTCCAGTTCCGGACAATTATTTCGAAGGGCTAACGTTACCCAAAAAGAAGAACAGAGGTCCATTTAAGCTAGATGATTTGGACGTATTAGACCTGACCCAGATTGGTGAAACGATAGGTGATAAATTGGGTATATTTGGCAAAAATAAAAGACAACACAGGGATAACAAAGACACAAAAGTGCAGGGGGAAAAACAGCATAATGATGAATATGATGAAATTATTGATACTATTGGCGACTCATTAATGTTGAGAAAATCTGGAAATAATAAAAGGGACAGAAGAAGACAAAATAAAATGATGCGCGGTGAATGGTCTCATGTATGACGTCATAGTCACATTAGTTCTAAGTAGCTATAACTATTTATTTGTATTAACTTATTTATTAATTTACTGGATGTGTTGTAAATAGCAAACTTTTGTCTGAAATTATTTATTTGCATGACTGAATATTAAAAAAGATTTATCATACACGTGTCTTATTTTAAGACATTCCTTTCGTTAAATCCTTCTTGCAGCAGATAGTACTTACATCTACCGATATATTTACAAAGACACTGTCTACCAATGTGATACCTATATTTATCACGATTTGCCCTTCTTTTATTAATACAGTGCGAAGTAAAGTTACTTCCGCTGTCTGTTAGCGATAAACTCAAAAAGTACTGAACGGATTTTCATTTGGTTTTCGCCAATAAACAAAGTGATCCATGAGGAAGGATTAAATGTATTTAAAATTTGTACCCGTGCGAAGCCGAGGCGGGTCAAAGAAGAAAAACATAAAACATATATAGCTACGTTTAAATGTAAGGGAGTTAGAGTATTGTAGCAATATAAAGATTTTTTTAATAAAAAAAATATTAATAATATTGGCAGGTAAAGGGACTGCCGCCAGAAGTGAAAACACCCAAAAAGCGTCTAATGCGCAAATCACACGGCCGCTGCGCATGCGTCAGTCATGAGCATATCAGTGATGCGCTCATATAAGATTCTCCCCAACCAGAGTGCTCAACCGTGGTTAAAGAAGTTTTCACTTCAATAAAAATGTTCAAATTTATCCCAACAGTGTAGCTCAAGTTAAACATATCCTTAAAGAGGCAAAATTAGCGAGTTTGGCACTCAGTATTTTAAGAATCAAATTTTATTTTTAAATCTTTTAAAAAATTATTAGGAATAAAACATAGTCGAAAATATAAAGCATATTTCGATACTTTATAAAATTATTTAGGTGCAAAAAAGTAACAAGTAGCACATTTTAATAACTATACCTTGTTAATTTCATGGTAGTAAAACCTGCCTGTCAATTCTAAGAGTTAAAAATTTTGAAGCTATGAATTATTTAGCTGTTAGCAATGCTATGATAAAATTATTGACACGAAAACAAGTCTTGAGTGCTTACAACTCAGATTGAGAAATATTTTATAACATTTACATCATTATATTATATAATTAGAATATTAAAAAATTCTATTCGCGTATCTATACTGAAAGTGATCAGCATAATACAGATTTAAAATTCAACTTTCTCTTCAGCTGACATTAAAATTTAAAACTTGTTCCTGTCACTGACTGTGTAGCTAAAATAAACATTGTATGCTTGTTGCCGACCGTTAAATACTCCTGGTGAATGGTTGTGCTTACACTCGTAACAAGGAGTTAGACTGGACTGTTCAATTATTTTATTTCGATCAAAAAGAAATGGGGCTTCAGATTAAATTATTTTTGTTACTAATGATAACAGCTTTACCGAGCGGAAAAAGTAAGTGATAGTCTCCTATCTAATGTTTGTCTAACTACATATAACTTCTTTGATTAAATAATACTAATATTTTTGCAGGTGATAAGGAATACGAAGTCATCAATTTTAGGATACCCCAAGAAGTTTGGAGACAAGCTTTTGATCCAACCCCAGTGTTAAAATCAACTGTAACAGTAACGGTTCCCGTAAATGTTCAAGATGATAGTGAAAATGAATTAGAAGATGTTGAAGTACAAACTTTAACTCCAGTTTTGGAAAGTCCTGAAGTAGGTGATCAAAATGTTACACAGGACACTCCAGTAGTCACACAAGATACTCCAGTAGTTAGCTCAACCCCTGCGGCAACTCCAAACCCGGTTCAAGACGAAGTCGTGAGTGACACTCCCGCTGAAGGTGCTACAGGCCAAGTCACGAGATTTCCTTGCGCTTGTCGGAGTAGACAATGCGGATGCTGCACTGGAGCAATCTTAGAACGGTATAGGATGAAAGCGTGTGGGAACATTACATTTGTCCCTGAGGATTTTGTCTTCGACGTGCGGATGAGTATCAACAACAATACGATGATTCGACGCAGAGTTTCAGGTACAAAATTATTTTAAACTTTACAAGAATCTATGAAGTTATACATAATTTCATTAAAATTTGGCGTTTAGGGTAATAGTATGATCATTTTATTGCAGCCAGCGACCCGCCACCGATTTGTTTTAATCCTCGAAGAGCTCCTTTTGTTCGCGTTTGTGCTGAGATATCAAACATAAGAATAAGGAACCGAAATGCTCATGCCTGTATGGACATTAACGCTGATATTGCTGGTTTTCCTATTTATACCGCTTCATTTAGATGTTTCAGGTAAGCAAATATTTCACAAATCCAAATTAATAATAAATATCAGATAATTCTTCTTTTTTGAAGAAGTTTCAATGTTTTAATTATTTATTATAGCATGGGGGCATCAGGTGTTAAGACTGGATTGAAACCAAAACCACCATCATCTGGCCCAAAACCCGTGAACCTGTTTGGTGGTAATAAAAATGACGATGAAAGCGATGGTGGTGGTGGATTTTTAGAAAATGTTGCAAGTGGTATATTTGGAGGAGAAGGAGGAGGAGGAGGAGGAAGTTCAAGCGACGAAGATGAAGGTCCGTTCAGTGCCATCGGTGATGCTATTGGAGATTTTTTTGACGGCGACTCGTGAACGCGTGTATAAATAAGTGATTCCGTGCCCACCAGTATTTTATTTATACTTATTTATTATCTAATTATAAGACTGTCTTACCAATAAAAATTAAAGTAATATCAACAGTTTTATTTCACTACATTGTCAAGGTTTTATAAACTCAACGTGAAAGTTACATAAAATGATCTTTCTCTGGCTTGTAACCGGTTCATTGTGGTGCATGTGAATTGGAGTGTTGGGTCCGGTTAGACGATCGGCGCACGCTATATTTGCGCTCAAAATAATCAAACAAAATGTGTGCAGTGATATTTTTGTTTACTGTTTTATGTTTGCAGAACATTTATGGAGGTAAGATAAAACATACCTTACAAACACTTCTATTTATCTAACACGAAGTTTTGTTTTTAAATGTTAAAAGTGGAACTAATTTATTTGTTTTTATTAGAAACGCAGAAATATTCAAACCAAACTAAGCCAAATAATTTTAATGGAGTGGAAGTACCTGACAGTTTTTTATTAACATTGCATCAATTACGAACCGACCCCACATTTGCTGCATCAAGACAAAATGATGGCTCCCAAAATGAGACTTCTTCTGATAACAGGAGATGTGTGTGTCAGATGGGAATCTGTAAATGCTGCACTGGATATATTATGGATTTGTTGAGGCAGAAAGCATGCATGCGAGTGACGTATCATCCAGGAGATTTCGCTTTCGATGTAGCTATGTCGCTTAATAACAGAATACTCTATGAAAATTCTTTATCAGGTACGAAACAATAACTCAATTAAATGAAACTAAAACTGCACCTAGATTATTTGAGATCACGTGATTAAGTATAGAAAGATAATTTGAGAAAGTGGTCAAGCCAGTTATCAGTTTGTATAAAAAAAATATTTTTATGTAATTTTTCCTTCAATAACTTATCTAATTTCTAAAAGTGTGTTGTCATAATGATAAATAATTGTTCTTTAAGGAAAAAACCCAAGGCCAATATGCATAAGCCCACCAAGAATAGACAATTTGAAAGTTTGCGCGAAATTCTACAATGTTTTCTTCCCTGGACGGAACTTTCACTTTTGTCTGGCTATGTCAGGACAATGGCGGAGACTTGAACTTTTCAACTTTGCTTTCGACTGTTTACGGTACGTATTAGTTACAAAGATTTTCATTGTTAACACCTTCCTTTGTTTATTTTTAGTCTGTGTTTAATCCATAGTTGAATATTAATATCTGGATGACTGGTATTTTTTTTAATGATATTTTCTAAAAATGATTCATAGCTAGATCGATTTATCGCCCCCGAAACCCCCCATATACAAAATTTTATGAAAATCGTAAGACACTAAGAAAACTCTCAGGAGTTTCTTAATGTTCGTTCGTGCGATATGAAAAATTAAATTCTTGCACTGTTAGATAGCCCATTTGTTGAGGTAGCCCATTTAGGTCTTTTTCCCTAACTCAAAAATATTACTTAATTTTTATCAGTCTTAAAATAATTAATCACCGATGTGAGGTGTCATAATTTTCAGGTGTGTATATCTGTATGACTATGGATCTGTGTATTTTGAGTACAAGCAGGCTTCGTTGCTCTATAATGAAAAGCCAATTTTAAACAAAACTTGAAATGATCAAGATGGTGCTTAGTTTGGTCGGGGATTATTTATAATTTATTAAATAACAGATCTTTTATTAAATTATTATTATTGGGTATTTAATAGGTACTAGACTAGTACTAAACACCACTTAGGTAGTGTATCAAAGAAATTATAGTTATCAAATAGTAGTTCAAACAAAATTTTGAATATTTTCAGGATGGGAGCAAATGGCATTGTAATGGTGAAGCCATACGAGAATGGTGGTCTACCTGTGCCCAATCCTTCGGGAGGTGTAGACGCGGTAGTAGACGCAGGAGAGGAGGACATCGAAGATTATGATGAGAATGTTGTAAAATCTTTGTTAGGAGATCTGTTCGACCGATAATCCGAAGTTTGAATAATGTTAATTATATGACTGATTATTTATTAAATTACAATAGTTAAATAAGAAAAATACAGTTTTTTATTTAGTAATTAATAAAGGCAATGTACGCACGCTCTGCGTTTCCACTGTCGCGGAGTTGGGCGAAGTAGAGAGGAGCGCATCCTGAATTGGCCAATCACAGTACTGGAAGTCTCCATTCCTCATCAGTGGAAAAAATGAAAGTGGAGCGGAGCACGGACGGCACGAAACGGAGAGCAGCGCGACTCTCGAAAAAATTGAATTTGACTGACAGGAGATGGCTCGATGCAGCTGTATTCTGCTCAACTCCACTCCACCCGCTCTGCTCGACTCCGTTTCCGCTTCAAAGGAAATGCTTGCCACTATTCACTGCTGTTCACTCCGCCCAGTTCGCGTCAGTGGAAACGTCTCCTTACTGACACAATATAGTCCAAGGTACATACTGACCACATTGACATAGTGTCCCAAATGATTTGTATCACAAAATGTAAATAATTAACAAACGATTTGGGACAACGACTGGTCACCTAGTTTGTATATAATTAATCTTAATTACTATTGTATAAAACCAAGGTTGTGAATCAATATTAAAGATTTCAATTATTACATCAGACATAGTAAGAGCTCCTTTCAAATACGTATTAAAAAATAGTAAAAGATAGATTAGCAGAATAGGTAGGTGGATACATAGTCTAAGTATCCCCTGGCGAGAAAGAGGGTCGTAATAATTTTCACGTGTGTTTATAAGTTTGTGTGTCGTTTAAAACGAATATACCGATTTTGATCTGGTTTTATTTATTTTAAAGTTGAAGTGATTGAAATCTATTCTCTCTTAAAAAGGAAAGTAATTCCCACTGTTGGGCACGATATGAAATGTAAGTCACATGGGCTAGGTTATGATACTTAAGTACTTGGTAGTTTTCGTCTTTTCCTAACGCAACAATATTAATAAATTCATTATTCTGTTACTTTTTACCCACAATCTTAATGTAATTAACTCTAAACGAAACGGGGTGATATAAGTTTGAAGTTTGACTCCTGACCTCATATAGAGCAAAGGAATTCTATAGTAACTTTTCATTATTAGAACTTCCAAAGAGTTTAATGTATCAGAGGTTTGAGTTCGAATTTTGGGTAGATCAAAAAGACTTCTAATATTGATATCTACCTACTTAGAAGCAGCTTGAAGTTTAGAACGGCAATAAGCGTATGGGACCTAAACATAGCCGGCGAAACATGGGTGATATTCACCTCTGCCTACACCTTCGGGTAAGAGGCGTGAGTATTACAGTAAACAAGTATATCAAAGTGTGTAACGGGATCGCGTGAGATATATAAAGGTCTTAATCATATTTAGAACCTTCTTAATAGATCTAATCTCCAAGTAGGTTGGTACCCAACAGTTTGAAGCAACAATAGTGTCTAGAATGTTATTATATTTTTGTCATGCTAAACATGCGTGAAGACATAAGACTGTGAGAATGCCATTATCTGAGTAGTGCTGTTGTTGTACCGATCCGATGCACAGGAGTTTCTCTCTATAGAAAGTACCGCAAGTCATTGCGTTCGCGCATCGCATACCTTGCATACAAATTCTGGAGGATTGACAAAGGGTATTGGAATCTAATCATTCGAATTTTGTCCCTAGAGCCGTTAGCCGGAATGATAATGAAAACGGTTGCAGTTTTTGTGTTTTTGTGTTGTGTGCAAATTGGATTAGGTGAGTGATTTAAATTTTTAATTAAATATTATTGTTAACAAAAATTGTGGTGGGTTTTGAAGTGGTTTATTTGAAAGGTACTTACATGAAGACGACTTACCTCAATATCGTGTTTGGATCTAGTTTGTTGGGCAAGAAAGTACTAAGGTAATATTGGCAGATTGGATTTTTAATTTAATTGGACCGGTAAAGATAATGTACTAAAATTTACTACAGTAAAGTCGTAAATTAATTGAAAACAAAAGACAGATACTCGAGCTAAAGTCATTGATTGGCATTCCTTTTTCAAAAAATATTGTCTAGGCTGAATGAAAAATTCGGTATTAACAAAAAAGGATGGTGATAGTAAGCAAAACTTTTTGGTGACTGCATCAAAATAATTAAACTTAGTTAGCACCCATCGACTTCATATTTCGTGTAGAAAGTAAAGGTAACTAAAAGTAGATCTAACAGTAATATTAAAGTGCTATTTTTGTTTAGAAGATCATAACCACCAACATATTATTATCTACTCGTAGATAATATTTAAAAGTAAAACTTTTTTTTTAGGCCATGATTCTAGAACCAAAAGGCATTTCTTCAGCCACAACAGAGGTGACACAGCCATGGATGTTACAGATTTCTCAATTTATTATGATCTGAACACAAATGCGGTAAGATTCATTAGAAGTTTCTGTTTGTCTTTCCTAATTATAATGTTATAATAATCTATCAGTTTGATGTATGTTAATAATATGTATATCAGTGTGTTTGGTTTGGCTGGGTTAGGCTCCGAATCACGGCAGGCACACGTGACACTGGGATAGTTGCTCTATCATTCATGTTAAAAAAAAATTGTATCACTTATTTGTACACACTATCTCCACACATTGTGGTGCCCAATTAGGAATGACGACAAGGTATGGAAAATCCTATTTAAATTAGTCCATCACTAAGATTATAAAAAAAAAATGATAGCCATGTATTTTTTGCTGTATCATTTAAATAAATAAATAAATATTTTTGGGACATTAACACACACGGTCATCTGGTCCCAAGCTAAGCAGAGCTTGTGTTATGGAAATCAGATAACTGGTATATACTATACATATAATAGATATTTACACCCAGACTCGACACAAACACAAATGTTCATCATGAATGTTTGTCTCGGGTGGGAATCGAACCCACGACCTGCGGCGTGAAAAGCAAGTATCTTACCGACCACGCCACCGGCCCGTCAAAATGAAGCTATATTAAGATATAACGCAGTAAAGTTATGAGCAGGAGTGCGCTACGTCATACCTCTGTATAAAGCTTACTAAGTGTAAGGTCATTCGAGATTTCGCTTGGACGTATCTGATCTTTAATCACATCACATCCAATATTTTAAATTTAAAAACAAAAAAATTGCCGCCACCCCTTTTGGATAATGTTTTCTGAATTTAAAATTTAAACTAATCGAAGTGGTTGAGGTTAGCACATGAGGTAATAATAATATAGCAGATCCCAAAAAAGTTGAGTTCTTATTGCAATGCGGCTGAGTCCTATAGTTCCCCAGGAACCTCAATCGCATGCGGTAAAAACTAATTTTAAATAGTCTGCTACGCGAAGTTAGCAATAATTTTTTTCAATTGATGTTTTTAGAGTAAAAATGCCAGAACTATTTCAAAAATATCAGGAACTATTAGAACTCAACTGCATAGGATAGGGACTCAAATATTTTAGTGATCTGCTGTAACAATCTGCTAAGTTCTAAGTAACTTCTTAGGTAGGTCCATGGAAAAAAAAAATTAAGGCTAGGTCGAAAGTTTAATATGTTTTATAGTTGATTATGTGTAACTAGTGTACAGTCCGCCTGATAAATAAATAAATATATTATTTAATTAATATCACAATTTACACATAAATAAAATTTAAGTGTAAATAAATATATGTAAGTAAAACTTGGTGTTTTGTGTTTCAGACTATAAGAGAAATGCTACCTCGACCATGGTACCGGCCTGGTTGGAGACTTCGACTGCCGTTCCATGCGAACCACTGCAACTGTGAGGGTCTGAAGTGTGCTTGCTGTTCTGGTATACGAGTGCCTGCCTTCAACTTTGATAGGCAAAGTAAAAGATTTTTTTTTAATTTAAAATAGATTGCACTTGCCTACAACTTGCTTGATATAGAACGCAGCTGCTTAATACACTAATTCCACTGCCAACTGGAAGTGAGTAGTTGGCAGTGGAATGAGGCTCCATATTATATATGAAAGAAACAATTCCAACCCACTCTCTTAAATTGTATCACCAGACATCGCACTGGTACACGGCAAGGCCGAATGGCAGTTTTAAGGCTTTGCCTGGCGGGTGGACATACCACGGCTGTTGTCTACCACGAGTTTGTTGTCACCTAGTTTGCACTACCCGGGGACCACGGATTCAGATTGAAGGTTCACTCTCACAGACGGAGTAGACTCGTCCCTTAAAGTTATTTCTTTATGAATTGATTGACTGCGAGTAATACTTATAGTACACACTTAAATAATACGTACATATATCAAACTAACAATTTTAATCATAATATATTAAATAAATGCTTCGTGAATCCATTGGTAAGTAGGTTTCCATAATCGCGATTTTTGAGTCAAAAAACGTTTTACTGGTGCCTGGGTAGTTAAAAATTTATTTAGTAGAAACTCGCAATTGGGGGTTCTGCCAGTTTGTTCTACTGTTTAAGCACCGATACAGAATTTCGTTGCAAAAATCTTGAACACTTTGTTAGAGTCGAGGAGTGTACCTATCGTAATTAATGAAACTGATTTCATTCAACAGCTTGTGCCAATCTGACCTTCAACCAGACCGATTACCTTATTGAAATGGATGTCTCGATGGATAACCACAGCATCTTCCATAGAACTTATTCAGGTAAACTAGATCAAATTAATATTTTTTTTCTGTAACCTAATTAGCCTATACCTCTAGTCAGCCATGGGCATTACCTTTCTGGGGTTCTCGAGTTCTCACTTCGGAATCTGGAGTTTAGAATAACCTTTTGCTCGAAATGCTAGACTGATATAGAATGACATACCTTTTCATCACATTAAAGTCAAATTTGATTCACTAGGCATCTCAGGGAAAAATTCCTCCAGTAGAAAACAAAACATGCGTAACATAAAATTATAAATACAATCCGTGCTGAGTTGCTGACATGAGTGGAGTGGAGGCTGGAGGCGAAGATTGATATAGCTTCCAAAACAAATGACAATCGTATACCTACTTAGGACCTACCTGCTGATGATAATTAAAAATGAGTGCCAATGTTTTGAACCCCAACTTATTATAATAATCGTGAACAAAGACATCCTGTTAAAATAGGAATGATATATTGTATATTTGAGGAAATAGACATCCATCAAAGCTGAAGTAGACCAGAGTGAATTAGATACAAATTCTTAAAACTGATGAGATAAGACCCGTGTCAAAAATGAGACACTATGGGCCCATAACACTTGTAACTTATGAAGCTACTAAGAGAAGAACACTTTAACATTACAGTAATGAATCCTCCACCGTTCTGCATACCCATCCCGATACCGTACGTGCCGATCAACCTCATGGACCTCTGCGTCAGGCTCTTCGATATAACTGTTGACTCTAACAGATTACATGTCTGCATGGATTGGGACACCAGGATTGATACTGCACCAGTTTTGGTGAGTACTTGCATCTTCTTAGACATTTTGCTATCCGTAAGTATTCAAATTCCACCAATCTGGCTTGTTGACAGATTGTGATAGATTGACTAATAAATATTAACATCTTTCTAGCCATATTTCTGAAATTAGCAAAATATGCAGGCAATGCTAGATAAAGGCTGCCTGATGCTTAAGCGTCAATTCACACCAAGTCGGCAGCGATTTGACAAGCACTATCAGTGTCATATATTTTTAAATTTATTATCATTAGTATTATACATAGGATCTCTTGAGAAATTTGAAAGGGTTGCGTGGCCGCCTGCGGTACTTCTGTGCTGTAAACTCACATAGTCTCAGAAGGTATCGTGCCTTCCGCTACTCGATGTGAATTGATGCTCTAGCAATCTACGCCAGGTCCTTCATACCTTGGCGAGAGTCTGTCCTAAAGTCCATATCTGGTAGATTTAGATTTATTATTAGGCGTTTCAACACCTATCCTACCTTACGAAGAGTTTCTGGTGCCCCAAAGACGTGATTCCATAAAGTCCTAAACTATCATTTAATTTTCTAAATTACACGAGAGATATAGGAAGTGCCAAAGTGTGCAAACACAGGTGATGGTACCTAACTTTCTATTCCTTCACTCCCAGATAAAGACAATGACGTAAAGATCCGCACGATCTTATGAGAACTCCTTTGTTTTCTGTACAGATTCTCCACTTTGACTGCATGGACATGGGCTCAGGTGGAGTAAGCTTATCGAAGCCTGGTAGTAGTGGCGGCAGTCAAGGTAATTCTACAGCCAGTGAAACAACTCAGATGGCAGCCGATGTCTACGATTTAGTTACTGAAGATCCAAATATTACAACTCAAGATAATTTATTTAATAATAGTATTAAGTATATTTAATAAAATATTAAAACCCACCTAGTATGGTTCGGTGGTAAAGCTACCTACCTTGTTTAAATTCGTAACCCTCTTTACATCGATAAAGGGATGTCAATCTTTGGCCTGCTCGATTTCTTTACTGACGGTATTTCAATCTAGAATTTTCTAGTAGTAGGACAGAGCAGCAAACCACCTCGAGGATTTTGACGATTTGTGGGATTTTAGGATTTGCGGGTCAGATTAAGGTATGGGGACGACCTTACATTCTTTTGAATACCTACACCAAATTTTAGTTTCTTGTATAGGTAGTTCTGCGAGTTTACAGCGGCCTATTAAAATATTTGTAAGCAATATTATAAAAATAAATAAAATAAAAATTAAAAATCAAATTGCAAGCTCTGTCCATCTCTATCACTCAAGGATGAGTAGTCAGAGATAAGACTGTACCTGTATAATATTTTGTTGTGCAGTGCAAACGCCCAGTTAGAAATACCTGAAAAACTTTTCCCACTGCTGAAGTGACTTTTTAATACTTACCAGTTACCACATAAGTAAGTAGGTACCTAAACTTTTAACAACACGTGTCCAACAAATGGTTTTGTTCCTCAGCACCCGTGTCGAACTTATGCGACAAAAACATGCACGTTTGTCATTAACATTGGGCTCGCCACCACAGGCGTCGGGCACGACAACTGATTTTTGACAGAGCGGATAAAAGGTTCAAACAAAGAGCATATAAACGCTTAAGGGTTCAAATATATAAAGCCCACATTTGTATCGACGACGATCATCGGTTCGACCGTCCGGACGGCTCACCGAAAAAGTCCGGTGAACCAATAGAGACCCTTCCGGCTAATTGGGTTAGGTCATCAGCAAAAAAAAAACAAAAAAAAATCGATGACTATGCTCAAGTAATTGCACATTTATCATCTATTGCTCCCGTACTATTAGCTTACCTCTAGTGCTGAGTGACTCGACACTTCCAATTCTCCATCGTGAATGAATTGAAAAGTTAATTTTCTTAATTATTTACTAGCTTCCGCCCAAGGCTTCGCCTGCGTGATACTCATAGGGATAAAAAGATTATGTGTTATTCCAGACCATAATCTATCTCTGTGCTAAATTTCATCCAATTCCAACCAGAAGCTTTTGTTAAAAGAGTTACAAACATCCATATCTTACAAACTTTCGCGTTTATAATATTAGTATCTAGGACAGGATTCACTGCCCCCGGAGGCTTCGTAACTCAGTTTTAACCTAATAATAATAATAAAATAAAAATGTATTTATTTCCTCTCACAAAGTGCGATTAGATTGTTAACAGTACAAGAGAAAAACCTAGTAAAACTACTTTGTGAGAGCTGGTGCCTATTGAAGGTTTATAAATAAACCTGTATTACAGGTCACCAGCGCCCCACTCCGCAGGTCACAAAATATTATCAGGGTTTCAACTAAATTATAGAACCTTAGACTTGTATGAGTTCTTTGAGACTAAAAGCAGCCAAATTGGTTTAGTCGTTTTCCAGTTATAGCGGGACATATCGGACATATTTTAAAGGTTAATACATTTTTTTATACTTAAAAGAAAAGACGAAAACAAACTCAGAATAACTACCTTGGTTTTACCTCAGATTAGAGACTGAGACTGCCATTGACTCTTGACAGTGTCAAAATTGTCTAAGTTGTTTGACACTAATGACAAAAATAAGCTAAAAAAAATACGCCAATCGGTCGGTTAAGGTGCGAAAGAAATAAATCTTCATTTTATTCAGGGTTTCTTGTTAAAGATTATTCACTTGATTCCTCAAAATTAATGGTAATTTATTATACTTCATTCTCGATGTAAAAGTGCATCTTAAAATGGCAGATAATGATTATTATAGCGGTGAAGGGTTAGTACAGTTGCATGCTAGAGATATCTTGTATTTCACTGTTTTCTGGCTAATTATTTCGTATGTATATACAATGAGTATTCATTACAATGGTATTATGGAATGTTTAGTAGTACTAACCGCACGTATTAGTTATTTAAAACAAGTTAGTTTTATATTTTATTTTGATTTCCAATTTGCAATTCATGGTGGCAAGTTATATTATTAGCTGTGAGTGATTGCAACCGGCATTCAGTTAGTTTTTTACTATTATTTGTCGAATTATAAATTAAAGATTGAATTATACTTAATTTTTGGTGATATTGCAGTTTTTTTCTTATAGTACTATTACCTACACATATCCCCATATTCATAAATGTCTTGTAAACTCATTATAGCTAAAATATGTTTATTATTTGGTTGTTTTGACATTTATACTAGTAAGAAAGAGACAAAATCCATTTTAGCAAAAGAGTCCTATAAGATTTTTTTTTAATGTGAACCTTATGCTTTTTGAAATATATGTAGATGTTTGATGGACTTACTAGATATTTATTTTTATCCACTAAAGTTAATACTAAAAATAAATAATGTAAAGTTAAAACACGTAAATAACATGTAAGTGTATATCATAACATTATTTTTAATTTTATAATTTACACACAATTTTATTTGATGGGTTACTCAGGACCATGGATTCATTGGGAGCCCCACCTGAGGTCACCTATAACTGGGTCGATATAACTTCGGATTTCTTCAAACACATTCAAGGTAAATTATTTATACTTAATTCACTTTGTACCATAACTTAACTTATTATCATAACTTAGTAGGTATCGTATATGCAACCCTATACTGAAGAGACACACTTGGGATTGTTTTTTATTTTTTGGTAAAGTCTTTTAATATTATTGCAGATCTTCAACTTGGTGAATTATTGCATGATGGCCATCTGTTTGGTCTGTTTGAGGCTATGTCAGCTATAGAGATGATGGATCCTAAGATGGATGCTGGAATGCTCTGTAATAGAGGAAACCCCAAGCCCCTGAACTTTCAGCAAGCTGTGGCAGTAAGCATACCAATTATGTTATTAGTAACTAATTTCTTACTATACTGTATATAGGGAGCCATGAGAGAGAAGAAAGGGTGAACAAACCATTTTCATACTAAAAAACTATAGACCACATATTGCAAACATTTTATATGAAAAACTGCTGTTTTGTGATTGGTCGGGTTATATCTGCCATGTCTAATAATATTGATCAACTTGTATGAGAAACGTCATTTCCTTAAATATAGAATGAATATTTATTTAAATTTTTTCCAGGCTGGTATATTAAAAATTGATGACCTGGAACCTACAGAGCTGATAGGTGTAATTGATGCTACCATGGCATGTATTGTGTCTTGGTTGGAAGGACATTCCTTAGCACAAACTGTTTTTACAAATCTGTACCTCCATCAACCTCATTCTATCGTGAATAAGACTTTAAAAGCATATTGTATTGCTATTTATAAATTACTGGATTGCATCAGAGATTGTATTAACAAGTAAGTGTATTTCTGTTATGTAGTATGGGTAGCAAAACCATTAATTTTTTGACTCAAAATCAGGCATCACTTTATTTAGGTCAATCAACAGGTGATCAATGATAAAGAATGGTTTTTGGAGTTATCTATCATTTATTACAAATTAGAAATATATATCTAAAATATTTAGTTCTGTTTATCAGAGGGACAAATTTACTGGGTGATGATGTTTTGAAGTAATAATAAAACTTGCCAGATTTTGTAATTCACCTCAGTTTTCAAAATTGCCTTTAGAACTGGAATTCGTCAATTTGCGTCATATTTATGTCCCGGAGGTCACTGGGGACACTGGGAAAGGTCATCCAAAAAAGGAACAGTTTACCGTTGAAAACGCGACGTCTGGTTAGATTAAGTATGGGCATGGGAGTGTCAGGTTGTTGCAGTTTTGAAAAATGTGCAAATATACTAGTAGCATGTTTTTGAAACATATTTTTGTAGACAAAAACACAACATCATATTTATAACAGAGCTGACATACAAGAGTAGTGTTAGATTTCTAACCTACAGGATTGCGTTAACATAATGTCATTTTGTATGGTAAAATTCTTTTGATCGTCATCGTGGGTTTGATTCCCACCCAAGACACATCTGTTTGTCTTCAGTCTGGGTGTAATTATCTATATTTAAGTATGTGTTTACAAAAGAAAAGTATTATATTACTGGTTATCTGGTTTCCAAAGTAGAACCCTTGCTTAGTTTAGGATCAGATGGCCGATGTCCCACTATATTATTTTTTATATTATTATTTATCTAGTTAGTGTTGCTAGAATTGCTTAAATTTCCACGTTTTGTGCTAAATTCTAAGATTAGGTTATAAACTCACACTAAGCTCACGAGACTTGAGGTGACTTTACCACATTTTTGAACCACTTTTTTGCTGAAAAACCAATGAAATCATTTCATAACACTGAAGTTTTTTTTAGAATTTATGCTACAATAACACACTTTAATAATCACCTGAAAGTTTATCATGTAAAAGAGATGGAAGGATAAAGAAAAATAAAACTATAATGAATTTAAAAAATAATGTGCTTTTTATTTCAGAGCTCAAGTGTTTGAAGAGGAAGATTTCCAACCAATGGGCTATGGTTATCGTTTGGGCTCTAACCCACAGTGTGGGAACACTTATGACTCAAGCTTGGAAGTGAGTGAACAAAAGTGTATTGTAATGTTGAGAGAACAAGAAGAAGAACTCAATAAAAGAGCCCGAAGTTCAGGAGATGAGGTACCTGCTTTTATTTATTTAAACTTTACTAAGCTTTGGCTTGCGTTTTCGTCTGCAGGAAATAACATATTTCTAAGAGACCAAAATAATATCATTTATTCACGACTCTTCTAGGTTATCCACACTCCATGTCTCCGAAGTTTATAATCAGATCACAAAAAAATTTCTATGGGACCATCTCTGAGGCATGATTTACCAAAAAACAAAGAATCGACAATATCAATTCAATATTAGCGGAGTTATCGCGTAATATATATATACATAAATTAACAACATCAGTTGTATTAGGGATGGGCAAATGGGGAAAAAATATCGATATATATCGTATCGATATTTTTAAAATATATCGATAATAATTGACTAAAAAATATCGATATGTTGATATATCGATATTTTCTGCGCAATAAGCAATTATCTATAAAAATTGTCAAAATATTCGAAATTTTAAAGCAAATACACATCTGGCTGTTTTGACATCAGTTTTATTATTAAGAAATAAGTACATAAAGCCAAGAAAAAATCAACATCATCAACACAACAAAAATTACATTATTCAAACCAGTATTTGTCTGATATTGACATCAAGAGCACTCTTTGCTTGATGTGCTCGCCTGTTTTGTTTGCGTTTGAATTAAATTTAAGAAATCAGATTGGTCAAAGACATGATGTGACGCATGAGCAGACAGCAGAGCTTTAAAAAATATATCGATTTTGATACCTAAAAATAAATATCGAAAGTTGATATATCGCGGGAAAAAATATCGCTGATTTATATCGATATTTTTCTGAAAAAATATCGATATTTTGATATATCGATATTTTTTGCCCAAGCCTAAGTTGTATTGACAACCTCCACATTTGACGTCATTGGTTAAAAACTTACCAGTATTAATAAACATTCTCTAAGCATATAATAGCTAAAACAGGCTTTTAATTCCTTTATTGTCTTTTTCTGTCATCTTGTTTTATCGTAATACTTTTTAGTGTCCCACTGCTGGGCACGGGTCTTTTCTCAAATATCTTACAAGTTTTATTTTAGGCCTTAATCCACACACGCTTGCCAAGTGCGGATTAATTCTTCTAGTTTCCTCACGATGTTTTGCTTCACCGATACTGAGTAGTGGCGATGAATTAACTCACACAAAGATGTGTGTGCGCCACCGTTGTTCGATAGGACTGTACATTTTATGATATTTTTATTTTTAGGATAATCTATGGTTAGCATTAGCCGCGCGCATTCGATTTACTAGAATGTTCTACCAAGCATTATTACTGATCACAAAGAAAGATTCACAATCAGGAGCAGATTGTGTCGCCTTATTGAATGGCTGCTCTGAAATGATGAAGGTTATTATCAAAACAGCGGGAAAGGGAACACAGCCTGTAGAAAACTGTAAGTGATCTTTCTGTTCTCGCTATAGTGAACTAGCTTCCTTAGCTTGCGTGGTACTTAATGGGATAAAAAGTAGCCTATGTGTTAATCCAGACCATAATCTATCTCTTTGCCAAATTTCATCCAATTCCGTTCAGTAGTTTTAGCGTGAAAGAGTAACAAACATATATCCATATAACCAGACATCCATATCCATACATTCTTACAAACTTTGTATTACGCAGAGAATGTTTGCGACTGGAAGATTTCTGTAGGCTGACTGATGATCATGATTAATTCAACTCTGGACTACTACTCCGTGGTTCTGTGGTAAACGTGTTCGTTTAATAACCCGCCTGGACCCAGGTTCGATTAACAGGTCGAGAAAAAGTATTTTTTAATATAATTAGAATATCTTAGCTGCAATTCAAAGTTGGAATTATGTCCGTCAAACGCCAATAGCTCGCCTCTACTATGTATGGGACCTGAACAGTGGGACCTAAAGTGGGTGATATACACCTCTGCCTACACGTTCGGGTAATATGCGTGAGCTTTTCGAGACAATTCCAACAAAAATTAATTAAAACTTCATTTGACTGACTGACTTGACTGCCAAGAAAGGGTTTTTTACGTACATCTTAAACATATATTGCAAATTTCTATATCACTTCATATGTACTAACCTGCTGGATCGATTGCTATAGAGGTACCGTTAGCTTCGTAATTCATAGGTTCTAAAAGAAATAACGGATGATTTTGTGCTAAATGACTTTTGCAATCGGTGTTGTGTTCGCCCCCCGATCCCCTAAAAAACTAGTGTCCGGCAACGTCCTGAGCTGAGGTCCGCCCCCACATTGGGAGCCCTCATGGCAGTTGCCACAGTACTTGATAGGTTCGACCGTCCTCGGACGGCTCACCGAAACAGTCCGGTGAACCAATAGAGGCCCTTCCGGCCGACTGGGTTAGGTCATCAGCAAAAAAAAAATGTTATGGTGTTTGTGTTTTTTTTGTGGTTTTAACCCACCGCCGCAATCCCGCCACTGCTGTAAGGCAAAATCGACAGGGGCGCCGTAAGGAGACTCGGGATTTGAACCCGGCTAAGTTCCGGGACACCTAAACTGGATCCTGGACGAATTTAATCAGAAAAATAATAGGAGGGATTGGAAAGTTAGATTGTCAACTTCCCTTCAGGCAAAACGGGAGACACAAAAAAAAAGAGGTTTTATTAGTGTTATTGTGTTTGTGGTATCAATTATCTATGGATTTTGTTGTCAGCTGATTCTCCGAACCCAATGGGGTTTGAGCCGATGATAAATCAGCGACTGCTGCCCCCTACATTTCCTCGGTACACTCGCATCAAGCCGCGGGTGGAAGCGCTGCAGTACTTCGACGAGCTCATTGGAAGACTGCGGCACGCTTGGAAGATCACTTCTTGTACTAACTTTCATATTGCTTTGGTAAGTAATTGGTAGAAAACTCATATTTGAGTTCAGCTTGTCTGTGTACCTGTGTTGTCTTCTATTTTTTTTTGTAGTCTATGTTAGTGTTTTGTGTATCTGTAAGAATCCGGTGGCAAATGATTTATTTATTACCAGCGGTTCCCACAGACGTCGTCCTGCCCGGTAAAACAGTGCCACCTTCCGGGTCCGAAAACAGAATACGGAGGATTTTTTTTTTCAGCCGTTCTCGAGTTATGCGCTTACCAACACATTTTGCGATTTATTTTTATATTATAGATTATGTAACCCTCGGTTTGTGGAGGGCTGTTCCTTCTACACTGTATATTATTATATTAACATCCATACGTTCTTTATTTCTTAACACTGCATTTGCCTCTTTCCAGGACTTCTTTATGGAATTCAGTCGGCAGCGTGCTTGTATACTGTCCCGGTCAGCACTCCAGCTACTCTACCTAAGTCCATCACCCGCAAACACTGCTGTGTTAGCGCAATCAGCTATGAACTCCACACAACCTCGGACAGTGCATCCCTTTGTTGAGATCTTGAGGGAATCTATTAGGAACTTCGTGAACCCACCGGCTTTGACGCCTAAATCTCCTATGCTAACCACGCCACAGGTAAGTAACACGTAGACGTCACGCCCGAGTACCCGAATGTATAGGCAGAGGCGGGTATATTTAGATCTTATTACGTAACATACTAAGTAGGTAAATCTGTTACTAGTACAAACTTATTGCCATCTCACTCCTGCGCACGAGCACAATAAATAGGAGCAGAAGGAGCACTTTAAAAAAAATAAACTTAAATTCAGGCAACTAAGATCTAATTACCTGCAGCAATATTAGTAATTTGCATCTATTTCTGTCGCGTAACTCTTATTGATTCTGACGAAATTAGAGCTTTTATCTTATAAGAATAATTTAATCTGAAGACCTTATTATCATTAAGGGTTTATTGCAGGCTACTGTGAACAAATTAACTTTGAATATGATGCTCGCTTAACAGTTGGTGTAATAACAACAAAATCTTTATTTTACAACTAGCTTTTCTCTGGCGTGTTCGCTCTAGAGTATGTCGGTTATGGCGTAAAAACATTTAACCTCGTTTTGCGCAGTCGGATAAAAACCATTCTAATAACATCTATGACAACCGGGACCGACGTCATAACGTGCTTTTTTAACCTAACATTTGTTTTTACACAAAAATGTCCGGAGTGGGAGTCTAACCCGTGACCTCCTATATAGCCCAATCAGACTTCAGAGGTCATTTATACTATACCATTTCATTTCTCAGTAGCTTAAGTTTGCTACCTTAGTTAAGATTTTCTGAATTAAACCTTCTAAAATGTTGTATCAGGCCCGTGAATATGTGGAGAACTTCTTGTGTCGGTGTGTGCGTCCGTTCGCAGTGTTGCTGCAAGTGTGCGGACACAATCGCGCGAGACAACGAGACAAGCTCGCTTTGTTGCTCGACGAGTTTGCCGCTTTGCAAGAAGAGGTATGTACTAAAGCTTTGTGATTTCGTCCACGTTATACTCAAACGTACGCTATAGATTTATAAGATTCCGTAATGAAATAAAATATGATGAAAAATTATATGATATATGAAAAATTATGATGAACTCCATATGGTTAATGAAACTATGTATTCAGTACCTGTGTTTTATCAAATCTCAGGTAATGGTTGAAGCCTTCTGAGTAAGTTCACACACTGCAGATAACGCAACTTAAATAATAATGTTTTGTAGGTAGTCATCAATAATAATTGTGATTGATAATTTTGGACGTCAAATACCTCAATCCACCCGTGACTATGAAGTCTGAAAAGACTAAAACGTCAGATAAAATCCGTTATAAAATAGTTTGATTTCGAGGTTGATATTATCATGTTTTGTTCCAGGCGGAAAGCGTGGACGCTGTAGTAAACGGCGCAGCTGGTACAGGACCCCGAGCATGCTTCAGTACCTGGGTACTGTATCATGTGCTACGTGTCATGATCGCGTACCTTTTATCCGGTTTGGAGTTGGAGCTGTACAGCGTTCATGAATACCATTATATTTTCTGGTGAGAAGCTTCCTTTTGCGTTGCAATGACATAATTGCACCCTAAATCTCTCCTAACCGTTTTTTTGCTACGGCGGGCGGTCTAAGCTGTCTAGCTAGGTGCGCAGGAGATATTGTTGTGCAAGTGTGTGCGTTAATATAAGTGCTCTCTCTATTACCTTCACTCTCAGAGTCCGGTCGAAGTTCGCAACTAGAAGTGGGTTATTGCTCTTTTAGACTATAATCTACCTCTGTGCCAAATTTTATCCAAATCCGGCCAGTATTTTTTGCGTGAAAGAGTAATAAACATCCACACATACATACCTTTGCACATCTAGACAAAATTACGCGTTTATTACAAAACACTGCTTCTACTTTTATTGTGCGAACTGCCAAGTTGTAAAATTCGCTACCGGCATCTTCAAGTCACGAGTAAATCGGTATTTACTGGGTAAGTGCGTTTCATCGGAGACCATCATTGCTTAACAACAGGCAAGTTATGGTCAAGCGTAAGCATATTACAGAATTGAAAAAATCCGCCCGTGCGTATGTCGGTTATCGTGCAAAACTATTAACCTCTGCACAGTCGGCTAAAAACTATGTCATGTCATTCCTTCTCCCGGTCTCGAACTTTATCCAAAGCTGAAGAGCCTGTCTCCATCTGAGGTACAAAGTCATAAAACATTAATTAAATCTCTCAAAGAACTATTTAACCACAGATAAAAGTAATGTAAGACTATTCGTCTCTAATATCCATACCGCTTGTATCATCATCCTGTCTGTGCAGCTTGAGGAGTCAGAATCTTGGCGTTAGGCGATACGCGAGTTAAACGGTCGACCTATAGGCGTGAAAGCGTAATAGACAGTCACACAAACAAAGTTACTTTCACGTTTATAATATTAGTAGGAATTGTTTTAATATTATGTATATACTAGCTGTAATACCCGGCTTCGCTCGGGAGTTGATATGAGGTTACGTGGTAGTTGAAATAAAAAAATAAACTATGACGTAAAAAGTAAAAAATATATATATATTGAAAACATATATATTTACATGTATTTACATTATCATGGACATATATATTTACATGTATATTTAAACATATATATTTACATGTATTTACATTTTCTCATTATTTATACTACTTGTTTATAAACAACATTTTTCATTTTATTGTCCGGGGTATATATATATAAATTTTTCGAATTTCCTACTCTTGAGCAAGCTACATAAAGCTGACCGTGAGAGAAGCAGGATTCTTTGAGGTTGATGCCACAATATTTTAAAGTTTGCCCTTGCGCTTTGTTAATTGTAAAACTAAAGGCTAATTTAATTGGAAACTGCAATCTTTTAAATTGAAATGGCAATTCAGAAGAGATCAGTGGTATTCTAGGTATAAATACTGTGTGTCCTTTGTTCTTTCCAGAAATAAGTTCAGCTTCAATGATATTATTCGACAGCTGTTTTACGATCATCCTCGTTCCATTACATAGTTTTGGGGAGTTGAGATTTCTAAGTAGTATGATTGGAGATCCAATTTTCAGACGAAGGCAGTGTAATGGCATTCCTGGTACTTGTAAAGAGTTTAGAAATTCAGTAGGGAAGTTGACACTTTCTTCAATGGTTACCATCGTGTCGATCGATTTATATACTTTCTCTTCACCAGGTATTTTCTTTAGAATATTAAAATTGATATCGTCAACAATATTATTTTTAGTGGCCAAAATTGCTCTTTGAAATAACCACTCTACGTTGGTATAGTTCTGAATAATATTTGGATAAATTTTGTCGATTAGTTCGTTTTCAGTAGTGGCTATGTTACAGAAATCACTATTGAGTTCAATGAGACCGGTCGTTTGGTCAGTAGGATATGTACCTTCGCCTATTTGTAAAAGCATTTTAGCAAAATGTGCTGTTGTTTCATCTTTTGATAATTCAACCCTCATGTTTTTTGTTAATTGCAGTATTTGTACTTCTGGCCAGAGATGTGACTTTTTTAAGCATGCATTGATCTCGTCTGCTGGTGTTGACTTGGGAATAACTGGAAGTGTTTGTCGAAAATCTCCTGAGAGTATGAGTAGAGCTCCTCCCATTATTTCAGAGTTTTTTCGCAATTCTTGTAATGTTCTGTCCATGGCTTCTAGTGATTTTTTATGGGCCATGGTGCATTCATCCCAGCAGATAATTTTAGCTTGTTTTAGAAGTTGACCCCGTCCAGATGCTCCTGAGACTTTACATACCGGGAATTGTTGTTCGGCTATATTCAACGGTAGTTGTAAGGCAGAATGAGCAGTTCGTCCTCCTTCCATAAGTGTGGCTGCAATGCCGGATGATGCTAGTGCCAGTGCGATGTGTTTTTTAGCACGTATTTCCGCCAGTATTAGATTTATTAGAAACGTTTTACCGGTGCCTCCTGGTGCGTCCAAGTAAATAATTCCACCAGTGTTGTTATTTATTCGGTTCATTATAACGTTGTAAATTGTTTTTTGATTGTCATTGAGGAGTGGTTTATTGTGAGCAATGTATTCAAGTAGTTCATTGACGTTGTAGCTTTTTTCCTTTGTAATTTCGTAGTTTAGCATACTGAAAGCATTTCTTTGTGGTGCTGGCATTCCAAGTTCTACTAAGGTCCGGTTATTTATTGCTAAGCATTTATCTTCTAAGCGAATGAGTGTTTCATTGAAGATGTTGTCACTGAATTCTATAGTCAGTTCTGGATTAGCTTGTCGGATTTGGTACAATATATCATCACTCATACTCCTTTTGAAAGAGTCCCATAGCTGTTTTGGGTTTGATGGGTTACATGTTGTTAGAATTATGGCGAATAACTCTCGAATTTGTTCAGCTGAAGCTGTGAGTGTGGCTTCTTGTAGTGTTAATTCCCAGTGGTTATCGTTTTCCAATAATCCTAAGCGTTGACATGCTTCTCTGTACGTCTGGCATAGGTAGCCGTCAATAGTCCTGAGATCTGTGAAACTTGTTGGTCCTCGTATTTCGTGTAACAACATCCGGAGATAGAAACATTCGGCATTGTTTGGATGTACAGTGTATACTCGACCTATTGTGTTAGTTTTCATTATTTCTGGATGACCCTCTTCTGGCATTCCTTGTTTTCGTCGTTGAAAAATTTTTCTTGTTTTGTCCCACGTATAATAAATAGGGACGTCGACATACAGTAACGTCTTTGCGAATGGATCCGTTTGGCAAAGTTGGAAAAAAGCTGTTAATGTTGTGTTCTGAGGTGGTTCGCTTGCAATTTTTCTAGCCGAGTCTTTTGTGAAGTAAACTCTCTGTCCATTCTCCAAATGTACTGCTAGATGTTGCACAGCTGGTTCGCGTTCGTGTATGGGAAAACTAAAAATCCTCCACGCTGCTTCGTTACTGTTGATGTATCTTCCCATTTGGTACATGAGTATCTCATCATTTCTGTTATTTTGTTCGCTATTTTGGACTATTTGAAATACTGCCATATCACTACCTTTGTTTACGTACTTACATATATATTTAATAGATTTTACTGAATTGCAATATTCAACGTTTATGTGTGCTTGGAACATTTTAGAAAGTAGTGGGTTATATGGTACTACCCATTGATTATCTATTTCCAGTTCATCTCTGCCTTGTATTCGTATTTTTGCTGTGAAACCACCGTTTTTCGGTGATCGTCTTCTATATTTGGGATAGCCGTCATCTTCAGTTTTTGTATCGTCTACGTATGGTTTTGGATATTTTTTTGTACATTTTCCATCACGCATGCATGGCGCATTAAAGTTTAATGGTCCACATGGTCCGTGAATCATGTTTTTCACTACTATGCTGTATAGTTCCGGATCTTTTTGTGGATTGGGAAATTCAGCTTGGATGATTTTGTCGATATCCGTGAGATAAATTTTATCGTGTAGCCATATGAGATTGTGTGAGTGAGGTAATCCTCGTTTTTGCCACTCGATTGTATACATCCAGCATCTAACGGTTCCAAAGATGTGGTATTTTGTGATGACTTCAATAAATCTTATTTGTTTTTGTCGAAAAACTCGGGCTATTATGTCGTGTCGATCCATGGAGGTTTGTCCATATTTTAGTTGTTCTTTGATTTCTGGCCATGATGAGTTGCATGTAAATGTTATGAAGAGATCAGGTCGTCCATATTTTCTTACGTAGGTCATGGCATCTTGAGTATATTCGTGCATATGTCTTGGACTTCCTATGTATGATGAGGGTAAGATTACCATTGTTCCAATATCGTCAATATTGCCGTCATTTATGATCGCATCTCGAAGGTGGATGTATTCTTCTGTGCGTAGTTTCTTCTGATTCAGTCTTATGTAAAGCATCCGTTCTGCTTCTATTTTTGCGTACATATCTACCAGAAATTGTTGGAATAAACGGCGAGTGTTGAGAATGTGATTGTATATTTCATTGTCTCTGATCATTAAGCGGTAAGCATAGAACTCCTTGGAAGTGACTTTTTTGTTTGTTTCTATGCCTGTTTCAGGATGAATTTGTTTTATATTGAAATGATAACCGTCCTCTCCGTGCAGAAATATTAAAGGATATTGAAGAGAATCATATGAACGGTGTGTCTCTGCAATGCGTTGTAGTCCTTTTCTTCTTCGTTGTAAAATTATGTCACGGCTTGTATTTTCATTGTCCACAATTACGATGGCGACTTCATCTATCTGAGGTGCATTAAATCTACGTTCGTGTTCTCCACGTGGTCTTTTATCGGCTCGAATCACAATTTTATAGTCATCAGAAATCATGCGATCTAGTGTTGTTTTGAATATGTAAATCAGTTGATTGTATTTGTGTAAGATCCTCTGTACATCTTGGATTATTTCGCGTTTCAATCCATTAAAATGTGTACTTCGTTGATCAATTTCTTGTTCTTCATTTCCAATGAAATATACTTGCAGAAATTTATAGTCATCGTTAGGCATTGGTAGTAACGATCCTATTTTGTGATAAATTTGCCCTTGAATTGAAAATACATATTCAAATTCATCTCTATTAGTGTTAGTCGAAGTAACACCGAAAGAAGTCATTTGAAAGCAGGAGTTGTATGATCTTATATTTTGAAGAAAGTGTTTTGATTCTGGTGTTTCCCCGGTCATGTAATGTAGAAATTCCTGCGGAGGTGCTTCCAGTGGTGGTAATCGAATTTTTCCATTCATGCAACAGAGACCTGGTGTTTCTTTACTGAATTTTTTCGCGTGGCAAAATTGGCAAATGTTATTCATTTTTCCGATCACAACATATTTATGATTGTAATATTTCTTCGTCGATTCGTAGTGGAATGCTTCCTTTGTTAGATTATCTTTTAAAATTCTCGATTCTTCAATAGTTTTATTTTCGCTTCTTTCTTCGCTTTTTCCGCTTCTCAGGGTGCTCATTCTGGTTCGTTGATTTTGTAAACGTGCTTCGCGCTGTTCTTCCGTTTCATTTCTTCGATATTCTTTTTGTTTCCGCCGTTTCGCTGCAGAACTGGCAAGATCTCCACCTCTTTTACGTCTAGGCATTATATTCTGTAAAATATAAATTAAATGAACATTTTATAGACAAATATATTATTACGTAAACGTGGGGCACGTTGAGACAAAGAAAACAAAATTATTTAATCTTCAAGCGGTCGCGCGATATTTTGTTTACGGCCAAAGTATATCGATTCAACGCCGCGCGACTACTTGAAAGTTAAGGAAATTACAATTAAAAGAAAAGAAAAAAAAACCATTAGAATTAATTAAATACATTATTAAAAATACTCACATTTAATATTTCACAATAAAGGCTCACAGATAACTTTTTTTTTTCTTCACTTCAAGATCATGAATTAATTAAACACACTATTAAAAATACTCACACGTGATACTTCAAAATAAAGGCTCACACAGGTAACTTCTTTCTTTTTCGTTTCGAAGTGGCTTGTTCCGCTGTTCAAATCGAATTAATTCTGGCGGGCGACACCGGGCTCTTATATATTCAGAAAGCTAGGCTCTAGGGTATTCCAGAAAGTTGGCTTTATGGAGACTATACACATGAAGTGTATAGTTGGCTCTAAGATATTCGAGAAAGATGGCTCTAGGATATTCAAGAAAGTTTGGGAATATTTACTTTCTCACACCTTCTAGGTATAGAATGTTCTCGACGTTATCGTTCGCCGTAACAATAGGTTTTGCAGCTGTAGCATACGCAGTAAAGGCGCGAAATTTAAAAACTTAAATTTTAAAATGTTTTCAGAAGTAATTTGAATAACTAAAATGATATCGCTTTAACTCCAACATATAAGTTAGCTACTGCTGTATAAATACACAAAATTTAATAACTTTATTATGGTAACAAATGTAATTTAAGACTTTATTGAAATGAGAATTTTAAATTTCGCGCCCCAAATAATCGTTCTTTTAAGTCTATATTGTGTACAATGAATGAAGTTCAACTATTTGACAACAGATGGCGCGACTACACTTACTTTCCAAGTTGAAGGGTTGGAAAAGCCCTTATATCTTTAAAAACACACCCTTTAGGTTAAAACGGGAACTTTCTTGTTCGAGGGGGGATAAAGGGTTATGGTAACAAATGTAATTTAAGACTTTATTGAAATGAGAATTTTAAATTTCGCGCCCCAAATAATCGTTCTTTTAAGTCCATATTGTGTACAATGAATGAAGTTCAACTATTTGACAACAGATGGCGCGACTACACTTACTTTCCAAGTTGAAGGGTTGGAAAAGCCCTTATATCTTTAAAAACACACCCTTTAGGTTAAAACGGGAACTTTCTTGTTCGAGGGGGGATAAAGGGCTATCACACTATATAAGTCCCTTTATCGTGATGGGACTCCTTTTTAAGTTTTATCGGCACGCACATTTTATCAACTTAGTTTTATTATATATAATGATATTTCAGGTATCTCTACGAATTTTTATATGGTTGGCTGGTATCAGCACTAGGGCGTGCTGAAGGGCTTGCGGGAGACGTCTGTAGGAAAGACTCGAAGGACCGGAAAGCCCGTAAGAATAAGAAGCGTGTTCGACCTTATGCGAGGGAAGGGCTGTTGTGTCAAGTGATGCAAAATATGTGCGGAGGGTATTATAAGGTTGGTTTTATCATAATTATGTTATAAAACAAGAATCTATACTAATATTATAAATCGAGAAGAGTTTGCTTGGTTGAACCCGCTAATCTCGGAGACTACATGTCCGATTTGAAAAATTATTGTACTATTAGGTACCTCATTTATTGAGGAAGTAAGAAGGTCTAAAGTCACCGACATAGCTATGAAAGTGAGCAAGTTGAAGTGGCAGTGGGCGAGCCCCATCGCTAGTAGAACCGATAACCGCTGGGTTATAAAGGTTCTCGAGTGGAAACCACGCAATGGCAAGTGTTGACCGGCTCGCTACAAGGTGGACTGATGACATTGTTAAAATTGCGAAAAGCCGATGGATGCTATCGACCGGCAAATCATAGCTGTGACGTTTTTAAAGGGAGGCCTATGTCCAGCTGTGGACGCGCCCAGGCTGTTGATGATGACAGGTTTTTTATCACACTGCTGGGCATGATAGGAGCCGCGGTAGAAAGCTATATATAGGTCGTAAAGCCTTAAAAATACGTCTTGAAAGAAATCGATCTGCGATTCTCCCAGCCGTTTGGAAGATGCGAGGTAATCAAGAAATTTACATTCATTCATTCTTGGCAGTTTGTTCAAAATCTATCAAACATCCAATGCATATATTCATTACCATTCATCCGAGATCCAAATAAAAATATATATTGTTAGTTATAGGCACTGCTGATAGAAGTGAAAACTGGGAAGTTACGAGATTTCACTCATCCAAAAACCGTCTCACGCGCACAGCACACGACCGCTGCGCATGCGTCAGTCATTAGAATGTCGGTGATGCGAACCCATAGATTAACCAAGATTGTCTCCTCCCAAAAAGTGCCCAACGCGGCTAAATAAATATAGTCACTTTTTAAATAAACTTTTTTTATATTCAGGCTCTAGTCGCGTTCAAACTGCAAGGCAAGATCCGTCAACCACAATCAGAGTTCGATAACGAAGCGGTGCGGTACAAACATCGGTTCGCGCCTCTGTCTGTACTGACGCCGCCTCAAGTGCACTACAACGAGTTCTGTGAGATGACGCAGCCGTTACAGTGAGTAACAATATTCAATTAATAAAGATGATAAAAATCGTATTTTAATTAGTCGGTCAGTATGATTATAAAAAAAATTTAGACACGTATTTTTTGCTTTATCATGGAAATGAAACAATATCTATTAAGATATAACGCACTAAATTAATGGAGTGGGTGTGCACTACGTAATACAGTGATGTAAAACTTACGTGACGTCATTTGAGATTTTGCTTGGACGTATCGCCGTAATCTTTAATCACACAAAAATAAAAGATACGTGAAATAAAACTACTTTGTAACGGATTTTATCGCGGTTTAATTTAGATTTTTATATGCCGACCTTTCAGTTTTCTCAGATTTCATGGTCACGAGTGGACCTGAAAAGACTGAAACACCGAAACAAATCTTTGTTAAGACACAAAGATAGCTTCGGTCCGGGAATCGAACCCGGGCACAGTATAGCCTAATCGGACGGTTTACGCCACTCGACTACAGAGTTCGTTGCAGTGACAACTTTTTTCAAATAATTACATACGCATAAATTTTTATAAATATAATACATCAAAATAAGCCTATTAATTTAAGCGCGTCAAACTTATAACATACCTGTTTGTCACACAGTAAATATTTATTTATTGTAAATGAATTTTCTTAACTTAGTTGAAATTAATAATTAGATTTAATAAAATTAATAAAAATTGGAATCGCAGTGGAGCAGCAGTGACGCAGCGGCATTAGCAACGCATTTGAAATATAAGGTTGCGGGTTCGATCCCTGGTCGTGTTGTGATCGTTGTGTAAATTGTTTCGTTGCCGCTTCTCAATATCGGTGAAGGAAAACATCGTGAGGATGTCATCGGCATGTCTAAAAACTAATCATTCAAAGACATGACTGTGACATCCACCAACCCGCACTTAGCAACTTAGCAGCTCAACTCGTAAGATAGTTGAGTGAAGACCCGTGCCCAACAGTGGTACACTAAATAACGGTTGAAGTGAAATTAAAATGATTTCATTTTTACAGATATGAAAATCCTGTAATACTATACCTCGGAGGCTGCAAACATTTCCAACAAGCTCGTTCACTGCTCGAAACCATCACTACACCCGATCAAGAAGTATGTTAACTTAATTTGTCTGATTATGTTTACTAACCTTTGTTTTTACTACAACTTACTTGATGTTAAGCAATGATGTAGTCTACGATGAAACGCGCTTACCCGGTAAATACCGATTCATTCGTGACTTGAAGACAGGCAGATTATAGCTATCGGGAAAAATAGATGCCCGTAGTGATTTCCACAACTTGGCAATTCCACAGTTAAAAGGGAAGTAAGGCGCTTTATGCTTTTTTTAACTGTTTTGTTTCCCGACTGTTAGTACCGGATCTAACCACAACCCCCTATTCATAAACGTCTTTTAAGCTCTTTATAACTAAAATAGGTTTATAATTCGTCTGTCCTTGTCTGTCATCTTGACATTTAAACAAGTAAGAATGAGATAAAGTACATTTAAACTAAAGAGTTTCATAAGATTTTTATGAATAAGGGTAAGTGTATAAAAATAATATTTATAAATTTATTTTCCAGGTAACCGATCTCCTGAAAGTAGCCAAAACCAACTTTGTTGTATTAAAACTGTTAGCTGGTGGACATAAGAAAGATTCTCCAACACCTCCAGAATTTGATTTTTCAGCGCACAGACATTTTCCTATAATCAAGCTAGTCTCATTTTAAGATATTTATATTATAGTGTATTATTAATTTTAATGTTTGTGGTCATTATATTATTTATGTTTGCGAATGAAAACGTTATTAAATAAAATCATGGTAAATAATGTTTTTTTTATTGGGTAGGTATAGAAGAGGGTTCAAATCCTACTTAATATTATGAATGCGGAAGTAACTGTCTGTCAACTGTGTCACTAACTGTGTCAGTCACGCTTTCACGCCAAAACTACTGGACCTATTTGGATGAAATTTGGTGTGAAGATAGTTTGAGACCCAGAGAAGGGCATAGAATAGTTTTGGTTCGATTATACAAAAAAAGGTTAATGGAAGTCGCTGAATATACGCAGTTATTCATAAACGTCATTTAACCTTTTATTAGATAAAAATATGTTTATAATTCGAATATCTTTGTCTGTCATTTTGAAACTAAGTAAGAAAGAGACAAAATTCATTTCAACTGATTAGACTTTTTTTATATTATTAGGCTGGCGCTTGACTACAACTTACCTGGTGTTAAGCAATGATGGACTCTACGATGGAACGCGCCAGCCCAGTGCGGTACACTGGGCTGGCGCGTTCACTCACACGTGATTACGAATGTTTATCGGTGAGAAGGTGGCAGTGGAATGAGTCTCCTTAAGGTTAGGAACATTAAAGGAGCAACAATTCCGACCCACCCTCTATGCATGGTGTAACCAGATATCGTACCGAAACACGGCAAGGCCGCTTGGCGGTGCGGCTTTGTCTGGTACCCACGGCCGAAGCCTACCACCAGTTGATTGTCACCTGATTTGCAGCACCCGGGGACCATGTGTGGGGATTCAATTAAAGGTCACGAACGAAGGCGACTTAGCCCCAGGCTTATAAGGCTTTTTTATACCCCATGGTGGTTAAAGTTGAGCCACCCATTGAATTGAAAATAAAAACTAGAGGTAAATATTTAAATAAAACTATTTTAAAACTGATTTTGGTCGTTAACGGTTATATTATAACCCGATGTTTCAAATTCCATTCAGACTTCATGATCGCGCTCATGGCTGCGAAAAATCCGTTATAAAGTAGTTTTATTTCAATGTGTGTTATTCGCGTAAATTTAAGAAAATACTTGTAAATATCAAAGCATAAATATATTACAACATAATAGTAATCCAGTACATACAATAATTCTATGTTATTGCTTTATTTATACTGCAACTTGGCTTTCCTCATAGTATATGTGGGATGCGTGGCGATATTCTAATTTACATTTTTTAATGCTGAAGTAACAGACCGTCGAAAGCGCACGCTATATTATTAGGTGAATGATTCGACAACCTTCGTGTTCCTTAAGGAGGACGTTACCCTAAACGTGCGGATCTGGATTCCGGATTCGAGGTGTTGATGTTAATTGCAAATCAGGATTACGTCAAATTCCAAACTAATTCCACAACTATGCATAAAAAGAGCTTTTTGATGGAATAATAGCGAGCATCTGTTTGTCAAGTATTATAGTTAGTACTTAGACTTCATTAACAAGCGACCAGCCCTAATGTAGCTGTTTTTTGAGAATTGTGGTCTCTTCAAAAGTTAGGGTTGTATAAGAAAATAAATTGATAATCAAAATTTTTACTTCGTAGGGGTTATTCTTTGTTGTTCTAGTTGATTTTTTAATATTATACGTCACAATACCATAGGGCTCGAATAACGTAGAATTTAAGTCGTGATATAGCCTTTCCGGTGCACCCTGTATAATGCCTCTGGACGTTATTTTGGAGCCTGTTACATAATGTTGTTAGTTTGTTATTCGTTCTCATTATCTTCTTCAGTGTCTGCGTCTGATACGTCTGTGTAACAGTCCGCTTCTAACGTTTTCACTTTCAAGAAGTCCATAGATTGTGGACCTGAAAATTAAGTTAATAATGATTTATATCCGTAACCGTTCTATCTAACCGCTGAACTGATTCAGATGAATGGAAATAGTTTGAGACCATGATAAGACCATGATAGTATCATTTTGCAAAAGGGAAAGGGAAGGTAAGTAGGCGCGTATGTCAATAAGAAATAAATATAGGAATATACATGATTATAGCAAAAAGCAGCAGCTAGATAAAGCAAAAATGAGCAGAGGTGGTGGTAGCGAGTTCGATCCCCGGTCGTGCCCGCACATCTTTGTGTGCATTGTTTTATCACCGCTGCTCAATATCGGTGATGGAAAACATCGTGAAGAAAACGGTAATTATAAGATTGAATCATTCGAGGATATGTGATATCCACCAATCTGCACTTGACCTGCGTGTGTGGATTATGGCCTAAACTCTATCAACTCGTGTTGAGAGAAGATCCGTGCCCAACTGTAGCATACTAAAAAGGACACAACGAAATAGCACCGCTGTAACGATATTTTAGCTTGTAGAGTTCTATGAATATTCGGGGAATATGTGTGTGCTGAAGGCTTGCTATCTGACTAGAGGGTGCCATTGAAGATGGTGGATACCAGAAGTTCCATAATCAAAATAAAACAATTGCGTGTTTGGAATCTTTTAATATAATTAGTTAGGCATTTTTGTATCTTGTTGTAGAAACTAGCAATTAAGTTGTGTTTAGTATCATTTTGGCTTAATTTAAAATAGTTAGAGAGCTGGCCTGAAACACAGGTTATTTAATAACCTAGTTCAGGCTAGCCGACACCTCTTTTGTAGAAGTAAATAGTTATTAGTCTTATTGTACATAGAACATAGTCATATACTCGTAGATTATAGATAATAAATAGTAACAAGCAATTATATTTAGCTTAATATTGTATCTAGCTCATGTATATGCCATGAAATTAAATAAACTTTTTTTTTTATTTATTTAATTAAACGGAATGATCGGAACCAGAATCGGAATTGGAATGATTTATTTCCATAACTTAAAACGTTCCAACAAAAAAAACCGCATTATAAAATGTCTTCTAAAGGTTCACGTTTGCTTACGTTGAAATTAATTTGTTGATGGAATCCGTGGATGGATTCGTGAGAAACCTTTTTGCGAAACTAAGTACATAAACTTAAATGAATAGTACCTACTCTGAGGCAACGTTTCTATGAATAACCAAGTAAGTTTACTTAATAGGATTAAGGTAGCCTTCACGTGTCGATTCTTGAAATTCAATTAGGTGACATTCAACGACCTTGCAGTAGTCTGGGTCACTAAAAATGTTATAGATCGATTCAATACATAGTAGTCTTGGAACAAATGTTTGACAATGCTAAATATGGCAAGAAGAAATCCTGGACCGGGCGGTGCCAAGGCGGGCCAGCTTCAAATTCTATTTCGAGCCATTTTGACAAATCTTGAATTTATTAGCGTTTCCAATGTAGCTTTTTACGTCAACCCTTTTTGTGTCCCACAGCTGGGCACGGGTCTCCTCTCAAGTATCTTACAAGTTGAGAGAGTTTAGGCCCTAATCCACACACGCTGGCCAGATGCGGGTTGGATTGCGGTAGGATGTCACATGTCGTTGAATGATTAGTTTTTAGACATGCCGGTATCCTCACGATGTTTTCCTTTACCGATATTGAGCAGCGACGATGAAACAATTCACACAAAGATGTGTGGGCACAACCAGGATTCGAACCCGCGACCTTATATTTCTAAGGCGAGACCCGTACCGCTGCTCCACTGCTGCTCCCAATGTAGCTTGCAGATAAGCTATTCGAATTTGTTGCCCTCAGCAGCGGATTGGGCTTAAGAGAAAGAGGGGCTCACTTAAAGCACATTTTGTAGTTTGGGGTGATTGTAATGATGAATGATTGAATGAAATTTAGTGACAACGTACCTTCAGTGTAAACAACACTTCCCGCGAAGTCAGCAATAGGAGTAGGCGTGACGGGACGTTGTTCGTTCTCACAATCCTCCTCCTCATCTTCATCATCTGTTTCTATGGTTATTTCTTCTTCTTCACATTCTTCAACCTGCGCACCAAAATATATCTATACAAGTAGGATTAAGGATTAAAGCAGAGAGAGTGCTAAAGAAATAAAAAGAAAGTAAGAGACCATGAATGCAATTTTTCAAACGCTCTAGGTGGTCCGTGTGGCTGGTTTCCAGGTTCAATCTGTATCGTAGTATTCATAAACCTGATAGGTACTAATAGCCCATTGATACCGAACCATGACATTAGCTAATTAAAACGTAGTGACTATATTCTCTTTCGCTAACCATGTGAAATAGAGTGTTAGCCTGTTGCCGTTCACCATCCTTAGGTATTCCAAATTGGTTGTAAGTTTTTCTATTAGCGAAATCCGATATCTTTTTTTGCAAAGGATTCGGAAACTAGCAATAGAATGAGGCAGACAAAGGAATAACTAGGCACGCTCCGAGGCAGTGTCCATCAAAATTTACTAAGAGGGGGGTATCTCCGGGTCATTCAAGCTTTACCTATTCCTAAACTGATTTACCAAAAATACTTCATTAATAGGTACCTGTATATCAAAAGACTGTTGCTTATTCTTGAAGTCGAGAAGCGCAGAAGACGAAGTCTTTTGCTTAGTGTGACTTAAGCGTGTGATATTGCTAGGTGATGGAGTTCCCAAGTCAGGGTCACCTTCGCTTATTGAGCTGTTGGCGTCAAGATTTAGAGGTAGGTGCGGATTGCCCGACATCTTTCGCCGGCGAAGCTGACAGCCTTCATCATTCATCTTGGATTTCTAGAATAAGCTGAGAATGATGGAATAATGTAGAATGTAGGTTGGTACTTACTTACATACATAGCATTGACAGGAAGGTAGCTGCTGGTTACGTAATTAAATTATTAAAGTAATAAAAATAACAATCATCTTAAGTCCCATTCAGCAGGGCTTTGGTCTTCTCTAAACTATCGTGCTTCGCGTTCTCTAAACTATGCAGTATGTACACAAGTTGACCAAATGCGAGTAGCTTGAATCGTGGGACGTGGCTACACATCTTAGTGGGGAAACCAGTAGGTATGCCTTGAAACTAAACATTCTAAGATTTGTGATATTATCATTAAGGTTTTAAAAAACTATTAAGTAATTTTATTATTTGTGACATCCAGCAACTTTTATCGGGCTAGTATGTATATATGTTGAATAAAGTCCAAACCCTTTTAACTGAAAGATAATTGAAAGAAGACTGGTGCCTAGCAGTGGGACACACTGAAGTATTGACACTTCAATAATTGGTACCTAATCATCATTACACAGGGCCCGAGCAAGGATAATTAATTTTGTTTTTGTTTCCATACAATTTAAAAATTCGTTTTTATAATTAGTTTGTAAAACTTTCTGGAACTCTAAAAATACAGGACATATTCCTAGTTTGAAGCCCGATGTTTAATGTTTATTTATTTGTATATTCACAATAGCAATAAACTATTTTTATTTTATTTTTTAATGTTATTATATTACTTACCAAAAAAATATTGCAGAAATCCTCAACCTTATTACCTATTCAGTTGAAACTAACTTCATAAACGTTGTTAAATTCAAATTACGAGGCCTCCATTGGAATGTTAGATGTACACTGGGGCGGGCAACTAAGTGGCTTGAGGCTCTAGGGCGAAGCCTTAAAGGTATTAATCTGTTTTCTTTCAGGTGTTCAAAGCATTTTGCACCAAAATTACACCTACCTAATAAGTAGGTAGTATATCCAAAACTGGTATTGTTTTGTCAAAATTATGTAGGTCGAGATAATGAACTCAAATTAAGTCTAAATAAAATACTAAGATTATCAGATTTATTTCTGCACTTTTGTGTCAATAGTGATACTAATTCAAAATTATTATCTATTACAAAATTAAGTACTTGGATTTAGATAAAAGTATTTAGTATTTGTTTTGTTGTCTAGCAATAAATTGTTGATGATCTCTGCTAGTTGTAGGGATTCACTTATTCATTAGTGCTGTCCTGTAGTTAAGGTTGTACTACTAGTTAATCAATAAAAAAATAAAACCAGCCTAACCATATTTTGGTTACAGTGGCCATTTTGCCAATTGTTAGCAGATTAACTACGGCCGCAGGAGATAATTTCTATAATGTATGCACAAATACAGGTTCACGCTCTATTCCTTCACCCTCTGAGTTCGGTGGAACGAGCCCGTCGACGGAGGCAGTACCGCCGGCTTAAAGTTCTGTTAAAGGAACGGAGTGTGTGGTTTAACGTACTCTTTAAGGTTGGATGTCACAGCACCAGCTTTCTGAATACCTATTAGTGACAAAAAATTAGAAAGGACCCAACACTTTTTGATCCAGTGCGGGATTTGAATGTAGATGACTAGAGGCTTACAAATAATATTTTAGCTTCCTACATAATATTGTAACACAGGTATGCAGTAATGGAAAAGACTAAAACATTCCTAGGTAAGGTAAACTTTAATTAAATAATTATTACTAATATAAATATTAGGTACCTAACACAAATTAATAAATAAATTAAAGCACTTGTTAAGACACAATATTATAAAACCTACAAACGTGCACTTTAAAATTCACTGCCTTTTAAGCTTGTTAGAGTAAAAGGAAATTGAAATACATTGCTTATTAGCACTTACACGGCCTTATTCCAAAACAAGATCTAAGATCTGCATAAGCTTAGTCACCTTCGTCCGTGGGAATGCACTTTTTATCTTAATCGTCACACGTGGTGCCCGGGTTGTATAAATCAGGTGACAAATAGGTAACTGGTAGACAAAGCAGCACTTCCAAGTGGCCTTGCTGTGTTCCGGTGCAATGTTTGATGATATAATTAAAGAGGGTCGGACAAAATTGTTTCTTATTTATGGTTTCTAACCATACGGAACCTCATTCCAATGCCAACTTCTGACCAAAAAGTAAATCGGTATACTGGGCAGGCGCGTCCCTTTGTGGACTACATCATTGCTTAAGATCAGGCAAGTTATAGTCAAGCGCAAGGCTATTTCAGAATAAAAAAAGAACTGATTTTTTTGCCACCTCTAAAAACGGTTTCTTGCTGTCATCCGCTAAGTGACTCTATACTGGTTTTGCCAAGCATAGAGTTCCTGATGATGACAATATTGATTCCATGTTATTCCTTTAAAAAAACATAAGCACAACAGTAGGTACCTTTACTCGTTTATTAAGAACTACCATAATTTATTAGTCGTTGCAAAAATTATAGAAAAATGACACGACTAGCGTGACGAGAGGAAGCCTTCTGCTACACACCGGTTCCCCGAAAGGCACTCCGACGGAATGTGCATAACTACGCTACCGCTTGACATTTCTGGTCGATGCTTAAACCAGACATGCTACTTAATACTACACATATTATGTTCTATGCTTAAATCTCGATTTGGAATAAGGTTACATTTACACACTTAATTATATCTAATTTTCCTTAACTTCTAATGTGACTTATTGTCAGCAACGCGTTTCTACTACTTCATTTACAACATGTTCAGTAGACAAAGTACTTAAATTATCACCATCATCTCCAGCTGTAGCAGTGCTGTTAGCGTCTGTTATACAGCTTTCAACACTATCCATCGACATCTTCCTAACATCATACACTGAATAAGAATCTTGACTTTCGACATCAAAATAGTCCAAATCTGAATCTTTTAGGTTATAATATTTGCTTCTATCTTCTTTTCTGTAGAAGTGCATGCATTTATCTTTTTTGATCAAATTAAAATCTTCGTCTAACGGCACAAAGTAGGTTTTCACATAACCTGCACCTTTGACAAATATTTCGCCTCGGCAAGTGGTTAAGATGCCACATTCATCCAAAATGGTCGCTGTGTTTTCAGTTACCTATAAAATAAACAACAATAATTAGTTATGAGCAATATATTTAAAATGGTCTGTGGCACTGCCGAATTACTAATAAGACATACCCTCGTACTACAAAATTTCATCCGTTTGTTTCCCGCTTATACTACTGAAATGACTGTACAAGGGATCGTAAAAGGTTTCAACAGATATTTGCATTAGCATGGTTTTGGTGTCGAGACCATGTTTACCTGAATTTTGCTTGATTGTCCCGTAGAATCCATTCTAGAAGCCATATTGACAGCATGCCCCCAAATATCGTATAACGGTTTTTGAGATCCTACCACTCCTGCTGCGACCTCACCATTTGATATACCTACGGACAATAGAAATTAGATTCAATCAAATTCAGACTAAAAATTACTTTAATGTCGATCTTACAAGTATTTGAACCTGCTTCATGTAACTAGGCTTTTTTTTTTATTTAACCAAATAAAATGGTACAATGTTACATAAATATATCTCTTGCCAAACTGTAAAAACAGTTTGTTGGCAAGTAACGCTCAGATAACTTAATTAAAAAACATATTGTACCTACATACATGTTTTTAACAAAATATAAAGAAATTAGTATAAAGTAATTGCTTGTTGAATGTAACTAAAAAAAACTCTTATTTAGTTGAGTTAAACTTAAAGTTTAAAGGAGACTAGGGAGGCGTTGATAGTTTCGTAACTGAAAATACTGGTTAAAGAGAAATGCTCGTTTAGAAACTGAAAGTAACGACCAAGTTTTAGCATGAGATCATAGGTTCTATGGACACAAAGTTAGGCAAAATAACGTTCATTAGGTTGTAAATAGAAATACAATGCGCTTGAATTTGTTTATTGTTGTTGTAGTATAACTGGCACGCCCTATTATATTAAAAGGATACAGCATGACTGGAAGAATGTGACATTCAAATATACCTTTGATTAATAAAGACATAATATTACAAGAGAAAACTACATACCAATTCGTAAATTTAATCCCTCGAAACTCTGAAACGATCCCCTATTAAAGTTTTGGAGTTGCATCATCATTGCAGCTGCAAATTCTACCATTGTTAGTACCACGGCCCGGTTGTATGGACTGTTCTGTCGCTTAAGAGCGACTGACGAGGAATCAATAGATTCTCTTCTGTTAGGATCTAAGCCGCACGCAGCCATGTAAGTCCATCCTGCTAGTTTAATCTTTTCCACTTTATGATCTGATGTTCCTGTAAGCAGTAACTGAAAAGAAAGTAGTAGTTTTTGTATAATCTGAGATATGATTGCGTTACTAAAAAAAAAAGACGGGTTGCACTCCGGGAGTGCCGGCAGAAGTGAAAACTTGATTATTATCATTAATAGATGCACTTTGTTCAATTTCCATATTTTAAGCACTTTACATTCACAAATTTTACGAATACACAACAATGTGATCACTACACAGACGGTCGAGCCATCAGCTGTCACCATCCATGGATGCGCGTGGCACGCTGTAACATACACGAACATTCGCGCAAGCGCCCTGCCCTGCCTAAACAAAACAGTAGGCCCAGGCATACATTTTCGCCGCGCCGTAGAGAGGGGATAGCTGTCTACTCTCCATCCGTCTTACGCTTTTTCGATCAGGTCACGTGTCCTGACGCGAGTTTAAGATTTTATACCCATTACAGAAAAAGTGCTCAACGCCGCTAAAGAAGTTTTCACTTCAAAAATTAACTTTTTAGCTCAAAGTCTGAGCCTATGTCTGTCCATAATGATTCAATACAAGGTTCATAATTTAACTTCGAAATTATATTATATTAATTCGAAATTATTAATTTATTTTCACAATAACTGATTTTGTATTAATAGAGGGTCTATGTCAAGCATACTACATTTTTGAACTTACTCTATCAAAATCTGATATGATCTCGTCCAATATACTTAATAGAAATTTGTCATTCATATCGGCGTCTCCTTCCATCCCAAGTTTGTAATCTGTTAGTGACGCAAACATCACTGCCACATTGTCATATTTTTCATAATATAGCTCATCCAATGACCTGTTTAAATTTAGGTACACTTGCACTAAAAAAGGCAGATGTTTTGGAATCAGATATATATTATAATTTGTACTTTATCACATTAAAAAAAATGGCGATGTTGGTTGGGTATGTGAGTCTAGTTATTTTAAAATATGATACTAACATTTTCTGAATTTATTAGTTAAGTAAGAAGCTATCTACTATGGAAATAGGATAATAACAAATGATAGGAGAGTAAGGCACCAGCAATAATAATCATGAACTTACCAACATGTGCCGGCAAAATGTTCTCTAACAGCATATTGTTCACTTTCAACATAGTTTCAGCCTCTTGCTGTTCTTCGCTGAGCTGCAGCTGCCAGATGTGGTCCAACCTGTTCCGATATTCAGTTGTCCTATCGATCCAGTACAAAGTGATTGTAATTGCAACCACTGACAACGTGTGGGAGATTCTAGGGTCTAGTCCAACATTCCAAGTAGTGTCAATAGAAAATAACAATGTCTTCAGTTCCCATACAATCCATAGATAAAATATAGTCATGCCACCAGCAACGATCCATTTGAAAATAAAAAATACTCTGCTAAACAGAAAGTTCAACAGCAAAGCCAAGCCCCAACACTGAGTCACATGCTAGAAAGGAAAATATACTATTTCAATAACGTGATATAAGAATGTAGTTGAAAATATGAAACAAATTAGCACAACGAATATAGTTAAGTAATGTTAGAAGTCAAGATTACCCACGACGATACACAGTTTGACAACACAGTCTCAGCAGCTGGCACTGGTAGTTCTCTACACGAGATAACATTGACAATAGAAGTTATCGCCAACCCCACACTTATAAGAAGATAAATAATAGTCCTTATTTGAGCTGACTTTATAATTTTTGCTGAAAGATCATAGACCCATCGCAGATAATCGTTTCGGGGTTCTTCAAAACCTTTGTACTTAGTCCAAAGAAATTGAAACCAGGTAACAGGTTGCATAACGACGAGAACAACGATGCTGAGAAGCATCAAAAGGCAGGTGTACCAATAAAAGCCTTTGAACCTGAAAAAAAACAATACATAAATTAAGAAACTCAAACGTCATTCAAATCTAAAGAGATCCAATAACCGAAAGAAATGGATCATATGAATTCAGCTTATAGATGTAATAATTATGATCTGAGATAAAAAGTGATGTCATAAATTTTTTATGAAAATTGTATAATAAAATAACTGCTTGTTATGACGGAATATTAAACATGATAACACTTACCAATTCGTAGTAAGCCCATTAATTAACAATATTAGTACCAGTATAATGAGGCAGCATGTGATGTAGTATTTGAACAAAGGATCTGGCAGGAGCATAAATTTCTTCTCCATTTCCAAGTTTTTGTACATAAGAGTAAATCTGTTTAGCTTTGATTCTTTCTTAAGATATTCTCTGTAAAATATAGTCAATTTCAGTGTTGGGGAGAATGTCATTCTTAATTTGGAATACAAATTCTTGTTATACAGAAATAAATACTTACTGGCCATTTGTCATTTCCTCTATCTCCTTGGCCATTTGCGCATCAGCAGCTTTCAACATCTGCTGATATTCTACAAGATTTTCATCCATGAACATTGTGGTTCTTCTACTGTAGTTAGATTGTCTATTTTCCGATCGCTACTAGAAATACATCAATTTATAGAATTTTATTGTGAGATACTTAGTTCTATCTGGTTCAATCTATGGAAATATTACTTACTCTAGTGGCGCTGCTTTTTGTTAAGATCTTGTTAAATCCAACGGACGCCCTTCGAAATGGTTTATATTCCATGTACTAAAAACAAAAATTAGTAGTAATAAAGTAAGATGTCTCTCAATAATTTTTGCAAATTATAGACTACATATGTTTTTATATTTACCCGTGATGGTCTTGAAAGTAAATAAGTCTCTATTTTATTCTTCATGATGAAAGGATCATTCTGAGATTCAAAATTTGGTTCAATAATATATTCCCTAGCATAATCTAACAGTAGCTCTAGAGTTTGTTTTGTTACATGCACTTTTCTAAAAAAAAAAATAAAGCATAGAAATAAATATATCATTGCCATTCTTTGTTCTGTTTTCTTTTTCTTTTATCGTTTTGTATTTTCCTTACCCTGCTTTCCCAGTAGATTCCATCTTATTCGCTATAGTAACATCTTTTGACCAAATGTCGTATTGCCATTTACGGATTCCGATCAAACCACTTAAAATTTTTCCAGAGTGCACTCCTATTCTCATGTCCATATTTAACGAACGTTTTTCTCTACAATATTAAATAAGAATTATTTTCACACGGTGACAATGTAATTGTTTTAAACCTAATCTCATTAAAATTTTGCTGTTTCATAAAACCTTTTCCCAACTTCAGTAACAGTAACTAATTTGTTTTATTCTAAAGTCTAGCATACTTAAGTTTAACATGCTTTATATTAAATCTTCATTTCCTTCATTCACTAACGTGCATTTACCTAACATCCTTAATTATGTGTATCATCTCTAATCCCAAATCTACACAATTTTTGGCGTGATATATACTAGGTTTTGGGATTCCACTGACACAGTAATAACAATCTCCCAAAAACTTTATTCTCAGCACGTCATACTCCTGCAAAAAAAAGTTTTTAGTTGCGGACTAAGTTTTAAATTAAGGGACTGTTTGTTTTAAGTACGTTTGTGTTACCTCTGAAGCCTCATCAAATCTACCAAACAGTTCATTTAACAGCTCAACCATTCTCATGGGTGATAAAGTTGTCGAAATCATCGTGTAGTTCACCACATCAGCGTATAAAATGCTCACATTGTCATGTTCTTCTACATAAAGTTGGCTGTAAAACAACTATCATTTAACTAAGTTGTGTCAACACAATTTGTATTATATATAGTGGGACATTAACACACACGGTCATCTAATCCCAAACTAAGCAGAGCTTGTACTATGGAAACCAGATAACTGGTAATATACCACATGTAATACTTTTCTTTTGTAAATGTATACTTAAATATAGACAATTATACCCAGACACAAGACAAACAGACATATTAAAACAAATGTTTGTCTCGGGTGGGAATCGAACCCACGACCTGCGGCGTGAAAAGCAAGTATCTTACCGATCACGTCACCGGCCCGTAATATAATAGATTCTTACATGAAAATCAGCTGCATTTAAGCACAACGATTTGTCGCCTAAACGTGCTTTCTCACCGAGAGATTTTGTTTGGAAAAATTGTAGTCTATTTTGAGTTTACATATTTGCATAGTTATCAAAGAGGACCGTGTTATTATTACTGATGATGCTCCGATTCAATACAACGCTCGTTCTCTATAAGTACATACTTACTTGAATGATTTCTTAATATTTCTCGATTCTAGTCCTAAAAACATGTTTCTTATATCTTGTCGAACTTTGGCTACAATATGCTCTGGAAGTATACTCATCATAAGACGTTCCTAAAAATTAATTTTTGGTTTAGCCGCATATTTCTAATCAAAGATAAGTATTATAGATATGAAAAGAATAACATTGTAAATCTGACTTATCTGCTGATAAAAACAAATTTGTCCTTAGTATTGCGGAGGGAAATCCCTTCGAATAGCGATCCTCACCTCTTGGTCTTTAACAAACTTGAGTCGCAAGGTGCTTTCTACACAAGCCCTACGGTCCAGAAATGATCTTCTTGTGACTATTTCATTCATCAATCTAAAATATATTCCCATTAGATTTACACCAATCAGGTAAATAATATCGGATGAAACCTGAAAATAATTCAAGATCAGAAAATAATAAAAATAAAACTTTTATGTTCGAGATATTCAAAAGTAGTACAATAGATAGAAGTTGTAAAATAGTTAAGGAAAACAAGATAAAGTAACTAAACCAGGAATCATTATTAATGAATGTTAAGAAAATACCAATGGCGACATCCTTATCAAAATCCCCTTTGCAGTAGATAATCAACGTACTAAAGCAATTATTCATACATACCTAACTATCACAATAAACATAGAATCGATAACATTGTGTCACGGAATATCGCTTTTGTTATTGTTAAACAACTAAAGTAGGGATCTGCCTTTTTCTTTCTTCTTCTTCTTTCCATAAATGTAGAAATACGCTGAGAAACTCAATTACGTTATAGAGAAACAAATATGGAGTAAGAACGTTTCATTATTAAACCTATTGGCTTTCACCTACGGCATCGTCCTCTATTGGGGTAAAAAGTAGCCTACGTCCACAGTATAGTCCACCCGTTACCATGAAGTCTGAATAGACTTTGAAACGTCGGGATATAAAATCAAAAATAAACCGCGATAAAATCCGTTATAAATTACATAGTTGTATTTCAATGAGTGATATTCGCGTAAATCTAAGACAATACTAAGCCTATTTGTTAATCCAGATGATACTCAATCTCTGTGCAAAATTATATCCAATTCCGTTTAATAGTTTTTGCGTAAAAGAGTAACAAACATCCATACATTTTTACAAACTTTCGCGTTTTAGTACACACGGCACATCAAGCTATACAAACCCAATATATGCTGACCTCTCGTTGTACGGAAATCCTATAGACTGTGAGATCATCTTATACTGGAAATGTAGCTATATGTGTATACGTGTGTACAATATTATTTTCACTGGTCGGAAAGCAACTTTAATGCGAAGGAAGTTTCACATTACTATTACTAATAGAGAAATCAACAGAATAGTGATTAATAAAATACATGAAAGAAAAGTACCTAATACATAATTATTTATTTTAGGAAGATGGTATAAAAATGTAGTTAAAAAGTTATAACAACTTACCACAATTGCGATTTGTGGATTCTCGTCATAAGTAAAAAATGCGACTATAAGTACGTAGATGGTGCTAACTATTAAACCAAGCAAAATGGTTAAGAAGTTGTTCCTCATTGGAAGAAAGATGTAGTTAGAAAGGAGAGCAATTGTCGCGTACGCAGGTCTTAAAGAAATTCCCTCAAACGAGCTGTAAATGCAGATTGCGATATCTGTAAAAACAATAATTATTTTAGTTAATACTTTTTAATAAGTTGACAATGAAGAGGCTAAGCTTTTCTACATAATTTCACATCAAAAACTAGTAGTAAGTATTAACTAAGCCATGGTTTTAATCAAGATCAAATGTAACCATAAAATCTTTGCATTAAGAATTTTAAACAAAAAGATTTTCATGGCAATCAACTGGGAAATAATAATTATGTTTACTGGTAATCAACTGGCAGGCTTCGGCCGTGGTTAGTGACCACTCACCAGACAAAGCCGCATCGCCAAGCGGCTTTCAAGTGTTCCGGCGCGACGTCTGGTGACACCATTTAAGAAGGTGGGTCGGGATTGTTGCTCCTTTATGGTTTCTAACCTTAAAGAGTCTCATTCCACTGCCACCTTCTAACCGAAAATCATTCGTTATCGCGAGTTTTATCATTGCTTAATATCAGGCAAGTTGTAGCCAAATTTCAGAATAAACAAAAGACGATTTTATATGTTTAAATTTATACTTTTAAACTTTCGCGTTGCATTATAATATTTATATTTATCATAACGGGTAATTAACGCGCTCACCTTTAATTTGGATTAACGTTTCAGTCTGCTTGCGACCACGACCGGTGCAACCCGTGTCGAAACGTAAAACCAAATCAAAGGTAAGCGTGTATATTGCCCGTTATCTATATATATAAAAATGAGACCCGTTTTCCGTTGTCACGACATCACGCGTGAACGGCTAATTCTTTTTTTAAAATATTCCTTTTAGTACGAGGATGGTTCTTACGCAGAGAAAAATTAAAAAAAGGAAAATTTAGAAAGCGAAGAAGTGCCGAAAACCGGGTTAGAGACCTATTATTTATTATTGGTTATATTCGGTAGGTCTGAGACTCGGTAGATGACACTGCTTTACCGGGCAGAACGACGTCTGCCGGGTCCGCTAGTGATAAATATAAATGTTGTTTGGTTGACACATGCTTTATGGTGGTATTTTGAGATGCTTACAGAATTTCTTAAAGTCCCCAGCAGAAACTACGTGTTGTATATAAATAATTACCTGTGAACACGAGGTCTAATGTTATTAAAAATGTGACAAATATTGGCACCCAAAACCATTTCTTTTTTAGTGGAGAATACAAAGGCTTCCAAAGTGAAATCATCGGTACCGCTATCCTTAGTAAATACATTCCCATCGTTAGGAATGTTGATTGTGATTGTATGTCCTGAAAGTGGATTAATTGATACACAATTTTTTTTTACTTCACATATCAGATTTCTTTTTTAAAAACTCTTTAACATTTGTTAATTTTTGGTTTAGTGCAAGAAGAGACAGACTTTTAAAACGGGCCGGTGGCGTGGTCGGTAAGATACTTGCTTTTCACGCCGCAGGTCGTGGGTTCGATTCCCACCCGAGACCAACATTTGTATAAATATGTCTGTTTGTCTTGTGTCTGGGTGTAATTATCTATATTTAAGTATATATTTACAAAAGAAAAGTATTATATGTAGTATATTACCAGTTACTTGTTTCCATAGTACAAGCTCTGCTTAGTTTGGGATCAGATGACCGTGTGTGTTAATGTCCCACTATATTATTATATTATTAATTTTGAAGATGAATTGCCTTCATTGCACACTTCAACCCTTTTTTAGTGTTCCACAACTGAGCACGGGTCTTGTTTCAACTATCTTACGAGTTGAGAGGCCTTTATCCACACACGCTGGCCAAGTGCGAGTTGGCGGATGTGACATGTCCTCGAATAATTATTATTTCATGGACATGCTGGTGTCCTCACAATGTTTTCCTTCACCGAAATTGAGCAGCGGTGATGTTACAACTCACATAAAGATGTGTTGGCAGGAATAGGAATACTAGTTATCTGGTTTCCATAACACAAGCTCTACTTAGCTTGGGACCAGATGACCGTGTGTGTTAATGTCACAGAATATTTATTTATTTATTTATTTACTGCTTCGATTAAAAGGAGTGCACGCTTATAAATTAGATAATAATGAACTTTTAATTAGGTAATATACTTAAACAGAAAATGACTTTACCTCAAAAAATGTATAAAATATAACTAAAGCTATATGTAGAGTAGAAAACAATACTAATAAACACAAGTAAATATAAAGTAGTGTTTCTCTTAATTTGTCGTCATATTTTCTGTACAATCCTTCTAAATCCTTTTGGTCGAATTGATCCTAGAACAAAAAGAAAATTTGTGGGTAACTCTATAAATGAACAAATGCTAGATGTGATTTGAGGTACAATAAATAGAATTATCGTAGCGCAGACAATATTGGGCCCTTTTCATTGTCCTTCGGGACAATATTGGCATTAGGGATCAATGACATGGCAGAAGTCAATACCCAACTTCTTAAAAAGTACTAAATGTAACGTGGATCATATTTTGACAAATCTAGAAATGGGGATCGGAAGACCTACAAAAATCGCTGTCACATTTAAAATGCAATTGTGAGAGTGAAAATCTTTCGATTGCTTGTTTGCTTATTGCGTTCAAAAACAAATTCATAGCAGTTACAACAGTAGGTTAATTCATGTAATTAAATAAGTTGAGTTGCAGTTCAGTTGCAGTTACAATTCGACCCAGCCCTTTTTGTATTCTCGTAATTTTGACAACCGCTGTCTGATACGCGCACGTCAAGTTCCCGCCACGCGAGCGCTTAAAACTAAATATGACAGCTAAACAATTACAAGAATACCATTTTTCATGATCGGCGCGTCATGACATTACGTGAATTAGGGCCCAAAACCGTAATTGGAGCTTGCTAATGCCCGTTTACCTATTAGTGATGTACTTCAGTATCTTCTTACCCTTAAATACCTCCAATTCCACTGTTTCCCACCAGCTAGTTCCACTTCTTGTATTCTAAACTCATGTAAAGATGACAACAGACTAGTAGCTCTGCCTGAGTTCATTGAGTATCTTGCAAGGAGCTCCAATGCTCCCACTTGGAGGACCACGGAACCTGTTGTCCGTGATAGCGCATTTTCATTTTCCTGAAAAACTATTTAGTTACTATACGCGGCGCTGTGATTTGTTTACCCATTTATTGCGTGACATTTTTCTCTGTAGTGAAATATGATATACGTCTGTGTTCGTTTTTGGTGCACGCTTGCCGTGCATGTTACCATAGAATTAAAATACATCAATATAAAGCAGTGCTGTATGCTCAATAGTTCTTTGGCCGACTGTAAGTATGCACCTATGAGATGGTAAATCTTTTGACAATGCATCCTTTCCTCTCCTCTTCTTGCCATTACATCATTCTAGACGTAGACGTAGTTATAAATAAAATGAAGTGCTAACAGTAACATAATAAAAATAATAAAAGAACAAGAGATAACAGCGGAAACTGACTTGTCCACTACAAAAATGCTTCATTGATAATACTATCGGAAAACAAAGTAGGTGTGCTCTTATAACACGTGTTCAATGTCGTGGGAAAGATATTATTGATGATATTGATTTAATAGAAAATGTAGTGATTTACTGTGATAAGAGAAGTTCAGTGTCTTAAAGGTCCAAAAAGCGCGAACGAATTTACATTTTCTTTCTGTTTATCTTTGTCGCTGTCGTTAACTGTCAATAGTGAATTACCTACGATGCCGCTAACAATAACACCTACTCATGTTAATGCCGATTTCGATTCCGATACCGATTCCGTTTTCATTCAAATGCCGATTCCGATGTCTATTGAGACTTATTCTTCGAAGATGTTCGCCCTATGACCACTAGATTCAATTTAAAGTACATAAAAATCATATTATTGCTTCGTGCAACTAACCTAGTCTTCAGAATCTGTAATTTCAGATCTACGTTGATGAGTCACGTGAAAAGTCTTTCCCTTTATTAGATCACACAATTAGATATGTATTTATATAGATAATCATTCCAAGATAAACCACGGCTGCTTATACTTTCACGATTATTTTTGTTGTTTAAAACACAGCGACAGGTTCAAAAACCTTCGTGAGTTTTCTCAAAGACAATTTAATATCTTTTCAAAATAGGTAAGTTTTGATTGATATTGAGCAGATTACTTCGCATTGATTACAAATTTAATTAAAATGTATGTAAATGATATACCTAATAGTTGAATTGAAATAGTTATGTTGAAATAAAATAGATTGGTAGTTTAAGGTTTATTTAGGCGCAAATCCCTATTAGTATATCAAATGCCAGGTAGCTCTGTCTGCTGTTCTGCTGTCATGCCTTTTTCTTTTTGCGGGCGAAGCCAATGGCGGAAGCTAGTTGAACATTAATTTTCATGTCAAGTACCTATGCAGAACAATCATGTTTCAAACAGTTAGACGAAAAAATTTAGATAAAATACTAAACGGAAGTATCGATACTAAATAACAAAAGAATAGTACCAATATCACCAAATTTGGCACAATTACACCAATATCAAATATCAAATGACCACACTCACCATATCAATCAACAAAAACAAATGCAACACGCTAAGAAACAAAAGAAAACACAACTCTTTGACTTTCCCACAACACGTTCTGTCTTAACCAGAAGCAAATAGAACTGACTTAAACCTCGGACAGAACTGATAGCGCCACTTCGCTGATATTGATATTAGATTATAAATGTGATTAGCACATTAAATACCGATTAAATCAACCGATGGAAAGCCAATGTTCGGTAGATATGCATTGTTAACAAGTAAAATGTAATTACAATTAATTTAACAGGACCTAAGGCTTACAACCTATGGAATTATGGTTGATAAGTAGATACTTATTGAAGAAATAATTTCCAGAGAAGGTGTAAAGTCCTTTAATTCAACCTTGGAAAACAAGAAACGACTGGTTTCTTAAAATTTAACACACAAGGAGACTTAAAAAAAAAGGTTTTGCTATTTTTTGCTGCATTCACAAAAATCATGTAAAATCTGAATTGTCATGCAAAATCTTAATTTAGAAGTTCAAATAAAATCAAATATAATGCTGACTGATGAAATAATGACAAAAAACTGCCTCTTTCAATTCACTGGTTGAGTAAAAAGACGTTTACAATTTACTTAGAAAAGACTAAGTAGCAGTTAGTAATTGTGATCTGTGAATTATTAATAGTTCTTTTACCTATAACTACATATATGTTATATTAAAATAATAATAGCAGTTATTATTATTAGGTACCTTTTTAGCATTCACACGTAACTTAAACACTTTTTTCACCATTTTACTATAACACTAAAACTATTCGCAAAATAACGCACTACGCCGAAGTTTAATATGAGAATGAACTTATTAAATGTTCCAATAATTTAAATTACTTGTATACCCGTGAGAACAGCTACACACATTACAGACACCCTCTAATTGATAGTGAAGTTCGTTAACTTAGTAACTAGGGTCTACTTTGTGAGATAAAACTATGTAATTCTCATATGACTTTGTAGGAAAGTATACTCTATTTAGTTGTAATAAGGAGTTGGAGAAGGCAAAATAGTATACTGAAAATAGGAATTTAATTAAGCGGTTATAGGTGCAATCAGCGTATACCGCGTGGTTTTCAGATGCCTAATAGGAACAACATTTTATTGGTTTTAGTATCACTATACAACTATTATATTCCTTTGAAATCATGCTTTAACGATATGTTTTCCGCTAAACGGATTCATGCAACAGAATTTTATCATATACTAGCCTCCGCCCACGGCTTCGCCTGCGAAATTGATCTCACTAATCTGGTTTCTCCATACAAACTTTGGAACCCCGTTTCACCCCCTTAAAGGGTGAGTTTTGAAAAATCCTATCTCAGTGCACTCCTAGACCCCATAAGGAACCTATGTGCCTAATTTGGAGTCTCCAAACCCAGCGGTTTGGGCTCTGCGTTGATATGTCAGTCAGTCAGTTTCTATTTTTATATATTTTGACTAGCTTTCCGCCCGCGGCTCCACCCGCGCGTATAGTTATCGCGCTAAACAATTAACCTCGCAGTCGGATAAAACTATCCTATATATCCCCGGGTCTCAAACTGTCTCCTTACCAAATTTCATCCAAAGGTAAAGTTTTAGAACTTACCTTTTACTTTTGCATGGTTACAAGATCTTGCTTCTTGTCAAATGTCATGCTCAAAGTAATCTATAGGTTAAAATGCGCTAATCTAATACGCTTTTTAATTGGAATCCTTGCCCTAATTCACGTAATTTCTTGACGGGCCGATCAAGTTGCGGTGCAGTTGCAATTAAGTTTACGTCTTAGTGCAAAATTGTATTCTTCTAATTGTTTAGCTGTCATATCTGATCTAAAGCGCTCGCGTGACGCGAACTTGACGCGAGCGTATCTGACAACGGTTGTCAGAATTACGAGAGTACGAAAAGTGCTATTTTGATTGAAACTTAACTTATTTAATGACATGAATTAGCATGTCTTGTAAGAGTAGTGGTTAGGGTTCCTGTAAGCTAGGATCCACAGTCGCAGGCATGCAGATAAAGAGACTCAGGGTTTTGAACTCTAGCTGAATTCCGAGACAATCAATCTTGGATCCCGTACCTATGAGTTGAACCAGAAAGTGAATAAGCGAAGTTGGAAATATTGTAAAAATATGATTTGAGTGTAACTGAAGGTATGCTTCACTTCCAGTGCGATATCATATCGTGATCTATACTTTCTCTGGGTATAACCTTCTTTTTTAGATTAACTTTCAAATACAAGAAAAGGTTGTCTATACTGTTATAGTTTTAGATTTTTTGTCAAAAACATATCCTTTTTCTCTTCTTTATAAGATTTATTTATTTCTCACTTATATCTAGGTACCATTACAAATAAGTAAGATAAGTAGGTACATACGTAAATGATTAACTAAGTTTATTAATCAAACTTTAAACTTTTCGAAGCATTGGAAATAGCATTAAAAATACGAACCCATTTCAATAAATAAACAATAAATGAATGAAATTAATGAAATAAATAACTAAATTATGACTAAATTTATAATTTATTTGTTTATACATGTGTTTATTTTTTATCAATACTAAAACTCGCTAAACCGATTTTGATAAAAGTTAAATAGGACTACCTGAAAGTATATCCATTGAAACAAGAAAATAGAAAAAAAGAATTATCCAAATCGATTCATAATAAAAATAACATTTAAATAGAATAATAAAAAATCATGCAGTCGAATTGAGAACCTCCGTCTGTTTGAAGTCGGTTGAAAGGTTATAAAAACAGATACTAATTCTTATTTACATGAAACATGCATTAGAAAAAGCAATTAAATTTGGTGTATCTAATGAAATATTTTTGATGGAACTGATTAACATAGTTCTCGTCTATAAAATCCGAAGGTTGCAGAAGTCCGTCATAGGGACCGAGCCCATTACAGTTCAACGTACGTAACTCTAACACTAGTTACATTAGTAACGCTGTGAGTACTTATTAGAAAAATCATTAATCCACTTTGTAGCAGGCAGGCTGACCACGCTGCGATGCTGCACCGAATCGTGCCTAGCGCGTGTTCTTTACAAACAATTTGCTGCTACCTGCATATATGTTTCTCGTTCTCCACAAAATAACTAATGAGTGACTAAAGTGACACCTAAACGTCTGTTTAGACAACAGCTTGCAACGTTTATAGGTTACGCGCTGTGACTTATAAGACACTTTTAAAACGTTAACAAGTATCATTGGGATGATTTTGGTTTATTACACAGTCGCGGTTGAATCTTAAATAAAACTAGTTATTCAATAAAGCACGTTAATTAATGGGGTAAGCAATGGAGCAAACGGGTTTATAGATTACTTAGTTCAAAAATGGGCAGGTGAACACAAATAGTTCTCGGTACCCTGAATAATCAGCTAATCAAGAGACAACACCTGTCTTCATAAGAAAGAGGCAATGTTTCAAGTTGTCTGAGTTTAGCAGGTGCGTTGAAATCTTATTAAATAAACAAGTCTTTGATATTGATTAGAAATCTTAAGATATGCAGCAAATTGACCGCATTCTGCTAAATGATTACGAAATCTAATGATTGGTCCAACTGTGATATGCTCTTGATTACTTAAAATTAAATTGAATTTATATTGAGTAGGTATCTATGAGAGAAGCGGTGGCGCAGCGGTATCAGCCTCGCATTTGCGAGTTCAGGCCTTAATCCACACACGCTTGCCAAGTGCGGGTTGGTGGATGTCACATGTCCTCGAATGAGTAGTTTTTAGATTTGCCGGTTTCCTCACGATGTTTTCCTACACCGATATTGAGCAGCGGTGATGTAATAATTCACACAAACATGTGCTGGCACGACTGGGAATCGAACCCGTGACTTTATATTTCTAACGCGAGGCCCGTACCGCTGTGCCACCGCTGCTAAAGAATAAAAGGTTGTCGGCAACTTTTCCTATGCTCTGTTTTCTACTTCACTGCTTAAAAAAATGCATGTTCAATAATAGTAGTTACTAACATATTTGTTTTTGCTTTTTTCACTGTTAAGTAAAAGTATTTGTGTTTTATACCGCTGCCGTTGTCAGTTACTAAATAAAATTCTTCGCCGAAGTTATTACAACTTTGTTTCCAATCTAACTTTTCGTTTATCGTGCAATCCATTATTTTCTGTTAAACAATGCGCAGATTTGGAATAATTGTGGAAATTGTTTCGCTCATTTGTATGTAAATAAATAAAAACAACTTTACTACTGTCTATTACGATACTAGCGTTCCAACCGCGGCTCCGCCCGCGCATGTCCGTTATTGCGCTGAACCATTAACTTCTTTTCGCGCAGTCGGATAAAAACTATCTTATGTCCTTTCTCGGGTCTCAAACTATCTGCATAAGAAATTTCAACCAAATCGGTTCAGTAGTTTCGGTGTGAAAACGCGACAGACTGATAGTTACTTTCACATTTATAATATTGAGGAGGTAAGGATTTCTGTCCACACAAGATTCGAACTCAGAACCTCATGGTTATTAAGCGAAAATGCTTATCATTGAACAAACGAGTGAGATTTTATAATAGCGATAGAATAAAATGATGTCGATATTCATCTCTGCTTATACCTTTAGTTGCAGGCGTGCGCTGCTGAATGATTGAAATAATCTTCAAAAGAGATCTTCATAAAATGCATCATGATTTGCACTTTTCAAAAAACTAAAACGCTTACAGTGAATTGCAAAAATTTTGGGAGTGCTTTAAATCAAAATTGATTGATAGTCTATATAGTGCTCTTTGTTATTGAAGATTAACAAATATTAATCTTTAAAGATTTCGTAATAGTAAAAAATAGTATAAGCCTAAAAAAGTAAATAACTTAGTTAATTTTTTTAATCTTATACATTTTTTTTTTAAATAATATGGAAAAGCTTAAAAAGTTTCAACCAAAAATTTGTTCCATCGCTATTTGAAGCTATTTGTATTATTTACATACGTAGGTACCAAATTTTATTATTATTACTATTTATTCTACTTATAATAATTAAATGTCTTTGATTCAACTCTATCAGAAAGGCTTAAAGTAAGTAGGTAGGTAAGTACGAGGCGCACTAAGCTCGCAAATGTGCAGTTTTTCCATTTTTTGAGGCGGTAACAATAAATATAGGATTCTAAGATTTTTTTTTTGAAACAATAAACATATTTTTATTTTCAGTGCTGAAATTAAATAAAATAAAATAAATAAATGTCCTAGCAGAACGACAATCTAAACATTATTCTTATTAAAGCAAATAACAAAGTACCTTACCTAAACTAATGCGTCGAAAAATTAATTCGCATCGACAGACATTGTTATCTTTCGGGAAAGTACCCAGCCACCTTGAATGGCAATGCTAATCCTGTAGAATTTAATGTAATCTATTAAGGCGATTATTTAAAGAAATTTATAATCAAAACTGTGCAAATAGACAAATAATATGTAGAGATATTTACAGAGTGGTATTTACGAGAATATCACACACTAAAATAAATCTTTACCGATTCTATGATCGCAGGAGGACCAAAGTCTTAAAAGACTCCGAAACATCGTGATATAAGATCTAAAATTAACCGTGATAAAATCCGTTAAAAAATAGTTTCATTTCGATACATTCTTTGGAAGATGTTAAAATGTAGGTACTAAGCCTATTTGCAACTACTTTGGTCCCATAACAACATGTCCAAAACTTGAAGAGTTTTGGAGTTACTGTTAATTAGGTATGATTGGAATTTTATTCAACTTAAAAATGTCTAAGTTTAGAAATAATCCTGTACTTCAACCCGTAGCTATGTACCGTTTTCTAGATAAGAGTATATACCCTGTAAAACTACCTAATGTTGGATCCCACGATCAAATGTTTTTATAGACTCCGTTTAATCGTAGTAACGTATAACTTGGTTAGAACAATAGGCGTTACACACGAGAAAAAGTTATTAATAAAGGAACATTGTATTCGTATCTACATATGTAGTTACATGAATATGTCTCGTTCTTGAAGTAGCTTACACCTCTGTTCCTCCAAATCCCGAATAGAATCCCCGGATGGATCAAAAAGTGTGTTAAAAATTGAAGTAATTAGGTAGGTAATGTACAACCCGCAAGATTCAACTTAGAATCGACTTATGAGTCGAATGGAATCTCTCTCTCTCCTCCCGACTATAACCCGCCGCACGGGTGCAATGTGTTATACTTATAAACTTTCCTCTGGAATCACTCTATCTATTAAAAAACCGCCTCAAAATCCTTTGCGTAGTTTTAAAGATCTAAGTATACGGATATAGTGACAGAAAAAGCGACTTTGTTTTATATTATGTAGTCAAGAGATTATTTGAATTTTTATTTTATTGTTGATATAAAAACAAAATTTCGACAAATGATTCTTTTTTGCGGTCGGTACATCGCACTTCCATTATACGAGTGAAGTCTCATGCAGGCTTTTAGTCACATTGGTAGGCGCGAGTGTTTTCACTTTCCAAAAAGTTGGTAGAGTTTAGGCCTTAACCCGCATACGCTGGTTTAGGAATAATATCTATAATAAAAAATCTTTCTTGTCGCAAAACTATAAATGTTCACAGGGTGACTTATAACTAGGTATAAGGTAATGTACAATAGGTCTGTCTGTCAATACTAATGCTGTCTCCAAAACTAAGAGAATGCTTGTATTTTGGGTGGCAGTGTTCAGTCAAATATGGATTAAAGATTGTTTCATGTCCTCGAATGTTTAGTTTTAAGATATTCTGGTTTAGGTACTTATATTTTGTTTGTTTTCGTTCACATATATTAAGCAGCGATTAGAATTCATACAAAGATTTGTAGATGATCCAGGACCTATATTTATATTTCAAAGCTGTATTTCAAAGCTGAGTATGACATCGAATATTCTAATTTCAACAATTAGTCGGGGGCCAAGAAGTCTGTCAGTTGTTACTGTCATTTTGGTACGGGGTAACAACCCCGTACCAAAATGGTACCTGTCATGTTAATATCGATAAAGTAAATAAAGTTAGAAGTAGGTAGTATTAACTGTTGTTTTTTAATAAAAATCAACGTTGGTTTGATAAACCCTATTGAAATTTAATAAGAAAAAACTTACATAATCGTTTCCAATCTAGATAATAAATACTTTATCTTGTCGCTTCTTAACAAAACTTTTTACTCGAGTACCAAAATTCTATCATTAAAATAAATATAAAAACAATCCTAAAAGTTGTGAGTCAAAACGCCGATCAATTAAAACTTTGAAGCGATGTTTACGGGCGCAGACGTTATTGAATTTCACTAAAGAGACATTGAATCGACAATATCTATTTCGTATACTTATTTATCAGTTGTTAAGGTCACGCAGTATAGTCCAACAGTGTCTTCTTTTCGAAACAAATTTTCGTAGGTATACAAGACAAAATCAATGTACCATGAATAAAAAAAATATAAAAAAAGAGATCAAATAAATAAATCTCTTTGAACTTAAATAATTTTGCAAATCCATAAATAGGCATATGATATTTATGCCCAAACAAACATAAAAATATAAATTTTCAAATTTAAAGCCATAATTTTTGTTAAACCATAATAATATATTATGTAAAATATAGTGGAGCATTAACACACACGGTCATCTGATCCCAAACTAAGCAGAGCTTGCACTATGGAAACCAGATAACTGGTAATATACTACATATTATACTTTAGTTTGGAAATATATACTATATAGATAAATTACACCCAGACACAAGACAAACAGACATATTTAAAAAAATGTTTGACTTAAGTGGGAATCGTACCCACGACTTGCGGCGTGAAAAGCAAGTATCTTACCGACCACGCCACACGCAAGATCGTGTTTAGATCGTAGCGCGCATCCTATCTGCCACATATGACGAAGTTATGCCCGGGCTAACATAAAATAATTATCCCGAATTGAAAACCTCTTCCTTGGGAACCTTAAAACAGGGAGTGTTTTGAAGTCGGTTAAAACAGAAGAGATTGTTTTTATTTTGGGCGAAACAAAATTGAATAAAAACCTTAACTGCTTTGCTAGGAAAAACTGCGTAGCATAACATTGTAGCCGCGGGCTATGGCATTATTTGAAATAACGTAGTAATTTGCCATTACTAAATTAACGATTATTACCATAATTCAAAGCTATTAATACAAGTAATTTGTCCTTCAAAATATCTTTAATGTTCAATGATTGTCAAAAATTGTTTTATTATGTAAGGTTAAGTTACCAAAATTATTATTTGAATGTCATCTGAAAATCTTTATCATCACCATCATCATCAACCTAATTTAGTCTACTGCTGGACATAGGCCTCTCCTAAAGTACGCCACAGAGCACGATCATTTTCTCATCGTGTTCTTGCCAGCCGCTCTGCTGAGATCGTCACTTCGAAATTGTCGTTTTAATAGACTGCATGAAAATTGTCGAAATTCGTCGAAAATCTTTGTAATTTTTATTAATACTATTTTTTTGTAAAAACCTCTATAGCCTCTTTTAAAAAAAATAATTATGCAAATTGCGACAAAATTCGAATTGATTAACTCTTCTTATTTAGAAATGTTAAGATAACATTTTATTCAATTATGCCGTATGCGCTAAACGTTTGGGGTAAACTCGAGTAAAAACAGCTTTGACAGCGTGGCTTTAAAGCTTATGCGAAAATTTATGGAAAATTGCATAGTACACGCGTTGCGCCTGTAGGGTGCGCGGGAATCGGGGGTGTATATTTAGAACCAACTTTAGTCAGTATTCTCTAACCGGCAGTTCACGCTAGGCGCGCGTAGAGAGCGCATGTGTCTCGTCTTCCCTTCCCTATCACATCGTACCAATTCCCGTAATTGAAATAAATTGAAATTAACTCATAGAGCATTAGTGTGTTGTGTGTGTCAACTGGATTTGAACGTGGTGTTTTTATGGACATTATTCGGTTTTCTGTGATTAACTGATTACTTATGACTGTATGCATTTTTAAACTGAAAGGACTTTTACTGAAAAATACGATACTAATATAGAAAATAAGGTAAGTGCTGTAATTACTTATTGCTTAAGTAATTATACGGACAACCCCTTTATTTTTACTGCGGCGTATAATTGAGTGGTATGTTATGCCGGTCAGTCAATAACAAGGGTGGTTATGATGTGGAAATCAGTTTTTCTTTTTAAAGGCAACAGTAGTGATGTTTTGTTCACCCATTTGTATAATGTTAAATACATTTCATCAGTTCATGCAGTGTATTAAAATTTGATTGAATGAAAATATTAATTATAGATCACTAACTTGATGCTCAAAAACATGGTCTTACTTGTGCGCAGTCGGTTAAAAATAAGTTTAATATGTCCCAAAATTCAAACTATCTCAAAACAAAATTTTATTTGACCGGTTCAAATAAAATTTTGTTTTGAGACAGTTTGTTCAGTAACCTAAGCATCAAAAGGCAACAGATAGGTACTTTTGCATTTAATACAATAGTAAGTTAGAATTTGATAAAAATTTTGAATGATCAATTTAAGTTAAAAGTGAAAAAATAGTTAAGCAACAACCCTTTAGAGCAACTCTGCAAGACACAGGTCTTCTCTCAACTCTATTAAATGTATCCACGCTGCCCAAGTGCGGGTTGGTGGATGTCACATATCCTCGTTTTGTTCTTAGACATGTCACTTCACCGATGTTGAGCATCGATGAAACCATTCACACAAAGATGGGAGGGCACCACCAGGAATCCAATTTTATATTTCACGATTCCTACGATTTTATATTTCAAAGTTGAGGCCGATGCGTCGTTTCATATTTTGCATACTTACTAAAGTTTAATCGTTAAAAGCTGCACTGTAATGAAATGAAATTGATATTAGTTTGAAATATAGTCCCGTGTCTTTTTAACTTTACTTTACGTGAAGATAGAACTGTTTACAATTTCGTCAGTGAAATCGGAACATCGGTTCATTACCCGGATCGAACAATAAGTTGTTTCTAAAATAGAAAAATCTTACGGTCTTATACATAAAAATCGTTTTAAGCCTTACCTAGTTAAAATGAATCTTGTCTCTTTCTTAATAGTACAAATTTCAGATAACAGACAAAGACCAACAAATTATAAACCTATTTTAGCTATTATAAACATATAAAACGTTTATACACAAGGGGTTAATAACTAGTAAGTTGGGAATTGTGTCCGTTCGCCCCCTATTACGCATGGGATATTGGGATCTAAATCTCAATTCGGTATCTGCTTACATCCTCAAGTAAAATACTTAACCTTAAGGGCTATGTTATGTTAAAATGTGTCTAATCAAGCATTTTTCCAACTAAATTTAACGGAAATTCAGGGTACAAGTAAATATTTTTAAATATTCACGATATAAATTAAGCTATTGCAACTGAAATTTAAAACTGTTTCGAAGCTGCTTTACAAATAGCTTGGATTACCTCAGAAGCCTTTATTTATACGTTAAAATATCAGTTTCTCGGTCACTGAGCATTTAATATGCTGTAAAGGTAAGAATTCCTACAGAGCTCATGTTAGTCGGAAATATTTGATAGGTTACGCTTTGACCATACGATCGCCAAAATAGGTATTTCTAAGTCTAGGAAATTCCAGTAGGTGGGTTGGGTTTAGCTATTTAGTTGCTCTAGCCGGTTCTTAATTAATGCGATTAGAAAAACTATATATAAAAGTTTTAAATATTTGTGAATCTATACGTTTTAGGTCATTTAAAAATCGTAAAATCGTAAGTCTTAGTCTTCATAAATCTCTTAATGCAGTCTTAATGTAATCGTGGTAAGTAGGACCTATTGAATGGAAAAATTCATACTATTATGTTAATAATAATATAAGAAAAGCAAAAAACAACAAAAATAATTTATTAATTCTCCTTCATACAAATAATTTTGGTAATTAATCTATTAGAACGAATTTATGCCCAAACAAACATACATGATAAACATCAAAGATTTTTTTTTCGAAATCTGATAAAAAAATAACAACTTTTACCAACTAGAGATTAACTAAACTCAGGTACGAAATTAAACGCATTACATAATCAGGTTTAAGAACATTTCAATATTGGTTCAAAGCAAACTTTTACGAGCACTCCTCTAAAAGTCGACGAATTTTAATTGAAAAACTAGTTACTTGTTGACTTTACTGCGGGCAAGGCTTTGACTGGTAAAAATGTGTAATGAGTATTAAGTTTCGTGCTCAAGCGTAGGCAGATGGAACATGAACGAAACGAGGCTACGTAGCTTATATTTTTTTAGGTAATATTAAAACTTAAGTTGGATAATGTGATTGAACATACAACTAGAGTAATTGACATATCCAACGGAATAGCAAGCTGAAGTGGATATAGTCTAGCTATAATCAACTGTGGCGTCAACGAATTCTTAAGTGGAGACCACGGATTGACAAACATAGCATAGGACGTCCTCAGATTACGTGCAGTGACGATCTCTGCAAGATGATTGGTTAGAGTTAGTTGAGAGTAGGTAACTGCAGACAGTGCTCATTGTTGTGCTTTAGAAGAGGCTTGTGATCCTGGTTAGCAAGAAAATAACAAAAAAAAACCGTTATTTAATTGGGAAAGCAATAGTGTACCGAAATGACAACCAAATGATTATACCTCTGTCACTTATGTGGAACAAATAAAACCAGTAAATCGGAGATATAAATATTGTCCTGTACTCACATTCTACGTTTCTCGTTGGTGTCCCATGTTAAGGAAGATACAAAATAGAGAAAAAGTAGTAACAAAAATAACCCTTAATAACACAGCTACATCACAGATTTAACTGTGTAAGAGCCAGTTTTCTGCTCTAAGATAATACCTTTTTACAGATAATTAACAACTACATGTCCCTCTCTCAGATGTTTAATAACTGCAATTTGGAGTGGGTAGATTATTGTCATACTTTATACTGTACTGAGGTTTAATACATGCATCTGGTTATATTCCTAATAACTTTTAAAAAGATCTGTGTGTTTTATATGCCGACATTACACTGCCTACACTGCAGACCATTTCATTTAGTTAAGGACAAACTTTTATCATACAAACTTTGTTTGACATTTTTACGTTTCTGCTGTGATTTCAAACATAGTCCGAATTTTGATTTCTGTAGTGGCGAAGTTGAATACTTCATATGGCAATTAAATTTTAATTGCCTGGACGTAACTATATGCATTTACCCCAGTAAATATGTCTACCTAAAATTATTAGGCAAAATCAATGTTCCAAAAATAAGAGTAGGTATGTTTTTTTTATGCGCTTGCCTGATGTTAAGCACGGCGTGTATGGTATTTATGTATGGCAAATATGTACCTAGGTATGGTATGTGCACTACGATTGTCAGGCATTTGAAATACTTTAAATACCATAGAGGTACAACATTACATATACCACCTATTTCATGAGTTGAGGTATATAAACTCTTAACTATTGCCATAAATATTCTTAACAAGGTGCAATCAACCTCATTAGAAAATAACTCAGAAAAAGGATGACGTTTAATAAAATGTAGCTCCGATTCATTGTAATTAGCGTTAATAGGTAACGTACTACCGACATCAAAAAGTTGAATATCGAATGTTGTAAATCGAACTGGGTTGGTTTATTACCACACTATTACGATCAATTAGTGATCGGTTTTCTTTGATGGACGGCAGATGTAAACAGAAAATTGACTGAGACCGCCCTGGAGACGCATCGAGGTTTTATTTGAACCGAACGTATACCAAGTATTTTAAGTATGCATCAGTGGGTATCCATTCTACTCGATTACTTCTCTAACCGTCTATTGATTGTTTTATTGATAAAATTCTGGACTCGAGTAACAATTTAAAAAAATAATAGAGATTAAAAATTGTATTGTAGATAAACAATAACAACGGAGGCCTACCCATATAAGCTTTTTTGTATTTATTTTATGAATTCTTCATTTGTTATTTTCATAAAAAATGATACGACATTTTTGCTTCACGTATCAATACATAGATAGGGGAAAGAGTAATTCAGATTTTCTAGAACACCAATTAAACGATACCCATTCATAAATTTACTAAAAGAAAATAAAGATTTATAGCCCGAATAAGAGCTGTATTAATGCCTGAAGCTATAAAAGCCAGGTGTGTTTTAAATAAATAGCCATATTTATCCCGATACGTATAAATATTTTCTTCCAATAATTACGATTAATGTAAGAGAACCTTTATTTTTCTGATCATTATAACTGTTTGGAATAGTATAAAATACGAGCGATCGCCTCTGGCATCTCTTTTGAGGATGGCTTAGTTTTCTATACATTATTTTTTGTACAGAAAATTATATGGTGTAAGATTTAATAGCGTAGATTTAAACAGAAGTGGGTACTGGTAACGGTGGCTGAGGTCATGAATTATCCACTAGAAATGTTGAGGTATTAGTGTAGGTATTATTAGGCTAGTCATATTTTTATAATGACTTTTTTGTAGTGTTAGAACTTAACCTACTGTTAAATAAAAAGTCAATAAACTTGAAATTTAGTTTATAGTTTATTCGTGGCATTGGCAACAGGGCCTTTAGCTGATAATAAATAGACAATAATGTTTGTGGTGCTAGTAAAAATAATTTAAAAGAAAATATTATTTTAAACTAAATAACTATTAAGTTCCGTGTAGAACATTCTATAAAACCTTTTTGGACACGATTTCTAAATTCAAAAATGTTTTAAATGAAACATTGTTAGAATCTTCTCTACATTCGATTTTTAAATTCAAACCTACGATGATTCAGTCTTAGTTTAAAAAATTGTTGCTGTTTATTCTGAAACCTTGAGGAATTTTATAGGGATTTTATGAGTGCCGGCAAGACCTTGTACTTTTATAACCAGCCACGCGAACGAATTGAAGTTTCAGGTGCCACGTAATTTTCACATAGAACCTTCGTAAATAAACTAGCACACCATGTAATCTCGTTTTAAAAAGTATTAACTTTAAAACAAAACACTATCGCAATCTTACTGCAGTACCGCCTGCTACTGGTTAAGCAGTCTTTGCTACCATTATTTTTGGATAGGTGACTGCTCAGAAGCATTACTCTCAGAGTGTCTGTGTGCTTTTATTATACATACATTATTTTAGTCGTAATTCCCGACTTTGGTCACTCAATCTTTATTGTGAATATTGCAATTATAACAGCAACGGACTCGCTTCCTATGACATTCAACATTCGTCTTACCCACGCCAAAAGTGGATAGTATCAATCCTCTGCCTAAACTTTCTTCGTAATAATGCCGTAACGTTGTATTTTTCTTCGCTGCGTATTTATCAATAAAATTTAAAACCAAAGACATTCGCATGTTTTTTTAATAATGAGATCGTGTTTTGTTTCACGATATACAAACTTATTTCTAAGCAAGAGGTTAAAGTTTATTGGCTTTGCGATTATTCTTCTCGCACCGAATTAATGTGGCGTGAAAGTTCACAGTTCTATTCCATTATCGGTTGGTGAGCGAGCGGTTGACCTAAAGCAGTTCCCGTGTAATCCCGGCTCACAGAAAGCGTTAAAAGTTCCGCCGCCGAACAAACTTTCTTCTTACATTCATAAACATTTTACTTTGCGAGTTCTGTATCGCGGTTGCTATTTTACATTTAAGGAGTTTGTAGGCTTTCAACTTGTCGCTACGATGGGGTTACGAACGCTTTGAATTGTTTATGACAGATTAGAAATTATGCTTAACAATTTTGTGTTTGTTGTTGTGTGTTGTTAACAAGGAGTAATTATTTTAATTAGGTGCTTATGTATCACTTCAACCCTGTTTAGTGTACCATTGCTGGGCACGGGTCTTCTTTCAACTTCTAACAAATCCGACCTTCGTCAATATTTGTTTTCAAAAGTTGTTCCTATTGAGTCCTATTTTGTTATAGAGGTTGATATCTAAGTCCGGGGTGATCCTAACAACATATTTTAAACCGTTTACATTAAAATAACCATGTCACACAAAACAAGGAACCGCGTGGGGTGAAAATACCGAACGGTGTCGTATATTTTATCATTTGCACACAACCCACGTTCGAATGAGTACGAATACTTATGAATACTTTATTAACATCAAGCCTAGGCTAGGCCATTGAGGCGTATTTGCCGAATACTGTATTTTTAATATGCAGTTCCGGCTTTGTGGCTTATATGTGTCTGATGTTCGAAACCTGCAATGGTTGATTTTATTTCTATTGATTTTTTTCTTTTGTAATTTATAATTTGGACTTCAAATACCTCAGTCCGGCTGTGACCATGAAGCCTGAAAAGACTTAGAGACGTCGGGATATAAAAATCTAAAATGAATCGCAATGAAATCTTTTATAATTTTATTTCGATTTTTAGCGATTGATATAAATATTCTGTAATATGTTTTTGTTATGTTAGGTATTTTGGTTGTGGTTGGACATATTCACGAGTTCCCGTAGATATTATATTTATAGTACTATCTAGTAACTATAGTATTTTACTATCTGTGGTACTATAAACAATATGACCAGTCCCACCTTTGACAGAGATTTGTGTGGTTAAACATGTATGTCTGTCTTGAGTTTGGGTTTTATAAATAAGTAAGTTTGTGCTCAATATCGGTGAAGGAATCCGGCATGTCTAAGAACTGATCACACGAGGACATGTGACATCCACCAATCCGCACTTGGTCAGTGTGTGTGGATTACGGCCTACTCTGTGGGACTCAAACGTGACGACTTAGTAGTGGGACATTAAAAAGGGTAAAGTGAAGTAAGTAAGTAGGTATGTATGTATAAGAAAAAATAAATAATTATAGGTACCTATGTAGTATTTCAGTAATCCAATATCTTTGTAGCAGCACGTAAATAAATAAAAATAAATAAAATAAAATAAAATAAAAATCATTTATTTCGGACCGGAATCCATAGTGTTAGTAACAATGATCTTACAAACTATGTTAGTAATAAGTAGGTACATACATTGCTATACAAATCGATTTACCGATAATGCCGTGTCCTTTATTAACAGATTTTATTTATGTGGTACAACTTCTGCTAGTTTGAGGTCAGATTGCCGAGTGTGTATAACAAATGTACTGCAACTAAGTAGGTTACATAACCAACGAGTTACATAGATTCTGCGTAACTGGGCCCCCATGCCCGCCTAACTTATGCCTACTTACCGCACACGCGCACGCACTGGCACACGCACACACGCACGCATATACAACCGTGCGCGTGCGCCTACATAGAGGTACACACGCTCAATTGTTGCCGCTGAAATTATTTTTAATTTGATTTTTTCTTTTTTTTTATGGTAATATAAGAGATTAGTCTCCACAACACAGGAAGCTCATTCAACACAGATTCATAACTACGATTGTAAGCTTTCTTTGAAACGACAAATATATTTTTATTTTCATTACCCATGTTGTGCCACTACATATCATTCAACCACAAGATAATTTTGATTATTTCGTTCAAGGACAAGAACTTGAAAGAACCAATCAACATTAGCTATCTTCCAAATTCCACCAACTTTTGATTATTACAATTTCATACAATATTTATTTTCATGAAGTGGTGTCTAGTAGGTAACTAGTCGGTGCCAGTGCTAACAAACCAACAAACCACGTGACCAGTTGTAGTATTTTATCTTTATTGAATAATGCCAAATATCCTTTTATCGTCTCAAAGGGCCGGTAATAGACGATACGTCAGGGATAAGGGCTGTACGATCAATATTCAATATCCGGGTGAAATTCGCTCGCTCCGATCTCCGGTTATTCCGGATATACTAACTAGTTACATGAACGGATTTCGTAGCGGATTATTTGTTAAAACTCGATGTAAATAAAGCTGGGTTTTATTGTTTAATTCAATTATGTTACACCTACCTACTTATAAAATAGTTCGTAATAATTAGGTACAGATTATCTTTGTAATTTAAATACAATGTTTTGGATAATTTGACGGGCTTGTGGTGTGGTGTGATGCTTGCTTTTCACGCCTCAGTTCGTGGGTTCGATTCCCACTCCAGATAAACATTTGTGTGATGAACGTGTCTGTTTGTACCTTGTCTAGGTGTAAATATCTGTTATATGTATACATATAAAAAAGTATTAAATGTATAGTATATACCAGTTATCTGGTTTCCATAATACAAGTTCTGCTTAGTGTCCAAGAATATTAATTTATAGTAATCAATATAAATATATTTTCAGGTTAATTTAGATACAGTTAGATATCAACATATTTTTAAAGTTAGTCCGTCCACACGGATAGATCCGTGACCATGAAGTCTGAAAAGACGTTGAAACGTCGCGATATAAATCCAAAATAAACCGCGATAAAATCGGTTATAAAGTAGTTTTATTTCAATGTGTAGATAATATTCGCGTAAATCTAAGAAAATACTAGATTTTAGTTTTAAGAGACAAAAGTATAAAAAAATCTTCAAATTAACGCTAAATATATTTCAGATGTTAACAACCTTTGAATTATGAGGTAGTTAAATTTAAAAAATAATGGACCTACTTAGATAAGATATATGATACAGGCTATGCATTCACAATTTATTAAATTAAAAATCCTCTTGTTTTTTTTTGCTTAACAATAGGGATGTGCACCTTTTATGCATTGTAGTGTAAAAACAATTAATTCTTGCTTCACTGAACATCCCTGGCACGCAATGCGTATCCTTGATATTTTTACTTACGGACGATAGGATGGAATTCTTCATACCCAAATAAACGGCAAACGGGGTATTTTTATACGCAGGTAATATATACAAATTATGTATTAAATTTTTCAGTTCTACTTTAGCTTTGATCTCTCCCGTGTACGCTAGCCTGTTAACAATGATATATACTAGTATTAATTTTAAATTAAAAATGTAATAAAAACCCAATTAGTATTTTCTTAGATTTACGCGAATGTAAACACACATTGAAATAAAAAAATTTTTTCGCGGTATATTTTAGATTTTATATAGCATCGTTTAAAAGACTTTTCATTTAGTTACATTTATCACCGACTACAAACATTATATTATTAAAGTTGCGTACCGATATAATAGAAAATCGATAAAAATCAGACAAAATCCGTTATAAAGTTAAAATAAAAGTTATATTAAAATCACTAATAGCTAATAACTATTTCGTTCCTCATCAAAATTGGTCCTATCAAACTTTATACAAATACCTTCTTAAATAATTATATACGGATCGAACTCATAAATTCCTTTTTTTTTCATCCGGGGTTAAAAAGAATATATAACACGACCAGTATAAAGGTACTTAATATTTATATAAAGCAATAAAAGTCGGTTTATTACAGTATATTAAGTAAGTTGTTGACCAATTGCTTTGTAGAAACTTGTTTTAAATATTCGGTAGCTATACATTTAATAAGCCAGATTATATGTAATCTGCGTAATTTCTATGAACTTCTAATAAGTTAATGTGTGGCAACGAGCAATACTGGCTGAAGTTATACACACTAATAAGGAATTAAGTTACCGTATTATTATAAGTGGATAACTTGATAACAAAGGTTGTTGGCCACTGGAATGTTATTAGTTATTAAGCAATCAATTCAAATAAGTTTAGCGTTGTAGTTATTGTGTTATTTTTAATCGAGTGAACCAATTTTTTTAATTTACTATTCGCCTGTCGACATCTAAAGGGTCGCTAGGCTAGATGACTCCTCACCTTCGGGGGGCTGTATGTTTGTTTCTTACATAATAATATACATTATTAGCGGACCTGGCAGACGTCGTCCTGTCCGGTAAAGCAGTGTCAGCACCTACCAAACATACATATTGCATTTTATAAAAATTGGTCAAGTCGTTTCGAAGGAGTTTATTTACAAACAACACGACGACACGAGAATTATTTATTTTAGATACTGCTTTCTTATGTAGCTAGCCTTAAAAACTCTTAATACTCGTTTTTGTTTGTAATGAATTATTAATGTAGCGAATATTGTTGTTTTGTTTCAGGTAAGCCATTTGAGTAATAATTTCGAAATAGTTCAAAGATTTAGGTAAGCAACCTCTGTGTGAATTTGAAAGACTTTTACCGACGATCTATTTAGTATTTTCAAAGGTTTAATAACATTCTTATCGAAACAAATAAAACGTGTTTGTAACTTACGTGATTGGACTTTATCATGCATTGGAATTATGTTTGTCTTTTTATATTTATTCTTATCGAAGTTTTATAAAATATTTCCTTATAAATCTGTGTTCTGCAATACAAATCTGTGCATCTAGATGACTTAGGCGAGGCTACATTCTCGGTTCAAGCAAGTAAATCAATCTTCCAACTCCTTCCTAGAATCAATATCAGCTATCAATGTATGCTGACGGATACAATTTAGCATGAGCGGCCGCTGCTACAACGCCGCAAATACCTTTATCTCTATACATCTAACATTCGAAACTTATTATCTAGTTCTCGTTTCTTCGCCACGTATCATTTGTTAATTTATGTTACTCTCTGTTCAGAATTATGTGGCTGGAATTATCTATCCTGAGATATTCAGTCTGAGTAGAGTCGGGTCGACGTCCTTGCGATCGCATCTCGTTCGACCACGCCGCAGGTGCATCGGTACACCTGCCCGGCCCGCCAACTTACCATAAAATGCGATTCGAACCAACCCCGGTGAAACAAAACTGCATCTCTCTCACACTTAGCCAGGTAAAAGAGATAACCGTGCAATCACGACCGATATTAACCCAATATACGATGGACGAACGGAATATCAGTTTTTACTGACGCAAAAACTATCGGAATTCAAGTCTGGGTTAGCTGCCGGCCGTAATCACCCGCCCGAGACTTACTTTTAAAACAATATCTCCGCTTTATATTTCATCGTGGCAGGTGTAATTTATGGGATGTTCTCATCCTTTTTTCTTGAGTTTTGATTTTTCACCCGCCTTTCGCTCCCTGATAGCATTGATCGCGTTCTCAGAGTTTTGTTTTTCTTCTGTCTACGGTTCGTCTCTGGCGTCTTTCGCAGTGTTTACTTAGGAGTTTAGATTGGATTTTGCCGTCTCTTTTTTACATTCTTTCGAAGCTTGTAGTTAATCGTGTGATCTAGCGTCGAATAAAAAATCAATTACAAACAACAATATGAAGAGCGAGATAGGGAACATAGCGCTGCTTGAGACTTAGTCATTGTTGAATGGAATTAATAGGCTTCCCGATGGGTTGCAGTATCACAACATCAAATCAATATAGAAACGTAGTGGCCTCTCATTCCGAGAATAACGGTACCCTATATTTTTAATCTAAGTCGTTCATTACTTATTGCGTTAGCGAGCGGTTGCCGCTGGAGTTTACGGGTAATAGTTAAAGTTCAACGATGCTTAAAACAAGTATTTATCTACTATCTACAAAAATACTTTAAAAGATATTCATCTCGAGACAGTTTCGATGTATTTTGATATACATACCTCTACATAGATTTGGTTATGAACCACTAATTACTTTACATCGTATGGAGTTTACTTACTGTGGTTTAATTATCTCCATCTTCGGTACATGGTGAAGGTACGGGAAATTAAACAATGAGGCTGATTAGCAAACAGACTAAACGAGCGCGTACTGTTCTAATAAGCGTACATATTCATACAAAGTTTACAAAACTTTTATTTGTTAATATTTTGATGATGTCTCTAACAACAAACAGTAGGAAGAAAGAAATTCAATAAATCTATAAATATAACAATCAATGCCATTTTTCGATGTAATTTTATAACTCAAAAATGGGCTTACCTATTCAAACCAAATGTTTAGGCATTGTTCGGACTAGTAGATAGTTTATGTGAAATTTGCACAAAATCGGTTGAGCGGTTCTTTATTTATCACATTCTTTTGTAAATTGTTGAGTGGGCTGAAGCTACCCGGGCGATGCTGGGGCGGGTCGCTAGTAAAGAAATAAAAATGAACTATGGTTTTAGTACATTCCTCTAAACACGGAATCGGTAGTATAATATTAATAAACTAGGCACACATGGCTACGGATCAAGCTATATATTTCCAGTTTAAGCTGATCTTGCATTGTATCGAATTTCCGTAATACAACAGGGTCGCTTATACTGAAAATGTATATTTTGATGTGTAGCGGTATGTACTTTGTTAAAAAGTGCAACTTTAGTTGTAAATTAAATGCTATACATAATAAATCTTAGAAATTTCTTAGGTTTTTTTTAATGTAGTTTCCTTTTAGGAGGCTGCCAAACCACTCAGTTACCGAGCCTTTTATTCATCCTATAGTTATATTGTTAAATATATATTAAATAGGGATAGAAAGAGCGAGTTTTTAAAAGCAAAGTCACGCTCCGGTCGCTGAACAATACGTCTTAATTAAATCGTAACTACCTGCCAGAACTTAGCACAGAGCTTATAATTATTTAATTATAAACCTTCCCGCGAGATGATCAATGATTTAAACTCAAGTTACGTATGCTTTGAAGAATTTTAAACTAGGTGCTCACAAACTTTTTTGAGTTTATAACGGTATAATTCCTGGCGGGTTTGTGGATATAACATTTAGTTCACTTACATTATAAGTATTGCGAACCTAAAATCCTCGCGACAACGTAGTATTCTGTCGAATAATCTAAACAGAGCATTACATGCACAGAATCATATTGCAGACTTGACTCAACCTTTTAGGAGCACTGGACTTTTTCCTTTTGAGTATTTTTTATTTAAAGGTTACTTACTTAATACTATCTTAACTCGAAACAGAGGTTGAAAGAAGACGAAAGATGTAAAGAAATGAGATTTAAAACGTTGTTAGTACAACTCTCTTTTATAATTTTATAAGTAACTAGCGACCCGTCCCAGCTTCGCACGGGTGCAATGTGTTATACTTATAAACCTTCCTCTGGAATCACTGTATCTATTAAAAAAAACCGCATCAAAATCCGTTGCTTAGTTTTAAAGATCTAAGCATACATACGGACATAGGTAAAGAAAAGCGACTTTGTTTTATACTATGTAGTGAAGAACACAGAAAAGTATTGAAACAATAAGAATTTTGTTGAAAGTTTTTTATTTGCAATAAGATTTTAGATGACTGTTATAAATAGTAAGTAACGTGCGTGTAGGGAGTGTTATTATCTCGTGCAAAATCAAAAGACACGTAGGCGAAGTCAAATGGTAAGATGCCACTTATACATGATGGCTATCTTAACCCACGCGCTTCTCACTACCAATTAGAAGCATTTCATACAATAAATGCTATTTGATATTATTTATTATCGTTTCAAATGATCAAATTGCTATTAGTATCTATTATAACCACTGACCCGCAATTTAGTTGCCGTTCCCACCACAAAATTAGAATTTATAACCATCTTTAATTTGTTCGCGAAAGCTGAGATTTATTGCGTAATTTTATTAAGTAATTATAGGTCAGCTAGATTCGCTAGAGGCATCAGTTCGGGATTTATAATGCCACATCACGCTAACAATAGGCCCGACTGCATACTTCATTTACTATTCGTGTTGGTTGCATTGCGTTCCTTTAGTCTAGACGTAATATTTCTAACTAACATACTGGCATCTCATACAATTTCTAAAGGATCACTTCCATCCACGTCTATAGGATATGTATTTACAAAGTTTGTTCAACCAACAAATGTTTGTTGAAAAATGACTTTTAATTCACTTGTAGTTAAGTCGTTTAATTCTTTGTCAGCTGTGATAAGTTAAATTCAGTTATAATAGTCATGACTGGAACTCATTGCAACAAAGCAAAACCAACGAGGTTTAATTATAAAAAGGAATAATATTATGTGGGTTTATTAAAACAAAAAATGAAACACACGCATTCTCAATTCCAGTAAGCGAGGCGCCTTTTTTACATTCACAAAGCAGTCGCGCGCGGTAGGTGTATTTAATCTGAATTATTCCCAACTGACTGACAGAATGTCTAAGTGACACATAAAAACAATAAGTTGGTTGCCTAAAGGGGAAAAGTTTCGAATAAAGAGAACTCTTTGTTTGGCGAAGAATATTAAAAGAGGATGTCTCCGAAGTCGTGCAGTCGTTGCCGGATCGCGAATATTAAGCGCTTGAGTCGCTTCTGATTAAAGAGAAGCGATTTTGGACAGGATGACTGATGCCTACGTGATTTCAAGGAATAATGTTGTTTATTAAAATATGAACGGAAATTTAAACATCGTGATGGGAAGGGTCTGTTTTATTCCATGCATACAAATTAGAGATACTTAAAATCGAATAAAGTAAACGTTTAGCTTAGATTTTATAGCCCAACATGGATTTATGGGATCTTGTTAGGTACACTTATGTAAACGGCCCACACTTGCCTGCTTGTAGTCTGATAAATTTCTGTGGCTCGCTTTTGCGTTTGCTAGCAGCGTAATTATCTCGATTTAAGCAAGTCATTACAGGAGCGGCTAACGAAGTCCGCCGTCTCTTAGAACCGGAAGGTTCAGTTTCGTCCCAAATATGGCGGCGGGTGACGCTTCAGAATCATTAACGCGGTATCGTTGTGCACAGAGCTTCGGAGACGATATTACTTAATTCCCTTCTTCCACGTAATGACCCATCATTGTAGCCTTCATAATATCTCAGATTGGGTATTAATTAAGTTGCGTGTACAAATCTTGAGTAGGTTCTCCGAAGTCCCCAGCACTACAATGTAAGTCGTAATTTTGTTTTTTCATGCACAAAGAAGTACCTAATGATATAGTATAATATGCGTCGCGTGTTGGACCGAAGGCGGTGTTCTCCACCTGCACTGCCGTCCACTCTGCTCGTCGGTCATCTAAATATAGAACGCAAATCGAGATGATTGCACTGCAAATGGACTTGTGGTTTGTTCGTGTTATCTGCGGTTTCACGTTTTTGTTCGCACCTGCGCGGTCAGATCAAGTTATGACGCCTCGCCTTTAAAGCTCGTCTGGTAATGGGAATCATGATGTTTGTAATGAGAGTAACTTTTATCATATATGTAGGTTCTTCTGTTCGTTCACGGTAGTATTATATTTTGTATTGTGTGTATAATGAAAACATTTCCTCCCAACTCCTAAGGTCCACAAAGACGATGAAACATTTATCTTTCCCAGCATTGACGCGCTAAAATCGTGTCGTGCTACTGTCACCATAAATCATTATCATCAAACAGTATTCCGGACCGGCGACGTCGGCTTTCAACGGACGCTTTCAATCTGGCCCTTCTTTATTTCATTACAATAAGTAATTCACTCGCCTACCATTCACTCAGTTTTCGGTAAACATTTTCTGAAATTGGCAATAAATTCCCGTCTAAAATTGTCCCGTCGACTAGAGCTCAACCTTTTGTAACAATAGAAGCGACTGAGATGTCAACTTATGAAGATGTTCACTTAGTTTTGTTTGGCGCAACAATAGTTTTATTTAGCTTCGAGCCCACTGCCCACACGCCTCGTCTAATGGATGGAATTGTATAAAGATGTAAAAATGCACGGCCTATCTTATAAAGGACTAATAATAAGTTCTCATGCGGCTGCGATCGAAGACTATTGTTAGATTTTTTTTTGTGCGTGTTCGGACCGAAGGGTATAATGGGGTAGGTGTCAATCGCGGTCGTAGCGGGCAGGTGTAGACTACGGCGCGTCGAGAAATAAAAATGCTTATAATTTCATTTTGCAGCTGCCCGTCAAGCGAGCATCGATTCGAATTGGTCTTAGTTCTTTTGTAATACCAAATTCCACAAGCCTATGGCTAATGGTCACTTATTTTAATTTTATATTGTAATAAACTTAACGTTCTCTGTGCTATTTATTTCGAAGTTTAGATTCATAAATCCATCGATTGGTACGTGAAAAATGAATTTTATTATAAAGTTATAATTTGAACTAACTTTATAATAAGCACGTTTCATCCAAATTGCCTTCAATATTATAAGTAGAACTGCCAATCAAAATTTCAACATTTACCTTAGTAAAATTGAGCTGCGTAAAGCTTCTGAAATTAAATCTACGATCAATTAATCAAACCGACACTTCAATGATTTTGTTTCAACATTGTATTTGAAGTCTGCCTAGCTGAGCTTAAGTCGTGCCAATATTCATATCCAAATATTGTGTAGGATATTAACATTGAGAAAAAAGCTAGCAGGCACGCGCGGCGTGGCACGCCCGCTACTAATCTCTACTGAATAAAACATAAGATGCTCGATAACCTACTATTAGAGTTAAGGCAAATTTAATACGGCTTTCCGTTCCGTGCAATATGTAGTTAGTTAATGTAAATATTCTATGAAATTGCTGCCACGAGCGACGAACGCACCCTATTAACGAATGTTTAATTAAATCTTAATAAAAAGACGAACACACGAACACAGTGTGCTTTCCTCACAACAGGAGGGGAATACTTAACAATTAGATAAAGGGAAATATTATTGCTGTATGTATGTTATGCTTTATGACTGTGACAAAGACGGGGGAAAAGGGCTTAAGGCTAAGTCGTGATAGAATTAATGTAGAAGTAAGGCATATTTACTTGTCTTCCTCAGATATACACCCGTTTCCATTTGTTTTGTATACTTGGAAAATAAAAGCGCTCTTTGCAAGGGATTGTGACACGTTATGAAAATGTTGATAAATTGTTTACAGTTAGTGACATGACGAATTAACTGTTTTCTGAACTATTTTTACTAACACAGGAATTTAATATTAAAGTTATTCAACGTCTAAATCGACGGGCCGGTGGCGTGGTCGGTAAGATGCTTGCTTTTCACGCCGCAGGTCGTGGGTTCGATTCCCACCTGAGACAAACATTTGTTTAAATATGTCTGTTTGTCTTGTGTCTGGGTGTAATTATCTATATTTAAGTATATATTTACAAAAGAAAAGTATTCTATGTAGTATATTACCAGTTATCTGGTTTCCATAGTACAAGCTCTGCTTAGTTTGGGATCAGATGACCGTGTGTGTTAATGTCCCACTATATTATTATTATTATATTATTTTCTAACTTAAACATGACTTTATTATGAATACACCTAATGATTAATTAATAGGTAAAAACTTGAAAAGAGGTCGCCAATTTGAACTTAATTCTTGTTGTCTTCTTACCCAATACTTCGGAATAGGGGATGTTTAAATACTAATTTATGTATGTCGTTATTTGCACAATCTTAAAGAATCAATTAAGTCCGCCCACTTATCTCGTAACCTAACCAAATGTGAGGCTCTACTCTGGTTCGGATTAAGACATAACTATTCGAAAGAGATACTTAACTAGCTTTAGTATCTGTCGAGGAACCGATAACTGTTGAGTAAGCGAGTTCTTAGGTAAAACGTGTCTCCGTAAGCATAGTATAGAAAGCCTTCCAGATAAATGGAGTAACAATTTACGAAAGAACGTTGGAAGAAGTGGTTTGCATCAAGTAGAAAAAATAATGAAATGGCGCGTATAGATAGACCTGTATCCAGCAATAGGTACTACAAGAGACTTTGAATGTAAATTACAACCCTGTTAAAAACGAATATAATCGAATCGTAGAGGAGTAGATTCTCTGTCTTCCTAGATCAATTTGTTTTATCTTTAGAAGGTTCTTATCGTCAAATAAAATATTTACAGCACAATAAAGGCGTCTTCCCCGCAATAATAAAGCTAATAACTACGATAATGAAATTTATGGACGCCAACGCAACATAAGTTCTACTTTTATTTTTATAAGCTATTTAATGAGGCAGTATTGTTATTGCATACTTAAACAATTAGGTACGTACAAATTGATCATATCAATATGCCTAAATTAGGGCTGGTGGTATTTGTCAAAGGAATTTCACTTATACAATTGGGTATGTAACTCATCTAAGGACACACCTGTAACCTAACAGAAGAAGGTCGCCGTTGCCGAAATCGGCATGGAAAGATTTGTTCAGTCTTTTACTGGTACTATCTACCCATTTAGGACTTAAGAGTAGGGGCGACTTTAGACTATGTGGAAGTAAGGAGATATTCCCTATTCTATAATGCGATGTTATTAAAGTAAAAAGTAAACAGCAACCCTGTAGTGTTCCACTGTTGGCCACAAACCTTCTTTCACTACCTTAAGAGCTGAGAGAGTTAATGCCTTATTTCATATACTTTGGCGGGTTACTGGCATATGCTGGCATATTCTTCGAAGTCAGCAGGAAAAGAAAAGAAAAGAAAGAAAGTGGATTTACTTTAGAAGCCACTTAACTGGTGAAAAGTGGTTTGTAATACGTAGATGAAGGTAATTTAGTAGAAATAAGATTTTTTTTTAAACAAAGCGCTATATGATAAAGGCAATGTCTTAAAACAATACGAAAGCCGAACAATTGTTCTGCAGTATTTTATTTATAGTTTGAGAATTGTATTGATATTCTCGGCACATCGGACGAGATATCAGCGGGTGGGTATCAACTTTACGTGAGTTTAACCTTAGGTGCTATTGACAGCGATTTGACTCCGCTAAAGATTAATACCTACTTACAAGTACAATGTTTATCGATTGTTAGACTGCTGAAAACTATTGTTTGAAATAAATAGTCCTATTATAATTCGATGTTAGTTAGTTGAAAATATAATTATGTGATGTTTTTTTAATATTACGGCAATAAATTTTTACCTGTCTAAAATTACTACTATGTATCTACAAAAATAAGTTGGCGAAAGGAAATTTGAAAAAAGGAGGATGGAGCAAATTGAATGAAAAGTATTTCTTGGTTACCTACGGCGACTATCAAACTCACTGCATTTTTAATGCTATTTAAAACTTTTGGTCTTTACATAATATTTAATTTAGTACGTTATATTGACTAATACCTAAATGGAAGCCGGTGGGAATTGTGTTAAATGGACTCTTCGTCACTGGTATCTAACCTAAACTGCTGTCTAAAAACTCTGTCACATCGTTATTTTCCGGGAATGTGCCGTGGTTTGATAATTTAAAAATAATTTAATTCACTTCACAAATCACTAAATTCTGTTATGAATAAATAAACAGAGTTTTGTTCAAGAGCTTTGGTTTGATTGCATACAAGTGATTTTACAGTTGGAAAATTACTAAAGCTGACGTTAAATTACAATTTATAATGGAATGTATGTATTCTATTTATTAAGTATGCAATTAAATTTATACATTTACGAAACAGCGTTGTTTTGGAATAACTAGATTTTATTACCGAGTTAAGTTTTATTGAAAATCACGGAGTTAATACTTGATAAAACGATATGGTGTTAAGATAAACACATAAAATTAGCTATTTAGAATTTTATTGCTAATCAATTTGATTTTAAAATCGACAACGAAGTTTAAATAATGAAGTTCATTAAACAGTACAAGTAAAACAACGTTATATTTTGATAAAATATTATAATAATACTGATAACAAATGTTGTCTTAGGTCTCCGTATTTATCTTCAAACTTGAGTGATTTATGATTTGATTAAAACTTTCTATTTGTCTCTTTTGCGTATCATTTCCTGACCGTTTCTGTTAGAACGATCTTTCTTAAACAAATAATTTAGGAGAAAATGGCTTATCATGATGAAAATATGTTACAAAAAAATGTGCATAAGTGACTGTGCATACCTATATTATTTGAATATGCAGAATAAAAAAACGCGGAGTAGTTGTGATACTTAAAAATAAACCAATGCAATGTGATATGTATAGCTGTTAACTACTCAGCGTGTTCTAAAAAGATATGAGAACATGCTGTTGTATGTTGAAATTCTGTTAACTTTTAAGATAGTTTTGGGAGCACTCGTAAACAACAGCAGAACACTAAATGATTGTTTTTAAGTACTCTATCAGTATGTTAATAGGTATTTTCCTCGTAACTTAATCGCTAGTTGTTACACGTAGCCTTACCTCAATGCAGTAGGCAGTAACCGTCACGACTGGCAACAGTGAGGGTGGCCTATAATTCATTGTGCTTTGTTTGCCTAACATTTCCCTTACTAAGTTCATTTCGACGATTAGTAATGAGCATGCAAATTGTGAGGTTTGTGTTTGAAGTTTATTCGCAAGAGTTAAGTTATTCATTTTAAAGGTTAGCGTTAACGTTGAGATGTCTGACAGTGTGTTATTAACTTTGCTGATTTTGTCGGTTATATCAAACAAACCAAAGTAGAGATCATGGAAGTGAAAGGCTAGTGATAGATAAATTTAATTTTCTTAATCTTAATAAGGAAGGTTACAATAAAATCATTCAGGTAGTACATTCAAACGCATGATAAAGGTAATGACAACAAGGTGATACTATGTTTCTACGTACTTTTGTTCAATAGATAAAATTAATAAAGCGCACAAAGGACAGTTTTTCGATGAATGTTATTTTAATTGTCGCAAAAACAAACATTCTGAAAATTATACGTGTTGTCCGGTTTTTACATGTCCCTACTTAGTATTGTCTTAGATTTACGCGATTCACACATTGAAATAAAACTACTTTTATAACGGATTTTACCGCTGTTTATTTTAGATTTTAGATCCCGACGTTTGAAAATCCGTTAAAACGTAGTTTTATTTCAATATGTACCTATTTACCAACACGGTCGTTACTGCATTATTCTTAAATAAGAATAGACTACCTCTACAAAGGGTCAAAACCGCTCACGCCGGATCTATGCTAAATACCACCATATCCTATGTAAGTTGTAAATTGTATGTTAATATGTGGACACCTGCTGCATATATTTGTATAAACGTTAGTCCGCAAGGCGTCTGAGAATGCTCAATAGGACGCATTTGACTGTACACAAACACTAGAGATGTTACTGAGGGCAAAGTCGTAATCGGAGTTTTTGGAATTTAGATTTCGATTCGTCAGAATCGAAATTGGAACCTCGATTATAAGTGAGATGCGTAATGGTTTGAGGCTGTTTGAACTAGAATTTTTGTCAACAAAAAAAGCACTATTGCTTTACCGTGTGAATTAATCAGGATTTTTCTATGAAACCTAAGACAGCTAAAAGTACGCTTTTATGGGTTCGTCCGTAGGCAGTCAATGGCGGCGCATGTCATGCGTTATGCACAAAAAAGTTTGCATACAATGCTGTAGGTATTACGATTGTAATGGTTCGACCTCCGATAAAAACCTTCGATTCGGAGTGTCCTTGTAGCAAATATTAAACAATCAGAAATTCTGACATATCGGAGTCGAATACGAAACTTCGTTACATCCCTAGTACACACCTATTAATATGGTCCACCGGTGTACCCAGTGAGGTGTTATGTTAATAACTCCAAGATACGTGTGACAACTGAGCCTTTACTTATTATGCTGATTACAGCCGTTGATTTGGGAGTGGCTAGCATTATATGGTAAGCTACTTGTCATTATAGGCGTTGGGAGGTATTATAAAGGTATTTTTCGAGACACGTCTCAGTGATTCGAGTGTTTGAAATTCAAATGATAGATTTAAAATAGAATCTTGAATTGTTAAGTTTGTACGTGCGTGTGATCTAATATCTAAATTACTCAACTTTATAAACCTTTAGCCCTGATATAGGTTTTGGAGAGCAAGACTTGAATGTATAAGTATAAAAAAGAAACTAACTGAAATCTTTGAATTGATTGGTTAGAAATTAGTTAGGATTTGAAAAGGATTCCTTATTTACCGATATGTAATATATTACACTAAATTATTAGTCGAAATTGTGCTGTCTAATAACATTGTTAATTTATTTATACATGAATTCAAATTTACAAAGTTGAAACGTTAACAACAAAATAATATATTCTGTTAATTTATTCAAACGTTTAATGTATCCAAACAATAACAAAATTAGTTAAGATTAATCGTTATTTTAAAACTCAAACAAATAGGTCTGAATCAAGTTGGACGTAATTATATTAAAAGCCCAAAAGTTTGGCTTTGCAAACAAAAGAGAATTATGACTCGACACACATCATATAAGCGAACTGAATAAAATTATTTAATGTAATGTGTGAATGAAAATATTTATTTACCAGCTATACATTGCTCTGATTTTCCACAGATACCTTTATCTGTGGATTCTTTACTCGAAAACTAAAATGACATGGATGCTTAAAATTTTAATTTAGAGTTAAATTAGTTTATACTGCAACCATATTTATTACATCTACCTCAATATTACCCAAATCTGATGATCCTATTAAACACAACAACTATCTCCTCGTATAATCAATGAGATACACAAAATACTCGTGTAAGACGTATAAAGCTAATAAAACAAAACCACTATCTTACTAAGCACAATCTTGTTACGTAAATCCGACTTGCTACACACATAATGATATTGACAAGATTTTATCTCTTTCTCTCATCAACGCTGTACTAGATGGTGCAATTATAGTAAAATAAAATAAAAACAATCATTTTATTATTGCTGCTGCCAGAAAAATAATCTGGCGTTTTATAGAATGCCTAACCGAGATCAGGCGTAACCAAATGTCGGACCTCCGACCTATTATATGCGGACATTGTGTTAACAACATAAAATATCTTACTATACTTGAGTAAGTACATAATTAAATAATTGGTAATTTTAAAAATTGTTTGTAATAATGTTCATTTTAGAACTTCACTAAAAATACATTTCGGAGTAGATTCGCCGATGAACGTCTCCAAGATTTAATGACAATAGTTTGCACAAACTTCACTCGAAACTTCGGACGGATAGTCCAAGGCAAAAAATTTAAATTTGTCTCATTACGGATAGATAACCCTTGGTACTAACTTCGTAATCATAACATTTGTTTAATTATTTAATAAAATAATTTACCTACACATATTATTTAATTATTACCTTCCGGACCATGATAGTCATGTTTTTACAAAAACTGACCCCAATTGAAAGATATTGATGACACATTCCTAGACCATAAATTTTTGATATTACTCCGTAAAGACAACTTAACAGCAACAGACAGCGTCTTCCTACACTTGTAATTATTAATATTGACAAGATTATGTTATCTCTCTCTCTCTCTCTCTCTCTCTCTCTCAACGTGATATTAGACGGTGTAGTTATTGTAATACAAAAAAGTTTTTAATTTATTGTTGCTGTCAGTAAAAGTAATCTGGCATCTTTTGGAATGCCCAGATTGACGTTTCGAAATCGTCACTAGACGAATTATTAGCCGTTAATGTAGTGTCATAACATTTTACTGTTTTACAACCAAAGCACTTAGGACGAAAGCTCAAATTACCTTAACTCAGCCCTATTATGTACGCATTTTTTATCTAAAAAGCTTTCGTTGCTACTTTCTTTACTATTTCTCTAAAGATTAAGTTTTATAGCCGTTTTATTGATAACTTATAATAGATTACATTGTAACATGACTGCGCTACGCGGCATTCAAACTTGAGATGATATTTTACAATCTTATCTATCTATATTTTATGTAGAAAGCACTTAACATTAAAGATTAAATGTAACAGAAACACAGAAACTTAATTAATATTAGTTCCACAGAAAACACTTGATTAAGATGGGTACTATAGTATTTATTTTAACATAATATTTTATTTCTTTTCTTAATGTTCAAGCAAAATAAGAGGTCAAGGATTTAGATTCAAAGTTTAGATGGTAGAAGGGAACACTCTATAGTCTCTGCCTATCCCCATGGAGTAATGGCGTGATTGTATGTGTATGTATTTTATTTCTTTCATACCGAAAACATTCCTTGGAAACATTACCTAGATAATATTTATCTCAGTAATTTATATACTCTAAGTTTTTCATGTAAAAACTCAAATCAGTTTATGTTTAACCGTGAACAAGCCTTAGCAATGAGCTACAAGAGTACATTGTAAAAATATATACTTTAAATGTATATAATTTTTTTTCACAAAAAATATGTCAGTTTATTTTAGTCGGATATTATATTAAAAGGCGAAATCATTAGTGTAGCAGCAACACAAAGTGATCCACATATCATTGGCTATATCAACGACTCGAAGTAATAATTTGTTACCAATACTACCGACAAAATGACCGGTCTTACCGTTACCAGATTCTGTTGATGACCAGATAGAAATCTATTAATAACATTCGCCGACGGACAGATCTATAAATGATGAGTTTCATTTCAGATAAGATCATTCTATATCTCGTATGATTGATGGAGTCTATATTACTCAGGAATTCTATTAAGTCCATAGTCTAGTATTGTTTACAAGCCCATTATAGTCACATTACCATACTGTCTACCAACACGTTTGTTAATGCAATACTAAATACTTAGAATACTGTTCCGTACATGTGATCATATATACGAGTTAGGAAAACTAACTAATGGAGGTTAAACTAATTCTATGTGTTGTTAAAAATCTAAATATATAAAAGATGAAACTGACTGACTGACATATCAACGCAGAGCCCAAACCGCTGGGTCTGGAGACTCTAAATTTGGCACATAGGTTCTTTATGGGGTCTAGGGGTGCACCAAGAAAGGATTTTTCAAAACTCACACTTAAAGGGGGTGAAACGGGGTTCCAAAGTTTGTATAGAGAAACAAGATTAGTGACATCAATTTCGCGGGCGAAGCTGCGGGCGGAGGCTAGTAATATTATAATATTGTAGGACATCAACCCATACGATCATTAAATCCCAAACTAAGCAGAGCTTGTGTTATGGAAACCAGATGCAATATACAATATATTATACTAATTTTAATATTGACTTTGAAATCCTAAGTCGTGTGTAGATAATTATTTTAAAGGTAATGTATTTTGTGTTCTCTAATTAATTTTCGATTACTTGTGTGTGCGACGGGGATTCGGAAATGATCCTAAAGTTTGGCAAGAGTTAAGTTTTGGAACAAACTTGGGCACGTTGGAAATAGGGTTGTTACGTAGGCTATATGTTGAGAATAATATTTCGAATATACCTTGTAAGCGAAAGGTGTAAGAACAATGTTAAGTTTTAACAATAGTCAAAGTAGTTAACAATCATACATAGTACATTGATAATATATTCCGTATATCCACACCAGGTGTACGAAATGTTACACAAAATAAACAATGCCTGTTCTAATCGTGTAAGAGATCCGTCTGATTATTGCCAAGTCATCACATTACGATGTACTAACCTTTATTGTAGCCGTGTTACAAAGAAAAACAAATGAATTCAAATCACTAGCAACATCAAGAGGAAATGCGAAGGCGTTTGAATTCGAACAAAACCTCTAACTCAAGAGGGTGTTGTTGCTGTCTCTTTTCAACTGATTTAAATGAAAGAGAAAAAGAAACATTGTTAGTTGTTTGTGTGTTTTTTGTTTTACAGAATCAACTAATTAAGATGAATATCTAAATGTAAATAGGTATACGTACGATCCAGACACACGTTTGAATTGCATTTAATGTAAACAAATAAAATAAAGACCTCCTAAGAGGAACGCAGGGAACATTATAGTGCACACGTGTATGCACCAACACAGAGAGATACAGCCTGTAGGACGAGTAGACCGACGCGACCAATGAGAGATCGAGAGCAGAACTGAAGGCTTAACGTGAATCCCGAAACACGTAGGTATCACACCAGCAGCTTTCTAACGGACAAGTACCTACTGAAAAGTCAGAAAAGTCCAACATTTTTTGGTCCAGCTCGAAATTTGAACCAGCGTCACTAACCACTTATAAATCACTAAACACTATATAATCAATAAATCCAAGAAATAAAACAAAGAGAAAAGAAAAACAAAGTATCTAACGGAATATACAAATAAGAGCAATTAAATAAATATTCTAGAGATATTTATTGGTACAATTTACACACACCACAGCCTAACATACGATCAAAACGGCCATTTTATTGCTCTGCGGGCTATATGGATGTTCTTCAGCAATTTTGATAATAACTATCATTTACTTAATAGCTATTAATTAATTAAAGGCACCATACCGAATTTGAAGCCTTCCGCTAACGACCCTAATGGTATAAGGCTGCGTTTCCACATCAAATGCGCTAAGCCAAGCTAAAGATAAATGGCTGACACCTATCAGGATCATCATAGGTATTAGTTGCCTGGTTGTACTATTTTAACTTTGATGTAAATCGCTCTAATGGTGTGAGATAAACTTTGTACTAATTTTATTATTTAGTATTATTTATCGATGTGTTTTTTTTGGAGGGGCGTGGACTAAGAATTCGAAGCGGATAGGACCTTATGGTTGATAGTAAATATGTACGGATTATGTTATGAAAAATATCGCTACATATTTTAATAAGCCTGTCGCTTACAAGTTAGCTATCACGCACATCCTTGGTGGGTACGCAGCCTAAATGTTCTACAGTCCACACGCGTCGATTCGTAAGCATTGATTTAACAGGAATAAAAACTTTTCGAATAAAAAAAGTGAAGCTCGAAATCGGGACCACACACTCGCCCGAATCTCGCCTTAATGATATGTACATTTATTCAAAATTTTAATGTAGATAGGTACGTGTACTTATTACATTTATAAGGTACATGGGTGTTGATTTTATACAACATGTTGATTTAAATTATAACATGGAAATGGTTTTAAATATTAGGGGAGCAGTATTTTGTATCGATTTATATTTGTGTTGTAATTGAAATATTTTCAATTAGAATGTTTAATTAACTAAATGTTTGTAAATTATAATTGTTAAATAACTGATGCCTTATAATTATTGCTGGATTATGGTAATGTAAGTAATCAAATCTTAGAGTTTACATTTATCAACGGTGTTTGTTTACATGTAATTTAATGTTCAATGTTAAATGGTTATTAATTATTTGAACATAATTATGTTTTGTTTTTAAGTGTCTTCAAACAGAGGAGGTTGTTAATTCGGATGTTTTTATTTTTTATTTGTTCGGATTCTCCGGCGTATTTCCAATCTTTTATTTGTTGAATTACGTTTAGTCTAAAGAGGTTTATGTATACCATTTAAATATAAGGAATTTATTTTTTGTTAAATTAAGAGTTTTCTTTCCTGCTGTTGACTAGGTCCTTAACTTTCTTATACTTTGTAACTTTCTCTATTTCCTTACTTTTTTCAAATTTATTTTTATTGTGAATAATTGCTACATTAAAGATTTACGTAATTGCAATTTTATACTTACAAATGTATACCGAAAGACCGTTGCTTCTCTTTCCGACAATCTTTATTTCTATGATGTATAACGTGTCCCAATATATCCATTTTTTTCCATTTTTTCATCATTTTTCCTTTGGTTGGCAATAGTCGCCTCGTAGTTCTTTATTTTTATTAGTTCTGTTATTGATAGATGAATGAAATCTACAAACATTGTCGCGTTCAATAAATGTTTGATTGAGTTTATGCATAAATCTGTAGACATTTGTTCCGCTCTCAAATATTTTGTTAGGCACTTACAATTCAGTACAAAAATTTCATTTGAATCTGGCACTCTGCCCAAGATAACAATGTTGTTCAACTTGTTTATATTGTTAAGCTTATTGTGCTTACTTAACATAAGTGTGTACTTAGCTTTATTGCGAGTTTATTCATGCAACTGATGTACAGTTTTCTTTTTAACATCATTATTATTATTTTTAAGTTTCTTTTTTGTTCAAGTTTGTGCACACATCTAAGTGTTACTTTAACGACAAGAAAAGTTACTTTAGTTTTTAAAAAATAACTTAACAGTGTTACTTTAAAGTGAAATATTAATTCGAGAAATTAGGTCTCATAATTTAAAAACTCTTTGTTGGTCTAGTAAGTTTATCTCCAGGTTTCGAAGGACACTTAAAGCAGTCAATCCCGGCTGTAGTCAATTGCTATAAACTTAAACGTATGCGGTTAATGTAAACCTTTATGTTAATAAAGTAAATGTTTGTTTCGGTTTATCCCTTGTACAATGGTCTCGAGTAGTGTTAAAGTTAAACAATGATCATTTCAACAGACCCACGTGTGTTCCGTGAATCGGAACGTTGCGTTGGGCGGTCCGGACAACGATCCGTCCACTAATCTGCATATTGGCTCAACAAACATTATGTATGCATATTTGTATATATTTAACAATTGCGAACCCTATTCCCTACAAAATAAAGTTCAATATTCTTAGTCTAATTCAGATATTAACGCGCAATGATTTGTCATTGTCGCTCGCTTTGTTCTCGGTTTTGTGTCCGAAAATGATTTTATACAGAAAAAGTATTTTCATTGCCCTATGGATTACTAAGAGCTATAAATTTTGATAATAGAAACATCCACATCACATACAATATACCTACCTACTTATAGCAAAAAATGACAAGCCAATTCTATAAAATTATGATGTTTGCAAATAAAGACCGAGCCCCCGTTTCATACTAAAGGTGTTCGCAGAAGGGATATTAAAGTCAGACAATATTTCTCGTTATAAAGAGTGATGGATGGTAGACCAGGTAGATGTTGATTATTAACTTTTTTTTCGGACAAAAACTACATCCAAACATAAACAATCCTATTATTCGGAACACAATAGCCGACCGAAAGTAGCGCGCCGAATTTCGATCAGCCACGCTAGTTTAACACAGTTAATCGGTATTTTTTTTATATCCGTGGTCGTTATTAACAATTTCATCTCATTAATAAGCAGTGGAGCGAAGGAGAATACATTTGAGCGGTGCCTTGTGTAATGTGTAACTTGTGTTACTGTAGATGGTAATGAATAATGATCGTATGAATTAAAGACACATTATGTTTGTAAGTTGCTGCAATCATACTATCTACTTACTTATATTTTGTAGGTGTATTATAGTATAAACAAAGCATTATTTTACGCACTTCCTAAGTTTTCTCGGAATTGTATAAATTTTCTAGCAATTGCATACAATTCCTAGGTTGCATACATTACCCGTAACATAAAATGTATTTAGTTCTTAATTTATTCATTCGAGGACATGTGACAAGTACCAACCGACACTTGACCAGCGTTCTTGGTTAAAGCCTAAACTCCTCAACTCGTAAGATAATTTAGAGAAGACCTGTGCCCAGCAGTGGAATACTAAAAAAGGTACTTAAAATAGAAAATATTGCCCGCCTAGGTTGCAGATGTAGTGAGATGATAAGAATACCCGTTCTTTTTATTTTAATTTTCATAATTTTTATAGATATATTAAAAATTCCTTTCGGGTTTATTAGTTAAATTTCTGTAAGTATAGGATTTTTTTTCATTATGCAAATTTTGATGTTCTGTACGTAGGTAACACGACAACTTATTTACGTAGATTTGAATTTTTCTTAGATCATTATTACAACGTTACGTAGCTTATTCCTCAAGTTAATAATATCTAAGCAATTTTAGCCTTACGAAAATCCTTTAATTAGCAATCATCAAATCTATTACGGTAGGTCAAAGCCATTTTCACGGTACAAATCACAATCTACCCGTTACCAAGCAAACAGATAATAGTAAATATTTGCTGAAATAATAATACCGCCCTGCATAACCGCAAACCACTCAAATCCAATTCGCTGGCTTCCTTTATACGTAACAATGGATAACGCTAATTTATTTCGACATAGAATGTACATACCCAATAAAGAAAAATTAAGTAATTCGTTCGGGATGAAAGGGTGAATGTTTGTGTCTGACATAGAAAAAACGTTGAAGGCAGCGGTCGGTTTGGGCGCGCTTGGGTGCTTCCCTATAGGCGGTCACTCCGACGCACTTTTAGGGTTCCGTACTCAATAGTGCGTTGTGATTATAATAATAAAATTATAGGATATTAACACTCACGGTCATTTGGTCCTAAGTTAAGCAGAGCTTGTGTTATGGCATTCAGATAACTGGTATATGCTATACATATACTACTTTTCATTTGTGAATTTATACTTATAATACCTAGATAATTTCACCAGCATTGAGACAATAAACATGTTCATCACACAAAAGTCTGTCTCGGGTGTAAATCGAACCCACGACTTGCGGCGAAAACCAAGTATCTTACCGACCTTACGCATACCTACTTGTTTAATTTATTACTATTAATATAATTATATCGCGGGTTGGATTCAGAGTTGTACACACGGCTACACATCAATACAGTTTATGTATAATTTCCAGTATATGCTGATCTCGCATTGTATAGGATTTCCGTAAAACAAGAGGTCAGCTTATACTGGAAATGTATAGCTTGATATATAGCCGTATGTACCCGAATCAATTCATACAAAGTTAAATTTAATATTATCATCTTGAAACTAAACAATCGCAGAAATGTGACATCCACTAACCCGACTTTGGATAGTGTGCGTAAATAATGTTCTAAACTCTTTTTTCTCTTAAGATAGCTGAGACAAAACTCGTACCCCCCAACATACAGGGTTATTACTGTACTCAATAATAGTAAAGCACTTTCTAAGCCTCCACTGTACTTCCGTCGAGTCGAAGTGATCTTATCGGGTAAGTTTCTTGTGCCTTATTAAGTACATTTATCTATATCTTGTATAACGGTACAGAACCCTTGGTGTGCGAGTCCGATTCACCCTTGAACGGTTTTATTTAGATTGTTAGATAAATATTAATAAGCCCTAAAGCATTCCCGTCTATATGTATCTGAACCGACGGTTGGCAAGTTAAATTATTTCCGGAAAACGAGTTATGGTCCACACACTCTGATGTGAAAGAATGTTAAATTAATTATGCGTATGTTATGTTTAGATACAGATCAAATTAGTGCTCGTATGCATAATGTACCTACTGTTTATGTAATTAAACTGAGATAACGTTATTTATTGTTGTGGAAGTACCTACTTCAAATTAGTAGGTAGGTCAGCAAAGTAAAATTTGGGGATTTTTAGACCCCTAGACAAAGCGATAACGAAAGATCTAAAAGAACAAAATGTTTGGAATTGACAAAAGATTGTCACGTGACTTTTCATAAGTGAATGTTAATCCCGTACATTTTGTTCTGTTCCATATTTCGTTATTACTTGAAACTTTGTGTAGAGGCTAAGGTAAAAATGACATAGCATTAATATCAATGGTATAGAAAAGGTTGATAGACACTCTAGTTCTGCTTCCTTGCAATTCTGCAATTCTGTTTTCGGATAATCCGTCCGTAATTCCAACGAAAATCATGTTTAAACAAACTATAAAACCAACTCTAAATATGTAGGTATCTAATACACATTGGGATCAAGTGCTATAAGTACTTTTGATTGCGTAAGACTTTGGAAAATAAGTTTTTAATAATGCGAATAGGTATTAATAAAATTTGGAAGATAGGATTAACATTTTTCGGCAACCATTTTATCAATCGGTCTGTAACTATGACGTAAACTCCTATTTATTGATCGGCGCATTGTAATTCAAAAAGTGTTTAGAAGACAACAAGTAGGCAATGAAAGTTTCCAGGGAAGGCCGCCAAGTGCTGTGCAAGCACGCGGCGCGAGATAGCTGGCTAATGAAGATATGCAAGTACACTCGACCAGCTAAACAAGCGAAACCTCCGGCACTTCTGTTTGCTCTCGCGGGATTAGTAATTTAAAAGTCAATGCGGACACTCGAAAGGGTCAATCGCATCGCCGGCCAGTATATTGAAAACAGATACCCTTTTCTGTATTCCGGTGGAAGCCCATGAAAGTTATAAGGGCTGAGTTGTTGAACTATGTAATTGACTTGGTTCTGCGGTCGCTGGCTTTGTTCTCGCAAGGGCGGATAATCGAAAACGCCTCTGGTTAGCCCCGAATGATGAGAGAGAAACAATGCGAAGTTGATATGTGGATATGCCAGACGGTCCCTTGTTTGATTTGCGAAGAGCTATTTGCGCGTTGAAGACTGCGGCTGGAGCAGGAAATTGGAGCTCGGCATTGCTTCGACACGCTTACATTTGTACAATTACTTCCTGTTAAACAATTTTATATTCGGACACAAAGAAATTTCGGTTATTTTTAAAATAAATAGTTTAAGAAATAAATGTATTTACAAATAAAAGATTGACCACGATTTTATTCTAACACGCAAACTGTCTGAAAAACATATTGGAAACTTTTACAAAACAGTAGTATTTACGGAAAAATGTGTCTTCATTCACAAAATAGAAGAAAACGTGAAACTAATTCTGGACTACAGAACTATTTAAGTTGTGTGCGCTCGCGCCTTGTCGTTTTTATTTGTCGCACAAAACATGTCGGTTGTCGCTACACATTATGGCGGAGCGCCGCACGTAACGTTTGACGGTGTTTTATTTTGGGTTATATGGACGTTCCAATGATTGACTTATCCGGAGTAACTTGAGAGGCTCCCTCCCGACGGCCACTCACGCTCGCCACCAGCTCCGTAAAGCGGTAACACTATACTTCTACGACAAGGTACAAACACTTCTCAAACTGTGACAGGTATCGCTAAGCGAAAGATGTTTAAATAACTTTGATACTTACATTAATCACAGATTATATAATTCAGTCGGATGTGCACGACAGGCCTTAAAATGTAAGCAGATATTCTTATATTTTATGCATTACCACTTGCCACACATTCGATTTCTTCGATAAATATGTTTATGTAATACAATTCAATTTAGTTGACAATATATTAAAGATATTTTAAAGCGGAAATGTAAACAAAATAAATCTCGGACATGGTCCAGTCAGGCGTGTTGTGTCGCCGTCGTCCACAGCGACTAACACTAATCTATCTTAGTTTAGAGCGGACCGCCTCAGACAAATGCCTTTGTTTAACTAAAGGAAGGAAATATCGGCGGTCCCATGTGATTTAAATGTCTTCTGTTTTAAGAGAAAGCTAATACTGACGAAGGAAGGTGCCGTCTGTGTGTTGTCTTGTTCAAATGGCCGGGAGTAACTTGATCTGTGACTACAGGATGAGTGAGTGTGTAGCAAAATAAACTTATTGTATTGACTGTACAAAGTAGACTTCGAGGAATATGAACGTAATGACACAAATGCGAGGGCTTAGCAAGAAATGTAAAGAATAAAAACGGTAGGATTCCAGCCGCGTTTGCTGGGTTAACGCATCACCATAATTCAATCGTAGCCCATTTCTTTGCTACCAAAAAGAGCATCGAATTTATTACAAAGCTCTTCGGTTCGGAACCCCTACCTATTATTTATGGCACTCGGTTGGTCTGTCACAAAAAACGGACGGGTGCTTCGAATATCTCAGCGGGCGACTACGAAACATAAGCTGCAATAACACGCACTTCCTACGTCTGAAAACACAGTACCGGAGCACGGTTGCACATTTGCTGCTACTTTTATTGTATTGTAAGCCTTATTACAAAGTAAATGTAAAACATTTTTAAATATTCTGTTAGGTGTCGTTCGTGTCAGAGTATGCTTAAATAAATGATAATCCGGATTTATTGAAAGTAGGCTGCAGTATAGAATAGTTTCAATACGAGCCATGTGGTGGCAAATGTGGGAACCCCGCCAAGATGTTGTCCTACTAACGACTTTGTTACTTCATTGTTGGATTGTAATAAATGTGTTTGTTTTACAAACTAAACTCTTTTATGAGCTTTATTAATTATTACGCGTCCTTTTAATACATTTGTTTTACAGTTTTTTTTTTTTGATATTTCATTCCAACATCAAATATCTTACTGTAGGTACTGTAACAACCCTTAGGTTTTAATGCTAGGGGTCTTCTTTCTACTATATTTATAGTAAAGAGTTTAGGTCTTTAATACACGTTGATCTAGTGCGGGTTGGTAGTTGACGTCTTCAAATGTTTAATTCAAAGGCATGCCGGTTTCATCGTGACGTTTTCAGCAGTAATGAAACAGCTTATAAGGATATCTAGGCATGACTCGGAATCGAGTCCTGGACCTATAATTCAATGCCGATTAGGTGCTTAGATCTATGGTGATTATGTCAAAGGGATTGTTAATTTCATAATCCATTAGATAAACGAAGTAACTATTGTAAGTAGATAACAATTTTTTGTTGAACACGTGTTCTTTACAAACAAATCCAATTTAATTCGTTTGATTCATTTTTGTCAAGTGCACTTACATATCCCGGTTTACAATTCCACGTGCAGTTTAGTTTTTATACTTTTTGCTGTCTTTTAAAAATCTTAAGTACAACCGGATACGCATTAAAATATATGTATAACCTTACAGAAACGCATTCGGGATGTCATTGAACAGTCTTTAGAATTAAATAGAGATCCCTTCTTTACAAGCTTATAGGCTGTCTTTTGTTATTCAAGAACACTCAAATAGCAAAGCCATTTTGAACCGCTCTAATTATTCGAAACGCTACAGGCTAAAGTCATGAGACGTAGCGTGGAGATGAGCGATAATTTTTAACAGACTTTAAAAACCGAGGATGGCAATTTGGGAGTCTAATGTTTTTTTAATTATTTTACGTTTGAAAGACGGATTATCCGAAATGGTTCCTATAAAATTTAAAGTAGCATTCAATTTTTGTTAAAAAATATAATACTGTCCAGTTAGTTGTGGGCGTCATACCTCGTTGGTGCAGTAGTAAGCATGTTCACTCACAGTTTGAAGTTAGTAGTTCCCTTATGAACGGATATACGCTCACCTCCTCCGTAATTATGTATCAGACGGTCTCATACGTAGGTAGGTCTCATACATCGTTACTGAGGAGGCCTTTAGTTCTCATTTGAACCTAAACAATATGCAATATTTACCTGTACGTACGCTTATGTGATTTTGTTTTCATGAACAGCAAAACCGCTATCATCGCCGCTCGACACTGTAGTTTGCAGCCAAGCATTTATACGAAAGGCGCGTAAACCGACCCACGATGTTTATTGTTAAGACAGATTGAACAAACAGTAGGCGTTCAACAGCGATCACTTATAATCCTCAAAATGAAACAAATATCACGAACCGGGTCAACGGCTATCTTCTCACGTTTGTTGACGACTTAAAGTGTGATAATATTTATTAAACGGTTCATTCGTAACGGCTGTGTATAACCACCATTACGCGTCACGCAAGATTTACTATGTATGGTAAAGCTACAAAGTATCTTATTGCCGACAAGCAGTATCACATTATAAACTAAAGCAGTAGTTCGACTCAGAGTCCTTAAATCTAATGCTCTCAGTCAGGGAGAGCTCTAGGGTTGCTACAATCGAGTTCATCAAGAAATGTTTCCATAATTTGCTGTAGTAGTGGTAGACATGATGAATCTCATCACACCGTCAAGTATCGTGGCGAGATTTAATGACCTGAATTAATCGCGGCATTTGTTTAAACTCAAACGACTGCTCTACTTTGTAAATAATATACAGTGTCAGTATGTTGAAAATTTGACCGAGATGCTATCATTTGTTATTTTACTTGTAATTAGTATTTATTGCCGGAGGTTTTGGTATCATCTTCGTCTGAGAAAGCAGTTTAATGTGTATAACGCGGTTACGGAACGAATGAGTTAAGCAATTAAAGTTCTTTATGTGAACAACGATGGCTACTAGATGTGGAATGCGATAATATCCTTATTTATGAGGTTAGAGGTGTTAAAGATCAATATCATTAGTATAACCTTATACCAAACCGTAAACATTGTTTGTAACTGCATGATTAATAATAGTGTGGCGTATTCTTGTAATCTTTGCGTTGGTCTCAGCCCACACAGTTAGATAGCGTGTCAGCGAATCTGTACAGTGAAAAAAATTTGCTACCTACCGCTTTGCTTTTGCTCAACATCTGTTACAAGAAAGCGTACCATTGAAAATAACACGATAGTTAACACTTCAATAAACCGTTTTGAGTCACGACGAACTCGACCCTTCGGTTGAAATAAATCATATGATAATTGAATCATATGCTGCGTGTCAAAAGTAATTAACAGACGCTGCGATAGTCATCTCCACATGTGCCTTTTTAATAACGTCGTTGAATTTCCTCTCGCACACGCGACTCACGCTCGAGATAACATCGACATAGAAATTCTTTAACTCACATGAAAATTATTTTTTATTACTCACCATCCGTTGTACTGAGATGACTTAATATTAAAGTCATTGTGGAAGTAAATTGATCTGTGAGCCCTCGTTTTAAGAGGGCGCGGTCGTTGTTACACAAAAATTGAATCAAATCATTTTTTTATTCACAGTAGGGCTTAGGTGAGTTAAGGCTTTAATAACATTAAATAAGCAAGTCATTTATGTACAACCGTATTCCAAAACGAGATATTGAGAATAATTGTGGTTGTTATTTAGCACAAATAGCAGTAAATAGCAAAAATTCGTAATTAGTTCACTATCGTGGTAGAAGCAAAGAAAGAAACAAGTAAAATTATACGTAGGTACTTATTGAACAGTGTAAACATTATCTTAATTATTCTATAGAAGGAGAAACATTCATTCAATTACCATCGTATTTTCCATAAAATTTGATGCAAGTGAAGATTGACAATGATTGGTGTAGCGCAGCTCTAAACGACCGATGCGATGGGCTATAAAAATGTTTCGGAGCGGTACAGCAATTACCTTAATGTAACTACCATCAAACAACCTTTTTAGCGAATCGCTCTTCCACTTCTACCAACATAACATTTCGTCCTAATGAAATTAAGAATAAGTGCTAAAGCGTATGCATAAAATATTACTAGAGCTTTATGGAAATGAGAAAACTCAGGTACGTTCCAGAATCGCTTTAGAAAAAGCTGTTTTGTGAAGGTAGGTTACCTTGCTAAGGATGAAATATTGTAGGTGTCAGACCCCGCCCCGGCATGTAATGAGACCCTTAGGAATACCGAGCAATATCTTAATATCCACCTTGGCTCCGGGTGACAAATACACGGGGTTCGCGTGGAAACTGTATAATTTATAACCGTCCTATTTTATGATGGTTCTAGTAAGGCGATGACAAGAGGCGGCCGGGCTTAAGATATTGCGAAACACAGCGATGCTAAGTAGAATTATTGCCGAGGACGATAGACACCTCCCGATCCCCGACTCAGTAATTTTGCTACTGTTGTTAAAGGAGCACATCAAAGCCATTTTCGCATAGCGAGTAATAACATCACATAAACCAACTTATGTATGAGTTGACAAGCATGTTTGATTAATGGAATATCTGACTTGCTTTATTAAATAGTCAACACTATCGACATCAAAGGTGACGAACGAACGAACGATGAAGTCAGTCTCACTTCAAAGACAATAACGAAGGATATCGTGGGACATAAACACTTTTACGAGGCTCCCGCATTAATTTATTTTGTCGTAGAAACAATCGCACTCTTCAAGCGTCTGAAAGTTGAATATGAAAGGGCTCATAAAATGCTCGTAAACTCTATGAAGAGTGACAATCGTGCTTACCGAGTGTTTGGGTGTAGGCACTTTGATTTGTGAGAAGCAGCTGGGTGACTGTTAATAACTTAATTCGTCAGAGTCCAAAAGACGGGAAGAGGGTTTTAAAAGTCCACATGTGCAGGCGCGGAAACGTGATGTTAATGCGAGCGAAGATGAAGTTGTGACAGCCGCCGACGCCACTTTGTGAGTGCTCCTGTTGAACGATTTGTGTTTATCGACGACTACTTGACTTGAGAGCAATTGAAACTAAATTGACTGTTTACCGCGGCGAACATTCATCAAGTCCATCGACTGATAATTGAAATGGTGCCAACGGCAAAGGTCATCAAAGTACAATGTGTGCTACTTATTTTGATAGATACAAATAAATAGTTGCGTAAAATGCCTATAGTTTATTAACTAATCTAAATTCCGAGCATAAGCTCTTATAAAATATTAACAGTCACTTGTGATGTAAGTACGTGCCTAACAGCCCTTAGAAGTAGCAGTTAAATATAGGGTTTATATTTGAGCTAGACATCTAAATAATCCATCTTAATAAGCTATTAATCTTTGGTAACACTTCACAATGTGGCTACACGTTAGAACTTCAGACATTTATGTATTGTTTACTTAATGCTTCAAATAATTCTTAGCAATGTAAATAATTATTAAAACTCCTATGAAGTAGGTACAACATAATTTGAATTGTAAGATTGTCATCAAAATCTAAACAAAGTTCCACAAATTCCTAACATCATATCTCATTATGAAGACTATACATTCTTAAAACCCTCGACAGGTGCTTCAAACTCCATTCCTATGAGAACTGTCATAATTATTTGTACAATTCATATACAGGGCGAGATGTGCTTCGAAACACTACTTCAAGTTTAGATAGTCTCCTCATAATAATTCATATCCCGTCGTGTCGCTATGATGGAAGCCACTTCACTGCTTGTTAAGTGTCACTGGGACTCACCTCAATGTTATTTTTATGATTCCCCACGGTTCAATAGTTTGAATGAGCTATTCCTATTAATTTTTTACATCAATAACATGGGTGGTAAACGGTCATGTTATATTTACCGACGATAAGGTCAATATAGACCTAAATAATAGGTAATTGTTATGTATGAAGTAAACAAATATATTGGATATGATATAACATAACAAAGGTGTACCGACATCGTTATTATCAAAGTAAACGAAAAATCTCTAAATCAGTACCGTAAAATTGATCATTAGCGAATTTCCGTACCTATATCTAAGAAAACATCGTTATTGGCTAAAAAATTCAGCGCGGCGTTACAAAAAGTCACATAGTTACCTACCTACTTATTTAATTATGTACCTCTATGGCGCCATATTTGGAATAACTAATAGTTTTGATAGATATTTATCAACTAGGGACATAGTAGTTTTAATATTGAAATCGATAAGGTGCGTTTGATTGCCCGCTCAGGGAATACCCTAGTTTCTGTATTTTGCACGATCACTGAGTTAACCAGTTCCGACATAGTTTGGTGATACATAACGTTAATTAATGGAATTCACATCATGGTATCAATGTTATAGTATTGCACAAGAGGTGAGGTTGGAACATTATGTATGTAGTATGTAGTAATTAGAGACTTGATGTTAATACAGGAATAGGTTGAATAGGATATGGGGTCTATCATGTAATTGGTTTTATAAATGCAGGAAGGTACTTATTTCTATGTGAAAAAAGAAGTATTTCCTTAAAATAAAGGTCGGAGGTTATTAACTTATTAATTATGAGTTATTTCTCCTTTCTTTTATCATTAGTCAAATATTTTTTCTAAGAAAGTTTGAATGTACAGATCAGGTTATTTTTCCCTAGCAAAGTTAAGGCGAGACGCTATTAATAAAATGTACATAATTATAATTTTCTAAAGAGATGTCCGTAAAGTATTTTGGCGAGTCTTCGAAGTTTACAGAGTTAATTAGCAATTTCAAGATGGGCAGTGTTTAAACAGTCCTCAAAGAAGTGTCAGAAGTCGGAACTTCCAAGAACCATGTTTAAGGGTCAACGAATTGTAACTCCATTAAAAGTTTTCTTGTTTTCTAAGTAAATACAACGGTACTTAAGGAAATGCTTAAAAATTAATGGCGACATCCTGATTACTGTAAAGATCCGAGGTATGAATTGTATTTAGATAGCTGAGTATTTGTGTTGACACGACAATCTTACAAGTTAATTTACATTATCACATTGCGTTTCCTTTCAGAGTTGAAGTCATTCGTGTTTATGTTTTCTTAGTCCAGCACATAAATATCAAGCGCAGAGGGCGTGACAGCCACTAAAGAATTGGATAAAGAACCAGTATTCGAGTAATATTGTGACTGTCGCCGGTATAACGCAGTTAATATCTGTATCTCACAAAGGGAAATAATGATTTGATACGGAAAACGAATAAAAGGTGAATGCAGTGCCGCGCACGTCAGATTATAGGCATAAATTATTAGGCACTTTTGTTCAAGTCAAAGAGCTACTCGCGGCCCATTCAATTACGGATCAACCGTATAAGGAGTGCCGAGACTTTTTCAGATGTTTGTGTAAGGGATTAGTCGGGATATCTGTGCCGGTATCTTCGTGAGATAAGTACGAATATACGTCAACGTCGGACGGCTAAGCCGATTATTTTAAATGTATTCACTTCCTTAATGGACATCGTTTTTCACGTCGAGCACCGTAGGCCTCTCACTGACTTACTGAAGATTTTCGGTTATGATCCGGGCATTGACTGCATAGGTATTAATGCTCATTTATCCGACGTTTATTAAATGTTTAATATAAAGGACGGTGCATGAGTGAACAAAATATTAACTTTTGTACGCTTCTTTCTTTACTTTCTTCGTTGGTATTTTGACCATTTCTCATTTGAATATTATTGTACTCAAAATAATTTCAGCTTTTTTAAAAAGAAAACCTTATTGTAATCTATAAATAAGGACCACACACGGGTCTTAAACATCGCATGCCTCCACGATCGAGGGAAGTAGCTATGCAGGTTATCGAAATGGATCGAAAAATAAAGTAATAATAGGATAGCCCACCTGGGCGGGCATTGACAAATGCTGCTGTTACCTAGCGCTCCCCCGGCGCGGGAGGCCCAAATAATATACATATCATTATTTCGCCTCGTGCCCTCATAAATATTACTTACAAATTCGCCCATCCACCCAGCAGAGCGCTAGCGGCAATTTTTCAAGGAAATATCGTCGCAACCTTCCAAGTTCCAACCACTGGGAATAGGCGACAACGTGCAATGATGCATTGTTTTATTTGTGTAACGTGAGTGCCACTTGAGAAAATTTGAATTTACATTCGAATTTTAGAGCTGATACTCAATATTAAAGCGTTATCTATCATCTTGGACAGCATAAAATGCATAATAATATAAAATTTTATATTGGCTTATGCTAGAATGGAATCTATACCCACTTATTGCTTACAAATTTCAGCAGTAACCTTTGGCTGACATTTACAACGTTCCAGTTAATTAATATTAGAGACGAAAGCTTTGTTTCGTTCAAAAGAACTTTGTATGAAAACAAATGTTTCGTTGATTTAAAAAAATAACCCGTCATTCTAACGATTTCGGGTAAATGGACAGTTATTTTATTAATACTCTTATTCGAAAACCGTCGGCAATTATAGAGTTTTATTTAAACGCAAACACCACAATACAGGGTGTTACGACAGGTGGGCATATAATTAATTAGTAGGTGGTAGACACCCCTGTGAGGGTGAAATTAAATGTGTATTTTGCATTTTTTCACCCGCTGAATACTAGCCCTAGCTTGGTAATTACATGAGAATATTTATAACCACGCTTATAAGTAGGTACCTTATCTACTAATAAAGTGTTTTAACTCCTCATGTGTTGTTCCGTTCAAGAATATTTAACACTATAGTACCTAGGTATTTTTTTGACTTAGAAAAATTATCAGTAAATATTATACGTATCAGCAGGGTCGCGGATTAGATTCCCAGTCGTATCCACACACCTTTGTGTGAATTGTTTCATCTCCGCTGCTCAATATCGGTGAAGGAAACCGGCATGTATAAGAACTAATCATTCGACGACGTGTGACATCCACCAACCCTTGACTAGCGTGTGTGGTTTAAGGCCTAAACTCTTTCAACTCGTAAGATAGTTGAGGTAAGACCTGTGCGCAGCAGTGGGACACTAAAAAGGGTTGAACTGACTACACGTAGTTGTTTTTTGTTATTGTTACATAATCTTATAGTTTCGACTCGACTTTTTCGCAGTATTTTATTTTATGAAGTAGATTTTAAATTGTGTGCAATATGTAGTTTAATGGTACGGCAGTTAAATTTAATCGTTACTAATACATCTGTTACGTTCATTTGTATTAATGTAGAATTCAGCTGTGTCTTCCATTAAATCAGATTTATGATTTGAACATAGTTTGTGGGAAGTTCTTGTTAGAAATTAGCTAGGTACCTACCTAAGTTTTCGTGCAAAAGGGTTTATAACTGAGAGCAATCAATCTAACTTAAATAAGTACTTATTCTTTCATTAATTGCACACATCCCTCTATCATATAGATATGGGAAGTTGTATTAGATACAATTTAGTTCGCTCTCATGAGATGCTTCAGTTAGGTCTTATAGGTTACTTTGAATTGAAGGATTAGACAATAATTTCAAATACTAATACCTAGTAAAACATATAACCTACTAGCTCCGCCCGTGTGGTACTTATGGGGATAAGAATAGCCTATGTGTTATTCCAGACCATAATCTATCTCTGTGCTAAATTTAATCTAATTCCGTCTAGAAGTTTCTGCGTGAATGAGTAACAAACATCCGTACATACTTACAAACATTCGCCGTCCCACTTCTGGGCACGGGTCTTCTCTCAATATCATACGAGTTGAGAGAGTTTTGTCCTTAATCCACACACGCTGGCCAAGTGCGGGTTGGTGGATGTCACATGTCCTCGAAATAGTTCTTAGACACGCCGGTTTCCTCACGATGTTTTTGTTCACCGATATTGAGCACCGGAGATGTAACAATTTACACAAACATTTTTGGGCACGATCGGGAATCGAACCCACGACCAAATATTTCTAAAGCGAGGCCCGTACCTCTGCGCCACCGCTGCTCTGATGTAGGTGTACGTACTAGCTACTACAATCAACACCCACTATCCAAATCTTTGTAATACGACTCTCTACTTCCTTTTAAATTATATACATTCTTATCACAAAAATATGTAAGTAGATACCACAGTGTCAAAGAAATTTGAGCTCTATAGTTACGTTATGTAGTGGTTCTTATAAAAACTGTCTTACTACACCTGTCAAATAGCCAAACGGGTTTTGAAATATGCAATCAAATTATTAAATCTACTGGACAGCTGCGATCACAACTTTTAAGAGTAACTGACTTGACTGGCTTCTTGGGAAGTAGCAAACGGAATTTTGTTGCAAGAAATACTTCACGACATCATTAAACAGATAGTACCTACAAATTATAAAGTTGCTTAAGAGTTTGTTGTTGACGGGCCGGTGGCGTGGTCGGTAAGATACTTGCTTTTAACGCCGCAGGTCGTGGATTCTATTCCCACACAAGTCAGATATTTGTGTGATGAACACGTCTGTTTGTCTTGAGTTTGGATGTAATTATCTATATTTAAGTGTGTATTTACAAAAGAAAAGTATTATATGTAGTATATTACCAATTGTCTGGTTTCTATAGTACTAGCTCTGCTTAGTTTGGGATCAGATGGCCATGTGTGTTAATGTTCTACTATTATTATTATTAATATTGCGGGGATCTCAAAAACTATCGAAAGTAGTTTCATGCGATTTTACTATTAATCAGAATCTGGTTACCAGATTGTAATTGAAAGCGGCTTTGCATGGGTCACAGGGGTGCTACAAGTAGCACCTGTGTGACTCGTGCAATACCGGGACGTGTTGCTAGTAGGAAATTAAGAGCAAGTATAATGAACATTGGATTTTATTCTCTTAATAACTTTTTTCTTTTTTTAAATTTGCTTATAAAAACTACATGATTTCGGTCGTAAAAGTTCCAGTCTTAAGATTCTGATTGAGAAAATCCAAAATAAGCTTTATAAGAAATATTTCTGGAATTCTCTATATTTGTTTTCAAGAAGGATTCATTTATACGCCAAAGGTCTAGAGTAAATAGGCATTGCGTTAGAGCATTTTGTTTGAGTGCCGAAATACCTAACATTCCCTTAAGTTTCGATGTAAATTTATCCTACATATTCAAAGAATTCATGCTGGGTTAGTACTGGGTAGGTACAATTCGTAATTGCACATGTAACGTAGAGGTAACAAGATAACTGGTTTCATATGAGTTCTAAGAAGTAAGTAAATCTGTTACTATGTTCTAAGAATACATATGTATTTAGAATAGTTTAAGGTCATAATTATTTTGCGAGTAAAATAAGTAACATTTTCTGATGATATGGTATGCTTTGATGTGCTAAATGAATTGTTTTAGAAGAGCCCCAATGTACAGAACTAAAATAAAGCTGATAATAATGACATTCAAAATCATCTTTTTTAGTAAATGCAAACAAAAACCAGTCACAGGTAACATTTATATATTCGAGTAGGTGTCACACATCAAAGTAGAGCGGATCAGGTCAAACTGCAACATCTTTTAAGATGGATAAACTACCTAGCTAAAGGAGCATAGGGCTGGTAATTACTCAGCTCTACTAATAACAAATTTTCGGCGAGTTGATACAAAATTGGAGTAGTTTTACGAAGACTCGTCGTGTATTTTAAAAGCGTTGGAAAATTTAAAAAGTTTTGCTAGAAAATTAAGGTGCCTAAGAGCGGTGTTTGAAAGTCGTTGCATCATAACTTTGTTAGTTCGGTAAGTTAATTTGTTAACGGGCGCTGAAAATATATTTCGAGTTTAATTAGAATATTTTATATTAAACGGATTATTAGCATTAAAAACGATAACATAAAATTTATAGATTAAGACAAAAATTCTTAAAACAATACTTGAAACAATTTAGTAGGTTTCGCCATTTATTTTCCCTTGGGTGCATAGTTATTAATAATTTTGTTGATCGTTTTGTCATTTTGTCTGGAAACAAAAAAATTGTTTGTTTTTTACAAACAAATCAAGAAAACTCTTTACAGAAAGAAAACAGTTTGCCTTTGTCTCTTTTAATAGACTAACACGAAATAATGGTATAGTCACATCAATATAAATAGATCTACTTACTCTACTAAATAATCTTTACGTATTCAGCCTACAGACGGTAGAATCTAACCCGCCTGACTAACCAGTCACATGGAAAGATAGACAGCTGATAAACTTTTTATACCCAACTAAACTGAATAGAAAAATTACGTTATTTATGGGCATGATATATCAATTTTGGCCCCACTAACAGTCAGAGTGCCCCGCAGTGCGATTTATTCTGCTGTTATTGGATAATAAAGACATAAAGACTCGTAGCCGGTCCCCTAAATAAGGTGAGCTTATCTAACTATCAGTGAAACTTGCGGTAACATATTCATTCTCTAACGAGATGATACGGGTGGTCTTGGATATATGCTACTTCTTTAATGGATAGTGTCATGGCTGCCAACCAAAAAACATCGTAAGTTTAGAACTGGATGAAAAAGAGAGATGTTAGGTTCAGGTGTCGTACCACAATAGTTTAAAGCAGTAATGGAAGAGGGATGCAACTTTACAATGTGTAGAGCATCTTCTCTTTCGTACATCAGCAATATCTTATAATGCTGTACACTGTCATAGTATGGCTACAGTATGAAGTCTATACATTGATTTCTAACTGAGTAAAGATGCCTCTTTTGGAGATGTTTACTCTATTTTCTTATAGAATTTTAAAATTCAAAATATGTTGTGTCCGAGACCGGCATCGTTTGTTTGGAGCCACGATTCTCATACTTTTCCCATAAGACCGCTTTATTATTAGTCTATTCAGATATTAGCATAAACAAGTCGAAGTGTCTCTATCTAGGAAACTTTACGCTTGTATAATAAACGACAAAATAACATAATTTATGCATCTACAACTTTGCTACAGCGTTCTGCATGACAATGGCGGGAAACAGTCAGTTGGGAATTTTCTACGTGTTTGAGAGAAATTGAAACGCTCATTTTTTGGTTTCGGAACTTTCTTTTGAGATCTTCAAGAGTAAGTAGAAAAAGTAAAGTAGTTGCGGAATGTAGTGGATTTTTTTTAAGTTTTTTATTCGTTTCACTATTCTGTTCTCTGGAATTTGATATTTTCTTCGAAGTAAAGAATGTGGGTAGTGTAGTCTTTGTCTTTATATTTTGTAAAAGGCATTTCATCGATCAACTTTTGCTCAGCAATTTTTGTTCAAATTAATGGGAGTGGCATTTTAGTAGACCGAAAATATGCTATTTAAATCTTTTTCAAAGAGCATTTTAACAGGCTTGATCGTTTGTAAATGAACTGAAAGAAAATTAATAGATGTCAAATTGATAAATTGGTAAGCCTTTTAACTGCTCTTTGATCTAAAGTCAAACAGCTTAAAAATTTTAGTACCTTTGCTAATCGTTACTTACAAGAATGGCTTTAAACTTGGAGTATTAAATGTCAGTAACTTAATACGACGAGACTGTAAATATAGCCGTGAAGATTGATGTATGATGCATTCAGACGCCGATAGCCGCCAACCGGCTTTCTCCCAGATAAGCGGCGTCTTCGCTCTTTGTCTGACCACATTAATTTAACGTTGATTTAAACCCGTTTTGAATTGTTAAATTGACTGTACTTCTGTTTTATCTCATACTTTTTACAAGCGCCAGAGTAAAGGCTTTTGTGGGTGACTCGAAGCGAATAAACACAAAGATAGCTCAAAACGGAACCAAAATTTCCTGTTAGAATTGACCGAATGTGAACTCAATTCAAATTCCGTCCGGCGCGGATTGTAGCGCTCAGGTGGTCCAGTGATACTGACCTAACGGATTGGCTACGAGACATAACACCAAGCAAAGCGACTAGCGACTTTGCAGCTAATATCATATTGATGGTCGATTGTTCATTAATAAATAAAGTACTAATAGCCGTAATTTGGCCACGGCGGCGCGGCGGTGAGAAATTGACTATCTACGGGCGCCGGAGATATTAAGTAGGTATAGTGAATATGTGTGGGCAAAAAATAGAGATTGGAGATTGGGCGCAGGTCTGACGGCCCGATGGACAACTAACAACTAAGAACCTACACATAGTTCTAGCGTCTAACGTGGGATTTGTTCTCGAGAACTCCTCGGCAAAAGCTCTGCGCGAACGAGTTAGTTACTAAAATCGCTCGTTGTGCCGCTCACCACTGTGTTTAGTGGCAGCAGTAATACTAGTCCGGTCCGGGCCACTGCTCAGACGGTTCGAGCACACGTTTCCGCTTGATTAGAGGACGAGGACACCTGCGCCATCTGTGTGCCGACTTTTCGGGTCGCTTTGTTTTGAAATTCTGAACGGCACCCCGACGAAGTTTTATCGTCGAGGACCAATGCGGGCACCGTTTGACTTTTGCCCGACAGAAAAGGAATTTTACTGCGATGTATTTAGTTTTATTTTATCAGCAATTTTCCCTTGCTATTCGTATTACGTGAACGTACTTTACGTCTGTTTCTGTCTACCTACATTCTTATTGCTTGGTAAGAATACTTTAACTATTCTCTTTTCTAGTTTCTCTAGACAGAGATCTAAAATGTGAAAGAATAAAGGTCCAAAAGATAAAATATATTGCTTGTTTATGAAGGTCTGGTTTTATGATGTTCTCAGAGGGAAGTTATTTATCAATGCTTTGTAATGTAACTGCTATCCCAAAGATCCTAAAGTTTATAGATGCAAGCAAATAAGAACCTTAAGTAATAATATTTTATTTTGTTTCAGGGTTTTCCTTATACTTTGAGCTCATGAATCCAAGAACTTTGTGGTTATAACATCAGCTGCCCTGCCCGCTATTAGGTAAGTTGACTTTATATTAACCTTTGTGTAGTAAAAAGTACTTTTGTCTTAATGTAGTTACTACATACAAAAAGAAAATAACATGTATAGATGTTATTTTCTACCATTTTAATCAAATGTAAACAAAATCCGTGTTTGCTTGTTATATAGGTCGTTATCTAAACATTTTCATTTGGCAAAAAAGATACCTATGTCTTGGCTAATATTTTCTTTCCATTACCTCTAACAAAACGATATTTACGCAACAAACGCTGTTATTCAAATAAAACGATAGCAAACAAAACAGAAACAACTGTAGACTGCCCAACTTCTTGCTGTAAAGCGCATCAATCTGACATCAAATTGCGCAGAAAGGGGTAATTTGTATCTTTTTTTCAATAAAGCAACACCTGTGACGAGGCCATTTGTGCTCCCTTTGCTTAGGTTTGTAAATGTTGCGCCATTTGTAGCGAAATTGAAAAACTGTTTCGTTTCGTAATGTAGGGTATAATGTGTTAGGTCTCATTTGTTAAAGCAACAGTTGACACACTTTTCACTTTTTGAGTATTTCTTGTGCTATTTGGTAAGTTCTACTTATTTTAAACAATATAACTTCAGCTAAAAAAAAATAATCCATCATGTCATGTCAAATTTAATCAATCTTATAATCTCAGTTTCAATCAAAGCTGTTAGTTGATAGTTCTGTGCCATATTTTCCTTGATGAGTTTATTTTTATGTACCAATTGATATTGAATAATTAACTTACGCCCCGCCCCGGTTTTGCACTGATACAAATTATACACATCTTCCTCATAGAACGCTCTGTCTATTAGTGAAATCAGCATGAAAATCCGTTTAATACTTTTTGAGTTTGTAAAATATTACGTCATTGTAATTAAGTTTGTTTTACTGCTTCTTTCAATTTCTTTTTACTTCTAGTTATGGTCAAATATGTAACTTTTCAGAATAACTAACGTATAATTGTAACTCTGAGCAAAAGCCAACCCATTTAAAATACTATCAACATTATATATCTCTGTAATCTTTTCACTTTCAAAATTCTAACAAAACATTTCTATAGCTGTCAGAAATAAAAAGTGTCTATCATTATACTTCAGCTTTTAACAACAGTCAAATACCGTCGACAAATTCGACTCAATTGACCTTAATAAATTACTATTAGTTAAATAACTAGAAAACATTGTAATGTAGGCTGTATTTCATGCTTTATGTTTGTATGTGACAGCTATTGCTTGAAAATATATGGTTAGTCATTTATCAACCAATTTTAATTCCACTTTAGGTAATTTTAATAACCCGTATTTTTAATGTGTCAATCAGAAGGATTGAAAAGGAACGGATCAAGTAAAACTTGCTAGTTTAAAATAGGAAAACGAAAACGAAAATGACGTACTGATAAATGTGTAACTTTTTCAAGTAAATACTTAAATTATAAACTGAAATTGTTGTCAGGCATTTAAAATGCCTGTAATACTTGAAGCTAGGTCTCTTGTTTCATTATGAGAGGTGAATCAAGTCACGAAACTAAGAAGACTTTAAATTTCAAATATTAGTACTATAAAAGATATAGTTTTATGATACAAAAGAACATAAAGAAGAATGACTTAATTAACAAATTAAAATTAAAAGTACTACGAACTAACCTATAAAATATGCATTCATCTGCCTTTTAATAAAAGGATCTTATCTTAATAAAATAGAATTAGATAGGGTAAAGGTTATTATGAAAACTAACGACGCTGTATGTAATCACCACGGTCCATGTACACCGCCCCGTTTCATTATCATACAAATTTTAGTGAGCTCTATTACTAAGTAATTTCACCAGCTAAGGGTGTTGTATACACCTACGCTGGCGACAGACCGGCAAATAGGACGAACGTGTTCAGTAACTATGAATATTTATAGGCGAATCGAATCTAATTTGAGATGAAGTAATGTTCGATATTGGAATTAGTTTTACGAATGGTCCTTCGAGTTAGATAAGGGACTGGTACAATTATCTTATCCTATCACATCAAATAGGGCTGGTTAACCCCGAACACTTCGAGCTAGTGAGATCTTTTGTGCTTCCTTGGGTTATGGGAAACCATAAGTATTCTCTGTTTCACAAAATTGTTCTATGGCCGACGCTTCTAGCCAAGGATACGGCCGTATTCATCAGGCGGTGCAGTTTAAATCATCACGCCAATAAGTTCACTTCTAAGATAACTTCTTTGTTATCTCACATGGTAACTGGGACCTTTAACTATTTCTATTTTATTAAGGTAGATGTTTTTGTAGCCCAGTGACCAGTTGCTTACCTTATTTAAGTCCTAGTTAAGTCCGTTGATACACTTGCATCTGTGGTTCTTATTAGAAACAGTGTAGCTGTAGATCCCTATGTAGGTACGTATAACAAAATGGGTTGAGTCAGGAAAATTAAGTCCAATGATTAATGGTAACATCTGTTTCATGTTGTCTTTCATAATTTAATATCGCAACATTATAGAGAGTGGAATTTCAGACAGTAGGACGTATTCAAGAAGTCTATCTAATATAGAATTCAGATTTATTTGCACTGTTATATTCTAGCCCTCGTATTCATAAACGTCTTATAAGCTCATTATAGCTAAAATAGGATTATAATTCGTTTGTCTTTGTCTGTTATGTTGATATTTATACTAGTAAGAAAGAGACAGAGTACATTTTAACTAAACTATAAAATCTTTTATTTTACACGTTGCGTTACTTTCTTTCATAAACCATTTATTTCGAGATGTTCTTGACATCCTTACGAAGCTTCAATATTTTTAATAGTCTCCTAGAATACGTCCCATGTCTAAAATTTCACCTCGTTTAATTCTAGTTATCATTTGCATTACCATAGATATATTATAGTAAAATGTTGGCATTTTTTTTGCATCGTGCTCCCAAATAATTACAAAACATTTACCTATACTTTTACGTGTTATTTCAAGAGAAATCCCCATATCTAAACAATTGTTGAATCTATTTGATAAAATTACGAAGTTCCTAAATGTGAACAGTTTGTGGAGCCCTCTTGACAGGCATTTAATTCCAATCCCATTATCTCTACTCCCGTTTTTTGTACAAAATACTGATGTATGTTTTGTTTTAATTAAGGCAAACTTGGAGAACGCTTGATTTTGCGGAGATTTTTTTTCCAGTGTTGCACAAGTATCTACTTTATGTGTTTTTTGTATACTTACATTATTAAAAAGCGGTATGTTAGTCTAACTATTCTACTTCATAATTGTTAAAATAATTAGACTGATACTTTCACTCTTTGATCGCATCATTTAAGGGTTGACAGAGCTTCGCATATGAGATAATGAATGTGAGTATTTTTAGGAGTATTATTATTCAATGAATAATAATAGTCACTCCTAAAAACGCTTCCATTCATTATCTCGTCGATTTTCAAAAGAGCTATTGCTATGTTGGCGTTTATGTCGTAACTCGGAATTTTTAAAGGTTAAAATAAGATCTAAATTCTATTTAAATCGTTGAAGTTTTGCTAAGATTCTGATTACCTAGCTATGATATTTTAGATATCATTTGTTTAAAAAAATGCTCGTTTAATGTAATAAGATCAGAATTCTCAATTACCTACACAAAATAGTTTTTTTGTCTAAAGGCAATATAGCCCAAAGTAAGACAGTAATACAATAACATTTGAAATAGGCACAATTTGTAACAAAAATAAATGTACAATTACTAAAAAGGGTTAAATGAAGTTCAAATATAATATCTCAAAGAGAAAATTAACAATCTCCAATTTCTAGAGCCATTTGCTCCCTTGTATTGCAACAAAGGTTAATTAGAGTTACCTATTTCGATTCAGAGCTTCGTGATAAAATTTTATGGTTAAGAGTTAAGACCTATAGTTATTATTGTTATACCTACCTCAATTTCTATAGCTATTACTATGTAAATTTTAGGTTTTAGTCTGTTCTGTTGTTCCTCGTAGTCTCTAGGTGATGCGGGTTCTAAATTGAGGCTTCGACGGCCATTCGGACATTATGTTCTTGCATTGACATGCTTTTGTCAGAGCCATTTCAAAGGTGCTTGTCCGTAAGTGGGTCAGGATTTGAGTACGGGATATTCAGTTATATGCCTTGCAGCTATTGTGGATTTCTCTTTGTTATGGTTTGGTTTAGGTCCAACTATTTTGTGTACGTGCTTGCTTCAATATTGAAGCGTTTAAATATGAAATAGAATGCATGACTTATATTTGCCAACGTAACTAATTATGACCACAGATAAATCCAAATACTTCATGAATCCATTAGACCTCTATGACCTAATTTGTTCTAGGTTAAGCAGGTTAATATACTTTTCCTTTGTAATGACAAATAATGGCTAATACAATTTTACGATAAAGTTGTCGTAAAATGGCAATTTTGACTCAAGCAATTACTAATTCGATTTTCCGAATCAGTGTTTATACAATACCTAATATACAATGGATTCGATAAAAGGTTTTCGAATGTATCATTCTTACTTGCAAAAATTAGTCTAAAAAATGGTCGATATGACTAAGCAATGACACTAAATGACATTTCAAGAACACATATCACATAATAGAAAATAATACATTTATTTGAATTATAAAAGATAACTTTTTGAGAACTTTATTGACAACTAGATAACATTTGACAAGAATTGACAATATTATCCTAGTTATAGAACTAAACCAACTTAATGCTTCTAAAAATTCCTCCGCATCGTTATCTGCCGGAAACATAGGTACCCAAAGGGAAATTTTTTATTTCTTAATTTTTTTTTTAATTTAGACCATTGGAAAAAAAATTATAATTGAATTTAATCTCATGCTAGTAGCTAATAAAAAACTTTTGTTTAGTAATTATACTTACAACTACGGTAACATCTTAATAGTCTTAAAATATCTACTTAAACGCCAGTCTCCACGCATATGCAAGCAATTTAGGGAGAATCTAATTTCGTCGTGTACCTACAGACCGCGCAAACCGCTGTGGAGATGACGGACGTGGCCTTACGAGATGCTTCTCTTCATTAAGAGCCAGGGAGGCGATGTCTTTATAGCACAATTTGCATTTACACGAGCACAGATTACAGCCGCACTTATCCTGTAGAAATGAGGCTCCCCTCAAATCTAAACAGGCTTTTGTTTACATTCTCTTGTATTTTTCACCCGCCATTTGTTTTCCCATTTCTAAAACATAAAGGTTTCAAACTGAAATGCTTTACGACGGTTGCCAGAGTACTTTTGATTTTTCACGACCGCTATTTTATGTTTACCTATTCTGACCATTCCGATAGGCATTGTATATTCACATCTTAAACCCTTTTTAGTGTGACACTGCTGGGCACGGGTCTTTTCTTAACTATCTTACGAGTTGAGAGAGAGTTTAGTTCGTAATCCATACACACGCTGGCCAAGTGCAGGTTGGTAGATGTCACATGTCCTCGAATGATTAGTTCTCCGATAGTTCACCGATATTGATCAGCGGGTATGGAACAATCCACACAAAGATACTGTCACGTGATTTTCGAAGGTGAATGTCAACACAATACATTTTGTTCTTTTTGATCTTTGTAATCGCTTCGCTATGTAATTTGTCTAGGGAAAATTACTTAAACCATAGTTCAGTACCAATCTTTTATGGTGTTCCAATTTTTAAAACATTTAGCAGACAATGATTGTCCGTAATGAGAATCGGTACCATTTGTACCCACAGTTAAGGATTTGAACACTGACCGTTTTTGATAATAACGTTTATTTTAATTACTCTGATTGGATTCGGTAAGAATTCTAAATCGGTTATGATCAAAGAACCTTTTTTTTATTGTTTGAGGTTCTTGAACTGTAAACTACCTTTTCTAGCTATCCTCCTGCGGCTTCGCCGGCGTGACCCACATTTTATATCATGCCCAGTATAGGATAAAAAGAAGCTTATAGCCTCTTTGTTATAGGTCATCTAACAGTGCAAGAAATTTTCAAATCTGACCAATAGTCCAGAGATTAACGTTCAATCTAACAAACATGTCAGCAATATGCTAGCAGTATAGATTTATTTATTAATTAAGATTAATATTTGATAATAAACAAAGATTAAAGCCAATATGGATCAATATTAAGTGAATTTATTACCCAAAACATACCAACATCAAAAGCTTACTAATAAAAGTATGACTGGTTTAGAATACCTTGAACTATGGTAGTTAAGTTCAAACGTTTATTAAACTGAAAGCGTCGCAAGCGGTGCTGTGAAACAACAAACAGTTAAACTAATTAAACAATGGGCGTCTGTATTCAATAACTACAAAAAAGAATGTTTACGCTTGCATGACGCCCGGACATGACGGCATTTCTAGAGTCGCCGATATTCGCACGTCATCAGGCGTTTTAAGGAGAGCATTTTCGAAGATTTGTCCGCTCCCCGTTGAAGTTGAAGAAGAAAACTAAAAGTTCCAGCCGGGGGCATGTTGACGCTTGCTACGTACTTCACGAGAGTTGTGGGAACCACTCGCCGATAACGTCGGGCTGCTAAAATTTTAATTGACAATTTTTGCACCGCACGCGCACGCGGTTTTGTTGTATTATTTATTTACTAAATATTATACACAAAACCACTAAAACCTAGATTTTATTAATTTCTACGCCTCTGACTATCATCGGTTCATCACAAACAATGACGTGGTTGTAAATTACCTACGTTACCTACCTATAATTGTAGACAGAGTTAACTGGTGTTCATTATTCAGCTTCTTGTACTGTAGACACCAGAACCTCGCCTTGAATTACAAATACAATGTCTTCACGTGAATTCGAATAGGGACGATATGTTTTATATAGTATGTTATATATGTATAACATTTAGCGGGTGCCTTATAAAGTAAATGTACCGTTGAATTTTCCGAGCACGTAATTGCTTCGCTATCGTGTTTACACCTAAACAAGTGTAGCTGACTGATAAAGGTGAGTTTTATCTCTGGGTTTATCGTATTGTGTGCGAATACGGGCACACTCAGCTTCTGGTTTCAATTTGTACAACACCAAACAAAATGAGCAATTGTTACGTATTTCTTCATGATGAAAAATAGTTAAAGATTTTTTATTTAGTACTACAGTTTGGGTTGGTGTGTGATTAGTTCATTGACACTATTCGATATTCGAATTTTGACTTTAGAATGCGGTTTCATCAATTTGGTTGCTCATGCTGCGCCAAAATATGTAAAACAAAAAAATGTTTTTATAGAAGTTTGTTTTTTTTATTACAATTACAGTAGATACGTATAAAAATAATAATCATCCATATTCGGGTAAAGATAGGAACTCAGTATCCTTTATTGGATAGCCTCCTTGAATAGTAGGTTACGTTTAAAAATTTTCACTGTTTTAAGCAAGAAGACAACATTTTATCTTTTTGTCTATCTTGTAGATTGTTCGAAAATATTGGACACCTTTTATTTCTTTATTTACGTAATCTTAAAATAAAGGCGATAGATTGAGCTAACGTGTCGCGTGACTAGTACTAGTATTTAGAGCGAATAATTAATTAATGCAGTTATCTGAGTATTTTCTGATTAATTTTATAACAGCAAAAAAACGCGTACAATATTTTTTAATAATCTACAAGACTGACAAAATTGAATATTGAATTTCGTACCCTATTGTAACTTGACCAAAGTATTTGTTGTTAAAGGATTTAGTTCTTGTTATTTTCACGAGTAGATACCTATAATATTCTAGCAAAAAACAATAGGTATAGGATATATTGGCAAAAAATTAACCAACTAGGTACTTTTTGTTCAAAAGACGCTCCGTCTAGAAGAAAATAAATTAGTGCATTGACTATTTCTACTCGGATTGAAACTAAATGAGTTCTGTCTGCGGTTCCAGCTCACTGTTGTTTTTTACCTGGCTCCTAAATGAAATAAATTGCTTGTTCAAAAAGCAGTCAGAGTATCGTGAAATGTAGAATAGTTTTCGATAAATTTGTCTCTCTCCTCCGTTTTCTTTGCATGGCTGAGAAATTATCTCTTAGGTGTTCCAATTTCAATTAAGAAATTTTATTATTAATTTATTGTATCACATTAAAATGAAGATTCCATTTTGAATTAAGAATTTTAAAATGTACGTACCTATCGATGTCAATTTGGCATTCTAAATTCAAGTAAATAATTTGGAGCAATAAAATTAGATCGTCTATAGTGATTTAAATTAAAATTGTCAGAAAGTTAAAAAGATAACTGAAAGAATAGAGTAAAATAAATAAAATGTGGTACAGTAGTAAATACGTTTCCAGAAGTAAATTTCTCAAAAAAATATACCCCGTATTCATAAACGACTTATAAACTCAATAGAGTTAAGATAGGTTTATAATTCGTTTCTCTTTGTCTGTCATCTCGACATTTGTACTAGTAAGAACGAGACAAAGTCCTTATTAACTAATGAGTCTTATAAGATTTTTCTGAATAAGACTGTTAGTAAATATTTACTTGAGGGTTAATATATTTCCCTACAAAACACCCACATTCACCATCTATGTTGATTCTCTTCACAACTAAATATTTTATAGAGTTTAATTAGGTCAAAAGAGCTACAAAACATTTTATAGGTGTCAACATGCTTTCCCCGCCCATACTAATATTATAGTAGCTATAAAATTCAGTTGCACCGTATACTAGACACTATTTTATTGTTTTTAGGTAAATACCTGCTACATATTGTCTATGCTTGGCTGATACGTATTATTCCAAGTTTAAAAGCCGCAGTTTTTAAATTTCAGTCAGTGACAAAATCATAGTGTTCTATGTAACCTACTTGGTGACAGTTTTATAAAGCAGGTGTCGAATTCTGTTGGAACTTAAAAAAAAACCTCGTACATTTTTTGTTTGTTCAGACACAACTCCGTAAAATATACCTATTTTGATATGGATTTGCAAAGTTCTTGTTTTATTTGTAGTAAAGTAGTGAATGTATAGTAAATACCAGTTATCTGGTTTCCTAAACACAAGCTCTACTGGGTTAGAGACCATGTGTCTTAATGTCTCAGATAAGGTATACTATTATATTATTATACAGGTCGAATTGATAACCTATTTTCGTCGGTTAAAACCACTAAAACTCAAGTATCACAAAGAATTCGTAATAGTTTTATTACTTGTTATATATAGAATCAATTCACACAGATCATGACGAATCATCTAATTGTTGTATTGATTCACAAGAAAAATAATTATGGAAGTTTGGAACGTAACATTCGAGATCAGTGGACCGAAACTGTGAGAACTTTGGTAATCTACATTTGATACTAAACGGAACACGCTTGTGGTTTTTTTACCGCAAGATTTGGTTAGTTTACGACTTAGAATATTTTATTTAGGCGTCAATGTTTTACGTGAATTTTTCATGGTTTAATAGTTTTAAATTTGGTTGTTACGTTAGTTACAACGGTTCTGTTATAGTTATAAGTGTTTCTCGCAGTTTGCTAAGGTTTTATTTTACTAATATAGTTAGATTGGATGGTATCCAATTTATGTATTGAAAGTAAATGTTGCAAAAAATTTAATGACTCAATATTGTACTGTTGATGTTGCAGAACTGCGTAGACCTTACAACATTTAACATAGGAACTGTTATGTACATTGTGTACGAGCGTGAACAATTGTATACAGTTTGTATGGTTTTGTGTTTGTGTGTAGCTTTTATTTATGTGTGCATTTGTAAAGACGCTTGAACTTTTAGTGTGATGCGTGTTTAATTCACCTCCCCCAAAACCGGGCAGAAACAATTTGGTACTAGAAGTTGCGTTTAACAACTCCCGTGTTGAATGCTCAAAGGAAAGTGAAGAGTTTTTATTTCAACTCTAGCACGGTTTTGAAATGAGGTCGAACGTTCCACAGGGAGTTCTAAGTATTGCTCTTTATTAATTAGCCTACAGACTTTTGTTTTATGCTCTTAAAAGTTGTTACAGCTTCTTAAGATGGAAAACTTGGTGCTTAACCTAGTTTATAGTACCTACTTAGGTAAGGTTTAAAGATGAACCTACGGATTGTCATAGACTCATTCGAGGATATGTGACAGCCACCAACCCGTACTTGCCCAGGGTGTGTAGATTAGGGCCAATACTCTCTCAACTCGTAAGATAGTTGAAAGAAGACCCGTGCCCGGCATTGAGACACTACCGTACCGCTGCGCCACCGCACCTCTTAGTAGCTATCTGAGATTAACGCGTTAATTAACGATAAAAAGTCAAACAAACTCTTCAGCTTCATAACATTGATATAGATAAGTATAAATTACTCTCCTTGTATAGTCGGGTAATAAGAACGTCATGTTTTCATTTTATTCTTTTACTTTTCCGTCCACAAGTTAAGGGCCTTCACACGGACCGAAAAACTGCGGTTTCACGGTCCATAATCCAACGTCAATCTACATTTTTGAATACGCGAAGCGATCTACGAAATTTGATACACCACTGTATTGAGTAACGTGAAGTTTAGATAGACTTACTGGAAGTAGGAATGTGCATCTGTGGTAGGTGGGCTGAAATCATTTGAATTACCTTTTACAATCTTAGAAATAATTACTGCCTCTGGTGGGTTCGATTCTTGGGTGGAACAAAAAGACTTCTAATATACTTAAATAATCCAAGTAGGAGCTTGAGTTACGAATTGGACATACCCGGAGAAATGTAAGTAGGTGAGGTCCACATCTGCCTACACCCTCGGATAATACAGAAAAACGCGCTAGAACCTATCTGACAAAATCGTTAATAATAGCGTAGGTGGTTCTAAGATTTTATTTAGAACCGCAAAAAATTATGACATTTAAATCTGGTCGTTATTGTTATTTTCTGTAAAATATTCCTGCTCTAAATCTTAAAGATCTAACAAAGCAACCTATTATTATAACATGTTTATTAGCTATAACGTATAATAAGATTGCGTTTTTATAGAGCTTGTTATTCCGTTTCTCTACACATATTTGTGTTGTGACTTTTTCAAATAAAGAATTTAGCTCACTTGACATTCAAATATTTCTGATAATTTAAGTAAATTGGACAGCCGTTTATAACATTTTATCGTGTTAAAAAAAACTTAACTAAATAATTATAACAGTAATGTAACACAATGACTTAATAACGTTATTTTCCGCAGTTGTTATTAGATTATTATTACAGACGTTTTATTTTTGTGTTGTAACTTTGTGTTTTTGTTACATTTTGCTCGTACATCAGCGGCTAAATGGAAAGGAAGCAGCTGTCACACAGACAGGTTGTAAAACGGCCTATAGTCATGTTACTCTAGGGTTGCTACTGTTCCTAATAACATTATTAATTTATTTTATTATATTGATTTTTTTCAAAAAGGTGTATATTTAATTTTATTTCTGCCGAAAATAAAAAAAAAGTTTAATCTTTGTTCATAATCAGAAAAATAATAACCATAATCTTTATTTGTTTATTATCTATGTAATTTTGTTGCAAAAGGAGGTGATATTACTTGTTTTTTACAATTTTTTGTTAAAACAAGCAATTGCAAAGAAATATTTATTTGCTTATTTGCAAGAACTCGAGAACTGTTTTCATTCACTCAAATGTCAATATGAATATTAATATAAGTTTTTTTTAAGTTTAAATATTAAACTTTCAAACAAACAGTTTTCCAATTTAATTTTCTGTAACTGTCAAGTGTCAACCTTGTCTAACGGTACTAACGTTCTGCGCAACTTTTTCTGTCGCCACTTGCGCAGGACGCGTGCGAGCTCAAGAATTTAGATGCGTCGTTAGAAATTCACATAAAAAATAGTTACGCCTTTTTAACTACGTTTAATGTTATGTCTGCTAAGCGATCAGGTTAACTTAATATAATGTGGTAACTTAATTGTTCTATTATAATTATTTGATAACTAATAAACTTTAAAGGAACATGTAATTGATCGATGAATAACAGAATAACACTGCAGCTCTGATTTATGCCTTAACAAAACTTAGAACAGCACCGGTGGCGCAGCGGTACGGGCCTCGCCCTACAAATATAGGGTCGTGGGTTCGATTCCCGGTCGTGCTCGCGCAACTTTGTGTGAATTGTTTCATAGTCGCTGCTCAATATCGGCGAAGGAAAACGTCGTGAGGAAACCGGCATGTCTAAGAACTAATCATTAGAGGACATGTGACATCCACCAATACGCACTTGAATCAGGGTGTGTGGATTAAGGCCTAATTCATAAAAAAGTTGAAAGACTTTTTGGTTAAAATCGACTTAGTCTCTTTCTTACTAGTATAAATGGTAATTTCACAGACAAAGACAAACGAATTATAATCCTTTTTTGACGTGACAACGTCTTATAAATTGGTTTGCCGGGTGACACTTCAAGAAACTGCGTTACGCTCCGCTCACGTTATGCGCTCACAATGAGAGCGAGTGAGAGGCACGCGTCCCTTCCACTCGGGCATGGTTAGCCCGCCTAAGAGCGAGAGAGACAGACATAAAAAGTGAAAGGCACGCGTCCCTTCCACTCGAGTACAGTTAGCCCGCCTAAGAGCGAGATTCTTTGTATAAATTAATGTTTTAAATATAATTCTTTGTATAAATAAATGTTTTAAATTGTTACTATTATTTCATCCTTCTTCCTACTATACGAATGAATATTGACATTAAAATTATTTTACCACTCAAAGTCGTTGTCACGTAAAACTTTCGCCCGTATACCGACTTTACAGGCAACCAATTTTTTAGCTATAATGAGTTTATAAGACGTTTATGAATACCGGGGTTAGTTTCTTAATTTAAAACGACTCCTTTATTACGACAAACAAATTAAAGTTCATTACAGTTCCAACCATTGACACATTTTACCTTCTCTAACAAACGGTAATAGGGATTACGACAAGGTTTGAAAAATCGTATTTTAATTAATTTGTTAGTAAGATTATAAAAAAAAATGTTAGACACGTATTTTTAGCTTTTTAAAGAAATAAAAAAGTAAATAATAAAGTTTTGGATTGTAACCTCTATATTAAACTTACCTAGGTGTGACGTCATTGGAGATTTCGCTTGGACGTATCGCCGTAATCTTTATGTCAAACCGAAAAACAAAGTACGTGTTCAATATTTTTAATTTACCTATCTGACGTTGAACACTTGAACGATTGTTGAATGAAAGATAGCTTGAACAATTCAAGATAGATTGCAACTTTAATAAAAAAAAACAATAAATCCTATCTGACGGACAAAATAATAAAAGGTCGTCATCCCTGTGCAATATTTACCTCTGCCTACACTTTCGGATTATACTAACGTGAGCTCTATGAAAGATACGAGTATACGTGAGAACAAGAAGGCAGGTTTTGTTTAAAAGTCAAGTTTACCATTTCTAAGAAAACAAATGCATAACTTAGAATTCGAATACCAAATTTAGCATGCATTTACATGCTTTAGACAACAATAAAACATTGTTATATGCTGCATGCAAAAAACGTTCGAACGCGATGAGAATTTTATGAATACCACATAAAATTTTAGTATGTGTCATAAATTCGGACTCGGTTATAAATCATTCAGGGCTATAACAGCCTATTGAAATGCAGTTTCGAGATATGTACTTTCATTATAGTCTGATATTCCCACGATGAATTTGACGTGTTTTGTTCCAATGAACGTTAACAACTCGTGATTCTACTTCAGTACTAAAAACCGTAGTTTGTATGTGATTTTAATTATCATCGTCTATTTGACTACTTTGGCCTTAGGCTTTCCTGGTCAGACATTTCAGCACTAAACCTAGCTACTGTTGTATAGTTTTAGGTTAATTTTGTATCATCACTTTAGGTACCTATTGTGATGAGGTTTTAATAATATCGTAGACCTGTGGCGTCACATACCTACCGCCACTCAAGAGCCATTATGTCACAGCAATCCAGAATCGCACAAGCAAAATTTCACCGACGATTAGCATAAAGGTAAACAACTTCCCGACTAAACAGTGGGGTACCGCGGGGCATAATACCTCGCCCAGCTGGAAGATCTTCCCTTTTCAATAGAGGGCCACTACCACTCGATCCTCCAGTCACCACAGATCAAAATGAATAGGTACAAAAGCGTTACATTCCACCTTAACTAATTTAATAATTTAAATTCTTGAAAAGAAAAACGAATGTGTCTATTTGTAATCATTCTAATGCTCATTCTGAGAAAACGTTATTAATTTCCGAATTTAAGTGATACTGTCGGCTTTAATTCTAGTAAATCGAAGAATCATATCTAAACTATTCATTATAATCGCCAATCGAAATAACGTCTAATCAAAGTAATAGAAAACTGTTAAGGTCTTATTGCAGCTGCAATCAAAGCGTTCAGACAGAAAATTGAATTAATCGACTCATCTGCCCTTTGAGTGTTTCCAAGCGGTGTTGGGGCTTTCAATAAACTCGACGTGTCACATTGCCCCCAATGGGTAGGTCGAATGCACATTTCTTTTGCATTATTAGGTCCGTTTATGTAACACAAGGGGTGATTAGGTTACGTTGATTCAAAACTGAAGCTGCAAATCGTGAATGTTACCAAAATCCATCCGTTGCTATTCCCGTTTATGCAATACGATCTTTTAGTGAATTGTTCTTTTATTGTACATGTAGTTAGTTAGTTAGTTGGAGCGGGCTATTTTCCGCAACATTGTACATGTAAGTAAGTAGTTAAGTTCTCAATTGACACTTTAACCATGGTAGCAAACGCGACGTATTTAAAAAGAGGTCCTAGGTTCATTTGGTCTTCTGATGAGCTTAAAAGTAGCAATAATACCTGATGAACATAATTCTATCTACAACTTTGAAACAAACGTGAGATGTGTTTGTTTGTTTTCATGATTGTCTATATCTAGTTTAATATAATTATAATTTAATAGAATTCAATCAATAGCTTAAATAATGTTACTGCAGTCCATTGGAAACAATTAGATATTCATGAGGCAAACATGTGTCTGCGTACATATTTAGTTAAAGGTTTAGCTATGTAGTATGTGTATGTATACAAATAGGAGGACTCAATTATTAAGTAAATAATATGTTAATAGTTAAATGTACGGAGCGTTAGGTAATATTGTGTTTCTATCTAAGCTGTCTAGCTTAGTCTTAGCGGTATACGTTACATCAAAGGGTTTTATTACAAGTGTCAATTTTAAGTAAAGTAAAAGAGATAAAGTCAAAATTTATGCCCTCTAGTCTACATTTAAGAATTTCATTCTCGTGATATGTTCACAAAATCACCTCTTATTTAAACTGTATCTACCCGATATCGTAATTTCCCATCCGAACTTTATGCACTGTAATAAACTTCGACGGTGCTGTGTGTCTCGGAGTATGAAATTGAACCAATATTTGTGAAACAACTATTCACTTCAAAATTATTGTAGCGAACCAAACATGGAGTTCCAACCATCCAAAATAAATCCGCAAAAACGTTAGCGTCGGTTGCACTTTTGCGACTCAATGGTTAGTTGGAATTGAAATCCTTCCATTCATTCGTTTATTCATAAAACGCATTACCGTCGCCACCCGTAACCCCGGACGAAACGTTTATGTTATATGAGATCTCCGGTACACTGCAATATGGGATGGAAACGAAAACGCGGGATTTTGTTGCAAGTTATGGTTGTGGAGTCCTGGATAAGCTTAGCTGTTGGGTGCAGTGGGCTTTGTATCCGCCGGGTGAGGCTACCCGTTTCGTATTCACCTCTAATAAAACTGAAAAGGAATATGCCAGTGAATATGTTTCTGGGAAAAAGAGATATCATATCCGGTACACGGTTAGTTTTGGAATATTTTTGTTTAAACAATACTTTTGACTTCTGCTACCAACACACGTACATTATGAACCTATGGCTTGATTGGATTTAAACATAACCATATATACCTTTATAATTGCATTTTCAATTTTAAAGGTGATGATTGATTTATTTGTCCCGATTAGTATGAGAGTAAGTATAAATATTCTTAAATTCTTTCTATGAACAAGCATATAAAGAATTTTATCTACCAAGAGATTTTCCATCGTTCCCATAAAGACAATATATGAGCTTGTCTAATTTATTTCATGAGTATTCTTTGTATCCAAAGAACAGATTCTTCCATTTGAACGGAGTACAGATTTATTCGTCTACTCATTACCCTAAAACCCACTTCGCTTAATAACGCTCTGTAAGGCGCCAAATATCTCTCAGAAAATCCGTGGGATTTTCGATCGTGCTCGAGCGTCAATGTTATGTATTATTATAGTCTATTACATGAAATAAGACGATGGTCTATCTTCCCCTCCAACCTCAACTATTTCATTATTTTACCCGGTACAATGGCTGCTATGGTAAAGACTAATATTCTTGTATACCTTAGATATGCATCTCGTCGCTTCTTCATTTAGAATGAGATCGTTATGCAGGCTTAGTGAAAAATCCGCTTGATATCTCTCACGTAAGCACGTCATTTGTAACTTCTTTAAAACCTCCGCGTTCTACCTCATCTATAGCTTAACTTAACTTCTACCACAAATTGTAATTTTGTTATAGACTATATTTCCTCAAAGGGAAAGTTTTAATAACAGCCAAACAATTCATGGATATTGTTTTTTGTTTGAGTTGACTACGAATAAACTGGAGTATCTTAACTTAATCGTGACTTGGCGGTACCTATATTTCGAAAAATAATTGTCTTACTTGTAGATCAAATAAAGATTAAAAGACTAGTTCTAGAGGGAGGACCACAACTAAGTAAGTGATTATAGTATAGGGCTTTGCTTCCACTTTTATTGTGCTCTGTTTCCCCATAGCTATAATCTGTCTTCAAGTCACTAGTGAATCGGTATTTACTGGGTAAGCACGTTTTATCATAGACTGCATTATTGCTCAACAACAGGCGAGTTATGGTCAAGCGCAAGCCCATAATAAAAAAAAATAGATCCAGTCTGAAATTATCAACCAACCATTTCATTTACTTTAGAGGAAACAAATCACAGCAAGCACAGTTTTAAATCAAAGTTAAAATAAACAAGTAAGTACGTTTTTAATTTGCGCCGCCGCGCCGCCGTAGCTTGGCCTAAATTCATTGACTATTCATCCGTGGACCGCATCCAATCGCGGCGGGTCTCGCCTAATCCTCGCCCTGCAATGAAAGTCAAAGCAAAAGCAAGTTGGCGCTAAAAGCCCTTTAGGGCAGGCGTCGGCGTGTGCGGCGGCCGTTACCGCTCGCCATTACCGCCCCGAGTGGCAAGTTTTGTGCTCGGCTCATGGGCGATTCATCGGCACCTCTCATTAGGGCGCACGCCTGAATACCGCCTTAGCGCTGCTCATTATTGCGTTTATAAAGGCGCCCATACAGCAGCATGATTCACTAAGACTAGCTCAGTACTGAAAGAGAAAATGGAATTGTGTAGACGTTTTGTTCCTTCGAGTTCTTTTTATTTTTTACTGTAAGTCGTGGGTGGGGTGTTTGAACGAGGATATTTTGCGGCAAGACTTTGTATTGTAAAGTAACAATGTGACGTTTTTTCACTTGTTTCACGATGAACATTAAAGAAACAAAGGAAATAAAATATAAGGAAATAAATAAAATGCTGTTGTTATCACATGAGTGATAATATTTTAGCAGTACCTATGTAGCTAGATACGCGTAATTGAATTGGTTAAATATGTAGGTAAAAAGTCGCTTAGAAACCGTTTTACACTTAAGTCGAACAGTATCTGAGTACTGGTAAGATTTTTATTGGCGTCATAAATTGATAAATCTACTAATATTATCGGGAAAGTGGGTGGCTCTCTAACAGGGCTTTGATTGCAAAATCAATAACGTTGGGGTGTGCAACTATCGGCAGGTGTTTCCCGGTTATATTAAAATTTGTTAGCCATTGCTTATTAGTGAGCAAACTAGTGCTGATCACCGTTATCAGCTTTGCCTCGATGACCCTTTAATGAAATTGGTTTGTGGCTTATATTGGGGCTGTTATTGCCTGTATCTATCATAATAAATGTAGTTTCACTTGATGCTGGGGTATCAACCCCGTTAATCATACTGTTATTGGGGGAACGTGGTTATATTCTTTAAGACAAAGTATTTACAGCCAACAAGACAAAGTATTATATTTTGAAAGAACATTACATTTACTTTAAAAGATTAGATTATAGGCATTGTAGCCTTGCAACATTAAAATCTTTATCTTATCTTTGTTCCCGGTTCAACTCGATAATAGCCTATCACTTTAGAATAGACAACAAAGTTGAGAACACGTAAATAAATAATGAATTTCAACTAAAACTCAATACAGCAGCTCACTTTATTGCGGCAAACATACTTAAAGAAACACTCGCTCTCTTAAACTAAAACCATCTATTATTTCAATACGTTAAACGCAAAAGTTTTTGGCATGAACTGTTTTAAAAACGACAGAGCGCAACTTAAGCAACTCATAAAAGTTGAGAGGGCTAAGATATTCTTTGGGGTGAGGAGCGGTTAGCCGACTTTTACATTGGTTTTATTGTCTTAGCGGGCCTCATAAAGCTTCTTCTGTGTGAGTAACGTCTCAAGTATTACCACAGTGATAAGTAGAAACTATAGCCCCTCATTGGCTCCTTGAGGAAATAGGGGTATAGTATTGATAATAATTTAAACGAGCCTGATGACATTCTGTTCTATTAAAGCAGGGGTAAATTTCAGAATATTGAATTTGAACCCAGAAACTGTACAATAAATTAGGGCCATCCCTTAGCGATGTTACCTCAACTCTGTATAGGTGTAATTAGGGAGGTCGCGAGTTTGGTCGGGTCAGCGTAAGTGTTTATGTTTAACCACTGTACAATGTACCAAAATAACCGCTACGTGAATAAGATAAGGGCATATATTTGTTTAATATGAAGCTATTAAACGCATTTTAACAACGAGGACAGGAAACTAAATTCATAAAACCTAATTACTCAAAGAATGGGTAGTTAATACGAAACAGGCTGATAAATAAATGAAACGTGACGGAAGTGATTTAATTATGTGTACTCGTTTTAGAAAATATTTAATAATAACTTTTCGTATTTCGAGTTACGTAAAAGAAAATGGTTCAAGAAATTTTAAATAAAATCCTTATTTGCAGTCAGTCAGAAACGCAAAAGTCTGTTACAATTATTATAATTTCGCTTCTAACGCTTATAAAGCTCGAACTTTTCAATAAGGAAATATTTAATTTCCATTTAAAGAGCTTCAGAGGAGCGAAAACAAAACACAAACTTGAAAACATACTCAATTTATAGAAGGAAAACGAGAATTGAGTCGTGGAGCGTCGATTTCTACAGCAACAATTCATAAAGAATTAAACGGTTTCAAAAGATGATGTAAGGTAATGGAAAAGTTCGATAGGTCAAAAGGTTGATAAGTTAATCAAACTGACGAAAACGAAATTCATAATGGGAATCTCGAATAGGAAAAAACAAAAGAGTAGCAACCCACGACGGCGCGTACTCTAAAATGAAGGACACACCCCTGTTTTTTCCAATAACCACGACTGCCTTGGTATGAATATTAATAAATTTGGTACTCTTCAGGAGCTAGGAATTCATTATTCTACTTATTATCTCCTAAAGTTAGTAAAACATTATTCATTTATAACTAAGAAAAAACACGTATTTTTTAAATACTTATATTATAATTTACTTGAAGTGCTTTTATGTAGTAGAAGTAAAATGTGCTTCATAAATTCGTATAAAATTAGAATCAATTCAAATCCATATTTGAAATAAAAACGTACTTTACTTTATTATCCGAGCACATTTGAATCAAAATCATTTAACATTCTATCTCTTAGGTTCACGTGACATCGAATACATTTGGATTGTAACAGAATTAATCCTTCCTAATATGGGGATCTCCGATGTATCAAGTATGCGTATGGTTTCTGTAATTCAGGAGGCTCGAGGTAATCCATTCGTTTCGGGCTATAATGTATCGAGTTTCTTAGGGAGACTAGGCTACCGTTTTCAGTGTTTTCTCATATCTCTGTAAGGACTACAATGCCTCCTTAGCTACTGGTTTAAATGTAAGATTCTATTCAAATGATAACAGTTTATAGCCTTCACTGTGCCAACTGAATGTTTGTAGAGCATATCGATTGCATCAAACGATATCTTTACACTCAAATTGTAAACTGTTTGGATATCATCGGCTTCCATCTACAAAAGCAAAGCAATTGAAATACAGAGATATTCTATTTCCCGATTTAAATAGACGTCATTTTATGAATATTAGTAGTGTAACCAGAGATACATTTTATAATAGAGATAGAATTGATGTTAATCGCAATACACTCGATGATGAGGCTGAAGTTTGTTTCACAGCTTTGTTTCCTAATTTAATTTGCATACCGAATCTAAAACTTTCCGTGACACTGTTTTGCATTATTAATACTTCAGCATGGCGTGATCTCTCGGGAGGCGCACTAGAAACCATAAATTGAATTCCAACCTTCGCAATTAGTTATTCCCGCGCGTGAAAACTTTTTAGATCGTTCGCCTTCGTTAACAGATGTTACGGTGCTATTCATTATACATTCCGTCGAATTGTAAAGCCGAACATTTAATTTAAAGTACCTTCCAAAAGCTCCTTTGTTAAATCGCCGAGCATTTGGGCGGTATTGTCGAAGAGACGCTTGAGCGGCGAAGGATTAGCAGCCCAGTAGTTTCCGAGTCCCGTTAACTGGAGTGGGAACGTTCGTCTTGCGGCAAATGCAGGAAGATAAATAAAGGTGCGCAATATGCCTTACGAGCCGGGTGAAAATTAGTAGCGCTTTCGAAACGCATTAACCCCTCCACAATGTGTTAGCACGTGACCGAGCACTGTGTAAATTAAGTCTAATATACTACTAGCTAACTACTTTATCGTTTTATAAAGATATTAAAAGTTTCGTGAATGTATATAAAATTACTATGTGTTGCGTTAAAAAGACTACTGGAAGTTACTGAAGATAATAAAAAAGTTTTTCGGTTTCCAACCATTTTGCTAACGCGGCACGTCCCTTATCAGCCTAATTTGGATCAAGCAATCCTACTCCCCCATACAAATTGCGTAGAAACTCATTTGTTATCTGCAGTTTTCGGTAGAAATTATATTAAGATCCTGAGGCACGATAATTCTGTATATTTTTCTCGACTCCTTCTTGTCTATAACAGTTTACCCCGAGGGAGCGTTGTGATTGTATCTCATACCAATAAATTATTGTAAAATAAACGAACTTCATCTATGACAATTAAATTCCCTTTATGCACAGATAAATAACATTAATCAAAATTGATTAGAATTGTTATCTTTGGGTACAATTCAAACGTTTTTGGGCATTTCAATATAGAAAGAGCGTATTAATCATACATAAATCTACATAACCCATGTTTTTAATAATTATATTAACTTTTATTTTTACCATTGTTGCAGATCTCTCGTGGCGTATACATGAGATGTTATGGGCCCCTGCGTAGGGAAGTGGCGCTGGTGGGTTGTGGTGGTGGCGTGGGCATGGGGCGTCACAGCACGCACGCTCTGCCCCGCTCGATGCGCTTGCGACGACGCACAACTCGCCGCTTCCTGCGCCAACGCCTCGCTCGAGTTCGTCCCCATACAATTGAACCCAGAAGTAGCGCACATCAACCTCACCCACAATGCCATCGACAACCTATTATACACCTTCAATTTTTACACCCAGCTGACAGTCCTAGACATTTCGTACAACAAAATAAAAGATCTAGGTAGTAAAAACTTTGAATACAACATCGAGATGACGCAACTTAATATAAGTAATAATTTCCTTAAACGCTTAGATAAGGACACCTTCATTGGACTGAAAAGCCTTATCGATCTAAATTTGTCAAACAATGGGATATCAAATATCCATGTGCAAACATTCAAAGATTTATCTTCTCTTGAAAGACTTGATTTGTCTAACAATAAGCTAGTAAAATTTGAACCGGGTACATTCAAGCCGCTTACTTCACTAAAGATGTTATCGCTCAAAAACAATTCCATATTGGACATACCATCTGACAATCTCGCATACATCGTTCACATGGAATTGTTGGATTTGTCGGAAAATTTGATAGAGCAGGTTAACAAGCATGGCATACCTTATCTACAGGAATTAAAACATTTAGATTTGAATAACAATTTAATTGGTAGTGTTGATCAATTAGGCTTCCATAACCTACCTTCGTTGCGACATCTGGATCTCAGCGATAACAACGTGACTTCGGTCCCAACTTCAGCGCTGTCTAAACTATCAAACTTGTCCCATTTATACTTAAGTGGAAACTTTTTTCAAAATGTTACTGCGCTGTCTTTCCAGAGTCTATTCCATTTAAAACATGTACACTTGAGCAGACTTTATGAACTAGAGAAAATCGACTCTAGAGCATTCGTGGACAATATAAATCTACAGAAGATATGGATGAATGAGAACATTAAAGTAAAAGAGTTACCGGCACGGCTGTTCCATGGTAATCCGAAGTTGACTCACATATACATTCGGAACAATGCACTAGTGACACTCGAAGCGTCTCATTTCCCTATAGATAGACTACAAGAACTCGAGATTTCTGGGAATCCATTTGTTTGTAACTGTTCTCTGTTATGGCTCTGGAAACTTGGGACAGAGAGTGAAATTAGTACTTTAAAGTCTGGAAATGCTAGTTCTATTTTAAAAATAGATTACGAGGATGTAAAATGTGCTGCCCCTGCACATTTGAAAGGTGTCCTCTTTGTACAGATTCCGGAATCGGAATTTGGGTGCTCAAGTGGGTGGGTGATTGTTGCCGTTGTAGTGATGACTGTTAGTATCATCATAAGCGTCGCCGGTGGAGTTTTATACTTTATGGGACCTTTGAAGAAGTGCAAAGGAGATAAATCAAAACAAGTGATGACAAGTGTCATGTTGAACAGTGATGTGTCAAAATTAGGTAATGGATTAGTATATTCCACTCGGGGAAGAGAACAAGAAAATAAGCGGGATGTTGACCGCTACTTAATGATAGGTTCTTCTGTGGGTAATAATTTCCACTCTTTAAATCCTCCTTGGCATAGTGTTGATAAGAATCCTTATTACCAAGAAGATAGTGAGGAGCATATTTACCAGCAGTTTGCATATGAGACAATTCCTCACCATAGAACGCCAGAGAAACCACACATAGTGTACGTCTAACATAAGTTGTGCGCAAAGGACAATATCACAGGAATATTTTCTTTGCTGAACTATACGAACAAAGTTGTGTATTGCCGTCAAAGCGACGGAAGACATTGAATTTGCAATAATGTATATAATGATATGAATAATATAATATGTGATAGCTTTGTAAATAGATGTGTAAATATAAAACAGTGAAAGACATTACTATAAAGGTATTTTTCATTTTGTACTTAGCTGTTTAATTAATTATTATTATTTAAGATTGATTGTCTTTTCCGTTTGTAGTGTCAGTTGTATAATTTGGTAGTTCCTCGATGATGGTACCCTAAATACAATCAAACTAACTGAATAAGCACTGGTAGACTTCTGTAACAATAGTAGCAATATGAGCATAGACTAGAGAATTTACTTGTAACATAATAACGAGCTGTTCTGTGTATAATAAGTATTTGTTTTTTTCTGAGGGCAGAAAAAAACAGATACTTAAGATTTTTTTTCTTTACTGAGTTATAACTATCCTACCTGAAACGCACTACTAACTAAAAAGAACTGAATCAGACAATGTTTATAACTCAACTACGAAAAATGTCAGATGCGTCCTATTTTCTAGTGATTACAGATCTAGTGTATCACAGACGAACCAAAACGATTTAAATACTGAGATTTTTCCTGTATTGTACCATTCGTAAGAACGTTACATTTCATAGAATGAAAAATGCTCTAGTGTATATCTATCTTTACGGTTACAATGCCAGGTGGAGGAGACATTTGGTTATATTCTTGTATACGGTCGTAATATTTGTTACCGAAGTTTGCTAACGCACAATATTTAGTTAGTTTTACTGTACATCATTATTGTTAAGTACTAAAATTTTTAAGATGTTTGAATAATAAATGAATATTATATTCATGTGTATAATAAATATTTTGTGAAATGAAAACACCAATACTCGATGAAAACTTTGTACAAATATGAGCAATATAGAATAATTTAAAATGTTATGTCGTTAATTTTATTCAGTACATTGTTATAGCCTACATATTAGTTATAATATTATGTAGAAATGGAACGATTTGAAACTAATCAAGTGCTTAGGAAGTGTATCTTCATAAATAAATACATAGAATTTACAATTACCAGTTGCTCTGATGGTAAGGAGTACAAAATACATTTTTATTGCCTAAATGTTTCTCATTTCACTGAAAAATATTTTAGTAAAATTCTGTTGAAAGATAATATTCTCGAATTAATATTTTTGTACTTAGTAATACTTAAGTGAGGGATGGAAAAGTTTTTGGTAGAAAACAAACTACTCGTGTAATGTTTCAATATGCTATCAAAAAGTTGGAGAGTTCAAAGATGTAATAAATTTAAATAAATAAAGAAGAGTAGTCTCAAGTTTTCAAAGGTTTCTAAATTTCAGTTGGTTGGTTTCTTTATGAATCGTCCTTTATTTGAAGTCTAACAAGTATAGTTTTAAAATTAAATCTTAAAACTAAAAAATGAACAGAGATGTCGCAAGCAGCATAACGGCGACATTTCTTTTGTCAATTGCAGTTCCTTGCGTGATGTTGTTCATTTGTCGCCACTTGTCATTATATGAACAAATCGCATGCCGTGTTGCCTAAATAATCGTGCAATGACTTCACTTTACCCAAAACAGGAAAACTTTTCAACCAGTGCGCAAACTTTGAGAAAATAATACTTACACAAAATTTATTTTGATATGTTTTAGTTCTAAAAATAAAGTAATCGCTAAAAGATATTTATTAGTGATACTGTTTTTTTTATTCTGTAACACAACTTGCCTGTTGTTAAGCGATGATGCAGTCTACGATGAAATGCGCTTATCCAGTAAATACCTATTCACTCGTGACTTGAAGGCAGTTCGCACAGTGAAAGTGCGTACCCGCGGAATTTTCGCACAGCCGTAACTCTACTTGTCCGATGATAGAACGGGGGAATCAGATTATGTAATTCCATCACACACTCTCCGATATGTATCCGATAGAAGACCGTAAGACTAGCAACTATACGGCGATGTTCGACGCTTTACAATTTAGCCTTGACGAGGGGTTCATTGTCATTAAACCTCAAGGCTCGCCTTTCAATAGACTCCAACTCCTAGAGTTGGTATTTACCGTCACTCACATCCCGCCGTATCAGCTGTGCGCTCGCTAGGGTCACTGACCGCTAATTCTACGCCACGCGTTATCGATTTATTGCGCTATTGGCAATCGGCCATAATTTACAGATTTTATGTCGAATAAAAAAAAACATATTTTACAATTAATGGAAATGTGTTCTATTACTGATCAAAAACCACAAAAGAAAGTGCGCACTGATGAAATTTTTTCCCTGTATTCTAACAGAGTGTCATTAATTCATGTAGGTATCCATAATATTCCATTGGTACAAATTTTTGCATTTTGTAATATGTACTATTGTCAGAAATGTTTATAAATTGTCTAATAATAAGATGATGTTAACATTGCTCCGTCCACTTTGATGTACGAAATGGGCTATACATAATTCACATTCATAAGTCAAAAATCCAAAAACTTTTCAATCCATTACCTTTGAATATCTAGCTGAATAATTATTGCAATTATATTACTTTTTATACCTACCTAATAGATATAAAAATAAATCTCATAAAGATAATATATCCGCTTCATAACCAACCAATAATAACCGATAACTTCAGTCATTATGATAGATTAAGGGTATTTATACTTATTACTTAAAGAGAAAACTTTTGTTATGAAACCTATTTAAATATATAATGCATTAAAACAAACGACAAATAAACAAATTATAAAAATTAATTGTATTTTAATTTAAAAAAAACACTACAGAATGCTCTTTCCAATTACGAGGTATCTCATAATTGAAGCGTATAATAAAATTCCTATCGTATCTTGTCACTAGGGCTGCCAAATGTCAAATAATTTTATTTGCATTTATATATTATTAGGGTTGACACAAAATTTTGAGGACTTTTATTCTTGACATGCTTTACAGGTACAGTGATCAGTTATAATCATTAAAATTCATCACTTTAGGATCAGAATTTATCGGAATTTTAACTGGCATGTCCACACGGGTATACATCAAGCCATACAAACCACTATAAGCTGATCTCGCATTGTAAAGGATTTCCGTAAAACGTGAGGTCAGCTTATACTGGAAATGTATAGCTCGATGTGTAGCCCGATCAAATTGAGCAAACATCTAAAAATAATTTGGCCATGGTCTTTGACACCCGCGCGATGGGCGCCGCAGCGTCGGCCAGCGCGCTACAACGTGGCTTGATGACATTGTTTAAATTGTGGGAAGCCGATGGATGCTAACGGCTGGCTACTGATCGTTGTGGCGTTCTAAAAGGGAGGCCTATGTCCAGCTATGGACGTCCCAAAGCTGATGATGATGATGATGATGATGGGCTTAGACAGTGCAGTGGTGGATTATAATAGGAATGTTAGTGCGGAATCCCACCACTACGGCCCATTTGGCCAAGGTATAATATGCCGGTTAGTAGGTTAGTACTTATTAATTAATAAAAATTTACTAGGACATTTTAGAGACACGGTCTATATCCATAGAGCATGAGTCATAGTAACCATATAATACTATAGTACATATACTACTTTTGTTTTGTAAACTCTTATAATATATAGTAATGTTCATAACACAAACAGCTCCCACCCCCTTTTCCCTGAAGTGGTTAGTCATCGACTACACGTATAAATAAAGCAATACTACTTTCATGTCGCATCGTTTCTGTGAGTATTCCATATCTCCAAAGTTCATCTTCATAGGAAAAAAATAACTACATGGGTATCATTAATTTCAAAATCAGTTCACAATTGACCGAGTAATCGGTGCACCTAAAATTAAAAAAAAACACTCATAGGTACAACTGATGATCCTCCTCCATTTTTTAGAAGTCAGTTAAAAAATCAGTCTTTTTTTCAGATTCCAACTATTTAGCATTGATTTTCACCTAGATTGCACATCAGTAAAAACATTTCCGTAACAACAAAAATGAAAATTTAAAATAAAAATATTTTCGGTTATAAATTTAGGTAGGTAACAACCCTATCAAAACCTACTCGCATTACATCAAATTAATTGATATTCATAATGCCATCTATAATTTTACGAGCAAGCATTCGTATGTACTTTTAGCAATATCGATGGCGGAACTTAATGAAGCTTGAAGACTTGTCGACAGTCATTTGCATTGAATACTAAGTACATCATGCGTCGCCGACTCGTGACGTCATGATGTATAATCGTACATTGCTTTCGCGCTTTTTATTTTGAAGGCGTCCGAGAAGTTACTAACCTATAAAAAATATTTCGTTATTATTATTATTATTAATACTAATAATATAAAAAATAATAATGTCAAGTGCAAAGTCAGAGTGGGACGGTGGAGAATTAAGGGAAGAATTAAAGTTCTACGTAGATGATTATATCTACCTTGGGCCAGATAGTTTCCTTTAACTCCAGGCAGGACAAAGAGATCGCTCGGCGAACCGAAAATGCCTGTAGAAACTAATAAAGAGTCCAGACTTCTCACTTTCTTTGAAGAGAAAGGTAATGGACACATGCATTCTTCCCATCTTAACCTATGGTGCGCAAACTTGTTCAAACTCAAGGTTTGCCAACGGGCGATGGAGCCCAGCATCTTAGGTGTCAAACTAACGAACAGAGTACACAATACCAAGCTGCGCTCAAAAATACATATCGCTAATGTAGCTCCAAAAGCCTGTAAATTGAAGTGGGATTGGCCTGGCCATGTTTGCCTTGTTTTTATCGTTGTGTAATGAGCATGAGTTTTTTTTTTATCTGGGTGTAATTAAAATATCTATTTGTTTGTGATTACAAAAAAATCAAATTGTTTATCAGTTCCTATTACCAATAACACAAGCAAATATAATAACCTTATTTTGGAACTAAATGGCGTTGTGTGTATGCATAAAAAAACATCAAGCTAAGTAATATTTAATTAACCATTTATTAGTGTGAACATAATAAATAATAATGCTATCAACATTGCCACTGGAATATCTTGTAATATCATTGTTCTATTTCTGTCAGAGGTCGCAGATTATCGAGTTTCCAAGAAATGACACGAATAATTCAAAACAGATGCAATACATCGCTCGATGTAACGTTAATAAGAACTTAAAGACCATACAGCGACTAAATCTATGAACCAACTTAAGGCCAGGTTTTAGAGAAAATCTGCAAAAACATGTATTTTGAAACACTTTTTGAAGCAGTGAAAAGCAAAATAAAAATCTGAAAAAATTGGTTGCCTGTAAATTCGGTATACGGGCGAAAGTTTTACGTGACAACGACTTTGAGTGGTAAAATAATTTTAATGTGAATATTCATTCGTATAGTAGGAAGAAGGATGAAACATAGTTGAGTGGGAGAGAGACGCAAGGCATTCGGCGGGCCTCTCTCTCGTTCGGTGACTCATCGTAACGTTACCGAGCGTTACACTTTTTCATAAGTGCCTCCCAGCCGCAACCTAATTTAAGACGTTGTCACGTCAAAAAATGTATTCATATAGTCGAGAATAAAATCTAAGGAATACCAGAACTGGAAACACGATTTGATAAAGTTGGCTCGATGTAATAAATTCATGAAGATACCTCTTCTTCTGTAATTTAATATTCTTTTTTCGGTTTTATTTCCAAAATAAGTGATTTGATAACATGTTTTATTTTTTAAATAAAGTTTACAGGTACCTTTCGGGATATATCAGAATCGATTTCTCCTACTGCATTTATAATTTTTTTAATCGATCTTTTTAGTGATTTTTGATTCGTTTGGCTCTCGCCACGCCAGTGTCCCGCGGGACGTTACCGAGGTGAGACCTATGCCAAATTTCTCTAGCGCGCGCTTTTATTCCGCTACGTACTTACCACAGTATAAATAACATCAGTAGGTGAAAAAAGAAGAAAAATAAAATGGTTGTACTCAATTTCTGTAACTCAGTGCCGCGTTGATGAATAAAGTTGTTTATGCTTTTAATATACCTACTATAGTCTGGCAAACGAAAGAAGTCACTCGAAAACCGCGGCAAATTTAAAAAATCCTCGTCTTGCAGGCATTAAATACAAAGCATACTTGGAGTGGACTAGATTGATACTTTGATTTTATCATATACTTTTATTCAATTTTATAGTATTAAAAAAAGAAATAACAGTTAAAATACATCTATTCTATAGCTTTCCGCCCCGTTAATTTTACTGATATTCTACCTCTTTGTGCACGAGTTTCTTACATTGCCTTATATTATCATCCTATGTCTAGTACTTTGAGAGATTTTTAAAAGGTGCATGAGTAAATGACAGAGTGAAAGACCTTAGTTTTTGAAAAAGAGTGGCCTTCTGAATGAAATATATTACTCCATCTATAGTAAGTATATTTATTCCCACTCTGCTTAGTTTTATTTTAACGATGGACCGAACTCGAAGTTGCAATAAAACCACTCGGTCAGACAGAAGAGAGAGAGGCACTTATAGGAAAAGGAAAATGAGGTGAGAATTAAGAAATAAGGGAGTGGTGACAAAGAAAGAGAGTTCAATACTAATAATAATTAAGTAAAACCTGCGCCTGACGTGGGTTATTTAACCTGCGGTTATTTTATAACAGGGTTTTATTTTTGTTAATACTCATATAATGTGTTTTACTTGTGAAAATCTTGCCAAAAAATCTTCTAAAATTTCTCTTACTCATCATGCAGTTTTAGAAGTGTTAACCTTATTTTACATGTTTCTTTTTTTTACTTGCCTTATTAACTTGATGTTAAGCAATGATGTAGTCCACGATGGGACGTGCCTGCCCAATATACTGGTTAACTCGTGATTACGAGTGATTTTCGGCGAGAAAGTGGCAGTGGCAGGCGCCATATGGGTAAAATCCAAAAATGAGTAATAATTCAAACCCACCCTCTGAAATGGTGTCACCAGACATCGCACCGGAACACGGCAAAGCCGCTTGGCGGTGCGGTTTTGTCTGGTGGATGGTTACTTTCCACGGCCGAAGTCTACCAGTACACATTTACCAGTTGATTGATTGTTACCTGATTTGCACCACACGGGGATCACGTGTGAAATTCAGATAAAAGGTGCACTCCCACGGACAAAAATTTCTTGTAGGAATTTAAAAAAAAATCTTTAGTCAATCAATTGCCTACATTTGTAGAAAGTGCAAAACGCATTTGTTTAGGTTTTGTCAACACAAAACCTAAACAAATGCGTTTTCTACTGCGTTTCTCCCCTTAGGGGTTGAATTTCTAAAAACGACAAAACAAGAATTAAATGAGTTTTGCTAGAAAGTTACCACAGTATTTCATTTCTCTAACTCCAGAATTGACGGACTTCTGATACAAACATTCAACCTCTACTTCATCCTTTAATTTTAGCTAAGAATCATCTCTATTACTTTAACTTTCGAAAAACCGCATCAAAATCGTTTCATCCTTCTGAATGCTACGTGGGAATTAACTTATACATTGTGTCAAACTTATTGCATCGCTTTTTTGGAGGGAAGGGGGGTGGGAGGGGATTTATCTTATTGATTAATAACAAAGCGCTCACGCCTGTATTAACTGAAGATGAAGACAGAGGTGAATGTCACCCACAATTTGTGGGCTATGTTTTAGGTCCCATACATAAAAATGACCTATTGACATTTAACAGCCACAACCACAAACTTCGAGCAGCTATACTACGAATATTTATTTTAGGTACTGTATCTACCGATTTAGCACTGACTTCAATTACCAGATGTGAAGAATTAATTTTTACTCACAGATAACACTCACAGATAAACAGTAGAAAGTCAAGGTGTATTCTAATTGGTTTCAAAACTAATACATAAATTTGTATTTTTTTACTCTGTATTTTATTTACCTTAAAAACGATTCCTAAACTTATCATCAATGTAAATGAAGTTAGACCACGAAAATAATATCTAACGTGATATAAAATACCTTACCTACTACGTGTCTACACTGTGTCGCAATACGGACCATGCGATTGCGCGTGCGATTGAAAGAACACAAAATGCCTACTTTTCTCGAATAAGGCAGCCTTAATTGCTCTGACTGAGAGCTCGCTACGTTCCCTTTCAATATCTTTATCAATAAACGTATTTTTTTAATAAAAAGCTACGCTGCGTATTTTGTATTGATCAAATACACATTCGCGAAAGTTCCAAAAGCACATGCTCCTAAATAGTTTGTGTCATAAACAAAGTTCACACAAAAGCGCAAAAGCACGAATCGAGTGTCTTTGCACGACTGAACACTGCCACCCAAAATATAAGCAATCGCTTAGTTTGGGAGACAGCGTCAATATCTACTATACATTACCTTTGTAACTAGATATAACCCCCTGTGAACATTTATAATTTGAGACAATAAAGACTTTTTATTTATTTATTTAAATTCGAGTAAAGCACTTATTAAAATATCTCAATTCGATTTTTATCACAGTTTAATAAGAGTTACTGTCTACTTTTTATTGTTGTCAACAGTACTGTCGATTTCAAATTATTACCACTGGCATATCATTTTAAGGTTGTCTCCTCACGATACAGGCCTACCTAGTGTGAGGACCATGTAATGTTGACAATAAACATTTTTTTTTTCATTGACTGGACCGATCTAATGGCTTCAATTGCGCTTGCTTGCTGACTGGCTAGAAATTGAATAGTCCATTAAGAGTTAGCACGATATACAGTTCAGTCTGCTGTGTGTGGCAGCCAACACATGCATCATCATACGACGTATTAATTTTAGAGTAGGTACTCACTTTAAAATCCTACTTTAAACCTACCTATATTTTTCAAAAGTAAAAGTACAAATCAAGTCACAGTGAGAGACGTGTGAATAAATAAACATTAATGTTTACAATGAAGCTCAAAAACAATCAAACAATTAGTATCTATGACTGCTAGTCATTGACTAAGCATTATTAAAATTAAATCTCCTCAGCTCATTACTGACCAATTATCATTGAACCAATGATATCAGATCATCAAAAATTGCCGAAAAAGATTTGTCCCAAGCGCAATATACAGTAATGAGTAAATAAGACACGTCGTCGCCCGGAAAAGCCCTACACAACGCTGAACGAAACGATAGCGCGATCTATTTTATTACACAGCGCCATCTAGTGAACTTGTCTCTGATTTAACGTAAGCCTTGATGGAAATACAAAAGTTATTTAAATCGAAATTCTATTGATATTCCGGTCCAAATAGATATTATTATTCAATGTTAGGTACGTAAATTAACATCCAGCCGAAAATAAGTAGACTTGTTAAAAAACATAAACATAACACGAAAAATCGATATCAATGGCAAAACATGACCTTTTTTTCGATATTCACGAAAAAAAAAGTCGTATTAATTACACTATTTATAACTCAAGAACACAGCGCTCGATGTAACGTCCCACTGCCGGGCACTTGTCTGCTCTCAACTATCTTAGCAGTTGACAGAGTTTAGGCCTTAATTTACACACGCTGGCCAATTGCGGGTTGGTGGATATCACATGTACTTGAATGATTAGTTGTTAGACATGCCGATTTCCTTACGATGTTTTCTTTTGCCGATGTTAAGCAGCGGCGACGAGACAATTCACAAAAAGATGTGTGGGCACGACTAGGAATCTTACCCGTGACCTTAAGTTTCGAAGGCGAGGCTGATACTACTGCGCCACCGCTGCTCTCTCACTGAAAACAAAAAATGATTACTTTGGATTATTTAGCTTTAAGACTTTTGAGAACACAAATATATTACAAAAATTAAGTAGGTAATTAAGGACACGAGATCCAGTGTTATGTTCGAAGTAGAAATCCAGACTGCTGTTCTTCTTCTTCTTTTAATTATGGCCTCTGCAGAAATTATTCCGCAATTTTGCCAGTGTCAAGTTTAAATAAGTTAAGTTTTTAAAGATTAGTAGTAAAAAACTAAAAAACTGCGACGCTCTAAGACGCCACTTTTTTCTTCCCAGACTGCTGTTAAAGATTGAAACCTCAAAAAATCATAAACAAGATTGAATTTAGAAATATTTAGATTAAAAAAAGAAACGTAAGAATGGCTAGGAACGATGAAGGGTAAAAAGCTATATATGTTTATAGTTAATCGGGGTCCTGGATTCATTCGATATAATGTAAAATAGTCAAATTTTCAGGCAATTGTTATTTTTCGTTTAAAGGAACACTTGCAGTCTATTACCTGCCTAATTATAAGTAGTTAAACTTAGTTCTATAATAATGTACCTTTGACGAATTTTGGCGCGATACCGCCAATAAATTCAGACACTAATTCATGTGTGTAATAATGAAAACATGCATCATCATACGAAGTATTAATTTTAGAGTAGGTACTCACTTGAAAATCCTACTTTAAACCTACCTATATTTTTCAAAAGTAAAAGTACAAATCAAGTCACAGTGAGAGACGTGTGAATAAATATACATTAATGTTTACAATGAAGCCCAAAAACAATCAAACAATTAGTATCTATGACTACTAGTCATTGACTAAGCATTATTAAAATTAAATCTCCTCAGCTCATTACTGACCAATTATCATTGAACCAATGATATCGGATCATCAAAAATTGCAGAAAAAGATATCTCAAGCGCTGTAAGAGTAAATAAGACACGTCGCCCGGAAAAGCCCTACACAACGCTGAACGAAACGATGGCGCGATCTATTTTATTACACAGCGCCATCTAGTGAACTTGTTTCTGATTTAACGTAAGCCTTGATGGAAATACAAAAGTTATATATATCGAAATTCTTTTGATATTCCGGTCCAAATAGATATTATTATTCAATGTTAGGTACGTAAATTAACATCCAGCCGAAAATAAGTAGACTTGTTAAAAAACATAAACATAACACGAAAAATCGATATCAATGGCAAAACATGACCTCTTTTTCGATATTCACGAAAAAAAAAGTCGTATTAATTACACTATTAATAACTCAAGAACACAGCGCTCGATGTAACGTCCCACTGCCGGGCACTTGTCTTCTCTCAACTATCTTAGCAGTTGACAGAGTTTAGGCCTTAATTTACACACGCTGGCCAATTGCGGGTTGGTGGATATCACATGTACTGGAATGATTAGTTGTTAGACATGCCGATTTCCTTACGATGTTTTCTTTTGCCGATGTTAAGCAGCGGCGACGAGACAATTCACAAAAAGATGTGTGGGCACGATTAGGAATCTTACCCGTGACCTTAAGTTTCGAAGGCGAGGCTGATACTACTGCGCCACCGCTGCTCTCTCACTGAAAACAAAAAATGATTACTTTGGATTATTTAGCTGTAAGACTTTTGAGAACACAAATATATTACAAAAATTAAGTAGGTAATTAAGGACACGAGATCCAGTGTTATGTTCGAAGTAGAAATCCAGGCTGCTGTTCTTCTTCTTCTTTTAATTATGGCCTCTGCAGAAATTATTCCGCAATTTTGCCAGTGTCAAGTTTAAATAAGTTAAGTTTTTAAAGATTAGTAGTAAAAAACTAAAAAACTGCGACGCTCTAAGACGCCACTTTTTTCTTCCCAGACTGCTGTTAAAGATTGAAACCTCAAAAAATCATAAACAAGATTGAATTTAGAAATATTTAGATTAAAAACAGAAACGTAAGAATGGCTAGGAACGATGAAGGGTAAAAAGCTATATATGTTTATAGTCAATCGGGGTCCTGGATTCATTCGATATAATGTAAAATAGTCAAATTTTCAGGCAATTGTTATTTTTCGTTTAAAGGAACACTTGCAGTCTATTACCTGCCTAATTATAAGTAGTTAAACTTAGTTCTATAATAATGTACCTTTGACGAATTTTGGCGCGATACCGCCAATAAATTCAGACACTAATTCATGTGTGTAATAATGAAATTGTATTGTCACTACCCTACCGAGAATTGATAGTAATTTGACATGAAACAAGGGACATAAAAATGCCATCGGATACGCACAATTGCCTATCACTGAACATTAAACGATGGAATGTGAATGTGTGGAATTTTCCGGAAATTGTTGTGGAATTGAAACGATTGGTGAAAATTGAGGAATGTGAGGAGCCGATAGTTAATAGATAGATGAAATCAAATGTATAATAATTTAATTTAACATATTGTCTTCAACCCTTTTTAGTGTCTTGCACTGCTGGGTACTCTTACGAGTTGAGAGAGTTTAGGCCTTAATCGACACACGCTACCCAAGTGCGGCTTGGTAGATGTCACATGTCCTCGAATGATTAGTTCTTAGACATGCCGTTTTCATCACGATGTTTTTCTTCACTGATATTGAGCAGCCGCGATGTTAGAATTCACATGAAGATGTGTGGGCACGACTGAGAATCTAACCCGCGATCTTATAATTGTAAAGCAAGGCCCGTGCCGCGGCGCCACCGCTGCAATTTAACACATTAAATTGTAGGTATGATTGAAGCATGATCCCTAGGTACTAAAATTCTATTAAAATAAAAATATCGGATACTTGTTTAAAGTTTTCGTTATCCTTACTTCCTTAACTTAACTTTAACTCTGCCTGTCTGTCTGTTGCGATTTTACCACTAAAATACTGGACCGATTTGGGTGAAATTTCGTATAGGTAATGTAAGTTTGAAACCCGAGGAAGGACATAGGATAACTGCACAAAAAGAGGTTGATGGATCCGCAGTCGGATAGCTAATACTACATTATTATAACCCCGTTGTCCAACTTCCAAGTCACCTCATCAGACCAAAGGGTACACCGGGGACTCGTTACTCCGTCAGACTTCCACAGATCTGTAATGGAGATAAATGAATGTCAAAGCACTCAAATTGCCGCAACCCTAAAAAGTAAAATAGCACTGGTTAGATAATTTAATGGAGTAAACGTGTCGAACATTTATTTTGCAATTAGTTTACGGTTCATTTTACCTTAGTCTCCCCGGTAGATTGCGTTGTAAAAGTGAACATTTTTGTACTGGTTAATTAGAGAGATACGAGTTATAAATTGGTCGTCAGATGTAATGTTTAAGCTTTGTTTGAAGATTTATTTTACTTGTAATTAGGTACCTACCCTACCCTTTTGATATGAATATGAAAAGGTCTCGGTTGTGCAGTGGTAATCGCATTCGCCTGGTTTGTTTTCCGGGTCAAGCAAAAAGTCTTCTAATACATTTTTAAATGAAATTAAATGAAAATGAAATTAAAAAATCTTAATTGCAGATCGTCGCTCAGTAAACGCTGTGAGTACTAACCGGAGGCGACACACAGCACTGATTTTCAGCAATGTTCTCATTCCCATAGTGTGACGCTAGGCGCTAAGGTTGCCAAAAGACCAAACCTGCCCATATCAGTACGAAAATTGAATAGATGAAAAAGGAAGAAGTTATTATTATTTACTTAAATCTCAAGGCAACGTTTTACAGCGGTCTTGTGCAGACCGTCAGCTTGACCTTTGTCTATATCTCAGCCTTAATGGTCACAACTCAAGAGGTTATCAGCAAGCGTAGGTAAATTACTGTTACTAGGTACATTTTAATATTTTGATATGTGAAAGTGTAATATTTTTAAGATTTTGCTCTACACACAAAGAAGCAGATGGGTAGGTACTAAAACTGGAAGTTACTTTTAGTAAGTTGATAGAAACGATTAAACTGCTCTAGCAAAACATATTTTTAAGTTAATGTTACTGTAACGAGAGCCGGACCGAAATTTAATACAAGCACTTAACCCGATAGCAACTCGCTCAGCAAAGCAACGGTATCTATTAAAACATAAATTCTTATCCGCATTACAGACCCATGAGCTCGTAAAGTAAGCTTGTTTTCTAGACAGCACTGAATGAAAAATATACAAACAACACGCTCCTTGCCCACGCGTCACATGGAAAAATCGAGAGTGATAAATGTTTTTAGAATCGTGATGACCTACTGAGCACTAAACAGCGCACTAGACACGGCATTTGCAATTCATAGAAATAATAGTACTTACTCTATAGTTTGATTACGAAGTTAAAACTGGTGAATGGATCTAAATATTTGGCACCCAGATTATTTGGCTCAATGCATTAATTAGAGTATCGGTCTCTGTTCTTTTAAAATATAAGTTTCAGGTTTGATTCTTAGTGCCTTTCATCTTTATGCTACTACTAAAAATACATGTGCGGATTAAGGCCTAAGTTCGCTTCACTTTTAAGATAGTTGAGAAAAAATCCGTGCCCAGCAGAATGGTACTCTAGTACCTACATTATCTAATATTGTTAGGTATTTTGGATTAGGTGTATTAATGGATATTAAATTTGTTTGGGTCTTGGTTAGTTTTAGTATGTAATTTATGGCAAAGAAGCTTCAAGCAGAAGCTAGTCGAATATAATATATGGTTTAACTCAAATGGATAGGTAATTATCGTATCGATGATCTGGGACTCTAAATTGAAAATATAGTAAGATTTGGAAACTCTTAATATATTGATGCATTTTATGAACAATGGTTATTCTATTTAGCGATAGCTTTAGATTGGATGCTCTGTGTAGACGACCGATTGGTTTAAATCTGCGAACGGATGGACTGACAGTTTTAATGGACTTTGTAAGGGAGTTAACTGTAGCATAAATTTTGGTAGACACTGTACCTACTTTCTGCGTAACAGTACACGTATTCCAATTTTTGGAAACGCTTTCCACCCGACACGCAGTCTATTGGCTTTTAATTTATTTGTCTGTGTCCGGACGGATACGGTTCGTTTCTCCTTTAATTAATACGAATTCGATAATAATGGTATCGATATAATTGGCGTTGGTTTGTATTTCTACTTTTGTATTTATTATTGTTTGAGAATTTTTGATTTTTTAATTATGTTTTGTTCAGTGTTTTTGTTTACTATAATTATGAAAGTTTTGCTTGCATGTTAATGTGTCTGTACCCTTTGCAGCTAAAAAAATAGTCGTTTACAATCTTCAGAGTCATAAATTAAGCTATATTGTTTTGGGGCGCAATATCGTGAATAGCAAAACATCTTCAGCACAATCCATTTCATCTTTTTATTACACTTTTATAGCCAATGTAAATATTAGCGCTAACTCAAAATGCTATTCTTCATTCTGAAACGACCTTGGAACAAATTCCATTTCCCCACCACGCGTAGCTTCCCAATCATATCTTTGTTCACAATCAACAATTAAAATCCTGGAACTTAACCAATATAATTTCCAGGATTCGTAAATCATGGTACCGGTATTATAGCTATAAATCAGGACAAACAAGTAAATTACGGTTTTGATAACATTATTATCAGAAAGGGAAGATTTAGGGCAACAGAAAATCGATTTGCTATAAAATTGAACCAATCAAAACATGGAACATAAAGGGGCATCAATGAGAAAAAATAAAGAGCTTTTATCCCCGTCCTGAAAGGCTGAAACGGCAACGTTAGCTGGGGTGGCAAGATTTATTTCACGACAGTACTCGTTATGGCACCAAAGGGACGATAGTAAGAGAATGCAGCCTGCAACAGTAGGGGACAGGGACGAATTAAGGCTTTTTGATAGCATCTTGACAATAATAGCGGTTGAACAAGTTGTATGTTACCTGTGCGATGTATCACTAGAGGTAGTTGACACGTAATTTTGTCGACTACATTATGATCTTGTTTAATTTCAAACTATTTATCATGTTAACTATTTTACATTCTATTTACATTAATTTCTGTGTCAATATTTTATTGTTTCAACGATGCTAGTATTCAAAATTTCAAACAAGCAATAAGAATATTTTATTTCTTATTTGCCTTGTATTTGTATTTTCCTCCATTTCATCCCTGTGGAGGGGTTTGTATCTGTACATTTCAGTATTATATGACCACAGATCGCGAGATCTGGAACGATTTCTGCGGAAACGAATTCTACGGATTGTGTGTGGGAATTGGGACGTTTTGTTCTGTTCTTGTTAATTAAATTCGTCTCTGTAAAGTTGTAAAGCAACTGTTGTGTGAACGTAATCGAATTTGTATCGAGTATTGTTGTACTGACGTTTAACGAACATGTTGATAGGTTTGTTTATATTAGTGGTGCTTCACTGTTGGTTCCATTATTAAATTTGTGGAACAAGGTTAGTAATTAAATAATATGATTTGTACCAACTCGGTCAGTTTTGCTTATATTATTTGTGTTTGTAGTGCTTTCAATTAAATTATTGCAAAATCTTTTAGTCATAAACTATGCAACGTTTAGAGCAAATATTAGGAAAGTATGAAATCTTTATCTTTTTACCATAAAAATGCATTCAAGTTTACGATCAATATAAGAGTCACTCAGTCGATACTTACTTATACAATAATAAATAAACACAAGTAGGGACAGTACAAACTCTGAGTGAAGATAACAAATTACATTTTATAGTTGAAGATAAAGCCCATAACAAGACTTCAGAACCCCTCCCCTAATAATACGACCAGGGGCAAGTTATAACTAGAATATAAGGAAATAAACAGCGTAACAGTATTTAAAGTAATAGTCCCTCAGTAATTTTCATTTGCGTCATTGAAAGTTTAATGTCTAATGTGGCTTTGTTAAGTACAGTTGTATGCAGTAGGTAAGTGATATTAATACGAGTAGCGCATTCCTCTACTTGCATAAATGAAGGAAATGAAGAACGGTAGACTATAAGATATTTGCTAAATATTTACATAATTACTAACTAAATAATATCACAGCATCAGAAGTCACTGTCTCAAAAACAATGACCATAATAATTGTTGTAAATTTAAGAACAAAATTTAAAGAAAAAGATGATCAATGATTATTGTGTTTTTATTTTCAGTTGATGCTGCGTCATTAAATATTTATTTTTTATAAATGCACAAGAATCTTAATTAATATCAATTTATAAAATAAATTGTCAATTTACTATTTTTGTTTGTTAATTGTGTGCTTACTGACATAAATTTTATTTAATGGATACAAGGTATGAAAGTTTAAATTACATTACATTCCTCATAATACAGTAACTTTAACAACATAAGAATTAATATTTACTTTAAAATAAAACATAGTTAAAAGAATAAAAGTTAATAGGCAGTTAATTTAACAAGTAAGGCGTAACTTGAAGGCAAGTCTCCAGTTATCCAAAAAAGGATTATTTGCTTGGCAATGCACCCAAATAGGAAAGACAATGTAATTTTATGGTTTATGAATATATTTTCTTCCCTGGGGTGCGTAATAACTGAGATCCGGACAGCTTGCTAAACTTTTGCTCTGTTTGGTTTCACAAATGCTTTGGATCTATTATCATTAGAGGCGAAGGTCGTGTTACCACAAATATATGGAAAATACCTTGTGCTTGTTGCAATCCGTAAACTTCAACTAAATCACCAACTATTACTCAGTTATGTTATTCTTTAAAAAATATTTTAAATCTAGCTGCCCCAGCGAACTTCGCACCGCGTATCACTAATGTAATAAGTATATATTTTAATCCACATTATACAAAAAAAAAAAAATTATCCAAACATTAAAAAAACATTTAAGCGTGAACAACACTTAGGGGTATGAAAAATAGATAGTAGCCGATTGTCAGACCTACTGAATACGCATATAAAATTTGGTAAAAATCGGTAAAGCCGTTTCGGAGGAGTACGGTAACTAACTTTGTGACATGGAAATTTTATATAACTAGCGGACCCCGCAAACGTCGTTTTGCCCGGTAAAGCTGTGCCACCAGGTCCGAAAATAAATTGCGACCGATTTTTAGACCTATCGAATATGGATATACTTAAGATTCCATAAAAATCGGTCAAGACTTCTCGGAGGACATTGTTTTTTTTATTTCTCTCTGCGTAAGAACCATCCTCGTACTTCAAGGAATATTCTAAAAAAAGAATTAGCGAAATCGATCCAGCCGTTCACTCGTGATGGCGTGACCAGGGGAAATAGGAATTCATTTTTATTTAAATAAATAAGTTTTATTGCTTAGAGCAAATGCAACTCCCGAGGGTCACAGAACTATCATTTTGGTGCACATCTTCTGCACTGCAACCTTTTCTAACTAATGTATACAGTAATTTGTCAGTAATAGGTATCTACATACCCGTGGTGCTTAGTCTATTAAGGCATTTAAAACCTCTTTTTTCTCTATGCTGTCTCCCGCTTTGCCTGAGGGGAGTGGATAATCTAACTTTCCAATTCTGCTATTGTATCGTGCAGGATCCAGGTAGTTTAGGTGTCCCGGCATTTGGTCGGGTTTAAATCCCGAGTCTATTCACTGCGCCGCTGTTTATCCTGGCTTACCAGGATAACAGTGACGGGATCATGGTGGTTTACTCCCAAAAAATTACATGTAAGTAGGAAGAGATGATATAAAGTTACATTATCTAATGTACTGCTATTGAAATTGAAAAGTATCCTAATTTTAACAGGAAAAATGGTTGGAATATACCACCAGCTAGGGATCCAGTGCTTAATTTACTTGTACCAAAACCCAAGCAAATTCTACTCAGAATTCAAGATACTGTGAGATCAGTTTGCTTAAATCGGAACGTCACTTAAATAATAATGTTTGTAGGTAATCTGTAGTCTGTCTTAATATTTTTGGACGTCAAATACTTCAGTCCATCCGTGACCATGAAGTCTGAAAAGACTTTGAAACGTCGGTATCTAAAATTTAAAATATACCGCGATAAAATCCGTTATAAAACAGTATTATTTCAATACTGCTGTAATTTTTTAAACAAGACCAACTTTATATTTTATTTAGCAACTTATACGAATGGAATAACTAATTTTTGTTTAACAATGAAGTTGGCAAACAGAATAAAATAGAAGACCAGGGTCTTTTACGTTATTCTGTTTCTCCATTTATGCAAGCATTTGTCATACCATTTCAATTTACATTCCAACTACAACTATGATAAAGCTACTATTTTTGAAAAATCCAAACAAAATAGAACAACTTATTTTAACAAGACTAAATTAAATTTTCCGCTTCGAAATAAACCTGATTATACAGTACTATATAACAAAGGATATTTTGTAGTAGCATTGTTTTAAAAGCATAAAGAAAAATGCGGGCGTGTTTTAAGCTTTCAGCGTTGGATCAGAAGGGTTTCCAGACAGTCTTGGCTTTCAATGATAGTGCATCCAAGTGCTATAGGATTTCACCATAAACGCTCTACTATACAGATAAAACCCCATTTGTTTGAAACTAGCCGTTGTTGGTAGATTGTATGTAAAACGTCTTTTATACGGAAAATGTTAGTAGATTGGTTTCGTTTGTGATACCTCTATCAAGATTTATATTCATACACACATAGCATCACGACTGTATTACTCGAAAGCGTAGGTAGAGGTGATATCACCCACTTTTTTGGCTATGTTAAGGTTCCATACGTAGGAATTACACAATGCGAGCGACACGTGCGAACTGCCAAGTCGTGGAATTCGCTGCCGGCATCTATGTTTCCCGATAGCTATAATCTAGTGGTCTTCAAGTCAAAAGTGAATCGGTATTGACAGGGTAAGCGCGTTCCATCGTAGACTGCATCATTGCTTCACATCAGGCAAGTTGTGGTCAAGCGCAAGCCTATTTAAGATTTAAAAAAAACGACGGGTTGCACTCCGGGAGTGCCGGCAGAAGTGAAAACTTGATTATTAACGTTGAGCATGTTTGATATTTTGGAATGGTTAGCGAATAATTTTGCACCAATTGCTTTATCAGTATAAAAGTACTATCATTTATGTGGTAGAATACAATATTCATTTATTGCCCTATCGTACACAAACATGACAATTTATATTACATTAAAAATTGAACTGTTTTCTGTCACCATCCATGGATGCGCGTGGCACGCTGTAACATACACGAACATTCGCGCAAGCGCCCTGCGTCTCCATCCGTCTTACGCTTTTTCGATCAGGTCACGTGTCCTGACGCGAGTTTAAGATTTTATACCCATTACAGAAAAAGTGCTCAACGCCGCTAAAGAAGTTTTCACTTCAAAAAAATTGCAGTACATTTAATTGAGCCCGTGCGAAGCCGGATCACACATCGATGTGGTTTTAAAAGCGAATATTTTTATACTTTTACAACAAATAGATAGCTAATATATCCACAACGTTCATTCAAATATTTTTAGATAGGTATCTGTCGTATAAAATATCCAAAATATTATGCTGTTACGACCACAGAAATGTAAACACAACGGAATATTAGGATTTTTCTGTAAATCGACACCATTTTGCCGACCGTCATAATTCAGATTGAAATGACGTGGGGCAGAAGAGAGGGCTCGTAAATGGAACAAAATCTTGCAACAAAATGAAAAAGGTTAAAATTATAATAATACTGTGACAAAATCAAGGGAAATTACAATATCACGTTCGTATTTTCGTTCAATTGCAGTGGATAAAAATAAATTAATTAAAAAACATTTGTTTTTTTTGGGACATTAACACACACGGTCATCTGATCCCAAACTAAGCAGAGCTTGTACTATGGAAACCAGATAACTGATAATATACTACATATAATACTTTTCTTTTGTAAATATATACTTAAATATAGATAATTACACCCAGACACAAGACAAACAGACATATTTAAACAAATGTTTGTCTCGGGTGGGAATCGAACCCACGACCTGCGGCGTGAAAAGCAAGTATCTTACCGAACACGCCACGGGCCCGTCATCACAATAAGTAGATACATAATCATGATATTTAAGTAGTATATAAGCTTAGTATTGTCTTAGATTTACGCGAATATCATACATTGAAATAAAACTACTTTTTATCGGATTCTATCGCGGTTTATATTAGAGTTTTAGATTCCGACGTTTCAAAGTCTTTTCAGACTACATAGTCACGGGTGGACTGAGGTATTTTACGTCCAAAAATATTAATCACAATTATTAGTTGTGCCTATGCTTATTTGAAAAGTGCAATAGTACCTAATTTAAACGGGTACAAATTAATAGTGAGCTGGTTGTAATATCCCATAAACCGTTGAGAATTATACGACAGTTTTCAATTATCGAATCCTAATTGGTTATCTAGTTAAAATTTTGCCTCCCTTTTCACATTTTGGGTTATAAAGTTCCGGAATTTGAATATTTTGCACAAATGTATCTGTTTCACTTTATAGCTCTACAAAATTTGTTTGGGTAGGTCTTTTGTTTTATTTGCCATTAAACATTATTTTACTAAAAAATCAAGCGTTTCCTTTCCATAACTCACTTCTATGAGCAGCTGTGGCGCAGCGGTACGGGCCTCGCCTTAGAAAAATAAGGTTACGGGTTCGAATCCTGGTCGTGCCCACACATCTTTGTGTGAATTGTTCCATCTCCGCTGCTCAATATCGGCGAAGGAAAACATCGTGAGGAAACCGGCATGTCTAAGAACTTATCACTCGAGGACATGTGACATCTACCAGCCCACATTTGACCAGCGTGTGTGGATTAAGGCCTAAACTCTCTCAACTCATAAGATAGTTGAGAGAAGACCCGTGCCCAGCAGTGGGACACTAAAAAGGGTTGAAGCTAAGCTGAAGCTAACCCACTTCTTACATCACTTCTATAATTTTTTGTGTCTTCATGCTGGGCGCGGGTCCCCATTCAAGTATCATACCAGTTGAGGGAGTTTCAGCATTAATACACACATGCTGGCCAAGTGCGGATTGGTGGATGTCACCTGTCGTTAAATGATTAGTTTTTACATACCGGCTTCTTCATGACATTTCCCTTCGCCCATATTAAGCAGCGGCGCGGCGATGCAACATTTGACACAAACATGTGTGAGCTCGACCGGGGATCGAACCCGCGGCCTCATATATTAAGGGTGAGACCCCTACCGCTGCTCTTACATACGCATAAGATTTACTTACTTTTTTTTTGACGTGATAACGTCTTTAAAATCGTTTTAGTCGGGTGACATGTTCAGAAACTTGTGTCACACCAAAACCTCACGAGCGCGATCGCAGGTATAACGAGAGAGAGACGGACCGATCTCCCGTCTCATCTCGAGCGCTGCCAGTCATTCCGTGAAACTTGTCACGCGGAATCCTCACGAGCGGAGGCTGGCATAGCGTTCGAGTGAGTGGACCGATCTTCCGTCTCTCTCACTCTAGCGGCATACAAACGAATGGAGATATTGTTATCTTCATTAATTCCTTACTTCCCAAAAACTTATATCACCAATAAGACGTTATCACGTAAACATCTCGATCGTAAACCTACTTTACAAACAACCAATTTTTTTATTTACTATTATTTTTTTTTTTTGTTACTATTTCTCGCCTCTAGATGGTGTGACGTTAGCTACGTAAAGAATTAATACAAATTTGTAACGAGTGACAATCAAATCACTATTGTCAAGTGTGGTTGATAAATGGATTAGAGGCCATAACTAAAAGAAAAAGAAGTAGGGATGTGTTGAGTATTATAAGAGAGCAGATGATTATGTGTGCGTGCATGCGAGATGCGTGCGTGCGGGCGTGCGTGCGTGCGTGCATGCTTGCGTGCATGCGTGCGTGCATGCGTGTGTGCGTGCGCGCGCACGTGTGTGTGCGTGTGTGTCCGCTCAACCGATTTTATTGAAATTTCAAATGTAAAGTTAAAGAGTGTACTCATTTTTGGCTGGATGTTAATTTATGTAACATTGAATAATAATATCTATTTTGACCCGAATATCAATAGAATTTTGATATTTATTCCTGTTGTATTTCCATCAAGGTTTATGTTAAATCAAAGCAAGTTCATAACTTTAATTACTAGATGGCGCTGTGTAATAAAATAGATCGCGCAATCGTTTCTTTCAGCGTTGTATTGGGCTTTTCCCGGCGATTTGAGCTATTAGTCCTTCACGGCGTCTAAGGAATAACACCGGAATTTTTGAAGATCCGTTAACATTGGTTCAATGTTAAATGGTCAATTTAAGAGTTGAATTGAATTAGGCATGCCCATGCCTATCGGATTTCTTTACAAACATATATAGTTTTATCTGACTGCAAAGAAAAGGTTAATGGTTTAGCGCGATAACCGATGCCGCGGGTGGAAAACTAGTATTCTATATAATATTACAAAAACATATTGTATGAAGGAACCCGTAAAAAATACGACTAAGAAAAACGATCTTCAAATTTTCTTCATGAAAAACATATTTTCGGTTAGCGGTAGTCCCTAGAAAGTCGCATAAATTAACATTGACAACAAATTTATCTTTTTCTGCCATCTGCATACTAATATCGAGGGTGCTTCTGTTCAGTTCGCCTTCGGATCAATAAAATTAACAATGTTATCCACTTAGAAAAAGAATTTACTTCTATACGTCAATGGGCTGTATGAATAAAGACAAGTGTAAAAATTTACTTTCAACATTAGACTTACTACCGGTAGCAATCAGGTCAAGGGCGATAGAAAAATATGGAAAATGTTTGGTGACGTACTTGCCCAGGCCTTAGAACTTAATCACAGGAACTGTAAAGCGCGAGTATGCACCCTTATGCCGAGGTACATGAACAGTCTGTTCATGTTTTATGTTTGTGTGTAGCTTTTATTTATGTGTGACTTTGTAAAGAGTCTTAACAGACGCACGAAAGAAGTAGAAGTGTCTCTACTAAAGACGCCACAGTAACTTGTGTAAGTATGTAGCAGTATGCTGTACGTGGTTACCTCGCCTTCCCCAAGAACTGTCAAAAACAATTTAATACTAGAAGTTGCGTCTTCTTGTGTAATGTTCTAAGGCCCAATGTGACTATTAGGGCCGCAACACTTAACCGCGTTGTGTGCCGCAACGCAACGCGTACTGCAGCTACTTTAAAAGGTACACATTTTGTTGTATGTACAGGCGGGCGACTAAACTGTAATCAACACGACACTGTTGATTTTTGCGGTGTGTTGCCGCTAGGCGATTATGTATTTCGGCTCTTAGGGCTATATGAAACAAAATTTCCTAAAAATTTAAAGTATTATGTTCCTTAAACACACTTAATTTTATTAATTTCTTATGTTCAGAAGCCGTTACAGCTGAGATTTTATAAGGCATTACGGAAAATATTCTGTTCACTTCTTCATAGTTGGTATTGCCCATTTTCTTTAATTTTCAATTACAAAATTCAATTTAGATCTGACAGTAATATGAAGCGTGAAATCTTATTACCGACCCCAAGTGAATTGGAACTGTTTAACTGACGGCAATAATATAAAATGCAGTTTAGAGACAGAAATTAGACATCTCTGGGCTAACTCTAGAGTCTATTCGCAGTTTAAAATCACATCTAAAATGAATGAAATTTAGTTGTGACTTTGTACTCAAATCTAAACTCTATGAAGTCAATCAGGAATTTAAAAATAAAATGTGCGTGTACTTATGTACGCGCGTGAGAAGTTATACTTCTTTGGCATCATTAAATAAGCAGACAGCTTCATACTGTTAATTTTGTGTCACAGATGCGCGCGCATCTTAAAATTTCACTGTCATCATTTTTTCATAACGCGCCTAAAGAAGTATAACTTCAATAAGGGACACGTATTTTTTTACATGGCGATCAAAGCGGGCAGGTTGAAGTGGCAATGGGCAGGCGATATCGTTCTTAAAACTGATATGCGCACTGGGGTATAAAGGTTCTCAAGTGGAGACCACGCAATGATCGCCGCAGCGTCAGTAGACCCGCCACAAAATGGACTGATGACATTAATAAAATTGCGGGTAGCCGATGGATGTTAACGGCTGGCAACCAATCGCTGTGGGGTTGTAAAGGAGAGGCCTATGTCCAACAGTGGACATCCCCAGGCTGATGATAATGATGATTTTTTGCTGCCTCAAATTATATATCGTGATAAACTTTAAGAGTTGGGCCTCGCGGCGTCTTAATTAAGTATAAACTGAGCAAGGCACATGATGAAGAGCAGAAAACTTTGTCAGAGGAAATAGTGTGAAGATGGTAATGGTGGTGTAATGATGGCTTTATTCTCGTGCAGCACATGTACACTTAAAGAATAATGTGAGTTAGATCAATGACATAATAATGCCAGTAAAAATCTATTTTAACAAATAATAATAAAGAGAGACTGCGTTTCAGCCAGTCACCAACACAATCTTTTGGCTCAATATATCCCAATTGAGCAGCGGTGGCGAAGCGGTATGAGCCTCGCCTTTTAATTATTATATGCCCACACATCTTTGTGTAAATTGTTTTATCGCCGCTGCTATCGGTGAAAGAAAACATTGTGAGTTTCATAGATACTTAAAAATTGAAAAAGTTACTTAAAAAGTGCCTTTTCCTTTTCTTGTCTCTGCCTACACCTTCGGGTAATAGCAATGACAATGCTATGTTCTCCAATCTAGTTATGATACCAATGCGCGCAAAAGTACGAAATAAAATACATACATGTGATATCTGTTTTATAATTATGATTATAAAAGGAAGTGTCAAGTGTAGTACAGCTCTAACGTTGGATGCAATAATGCAGGAAGTTTGTTAATGAGTTTCACCTCGCTCTGAACCACAAATTGGATTATAATGTTAATATCATGATTTCAGGGGCTTTCTCAACGGGGAACAATTTCGGTATTTCTTAGGGCGGCTGGGCGTCTATTATCCTCATTTCAATAAGAAATAAATTACGATTTCTTATTACATTTTCCATTATACAAGGATATTTATCAAGTTCATTCACTGTTACTGTGAGACGTTTTATTGAATATGTACTTTACTATTTCTGTTACAGTTAAAGATAAAAGATTTTTATTTCCGTACGGTAGGAAATTCAGTTTTTACCGAGAATAGGATCTACTTTAGTTTCATCCATTTCCATTTATTATGTCAGTTTCGCCAGCCCTCTGACAGGCAATAAGCAAAGAGTTGCTCTTTAGATATTCGCCTACGCCTCTACCAATACTTATATGTCTTCAAATTGAAACCAAGTCATTCTTAGTACCTCGAAGGTTAAATTATTTAAAACTTATTGTTTATTTTTAAATAGGCTTGATTTTAAGCAATAGTGTCATTTAATATGGAACATGTTTACTCAGTTAATACTGACTCTTTCGTGACTTGTAAGCAGACAGATGGTAGCTATTGGAAAACAAAGATGCTAGAGAACTACAACACAGAACTACAACCACAGTCTACATTCAGTACTATTATCGGAGACAATACTATTAAAGCTATGGTCCAATAGATTTCACCCTTGATTACTTTTTGTTTAGACCAAAAGTATACCCTTAAAATCAGAGACAATCATCTTTTACCTATGTAATCAATACAATTATGGGAGAATCTGTAACTGTTTGACATTACCATAGTTTTTAAGGTTTGTGTGGCATTTAAAAACGGATGCCAAAAACAAAATGTAAATTTGAGTGCAGTTAAGTACCTAAATTTTTTCTTTGATTTCAGGGATGAGATCTTTAACGGTTCAGCGAATCTCTTTCCATTTGACTCGATCTAGAGCAGCTTTTTCACCTCCTTAAACGATATGGCACCAACCTTTTTCTTCATTTGGTTCATGTAACTTATCCTTGGCGTTCCTCTTTCACGCTTTCCTTCTATCTTTCCCTGTAAGATTTTTTTGATTAGGTAGGTGTCATTTTATTACGCTATATTTTTGATTTATTTGATTTTTCAATTATTAGTGGCAATTCTTGTAATAAATTTTTGACACTATGTAACAATAACAGTAAGAATATGGATTAAAAGATATGAAATAAATATTTTAAATATTTATGGATGTAATATTATTCATTATGTCTTTGGTTTAAAATGTTTTAAATGTTAATGACGAGCATTAAAAAACAAAAACAACGAACTAGCCGCGTCGAAATAGCGGCTGGACACCCAGAGATTTACAATCTGTAGTTAATGTCCCCGAACAATGAGATACAATTTAACTTCCCCGCAACGATATTTACAAAGCAACACTACACTCCAAACAATATATTTTGCTAATGTTTTTTGGCGAGCGTTTACAAACTTCCGTGCAACTATAAGCTCGTTTTTTCTGTCGACTGCAAGCACTACTTAATAACTTTATTGCGGGTAGTTCCCATTTGTATTTTTAAATTATAAATGGAACACCTTACTTTTGTTTGTAATTAACTGGCATGTCGGTTTGATCGTGTTTTTATTCGGTAACCTATAGGTAATTGCTATAATTAGTTTATAAACATAATTTGTGTGACTATTTTGTGTTTTAATTATTTATAATTTTCGTAATTTCCTATTATGATGTTCTTTAACTTTGTTATTTTCTAAGTTCTATAAATTCTGTGAGTAGAGAACAATAGAGTATGCCCTACCGATTTACGTTATCTATTTTATTTTTAGCTGCTTGTATTTGGGTATCGTGGGTTATACCGAGTAAGATTTAAATTGGTGATTTTTTAAAAATTAACTGATATCAAAGATTTTTATAATTTTTTTCTATGATCATTTGGCTGGTTTATTTACCAATTTATTACTAAAGCAGTATTGTATTGATTCCCATTTTCATAATTATGTAACTAGAAGAGAAAGAGAAGAGATTAGAAGATCGTTACAAAATCAATTTCTGTGAAAAATAAATGACGATAAGTAGCTAAAAGGATTTAATTTCTCGAAAAGAAGTTCTTTGCTAGATAAAGAATAATGAAATTAATCTGAGATCTCTTGATTTTAGAAAAGAATTATATTTTGAGTAAATCAATTTTCTAATCCTTTTTAAGATCCACTGAGATCCAATTTACAGGTGAAATATTATTGGTCAGTATAAAATGGCTTGTAGGAAATCTTGCAGTACTTATGTACTTCAATTTTGATCTAATTTGATAGTTTAAGATAGTTCGCCAACTTAAGATAATAATAAAACTATAAGCCGACCGTTTAACTCGCGTATCGCCATCTGAGGTACAAAGTCATAAACATTAATTAAATCTCATAAAGAACTATTTAACCATAAATAAAAGTAATGTAAGACTATTCGTCACTAATATCCATATCGCTTGAATCATCATCACTGTCTGTGCAGCTTGAGGAGTCAGAATCTTGGCGATAGGCGATACGCGAGTTAAACGGTCGGCCTTTTTATTTTATTTTTTTATTTCTAGCAACAAGGTCCTTATGCAACTTAAATAACATTGCATTATGCACTCTCATCAAATCTTTTCTTTGAGAAAGTTTCACATAAGTCCTCGAATGTTTAGTTTTAAGACATTCTAGTTTCCTCAAGATATTTATTTTTACATTTTCGTTTTGTATTTGTGTGTAGCTTTTAATTACTGTGTATTTGTAAAGACTCTTTATCTTTGATTTGATCGACGGGCCGGTGGCGTGGTCGGTAAGATACTTGCTTTTCACGCCGCAGGTCGTGGGTTCGATTCCCACCCAAGACAAACATTAGTAATGAACATTTGTGTTTGTGTCGAGTCTGGGTGTAAATATCTATTATAAGTATATATTTACAAAAGAAAAGTATTATATGTATAGTATATACCAGTTTTCTGGTTTCCATAACACAAGCTCTGCTTAGTATGGGACCAGATAGATGACCGTGTGTGTTAATGTCCGAGAATATTTATTTATTTTATTTTAGTAAGTGTGTGCGTGGGCACTGAAAATCTGCTGAGCGTGGTTACCTTGCCTCTTCAAAAAACTGGCAAAAACAATATAGTACTAGAAGTTTCGAATAACACTTTTTTAAAAATGTTCTGAGCAAACTTATCAGCTATATTTTAAAGCAAAGTTCTCTATTCCAACCCCTTTTCATTTTCATCGCTGCACATAGCGGTTTGCTTTCAGGTTAATCACTAATTAGTTGCTAAAACAGAGAACTTATTATGCAAGTTAGGTGCCATCTAAAAGCGGTCAGCGGAGGTTATGACAACGAATTTCCATCAGCGTTATGCTTTAATAAGCCGACGCTAAAATTTGCACATTCTCTGAACGCTATTAACATGATAACCTTTGTTTGGTTTTTGATATCATATGCCATAAATATAGAAACATTTTAATATCATTTTTCAAAGGTAGGTATATCAAGACAAGAAAAATAAATGACAAAAAAAACATAAGTAGCTAGACCATATCGGAATTTAAAAAAATCCTTTTTTAAAAAGAAGAAGCTTATCTTTTTAAAATAAAATTCAACAAAACCGTTAAAGATATTGCAAAAAATAGTGTGTTTTCAGCAATAGAGTTAAGAACGCCTTATTTCTTAAATTCCGTGAACTACAAGACTAGGAATAATTCCAAAAAATCTTATTTCGAGGTAGATGGCGTTATTTTTTGTCGAAAAACTAAATAAGATTTACATGTTTAATGACATTTTCTGTTTATATTAATTATGACTTTTTTGTTAGAGTGATTTTTCGGGAATTTGAAAAAAATATATATGAAAATGTAATGGCTATGTATTTCAAAATTATAATTAAGAATAGTCTTATCTAAATGCTTCTCTGAATTAAATACTATATGGTAAATATCCATCGATATGACCTCAAAGAAGGGTTAAATTACCATAATCAATTGCGAAAAACCCGCGCATTTTTTATTTAAGCTCCTGTGCAAAATTTTGTGATTTTCGTGTAGTAATAGTTTGTCTTTAAAGATGCAATTTGTAATGCGAAATGTGTAACAATGTGTAACAGGGATGAAAATAAGGCATGAAAAATCGTATTTAAATTAATCCACCAGTAAGATTATACAAAAAATGTTACACACATATTTTTTGCTTTATCATTGAAATGTTATATTGTTTATATTAAGATATAACGCATTAAAGTTATAGAGTTGGAGTGCGCTACGTAATACAGAGGTATAATACTTACCTAAGCGCGACGTAATTCGAGATTGCGTTTAGACGTATCGCCGTAATCTTTATTCACACCAAAAAAAAGGAAAATCTATTTGACGGACAAAACAAAATTTGTCATCTCAATTGTATGTGTGATTGTCTGTTGAATAATGATAATTGTTATATAGTTAGATATTACGTAATATTAAATGTGGTTACTAGGAAACATAGGAAGCTTTCCACAGGATGCTCTTGTTAACAATATTGCAAGGAAATTGCCTTAACCGTTTGTGGGCGGCTAGAGATTGGTGGTATACCGACACAATAGCTAAATCTAATAATAGGGCTTTGGCTAGATCTATGAAGGATCAAAGTTAAATTTATACCACAGTATGAGATACTTCAACACAAGTTTTAATTGTACCTATCACGCAATATTACATTCTACCCACCCACTCCGGCTTTGAATGGGTGCAATAGATATACTGTAAAAGATGTCAATGAAGACATCCCAATTAAAAATATTTTTCACAGGGAAAACTGCAACAAGCAACGTAACTAATTGATTTAAATGAATGGTAGGTCCTTTCTGTCACGCCATGCGATACCGCCACGCTACGCAACTGGAAAGTCCTCCAACGGATCGCTTGTCAAACTAACTTACATCTGTTACAATGCTTAGTGGGAGATTTGGTATTTTTCTTAAAGAGGTGGAGTGGTTGGGGGCTGAGTCACCTTCTTCCTCTTCACTTTTAATTGAATCCCCACACGTGGTCGGTGCGATGTCTAGTGAAACCATGCAGAAAGGGTGGGTCGGAATTGTTGCTCCTTTAACATTTCTAACCATATGGAGGCTCATTCCACTGCCACCTTCTCACCGATAATCATTCGTAATCACGAGTGAATGGGTATACTATACTGGCGCGTTCCATCGTAGACTACATCATTGCTTAACATCAGGCAAGTTGTAGTCAAACGCCAGCCTACCGCAGAATAAAAAAAATGATGTGTTATGCATCCCTGCATCCCGGGCTGGGTGTGGAGGGGAGGTTATGTAGGACTCCCGTTTGCAGTGTACGGGCAAGATCTTTACAGCTTTAGCATAAGAGGCCCGGATTACTATCATGTCGGGCTGTGTGATTCGCACAAGCATTGAACAAACAGTCCGGCAAACAGCCATATTTGTGCTAGCCTCCTCTGGGATATTTGGGCTAGGTCTTTGTCCTCTTTATAAACAAAATAGCTGAACAAAAACAGCAGTAAATACATATTTAATGTAAAATGACTCTTATTTCGTGAAATATAGCCTCCCTTGGGTCCTTGAGTAAGTCGCGACCCGTCGCTGTCTGAGATATCAATTTACCTGCACTTGAACCGAGGAACTTTAAGTGTTGTCCCTTTGAATCAATCGTTTTGGCCTCTTGTTTTCATTTGGATAAGTATTTCAAGACCTGAATTATGTACTTTCTTTTCTTAATATTGTATTTTTGATGAAAGGTTTATAATAAGCTGTATATATAAGTTGGGATTATTTATGATTTTTTTATTTCACATATTAACTTGAGCGAGTATTATGACAAGTTTTTGAAAAGTAAAAGAACAACTCTTTAAAGGACCACTGATGAGTGCGAAATGTTGAGTAAGAATAGGTTTTAGTACTAAAAAAAGCCAACATGCTTTTTTGAAAACTTCCTCGCCGCCGCGCCGTCGAAATATGTTAGCTATTTTGGCTTTTTTCTACAAAAATTTAGTGTAGGTATATTATTGTTCTACTTGTCCGGGCAATGTTTCAAAATATTTGTCTAGTTTCATTCCGTCCGTTTAAATAACTAACCGCGTCAAAATATTTAGGGTAGTGTCGTAAAAGTAGCGTGTGCCACCTTCGCAATTATTGTTTTAATCAAGCCACGTATGTAGGCAAATGTCTAATATTGTACAAAGGGATTGTCGTGTAGTGCTAACAATTTGAAACTTAATTATTTTAAACGACAATTTTCATACTATTTGTGAACTATAATGGGGTGTGGCTTTCCATGGGTGCCATTATTTAGAATCGGCAGTAAATTGATGTTTATGTCTACTATACTAGCTGAACTGGCGAACTTTGTACCACGAATAAAGTTTCTTTGGACTTTTACAAATAATTATAAACAAAAATCAGCCAAATACGAGTAGGTGTGAAACATATGTACATGTACTGTTTTTAAGATATATTACGTTGAATTAGTCATAACATGACCTATATGATGTGTGCGAAATTTTATTCGAATCCATTTTCCTATAAAACAGCAACAGATAATACACAATAATTCCATAATCTGTTGCATTATTAATAATAGTAAAAACAATAATAATAATACATATTAATATAGTGGGTCGTTAACATACGCGATCATCTGATCCCAAACTAAGCAGAGCTTGTACTATGGAAACCAGATAACTGGTAGGTAATATACTACATATAATACTTTTCTTTTGTAAATAAATACTTAAACGTACATAATTACACCCAGACTCAAGACAAACAGACTGGTTCATCACACAAATGTCTGACTTGGGTGAAAATCGAACCCACGACCTGCAGCGTGAAAAGCAAGTATCTTACCAACCACGCCACCGGCACGTCAAATAAATTTATAAACAATATAACGAATAAGTGTAGAACACCAGCAGTTTTCAATTACCATAAAACTCATATTTACTACTCTTCGTGCAAGATCTTGACTGATGCAGAGCAGACGTGGAGAGCTAAAATTTAATCCAACGGCGCATACCACCGCAGATTACATTCCTTTCTCCACTGTGGTTCGTGCTTGACGCCACTGATGGAAGTTTAAGTGTGGGGTTATTTCATTTTCGGGATACCTTTGTTGTAGTTATTATAAAATGTTTCTGTATGTTTTGAATTAAGTAAGATTTGAAAATTGCATCCACGATGCATAAGTGTAGGGACACAATCTACATAGTCATTAGTATGTACTAATGATTTAATTTTATAATTTTAAGCGTGTTCACATAATAACTGATAAAATCCAAATTTGATTCCCAGATCGAAGAAAAAGACTTTTAACTAATTTTGGGAATCTTTTTAGCCCTTTTGAAGTTTGCAATTGTGTTTTATGAATGGCAATAGACTCGCTCCCTATTACGTATGGGAGCTAAACGTAGCCGGTGAAAAGTTAGTGATATTTACCTCTAGCTTTACCATCGGATATTACAGGCGTGAAGCTATGTCTTATGTTGTATCGTCCACTTGATTCATGCCGACCAATATTCAAAACGCTAAAACTATTAAACCTTACATCATTGTTACTTTAAATAGCATTATATGTAAGAAAATATTAACCTATTTAAAACCAAAGAGTTTTGTAGCAAATCTAGAGATCCAACCAAAGTTGTAATATCTACCATATGGTAGAACTAGTTTATGTGAGAATATGCGTATCATATGTCGAAGCAGCGGTGTCGTAGCGGTACAGCGGTACAGCGGCACCGGAAATATATAACTTGATGTGTAGCTGTGTGTACTTACGGTGATAAAAATAGCCTATTGTGTTAATCTAAACCATATTATACCTACCATATATACCTTTATTCGATTTAACATCCTATTTGGTCAGGTAGTTTTTGCGTGAAAGAGTTATAAACATACTTTCACCCATACATCCACACATGCATACATTTTTACAAACTTTCGCGTTTTTAATAGTAGGATAGGTTAGGAAGTAGGATATTTTTTTACAGACTATGTTTAACACTACTTTCTGCAATCTTAACTCTATTAAATTAGCTTCTTGCTTTGATCACTACATAAATTCATTAAGCACTCCACCGTTGTTAATGATGATTATGACGCCGGAAGAGGTCTGAGGGCGGCGCAGTCAAGGCGGCGGCGGTTTCATTTTCCCATTTGCAATTCAAAAATTCACTTTGGCTTCCAGCTCATTCCTCTGTCTTTAAGCTCCTCTCTTTCACACACAAATTAAAACATACTTCCATCCCGCTCACCCACTATCCAGTGTTTTGCGACATTAGACACTTTCTTATACTCGTACCACGAATAACAATGCGTAGTTTTGTACGCTGTGTTACAATTTAAACGGACAACGCTAGCATTTATTTCGAAAGGATTAGCTATAAATAGTTCTACCTCATTACATTTTCATGAAGCTCCCTCTAGTTGCGAAATTTATGCTGAGAAAAGTTTGAGCTTTACTGAATAAAAGATATCTATTTGGCAGTAATACTGGCGAGGCGCCAGGCGACACTTCGCGCTTGAATTCAACTTATTAGATATGAGATGGGTGAAGAAGCTACCGCAATACTTATGTGGACGGTGCCAGGAGTTCAAATCCACAATTTATCTGGACCAAAAGTCAATGATCTTTAAACGAATGCCAAATTCCCTTAGTTGGTTTGTTTTCGCTGCATGATTTGAGCAATTCACAGGCGATTTAATAAGCAAAAGCAGTTTTTAATATAAATAACAAATTAAATTAAATACATAATAATTATGTTTTAGCTACTCGTATGTATTAATAATTAAAGTAACTCCCGTTATTACGACAGACCCATAAGAAAAATAAGTGCATTAACAACATTAACACGTTCAGCGCCATGTGTAAATGTCATTATACACCCTAGTGCTACTCACACAGGCCAGTGTAACTTTGAATATACACAGACACTAACATTTCAGACATACAAGAGATAACATTTTTATGAGATATTAGTTAAAATATTTACATAAAAAAAATTACCCCCCCCCCCCCCCCCCCTCCCCTAATATTTGTCTCAGTGATGCTGTACGTTTCACAAAAATAAATTTAAGCTCTTTATAATATTATCTCTTAGTACTTTAGAAATTGTAATGTACTTTAGGAAAATATCTAAAAATTGCGTTGGCGTTATCTACTCACACTGTCATTGAACATTAGAACACAAAAATTGGTAGGCACCTAATGTAAAAACACAGAAAATACTGCATGTTATTTAAAACATTACGTCATATTTATTTTACGAAATACTCAGGGATATATCGCTCGCAACTGTGACCCAGCCTCGGGCCTTACCCAACTCGGGCTTGACATCAGTTTAGCAGAACCTACTCCATAAATACATTCGCTTATCTTATTTATATTATTGTTGGTAAATGGTCTTTTGGGACAACTTTGGTCATTCGTTAAATCAGAGGCACGAGATGGGTATAATTTTAGATAGGGAGTAATTTTTAAAATGTATAAAATGTTCGCCTGTGGTGATTTAAAAGTGTGTATTGCTTAATAATACTACATTTCGTCATCTGAATTCCATTATCTTCTTTGTACATATGATGAAATCTAGATAATAGATTTATCAAGATTTTAAAGGTTAAATCTCCGTAAATTTTATACTTTCACATGAATGAATGATTGCAAACACAACATGACCTTTGTTACAGTGCAGCGAAATAGAATGAAGTCTAGGGCTTACGGTAGAGTGCTTAGATTCAGGTACCTTCGTATCTTAAATCCCCTTTTGTTACTTTTGCGGGAAAATTCAAGATCTCTCGATAGTTACCAACTATTTACATATTTTCTTACTTAAAAAGTTGAGGTTGGGGAGAGGGATTATCACTACTTACGAATAAAATTAACACTAGCAACTAATAATATCAACCCTTTTTTGGTTTTAATTTAGAAAAATAAATTTAAATGATATTCTAATTAAGCCCGTTAAATCCTTAGCCATGAAATTATATTTATATTTCATGGCTATCTTTCATCTCATGCAGTAATTAAAATATTACAATCATGATTGCTACCACACGGCCGCCATCGCAAATTTAGTAGGTACCTACTAGTGGCGAAAAGTTCATACAAGGCGATTTCCACCGGCTTCCTTTTCAGAATTGTTCTAAGCCCGATCTTAATCAAATATTATATGACGCCTAAAAGTTTCAAATAGCATAAATAATAAGTACCTATGTAATAAATATAACAAACTTAATTATAAATAATTCAGATTCCATTTTTCAGATTACCACTGGTACCTACAGAACATTATCAGTCCTTAAACATATTTCACCTTGGTACTTAATAAAGGTGGAGTGCAATATGTAAATACATGGTAAGTAAAGTATAACGATATGTAAATCAGAACACGTTTTGATGGATCTGGAAATGAGGGGTGCGTCAGGTCGCTTGGGGTTTTCCCCTATAACATAAGTGTAAGTCTCTTTAATAAGCTGTATAGAAATTACACTGGTATTTGGTTAGATAGGAAAAGTACTTAATTCATTAACGACGCTGATTAAACCAGAACCTAATGACGATATTTCAATTAATTAATAGTTCAATTGGTTCGGAAGTACGCATATGTTCGAATAGACGATCAAAAAGAATAGTGAAACAAATCCAAAAACGAGTCATTTTAGGTTGTAACTCCGTGGGCTCCGTATTTCGAGCACATCTGTCTATCTTTATATATATAATTCTTCTGTGAGTGTGTATGTCACTGAACTTCTCTCAAACGACTGGACCGATTTTGATGAAATTTTTTGTGTGTGTTCAAGGGGATCTGGGAATGGTTTAGATTCACAATTTTGCGCGGTACGAAGTTCGCTGGGGCAGCTAGTTAAAGATAAATGTCTTAAGCGCGAGAATGAAGCCCCTGGACTAAGCAAACACTAAATAGGAGAGACAAACAGAGCATTATATTTCGATTTTTTTGTTGTTTAATGAATCAGACAAGCCTATTAAACTTGAGTGTTCAATTAGCTGAAAAAATAATACACCTATGATAATAATAATGTTGAGTGGACGGGACAGGACTGTATGTTAGTTCATCATCATTCTTTACAGACTAGTTCAGTTTTGTGACATTTATGAAATCGTGTAATGTCATGAAATAGAAGAAAACGAACGAGTGTCCGGAAAGGTTCTTACGTGACAAGCGGAGAGAAAAGGTAGAGACATGGCTATGAATTTCAAATCGTCGGTGAGAATACCTCTTATATCACTTTTATAAGTAACATAGTTTAGTAAGATACTGTTAATTAAAGTATTATTTTTATTTGATTTTGAATTCCAACTATTATGCTGATGTCGTAAAAAAATACTACTGTACTGTGTCTGCCATAGCCATTGTTCTGTCATCAACGAATTGGACGTGATGTTGTTTTTTTTATGTTTCCTATAATAGTCTATATAAGTTTATTACTTAAAAATATTGTAGGTAATTGTTTGCTGAACTATCTCGTGAGCCACTAAGCGAAATGTTAATAATGAATAGGTATAATGAAAGTATTTAAATAATATTTAGAAACCGTTACCACATCTAGGGTAACTTTTATCGGTTCACCGGACATTTTCGATGAGCCAGCGAGTCATCTCACAAACGGTAATGCTGGATTAATAGTTAGTGTTTTGTATGATTTTACTTTACCACATTCCATTACCACTTTCTGATCTAAATTACTAGTAAATCAGTATTTCTGGCAAACGCTTTCCGTAGTAGACACCGCATTAGGCAAGCAAGCACAAGTCAAGTAGAACAAAAAACCTGATCGTGATTTAAATGTAACCTAACCCAAGATTTCATTATAAGTCTTTTTATAGTATTTTAATAGTTAGATTTCGTACTACCATCCTATTATAGGAAAAGTCCATGTATTTCTGAGTTAACGTGAAAAGTTTTAACAATAAACCGTACTGGGTAGACTTTATACACACTTTGTAATGTTAATTAATGCAACAGAGTAACACTTATGAGCATTTTAGTGATAATATGCTGCTTGAATTTTCTATCTTTTATTATCATTTTAATAAAAAATTAGGTTTTTAAAAGAACTTTATACGAAGGAGAAGTGAATGAAAGGAATGTGAGAATTTGTGAGAACCACCAAATCTGTACATTCACACTCTGTCCAAAATAAATAAAATGTAAACAATTAAGAAGAATACGCAAGTACCAATTTTTTGCTTATACATAATACCCAATAAAAAATAAATGCTATTAAAGAAACTAGCAATGATCCTCTCTTGGTTATATAAATCGTATCTCCATTATTACCATAAACACTAAATGTCAATATCTGCTAAACTTATTAAAATCTTTCTGCGACCGTTACAATTTTACCCTTAACGTGGTCCAGTATCTATAAATGATCACGCAAGGGGTTGTTAATCTTTGAGAAATGGTGAAATATCAAAGGAGACCAATAGTAATGACCATTCTCTGATAAAGATGGAAATACCTATTAGTTAAAATTGTTTTTAAGATTATAATAATATTTATAATCATACCTCTATCTCCAAACACTTCCCCTCTGCCAAAGTACATGAACAGTTTGTATGCATAAACTGTTAATGTTTTGTGTTAGTTTGAAGCTTTTATTTATGTGTGCATTTGTAAAGAAGTGCTACAAATTGGATACAACAATTCCCGTGTCTAAACATGACCACGCAAAAGGTAAGATACAAAGGAAACTACTGTTAATTACCGTCCCTTGGTTACACACTTGTATGCTCGTTAACACCAATAATAAAAACTGTCAGTATGTTATCTAAAATTGCTTTAAAACTCTCAGATGCCATTATACTTTCAGAATAAAATTTTTAATTGTTTTGAAGGAGTTTACGTTACCCCTACAACAATACAAAGACTGGCAAACTTCCCAGTCTTAATTTAATTAATTGTCTCCCTTCTTGTATCGACAGAACATCTTTTATTTATGTGCCCGCTAGCAGTGTGCTCTGTCTTTGCCTGTTTAATTATACAGTCGGTTGCATTGTGTGCTTTTGGGTTTGTTTCACCGGTGAAAAGGATTTACTTGTTATTTCTGCGGTTGGATTTTAGTTTAAAATAGAAATACGTGGTATTTTTAATATTGAGGCAAAATAACTTTGTTTACAACTAGCGGCTAGCTGTGGTTTCGCAATTAAATAAGTCACATCCATGCCTGTACTTGTTCTAAAAATATATATGGTAGCCCCAACATGCTAACTATTGCAAATATATAAAAGTAATATGCAATCGTCAAAGGTAGACTTCACATTTTAGAGTATTGTTGCAACTGAGGGTTCCAGAAAAGTCAATTCAATTGCAGCAATTCTTTAAAATGTACTTGATCCCAAGACACTTTTGGTATGTCGATAACTTTTGATAGTTCCCCCAGTTTACATGCCAGCCAATATACATTTAGAAATTAATTAATGTTTTTATTTATAATTATTATTTTTTGGATAATAGGTAATTTCTCCCTCCTTGTTTTATCAAAACAATAAGCACCTGACGGTTGTTAAGTGGCTGTCTTGTGATGAAAATCTTATTATTATTGCAAGTGCTCTCAAAAATACTCCCTAAACGCTAAAATGGAAGTAATTTATTTCCAAGTGACAGCATTAGCGAAAAAAACCCCTTCAATTTTATAATTTTAATAAGAGTCGAGGGATGTTATTGAAAGGCCTTTATTGAATAAAATAGGTACAGAAAATCTGGGTAAACGTTTTGCGAAAGAAAAATATAAGCCGGTAGGTACCTGCATATTCATGAACTCATTTTTGTGGTACCTACCATTAGGTAATCGGTTTATATTCAGAAACCTTTTACGTTAGAACCGTAGTACAGTCAGCAATGAAAGTAGAATGGCACTGATTAAAATAAAATAAAAATATTTTCTAATAATGTTATTTATTCTTCTATTTTAATAGGTAAACAAATCTGTTGTTGGTTTGTCTACCACTCAAATACTCAATTTAGAAACTAAATTTAGATGAGATGTGAGTTTATGATATTTATTTTATCCAAATTTTACCTAGGTATGTATAATAACTTCAAAAAGTGAGACCATTTTGGAATCACTTCAATCTTTTATAATGTCCCACAGCTGGGCGCGGGCAATTATCTTAGGGGTTGAGAGAGTGCGGGTTGGTGGATGTCTTATGTAGTCGAATAATTAGATCTAGGACATGCCTTATTTTTCTAAGGCGAGGTCCGTACCGCTGCGCCACCGCTGCTCCGGAATAAATTCGGAATAAACGTATTTAGTCAAAAGTAGAATTTCAACGTAAAAATATAAACATATGAAATCCGAACCTGCCCCTTGTTAAGGCGGTTTCAAATAATTTGAGGTAGCTTTGACGAGAACTCCGAGTTGATTTTTGGTTTCATACAACCTTGAAGAATTTAATTAATTACTAGTTACCCAAAACAGAACACTGTTTTGTTGGCTGTACTTTAGAAATTGTTCTTTAGAATTCAATATGTCTAGTATAAAACACTCGAATACGTGTAAATAGAGCAAAATGAGTAAACTTTACCAAAATAACTGCCACAAAAATTCGGACTACAAATATTATTCCTTTTGATATTGGATCATTCACAGATTATTGTATATTTTTTATATCGATGTTTGTTTAACATTCCAACCGAATTTAGGATTAGTGGTCTCCAATATCTATTCTCAAATATACAGACGAGCGATAGATTTACCTATAGTTACTTTATTTATTTAGGTTTTAGGCATATAGGTAATTGTTATAAGAAACTGCTGAACTGATAATAAAGTTGAATGTAATAAAGTGGCATTTGGATCAAGTATGTTTTTCATTCTTTTCAGACTTCATTGTCACGGGTGAATCTAAAATCTCAAATAAGTATCCCGCGATAAAATCCGTAGTAAAGTAGTTTTATTTCAATATTTAAAAACTGTTAAAAGTATAATTAGCCCCGTACCGCCATTATGGAAGTTTTCTAACGGGGTATCAGACGTCCCGTATCGCATGAATGAAAAGAACACAAAAATTTGTGCATCTGCGAACATGCTAAGTAGGTTAATGATGTAAATACACATTACACATTATTATTTATTCGTATTGTATAGGAATCACGAATAGGTAGAATCACTTTAGCGTATCTAATCTAGAGCATAATCCTAAACTTCCTGATCTGATTATATTGTTAATAAAAAATAAATATGTTCAACGCTTAAAGTCCTAAGTATTAGTCCAATAACCATTAGCAAACTTAGTGTAGGACGCCGCCGATCTCTGGAAAGTACTGACAAGAACTGAAAGATAGCCCTGGTTTTAGTTTGGTGTCGTTCTTTAGGAGATGCCTATGTCCAAGTTTACCTGCGTTTTCTCATAAACGTAAAGTTCATGTGTTATTCACGGAATTGTCATTTATATAAGAAAAAGTTATTAGGCTATAAACAAGCTTTACTATTCACACTATTAAAATTTGCCAACATTACTAACGCCGAGTTATATTTGTAGTGCCAACAACGCGTTTTCATTTAAACATTTAACCCGTCACCGCCTAAATAATGTGAATTAATGTGAACATTAGTGCAGTGTTATTGTTCGTAGAAACTCAATGGCACGTCCGTCTGTAATGTCCAGGACTGAACAAGCTGAACAAGTTTTCTCTGCAACAAACATTATAAAGCACAACCAGTCCCTAATGGTGAGTCTTCACATGCGTATTGTCACAGTCTGGTCTGATATAACTAGAATAACTAGAGAGTGTGAGTAATTATATAATTGAAAGCTGATTTAGAATGTTAGGTAAACGTAATCAATTCCAGCGGTGGCGCAGCGGTACTGGCCTCGCCTTAGAAATATAAGAACGCGGGTTCGGATCCCAGTCGTGCACACACATCTTTGTGTGAATTGTTTCATCGCTGCTGCTCAATATGGGTGAAGGAAAATATCGTGAGGAAACCGGCATGTCTAAGAACTAATCATTCGAGGACATGTGACATCCACCAACCCGCACTTGGCCAGCTTGTGTGGATTAAGGCCTAAACTCTCTCAACTAGTAAGATAGTTGAGGGAAGACCCGTGCCCAGCAGTGGAACACTAAAAAGGGTTGAAGTGAATCAATTCCATCAAATTTGTAAAGTCTGCGAAGATACTGTATGTACCAATTGATAAAATTTAATAAGCATGATCTGAAGTCACTATTTGTCACACTACATGTATGATAGTTGCCACACTAGATCTAATTTCCGTTATATTATTTTCATGGTTACTTAAAAACGTACCTTTTCATGGATTTGGATCGAATGGACTAGGTAACTATACATATAAACTTTCTTAAACAGGCAATTAACGCGCTCATTTTTTTATTTCGCTTTACATTTTACTGACTGTAATTACATCTAGAAGTAGTATGTTAGTGGTTTATGATGTTTACAAGCTTTTATTCAACTTGTAATGTAGATAAAATTTTGCTACTCAATTTTGAATTAGATATCTTTAACCGATTGAGTTGAAATTTAGTAGGTATGCACGTTTCTTTTGGATGACAATGCATGGATAGATGTGACTTTATTCTAAACTAGCTTTCCGACAGCAGCTTCGCCCGCGTGTATGTCGGTTATCGCGCCCAAACATTACCTTCTTTTTGGGCAGTCGGATAAAAACTATCCTATGTCCTTTCTCGGGTCTCAAACTACCTTCATACCCAATTTCATCCAAATCGGTTCAGTAGTTTTTGCGTGAAAGCGTAACAAACAAACTTACATTCGCATTTATAATATTAAGTAAAAAGTATAGATACCCAAGATGGCGGACTAGTTATTATTCACTTTTACAATATGAGTACCAAGTGGAAGGGCTTGCTGAAAATTAAGGGAATTTTTAAAGGGTTTTTACTTTTAATTCATCTTGATACATGCATAATACCTAAATTTGGATGTAGGTACGTGTGGAGCAGCCATTACCAAAACAGTGGGCGACGTAACAAGCATTTAGTAGGGCTAGAACTCGAATGAAAACCTATGTTCTATGGCGTAAATAAATAATAATATAGGTAATTAGATAAATATTTATGGGTGCTATTCACCTCTGCCTACACCTTCGTGTAAGGCGTGAGCGCTATGTTATGTTTCTATAGTCTCGTTTTTCCTTTGTTCGGTAGCATATTTCGCTGCTGCATACGTCAGATTTCCGCATGCAGAAATTTGGGTCACAAACGACCGAATAAAATTTTCATACATTCAAAATAGTTATAAACGATAGCCGTAGTAACATTTTATTTTAACAATTATACATCTACCGAGGCAGTTGCCCTAGTAACTACTTAGGCAACTGCCTCGGTGGACCAGTAAGTGTGTTCGCTTAGTCCCGGGTTTGATTCCTGATCTGATGAATCTAAGTTGCAGTTCGGTGTTTGGAATTCTACGCGATGAACCGCAATAAGCTCGTCTCCTATTACATATGGAACCTAAATATAGCCTACTCTTTCTTTCTCTTTACACTATGTAAGCTACCCCTGCCTACCTTGTTCGTAAATTTCTTTATTACCTCGTGTCGTTTAAATGTCTGGATGGATTGCAAATTGTGTTTTATAAACCTAAATGTTCATTAGTGGCGTAGAGTCCTTATGACACGATTCCCACCGGTTTCTTTTTGGGAATTGGTCAATATAACGTACTTAACTAAATATTATGTAACGCCTAAAAGTTTTAAATAGCATCAAAAATGCAGTACATACTTTTTAGTAAGTCTGATAGACGGCTTAGGTAACCAAAGATCAATTAATTTGCTCAGTCTTCTCTTTTTAAAATTTCACCTTTCGCCACTGGTGTTCATAGATCTACGTTTAAAAAAAATACGGAATAAATTTCGATGCCGTGTTCAATGCCACTATAAACCCTTTGAACCAATTTACCCGTCACCGTCTAAATAATGTTACTATTAGCGGTTCACGTAGGTACTCGTATGTATATTAACCCTACGAATTAACACCGTCTTAAGTAAACGCATACCGATGTTTTACCTTGGTTTAATTAAATTAAACTCCTTCTGTTAGTGGTGTAGTCAAAAATGTACCTAATAATTAAAATACACGTAACAACATTCGAATACAGATCAACAGTTATATCAGATTTGTTTTTACTAACTAGGTACCTTACAGTTTAAAATTTTATTGAAATCATGACTAAGAATCTGCCTCAAAGTTGCTCCATTCATTTAGTGTAACCATGTCACAACCTTGTACTCAGATACACAGAACTAGAAATACACAGATACACACGTAAAACTTATAGCACCCTTTTGTTGAGGAAATGTGAGGAAGCAAGGAGGTCTCAGAGCGCTCGTCGTGTTGATGTTTCTGTATTCGAATTCTAACCGATGACGTCTTTCAGTTGCCCCATTGGACTCTGGGAGTTAAGATAGAAGTGCACTTTGTGTTATCTTAACGCACATACTTATACAATTTAATATCACTTTTGTTTTAATTTTAGCAAATAATGTTTTACGTACTTTCGCATGCTTTTCAGCTAAATTAGACAAGCTAGGATGCTATTACTATTAATATGTTCAGCTGTATTAAACACGCTGGTAATGATGGCAAAAAAAAATGATAATATGTTACTTTTAAGCAGTCTTTGTAGGTGTGATATTCACCACCACCTACACATACAAGGTGAGTTATATTGTTAAATTAAATTACATCGCGTGTTCAGCCGCTACCGCGTGTAACGTGCAATACTAGTTTTTATGATTAAGCTGTAAATTTTATATTTAAAATATAGAGGATTATGTCCTCAATGCCGTGTCGACGGCGAAATGATTTATTGTGTAGGCGTGTGTTTTTTATGTGGGGAATTCTGTTTCCCGTGTACAAAGTATTTGTTGGTGAATTAACTTAAGTACTCGTTGGTGAATGTTATTATTTAGTTTTTATATTGGTCTTATAGACGTTGAAGTTTCTCTTCAAGACCTAAATTTGGATATTGTGATCTAATGAGAGATATACTGTAGTAATATTCATTCAATAGATACTTCCAATTAAAAAAGGAGGGCGGGATTTTATGAATTCTGTTGGTTTACATATACAGTGTTTTATTTTTTGCTATACGCTTTATAACATGCGAATATTATACCAAAAATATCAGAAAGATGTTTCATCGCAAGACTAAAAAGACTCCTATATTATATTATTAACTACATGGTTGAATTACCTTCCAGACACAATCAAAAGCCTTTTACCAATTACGGCCTAAATGAGCCGTCTTTTCTTCAAGTAACTCGGCTTCTTCAACTTTTCCTATAAAAACCGAAACTATAAAGACGAAATGTAACAAGACCGTTTACTGTGGTGACTGAGCAGAAACAACCCCTATAAAGACCGCCCTAAATCGTGCAATAATGTTCAAAGCGATCACGTCGGTATAGCACGCACAATCGAATTAATTAATCATAGAACTTCCACTGGAGTTAAAAAAGTTGTCCAAGTTGCGGACGAAGTTTTAAGAGAAGCTAACGAGGAATGGAACTGTAGATGAGAGATGAAAGTTCAGCGGTGCTAGCGCAGTCAGCAGAACAGAATAGCTGCAATTTAAAACTCGATTAGAATTCGAACATGGAACCCAAGTTATTAAATACGGTGTCGTGGTACCGACTCGAGGACTTGCCCGCACCGATGCCAAAGTTTTGCTGCAGTCATTTGTTTTTTATGTTCTCAAACTTCACGAAATCTAATTATTGGCAAACAAGGTAGAACAACGATTACGATGGAACCGATGTAGTTATTAACTGCGGTTTAGAAAAGAAGTTAAGGTAAAAACATAACTATATCGATAGAATAAACCGACCAAATGCAAGTCGGACTCGCACGCAACGGTTTAAACGTAACTACGTATTTGGTTACCAACAGAGTATACATATCTTGTTAAATAACATATGACAAAGCTAAAATTTCAATTCTATTTTTGGTAAGTATGTGATTTCCTTATATTTACGCAAATATTACACGTTGAATGGATTTTATTTTAATATATCTATTGCAGTTCACAAGAGAGCCTGCTGAGAGACAACAAGACGAACAACGGCGACGGACCGAGATCGGAGGCTTAGTGATAAGTTCCCGCTGCTGCTCTTTGGGAACGGAAACCTAAATAGATTTGTTGAAATCAAAATTGGCTGTAAAGCAATTTCAATTCAAATGCAATATTCTTTAAGGTTAGTATCATTTGCATGTAAAGAGGAAATGCTATAGATCAGGTATTGGAAACTCACGTAACCGTAAAATCTTATTTACCATAAACTGTCAAACGAGAGTGGTAGTAGCTTTGTTTACGAGCAGTAAAGTAAATTGAATGAAACTGTGTGACTTAGGGCGCAAGACTTCACCTTGAGTTAGGAGAACCTATTGTAATCGCATATTTAAAGTTTTGTCGGTATTATTAAGTATGTTAACTAAATTTTGCACGTGCTCTTTTTGAACTAATTTTGTAGGAAAGAAATTGACCTGTAGTTGACCTGGAAAGGTTTAGATTGACAAATCTAACACTAAAAATAGACTCAATTAAGTTATTAATATATTTTATTATCTTACTAGAACTTGCAGCAGATCTTGCTTTGCATGCAATGTAATTTGCTTAAACTGCTTTTCACAGTCTTGGTTGGTATAATCTTCACAGCCACCTACACTTTCAAGGTAAGTACATCAAGGTGCATCAAACCTTCTTACAAAATCTGCTAAAGAATGCTTATAGGATGTTTTTATCTAGAGAAGTCTTAATTAAGCAGTTGAAATGGGACATCCATCAACATTGTATTTAGCTAGCAAGTGAAGATTACGAATATGACCCTCTCATTCCTATCATAATTGAGAAGACCACTAAAAGGCTATCTGTAGATATAGCCGTTTAGTGGTCTTCTCAAACTCTCAAACTTCTCAAATCATAAACTGTTTGTCACTCTAGTAGCAGAGTGACAAACAGTTTATGATATTTGTCAAACCTTATAAAATTCGTGTTTCTATTGAATTGAACACTGATTAAATTATAATTCACCAATCAACTAGCAGATGAACAAAATACATATACCGGCGTACCAATCAAAATTGCAAATGCGTGCAACATTGGTTCGTTAACTATGCGAACTCGTATTAACAAGATTGTCTTTACATTCGTAAAAACGTTAGCTGTTATATCGATATTCCACCAAACTGAAAACGCGATGCATGCTGGAGGTAAACGTGATTTTATTTAGTTTGATCTGAGATGATATTATATGCTGTCTCTAAACATTGAAATCTTTAAGATTTTATTAAAAAATAGAGTGGATCGACCGCAAGTAGGTATGTCATTCTACTATCTTCTTTCCTTATCATGGAATTTCTTTCTTTCATTGGTAACTAACAAAGCGTTTGCTACAAGGTTCTCAAAGAAACTTAGAGAGTGTCGCCGTGTAGACAAAGATATTTTTAAATCTTTATTTATTTAAAGGCTTTTATCACAAAATAATATGGCAGCCCCATCGTAACTTAACCTATTACAAATAAAACTACAAAATAACAGAGGTATGATATTTTTGATGAACAATTAAATTTATTTAACAAGCCTAAAGCCATAAGTGACGTTGGGCTAGCTAAAGTAGATAAAGGAGACGCGAGCAAGTTAAATACATACCTACTTATAGACAAATTACACTAAACAGTTTTTTTACTTCAGTGTTTAGTTTTTTCTCTAATTTGTAAAGTGAAACATTCTTTTTGCTACCTAACTTGTGTTTTATTTATATTCCACTTCTATTACCTACATAAACTACAAGAGATGTGGGTGTACCGTGAAAGACAGTGATATCTAAGCAACTCAACAATACATAATGCTTTAGGTATCTATTTATAGTATAAAGACGCAAAGGGATAGTAGCAAGGGCAACTGCTAATATTAATGTTAAACTACACTCAAATAAAGTTCAAACCAATTCTAAGAATCCTAAAAGTAGTGTCTAATTTCATTATACCTTCTCTATTTCAAGTTATAAATATGATACGTATTAGATTACTTACCCATTTCGTTTGATCTCATCTATTTAGTCCCTTGAAAATAATATTTAGTGAAATGGACCTACAATATGAGGGTTCGTAATTAATTAAATTAAGTTCCGAATACGTTAGAAACAAAGTTGTATGTGGCTACTGGCAACTGTAATAGCGAGGGAGATGATCCCTCAGTTATGCTGGCCCGCGGTCCCCAGAGTGTCAGAAAGGCCTCAACACCCCCACATGCTAATAACCAATCATATTCTGTTTACATTCCATCACAGAGTATGAATAATTTGTTATTGTCTGTGCTAACATGGCGCGCCGCGGCAACAGACTAGCATTGTCTGTTGGATTAATTTGCTGTTGGCGCAATCGAGCTGCCGATATCAAAGAACAATTGCAGTCACTCCGTTTGTAGCCGATTAATAGAATGCAAAAATTGGATTTTATTATCTGAAAGCGTGATGGCTATTCAGCATTTTTTCGTTTTAATAAGATAAACTGAATGCCGGAATACGTGTTTGTTTTCAATATTCGATGCAATCAAATTTCAGCTTGTGCTTTTTATGAATACGACAGCGCTGGGATGTTCAATGTACCTGCATGCGTTTGAAGCATAAAATATAGCTTAATATACTTGAGTTTATCAAAGAGTACATAGAGAAGAGGTAGCAAGAGCGCAGCCCATTGAACCTTGAAGGTTTATGCCGGCTGCTAAAGACTAATGACTTTTATTTTGTAATACAATAGTGTCTGTGCTTCTACTCTTTTGTCCTATAATGCCTTGAGTACTGTTTGTCTGTCTAGTTGTGGCCTAATTAAATAGGCGACTACTTTGGTTTAATCTTGTAGTAGGTACCTACTCACTCATACCTATCACAACTTCAAAAATGTAAACCTTTGACAGATTCACGTCAACCCTTTTTGTGTCTTACTGCTGGGCACGGGTCTCCTTTCAACTATCTTACGAGTTGAGAGAGTTTAGGCCTTAATCCACACACGCTGGCCAAGTGCGGGTTGGTGGATGTCACATGTAGTCGAATGATTAGTTCTTAGACATGCCGGTTTTATCACGATGTTTTCCTTCACCGATATTAAGCAGCGGTGATGAAACAATTCACACAAAGATGTGTGGGTACGATCAGGATTCGAACCAGCGACCTTATATTTCTAAGGCGAGGCCCGTATCGTTCCGCCACCGCTGCTCATCGCTGCTTGACAGATTAAAAGACTCTGATTCATCGTTTTGTAGTGATAAAGAAACAGTGGCTAGTAGTAGATTTATTTTATGATAACTACATATTAAATCTAGCTTACTGATAATCTATTTAACATTCTCTCTACAAGCCCTTATATCTTGTTATAGTACAAGGCTTAAATAAATTCCGTTCAATATATGTTAATTATATTGCATGCTGAGATCCGCTCTAAGTAACCCTGGAGGGTTTGTCAGTGTGTCGTAATTCACAGTAAATCTTGCAAGGTGCTTGTATCGAACACTTGCAAATTGTGACTATAATAAGTTTAATTGAATACAAGCATAAAGAACATGCTTTTAGTAGTTCTTATTCATTCATGTTAAAGAAACTTGCGGTGTTTGTGAGTGAAAAACTTTCAACAGCGCCGCATGGTTACTAATCTTTCCGTTTGTATTTCAAAATCGCATGATCTTCTTCCTCCACCTCCGGTCTCTTATCACGAGTAGGAACATTAGGTGCGTCGTAAAGACGCCACCTATACATGGTACGTCACGTCTACTTTTATTGTGCGAATTGCGAATTTGTGAATCTCACTGCCAGCGTCTCTGTTTTCCAATAGCTATAATCTGTTTTGGTGTGGAGTTTTCAACCGACTTCAAAAAAGTATTTTTGTTTATATATTTTTTTTGTATGTATGTTACGCGATAATTCCGCCAATTATAGATCAATTTTGATAATTCGCTAGCAAAATTGTTTTAGGAGGTTTTGAGTTATTGTTAGAACATTGAATCGGTTCGATTTTTTTTTACTTTTAGCATTTAAGTAACACGAAAATAATACGTAAGAATAAAAACTCTATAACAAAACTGTCGAACAGTCATATTTAAAGTTTGACAATTTAAGCAAAATATATTTCCACTAGAAATATTGGTTCGTGTTGTGAAATGGCGTTATGGAAAACAAAAAGACGACAGTCGATCGTGCATAGCAATAAAATAAAGCTGGGTTGTTCATATGACAGGACACTGAAACATTGTTGAAAGTCAAACGGATGCGTTGTTAGTGCTATAAATTTTGTGATGGTTAAATACAAATTTAAAACAAAATACTAACATTAATCAGCAGGGAGCAGAATGCAGTACCATTGAAAAAACACTGAACTAATAAAAATCCCTTCGGCTATTTATAGAAGATGAAGAAGAAAAATAAAAGAAAAAAGACGATCACGAAAAAAGAAGAATAATAAAGTTATTTAAAATAATGTAACGTAATCAATTTTTAAAAATCGAATAGATGCTTTGTCAGTGCTATAAATTTTGTACTGGATAATTTCTTCTAAAACAAAACACATTAGGCTGCTACTGTCTTCGACTTCTTTGAAAAATGTCTGTGAACCAATAAAAAACCCTTCGGCCATTTGGAAACCATTCTGAACAAACAGTTTATTCACACTATGAATACCCACTAGGTAGGTATGCGTGTTAGTGACTGTACCTACTGTAACTTTTGTACATATTTTTATTAAAATTTCGATTGGTCTTTGCATAGGTATAATTTACAATTTGACTTTTACAATTGGACAGAAAACAAAAATCCCGTATTAGTCGGAATAAAGGCGGAATATATGTATAAAATCAGTATATAAAGCTTTGAAAAAATATTTTTCCATACTATTTGACATTAGATTAGGTCAATACATAACAATATTTAAATTCTGACTCCAAAAACTTACCACCCAAGTAAAATACTTTGTTCCTGTTTTATGCAGATTTGAATGTTCGTTTTATTTGAGTTCGATGTCATCTCCACTCAATTTTACTTCCAATCGTAAAGCTACATTGTGAAAAAGTCCTGAGATAGAAACATGTTTCAGATCACATAACCACGATTTTACGATATCACACAAGCGGCCTAATAATTCTTTGGTTTATTAATAAAATAAAAATTGTATATGAAAATAGTTTCTACTTGATAGTAGAGCGATATCGAACTCAAGTTAGAAATATAGGTTTGCAGTTCAACACACCTGTGAATCACCTTTGAATCTCCTCAGTTTTGAAGTCTGAGCCCTTTTCTTCCTTTCTCCTACATTTGATATTCCCAACAGGGTTCATAATTATAACTTAATTTTTTTTATGATCTAAATACTACATTATGGCCCGTAAATAAAGTATTGAGAATAGAAGTCGGTTAGATCATCACATGAATCGAATCTTAGTACTACAAGAGAAGTTAAAAATATATATTGCAATGCTTATAGACTGCGTAGTTTCAAACTGACTTTCCTTTACACTTTTTTTCACTTGCCTGATGTGAAGCAATGATGCAGTCTACTTCTTCTTCTTCTAGTGCCTCTCCACTACTGGAGGTTGGCTATCAGCTCTTGGAAACTTTTCTTTTCCTGTGCACAGCGGAATAGTTGTTGTGCGCTGGCTACTCCTGTCCATTCCCGGATGTGTCTACGATGCAGTCTACGATCGATGCAAATACCGATTCACTCGTGACTTGAAGACCAGTAGATTATAGCTATCGGGAGACAGATGCCAGCAGCGAATTCCACTACTTGGCAGTTCGCACAATGAAAGTGGAGGCAAAGCGCTTTGTGCGTACCCGTTGAATTTCCACCGTATAACGATGGCGCATAGCCGTCTCTACTTGTCCGATGGAAGAGCGGGGATGGGGGAATAAGATTGTGTAATTCCAACGCACACTCCCTTAAAATAATCTTATTATCCTGGGACATGAATACCTATACACGGCCTTCTGATTCCAAAAATTAGGCAAGGCTTTACTTTGAAAAACAGATGACTGAAATCCTGACTGAAAATATTATAAACACGAACGTTTTGTACATGGATATTTGTTACTCTTTCACGCGAAATTTACTGAACGGAATTGGATGAAATTTTGTACAGAGATAGATTAAGGTCTGGATTAACACATAGACTTTTTTTATCCCAATAAGTACCACGGGCTAAGCCGTGGGCGGAAGCAAGTACTACATAATTACAACTTTTATACCACAAGCCGAAATTCAAATTGAATGCTGTTACAAAAAGCTAGACTATATTTTGTACTCGTTGGTTTACATACTTGGCAAGTTTTCTTTACATTTCCTGTAACGCACTAGTTGCAGGTAGGTATATGAAAACAGTAGCAATCGAAATTGCAAATTTGTGCAGGGGCCGTTCGGTTCGTTAGCGACTTATGTTTACACGCCGCCAACAACTAGGGCTGTCCACAGCTAATTGGTACAAGTTTACGTTTAATTTAATTTAATACAGGAAATAATCTATTCGATTTTAGTATTTGCATAGTTATCTGATGTGCTCTAGATGCAAAACAGGTCTTGTTAATGTTTGTGTTACCTAATGCTTTAGTCCAAGTGCTTGCTGTTTTGAATACTGTATTAATTTATTTAGTGGTTATCATTACAGTACATTTAATCCTTTGGTTCCACGTACTCAATGTGCCAGAAAGTGAAACTGTCCTTAGAATAGTATTCTCGATTCGTGTGGTTTCCACGAAGAATTACAAAAACCCATTGTTTGTAACAAAATTTTTAAATTTTCCCGATTTGGCCTACTTTTTATTCTAAAATGCTTGCACCACGACTTGCCTGATGTTAAGCAATGATATGGTCTACGATGAAACACGTCTACCCAGTATACCGATTCACTTATTATCTATTGCTTGCAGTCTATTTTCTCGTTGCGATCCAGATATAATACCTCGAGTATACTAGTTTCTTAAATACACTACCAACCTCAACAGAAGAACAATTCAGTCAAGATGTTGGTACTAACAGTTCTGAAAGTAATATAATTTGCCTCATAATAAAAACCGTGCTAAAAGTTATGAGCATACTTTCAACCCTACTTCAAAGTATACTGCTATATTATTATAATCTTTCTCTAGCACTCTTGCAGTCGACTACCTCGTGGGTCTAGTGGTGGCGTGTTTGCCTCTTGCAGTACATTTTAATAATGTTGAAATTGAACAATTTACATATTTGAGCACCAATCCATTACCTATGTCAGGTGCTTTGCACCGTATGCTAGCAATTGCTTTAATCTTTCATTATTTTTCATAAAGATTTTTGAAGTTCAAAATATTAAATCAGTGTAAAATTATTAAGAGTAGGGTTTAAAAATATCGTTATTTTGCACTTTCTTTATCAATGTGTTATATGCAGCATTGCGATGTCCAGCACTTTCCGTCCGCCACTAGGTTACAATCCTCTGCCTAAGTTACAGGTCAGAAACATTCAACTCTCCGATGCTTAGTTAGGTATTAAAACAATATAGGAACTGTTGAATTTTTGTTTTGTTGAACATTATAATTCTTCATAACACCTGTGTTTCGGATTGTTGAACAAAAAATATTCAATTCAAATAAACATTTGTTTTCTTTAATAGGTACCTACAAAATAGATAGCGGTTTGAAACTAGAAAGTAGACAGAGATATACCTAACAATGATAGATATTTATTACCCTAACAAAAACTACGGGTTGTATACTAAATGCATTGGGAAAACTTTTTTCATTTCATTCGTGTTACGAACATTTGTCTGAGTACTCAACTAATAAATAAAGTTGGTGAAGACATTTATCAAAGAAACGTGGCCAAAGCTCAATTATTTTGTTACTTTTCCAATTATCATTTGCAGATTCTATTTATTTTGTTTGTGTGAATTTTCTTAGATAAGTTTTAATTACAATTTGTGTGTTTTCAATTTGAGTTTTCTATCTTGTTAATATTAGTTGGTGGTTCTAAGTTTAATTATTGTACGAAGTGTGTGGGGAGGTTGCGCTACTAGTGACTGCTCGATCATCACCATCTGCCTGGGCATAGGTCTATTGTAAAGCACGCTGCTGAGCAGCTTGCTGGCTGCCCTGCTGAGATCGTCACTCCACCGAGTCTGAGAACGTCCTAAGCTACTTTTACCAATTTGTGGGCTTCACTCAAGAACTCGTTTACGTTAGCGGTTATCAGTTCTGCAGCAGATATGACTGGGCAACTGCCGCTGACCTCTAATCCGGTAGGTTATTCGATTCGATTACATTAGTTCTCTGTCGTATCACTTCATTGCGTATTAGATCCTTCAGCAAGACTCCGAGCGTAGTCCTTTTCATAGCTACCATGAGTGTCCTCGTTTCCGCTCCGTATGTCATAACAACTGGCATAGAAAGATATAAAAAGTTGGTAGTCTCTTCAACACAGTTGATACATACACACTTACTTATGTATCTATGGGCCATGTCATCTGATTTAATAAATAAAATACCTATAGGAGAGTGTGCGTTGGAATTACACAATCTTATTCCCCGATCCCCGTTCTTCCATCAGACAATGAGAGGTATGGCTATGCGCCACCGATATGTGGTGGAAATTCCACGGGCACGCACAAAGCGCTTTGCCTCCACTTTTATTGTGCGAACTGCCAAGTTGTGGAATTCGTTGCCGGCATCTCTGTTTCCCGATAGTTATAAGCTACCTGTCTTCAAGTCTCGAGTGAATCGGTATTTATTGGGTAGGCGCGTTCCATCGTAGACTGCAACATTGCTTCACATCAGGCAAGTTGTGGTCAAGCGCAAACAAGTAGGTACATATTTTTTTTATAGGATAAAAAAAATATGTACCTACATACATGCAATCATGCCTTTTCCCATGGGGCTACCTACGCAGAGACTATAGAGCGCATTTGCTAGCCTCATTAACGTTCATACTTCTGGACATACATGTAGGGCATTTGTCCCTTTAAAAGGACATCGCCGATGAGATCAGAGTATATCCTCCTAGGGCGTCCCCTCCCTGCGTCTCCCTCTACCTCCGCTGTGTATATACCTTTTGTCAATCGTCTATCATCATCTGGTCATCATATGACCAAACCAAGACACAGTTGATATTTTTTTCTAATAAAGTGGCTCTATCTTTATAGCCTCTGTGTAGGCACCTAGTTTACGTATCACCTGATTAGTAAGTAAGTACATAGAACCTCCTGTTACCTCCAATCAATTAGTTACAATTAGATTGTAACTAATGTTATTAATTGTGTTAATCAGTGTTATCACATGTGATTACGTCTCCTGACAATAGCAATTGAATAATAACAATTACAGTTTACATTACTGTCGGAAGTAAGTATTTATGATATTGCGAATACCTTAGTAGATTCACAACTAGTTAGTACCTAATCTCAGGAAGTATATTGTTATGTAGATATCGAATCTCACAAAAATAGACTTTATGATTATTTCGCGCCGCCATCATTTAAAATATGCATAAAGCTTTCCAAATGTGGCTGCACTCGCGCGGTTATACCGGTAAACTATTAAACTCTTTTTGCGCAGACAGATAAAAACTATACCCTTTCTCGGGTCTCAAACTATCTCCATATGACCAGCATTTTACCATTTCATCGACAAACAGACAGGCAGACAGACAGTATCTTTCGCATTTGTAATATTAGCAAGGACTGTTTTTTTATCATTCTGACTGATGTTGACTACAAATTTAACATCATTTATGTGAAGCGAATTATTAATATAATAATTATTATTATTGAATTAACATATAGAATTCGTTTTATTCCAGTAATATGTTTAATTGGTATTTTCTTAGATTTACGCGAATATTGCACATTGAAATAAAACTACTTTTTATCAGATTTTATTGCGGTTTATTTTAGTTTAGAAATCCCGACGTTTTAAAGTATTTTCAGACCTGATGGTCACTGGTGGACCGTGACCATGAAGTTTGAAAAGGCTTTAGTTTTATTTTAATGCTTTATTGGGTTGCTGTCGGTACTTATAGGCTATCAAACGAAGTGGCAGATAGTAAGTTCTATAGTATAGTATGCGTAGCAGCCTAGCAGTGTACTAGACACTAACTTACCAAACGCTGAACAGTCTAACTTCGACACAAAGCGATCTCCACTTACGTTGAATAAATTGAACATTCTGTATGTGAGTCGAATGTGTTTAAACTTTTGTGCTGCCCACTTTATATCTATACTAATATCAACTAGCAAGTCTGTATGTTTAAACGTGTCTATTTTTTCAATTTTAAGGTTAATTTCTTTACATATAAAACCTTTATCTCGAATTTTAAGACACGCACCAAATGAGCCTAGGACCAAGTACATGTAAGAGTAGTGACGTCAACGGCTGACTTTACCCCATCAATTTTTTTGACTGTTTTTGTGAACGAGTCAAGGTGTGTGTCACAAAATCGGTCATGGAATTGGTGGATTTTGTATTTTAATATAATGTCCAAATGGTCTGCCATCCGTTAATAACATAGTTCAATTTTTAAGCAATTGTCTAGGCTAGATTAAATTTCGTTACGATGACATCTGCATAGGCTTGTATAGCATTTATACAAAGCGTGAGCAGGTCATTCGTAAAGCTAAAGTTACTGCTGTAGTTTTCTTGTTTATGACACTGGTTTTACTGCAAAATATTTGTCTAGATACGATACATGCTTCTTGTCTTTAAACGCGTAGGTTTACGTACGTGTGAGTTGATTTAAAATAATGGTGTTGTTACTGTGAAATAGCAAAAATATCTGAGGCTTTGTTTGACAAAATAAAGTACCTACTTTGTGATGAATTTTATCTTTGTTCATTCTAGCGATTCTATTTTGTTTCCCAGCGATTCAATATAGACGATTCAATAGTCTCAAGAAAATAAATAATGGTAAAAAGTCGTTATTTGAAAGAACAGTTTCATTTCAATATGTAGGTATCTAATCTTTGCGTATTTGAAAATAACTATGTCCAGTTTGTTACTTCAAGCTTCTAATTTAATTAGTTTCTAATTTAATTAGAAAAATCTTAGTAAATAGCAATTTACTAAGATTTTTCTTATTAAATTAGAAAATCTTTTTTCAGCACTCAAATCCGATACCTCGAACGAGTATAGTAAATAGCGCCCACGCGTATTTCAGTTATCTTGCAAAACCATTAACCTCATTGTGCGCAGTCAGGTAAAAAATATTTTATGTCCTTTTCCGGGTCTAGAACTATCTCTATAACAAATTACATCCAAATCCATGGGCAGTTAAGAGGTTCTTTCGCATTTATAATAGAAGGGAGTATAATTATTTAACCCAATTACCTAGTTATTAAAACATAAACTAGTATATGAGCCAACAGAAGTAACGGCTCATTATGAGCCAACAGAATTAACGGCTCATTGGGCTTGAGCTGCTGCTTGAATAAATAACTAGCTCAATAAACTCCAATACTACGATAATAAACTGAATATTACTACTTTAACTTCACAGACCTAAGTTTGTAGACAATTTAAAGCTGCTAAATAAGTTATGTTCTAAAAATCATGTTTGTGATTATTATCCAAATTTTTATCAATTAAACACCAAAATATTGATCAAATAATAATTAATTACCACAAATTTATGCCTTTGCGTTTGGTGTAATACCTCTTTTTTACAATAATAGGCTTGCTCTTGAACAAAACTTGCCTGATGTTAAGCAAAGATGAGTCTACGATGGGACGAGCCTGCCCAATATACCGATTTATTCGTGATTACGACTGATTTTCAGTGAAAAGGTGGAAGTAGAATGAGGCTCCATATTATGGTTAGGAAACATAAAGGGGCAACTAATCCGACCCACTCTATCATTATGTCGCAACCAGACATCGCACACCAGACATTGTCTGTCTAGTGGGTGACCACACTGACCACGGTCGAAGTTTACCTCCAGTATGTTTTACTTCATTGAAGGTTATTTTTCATTTTATAAAGATCTTCCATGGACTGAATGAATTACTTTAACTTGGCTATCCATCTTTCTTGATTTTAGAAGTCAGGTGTATTAGAAGTCAATTTCCTTCAAGATCCATGAACATAGAACGATGGTAAGTTAGGTACACTCAAAAATTTGAATGGAGTGATGTTAATATCACCCCATTCAATTTTTTTTTGCTCCACCTTCATATAATAAAAGCGTGAATTCAATGTGACATCTGATTTTAACGTCTGTCTTTGTGATAAAATATCATGTAAATATGATATTACTTACAGGTAAAAACTTTTTAAACAGTGCGCAAACTTTGAGAAAATAAACTTAAACCAATTTAAATAAACACGTATTTTTATTTTGAAATGTGTATGTACAAAAGAATGAAGTAATCGGTAACAAAATATGTTTACTGTTAATACTAGTCATACTGTCGCCGCGCGCTGCCGTATCAGCTGTTCGCTCGCTGGGGTCACTGACCGGTAATTTTACGTCGCGGGCTGTCATCGATATTATTACGAATATATAGTCCATAATTTGTATGTCGAATGAAAATTTACAATACTGATACAGAACTAACAAAAAATATTTTCTTGTAGAGTATCTACAGCATTGTCATTTAAATTTTATTCGTGTGTAAATAAGCAAATCGATTTATTTATACCTGTAGCATAGTGTTATACGTTCCCTACTTTCAGATTACCGCACAAAATTACAATTCACTAGCTTGTTGCTATCATTACTCCAAAGACTAGGACATAAATTACGGTATTGTTCCGCCATCTAGATACCTTGCAGTGTTAAGGTAATACATTTGCGTAAGTGGTAAGACAGATTATGATCACGATTATTGTAGAGGTGCTTTCTTGTTTTCACGTCAAGAGTGTTATTTATCTCTTTGAATAGAAATATTTCTGCCTTTCAGAGGTAACTTTGATGTAATAGCAGTTGTTTTAGAGTTCAACAGGCCAACATAGATTATTCTGAAAAGATCTTTTCCAGAAATTGGGACTAAGACTGTAAGTAGGTAACAGTATAAGATGTTATTAATTTACGTTGATAGTTTTTTATAGGTTTCCTTAATTATTATAGTTTTGCCATGTCTACTATTTATACCATATTATTTGATGTATTTTAACAGAGTAGTAAAGAAAACCTAAATAAAATTATAGCTATGTCCTAAATTGGCAATGTTGAGTTTTTTCGAATAATTAAATAAGTCATTGAAAAATGATACGTGACTGTGAAAATTTTCTCAATAAAACCTTCCAAACATGGAATAGTAAGAGTCATTCTTTTTGCCAATTTGACTCCGGAAGCTAGGGGTTCAGGAGCCTGTTCTGCCTACTGTCTGAATAACCAAGTGGCCGCTTTACTTCCTCCACCTACAGCCCAACAAACCTCTACGAAATATGTGGAATAAAATAACTACATAAAATCAAGTTGACTTTACAGAAAAATAAAACTTTAAATACAGTCCCGCTGTACCATAAACATTTATTTGAAGTAAACGCTACGCTAAGCTAATAAAAACGTTCAAAGGCAGGAGTTATTACACAACCCAGTTAGATAATTTATTTTTTATTTCACTTAATGCTACACACCATTCGGCTCTTTTATTTTTATAATGTCAGATTAGTAAACAGTGGGTACCTAGTATTTTTTTTATTTACGCGTTTCAATTTTTTTCTAGCCACACCCGCAGGTTCGGTTGTTGTAAATCGCCTGCATCTCTTTCAAGTATCTCTGAGTTTTCCTTCCGTTTTATCTAATTTGTGTTTTGGCTTTCTTTGTGCATGGGGTCCACCCTCCTATACGGCGACATCAGGTTGATTATCAGTGTTAGGATACCTTATACCTAATACTTGCTTATTAGAAAAAAAAGCATAGTTCATGTCTAATTCTGTCCGTTTCCACCGGTGGCGCACGCCGCTCGGCATGAGTTTTAGTTCATGGGGCGCTACCACCGGTAGCCACATAAAGATTTGCGCCGTAGAATAGCAAGTACCTCCTCATGAGGTGCCGGTCTGAACGTGTGGTATAAATCTTTTCAATTAATATCATTGACCAAAGTCAATTATATATTATACAAATATAATATTTCAATTTATTTAGCAATTTTTTATTTTTACCGTATTTAATAATATTATATGTACGGAGAAATTATAAAACATAGTGATTTTAGTTTTATTATATTTAAGACCACATAACATGTTATGGGCCTATTTAAAACAAATAAAGAAATTCCGAATTGTGAATCAGAATCAGAATTTCTAACTCGAGCAACTAAGATTCTTTAGGTATATTAAAAAAGTCTTTTTTCTGGTTACTGAGCAAACATGTTTACATTGGACCACCGAGGCAGTTATAACGATCATTATTTAAAGTGTAATAATTCTACTGAATATGTAAAGAAGAAAGAAAGAAAGAAACATTTATTTGACATAGACAGGACACACAAAAACAAAATGATAAAAAAACACATAGAAAGAGAAGAAAAAAAAACACAAATGGAAAAATAAAATAGACAACAAAGAGTAGGTGTGACCTACTTGTGCCAAACATGGACATTGCTCAAACTGGTGCAACTGTCATAACATACGTCGTTTGAAATAAAGATGCAACAAATAACATTAGGTACAATTAATATCACAAATGTCACAACTAACACTCCAATAGACACTAGCCCTTACAAACTTGTCCAATTTGCACAATACGAAGGGCGGATGCAAGACTGCATAAGGCGCCAAGGCACAGATCCATAACAAACACGAATAAGCTGACGTGATCCGCTTACCATCATAGATTATGAACCTAGAAAATATATCTACACTGCAGTAGAATAATTCATGATTTCTTGCGAACAGTATTATCTTATCGATGTGAGAAATTGTTTATTTGCTGGCGTGGTGCGGCGTTCGATGTTTAAGCCTGATTTTATATTATTTGCAATGTCTCGCCTTGTGTGTTGAAGACTTCTACCGAAGCATAGGAGATAGTGTATTTGCCTCTAGAGCTTTCATGCCTTTAGACCAAAAAGAGTGTTATGACTTTTCTAATAAAGCACTAGTCCGAAGTCAGGAAATTAATAGTGCGATATCCCCGTGTAAAGCCATCGGACCTGCGCCCTCACTTCACCGGTCGTGTCGGTTAATCCGTCTCGATAGAAAGTGCACTTGTGTTTGCACATACACTTGTGTACTGTAAAATCTTGTCAGATTGGACTGGCCGCCGCCGTAGCCGGACAAACTGCTAGGAGTAATCGCGGAGGTTCGGTTAAATGATTGTTCCATCGGAAGATCTTTACATTTTCCCTAGGTATTAAAATTGGCTAAAAAAGTAAGATTATGATTTGTAACTGCCGAATTCCAGTTAGAAGTAATATTATTAAACAACTTTTTCAGTCTTCTTCAATCAAAAAGTAGTTCTAATTTATTGTGTAATTTTCGCGGTAATACAAGAAAATATCATTCACATAGCTTGTTTAAAATTTTATTTGATAAGCTACAAAAAGTAATCTATTTACATATTTTTATTGAATCGCTTCATTCTACCAAAACCAATAAACATAAAACAATGTTGATTTGGAAGCGATCTAACAGCGCCCTCTGCTTTGAATCTCCATTTAGTGGTTACCATAATCTCATTTAAAAAGGCCAACATTTAAAATGCTCAATCGACAGGAAAAATGATTGATTTCTATCTATGAATGACTGAGTAACAGGGCCCAATAAGCATCATTGAAATTCAGTTCGACCGGATGAAAATACCAGATTATACAAAAGTAATAAATTTTGTAAAATGAATTCGTTGACCGCAGACTGTGGTGGTCAGTCGGTTGTTTTTCATCTACGAAATACGGAGCCTTTGTGTGTTCAGTTCTGCTCTCGAATAATTATTGTTTTGTAACTTTAGGGTATTTGTATCAATTTAAATTATCATTTATTAAAGTAAAACTTTTATTACATCGTCTTAAAATTGTTCGTCTGTTTGTTGCATGTCGCATGACGGTCGGCCGCGGAGTAGGGATAAAGTGAAAGGCAAACGTCAGAGCAGCCAAGGCTAATTGGCGGCGCCTATAGTTCGCAGCACCTGATTATAAAGCGATTTTTATACCCCTAATGGAATTTTATTACAATTTTTTTTAATTAAATGTCTATAGTGTGAAAAAAAGTTTCACTTTTACCGTGGTTTCATGAAACCACACAATAATTTTTACCAATATTATAGTATATATTGTAGTCTATAATTTTGATTTTCATGCTAAAATATACACTTGATTAAATAAAATCTGATTCGGAATATTAGAAAGAGTGAAAGAAGGGGACACTTGTAAAAAAGTTTTTTTTTTACAAGTACCCCTTTACATTTTGATAATTATATTTAGAACAAGTCAAAAGATTAGTTTTTAAAAGATTAGAATTAGGATGAAAATCGGTTTATCGCTATTTATGAATCTAACAGGACATTTTGGTGATGTCCTTTTGAAACCCGATTAAAGCTATTATGGAAACTGTTTCACTAATGCCAGAGCGACAATCGAATGCCAGGTACGATGTCATTATGACAAGTGCCGATCTGCTCTGATTTCCCTAGGTAACATTAAACCGGTATTCAGACGTGGTAAGGTTTAAAATCATTTAGCTGGTACCTAGTACTTTCTATCTAGACTAACTACGTAAACAAACGTTTGGTAGGTAAAGTAGAGATTGAGAAAGACATGCTTCTAAAAATTATAGTTTGATTTTGTAACTTGAAACTTAGTTTTATATTGTAGTGACTTGGTTTTTGAAATGTTCCAAATAAAACCAAAAACGATAATTTTTTCCAAGGTCGGGTGCCAAGTTCATTTAGCTGTATTTTTATAGTTATAGGAAAATACGTAAAAAACTAGTTTTTAAATTAAAATCTAGCTAGATTTGTTCCAAAAATATCTAAATCTTTGGAGAGATCTTGCCATTGCCAGCTTTTCTTAATTTAAGAAATTCACAAAACTCTACACAACAACGGGTCTGAGGACTCCTCGCTACGACATCTCGCACAAGCAATGTTTCACCGACTATGTATGCTACATACAACTTCTCAACAAGGACAGTTAGGGGAACACGGTCATCGGCCATCACACCTCGCCCGGTCGGAAGATCTTCCCTTTTCACTGAAGGGTTACTACCGCCCGATCTTCAGTGTCCACAGGTTCTTTTAAGTAAGTAAGAAACGCTTTAGTTTATTTATTCTGTCGCTCTATCATGACTTTGTATTGTCATATGAAGTTCGAAGTGCGAATCTGATAAAGCATAATTCCAATAACATTTGAGACATTGCGACATCGTGCGTTAGCGAATATGTTTGCAGAATATTGGATTGCGTAATTTGAAGCTTATTTTAGGTGATATTGAACAAATAAAAATATAGTCAATGCTCTTGATGTTAGGTTAGGCAAATTCACAGACTAGATATCTTGTGAACATCACTTCATTCAAATATTGTATAAAATTGTAAGTAGCCGGGGTATTGGGGGACTGCTAATTTTGAGGGTTTTCTTCAAGTTTTTGTTCTTGAAAAAGGTACTTATCAAAATTAGCTTTCAGTCGGATGATATGTAGTGACACAACATAGGTGAGGAAGCGCTGAGGCTCTTCTATACGGTGTTTATATGTATCTGTTTGGTGGATAAAGTACAGTGTAAATTAGCACGTTCAATTTACCATTTTTGTTTAACACAATGTCAATGTCAGTAGTAGAAAAAAATCGTTGGCTGTGTAAAATTACTATCATGTCAACTGTTAAATCATAACAAACGCTATTTACGATTAACGATTTTATTTTTTTGCCTGATCAATGCTCTACCTAGATTGATGAGAAGAGTGGTGATGACAGAATAAATTGAATTGAATATTATACGCTCTATTACATTTTAACTTCAATAAATGGTAATTTTGAAATAAATCTATTTTATAACGGATTTTATCGTGATTTATTTTAGATTCTAGATCCCGACGTTTCAAAGTCTTTTCAAAAAAGAAATCTAAAATCTAAAATAAAACGCGATAAAATCCGTTATAAATAATTTAATTAGGGACAAGGAAATGCAATAACTACAAAGATTTAATGTAACCTTTAAACTTAATAGGAAGCAGTGAATATCGTAGGATGATTTTAATGTACACGTGTATTCCGATCTCTGCAAAGTAGCGCCCACGCATCTGTTTGTACAATTAATAACAGCAGATTTAATGAGATGCACTTATTAGTAGATTATACAGTCGTACATCTTGTCACACTAACTGGCTCTAATAATGTTGACAAGATAATTATGGTAATTCTTGCAATGTTTGGTGGAACGCATGCCTCAAAAGAAGAAACAGCAACGCAATTACTAAGACGATTTTTAAAAAAGCATACGGCCAACAAACTATGCGGTTACTGTTGTCTATACTTAGATAACAATATCAACTGCCGTTTAAAAAAAAAAGAAATAAAAGATGGGTTTGAAGATATTGTGATTCCATTAAAAGGAAGGGATTCGGATAAACGCATTGCACAGCCGCATTCTTATTTTTTCTTTTTAGGGAATTATAACTGATTTAAAAACTACGGTAGTAGAAGCATCACTCGCGCGTTGCTGGCCCTATAGACATTTGTAGGTACCAGCCACACCCACACCTAGGAACAAAGAATTAAAAATATTAACTGTATGTAATCTCTTAGGTAGAGAGCAGTGCCACTGGATTTCCCTAGTCGGGGCTACGAAGAAAATGTTATGCCCTCGCTTTGAAATAATTATGTTTCTTCTGAGACAACCCAATAGGTAATGACTTGACATATTTAAATAATTTACGTTTCTACAGTGTAATTTGTCTTTCCTTCGTAGCATGTTTAATATGTAACGTACACACAGCTACACACCAGTAGACTAATTCACTTAATTAAATAAGTTTAGTTGCAGTTAAGTTTTGATCAAATCAGCCTTTTTCGTACTCCCGTAATTTTGACAACCGCTGTCAGAAACGCTCGCGTCAAGTTCACGTCACGCTAGCGTTTTAGACTAGATATGACAGCTAAACCATTATAAGAATACCACTTTGCACTAAGACGTAAACTTAACTGCTACTGCATCGCAACTTGATCGACGCGTCAAGAAATTACGTGGGCCCAGGCTATACATTTCCAGTAAAAACTGATCTCGCAATGTATGGGATTTCTGTACAGTGAGACGTCAGCTTATATTGGTTTGCTTTAGCTTGATGTGTAGCCGTGTGTACTCATCATTTGGAATCGCGTAGTCTAATCGATTTTTTATCGATTAGACTACGCGATCGATATTTTACGTTATTAGAACAATAACCAAAAAACAAAAGCTCATTTTTCTGGGTATAAAAAAAAAACCAGTTTGCTTCACATAAATGTTGACTTAGCGAAAAAAGTACAGTGTAATTTAATTAATAAATGTAATTTAGGTGCGTTGTTGCTTTATCAAACAATTTTATGTAAATTACGAAATGACGGTTTTTGAGCTACTACCTAAAATGGTTTTCCATGACTTGTTAAATTTTAACATACATTTACAAAAATTGAAAGTCTTGGAAAACGGCAGTAATTGGCTGATTAGCTGTTGTTGGCACCTAATAAACAAATGGTGTGAATTATTCTGTTTCCGGAATTGTGAGGGCAAGTAAAAGTGAGGTTAAAACGGTATCTTAAATTAGGTCAAAACAAGTAGATAGGTACCTTTTTTTTATAAGAGACTAAAGAAGTTTACTTACCAAAATCTCCCAGTCCATAAATTTTTTATGTAGACATTTTTTTTATTCTGAAATAGGGTTGCGCTTGACTACAAGTTGCCTGATGACAAGACTACGTCAGTCTACAATGGGAGGTGCCTGCCCTATATACTGATTCACTCGTGGTTACGATTGATTCTCGGTGAGAAGGTTGCAGTAGAATGAGGCTCCGTACGGTTCGAAATCATAAAGACACAATAATTTTAGCCCACCCACATAAATAGTGTTACCAGACATCGTACCGAAACACCGCAAGGCGGTTTGGTTTTTTCTTGAGTGTCACTAACCACGGCCGAAGCATAGAAATAATATAATTTAGTCTTATGTATCTATGGCCGAAGCCTACCGCCAGTTAATTACCAGTAAGCATAATTACCAGTCGATTGTCACTTGATTTCCACCATCCGAGAACCACGTGTGGAGATTCAAATAAAAGGTGCACTCCCACCGATACCTGTGGTGCGGCATGAAATATAAACTATGTTTCACACCGTCAACCGCTGGAAGAGGTTTGTTTCAAACACTGTGACACGAGAATTTTTATATTAGATTTATTCCGAAGTTAGATAGCCCATTAGTAAATGTGTAAAACAAAAATAAATACGCAGTTTTATTTGTTTTTAAATTGCCTTGGCTTCTAGTCAATTTAACAACATTTTCATCAGTACATCGCGTGATTGTAAGACGTAAGACTCGAAATCCGCTGAAGTGTGGTGAGGGTTCTTAAGCCCAAGGGAGATTAGTGTTCCAGTGAAAACAATGACCATGAAAGTATAAGTAATTAACGGTGCATTAGTTGATTATTGGGGAGAATTAATGATCCACAGGATATTTAAAGATAACTACTAAATTGCAATCAGGTTACTTGCTATGCAAACGACCAACTTGTAACCGCCACACGTAACAGCGAGTAACCGCTAAGGCGCTGTCTCCACGAAGCAAAAGAATCGTTGTGCCACGTATTGCAATAACCAGCAAAAGAATTGCCATTGCGAGAGTGTATGGCACAACGACGTAATATTCGCCACTATTCCCTCGTTCGTGAAGATACCTAGAAGATACCTATTAAAATATAAATAAACTAAAGGCGTATACAGAAACGAAGCTTCAAAGTGGCTTAAACGCAAAAAAATGTTTTTTATTTAATTTAAAAATGCTTGAGTGAAAAATTAAATTCGGTAAACACACGTTGTTAACAAAAACACAACCAAATCTTTTCAACACAAAAGGGAAAGTGAATGATATTGCGAAAAACTTAAATGTGACTCGCGATAAAATGTAATTTTCTTACAGGTAGGTGGGTATGTAACATAAAACCTCAGTTTTATTCGGTAAAAATATTTTGCTTCAGGCCAGCTTCCCCATTGTATGGATGTCACGAAATCCGACATCGTCTGAGGGCACATTCAAATGATAATCTGGCCATACGTTTTGCGAATTATGCTATTAATATACACTATGTATGTGTATGATGCGAAAAGCACTCATAGTAAATTTTTAAATGTAGGTAATTTAGTATAGCTCAGTACTAGTAGTATGATAGAGTTGGACACAAATAATTTTTATCGACAGTGCGTTTTCTCCGACTTTAAGTTTAAATTTTGAAGTCAGGATGTTACCCTTTCACGGCTACCAGAACCACTTTTCTTTTCGATGAAATTAAGTATTAAAATAAATTGTTTCGAAAAAAAAAACTACATTTTAACGGATTATATGGTGGTTTAATTTTAAATTTTACGTCCCGACGTTAAAAAGTCGTTTTAGTCTCTAAAATCTGACAAGACTACGTATTTGACGTCCCAACTTGTTAATCACAATTATTACTGACTACATACAAACATTATTATTTAAGTTGCATTCCGATTTAAGCAAACAGAGCTCACAATGTCTTGTATTCTGATGGTATTAAGATGGTATAAGTAAATATGAAAATTGTTAAGCTCGTGTATAATCACTCACAACTTTTTTTTCGACTGCAAACAAACTATATTGATGAAGACCCGAATTTTAAGAATCAATGACTTACACCTTTTGGTTTCTTACAGTTGCCATGCTTATTAAACTTTCAATGTGTTTTCAACTTTCGTTTTCTCTTTTGTAACCTAAAACTGTCGACCAGATGTTTTTAAAGAAACTGCTTTGTAATTGACATTGACATTACTGATACTTCGTCATGTGTTTGGTATTTGGTACTGTTATGTAATTTAATATTTGTGTGTGCTGTTCTTGAGATTGAAATCGTCGTTAAACCACTGCACAAGAATTTATTAGGTACTTGCTAGATTCCGCTCACGGCTTCGCCCGCGTGGTACTTATTGGGATAAAAAGTAGCCTATGTGTAAATATAGACCCTAATCTATCTTTGTGCTAAATTTCGTCCAATTCCGTATAGTATTTTTTGTGTTAAATAGTAACAAACATCCACACATTCTTACAAACTTTCGCGTTCATAATATTACTAGGATTAACATTTTAACACCTGGTCTCAAAATATTTAATGAATTCAGCAAATGATTTAGCTACGAAAATCATACTTAATGAGCTTGACGTTTTGATAGGGTTGCAACGAACATGGTTACAAGCAGACTGATGACGTTCGTTGTGATTCTCAATAACTCAAGAAAGTTTAGATGTTTTAACTGTGGTTCGCTAATCTGACCAATACCTATGATTAGGAAGATTGGATGCAGGAACGTCGTCTTGACGTGCCCTCTGAGGCAGCGGGGTGCTACGTCATAATAAAATATCGCAAATAAAACCTCGTTTGCCCTAAAGGTTGTCGGTTCTGCGGAAAATATGACTGGCCCATTGCATACTTACCCAGTGGGCTATGTCAATAATCTATTCTAGTTCTTTGTTTCATTAATTCGTTGAGAATTCTGGTATTTATTGTTAAATATCAGGTATTTCACTTCACCTCAACCTTTTTTAGTGTCCCACTTCTGGGCATGATTCTTCTCTCAACTATCTTGCGAGTTGAGAGAGTTTTGGCCTTGATCTGGCCACGTAGCAGGTTTTTGGATGTCACTGGTGGGTCACACTTACTCTTTGTTTTTTATTTAATTTTTCTATTTGTGTTTTTTTTTCTCTTTCTATGTGTTCTTTTATCATTTGATTTTGTGTATCCTGTCTTTGTAAAATAAATGTTTTCTTCATTTTCTTTCTTTCTTACATGTCCTCGAATTATTAGTTCTTGGACATACTAGTTTGCCTCATCGATATTGAATACAATTCCCAACAAGATGTGTAGGCACGAGCGAGGATCGAACCCACGACCTAATGTTTCAAAGACGAGGTCAATACTGCTGCGCCACCGCCACTACGTATTAACCCATCTAGTTATTTCAGTTTCTGACAAAATTCACAATGTACACAAATGACTTCTTCGTAAACCTACTTCACAACGATTCACTCGTACAAAACATAATATGTTATGCCGGAGGCTTTAACCTGATAGACGTCATGTTACTCAGATAAAGTCTGATTCACAAGTGTTGTGTTACTGTTTGTGACAAGACAAGTCACAAGTATACGATTGTGTTTTGTTTCACATAACTATATATACTTATATATACTTACCGTATCTGTCTGTCTACCATAATTGTTTTTAATTTAAACGCACACACCACAGACCTTTTATATCCTAATGTCCTTATTTTATAGTATCGATAATAACTATGCTAAAGGGCTCCCTGATGTTGTGGGGAGCCTATACATTAGTTAGTCATTTGGCGCCCTGATGTTGATGGGAGCCGAGTGCATTGTATCTTTTTCCATACTACTATCTGTTACATTATAAAGCTAAATAGCTTATTTGGTTAAACGCGCCAATCTCAGGAACTACTGGTCTGATTTATAAAATTGTAGCACTGTTACACAGCCTATTTACTGAGGAAGGCTATAGGCTACTATTTGTTCCACTGCTGCGTGTGGTACAAAATGTAGGTTACGCGTTCTAAACCGTAGGTGAAAAGCGAGTAGGTACCTATAATTATAAAATAAAAAATATTATGAAACCCCCAATGTATGAGACTTATCTTGATTATGAATAAGTTTAAGTCACAAAAAAGTTAAGAATGGTTGAATGGTTGATTGTGTTTTTGAAATATTTGTCTTGTTACAAACAGTATATTCGTTTGAGCGCTATGGCAAACGCTGGTGGATGTCACGTGTCTTCGAAGTCCTTACCTAGCCGTGCTGCTTTCCTCACGATGTTTTCCTTCGCCGATATTAAGAAGTGGCGATGAATCGATTCTCACACAGATGACCGCAAGATTCTCACGACGGGATCGGACCTGCGACCTAATATTTGAAAAGCGAGGCTGATAACACTGCGCCACCGCTGCTTTTAGCTTAAATATCTAGATCCCTATAAAAAATAAATAAAAAGCTGCCTATAAATTTAAGTAGGCGAGATATTTCATCCACTTAAGTTTTGATGTGATTCTCATAATATTTTATCTGCAATATCATTCCCCACAGTGAAAATGTTTACAAAAATCACAACATATCATCCCAGCGAACTCTAAAAACATGCAAACCAAACACAACACGCCCCTTATCATATTCATGTTGCACGCGGAATAACAACACATTGGAAAATAATTTTTGCGACGCTGTTAATGCTTATAGTACACTGATGCGTTCGTAGGCTGGAGCAATTTGACAAATAAATAAATAAATAAATATTCTGGGACATTAACACACACGGTCATCTGGTCCCAAGTTAAGCAAAGCTTGTGTTATGGAAACCAGATAACTGGTATATACTATACATATAATACTTTTTTTTTTGTAAATATATACTTATAATAGATATTTACAACCAGACTCGACACAAACACAAATGTTCAACACTAATGTTCTCGGGTGGGAATCGAAACGACCAGCGGCGTGAAAAGCAAGTATCTTACCGACCACGCCACCGGCCCTTCAAAAAATATGCAATGATTACACTTCCCGAACTATTCACCGAACAACTAGTCCTGATTTCGGACTGTCAAAAATAAGTAGGTACCTAAAGAATAAACGCGAGTTAAGTGTTTACATATTCGTGTTAGGACTTATTTGCCTCTACTCGTCACGTTTATTGCATTATTATAGGCAAAGTCATCCCTACTAGTCCCTACTAATATTATAAACCTACTAATATTATAAATGCGAAAGTAACTCTGTCTGTCAGTCTGTTACGCTTTCACGCCTAAACTACCGATTTGGATGAAATTGGGTATGGAGGTAGTTTGAGACCTGAGAAAGGACATAGCATAGTTTTTATCCAACTGTGCAAAAGGAAGGTAATGTTTTGGCGCGCTGTCGGAAAGCTAGTAATATAATAGTTAAAGTTTCTTTAGATAAATAAATAAATAAATAAATAAATAAATAAATAGATGCGTAAGGTAAGCAGGTTCAACAAATCTACACATTTACGAACTACATAAATTCTGAATTTAAATTAGAAAGACATAGGTACCAGTGGCGTGGAGTCCATACAAGCCGATTTCCATCGGATTCTTTTTAGGAAATTGTCATTATCACACGTACTTAATAATATATTATGTAACGCTAAAAGTTTTTAATACCAACAAAAATATGTAGTATCAAGTGTAAGAACGATCGGTGACGGTAGTGAAGAGATATTATTTTCCTAAGTAAGAACTTTTTTGCTTGGGCTTCCCTTTTTCAGGCATAAGTTTTTCTTATATCTTCACCAATATTCACACAAAGCGGTGCTCGGTCATACTCATAACGCATGAAAGAATTCGGGACTTGTATATTGAGTTCGCTTAATAACGAGGTCCCGAGTTCGATTCCCGAGTCGAACAAAAATACTTTTCTAATATACTTAGAGAATATTAGATGCAGCTCGAAGTTAGGAATTGTGCCCGATGAACGGCAATTGGCTCGCCTCCTATTACGTATGGGACCTAAACCTAGCCGGCGAATAGTAGGTGATATTCATCTCTGCCTACACCTTCAAGTAATACAGCGTGATACAGTGATATGAGTATATGCTATCAAAGCAAATTTCAAAACGGCTGCACCGCCGCTGCTCTCTCACTATAGCTTCAGATAACACGAAATCCTGCATTAGCTTCTTCTTCTAAAATTCCTTCTCATACTTCCTTTTTAGTACGCATCGGTGTAATAGAACCATGTAGATAGGCACCGAGTGCGAATCCCCATTAGAGCGTCTATGGGCACGCCATTAAATAAACATCTCGGGAGCTCAGCCTCCTGCTAGTTATTACCGATGGCGCACCCTCCACTTGAATCTTGGTGATACGGCACGGAGGAAGCAGGAGCAAAATCAATTTCATTTTTCGACACGCATTACAGTTATAGAGATTGAAACCGCAATTTCGACGTTTTAGTGTCTATTTAATGTGTTTATTTATCAGTTATTTAGTCTAGTAATGTTTTTAAATTACAACTTTTATCTATGAAAACAATCTTAGGTATGTTTTAGTTCAGATTATTAGTTTACTATACGTAGATACTTCAAAATTAAAATCAAAATATGCTTTATTTTTTTTGAGACGCGAGCCTACATAAAAATAGTCCAATTTTTTTTCGATTCTAATTTTTATAATAAGGATTCATACCTTAAGAAATGGTGGCGCAACGGTATCGGTCAAGCCTTTGTTTGTCTAATATAAGGTCAGAAACAAGGTCCTAGGTTCGATCACCCGTCATGCAACACCTTGTTGGGAATTGTTATATCGCCGTTACTCAATATCGGTGAAGGTAAACATCGCGTGGAGACCCGTATATCTAAGAACTAATCCTTCGATAATATGTGACATATCGACCAACCCGCACTTGGCTAGCGTGTCGGGATCAAGGCCAAGAAACTCTCTCAACTCTTAAGATTGTTGAGAGAAGACCCGTGCCCTGCAGTAAGACTCTAAAAGGGCTGACGTGATATGGAGCATTCTCTCTTTTATTGCTAAAAGGTGTGGGTAGAGATTGAAATCACCCATATTTCGTTGTGACCCAATGAAAAAAGCCTCATTCCATGCCATCTTCTCACCGAAAAGTATTCGTTATCACAAATGAATCGGTACAGTGTGCAAACGCCATCATATACCACATCAATGCTTAACATCAGGCGTTGTAGTCAAGCGCAGGCCTATTAGGTAAATAAATAAATGAATATATAAAACTCGTTAATTTCGGACCGAAATCCATATTCCAGAATAAAAATAGTCTATATTTTTTTATAACCTTACTGACGGGTAATTAAAGACGATTTTTATACCTTGTAGTCATCCCTATTTGAGCTGAATTGATTTACCAAAACAATGCCAGTAACACAAGTATAAATACACACATCTTGAACAAACCACATTCCAATTTCCACAGTCAAATAGTTTCTCTTTGATAATACTGGTGAACGTAATCTTATTTGCATAATTGACTCGAGCAAGCACCAAGAATTCAGCTGACACTTTCAGTGAATGATAGTTTTGAAAGCTTTCAGCCAAATTAATCATGCAACCACAGATATATAAAAACTAGCGAACCCCGCAAACGTCATCCTACCCGGTAAAGAAGTGCCACCTACCGGTTCCGAAAATAGATTACGACCGAATCTCAGACCTACCGAATATAATAAGATTTCTTAAAAGTAAGTCATGTATTACATTTAATAATAATATTATATTATTATTATTAAATGCTATTCTACTGCAATTTTCTTTTCATTGATTTATCACAGGGAGATTTTTGTAATCCATTCTGTTATCCCAGTTACGTTCAAAGTCTACCCGTTTCGTGTCATTACAGAAGAGTGGACTGATATACACACCAACAAGCATATTACTTCACTTTACACAAACTGTTTTAACTGTTATTCTTAACAAGTTAAGGTTGAATTTTGCATGTGTTTTATTTTTACAGCAGTAACCTCTTTAGCTCGCTGTACCATGTTTTACTGCGATTGATTCTGTTCACAAGACAGACCGGACGGGATCGGTCTATCCCGTACTTATCTAATTTTATTGTCACTAGTGGTCGTCTGTCGTACCCTGCATCGGAACGTAGAGCACAAGAAAATTCCTTCTTTTAACTCGAATATTTTTATCTCAAAGGACATCTTTATTCGCATGCAGTTAAACTCATACAACGTCTTGGTTGTAAGATAAAGATAAACGGGGTAAGGATTTAGAACTTGAATATGATCTTTAGATATCGATGTGAAAATCCCGTTATTCTAGACTAGTAATTTTATAGTTAGGTCATGTCGTAGCTACGCAAAAAAGAAAATTAATTTATTTTACGTAAAAAAGTATATTAAAATTATATTTCCAAACATACTTACACACAATGCCATCTAGTCCCAAATTAAGGAATTATATCTGCTTGTGTAATTGGTACTAAGAACTGTTATAGGTCGCACTAAAATATTTTTTAGTAAATATATAAAATATATATTACAGATAGATTACGCAGAGATACAGAACAATCATGCTCATCACTGACGTCATTAGATAAATAATTGTTCTGGGTGGGAATCGAACCCCCGACCTCTTTAGCAGTCAAGGTCACTGAACACTACGCGAACAGGCCAGTCAAATACAGTAAAATAAATGACATTTACGCCTATATTCCCCGAAGGTGTCGTCCAAGGTTCCCGACCCTTATTCGCTTCAACTGTTTAGTAATTACAAATTAATTCTCATTTCTAACCAGGCTATATTCATTAAGGCCCCTAAAATCTTTTCCCCAAACAATTTCATACGTAATTTGCACAAAACATACGAAATGTACCAACAAAAAGCATTGGAATATGTTAAAGACGCTTGTTTCCTTACCCATCTCTTCGGTACATTAGCTATGATAATTGGAACATTTGCTTTGCTTATGAGATGACGTCATGTAGTGCTTAATGTGTGACTTGGCTTAGTGCACAGGGAGTGTGTGGTTTGGTTACGAACATGTTGGTACTTATGATTTAGCGCAAATATCAAATTTGACAAAATCAGCATTTACGAAAACATTCTAGGACGAAAACTCAGATGAGAGGCACTGAAACTACCTTGGAAGCTAACAATTAGATTGTTTCAATTAACGGTCATATTCATAATAATCTTATAAGACTTTAGTTAAAATGGACTTTGTCTCTTTCTTACTAGTACAAATCTCAAGATGACAGAACAAGACAAACGAATTATAAACTTAATTTAGCTATAATGAGCTTATAAGACGTTTATGAAGACGGGGGTAAGTACTTAATTATGCTTAATTTTTTACAGAAATCTCCTTTTGAAAGCGTAATTTAACTATGTACTAGTTTACCATATTTTGTTCCCTTTTCTTTTAGTTGTCATTTTAACTTTTTGACATTTTTAATTCAAATAATTTTAGACGATCTAATTTTATTGCTCCGAGTCGCATAATCGAATTAAGAATGCAAAATTGACATTAGTAGGTAGGTGTAGATACATTTTAAAATTCAAATTAGAAATAAAATAAAAAGGGAAAGATTATAATTATTAATATATTTTTAAAACATAGACTCTAGCATCAGGAGATTTATAAAGGTGTACATGAATCAATATAAAGATTTCTAATAGAAACCGGACATACAGTTTTAAACTATTATTCCGGACTATTAAACTATAATAAACTGAAGAACAACTTCAAATGAAACTGGAGTGCAATAAAGAAAATCATATCTCACAAGACTGCGGGACTGCAGTGAAATGAATTTCACTATCTCTTTGTCAGCGCCACAGAGCACCCAAAACTGTGCGGCCAGTTGGTATTAGAGTTGGCATTTAACAATAATATTCGTGCTCACCCAAATTCGTGTCTTTTGTTACATCGCAGGCGAAGGAGTTTCCCTTCTCGTTAAAAAACCAGCGTATCTTAGAACTAACCATCAAAACCTTCACTTCAGCCAATAAGTGTGGATTGGCTTTAACTTTTTCCCTTGAAAAAAGACCGGTGCTCCCCTTTATGACACTAAAATATGGTATTTAACTTGTTTTGTTTTTTTACTTTGCAAATTTGTAGCTGTCGTAAATTTCAATAGCTATAGTAGGATTATATAATTTATTGGCATTAGACTAGCTAATGCAGATAAAGCTTTTATTGTCTCATCTCTAAAGATATTTGATAGCAGTGGCTAGGGAATTGACTCTTTTTAACGTTTACTAACGCTAGTAGGTCATAATTTTACTGCTGCTTTACATCTACTTTGCTAAGAATAATTCAAAAACTTGTAAAAGAAATAATGCCGTACTATTTCCGTTATCGGAATTATTATTATTCTTGAAATGGAATGGTAAGGCAGTTGACAAATGCGTGGTCCTCAACTAATGCTACAGTCATATAAAGAAATATGGCTTCTACCAGCTTGTGTAGATAAGGCCTATATATCTCTACTCTTTCAATATTAGATCTGTAATGAATGGGCCTTTGTCTAACTGATTTACATGTACTTCGTAAAGATTTTTCAAAGATAGAAAAAAAATTAACGCCTACTTCTGTTATCACGGTATAAGCTCTGTGGTAAATGCGATGAAGTGTGAAATGTGAATGGTGGGACCAGTTGACTGATGCGTGGTCTTCAACTAGAGCTTGAGTGGTCAGGTTTCTTGCGACTTAGTGCTTAGGAATCTATGATATACTGCGACACATTTTTAAGATCCTTTGAGTGTAACTTTTATTACTTGATTTTTATACATCGACATAGAACTATATACTACAGGATGAAGTTTTTATTTTACTGGTGCCTTTTAAGTAATTTCATTAACTTATTGATTTGTACTAGCTTCCTGTATAGTACCAGTTTCGAGGTGAGTTTTGAATTATGCTTTCTTAGTGAAGACCTCATACGGATCCAATGTGCTGAAATGTGGATTCTCTAGACCCAGCGATTTGGGCTGTGCGTTAATATGTCAGTCAGTCAATCAGTTTCTTGTATATTTAAAAAGATTTTTATTATTTACCTCATAACAAATACCCTTCTTAAATTTGTGAAGTGATTTTTAATCGGGATACATAAAACTGCCACACATACATTGTTACACATATATAGTTGCTCCTTTAAGATTTCTAACCATATGAAGGCTCATTCCACTGCCACCTTCTCACGATCCGATAATCATTCGTAATCACGAGTAAATCGGTATACTAGGCTGGCGCGTTCCATCATTGCTTGACATCAGGCAAGTTGTAGTCAAGCGCCAGCCTATCACAGAATAAAAAAAATACAGCATTTAGGTAAAGAACTTTTCTGTTTTTGAAGTCTGTTTAACACATTAAAAGAATGCTCGTACTTCATCAATTTGGCAAATTCGTTTTGACACCGATTGACAAACGACGGAGTTAGCGAATAGTGGCGGGGCATAAATTCGTAAGGTAAAAGTGCATAAAGTGCCACAACCCTCGTGTCGGGGCAGTCTAGTGTCCACTCTATGTGACTGATGACCAGTGTTCCGCTGAGGAATGCAATTGTTCTCGTGCTGCAAAACAAAAAGTGCACTTACATCGCTATCCACGAGTGACGTAACTCTTTACAAGATTTTTAAACGATGTATCTTAGTCAAAAGGAAAAATGCAGTTAGTTATTTTATTTTTCTGAAAACTGTAAATCTAACGAAAATGTTAATGTTATAATTTGAGGAGGTTAGCACTTCGGATGTGTATTTTTTATGTTAGTTCGGGCATAACTTTTATCTGATATTTTATAGATGGATTTTATCGGGTATTTTATGTTTAAAATAATTTTTTTTCCGTAGTGGTAGTTGACTTTGAAGAAGTTTTATTTTGTTTAAATTTTTTGAGTATATCAAAGGTTAAAATTACTTATGTAGGTATGTCCTATTTAATTTCATTATTCTGTGTATTTTATATTCATAGAATAAGTAATTCCTTACCAAACAATAAAACACAAGAGATACTGAATATGCTGCGTCAGTTTATACCAAAACACATTTTCCTATAATATCCAATTTCCTCGCCGAAGCTCCTCGGATAGACAACCTCTTTAATAATAAAAAAATATTAAACAGAGCTGCTCCAGCGATAACGGTGACGTTAATATATAACACTAAGAGCACTGAAATAATACTTATCCTTAAAGCAAATGGTTATTGTCTATGATAATACTGCTTGAAATTCGTTAGATGATATTTTCTAATTATGCAAAGTCAGTAAAATGTACGTAAACATATTTAATGCACACTTAATAATAATTAGCTAAAACATTTCATTATTCCGTTTTATGAGATTCTAAATTATCAGAACAAAAATTATTTACTCGTCTTATATAATTTGCACTTCCACTATTTTGATCAAGGAGCCATTTTTAACTATCAAAATACTTTAGTTTTTATTAGATTTTTTATTAACATAGTCTGAATTAAAGATCGGAATCGCTTTTGAAATATAAGATTGCGGGTTCCATCCCCGGTCGTGCCCACACATCTTTGTGTGAATAGTTTAATCTTCGTTGATTAATATAGGTGAAAGAAAGAACCGTCATCGTGAGAAAACCGACATGTCTGAGAACTAATCGTTCGAGGACATGTGACATCCACCAACCCGGACTTGGTTAGAGTGTGTTGATTAAGGCCTAAATTATCTAAATTCGTAAGATAGTGAAGGTTGAAGTGTGAATAACTAAGTAAGGAACAATAAATCTGTCTTACCAGCTTCTTTACGGTTTCAACACTTGCTAACCGAAACTTTAGTTTTACTTGACAATAACTCGAAGGTACGAGAATAAAGTTGGTGTATATTTCAGTAGAGGAATTCTCTCAGTGATGCAAATGTTTTGAAGACTTATTAAGAAGTTGCCACACACAGTTAACAATCATACTTGTCAACGAAACAAGAATTACAGAACTCAAGACAGGACTGAAAACCTCTTTGAGGAACCTGCTTGGCTATTGTTATATTCCGGTTATGAGTTAAGGATTTATCACACTTTTTACGGTTTTAAAACGTGATCGTGGCTTTTGATGAATTACCTCTAAATATGAAAACGTCAACCAAGGGCCCAATTAAAGCGTAGGTATAATACAACATGATTTTATTTAGACAGTGTAAAAGTTTAACTAGGTACTGTCTAAAAATGAGAATGTGACACAGAATACATACTGCTCACACCAACATTCGCCAAACAAAATATTAAATAAACAAGCCAAAAACAATGTTAAGATTAAAGATGCACGTGGAGACCAACCTTGTTATACAAACTTCTGGCTTTATGCCTTCGATTTTGTGAATTTACGCCAAAAAGCAACTTGATCGCTCTACTTTGTTAAACTATTACAGTCGCGGAATTTCCGCTGTTAATGAAAACTATGACGTGTACTCCAGCCTTAATTAACAAGTAGGTTGGGAGTGGCACGTCACTCATGTATTTACGACGTTTTGGTTGTGTGGGCGTCTCGCGCAGTAGTTGGAGCCGCAACATGGTAATAATTTGATCAGGCGCCCGGCTCGCGCAACTTTATGCCAATTGAAAAGTTTTACTGCACTGCCTGTACCACGACAGCTTACAGCATTAATATTGCAGTTGTGAGAAAGAGATGCAGCTATACGTTGTGTAGAGCATTGTTACTTTTTAACATCTGCAATGGTAATAGTAAAAGTGGAATAGTAGAGGGTCTGAAATATGTTGTAACAACACGACTGAGTGGCGGGTGCTCGCTGCACTTTTTAGATACAATTTAATTGAAATGTATCTAATTTTATATTGTACGTTTATAAAATTACTTTGAATGTTATGTACAAAATAATGTTATTATCTTGTATGTATGCTGCTAGTTGGCGTTGTTAGTAAGATATTTGCCTTACAAGCCTCAGAACATGGGTTTGATTTCCAGTGATGCATTAACACATCACGAGTCTTTTCATATTTTCAAATTTAAAAGAATTGTGTAGTAACCTGATTTCCATGACAATATCTGCTTAGTTTTTTTAATTTTATTTTCATTTTGTAAAAGGCTTGCGCTTGGCCACAACTTGCCTGTAGTTAAGCAATGATGCAGTCTACGATGAAACGCGCTTACCCGGTAAATACCGATTCACTCGCCACTTGAAGACAGGCAGATTATAGCTATCGGGAACAAAGATGCCGGTAGCGAATTCCACAACTAGGCAGTTCGCACAATAATAGTGGAAGCAAAGCGTTTGGTGCGTAAGTAGGTACCCGTGCAATTTCCACCATAATTATATCGATGGCGCACACCTGTACCTTGTTTGCGAATAAATAGATATGTATTATTGCTATCTCCATTCCTGTCGTGCCTAATACTGTCTGTACTTTATTTAATAAAAGTAAAATAATGTCAGACGGCAGTCCTTCGGTTCGAAGACCAGAAGTTGGCAACTATCTCAATTCCATGAAATGAGAGCTGAATTCTCAAATAAGTTATTACTTAAATTGTATTTGCAGTCACTTTGCTGCCTTATTTTTACTTGAATTGTGCTTAGAATGTTTTAATGTGCCCTAGAGGCAGACTTTATTATTGCTTTGAGCGAAAGCAAGTGTTTAAACTATAATTTGAGTAAGTAACTATTGTTTTTGAAGGAAAGTACTTTTCTTGAATCTCAAGAAAATGTAGGTTCCTTTTTGTCGAAAACCAATTTCAATGTAATTTTTTCAAAGTGTTAGGTAGTGAAACCTACTAATGACAGTAGGTATGCTTGGCATACAAAGAGGTGTGTTATGTTATAAGTTTGACATATATTCCTGCGTTAACATCAGTTAAGTATGTAGAGCAGCGGCCTCGCCTTTGACATATAAGGTCACGGTAAGATTTCTGTTCGTGTCCACACATCATTGTGTGAGTTTTTTCATCGCTGCTCAATATCGGTGAAGTAAAACATCATGTGGAAACCGGTATGTCTAAGAGCTAATCATTTCAGGACATGTGTCATCCACCAACCCCAACTTGGCGTTATTTGGATTAAAGCCTAAACTATCAAATCGCACAATAATTAGAGAAGACCCGTGCCCAGCCGTGGGACAATAAAAGGGTTGAAGTGATGTGTGTGTATCGGAGTACAAGAATGGACCGATATTAATGATGTTTTTATAAGCCAAATTATTATTATTATAGATAATAATAATAGTAATAATATTATAATAATAACATAGTGGGACAGTAACATACACGGCCATCTGATCCCAAACTAAGCAGAGCTTGTACTATGGAAACCAGATAACTGGTAGGTAATCATATAATACTTTTCTTTTTGTAAATACATACAATGTAGATAATTACACCCAGACTCAAGACAAACAGACATTTTCATCACACAAATCTGACTTGTGTGGGAATCAAACCCACGACCACGCCACCGGCCAGTCATGATAGTTTTAGGTTAGTTCGGAGTTTCATACATTTTTTTATTAAATTGTTTTTACTGTCATAATTTTTTATAAACAACATTATTCTTTTAAATGAGTATTTTCAGTTGTCATCGCAATCATTAGCCTTAATTAGTCTGTTTGACGTTTCAAGCACGTCACTGATTACGATCCTCTTATTCAGCTTTTGCATGCTATCTTGAATATATCGGTACTCCATCTAGTCTGAGGGTGTCCTACACTATATTTGCTGATTCTTGGTTTCCATTCAACATTTTTTTTTTATCATGATGTTATTTCTTCAATGTCATTGACCAATGTTATACCGTTTACAGTCTATCAAATCTAAGAAGTACCGTTTGACAGTTCTAAACGTAGTACATTTAGTATTTTATTTTTTGTATGAAAATTGTTTATGTTAAGTTAAAATAAAAATAGCTTCATAATTCAATTATTTTACAGGGGAGCTAATAAAAATAGTGTGAATTACGCCTCTATTAAGCTAATTTAATAGAAAACAGTGAAACGTCAAAAGGTACTTCTTAGATTTGTTCAATTGTAGGGTACGACATTTATTATTTTCGACCCAACAGTTCTTTAAAAGTCAAAACTCTGATACGTCACATAGGCTTGGACTCTCTTAGTTGCCAAAATTAATAACAATTTATTGAAATAATTCTTGTAATAACTGAAATCCAGGTCTGTTAGTGAAACTTTAGAGCAAGTAAAGGGAATTGAGTTAACTTCGACGTGAGAGCCCTCTAGTGCAGGTTGTTAGCTAACAAGATAGTTTAAGGCAATAGAAATGTTCAACTAGTCTTGCTTTAACTATTAACAGTTACTTATGATGTTCCTACCTTACGAAAACCGTTAGAACTTATTAATCTTTTCAACTTCATATACAGGTATATTACTTAACTATGACGTTATTGTCCCGGAGGCCTGAAATATTGTATCTCCCTAGTTTAGGCTTCAGTCCACCTAACCTAACGTTCCTTTTTTCTTAAACTTTTATCTATGTTGTGGAGGAAAATAAACGTTATTATTTATTATTAGATGCGGATATGCACGTTAACCTTTTAATATCCTGATGCTAGGCACTAGTCTTCTCTCAACTGTTTTTAAAGTTCAATTCCAAAATTCGAACTGAAACTATGATTTTCTAACATTATTTTAAAATACTTTAACCACATGCTTGAGTACTTTTTATTCGTATCAATAACTAAGCACAGTCCGCGAGCCCTAAGCTTAGCTTTACATGTGTGAGTGCCCATAGAGAGTGTAGGTGTGACTTCGGCTTAGGGCGAGACGCATCTTTCGCTTGGTTAAAACCGGGTTCTACCGCTTTTTAAAGATCGGCCTGAGGTGCAGTGCGTCCTTTGCGCGATCTGATCACTTACACTGATGCTTTAATCTGTAAAATATATAAAGGAGACGTTCAAAAAATGTATAGAGCCTGGGATTAAAATAATTGTAAATTTGAACAGCAATCTGAGTTACATAGGTTAATAGAGCATAATTAATTAAATTTTTTGGTGTATTTAAAATAATTTTACACCCCCCCGTTTTTTAAAAAAATTAAATTGAAAATAAGAATCCTTAATGCAATATTATTATTATTGCAATTGGCAACCCCATGGTCAAATGACAATTAAGCAACCAAAAAAATCAAAATTATTTCGACGCTGTCAATCAAACTGATCAATGACAATGACATCATGACGTTTCCCGTAATTATATTTTTTTCCACGCGTTTTGTTATTACACTAATAAGATAACAAATATTTTTCGTCTTAATTACATTAAGCTGCAGCTAGAATAATATTACAAGAGAAAAGTACTGTAATAGAATGCGATTATTGACGTGATTGCAATATTTATACTGCTTAGGAAACGGATAATTAAAGGTAATGTGCGTTTTGTTTTTCTATTACATTTTTTTGATTTTTACAATAATGGGTGCTCCTAAAATTCGTGTTTAGTTAAATTCTAACAGCTTATTAAAAAAGCTTTCCAATGAGGTATATCACATTGGTGTTCAAAATTCTAGCCCACTTTTGACCTCTCCTTTATTGTAGTGTTTACTATTAGCTTTTTAATTGTAAAAATAGGTAGGTACTACAGAGGGGGCGTTTAGATCTCCCCCTCCCAAATCACGTGACGGGGCTCGCCTGAAAGAGCGAGCCAGCATTCAGGGTGTTACGGTTGTATACTTGTCGTTCCCGTGATACTCTGACCAAGATGCGCGAAGGAACACCAACGTTTTAGTATGGGTAATCAGTATGGAGTCCCACATATACCTAGCCCTACGCTAAAGGTTTTCCCCCTAGTGACCAAAAAAGGTAGGTAAAAACCTAAAAAACAAAAACAAAAACAAAAGCTTACACAAATGCAAAACCCGCTTAGACCTTGCGAAGTACTGCAGGTACTTACGGTTCATAATAACTTTCTACTCACACTTTACCTAAGATTTTATCTGAGTATATACTAACTTCGCCTTTGAAAGTGGGTTTTCTAAAATATTCAGTCTGCTTTGTACATTCAGTTCTCGTTCATTGCATACAATCTTAAGTTTAGTGTTCATGGGTCGTATCGGCGACAATTCTATTCCTATAAATGTAAAATGTGTTTTTAAAGTTACAATAGTACAAGATATTTTCAGGGAATTCCTATTATTTGAATTCTACGGTCGACATAATACTGAAGATATTCAAGAAAGTAGTTTGTTGAAATTATTTCAACTAAATAAATACATTTCTTATTTCCTTCATTTCTATTTAGGTCTAATTTCTTATAATTGAAACTGAACTAAAAATACAGCTGGTACAAAACCCGTGTCCAGTAGTGGAACACAAGAAGGTAACTGTATTTAATCTAAGGTAGCAATAAATAGGTTGTGATACTAAGTAAATTTAAGATAGCTATCGAAATATTATTTTCGTAAGCGAAACATTGGTATGCAGAGTTTAATTTGATCAAACCAATATCAACAATAAACAATATTTAGGCAGTAATAAAATTAGTGGTTGATTTGTGTAGATTTTGTGGGAAGAAATTTTACGTGAAATACCTAAATATATTTAACTTAACCTGCTTTGTTTTGGTACCTAAATGTGAATTACACATATTAGTGCTAAAATTTTAAAAATAGGTGTAGGTACAATGGTGTAAAATAAATGTAATCTTATGGAATGGATTAATGAATCTATCAATAAATATGTTTTTTTTTATTCTTCGATAGGCGGGCACTTGATTATACTCGTAACTTGCCTGATGTTAATGAGTAAGATAAATAAGTTTTTTTTTTACCTAACACTATATTCCACCATTGCTATAGGATCGACAGCACGGCATGCGTAACGTTTTGAAACCCGGCTAATAGCTGAATACTGAAAGGCCGCTTAAACACACACACTAATAACATACAACATCTTCTAATCGTGTTCCAGCTACGTCAGCCAGTCTTAGCTGACTGGCTAGATACGCAGAAGATATTATTAGAAGACAAAATTAAATCTCAAGAAACCTGACTCTGGACCACAAAATGAGTTAAGCGTGTCACCTATACGATATTAAGGATACGGTCGCCCTCTCGCCGCCGTATCAACTGTGAGATCATTGACTCTCACCGACTGCTAATTTTACGCTTCGCACTTTCATCGATTTTAACAAGGATCGTACAAAATTGGCTGAAGTTATGTCGAATAACTATAAAAAAAAACTTATTGAAGGATTCATGAAAATGTGCTCTATTATGCGTGCTATAACGCGCTCTATACAGAACCACCAAAAAAAATCCGCACTAGTTTAAAACTGGGTGCGGGGTGCCTTCAACGGAATCCTAAGGACAGTTTCGAGGAGATTGGATGTGGACAGTGGCATTATGCGGCACAGTGCCCAAGTTCTCGCGCTTTAGACATTTATGTATCTTTAATAGGCATAAGTCGAAGATAAAGTAAGGATTCCATTAGTTTTCTGTCGTTTTTTCGACATCTGTCTATTAAAGTTAAATGTCTAAAACGTGAGAATCGGGGCCCTGTACCCATTTCCATCTAATTGAGGACACGACTATATCTTATAACTTATAACCGATTTTAATTATTAAGATTTTGATGTACATATCTAGTAGAGTGTTACATTATCTGTGGTACATACTAATAATAATTGTTTTTAATATCATTGTTATTAACACTCCCGGTCTGAAATGAATGTTTTTTATTAATAAATTATTTATTTAATTAAAAAGTTTTCCTGTTTATGGCAGGTCTATTATATTGTATTGTGTTGTATTACAGCTATTTAACTTCAATTGTTTTTAAACGTTACATTCTCTAAAATTAGTTATTGTTGATTTTATTATTTTGAATTTATTTAGTAGTTTATTTAGTTGTCAATATAATAAATAACTGGCAAATAGTTATAAGTAATTAATAAATAATTTGAAACAGTCGTCGCCGCCATTTAATTTGTTGTCGTTGGATTTTTAATAAGCTATTTGTAATATGTCACTTCAAAGCTGTGCCTAATTATCAAACAAGGAAAATGTTTTACCTTTCAATTATTTTGTATAACTAGCTTCGACCCGCGCCTTCACCCGTGATAATAAGATCAATAATCAATCAATAATCCCGAGTGAATCGGTAGGGCCTCGCCTTAGAAATATAAGGTTGCGGGTTTAATTCCTGTTCGTGCCCTCACATCTTTGTGTCAATTGTTTCATCTCCGCTGCTCAATATCGGTGAAGGAAATCATCGTGAGGAATCCGGCATGTCTAAGAACTAAGCATTCGGGGACGTGACATCCAACAACCCGCACTTGGCCAGCGTGTGTGGATTAAGGCCTAAACTCTCTCAACTCGTAAGATAGTTGAGAGAAGACCCGTGCCTAGCAGTGGGACACTTAAAAAAAATGGGTGCGTGTACTTATGTACGCGCGTGAGAAGTTATACTTCTTTGGCATCATTAAATAGGCAGACAGCTTCATACTGTTAATTTTGTGTCACAGATGCGCGCGCATCTTAATCATAACGCGCCTAACTTCATACTGTTAATTTTGTGTCACAGATGCGCGCGCATCTTAAAATTTCACTCTCATCATTTTTTCATAACGCGCCTAAAGAAGTATAACTTCAAAAAGATTGAATTTGTGGCAAAAAAAAATTTGATCCGTTCTCCTTTACACGCATTCGTCGAAACACGACTGGATTTTCAGCGACGACCCGCGACGTGCTAGCCTAGTGGGCAGTACATAGGTACATGTATGACATATCTACATTATCATGAGTTTCTATCATCAAGGGAACATAATCTTCTTATTCTAAGTAATATCATCGGCTTGCCTAAACAAACTGATCCTAAGTCAATTTCATATCGGGTTGTTGTTCTAGGATTTGCGGCTAAACTTTGTTTAGGTACGATAAACATGTCACAGGTCATAAGTTACTTTGTAACTGACCTACAAACCTGTAAACATAAGGGTAAATAATAAAGTCACCACGTAGTTTATAGGTAAGTAAAACGTAATGTAATGGTTAGTGCTTAGAAAGAAAGTAAGTACGTAGTTTTTAAACTCCATGTTTGTCGACTGATGAGTTTGATGTATGCGTGTGGGTATGTGTGCATGTGTGCGTGTGTGCATCTGTAGCATCGTGGCATTAACCCATTTTGAATTAAGTAGTTGGAAATTTTATATAATTTTAAATTTAGAGCCATTTATCCCCTAAAATAGACTTGAGCTTGATCACAACTTGCCAGATGTTAAACAATGATGTGGTCTACAATGGAATGCGCTTACCCAGTAAATACCGATTCACTGGTGATTTGAAGACAGACACATTTTAGATATCGGGAAACAGATTCCACCAGAAAATTCCACAACTCGGCAGTCCGCGCAATAACAGTGAAAGCAAAACAATGGTTAGGTATCAATATGGATGCCTAGGATTTTTTTGCATATATAACACGGATTTCCAAAATTCGATTTCTGTTTGTAAGAAGTATATTCGGATTCCAGGTCTCAGTCAACTGTCAGCTCATCTTCAACCAATTGAGCAAAATTAAAATAGTCGAGCCACGAAGGTAGATTGGGCTATACGGTCCGGGAGTTCGTGTGTTCGATTCCCGCCCCGGATAATCTAACAAAGTTTTGTTTCGGTGTCTGGTTGGTTGAGGGATAACCCTTCGTGCCTCGGAGAGCACGGTAAGCCGGTCGTCCTGGCTGTCATTCGAAACATCAATAACAATCGTTAAAGGTAGTCAGAAGCCTAATATAATCAGACACCTGGTCAAATCATCTCAGCTACTGGTTCCAAGGGTTTCGTGGTCCGATGGCAGTCGCACGTTTTATTCTGGTAGCTAGCATAACATTAGACTAGAAGCCGACCCCACTTTTATTGTGCGAAGTGCCAAGTTGTGAAATTCGCTACCGGCATCTCTGTTTCCCGTTAGCTATAATCTGCCTGTCTTTAAGTCACGAGTGAATTCACTGGGTAAGCGCGTTTCATCGTAGACTGCATCATTGCTTAACAACAGACAAGTTGTAGTCAAATGACTATCAATAGCTACTGCATTTTATTATCTTAATTCTTTCAAGTTCCACAAGGCAACGAAACTTGACTAATACACACTTCAAACATAAACACCCTACTTTTTGCCGAGCATGAACAAAATGCTACTTGCAAAGAATATTGTATTACAAGACACGTAGACGGTAGATTGGCGAATCTCCCAGGTAATACAAATGCTCTTCGTTACCTTTGACGTGACTCACAAAACCAAATAAGCTAGAATATTTGGTTACCAACATATTCGTATAGAAAAAATCTTTGACCAGCAATTTAGCAGAAGTATTGACCGATATGGAACAGCGGTGGTACAGCGGTATGCCGGTTGGATCTCCGTTCGTGTTTACTACACATCTTTGTGTGAATTGTTTCATCGCCGCCCTTGATATTGGTAAAGACGAAACGCGAGGAAGCAATGTGTAAGAACTAATCATTCGAGGACATGTGACATCTACCCGCACTAAGCTATGTAGGGATTTAGGCCTAAAATCTCTCAACTCATACAATACAGACTCATTGACGGGCCGGTGGCGTGGTCGGTAAGATACTCGCCGCCGCAGGTCGTGGGTTCGATTCCCACCCGAGACAAACATTTGTTTAAATATGTCTGTTTGTCTTGTGTCTGGGTGTAATTATCTATATTTAAGTATATATTTACAAAAGAAATGTATATTACCAGTTATCTGGTTTATATGTAGTATATTACCAGTTATCTGGTTTCCATAGTACTTCTTAGTTTGGTATCAGAGGACCGCGTGTGTTAATGTCCCACTAAAAAAAAATAGTTGATAGAAGAGAGAGTTCCCAGGAGTTAGACACACAACGGAATAGAATGATAATATATTTTTCTGAAACTAGCTGCCCGCTCCAGCTTTGCACGGGTTGTGTAAGTACCTACTTACTACTTACAGTAAATTAAAAAGTCTAATCGATCTATAAATTGCATTTCGTTATGTAACTTGTTGGGCCCTGAGATTTTACAAAACTAGCTAAATGTAGTTTACAGTAAAGTAATAAAAAGTTACAAAAACCTACAGAATCACAGAATAAAACATTTGCAATATCCATGTTAATTAATAAAGGGGCTTGTTCACTTGTCATTCGGCATCAGTGGGGTTGGCAAGCAGAAAACTCAATTAGCACGCATCGGAGAAACTCCCAACTGTTTCGATACGTCACCCAAGTACATCAGAGCATGATCTTGTGACAATATTTGTTACTATATTTTTTATATTTCATACAACAGTTGTCAAGGAAACATTAATTTATTGTTTATGTAAAATGTGTAACATTATATTGCAAGTTTAAAAGTGAACTTAGTAATAAACAAAGTATTTACATAAAATATAAGAAAATAAAAAGACTAATTCTAAAATTCTATCTTAAAAACTAGATAAGGCGTCATAAAATTCCTCCGAATCGAGGCCTTGAGGGAATGTGCCCAGAAGGCTGGCAGCATTAATAATAATAATAATAATATGGTGGGACATTAACACACACGGTCATCTGGTCCTAAACTAAGCAGAGCTTGTACTATGGAAACCAGATAACTGGTAATATGTTTTCTTTTGAAAATATATACTTAAATATAGATAATTACACTCAGACACAAGACAAACAGACATATTTAAACAAATGTTTGTCTCGGGTGGGAATCGAACCCACGACCTGCGGCGTGAAAAGCAAATATCTTACCGACCACGCCACCGGCCCGTCAAACCGCCACGTTGTATGGCAATGCTAATTCTTTGACCAAGATGTAAGCCAGCCCTTTGGTCACGAGAAGAGTCTATTAACCAAAGTATAAAAACAGCTGTTTTAGTGACATTATTATTAAATTAAATTAAATCAATTACCTACTAATTGCAATCCACAGTGTGTTTACTTATGTGGTAAAAATCCTATCCTACTAATATTATAAATGCGAAAGTAAGTGTGTGTGTGTGTGTGTGTGAAGGTTTGTTACCGCGTATCTCCATAACCGCTCAACCAATTTTATTGAAATTTGAAATGTAGGTAGTGTATACCCTAGAATCGGACATAGGCTAATAATATTTTCAAAAACCATCCCCTAAGAGGGTTAAATAGAGGGGTGAAGTTTGTATGCAACTTTTTATTCCTTGGTCCTATTCATTTAAAATTCGGTACACATAAACCTTAAGACAAATAATGAGATATGGGTTTTTTTATTTTTCCATAATTACCCCCATGAGGTGTGGAAAATGAGTTTAATTGGTAAAACTTAAAGTTTCTCTGGATCTGTATAGTCTTAAGTCGGATTCACTCCAAATTTGGCACACATATATCTTAAAAGAAATCATGAAACACGTGTTTTTTATTTTTCCAAAACTACTCCCAGAAGGAGTGTAAAATGAGCTTTTTTGGAAAAATTTAATATACCAGAGCTGTTTAGTCTGTTGTCCGATTCACTTCAAATTCGGTACAAATAAAGCATAAAACAAATAATGAAACACGTGTTTTTTTATTTTTCCATTTTTTTTTATTTTTAATCTAATACTATGCGGGCGAAGCCTGAGAAATTATTCTGAGTGGGATTTTCTTCAAAGTTGATATCAATTCTCCTAAAATTAAAATTACAAAAAAAGCTGTTTTAATATTTTACTCTTTCGTGATTTTTTTATCCTATAATAGGCATGCGCTTGACCACAACTTGCCTAATGTGAAGTAACGATGCAGTCTACGATGGAACACGCTTACCCAGTAAATATCGATTCACTCGTGACTTGAAGACAGGCAGATTATAGCTATCGAGAAACAGATACCGGCAACGAATTCTACAACTTGGCAGTTCGCACAATAAAAGTTAAAAAAAGTGGAAAGTGGGTCCACAAATCCACCAAATCAGAGATCACGAAACTCTGTTTGATCTATAACATCAATATTATCATCTGAGATAATTTTTTCAGACTAAATCAATATTTTTAGGTCTCATAGCATTGTACCTTCTTATCGGGTCTTAACCCACCACCGCAATTCCGCTATTGCTACTCCCGTAAGCCAGGATCGAAAACGACTCGAGATAGCATTGTGTGGTTTCCTCACGATGTTTTTCTTTACCGATATTGAGCAGCGGAGATGAAACAATTCACACAAAAATGTGTGGGCACGACCAGGATCACATCACAGTTATACATTAAAAAGTTATTTTCTCTATTTGTAAATCAAAGCTTACTTCATATTAATATCTACATTTTGCAATTAACATCAAGTTATTTTAATTATAGAAACAAATTGGACTGCCATTGAAAATGGTTAATGATAAGTTAAATTAAATTCTACAGTAATTAAAGCGCTAACAGGAGAGTAATAATTGAGAGGCGATCGACTCATAATTATGGAAATATATCGGATATATCCTTTTCTGACTAATTGACTGTCGCGTTTTTGTTACTGCATTTAGTTGAATATACACCAAGGAAATTAACGAAATTAATTAAATTATTAATTTACCTAAATCAAGGTAAGTAAAGGTTGGAGGATATACTTGAAGGTATATCCACCAACGTTGATCAGTTATTATTTAATTTCTATACTAGGCTTGGGTTTGACGACAACTTACCTGTTATTAAGCGGTAATTAGTCTTCTATGGAACGCGCTTTTCAAGTAGATATCAGAAACAATTAAGACGAAGATAGGGTACCTACTTACGTGCATTTCACGAGATCCGTCCCGTTTAGTTATTTCGTTTATTGTGTCCACTTCGTAAAAAGGTGGCAATAACCATATAACTCTATATGGAATAAATATGGAATTTACGGTCAGATAACTGTGGCTGGAAATTACATATTTATTCGATTTGAAGATAAATATAATAAACTTTATCAACAAAAACACTTCTCACAAATTAAAAAAATATATATTTATAAATGTCTTGCAAAAAAAAAATAGTATTTTACTAATCCGTCTTTAAATATTTTACGAAGTTATGATCTCCTAACATTAATAAACATCTTAATTGAGAAAACCTATTTTTTTCCTCTTTATCAAGTCTGTAAAAACTATTAATATTTTCCATTTATTCAATGCATTTCAGTAATATTACTAAATGAATAACTCTGGCAGCCCCTCACAATCCATTAGACTCGTAAGGAAATTGTCCGTCCCCAAATATCAGATTTCGCGTTGATCTGTCTAACGCTGATCCATTCTGTCCGGCGACAATTGAATTAATGTCGTCTGGTCTCTTCGCAATTTTTGTCATATTTCCCCACGTTCCTCTCCCAACATCACTATGGGGAATTATACCCAGATATACGCTTAATTGGTTTGGCGTTGCGGTCGCGTGACATTTTCAGTGCATTGCCTTTGTCATCGGTTTAAAATTCGAACCATTTTTGGGAATTAAATAACGAATAAATACAACCCAAAACGAGTTAACAGCGAAACAAGGGAAATATGAATTGCAAACGAGGAATGATTAAATAATTGAAGAATGGTGAAGAGGGTTGTATTGATGAGAGAGAAGAGACTGAAAAAGTCATGAATGATGTTGTTACAAAATGAATATCAACAAGAGAATAACGCGTGGCAATAGTCCTTACGAAGATAAATTTATCTGCGAGTTGGGAAATGGACCATTTTTCACGGCGCCAAACGCTAGGTGTCACATGCTCGGTGCGAAGACGCCGTTACTTACGTAGAACGTGAGAGGAATATAACACATGTGTTGTGTATTAGCTCAGTGTGTTTTCTTTTAGTGGTCCTTTGTTTGCACTTTCATTATATTAGCGGTATATCGAATCAGCTGCAGGACACGCTCTAAATGGCTTTGTGGATCGCAAAAATGGCAACTTTGCTCAAATATTTTGTTCTTTGATTTTGCCGATCAAAAAGATTTTTATTGCTTTTTGAACACTGGCAATAATTTTATGTTAGCTTATGAAAAGATAATCCGGGTTGCGCGGTGCGCTGTTCTGAATTCAAACGATTTTGGTTTGTTTTTTCAGCATCGTCATCCAACGCGGAACTGCCAGCCTTCTGAGTACATTCCCAGAAAATGACGATGCGGAGGAACTTTTTGACTCATCAGTTTTGGTTAGGCATTAGTTAGTTTAGTTCTGTATTTAGGTAAATATTGGAATTGTTATTCAGTGAGGTCAATTTTCTTGTTAAATGTATTATGTTGTGTTGTAAATAAATACTCTTTTAGTTTCACAAATAATAATATTTTTCTACTAGCCGTATTCTGCGGCCAGTCCAAACTCCAAGTCTGACTAGCCAAGACTGACTAGAGTGTATTACTGGGTGTTTGCACTGCTAAACAAAAGAACACGATGAGCGATAGCAGCAGTGATACAGCTCATACCGCCGGGTCAAAGTCCAAAGTAACGACGCGGCCGGTAAAACGGACACGCCCTTCACCTGCGAAGTTGCCAGACGCCATGACACCGCATACCGCGATACAAGATAGGCATTTAAGAGTGAAGGTGCCACCTTTTTGTCCAGATGAACCGGAGATTTGGTTCGCGTTATTGGAGGGCCAGTTTGCGACCTACGGCATTTGCGATGACACAGCCAGGTATACGCAAGTCATCAACAACCTGGACATGCAGCACGCCAAGGCGGTTAAAGACCTCATCGTGAATCCTCCAGAGCGTCACAAGTACTCTAAGATAAAGCAGGAGCTCATACGCAGACTGTCAGCTTCCAACGAAGTGAAGGTGAAGCAGCTGCTGACCCATGAGGAACTGGGAGACCGCAAGCCGTCCCAATTCCTACGGCATCTCCAGGACCTGGCTGGCCCAACTGTTCCAGCGGACTTTGTGAAGACCATCTGGAGCCAGCGCTTGCCAGCCAATATCCAGCCGCTGGTAGCATCACAGCCGTCGCTCTCACTGGAGCAACTGGCTGACTTGGCTGATCGCGTCCACGACATTGTGACGCCTCACAGCGTGGCAGCAGCGTCGACGAGTCGCACCGGCAGTGGCAGCGGCACCTCCGTCAACCAAGAGATCGCCGAGCTGAAAAATATGGTGGAACGGCTAGCAATAAAAGTGGACGAGCAAACCCGCGCGTCAAACCGTTCGCGTCTGCAAAAACATTCGCGTCGGCACCAATCTCGCCACCGTTCACGATCGCGGTCCAGGTCGAGGTCGGCCTCAGAGTACCAAAAGCACCCGCTGTGTTGGTACCACCATACTTTCGGAAGTAGGGCAGCTAGGTGCATAAAACCGTGTGATTACGCGGGAAACTCCACGGGCAATCGGTAATGGCGGCCGGCGACTGCCCAGGTACAGGTCGCTTATTTGTCACTGACAAGCGAACTAATGTTCAATTTTTAATAGATACTGGTAGTGACTTATGCGTGTTTCCCCGTTCTGCTTTAAACGAGCCAAGAAATAAAACTAATTTTGAGTTATGTGCAGCGAACGGGTCGACAATACACACGTACGGTTGTATGCACTTAGTGTTGAACCTAGGTCTGCGCCGCGACTTTGCTTGGCAGTTCATAGTTGCGGACGTTACTAAGGCGATTATTGGCGTTGATTTTCTTTATAAATATAATTTAATTGTAGATATACGGAATAAACGCCTTATTGACGCCAGCACTACGCTTTGCACCTCGGGTTTGCCTGCCTTATCTTCTGAAGGCATATCATCAGTCAAAGTTGTTGTGGGTAACTCACTTTATCATAATATACTTTCTGAGTTCCCCGACATAGTGAACCCATCTGGTATGCACCGTACACCACCTAAACACCACACTGGTGACCTTCGACCTTGAACAGCAGAGCAACCTTCGCAGCAGCATCGTCGGCATCCATCAACTCTTCATCCTTCCTTCTCACTCCACTACAGCAGCGAGTTAATCGAGCCAGCCAGCACCGGGTCACGTGACCACCAGCATGCAGCGTACGGGCAAGCCTGGTCACACCCGCACTTCGGCACAGCACGCTGTACATCGGCCGGTCAACTAGCAGCGCGCATCGCTCCTGGCCGACATACGCAGCAGCCAGCCGCTATCCGCAGAATCTACCTCGACTCACTGAGGGCACTGCAGCAACTCCTCGACTCACTGAGGACTCTCATCGTAGCTTCGCCTCGACTCACTGAGGACTACTCGCTACGGCACCACTGCGCTCTTCGACTCACTGAAGACTACGCAGCATTACTGGCACTGGCAGACTCCTGACTTGGAATCGACCTCCGGTCTCGGAGGGGGAGTGATGTGGCGTCACATACCTAACGCCACTCAAGAGACATGACGTCATAGCAATCCTGAATCGCGCAAGCAAAGTTTCACCGACGATTAGCATACATACAAATTCCCGACAAGAACAGTCGGAGGGAGTACCGCGGTCGCCGGGCATTACACCTCGCCCGGTTGGAAGATCTTCCCTTTTCACTGGAGGGTCACTACCACCCGATCCTCCAGTCACCTCCACACAAGCGTAGTCTTTTCTCTTTCTTCTCATCTCTAGGTGATAGAGATGGAAAGTGCTTGCTACATGTTTTCTTGTGCATGTTTCAGCAGGGGAAACTAGGGGTACTTGTGTGTGTTCGCTAGTGCAGATGCATTCTCTATTCTCTTCACAATCAGTTCGGTGCGATAAGCTAACAACAAGCAGCTGCGTAGCGGTCGAACACGGTATCAGCCTCGCCTTTGTAAGGTCGCAGGTTCTATATATTTGTGTCAACTTATTCATCACCGCTGGTCAATATCGGTAAAGGAAAACATCGTGAAACATCGTGTCTAAGAATTAACTATTTACGGACATGTGACATCCACCTACCCACACTCTGCAAGCGTGTGTGGGTTAACGCCTAAACTTTCTCAATTAGTGAGATAGATGAGAAAAGAGCCGTACCCAGTGGGACACTAAAACGGGTTGAAGTGAAACTGAGCAAAGACCGATGAGCACAGAGGCGATTGTATCACTTTCTCAACTTATTGACAATTAACTGCTATTGGAAGAGTCCAGACTCTCTTTTCTGTTGGCTGTGTCATTTGAACCCGCAACATTATGGCTAGGATAACATAAAAATGTATTTGTGTAACTATAAGAATCTACTTTTTAAACAACGCAGTTTAGTATAACGGACGGATGAATGTCCCTCATAACACAGGACCTTCCGAGCAAGGGAAACACTAATCTTGTAGCTTGAAATTGTTGTTTTAGAGTTCTGTTTATGTCATCTTTTGTACTTTTATGTTATGGCAAATAAAACATTATTATTATTGAAATAAAACTACTTTTTAACGGATTTTATAGCGGTTTATTTTAGATTTTCGTAGTCTTTTCTAACTTCATGTTCACGGGTGGACTGAGGTATTTAACTTCCAAAAATATTATTCACAATTATTACTGACTACCTCCAAACAATTAATATTTAAGTTGCGTTCCGATTTAAGCAAACTGAGCTCTTTAATTCTGAGTTAATTTTGCTTGGGTTTTGGTACAAGTAAACTAAGTACTGGGTCCCAAGCTGGTGGTATATTCCAATTATTTTTTATTATTATTACTAACATAATGTCCTCTAGGCGAAAACATAAATAATTTACAAAAAGTATTCCTAAAAATGAACATTTTTAAACAAACAAATATATAATGCTTAAACTAACACATTGCACTTATCTAGCAGTTGCATACAAGTTCATATATAACATCAGCATTAAAATTTGTTATTACAGTTACGAGTATAAAGGTACCGAATGCGGTACCGCCAGATACCGCTAAACTGTTGTTTCAGCCACCATTTTGAAATAATATGCATTATCACTATGACTTAACAGAGTAATGTTTTCACAACCCATCTACCTGAGTTTTACCTTGGTTTTAGAATATTAATTATTTTCAGTTTTTTAAACATTTCAAGGGAATATATAGCTCTACCTAATAAAAAGTGCCTGAATTGTTTTACGGAGTACTAGATTTTAGCAGCTATATAAACGAACTATATTTGTAATATTTTATTTACCAAGCAGTGAGATAAAAAATAGTCTATATCCTTCCTCAATAAATAAGCTATCTAATAGTGCGAGATTATTTTAAATTGGACTAGTAAGTAGTTCCTGAGATTGGCGCGTTTAACTAAACAAAGAAACAAACTTTTCAGCATAAAATCTCTTCCAAACCCTTTCGTGGAAGCCGTTCTGTCGTGAAAGAAGATGAATAATAAACTTCTGCATACCCATCTTTCTTTATTAACTTTTGCACTAATGTGTAGGAAAAAAGATAGCATACCTAGTACTAAACTAGAACTGCTTTTTCTTTTTTTATACTAAATTGGGCTTGCGCTTGACCACAACTCGCCTGTTAAGCAAAAATGTAGTCTACGATGGAACGCGCTTAACCAGTAAATACCGATTCACAGCTATCAGGAAACAGAGATGCCGACAGCGAATTTCACAACTATGCAGTTTGCACAATAAAATTGGCAGCAAAGCGCTTTGAGACTGACAAAGAGATTCAAATTTTAAAATAGATTTAATAAAAAAAATCTCATCTACATTATACCAGGCTTTAAGCAAGCAAAGTAGATTAGATATATGTCTGCAGTAATAAATTATAACATTCGCGTATTATCGCAACAAATCCGACATTCTGACAGATACAGAGTATGTTTTCATTTCAACAGACAAGCTTACCAACCAAAGAAGCTTACGAGTTGCTGAGAAAAGTGACATTAACCAACCACTTAGCAATTATGCTCTAAGTTAGAAGCTGGAGATAGGTTCTACAATTAAGGATTTCAGTAGATATTGACAAAAATAAATCTATATTTATTTTGTTTACTTCAACATACTAGCTTACTAACCTAGAAACCTTACGAGTTGCTGGGAAAAGTGACACCAACACATAGCCTTAAACTTAATGGAACTTATTGGAGAAATGGTTTTTCCAATAAGTTCCATTAAGTTAAAGGCTGTAGATAGGTTATACATGTAATAAATTCTTTATCTAGTGTAACGTCACAATAATATTATTATTATTGCTACCTTAATTATAGCTTCTGCAGGAATAATAAAATTCTGTGATTTTGCCAGTGTCAAGTTTACTATAACGACCTTATTTAAAAAGACTTCAACATCTAAGGGCATACTAAAGTATAAGCTGTTGACAAAAGTACCCTTACTTCAGGGAGCCTTTAGATGCGTTGTTTGAACAAAGGGATAAATATACAAGCTTTTAAAATGTACAGATCACCAACACGTTCCAAGACGCCATTTTTTCTACACAAAATAATAAATTAATGGGCCCCTTCTCTCTCTTACGCTAAAATTGTCTTGTATTTGAAACATGAAGGGCACCTTGAAAACAGCTTACATGACTGTGCCAGTCCATCAATAGGCACAGATGGCAGAGCCAGGAGCAAAACGTTAAATAAAAATACTTTTTATTGGACATTTTCTTTAATTATAAAAATGCGCATTAATTTATACACTTTTTACAAAAATTCCACAAAGAAATTGTGTTTCAATTCTCAATCTCATTAAGGGTAACCGTATAAATAATTTGTATTTTAGCGGCCATTAAATAGTATTTCCAATAGTAATATCGCTTTGTTCTTAAAATATACTCTGTATATTTCAGTATTTAGCAAACAAGTAGTCAACTTTGTACAGCTGATAACGAGTCAGATGTTTGAAAGTCGTGCCCGCATAACATTTGTCATACACTCCCGGGGGCTTCGCGATACTGAGGATGGACGTATCTGATACAGTTTGTGTTGTAGCTGTGAGAGATTGATTTAGTGATGATTTATGTGTTTTAGGACTGATAGTAGATAAGTTTACACAACGAAGTTAGGAAAATATAATGAACGTAGCAAAAATACCCAAAGCCTATATATAGGAAAATTATTATTAAAAAATACTTCAATTCAGTTTTAGCTGCTTTCTTTATGATTGCAATTTTTACCCACTATTTGTGAGTTTTTTAAAGTATTTTTTAATGACATTTCCATCATCACTTCCGTGCATGCATCCGCCACAGAGTTACCGGTTTATAAATTATTTATGATGGTAACACTCATCTGTAACAGTTTGACAATAAATATTTGTTCATAGCACTTTATTTCAAGTAGTATTACGTCTTCTAAAGTTCTCCAAAATCTTGAAGTTAAACATCAAAGTTTTAGGTTATCTTCTTTTCACATTGACTGACAGCAGCAAAGACACAGCTGCGGCATGTCGATAACAAACTGCGTGACACCTGACGTCATTTGTCACGTGTCAATGTCACGTCGCGTGGCAACTCTTGTTATTCCCGCCTAATTGACCAACGAAAACCAAATTCGAATTTCAAAATAAATCCGATCTTTATTGAATTTTTAAACACGTACTGAAATTATAACTGTAAATACACGTTCTTTTTATAGTAAATCACGGTGTCTACGGGCTGCGGCGTCCCGATAACAAGGCGTGACACCTGCACGTCATTTGTCACGTCACACTCCCTATTGTTCTTTGCCACGATATTGAACTTGTTTGCTTTTGTCTCGTCTGTAGATTTCCCCGCTGTTTTCACGCTAAATTGGTTTACGATTTAGCGAAGGGTATGCAAAGGGTTAGCTGTGCACTTTTCAGCACTCAAGATTAATGATAGGTAAAGTGATCTATTATAATAAGGAATGAAATCTGCTTCAATTATATTACCGTCTATTAATCTATTTTCAAAATAGCCAGGCATTGTATCATGGGAGAGGTTAATCACTTTTATAAGACCTTCAAATGATTTTCTCTGCACCCAGTCAGAATACTTTACCAAGACATTTCGTAAATTAATGAGGCTCCAAATCTTATAACACGCAATTAATATTTCAATTACTTGCGTGATGAAAATTAATTGAAATCGAAAATATAAAGCCTAATCATTAATTTGGTAGATTGGGTAGGTAACAGAGTGAAATTGACCGAATTTTGTCTTTACTTTCGGACTAACATTTTTAACGTTGATTACTACATTGGTGTAGATGATAGTATGTTCGGCTGTAGTCAATGTGGACTCGGGTACAAATCTTTAGTACAAAAAAGTGTAAACGCTCTTTAAATACTTCAGCGGCCTGTAGTCAATAATTTAGTGATGGGACAGCAGTGGTGGGACATACCTCGGAGAGCTAACGTGCTCGTTGTGTCGATCTTGCGCCCGATTTCTCATACATTATCTAGTCGTCTCGGGAATACCTGTATTTGCATACACTCATGCATTATACCTCTCGTATCCTGACCCGCTGGCTGCCAAAGAAGATTATGAGGTATTATTATTAAAATAAATTTAAATTAAAACAGAATTTAAACAATCTTCTATATGTGCTAAAGAGTCGCGTTATTTTCAGCAAATCCTTTCATTGTATACCCATATTATATGAATGCATTTAAAATAACTAGCTCGCCATCTTGGGTCTTCCGTCATGTTGGATTTAGGATGACGTCACACAGTTAAACATGTCTTGTATTGTCATCCAAAATAAAAGTGTTTACAATTTTTTTATTTTTCTACCAAAGATATCTGTTTCAAAATTAAGTTGCAAGAGTTAATAAACCCGAGTTAATAAACATTACAAGCTGATTAAAAACTTCTTAAAAAAATATTCAACCGTTGGGTTTCCGAATAACGAACGTAGCGATTGTCAATTGTCAGTCAATGAAAGCATATTTAACTGTTCAATATCAAAGTATGTGATTCACTATAACAAATGAAGTGCTATAAACAGAATTGACTTTGGTATGGTAGTGACGTCCCCCTCGTCACGGTACTATCCGACTGTCCGCCTGTGGACGACGGCCGATATGTTATGCCGGTCTGAACCCTGACACGCTCTCTGCTCAAATTGATTGAGATTCCATGTTTTATTTTTGTAATTGATGAGATAGATGTGGTTTCTAATAGTATTTTATTATTATCAAAGTAATTGAAAGAACAATAAATTAGTTATCTTTCCGTATTCTGGACATGTTGAAAACTAGCCGTGCCTATATCGGCTATCACGCTCAAAGATTATCCTGCTTTGCGCTATCGGATAAAAACTATCCTATGTCCTTTTCTGGGTCTTGAACTATCTCCAAACTAATATCATACATATCGGTTCAGTAGTTTTGACTTAAAAGTGCGACAAACAGACAGATAAATTTACTTTCGTATTCATAATATTAGTAAGGATATGCTTTTGTGCTGAATGGGAATATAACTATTATAAATTCGAAAATTTGTGAGGTTGGATGGACAGAATCAAATATTTGGATCAATGTTTGCTACTCCTTCGCTAAAACGAGCGAACGGATCTAGATAAAATTTAAACACAATATTATGTTCTTGGTTTAACATTTACTTCTATTCCCATAGTGTGGTCCTGTTATATAGTACATAGCATCCAATGTATTTTTTTTATTCTTCGATAGACTGGCGCTTGACTACAACTCGCCTGATGTTATGCAATAATGTATGATGATCCACGATGGAATGGATGGTCCAGCCCAGTATACCGATTCACTCGTGATTACGAATAATTATCAGCGAGAAGGTGGCAAAGGAATGAGCCTCCTTAGGGTTATTAAAGGAGCAACAATTCCGATCGACCCTCTCTGCATGGTGTCACCAGACATCGCACCGGAACACGGCAAGGCAACGCTTACAAACAAATGGGTTTACGCCGTTAACTACTGAATATCGTCAGGAAGAGAATGATTAAAATATCTCAGCCATGAAAGATACTAACTCCTTTAATTGATTATGCTCGGCAAGAAATCGTGGATGAAAATGTCAATCGGGAATGTACACACAACCGTGCAACAACTATTTATATAGAGGCTTCCAAGAGCTGATGACTAACTTCCAGTAGTAGAGAGGCACTAGAAGAAGAACAATATGGCTGTTGGCACTTAAGGAACTTTTTTTACCCACACTGTTGACGCATTTTTTTAAATCATCACGTATGTGCGTTTAATATATCATCTGTGGACGCTAGCAAACTAATAATCTTAGTGCTATAACTGCACCTAGTTTAATTTTCTTTCAAATTGCAATAAACGATTGAAATGCATTTACCCAAACATATTTAAACAACGAAACACTGTTCTTGGCATCGAACACTCTGAATATTATATTATCTTTGACTCTCAATAGAAATTACTTGGGCCTGTCACATTCTCAAAACTTCGTCGAGTTCTTGAACTAGGCTATCGTCTGCGCACGAACCAACTACCTACAAAGGAACGCGGGGAACTTCTCTCTCTAATGAGATGAATTATTAAACAGTCCGCCTACTGTAGTGAATTAACGTGTGTGATTATGTTTTAGTTTGAAATAGTTAGGAATTGATAACAAGGGAGCGTTCAGTGTGCTTAACATAGTTACTAGTTATGTGTTTGCATACCTACCTGAATAATCCCACTGGTATTAAAGGTGTTATTTAGAAATAGAGATACATATGACAATAAAGATTTGTAACTCAAAATAAGTAATAATTTAAGACCGCTACAGCTGGAGTATGGCAGGTAGAAAATTGGTTGGTTGGTCGAATATGAAGAGTTAATAATATCATATTTTTGAACCGGTCGCGTCATACTCATCATCATCAAGAACGCATTGGGGTGAGACTAAGTAACTACACAATAGCAACAATGTAACTTACAGCTAAAAGCTATTTCCTATTTTTCACCAACAATATTTTCTTAACATCATTTAACTTATAAATTGCACTGTTCTGAAGAATAAAATATTTCAACAATGAATTTAAGAGAATCGCTGGCCAGCTTAAAAAGGATCAGACAGAAAAATTGTAGAAACAAAGCATAAAATTGTGGACTAAATCTGAGCCCCGATGTTTAATTGCACAGATTTTCCACCACAAACATACTTACGTAATGTCTGTGTTCAACCATTTTATGTTAATTGTCGTGAGGTCGCATTAAAGAAGCGTGGAAAACGATTATGCTGTCAACTTGTTAAGTTAACGAAATTAAATGACACATTCGTAATATAAGTTATAATAATGTTTTATTATTATTATGTAACCGTGTTTTGTGTTACTTATTAATTAGGTCTTGTTTGAAATACTAGCTTTAGTCTGTTCTGGATAAAAACATTAATACCGCGTAGGTAAGAACGGTGAGGTATTTGGACTAATGTAGTTAAAGTGGCTTTCGTCTCCATATATTAATATTACAGGTAAATGTAATCATTTCTGTATTAAATTTTAGGCCTCTGCATGTCATAAGTGATTACCAAAAGAACATAATGTATTGACATTCACCTTTGATATGTCACGTAACCATCATATTATTATGTTAATCCCATACTTAACGTTCTATTGGAACTTTCATTATCGCTTCGCTATGTAATTTAACTTGAAGCCCAGGGTTTCGCCCAATTCCCTCGCTTTAGACATTTAACACTAATAGACAAATGTCCAAAAATTACAGAAAACTAATGAAACCCTTATTTTATCTTCGACATATTTTATATCAATTATGTATTCGACATATTATTATGTTATGTAAGAATCGGGGCCCTGGTCAGATACGGAATGGTGACAAGCAAAGAGGCCTATCACACTCTGTATCTGTGTCTCGAAGTATAGTTGTTCACTCTGCGGAGTGAATGATTTAAAGTCTACACTTCTTCAACCGTTAATATAGTTGAAGGAAGACTTGTACCCAGCAGCAAGACACTACAGAGTGCTTAATATAGGCCGATCGTTTAACTTGCGTATCGCCTATCGCCAAGATTCTGACTCCTCAAGCTGCACAGACAGTGATGATGATTCAAGCGATATGGATATTAGTGACGAATAGTCTTACAATACTTTTATCTGTGGTTAAATAGTTCTTTATGAGATTTAATTAATGTTTTATGACTTTGTACCTCAGATGGCGATACGCGAGTTAAACGGCCTATACTTCTAGTAAGATCTATCAAAAAGCATCTCATCACTCTTGAAATAAGTGAGTAGTTATCATAAATTCAATGATATTTCTATCGCATTTACATTTCCAAAGCTTTACTCAACAATCATGAATGACAATATTCAATTCCATCATAAGTAGGGAAAAACATAAAAGTATTAGGGGAACTCGGCGATATTACATTGAGAGCATATTCACCACTTTTCGTATTGTAAGAACGTCACTAAAATATTCATGAGTAGTGCAAGAGGGTCCGAGGATTTCTGCCACCTTGTGTGTGATACCTACAGTGTACATCCGCAAATATTTCTAAGGATGACATTTTTGAAAGCATGTATATTCGAAACCAAAAATAACTATTTTGGACATACCTACATGATTCAAAACTTCCGGCAATTCGAATAATGAGTGATAAAGTAAGAATTTTCTTTAGATTCAACCAATTTTATGAATCTTCCACTAGAGAACCGTATTGTATTATTAATCTTAATCTTATTATATTATAATTTTATCTTCTACTGTTATGTGTAAAGCTATAAAATTTAGTTACTAAAATGTATTTTAATTAAGAAATTAAATAACTGAGGAATACTTATGTTTTCACTTACAGTTTTTATGTTTTTAAAAATGATGAGCATGAAAACAGTTTAACTTAAAAATAATCTTATTATGGACTTCTGTTTGACCCTAGACAAGGGTCGGCATCTAACACATCCTCTTTTTTTCTGCCATAACAAACATCACAAAGATTGCAAACTCACACAGTAATTTAATTTTTTCCTTTTCATCTTCCCTTTATTTGTCGATGAAAATATTTTTTTCGATGGAATAATTTGGCAATATCAGTCCTGAAACGATCGCATTTTTTAAGGTTTTGTCTTGCGTTTCTATTCTTTGGTTATTAAAAGACAAATATTTTGTACTTTGAGGATATGAATGATGGAAAGAAAACTGAGTTGACAAGAGCGTGAAATGATTTGAGCTTTTGAATTTGTCTTTATTATTTGCTTCTTTGAAATTTTGAGAAAATGCGAATATTACCACCTGGGAGATACCTATGAATGGTTCCGTTCCTACAATTTGATTGAAGACCTTGATCTATCAGTAAAATTACAGTAACACAGTAGGTACCTAAGTATTATTTTACCTTGGCTTCTAGACAGAGCATACCGAAGCGATAACAAAAGATCGATAAAAGCAAAGTATATGGAATTGATTAAACCTTCGAATAGTTACCAGACACACGTCAATCCTTCTAATGACCTACTGATGGGCACGGGTTCTCTCTCAACTATCTTACCAGTGAGAGTTTAGGCCTTAATACTATGCTGGTCAAGTGCAGGACATATACATACAAGTTGTATATGAGACTTCACTTTATTTGCTTACAATTTGTCTCAAGCCTAAATGAATAGGGTATAGTCGTAAATAATTGCTACTTCAGACACCGTACTATTATATAGAAGGAGTGAAACTGATCCACTTTGGTTGGTAAATATATTTCGCAACGGCTCGACGAATTTCGTATGCAGCCGAGGCTCGTAGATATTGGCATTGAGGTTCATAGCATCGGTTCGTTTTAATCCCACGACAGTCTCAGGTGTCAAGGTGCATAGTAATATTTATTTAAAATAAAGAGGAGTAGACACAGACATCTATCTTAATAGAAGTTGTCGTATTACGATCTGAAATTTTCTAAGTGGTTGTAAAATATAAACGAAAATTTTCTTTAATCTATTTAAACTTAAGTTACGTTAAAGTTTAAACTGTATTAATATAATTAATTGGTAATAATTTCTTGCTATTTACTTTAGTCTTAACTTTATAAGATTTAATTAAATATCTTGATAATAATATCAAATAAATTTTCAGCTTTAACTTAGCATTAGGATCCAGTCACGAATATAGTATGTAGCGTAGCAAACGATGTGTTTTTAGATGGACCTACCCGATTGGCCATGAACGATTTAACCACAATTGTCGAGGAATTAGCCTACCACGTGTTTAGGCAATCACGCAATTTAACACGCGATTTTAAGGTTAATTCTGTTTAACAGCCCGTTCTCCAAAATAGTGAAGGGTCCAACAACACCCTCAGCTGAGTTTTGTCGCCATGCTGGAACCATAATTGCAATTCTCAAGACTCAAAGACCTTCTGACTAAACCGTAGCCAACTCATCGGCCACCAATGCTGCTTATTCGAAGTCAAGGTAATAATAACATTTGTTTCCTGAGTTATATCTTGTAAATCGCCAGGATCATCAATACAGGATTCATCTAATGATTTCGAGGTGTTTTTGACGCCATAATCTTACCTTTGAACATATTCTGTTTACCGTAATCATATCTTAGTTCTTTATAATCTATTTTAATGCACAACAGCATAATTCTACCTCTCTTAGTAACAGGGAAACAATTGTATTTATAACCAACGATAATTCAACCGGCGTGATTACATGAACAGCGTGAACTAAGCCAGGGCTTACCGCGGATTTGCAGGCACATCTGTGTCGGCCAGTGCAGCTCGTTTAAACCTCGTTGTATTGTTCCAAACTGATTGAATTAGGTTAGTAAGTATTTAAAACAAATAGGCGAGTTAGTAGGTATCATAGAAATGTAGAAGAAAGTACCTTTATACACTGGCTTTAACTGATATGTAGTTTGGAGCGGGCTATTTTTCCGCAACTCGACGTCTTATAAGTGCGCCTATTTTGCGTGATTGGGCTGGCGACGCTATTGGCAGCCCAGCTCCAGGAGAAATCCCAGCAGACCCTTTACGTTGCCGATGGCCTCCCGGAGCGACCTCGGCGATCCGAGGTGTTCCGCTCAACAACGGCTTGCTTGGCTTTAACTGATACAAACGGCCTGATAGCCCGACTACATAACACAGCACCACATGTCTTCAAATTTTAAGTTTCACAATCTTTTTTTTAAACATCGAAAAATTTCCTATTTTATTTCCAAAATCAAACGTCACAAATTAAATTAAGCTCTTGCACATGTCGCAAATCCGTTGTTAATTTATTGTAACGATTAAGTAAAAATAGTTTAGTAGTGAAGTCAATCGATTAATAGAAGTACCTACATAGAAATGGAAGGATACGATATTTAACCGAAAACGATTACTATGTCTAATAACTTAGTTGTAATCATAGAAAAAAAGGTGTTCATTATAAAAATCTTTCCACACTTATTTTATGTAAGCGACGAGGTTTACCCCGACTTAATAATCTAAGAACACGTGCGTACATGTAGATATTAAAGCAAACAAATAATTTAAATAAAAATAGCGTGTTTTTGTTAAGAAATCTGGTGCCGTGACTAAGATCCGTAAGTCTTGAAATAAAACAACTTTAAAATTTTATCGCGGTTTATTTTAGATTTTAGATCCCAACGTTTAAAAGTCTTTTCAGACTTCATGGTCACGGGATCTAAAATCTAAAATACACCGCGATACAATCCGTTATAAAGTAGTTTTATTTCAATGTGTGATATTCGCGTAAATTTAAGACATTACTATCCGTTAGTCTGTCAGTAAAGATGTAGTTGAATTTATCAATATGTGATTTCTATATCTCTATAGAAAAAATGCAATCTACGATCGCTTAAAAACTTGCATGATTTTAGCACTTTTCAGATTTTTAAATAACTCAACGTATATTAAAAAAAGTACGAACGCAGTATAAACTCTTGCTCTCAGAAAATGGATCGCTTGCTCAATAGCCTATTTCCATCCAAACTACAACGCTATGCATAGAGACAAAAGTTCTTATAGCACTCACTTAAACGTCCCATTTAGTTCCACAAAGGAACTTTTACGATTGCACTTTGTACAATATGAGTTTGTCATTACGTAAATTCTTTGTGACGAGCAGCTGTGATGCAGCCATGAAAATGTAATAAGATGTAGGTAACTATGTTTTACTTTAAAATTCTTCATTTTATGGAAAATCCTGAGATAGTTTCACTTTGTTTTGGTGTTGTAAATTTTAAGTTTATTTTGTTCTCTGTTTTATATGCTGTAAAAGCTATACGTTTGAGTGTATAGACAGATAAAACATCAGGAAATGTGATTTTAAACCACCATGATATATTAAGTAAATAGGTAAGTTTGACTATGAAGAGCATATTTTAAAGTCTTCCATGCAGGGTTTGCATTTCTTCGTCTTTCTGTCTGTCATTGGGACGTGGATACATTACGTGTTGAGGTTTATAATTAGGCCTAAATTACTTAGGCCTTCGATATGATACCGAGATTGTAGCTTCGTTTGGCTGTATCTTAGGAATCAATAGTAGTAGACACTACGATTTTGATATGTGGTCATTGCAAAAAAAAAACTAAAATAATGGTGCAGTACCTTCAAGTGCAAGCACCGAATGAACCGATTTGACTGACTTTGGTTTCGAAGTACTCATACAACGAGCCTAAGGAAGCGTACAAGGTGAGAAATATGTGATACAAAGTTCTCTGGGGCAGCTAGTGTTTAATAAATTTGTGCTATGAGCATAGAACTGAATTCCAAGAGGTAAGTTTCGTCAGAGGAAAAGCGCCTATTTAGCTTCCAAATTAGTTTTATACTATACCCGCTAACCACCAGATGGCGCTCTAAAATCCGCGGTAATCCCGAATTTATTATCTGTTTGCAACCATTGCAGTGGCGTTGTAATCCAATGGATTCCGCGAATGAAATGAATGTTAGCGAATTCGCGCCATATAGTGTTCGAAAGCTGTTAAACTGCGCATAGAATCTGGAACAAAATACTTGACGATACATGCCGATTCGATTGGCAACCTATTTAATAGCCAAACAATGTAACATTGCAACCCAATTTCATATGAAGTTAGTTAAGTTGCTTTCATGTTTTTGTTACAGAGCTGAGGATCTAATTATAAAGCATATCGATAGCAAGTTGATGATTTAAAAAAATGTGTCAACAATGTGGGTAAAGAAAGTTCCCTAAGTGTCAGCAGCCATATTCTTGTTATTTTAGTGCCTCTCTACTACTGGAAGTTAGTTATCAGCTCTTGGAAGCCTATATATTAATAGTTGTTACACGGCTGTGTGTCCATTCCCGATTGACATTTTCATCCACGATTTCTTGTATCTCCCAATGCGGCGTGTGCCTATTACCTTGCCGAACATAATCAATTAAAGGATTTAGTATCTTTCATGACTGAGAACATGGCTGAGATATTTTAATCATTCTCTTCTTGACGATCTGCAGTAGTTAACGGCGTAAACTCATTTGTTTGTAAGCCTTGCCTTGCCGTGTTTCGGTGCGATGTCTGGTGACTCCATGCAGAGTGGGTGGGTCGGAATTGTTGCTCCTTTAAGGTTTCTAACCATATGGAGGCTCATTCTACTGCCACCTTCTCACCGATAATCATTCGTAATCACGACTGAATCGGTATACTGAGCTGGCGCGTTGCATCGTAGACTACATAATTGTTTAACATCAGGCAAATTGTAGTCAAGCGCCAGCCTATCGAAGAATAAAAAAAAGCATTGTGGACACAATTTTTCTATAATATTATGCATCATGTCTTTTCTTTAAATGAAACTTTAATGAGATGAGAACAAATAAATCCAAAAACAACACCACCACATAGTAAAGTAGTTTCGATGATATTATTTAAAAAATAATTAAGCAAGATGAATCTTAAGAATAACTCATACTACTACTCTTTCATACGCAGGAGCCCAAACATTTATTCCCCAACAAAAACATTTGATTTGACATTCTTTCAGACACGCAAATGAGGAAAAGCGTAATTTAGTGCAAGTAAGCAAAGTGTTGAGCCTTCTCTGTCCCCTAGTGTCATGACACGTCGGCCACTGACGCGAACATCAAATAAAGTTGTTTTACTTATTTAGCTCAATGTGAGGGTTCCAAAGAGGGTGCATTAATGACCTTCCTACCTTCATTTTTCTACACTTATTACACGTGCAATTGTGAAGGTTTTTCTAGGAAATGCTGAGTCATTTGTGTAAAGCAGATTGGCGGGATTTGAAATTCGAAAAATAGTTTTCCATTATTATTATTTTTTAAGATGGCGTCGCTTTCCTTATGAAACAACTACGAAACGACGGTTACAAGGCAAAAACTACCAAGGAGAAAAAAAAAATACTTGGTTACGATAACTAAATTTAAAAAATAGTAGACATTTACGTAAGTACCTATTATATAAATAATTAATTCATTAAGTCAAAATGACGTTAAAATCCACCACCACTATAAACACTATGACTGATCTGAGTAGTTTTGTATTGATTTAAAAAGCATAAAAGCAGAGCTGATTATGTTTTTTTAATCTTAACACAATTTAAATTTGTACATAATTACGCTTAAACGACGTCTTTGTGTTTGTTACGATATTAAATAATATGAAATTATCATTAAGTAGATATTATTAATTACATACAACCTCTTTACAATTCAGAATTCTGAGGGTAGCACTGTAACAACCACTTGTAAAATGTCTGTGGAGTCGGGGCTGACCGCAAGCCGCTTCGTGCCAACATTCTCAGTTATGCGAGTGGCATGACTTGATACTTGATATCTAACTATGTACGTAGTACCTAATATATATAAACTGCTTGTTGTCTTTCTGTAAGATTGGCAGAAACAACAGACTATTTACTAGCTGTTTTATGCCAGTTTAATCGACTAAGAACCGTTTGTCCAATAGTTGGAAGCTTTGTCAGGAATATTTTTGATGTTTCGACAGAAAAGGTGAACGCAGACTTGGGCCGCAATGACCGCACCGCTGTCGCCGTATTCGAATTGCTTCTATATTGCTTAAGTCTACGAAACCTCGCACACCGACTTGCACCGCAGTACCATACTTGAACAAACGCAATTACTGCAGCGCGTGCGGTGGGTCAAATATGCATTCACCTTTAATGTAAGAAAAATCTTTAAAATATCATAGATATTATTTCTCTTATAAAAAGTTATCTGGGTCTATGCATGCTAAGTAGCGTTTTGAAAGTTTGTTAGAACGTATGTTTCAATTGTTTCAATTGGTTTCAATCACAGATAATATAATACTATACTAGTGTTTCAATTAAATTTTATACCTACTGCTAGCGCATACGAGCACATCCCTATTCCAATCATTCAATGTTAAAACAAGGGGGTATATCCCTATTCTGGTGGCCATCTTGCTCTCTCTGTTTTAAACAAGAATTTTAATTAATTAAGAAAATTTAAATTATCTTAATATTATCTAAAAGGTAATCAAAATAATTAATTTACGTTTACAAATACTAAACACCTACGCAAGGTACTTTGTTGCCTGGAATATAATAAAGGGTAACTTTTATAGAATAGATTTCGTGATCTAAATATAAAATTATGGTATGCTATTACACTACTGCGACTGATTTGAGCTTAGTTAAAATCTGCTGAGTCCCGCAGGAGAGACGACGATAGAGTAAGAAGAGAAAGTTTAAAGTAAAGAGAGACGTCTCATCGATCGTGGTCAGTATTAAATAGCAAATTAAATTGATCCAAAAATACTTCAAATTAATTTAGAGAATCTTAGTTTCAACTAGAAGTTGGGAATAGTTCCCGATGAACCGCAGTAGGCATGCCCTCTATTACGTATGAGACCTAAACATAGACGGCGAAAAGTGGGTAATATTCATCTCTGCCTAAACCTTCAGGTAATACAGTCGTGATGCTATTTTATGTTATGTTATTTATTCCTTGAATTTATTACTCATGGCGCTAATAAAGCAGACAATATATATTGTTAGATACCAAATATAAAATCATACTTATTATCTATTTACATAAATTTTCTTTACGTAATAATAATTTTGTTTGAAATAATATGTCTAGATGAATGTCGTGAAGCTTTGTAATTAGCTTAAGATTTAAATTTAATAACCATACTACTCACGTACTCATATAACTTATTGAGTATCCTAATAAATAAATAAATAAGTAATAGCCGTATACTGCCATTATTGCTAATAACTAGCAAATGTCTGACCTATATATAGTATTATATTATCTGTGCCTATATTAAGTGAAAATGAATAAATAATACGGAGATAGCTAACGATACACAACCAATATTGCAGATTAATTTAGTTTTGAAATACGATGAAATATGTGAGGTCTATTAATCTTTAATCTAAAAGGTTTATGTAAAGCTGGCAATAAATTACTTACTGGAAAATGCTTTGCTAATTTAAAGTAGTCACTACCTATCATATTTAAATGACTAAAGCTGGGCAATCGCAATATTAATATTAGATTTGATCATTATAGATTACCTATAATAAACTAAGTTTAGCTAATTCTAGATCAACCACCGGATAACATTTGTCAAAATAACATTTTTGACTTTTTTACAGTAAACCTTAGCTTTGACGCATATAATATTTAGTTTTTAAAACAGCTGGCTCTTCGGTGGTGACAAGAGCACTAAGAATAATGTCGTTTATGCTGCGATGACGAATCATTTTGCCACTTTTGAGGCATAATAATAAATCTTCATTGGTATTGTTTCAGCCAACATTTTTATTGAATTATTTTTAGTCGTGTCTTACATGGTTTCTAATTGTAAATAATACGTTAATTCAAAATAGCTATACAAGAATTTCTATTTCATTTGTATGCAATCGTAGACCAAAAGTAGTAGCTAAAGTTCCGTTTCTGTCAAAGCCACGAATGTTTTCAATGCTTGTTTGTCCTCACTTGCAGAAGCCATTAGATGTACTACGAACAAATTTATAATGCAAATACGATTACATGCTAACGTGGAGTTGCGGCAGCTAATGCACTCTCCTGCTATGAATTGCAAACTGCGACATTTTCTTTCAATAGAAGGCAATGAAGTTTGCTTGTCTATGTTTGATTTATTTGGCATTTTCTCAAACGTTTACATTTGCAGTAGTTTCGAAATTGATTTTATCGGAGAATTGTTTTATTTTCCTATATTTTGGTACATTGGGTTATAAATCAAGTGGAACCAACCCATCTTAAAACAAGGGCTTTTGATTCCAAATTCGTAGCAAAATTATTATTATTTTTGTAAAAAATCGATCGTTTTGAACTATTAGAATTGACGTCATGAATGAAACAAAAAGATGAAATCGAACGCTGGAGTATAAGAAGGGGGTAAACCAGATCAACTCTCATCAGATCATCAGAACTCTCTCTTCGGTGAACGCGGAAACTATAGGTAAATTGTCAGGATGGTCTTTTATATTAACTTAGTTATGCAAATCGGTAAGTTTGCCCAGATTACCCTACCTATCCCAGTAATAAACTATTATGGGGCTTAGAGGAAAGTAAAACTAAGATAAAAGATAACATTTTACGCAGACAACGAAGATTATACATTATCATAAAGCTATACATAGACAACGCTTCATTCAGTCGAACTGCTCTGCAATGTCGCCTGTCAGACTTGACGTCTGACGTTGATTCGGTCTGAACACACTATAATCGACAACAAGAGTAAGCGAATCTTAGAGTGAAGACCATGACTTGGCAAGTGTGGTGCAGGAAGGCGAACGAAGTGTGAATTTTGTAAAAAGGTCGTTAACCAAAATTAAAGGAGATGAAATCTTGAGACGGTATGAAAGGACATGTACAGAGGAAGGTCCATGTCCAGCGTTGGAGTGACTGTAAAAAAAAAATAGTTTTTTTTCGAACACAAGGATTCATATTATTACCATGTTAGTAACAAAAAGGAATGAAAAGTGCTATAAGCTAAGAGGATAATGATAATAGGAGAATAACAAAGACTGATTTGACATTGACCTTTATCAAGTTTGGGTTTATTCAGGAACGCCAAGAAAAATAAATCACAATGGGCTAATTTGAATGTTTTTCAAGCTTTTCGCTATCCATGGAAGTTTGAATGGACCCTGATCGTCCTAACAATAGCCGACTGTTCAGCTGAATACAGCTAACCAGGACCTACCTTGCTAACGTACCTTTTTTATCTTTTTGTGAAAAACATAAACAGAAACGTTTGGGTTTCGCTTTCTCATTGTTTTTGTTAACGCATGTAGAAAATGTTTATGTTTTTCGGCACTGCGGGCTTTCACGTGGAAATATTAAATTGGTTATTGTGCTTTCATAATTTTGGTAGATTAAAGGAGTCTGGAACTGATATACAGCGAGGTTTTTGTTATATTTTCCGTTCCTAACGAGACTGGTATCTTTTTTGTTATTTTTATGTGTGCAACGGGACCGTATTACTAAGATTTTGCTGTCGTGTTTATGTCAGAGAGTTCAGACTTTCTCTTTAATGAAAAAGAAAGAGTTATGAAGTTTTAAGAGTTTGTCGCTTTCACTCCAAACTTTTTAAGGTACCGCGCTAAGCACGGGTCTTCTCTCAACTATCTTACGAATTAAGAGAGTTAAGCCTTAATCCAGAAATGCTGGCTAAATGCGGTTTGATTTTTGATTAGTTCTTAGACGTGCTGGTTTTCTCACGAGGTTTTCCTTCACCGATATAGAGCAGGAGTTGTGAAACAATTATTTACACAAATATGTGTGGTCATTGTCGGGGATCGATTCCGCGACCATACATTTTAAAAGCGAGGCCGGGCCCACTGCGTCACCGCTGCTCGCTTATTAAACAAAAGATAAAAATAAATCTTGTACGATGGTAAAAAACTGTATTGCTCGATTTTTAGGCAAAGTTTGGTAACTAAAGTCAAGAAAACAACTTTTTACCAGACTTTAGCAATGATGCGGAAAAATTGTTTGCGCATTAGTTTAGGTAGGTAATCATGTTTAAGGTGAGATATTTATATTGAGATTGTTCTTCGGTGGTCAGTTGTTTTGTGTAAATGGTTTTATCTTTACTTACCTATTTTGTAAATAAATATTATACCTTTTAGATGTTACAAATATTGATTAAAGAAAAATCCCTTTTTACATTTGCATCCACCGTTTACGTGCCCTGTAATTATTCTGTAGAATGGAGTCGTAAATAAAACGGGATGAGCGTGGCTTGTATAAATCATTTGGCGAGTCGCGAATCCAACTTAATTCGTAGATAGAAGAACAAAGCCTACGGAATAAATGCACCGTGCTATGTTGTCGGAAATTAGATGGTTCGGCGCCGCGTTATTTCACACTAGCCCCCACCGACTTCGGTCACATGATATACAAATACAAAAGCATTTCAAGATAATGGCTTTTAAAAAATACGAACCGACTTCAAATTACCAGTTATCCAAAACCTGCTAAACCAATCTGGATAACATTAAATGGGACCACCTGAAAACCTGGATATTCTTGAAACAAAAAAAAAGGAATTACTAAATCGATCTGTAATTGGCTAATTATTGCGTAAAACACATACAAAATAAAAAGTGAGCAACAAAACTTTCGTATTTATATTAGGATCTAGCTTCCTTCCTTCTTCTTTCCTCCTTTCTTCTTTCTTTCTTCCTTTTCCTTCTTTCTTCTTTCTTCTTTCCTTCTCCTTTTTTCTTGCATTTGTGTCAGTTTCGCCCTGAAAGATTAATAGACATAATTTGTAATCTTCTACAATGAGTAATGACTAATGAACCAAATCTGGGCAACATATCGTAATTTAGCTGTTTTGCTCTAAAAGAGTGTAAAGGTTTATCCTCACAAACTTTTATATTTACAAAAGTAATAGGAAGTAAGATTTTTTACTATAAATTATTAAATTCGCAGAAAGTAGGTTGGCAAATCTATTTTGCTGGCGAAAGATTGTTGTCTTAGAAAATTGATTGTGGAATCCGAAGGCTATTTGTTTTAAATGAGGTATAAAACAGTTGGTACGGAAAATAACATGACATAAAACGAAAATTGATTTTGTGTTAACATCTTGTTTACCAATTTTAACAATTTTAATTAAAATCGCCAAAATGATTAGGACACAGTTCGCAGTTTTCATTATTTTTCAATTATTAATACTTTTTTTTTTCAATTTACATTATTTAATTTAAGTTTCTGTTTGCAACTTTGCCCGTATGAGCTGATAGCATTGAAACATTAATATTCGAAATATTAAGCTGTTTATTAACTCATTCAGGATTCACAGTAACTTAGTAAATGATTTTCAAACTTCTATTGTTCAGGAAGTGAAATGCAATTGCCTAATTCCAACAGTGATGATCTAAAACACATTTAATATTAATCCTACTATGAATGTTCATAGAGACCGTTGTCCACGGCAAGCGTAGATGGCCTATGAAAATTAATGGTTCAAACATAACGATGAGCAGGCAGGTCATAGTAACAATGAAGCACTAGATTATGTTACCGTCTATTTCTGTTGGTTTGTGTTAGCATAAAATGTGGCATAGAGGGCTCTATGGTACTGCACTACATTAAAATTTCTCTTCTTTAGAAGGATTTTGTTTTATGTAAATAAGACTATATTGGTTATAAGCAAAACTCTACAACTGGACCAGTATCAGTAATTGTTCTTTCAAAATTCTTTGAAGCCAAGGTAAAATTACAGTAATAACTGTAGCAGAATACATATGGATGAGAAGCGATGATAGAATAAAACATGCCGCATTTCAAATAAATAAAGAAGTTTAAATTTTAAATAAAAGTTAGTAATGTATATAAAGTAGCTTAAGACGGCAGCATTGTTCAATGAATTCCCAAAATCAATGGTTTTGCAACCAAAAAAAGAGACTCAATCAGCACACTGTCTGAGCACTCGTTTGATATTCCCCAATCGTAGGCATTCGCACAAAAGAAAATTGGTCAAGCGTTATATGTCCACTAGGCTGAACCGTCCTATTGTTCAATTGAAGGGGTTTTATTGAAAGATATGTACAGTTCACTACGCCTTAAGATTTCTTAAGGAACACCCTTGGCCTGACAAACGCTTGGAATGACAACTCTGATTGAATAAGGGCTAACTTTTATGACTTTATTGCAGGTAAGCCCGATTTGTATTGTTACTGTTGCAACCCATTAGGGTCTACGGAACTCATGACTTCTCTTTTTTTATTCTATAATAGGCTCTAGATTAACCGAAGGTAAACATTAAAAAAATCTCACTGGCGCAAAAACACATGAATGACCTAGTAATAGTCCACCCTATTTTGGATGAATACGGTCTCATATTGTATCCCCGACAAATAGCAGCGGTCATGGAGAAGCTGTGCGGAGGCAGAATAACTGAGGCTTCATAGTATTAATGGGAGGCACAAAAATCCCACTGGATCAGAGTGCCTGAATTACCAGCACCATTAATAAGATAAACAAAAATATTTTACAACTTACACTACCATCTAATAATTAATGAATTTTGAGAGTTAAATAATTCCTATTCACTACCTATAACGTCGATAGCGAGACCTTATGAAGCCCGTTTTACTCTTCGAATACGGCCCCTCGCCAGCTCAAACGGATTGGGCTCTGGTTACCCATTAACACTCCTACAAACACAACTTACCCTGTCAACCCCACGGTTTCTTTTCAGCTTCAACGGGCCAGAGAGTCAGGCTCGGAGTTTCGCCTAATGCATTCATCAGATAGCGGGCTTGTGTGAAGTTTATTTATATGTATTAGGTTGTCTACCTATATTAAAAATAGGTACCAGATTAACTCGGATTAATAATGACGTCATATGTCCCTCTTCCCTTTTCTAAAAACCAATAGACAAATACGTATGGATAAGAATTGTCACATTTATATTGAATAGGAAAGATTAGTATCTCCGTGTTCAGAATAAAATACCAAAATAGAGGGGCGAGTAGCGTAGCGTAACAGGAACTACCGAGTCCACATGTCTATCTACTAATACTACAGTATAACTTACTTGATACTTGTATAAATAATCTTTGAATAGTTGACAGTTTGAAGCATCGAGACGTTAGAGGTTGTACATTACTTCATAAAAAATAAATTTAATAAACGAAATTCACAACTACAAAAAAGATTAAATTTAACTGTAATTAATTAATTGGGAAAAAATGTTAGGCGTAATAAATAAAAATATATAAGCATGGGCTACGATTTGTATGGACTTAAAAAATACGAGAATACTACTTAGGATGGATCCAGCGGCCTATATTTCCAGCCGAGTCTAATTCCACTGCACCACTGTTGTTGCTCTACATAAACGCTCTACTCATAATATTATAGTATTTTTTCTATTTATATTTTATTTGGATCACCAATAAATACATTAAATAAGTAGTTTGTAGAAAGATTGAACAATTGTGTTTATTTAAAGGTAACAGCTAACTAGTTTATGTAATAATAATGCATTTTTAAATTTTTACCAAGTATCAAAACTAGTCCATCGTAATATAAGATGCGGTGCAAGGATATCTGACAGGGGATTTCATTAGATGCAGCTTAACCACTGAGAGCAAACATTGGGATCTCAGATATTTTCTCATTCAGATTTTTTTTGATGTGCACTGAATTTTTATCATATACCTTGCCTACCTTAAAGTACTATGTAGGGAGATATTAAAGTCCTTTGTAAGCTGTGTTTGCTAGACGTGTTTTAGTAAGAAAAAGGGGTATAAAGCGTTTTCAAAGCATTAGCAGTGGATTTATTGTTGTAGTTCTTAGATACATTTCTTATTCAATTTCTTTATTATTAGAAAAGTATTGATAGCTTGCTGTATCTTGGATATTTTTTAAAAAGTACTGACTAATCTTGAAATAATCAATATAAGATGATAGTTAATCACATCATCATCCATCTTAAGGAGCCTCATTTCACTACCACCTTCTCACCGAAAGTCATTCGTAATCACGAGTGAGTCGGTACATTGGGCTGGCGTGTCCCATTATAGACAGCGTCATTGCTTAACATCAGGTAAGTTGTAGTCAAACTAACCAATTCTAGAATAAAAAAACGTACCTTTTGTTACCAACCAGCTTAAAAAATAAACGTAGTACCAAGTTAAGAACGTTTGTATATATTTGTTTGCTTATTCTTAGGTTACAAACAATTATAATATCTAGTTTGAGGCACTGAGGCATAGGCGTAGGCATTTATATGTGATCATGAGTAATAATTTGTATAAGTTGCGTCGCATGTAGGGCTAATTCACGTAATTAAATAAGTTCAGTTGCAGTGCAGTTGCAGTTAAGTTTCAATCAAAACAGCTCATTTCGTACTGTTGTAATTTTGACAGATACGCTCGCGTCAAGTTCGCGTCATGCGAGCGCTTTAGCGTGTTTATTGTTTGTTTAACAATCAGAAGAATACTATTTTACACTGAGACGTAAACTTAATTGCAACAACGTGATTTCAACTGCATTGCAACTTAATCGGCGTGTCAAGAAATTACGTGAAAACCAATTGTCAAAAACCAGTATGAACCGGTTAAAACTAAGCAAAGAACGCGTCGCACTCTAGGCTAACGTCTAACCTACACTATCTATGTGCACTCATACATGCAAAGTTCAGTTTGGACCTCACTGAAGGTACCACCTTAATTTGTACCAGTGTTAGGGTATTTGTATGTATGTATCTTTAATATGAAATTTCACAACATCACAATATTTCATTGACCCACAAAACTGTTTTCACAATTTGTCTGTGGGTACACACATTCAGGTTAACAAGGGTTATAACAGTGTATAAAATTTTAACAAACTATAGGTCAGTATAGGTGTACACTTAAACAATATTCAAACGGCTAAGTAAAAATTGTGCCAATGTATTTGAAAAGTAGTGTAGTTCAGTAGTGTTATTGATATGCACAAAATACTTAATTCTCCTTTCACAACCTATTAGCACAATTGTAACCAAGCCATAACTCTTGCCTTTAGCTCATATGTCGAAGAAAACACTTAACTCTATAACAATGGTCTCATATATAACAAATGCGAATCGATGTTTAATGGAAAACACTTTCGTCCCCTTCTCCGAGTGGTGGCATTTCAGATACTCGTATATGACATTGAATAATGACGACGGGTCGTAGAACAATAACTTTAGGTGCAAAAGAGTAAAACCAATCTCACTAAAGTAAGGGAGAGTTATAATAGAGTTCACTGAGAGCAGAAAAATACCACGTGTTTTATTGAAGGTGGCATTTAATGTTTCACCGCCAGTTTAAATAGTTGCTGATGTGTCAGATAGCTTATTCGCAAGTTTTGTCTTTACCTAAATTGACGGTAAGATAAAAAAAAACAAAAAAATCTAAATCATTTATTCACAAGAAATGTGGTAAAATTAATATTACTATTGCCACATTTCTTGGGAATAAATGATTTTGATTTTTTTATTTTAGTGTAATGGACTACACAGAGAATCACATTTTATGATACTAAAATGTGATTCTCTATACACTCAACCGACCTCATGGTCGGTTGGGTGAGCACGTCGTGTGTACAAACCAAAGTTGATCTTACAAAAAGGCATCCCTTTTCATCCAAATATCTCGTGAGTATTTGAGATTAGGGAGGTGCTAAAAACATCAATAAAGACATTGATTAGCTGTTTGTTGTGATATTTTATGTCCCATCGATAAAGGTGAAGAAGGGGGTGTAGGTAATTGATTATCGCAACCATAGGGTTCACCGAAAAATAGTTTTAGCTCAGAAATCGTCTATTTACATTCCTCCAAACAAATGTCAATCAAAACCTATTTTTAGCCTAAAATAAGCTTGGTAATGTGTTTTGTACTCATTTGATTAACATTGCCGTATCCAGCAGGTTCCAGTTTACGCAGGTTTTGATACTCCATGGTAGGATATGACAAACAACCTGAATCATGCGGACATAACTTTGTCCCACCGTCAGATAAAGGGACTCTGACTGTGAAGTTTCATTTGAAATAAGTTTTGCAGACTACTCGATCTGTTAAGATAAGTTTTCCTAAAAAGGTATTTATGTCTGTCAAAGAAAGGTGCTATTTTAAGTCTGGAAACTGTATAACTGTAAAAATGAATATCATGATTGAAGTTCCGCCTAAAACATAAATATTCATCCTTTTGATATCGAGAAAAACATAAAATTGAAGAAAATATTTACAAAGTAGCTTACCGCCAGCGGCTTCGCCTGTTGCCATATGTATTGTAACGAATAGTGGGATAAAGCATATCTAAGCCTTTCTCAATAAATTGATTAATTATTTAATCGAAATCGAACCAAAGAGTTTGGTTGAGCGAGCTAATCTCAGAGACCACCTCTGAGATTAGCTCGCTCAACCAAACTCTTCAGCATTATGATCTAAGTCTAAAGATATGATTTCAAATAATTTGGTCTAAAGAAAAAAAATCAGGCGCAGGCATATTATAATATAATAATAATATATAATAATATTGTTCTGTGTCTGGGTGTAATGTTTCTATCATATTATTATGTATGTTTTATAAAAAAATAAATAAGTAGTATTCCGTTCCTAGTACGCATAACACAAGCAAATATAATTGCTTAATTTTGGGCTAGATGGCGCTGTGTGTATGTGTGAAAATATTATACCTATTATTAATATTCGGCATTGTTTCCAATTTCAAGCGACTCATGTAGCGTTAGTTGCAGCAGTATATTATTCAAAACTGCGACTTTATTAAGCAAACACACTTGTCACTACACCAAAGAGGCATTAATGTAATTCTACACAAATCTTTTCAATTCAGAAGATCAGACAAAGACCACGTTTTTCAAAATTACTTTTTATTGGAATCAAGTGAATTCACTTACAAAATTGAATAGTTATTTTATTGTGAGCTTTGATATTTTTGTGTGAGAAATAGTATTGAAAATTGTTCATTGTAAAAATCACGAAAAATATTGCATTAAAATACTCTACCATTTTAATCTCGAAATCCATTTATATTTATTTTTAAAACTTGGTTTCAGAAAACTGTTGCTGACTTCTTAGATATAGCTACGCAGATACTGACTTCTAATAATATTTTGGGATATTAACACACGGTCATCTGATCCCAAGTAAAGCTTGTGTTATGGAAATTGGTATATACTATACATATTTTACTTTTCTTTTGTAAATACATTACTTATAATAGATAACTACACCCAGACTAAAGACAAACAGACATGTTCATGCACATAAATGTCTGTCTTAGGTACCTACGAATTAAACTTAGGTACGATGCAGATGAAATGCAAGTGTCTTACCAAATCGTACGTATATTAACTTTAAATTAAAATTTAGCGAAACCCTAAAAAAAGCTAAAAATCATTAAGATGTTTAATAAATTAAAAAATCATTCGATTGCTTTACGTGCTACGAAGCCACAAACTTGTACACAGATACACTTTTACACGCGTCAAATTTATTACACCCCTCTCTTTTCTCGGAAGTTAAAATACATAAAAAGATACTTATTCTGTTAGAGCCAAATATTAGCACTAGTCGGTATGGCGCCCCTCAGCCGGAACACTGATTACTTGGGGAGAGAAATAACAGCAGCGCTGCAGCCTTCTCATATTGTCTTACCAAATTTGCTGACGGCATTTATTAGCCACTAACATAAAACATTTTTATGAGAAGTGATATCAGTTGCTATAGTTGGAAGCTCTTTGTCGAAATAGGAACAAACGATTTATGGAAGAATATAAAATTGTATTGCTAGACACTCTGAATTTGTATTCTGTTTGTTGTAGGAACATCTGTCTATTAGTATATTGAGGGTGTTTGTATATTCATTCAGTATCATTCAATGATCGGTCGTCTTATAAATTCATAACCGTGTTAATCGATTAGGAGCAGAATAAAAAATAAAAATAAATAAATAAAATAAAAGTGAAAATAAGAGTAAAAGGGGATAAACAACGAGATCACGTCTTAAAAAAGTATTTCCAGTTCTTTTGTCAAAATTATGATTTTAAATACAAAAACATTGATTTTCGCTCCTTTCACTTTACGTCCAGATACCATTAGAGCATGATCACCATCATAAGAAACAAACAAAAAAATGGCCACATCATAAGCAGGTAGATCTACGTCTATATATGTTGATTTTTTAAATGCTGTATTGTCTTAATGCTGGGCCATAGTCTATATCCATACATTGGTTTAAATTATTAATTTTGTGGCCCTTTCTAAGAGGGAACACCGTGATTAGTAGCGAAAGCAACTCTAAATAAAGGGGATGATACCCATAAGTTAGATTTCGCAGTAGTTGGGAGGCGACGTAGCGTGACACAAGTGACAAGACTTAGTACGTGTGGCAACCGCGAGTGATAATAATATACACCGACCAAATGGTTTTGATACTTTAACTTAACGACTGCATAAAATACATAGGGTGACAACAAGACTACTTATAATACGTAAACAGTGATTAGTTTAAAATTATCCTTAGTTTTATTATTGGACACTGTTAATTGTTTTAACCCATTACCATTTTACATGTGAAATCTTGTGAGTAGGGGAAAGATTCTTTCCGGAAACAGCTCAACAGATTTCAATGAAATTCTGCATTTATTTAAAATTAGTAATTTCCCATATCTTATCGATTAAAATAAAAGGTAATTTTTATCTCAATAATTATATATTATGTTCCCTTCTATTACGTAAGTACCTAAATCACGGGGATGAAATTGTGAGCCGAAGTTATACCGATATATATATGTAATAAGCACTTACCTTTTAATATTTATAATTATCAAATAATTACTAAACAGGCACTTTAGAATGAAATAAGAACAAAAATATTTATTCCCGTACCTTGTTAATTAAATCTTAATCTACAAACTAAACGTATTACTCCATTATTACGTTAGTAGCTTATCATGAACTTACAAATCATGTTATCGTGAAGTTAAATAGATGTAGCGGTTGCAATTGCATGTCTATAGGGAATTATACATTACGTTAAACGGTTATACGTGTTGCGAGCTCGTAATCGTGGATTCATAAAATTTGATTATGTTTGTTTTATGTGCTTATAACCGCTCTAAAAATTAATGTCTACTTCAGCAACATGATTTCAGTATAACGTGTTTTCCCATGTTCACTAACAATTTGCTTTACTGTTATCACACTTTTAGTTATTTAATTTTATTTCCATGTGTGTATATGTTAGATTGAATTGAATGGAGGGCTTAAAAACGAGCCTATTCAATGTGGTTTTCTTTAAATAATAGCTGAAGTAATCAAAATGGTTCTTAGATAGGTCGGAGGTGTAAATATGTTTTGTTATTTAAGTTTTGGTATCAATATTACAAGTATCAAAATGGTCCTTGCCACAATGAATAGACATTTTTACTTCGCGTTGCTATTTGACACCCTGCGACAGTGCGTTTTCATTATATGCAGCTTAGCTTATGGAGGTAAATAAGGCAGTCCATATTGCCAACTCGGCTTATTCTCACGAATTCTATCCGCCACGCGAACACACCGACTATAATCCGCTTTTTACGATTCCACTCGTCGTTGGTAGAATTTGAAATGAGAAAAATAACCTCAAATTCTTTGTGAATTGAGGATTTTGTGTTATGAATGAAGCCCTATGAGTGGAGTAGGAATATTTTAGGCTCTATGAATAACTGCAATCGAAGATAACCTTACCTAGGCTTTTGGAATTAAACTAACTTCAAAATAAATTATGATAATGTAGGTTTTATTTACAAATGAGCCTAATTTGAATTAGGGAAACAAGGAAAAATTGAAGCTTGAAACTCGAAACGATATTTAAAGGAAAAAAAATATTATTAAAACGAATTTATTTTTATGCGGTTTCAAAGTTGCTTCTCAATATTGGAGAAGGAAAATATAGTGAGGAGGCTATGACCAGAACCATGGCATGCGTCACTCTTAATGTTTCCATTAGATTTCGAGTATGTATTTATGCCTACATGGCTCGGACCACGGGGTTACTGAAAAAGAGAAAAACCTATCGCTCTATGGGTGGACGATGTCACTAAAATAGACAGCACACACTGGCCGAGTGCCGCACATGATAGAGAACAATGGTAATCTCTGGTGGAGGCTTTTACCTTCCAATAAGAGTTATTGCAAATATGACAGGTTTATAGCATTTTTAATATGTACTGATAATACTAAACAATTTTTAATAAAAATGCAATGTAATTTTGTATTTTTTAAGTAATCTTAATGAATTGTGAATAGTTAATTTTACTATGATAGAGAGAAATATAAGGCTTTTATTTTATTTTTATTTATTTATTTAATTATGTATTTGAAGGCTTTAGACTAAAATCAGGATTATCAGACCACTTTAGGTAGGCGTAGATTATCGGGTAATGTTGTTGCCTCAGTAATTTTTTGGAATACTGCCTGTATTCCAATAAATTAACTATAGCAACAATTAATTCACCCAGAACTCTCGATAGTACAATCAATAGTTCTACCAAATAGTTACAGATCGCTAAATTGACATCTTATTAAAGCGTAAAGTCCACGCACTTCCTGGCGATGCAACAGTCTATCACAAAGTGTCAACCCTTCTAAGATGGCCGCTTCACCCGTGCTCGGTGTTCGGTCATTTGTTCTTTCATGTTGACATTTTTGAGTGATAGTTGACTGTGAAGGTAGACGCGATGACAGTTGACAGTTGATGTCTTGAGAAGCGGATGTCCCAACATATTATGTATATCTTTATTATCAAATTTCACAACTTTACATTCACAGATTGCTAAGAGAACCTAATTAAAATATTTTATCACCCCAAGATCGTTTTGGTATAACTTGAACAATTCATGCTCCGCTAAAGTTCCTCCGGTCAGATCCGCTTCATTTGAAACGCGGCCTTAGTCTTGTCAATCACATTACCGATTAATAAACCAAACGCTGTAATTTCTCACGACCTCTTGACCATAATCGTGTCTTTCGATTTCTTGCTTTGAATAAAACGCAAATAAGTCTTGCTTGCTTCAGTGCTTTTGCAAAAATATTATTTCTAAGCATTATTATAGCTAAATAAGTATGATTTTTAAATGTTTCACCATACCTAATAAATATTTTATTTACTACTTCATTTCTACAAGATGAGTTGCTAATTTTCCACAAAAAGACGGTGATTAAAAAAGTAACCAATATCAATAATATATTTTAATTATGGCATCTGTAGGAATAAACCCGAAATTCTGTTAGTGTCAAGTTTAATAATAGAAGAAGGTTTACAAGCTTTTAAAAGGTTTTTACAAAATATCGAAATCCTGATGTCATTGCCATTTCTTTTTTTAAATTCTGGATCCTAGACAAAGTGACAGCGAAGCGATAACGAAAGATCCAAAAGAACAAAATATATGGGAACGACACTCACCTTCGAAATGTCACGTAACAATTATCTCAATGCCATACCTACATTTTATTTTTTCACAATTCGTAATCCCACAATCATTCATGTGTTAGAAATCAAATATGAAATAAACAAGTATGACAGAAACAAAACCATAAAAACTCAATACAACATCAAATCTCCAGACAAATAACGAAATAATAACAAAGAAATAAAACGGGTGTGGTAAATCCATGAGAGACCTAATCCCAGATATACGATAGCGTTTATTTCCTTAGGGAGTATCATACCATACTGAATTTATAGTAAGGTGAAAGTTCTAGTCAATATTGGGTTTTGCTAACAGAAAAATATCTGCCCCATAACCGACAACTGTTGGCGTAAACGAGTTTTTGAGTGGATACCAAGGATAGGCAAACAGCGTAGACGCCCTCAAACTCGTTGGAGAGATAATCTTTGCATGGCTGGCAAGAGCAGGATTTGAGTACCTGCGGTTCCTTAGTCCATTTTAATGAGGCAATTTAAACCTCTCTATCTTTCTTCATGCTGTCTCCCGCTTTACTTGGTGGGAAGTGAATAATCTAACTTTCTAACTCCTCCTTTTATCTTTCTGATTAAATTCGCGCGGGATCGAAGACAGTTTAGGTGTTCTGAGATTTGGCCGGGTTCAAATCCTGAGTCTCTTTGCGGTGCCGCTGTTGATCGTGACTTCCAGTCGCGGGATTGCCGTAATTTATAAAGGTTTATTTAGCAGTGCATGAAACGTATAGTGATCATGATGAACAAAACATCGAAGCACCTGGAAGTTTTTAACTAGGCTAAAACCTTCTACCAGTCACCCTATATAATAGTTGTGCCTAATATAGCTAGAGAAACGTGGGTAACTAGGCATAATCTTTCTCTATAGCCAATTATGCACTGTTTTTAGTCCAGATATAACACGAGTAAGATTGTTGCCATGGAAGTACAAAAGATTTTGAGTATGTAACACAATAAAAAAGAAAATTTATAGTTACTTGAAAATTGGGTAACCAGTAACCACACTTTGAAATAAAGGGGAAACTAAACATTTCTTATCCCTGTATAAGTTTGTATCCCCTGCCATTCCATAAACTACGTTTTATAGTAGGTAACAAAGCAAAGAAATAATGTTTGAACTTGTATTCCATAGAAAATGGTTTTTTTGGATGTCCTCTTTTTATTATTCAGTCACTCTCGTTTTCCTTGGGATGCAAATGACGCATAACAGCGTATTCCTTGACACCTAGCTTGGCACCTAGGAAACTGAATACTTAAACTTAAAAAGTCATTTCTCTTACCTTTTTTTTTTCATTTCTATTGGTGTCAGCTCCTATGCTATTTTTTATTTTTTTAATCCTGAAATAGGCCTGCCCTTGACTACAACCTGCCTGATGTTAAGCAATGATACATCATTGCTTAACATCAGGCAGGTTGTAGTCAAGGACAAGGTTTCATCGTAGACTACAGTCTACGATGAAACTAAAAAACTAAACTGATGCAGCTAGCTACCAGAATTCATAATTAATTTCATCCATACAAAATTGTATACAAATAAAATAACCCTAATATGCATAATTGTAGATACAACATAAAACTGAAATAACATAGATAATAATTATAAAACGATGAGACGGCGTCGAGTTGCGCTGCGTGGTGTCACGTAGATTTCCGCGAAATCAACGGTAGAAAACCACTACTAAGACGACTATGAAGACTGAAGTACTCTTCTTCTGCACAGCTTGTTCATCAACACTGCTACTTGTTTGGATCACATAACGCCGTATTCATCAGGGGTAGGGCGGTCCACATATAAAGCAATATTAACCACGTAAAAACTTAATTTCAAAAAAGTTTCACTTTCAATGTAACTGATGAATATGTTTTGAAATAAAACTACTTTTTAACGGATTTTATCGCGGTTTATTTTAGATTTAGATTTTTTAATTTCAAGAGCTTCGCGGATCATTCTTGGTAGGAACCGGTTTTCTTTGAGTTGGAGGCAAATAACACCTTAGCTTTTCTAGATATCCTTATAACCAGGAATCCTAACAATACCTTAGGTCATACAGTTTATAGAAAACCAACACATACAAATAGGTATCTAAACGGTTATTCGCACCACCATCCTAAACAGTTAGCTACCGTGGGCAAAACTTTGTTTCAGAGAGCACACGGGATCTGTGATGATGAACATCTTGACGCAGAGCTTAAGTACGTCAAACAAGTATTGCATGACAACAAGCTCCGAGCACCGCGTCGCCACAGATCACGTGTAAAACCAGCTACAGTTGAAAGGCAACCTGCAATTCTTCCTTATATAAGAGGAGTGACTGACAAGATTGGCTAAAGCGGGCTTCTATAAATACTTACTTCAAGCCAAAAACCAAGATAAGTCAATTTTTACCATCTGTCAAGTGTCAAGTCCCTCTACAAGATGCGGGTGTTTATAAAATTGACTGTGAGTGTGGACTCTCATATATAGGACAAACAAAAAGAAGTATAGGGACCCGCGTAAACACATAGCTGATGTTAAACATCAACGCTCGACGAAAACTGCAGTGTGTGAACATACTCAAAAAGGCCCCAACCATTACTTGAGATTTGATAAAACACAGGTCCTTGTCAAAGAAAACCGGTTCCTACTAAGAATGATCCGCAAAGCTATTGAAATTAAAAAAACATCCTAATTTTAACAGAGAAAATGGTTGGAATATACCACCAGCTTGGGACCCAGTGCTTAATTTACTTGTACCAAAACCCAAGCAAAATCAACTCAGAATTCAAGACACTGTGAGCTCAGTTTGCTTAAATCGGAACGCAACTTAAATATTAATGTTTGAAGGTAGTCAGTAATAATTGTGATTAATATTTTTGGACGTCAAATATCTCAGTCCACCCGTGAACATGAAGTCTGAAAAGACTTTGAAACGTCGGTATCTAAAATCTAAAATAAACCGCAATAAAATCCGTTATAAAGTAGTTTTATTTCAATGTGTGATATTCGCGTAAATCTAAGACAATACTATAATGAATATGTACTTAACCAAAATGCGTTTACTTTCAAATCAAACAGTAATTTAATCTTTTGCTCTGCAGTTGACATTCCATCGTGAAATTCATCGCTATACCAAACTTTCGTTCAAGCGCTCTTGGAGAGTTCGAGACGTAGCAAGTTTTAATAAGTACAAACTACCCGCAGCAAGGTTTGTTATAGTTGGCAACGTTTTAGAGAACACACGTGTGGTATGATTGATGAGCTCAGACTTTGTATACCTACTTACCGTACTTTGATTGGAACAATGTGTAGTTATTTAAATGTTGGAACCATTGGTCTGTTGTTTCGTGAAAACTCAGTCTATTTTATAGGATTTTTGTATTAGGTGCAGGTTGAAACATGACGTGTCCAAGCGATTTACTTTTGTCACCTGTATGTATCTATTTAGTAATATAATCTCTATTTGTGTCACATTTCCACTATCTGTCATCCTATCCTATCCTATCCTATCCTATCCTATCCTGTCCTACTAATATTATAAATGCGAAAGTAAGTGTGTGTGTGTGTGTGTGAAGGTTTGTTACCGCGTATCTCAATAACCGCTCAACCGATTTTATTGAAATTTGAAATGTAGGTAGTGTATACCCTAGAATCGGACATAGGCTAACAATATTTTCAAAAATCATCCCCTAAGAGTGTTAAATAGAGGGGTGAAGTTTGTATGCAACTTTTTATTCCTTGGTCCTATTCATTTAAAATTCGGTACACATAAATCTTAAGACAAATAATGAGATACGGGTTTTTTATTTTTCCATAATTACCCCCATGCGGTGGGGAAAACGAGTTTTATTGATAAAAACTAAAGTTTCTCTGGATCTCTTTAGTCTCAAGTCCGATTCACTCCAAATTTGGCACACATATACCTTAAAAGAAATCATGAAACACGTGTTTTTTATTTTTCCAAAACTACCCCCTGTGGGGGTGTTAAATGAGTTTATTTGGAAAAATTAAATATTCCATAACTGTTTAGTCCTTGGTCCGATTTCCTTCAAATTTCATATAAATAAAGCTCAAAACAAATAATGAAACACGTGTTTTTTATTTTTTCAATTTTTTTTATTTTCATCCTAATACTAAGCGGGCAAAGCCTGAGAAATTATTCTGAGGGTGATTTTCTTTGAAGTTGATATCATAACTCCTTCGTAATTTTGATCTAAATTACTTTTTTTTGACACAATGACATGTTTGATAACTCAATGCTACGAATAAAATTCGAAATTTAAATTTCATTTCTTATAAGTATGGTCTAAGAGCCGTAGTATTCTTAAGAATCGCCTATTGATTTATGGATATACCTATGGGCGTTTGACGATTTCAAAATGTTGCTTACACTCCTACACTACTAAACTAATTTTGTATGGAGATTGTTCGAGACCCGGGAAAGGATAGTTTTATCCGACTGCGAAAAAAGGGATTAATGGTCTGGCGCGATAACCAACATCCGCGGGCGAAGCCGCGGGCGGAAAACTAGTCTATAATATAAAAATGAATAGTAAAATGTGTTGGTAAGCGCATAACTCGAGAACGGCTGAACTGATTTCGCTAATTCTTTTTTTAGAATGTTCCTTGAAGTACAAGGATGTTTCTTACGCAAAGAAAAATAAAAAAACAACCTCCTCAGAAACGGCTTGACCGATTCAGTAGGTCTGAGAATCGGTCGTAATCTATTTTTGACCCGGTAGGTGGCACTGCTTTACCGGGCAGTACGACGTCTGCAGGGTCCGCTAGTTTTTAATAAAATTGGAAAAAATGGCGGTTACTAAGGCAATTTAATGAATTGATAATAAATAAGTGTATTTGGCACAAGTAGGTACGTACTTGTTTTTCAAATGATGTTTAATTACTTAAACAGATGCAAAGTAGGTATATCAATCATGACGCGATCTCTTAATAAATTTTTGTTGCATCTCCTACAGCAATAACAGACAGGCGTTGATTCTAAACAGTTATTAACTCATATTTACTTTTCTAGAATTAGCTTATTACAGTTTTCATAATACCGATGCTATTTTGTTTTAAAGCACTATGATCAAAAATCTGTTCCTAATTTGACTGATAAATCAGTAAATCGCTGTTAAGTTTCGGCCTACATTCTTCGACTTAGTCGCTATCGGATTAACAAAATTTCTCCGAACAATAATAGAGCGGATATTGGCCGATATCCCGATAAAATAGAGGGGACAATAACACAAGAAATGTAAGGAATTCTGAGGAAATAAACACATTTATTTCGGTTCAGTGATTTGGGCAGACTGTTTAGTATGAATAGAAGTCTTTGTCAATTGGCTGATTGCGGATCGCTTGTCTTTATTTGCGTGTTTTGTAAATCAAAGCCGCTAAGATGAAAGACGAATATTAAAAATAATGTGTTGTGGTTTTAAGTAAAATATCGTAACTTTTCTTTTTCTGTCTCATTTTTCATTATCTCTTTTTACACGACTGTCAAGGAAGTGTTATGTTTTCCGCGGGCATCTTGTCTGTATGTATGTTTGTAAATTTCTTGATTACTATAAATCTCCCTAACAATGGATTGCGACAAGTGAGATATCATTATTTTTGTCACAACAATTGAAATGTTCTTAAATAGGTATTACTTAAAAAATATGCCAATTTTTACGCTAAATGGTGGGTCGTTAATATTTTTTTCCAAAACTATGGAATTAGGTATCAAAATAAAGTATAGCTGCTTTTTGTCTACTGTTGTGTATGTGTCAGTCAGCTGAAAAACTTCATTTGTATGAACTTCGTTCCTTACAAACGTCCTCAAGACGTGTTGTTTTTTTATTTTAATTTAAAGTAAATAGAAATATTATTTATACTTAAAATGCCTATTACTTAATTTGATCTTTACCAGCATAATATTAAACCTCATTGATAATTATAAATGGTTTTCCCGCAAGTGCAATTTATTTTGTACGTATAAAAAAAACTTATACATAAATTTAAAACTACTTCCCTCCATTGAGGCTTCTCATATTTCATAAGCATTGATATTAATCATTAACGTTATTGTCCCTTTGATCGCGACACATTATGTTCTCATAAATATTAGCTAGTGCAAAACTGCTACATAGTAGACTATCACTCCCGCTTGGCTAATGACACGTGAAGCCACCCAGTACCCTGTAGCTTTCATCTTAGACGGTGACTTTTATAAATGGCAGGGGAAATAACTGCAAGTGAGTATTCTTCATAATCTATTTTCTTTTGTAACGTCATTGTGAGATGTGTTATAAAGATGATTTGAACAAAAGTAAGGCTCAAGTAACTTTCATTTCCTTTTCGTTAGAATACATTCTACTATTTGGAAATTAATCAGATTTCGTCTTACCTGGCTTTGGAATTCTGAGATAGTAATAAAATCTCTTCACTCTTTTTGATCCGGCGCAGAATTTGAAGCCATCTTTATTTGCAACGTCACTTCCCTCTAAGCCAATTGTTTGTAATGCTCAACTAACTAAAAACAACAACAAACAAATATACAACACCAATTCCAACTAAACTAATAGCAGAAAATATTGTGATCCAAATATAATTACAAAACTATTAATATAATCTAATATTTTCACACATGCACACTGCTTATCTAGGCCCAAATTAAACTATTATATTTTCTTGTGTTATTGGTACTAGGAACTGATACACTACCTACTGTTATTATAAGTTATTCAGCCGCATGCTTTTAATTTACTATAAAGTGAATTTATACTGTGTGAAAGAAGTTGATCTTCGTAACGTCCTTCAGAACCCAAGGAAGCGACGACAGCAGTTTCCAAGTAAGCGCAACCTTCCCTTCCTTAAAACATCAACTACTTTTGCAGTTATAATAATCCTATTTTAGTTGGTTACAAGGTGCAATTTCTTTACTTACAGTCCACATAAATCCATGCTAGTAAGATCTTATATCGCGCCAGCTCAATAGTTTTGGTGATAAAGTACACCCCGACATAGAAACAAACAATTATGTTCATGACTTAAAGAACTTAACGTTATTTTAAAAGAACGACCTAATCTTAGACGTTTCTAGAGATAACATTTCTTCTGATACGCTATGAGGGTATTTTACGGTCTATGCACCCCACACCAAGATTCAATTTAGATCCTTAAATCCGATAGGAGCAAGACTATCCGGTCAACATGGTGTTTGAAATAAGGTTTCAACTTGAGTATCGCAGAATAATTTTATAGTTTCCAATTTATAGCCGTTTTACTGGATTCTGGTTTGCCTGAGAGAAATGCAATTTGATAGTTTAAGGACGTACTATTGATGGGCACATAGAAATGTTAAATTCCTTTATTCCGAAAGCCAAATTCTAATGCTAAAGACTAGTCAGTGGTAGAGGGTCAAACAGTGGGGACTCGGTTTATACAGGGATTCCGATTCCCGCAGCAGTTATTTTTAGTTTCTAAACTCCCTAGAAGTAATTATTTAGTTTAAAACGCAACAACACAATGTCTATCGTTTTTGGAATAAGTATTTTTTTTTGGTTTTTGTAAGAACCCAGGAGGCTTTATCAAAACTTTGTGAATACTTCGGTTCATAGAAGCTACCCTAACGTGACGCGTGAAGTATTTAAACAATAGTTAACTTCACATTGAGTGAACAAGAAACACTGTTTCAATTCAAAACAATTTTAAACTAACTACTTTGTTGTTACTTAAATTATGAACGCAAGTGTGTATCTACAAGCAGTTGTTACGCTCATTCCAAATTTTACTTTGAAGATTATAATAGTTCTTAAGTAATAAGTTACCAAACACGCCTCGGCAACAATGAAAACCCTTTTACTTAGTGTTTCGCGGTACTATAAACAGTTGCTATAATACACTGCAATAAAGTTCTGAGAATTTTGTAGAAGCAAAATTTAATACTCATTTCGTATGCTCACTTGTTTAAGGAAGAGTTATAAGAGTTCCTGTCTATTTTATAAACTGTTAGACATAGTGCCTGAAAAATTGTCAGCTGAAAAATGTAAAGAGTCATTGCTGTGTCATGAACTGCCTTTACAACGTGACAGCTCTGATACCTTGATGAGGTAGGGCCACTTTTAGCCAGCAAGGTTGCGGGTTCGAAATTCTGCGTTAGGCTGAAAAAGTTGTCGAAATTTCCTTAATGTTTCAGCTAACCTGTACTCAGGAAGTATAAATTGTGATAACTCCGATGTGTTTCAAATATAACGTTTAGCTTTTGTTGCTAGGATCTTATCTTATCTTATCTTATAAATGGGGCTGGTAGATCCAGAGCACTTCGACCCAGCTAGATCTTTTGTGCTTCCCCTTGATACTATGAAGCCTCAGGTATTCTCCCTCCACACAGCTCTTCCATGACCGCTGCTAATCGTCGGGGACACATGAGGCCGTATTCATCAGGAGTAGGGTGGTCCATTCCTAATGCATTCATGCGTTTTCGCGCCAGCGAATCGCATTCGCACAGTATATGCTCCATGGTTTCTTCAGCGTCTCCACAAGCTAAGCAAGTGGAACTTTCTGCTAGCCCTATTTTAAACAGGTGTTTCTGCAGCCCAAAGTGCCCAGTTAGTGCACCTACTACCAGTCTTATTTTAGTCCTGGACAAGCCCCTCAGTCTCTGAGAATACCTCAGGGGCCAATCGCCCATGAATTTTTTGGAGTGGAGTAGCCCTGGGGTCTTCTTCCATGACTCCTGATGTTTTTTATGGGCATATTCTTTTAATTTTCCTTTAACCGTCCCGGTCGTAACACCAATGAACGGTTCTGGGCCAAGAAAGGCTTCCATCGACCCCTTTCTGGCTAGTTCATCAGCCTTTTCATTACCATCATAGCCTTCATGGCCTGGGATCCAGGCCAACCCAACTTTGTTATATGTCCCCAAAACATTTAGGGACTTAACGCAGTCCAGGATTATGCCTGAATCTATTTTTGGTGTCATCAGCGATTTTAGGATTAGGATAGACCATAACGGTCGTATCGGTGTTCGTTTCACCAGACTCTAAATATGACGAACAAGAGAATTCACTTGTATTGTGCACATACTTCTGCTGTCTAGAACGAAAGCTTCATACAAGCGCCGAGTAAGAATTCACTACCACACGCGCAGTAATGTGTGCGTGTGATGTCACTGACAAGCCGCCGCGCGCCGACTCGCCGATGCTTGCTCAAGGCCAAACCGGTTTGATTTAGCTGCGCGGGAAATAAGGTTTATGCTAACCGGCAGCGACATAAGCGAAACAAATATTTAAATTAGCACTGTGCATGTCTATTCGCTTATCTGAGTATTCGTTCGTACGTCTTGCCGTATGCCTTGCTTGTTGTCGAATTCCAACTCGCACTTGCCTGTTTTATTATTTTCAACAAATGATTGACAACTGTATGAACGTAAGTCTTTTTATTTTGTTAAGAGGCTTTTATTCGGTTCAAAGATCATTTATTTCTCAAAGAACATTACTTTGTTCACTTAAAGAGAAACTCTTACAACAACTTTCTGAATAACCTTGCCTGCCCTTCTGAAAAAAAAAATAACTTAAATAGATATATGTTATGTATTAAGGAGGCAACGTTTATTACAAGGCGTTCAATTAAATATTAAGTAACTTATTACGTAAAACATTTCTCTGAATTATTATTTAATTATTTAAACATAATGCTTTAAACGATTTTTACAGCTGGAGAAGTTTGGTGATTCCTAATTTTCTTTTGGTAAATCATTGTAAATAGTGTCTCCTTCATGCATCTTCCCGTTCTATACAGTTACACATATATATCTACTTAGTGCTATAATATCTCATGCAAAATTGGTTAGTCAAATTAAACTATGGACTACTATATAGCTATGTACTTCTATCTCTTGATTATATTGTATGTTGTGGGTGTACACCTTTAATTGAATCTCCACACGTGGTCCCCGGGTGGTGCAAATCAGGTGAAAATCAACTGGTGGTAGGCTTCGGCCGTGGTTAGTGACCATCCACTAGACAAAGCCGCACCGCCAAGCAGCCTTGCCGTGTTCCGGAGCGATGTCTGGTGACTCCATGCAGAGAGGGTGGGTCGGAATTGTTGCTCTTTTAAGGTTACTAACCTTAAGGAGGCTCATTCCACAGCCATCTTCTCGCCGATAATCATTCGTAATCACGAGTGAATCGGTATACTGGGCTGACGCGTTCCATCGTAGACTACATCATTGCTTAACATCAGGCAAGTCAGTCAAACGCCAGCCTATCGAAGATTTAAAAAAAAATCTCCTCACCTGGGTACCTATAATTTCAGCACAGTAATAAAACCTTAAAAAGAACTGAAATAGCTTAAAATAAAATAGATTTTTCCCTTCTCAATAAGAGAAGAAACAGCCAGAAAAACCAAAGGTCTAATCTAGAAATTTGTGGGTATCTGCACTCCAGTTTACACAGAATAAATCTCCTAAACAGCCCAACAGCTCCAACGGGTGTTGTGGTCCATTCTATTATCCTAACGACTTAATATTACGTTTACCCAAAAATGTTTATAGCTTAGATACGACCATTTCGACCCGACCTAATCAAGCGACTGCACGATAGTAGTAACTTTCTGTGAACAAGGAAATTTAAGGCTGCGTTAGACATTCTTTTTAACATAACTATTGGCTATGGTACGGTTATTTTTATTGTGTGTTAATTAATTTAATTAGTGATTTAACTGCCTTGGTGGTCGAGTGGTAAGCGTATTCGCTTAGTAACCGCGAGTTGCAAGGTTTGATTCCCGAGACTACTTTACCATAGCAGAAAACACGTATACCAAGTTTCGTAAGTGTATGTATGTATGTATGTTTATTTGTCTCACGATTAATCTAAAACTAGCCATCGGATTCGGGTGTTTTTTTGTTAGTTCTTCCAACTTAGGGATTTATTAAAGTCGCATCAAAATCAGTGCTTTTCTATCTGCGTATCAATAGTTATTAATTACCCTACAAACTACTACTAATACTTCTACTATGCTTCAACTGAGAGGTGTATCTATAGTAGCCTTTATGCCTATGTGTTGGGGTAGATAAGATTGTATACGGCTGGACAGAAAGTAATGATTTGTAGTTACGTACGAGAGTGAAAAGTAGATAGGTATATTTTTTTATCTAGGCAAATCAGTCATTAACCTATGATGGATAGTCGTAGTCGGGGCTTCTTTAGCCTAGTAGTAGGTTCAATAACTAGCAATAAATATCTATTAGTTATATATCGGGTAAAATAGTAGAACAATGGGTTTGGAATAATGCTGAGTAAAGTTAATGTCAGTATTGAGTACGATAAACATTACTCCACATTAGATAATAATATGTCTCCTGAGTAATAAAAATAACTTTAGAAATAACTTTTAATAATCATTAAGAAACCAAAAACGTAAAATTATGTAGCAATTAAATGCTAGCAGTACACGACTCACATCTATGAATTCTAATTAATATTAAAAACGCGAAGGGTTAGATTGTATGGATGTATGGTTGTTTCTTTCAAGCAAAAACTACTGTATATAATTGGATGAAATTTGGCACAGCGAAAGATTATAGTCTGGATTAACACATAGGCTTTTTATGCCAAGCAGTACTACGCAGGCAAAACCATGGGCAGAAGCGAGTCTCAATATAAACCGCAAAATTCTATTACAGCTTCCAATCACTACGTTGAAACACTAAAAAACTCTGCTCATATTTTAGCCACACTCCGTAACATCGACCGCCGTCAGCATTAAGTCGCTGTCCCACACCAGCGCTCAATATGAACAGTCCACGGAGCATTTCGGAAAAAGTCCGGTGAACCAATAAAGGCCCTTTCAGCTAATTAAATAAGGTCATCCGCAAAAAGAAACATTTTAGTTGCGTGAATTCGTTTGCTTAACAACGTATGTACGTCGTTTTACGTAGCCACTACAGCACATACTATCACAAAAATACCAACAGCTATTTAAAGACCGTTTACCTCGCGTATCGCCTATCGCCAAGATTCTGGCTCCTCAAGCTGCACAGACAGTGATGATGATTCAAGCGATATGGATATTAGTGACGAATAGTCTTACATTACTTTTATCTGTGGTTAAATACTTCTTTAAGAGATTTAATTAATGATTTATGACTTTGTACCTCAGATGGCGACACGCGAGTTAAACGGTCGGCCTATATGCATAACCGTGACGCAGCAGCAATTTCGAATGAAATACCCAATGTCTTCTTGCACTAAAGCTATGCTTTTTTGCGTGTTCCACGAGCACTGCGCACATCGTTGACAGTTTCTAACTACCTGTTTGTCGCATTATATCAAGCCAGACGTGTGCTGATTAAGTTATTTCGTACAAAGCGCATTAATGACTTGCAGTGGACGCTAAGAACATTTTATTTGCAAATTGAACGCTAAATATGCGTATCCTATCCGTTCGCTGCTGTGGAACAGCGCCTTTACGCTTTACATCATATTACTCCGCATTCAACGAGATTGATGTGTGAAAAAAGCTCTTGAAATTGGTAAAAGGGAAGGCTAAGTGAGGGGCAAGTGATCGAAACGTAGGCTACAATTTTGTCACGCATTCACTGAGCAAATGTACCCTCAAGATTTGGTAACTTATGTGACGCACGTTTTAATGGCGACTGAATCGTGTATTCAGTTTTTTGAGGAAGTTACAGGTGTAAGCCGTTATGCTTGTAGATCTACGTGTTTAAACATGTTTTTCGTTTTCGTAGTGTAAGTCGTGTCCACTTATCTATCAAGTGTAAACATAATTTTTAAATTAGCCGCGGAATGATACGGCGTACAGTGTCTACACTTGGTTAAAGTTAACGTTAAGTTGAGAGTGTGCAAAAAAAAGGTGAAGTGAAAGTAATCAAGTTTATTAGTAAGATAAGTTCAAAGTTACACTTGAAACTGTAGGTCTATGCACACTAAATTAATATAATTAGGTATATAAAAACTAAATGAAAAACGCCGCAGCAGAAAACTATGTACAAGTTTAAGACTGTATATACCTATTATTATCTAGTCCATAAAAAATATGTTTTGTACAATCAAGTTCATATTCATTACTAACTAACTACTAGATAACTACTTTGGAAATAGCCCGCACGAAAATCGTACAGACTATAGACTCAGAATAGCGTGTGCGCTTTCAGTTGACCCCTATCAATAAGGTTATTCAATCGTACGATAAGGTGCCACGGTAATTTCCTGTCATTTACTATCATTACTTCGCCCCATGATCACCTAATCTGCGGTTAGGGGAGTCGCACAAAACGTAAAAAGTGCAGAGCGTATGAAAAGAACTTAAGGGAAACTATTTCCTGAGCCCGACTATATGGGAAGGCTATTCAACAGGACGGATGTGGTTGTATTGAGTGAAAATTGAAATGGGTGTACTTGCAAAAATTAGGGGTGGACGGTCAAAAAGCTATCCGTCTATAGAATGTTGGTGTTTAAGCTGGGCACATTTTTATGGGACTGGACACAGCAAGGCAAGGTGGGTTGCTCCAGATAAAAGACGCTGGTTTCTTGGCAAGTTCTTGTTTTTCCAAGGCACAGTACAGATGGCACAAGATACAACAATACGGTGTAATGCTGTGCAATAGAATTTAGAAAATGTGCGTGTTTAGCACAAGAGCAACGAGTGTACGACTAAAATATGGAACTAAGTAAAGAACTAAGTTTGAAGTTGAACTAAGTGAAGCACACGAGTGAAGTTAATAAAATATTATAATAGTAATATATTGGGACAATAACACACACGGCCAACTGATCCCAAACTAAGCAGAGCTTGTACTATGGAAACCAGATAACTGGTAATATACTACATATTATAATACTTTTCTTTTGTAAATCTAATACCTTTAAACGAGCAATTCTTGTATATAATTGGAATCTCGGAATCGGCTCCAACGATTTTCATAAAATTTTGTATATAGGGGGTTTCGGGGGCGATAAATCGATCTAGCTAGGAATCATTTTTAGAAAATGTCATTTAAAAAAAATACCGAGCAAAGCTCGGTCATCCAGATATTATATACTTAAATATTGATAATTACACCCAGACACAAGACAAACAGACATATTTAATCAAAATGTTTGTCTCGGGTGGAAATCGAACCCACGACCTGCGGCGTGAAAAGCAAGTATCTTACCAACTACGCCACCGGCCCGTTAATGCAATCAGAACCAAAACGCGTTAAACTGTCATTTTTTAGTTCACAAAAGTCGAACTTGATGTTGCCAATGCAACCACTTAACTCATCATCGCAATCTCACCACTTCTACTCCTGTATGTCAGGATTGACAGCGTCGATTCAAGAGACTCGGGATATGAAATCGGACGAGTACCGGGAAACCTGAAACTGTATTGGATCCCGCACGGACTTAATTAGAAAGATAATAGGAGAAGTTGAAAGGTAAGATTATCCACTTCCCTAGAGGCAAAGCGGGAGACAGCGTATAGAAAAAGAAGAGGTTTAAATTGCTCGACAAAATGGCCTAAGCACCACGGATAATTTAATCTAAGGCGTCCTAATCGACCTGGTTCCAGTACCTATAATAATTCTGGCAACAGAGAGTTTGTACCGGTTGCAACAAGATCGATATAATATACCGTCCCACTACTACTAGGTACCTATTTATTTACTGTAAATCAAAACTTTCGCGTAGCATTACTAAAATTTAAAACAAACGGTAAAGGTAGTCAGTAGCGTAATTAATATAATTTGACACCTGATCTATCCATCTCTGTTACTGGTTCTCTACGAGTTTCGAGGTCTGATGTCAGTTGCTACTTTAATTCTAATAGGCTAGCCGCATCAGAATGGACTCAAGTCCAAGTCCCCATTTCAATTGGTGTCATCTCTCAGCCAGGTTGTCAAAACCTGGCTGAGAGATGACACCAATTGAAATGGGGATAACGCAAGGTTAATGATGATTAGGTATAAAACTTATCATAACGGACAATTAGTTTCAGTTTTGTAACCACTGTTTGTATCATGTACAAAGTAGAAACGAATGTGAACGTGTATAATATTACTAGTGCCGAAATAATCGTAGTAGTTATGATAACCATTGAAGAAAGAAACACATTAGGTATCTACATAAGGGAATGAACATCTACCTAAGCAGGACCGCAAGTGAAAACGCAGCACAAATTACGAATAGCTACCTATAAGATCAGTTCTAGATCAGCAGTTCTATTCCATAACAATCTATAAACAGCAAACAAAGGCAGAGACAGTCTACGTGACCGTAAAACAATATATTAAACTAATTTGTCGTGTGCACACATAAGAGAGCCAACAACAAAGAGGAAACTGGACGAGACTATGCAAGATCGATTAATGGCCTCTAATTACGCAATTTCTGGCGATCTCTAATTGTGGTGCGGACCAGTATATTCTGGTTGACAGTACGTTATTTCCCCAGAGGGCGGTAAAGATAGTGGGAAACATTGAAAGAAAAATATACTGGAATGGGTAAATTATCTCTTTATTATAACAATATTTTAATAAAACCTTATATGACCAGATTGTGGCTTGTTCATCACCATCATAAATGTATTTTAACGGGTATTAGCATACCACCGCAGCTCCGCCCGCGTTAAACAGGCTTACTCCGAAAAATTTCTCAATGAAGTGGTAATTCAGTTTTTTGGAAAATATAATAATAATTTACAAAAGAACGAAGATAATATAGCAATGGGGCGATGAGTTGATAATATTTTACAGTTAAAGAGAATATTAATAAAGTAACTAAATACGTTGGCTCCAGATCAACCAATGGTATAACGGAAATAGTTACAGATGATGAATTAAGACCACAATAAACTTTAGCGTTGTTTTAAAATGTCACGTCATGTAACTCAACAGTATCGTCTGTCAACACTTAACACAAACACCCACTCATTCAACTTCTTTGCGAAGACAACCAAGAATATGGACCATTATAAATAAATAAGTACTTAATAATACTTCAGAAAATAATTCTTTTAGCAGAATATTGGAACGAAGTTCCTTATCGCGCGTTGTGAAAGGGGGCTAGACGGAAAAAATTCTTACGAAAAGTTGTCACGACACTTTTTGCTATAGTAAGCTATTGTAAGCTGTGCGGCGTGCGCATAGTTTCTCTGTCTGTTTATTACGAAAATTGAGCGTACTGATTAAGTTTATATTACATTATATTTTTTTTTTAGTAATAATATTTAAAAAATATATTATTACTAAAAAAAAAATATTACAATTCCTTCACTAATTAATCGAAAGGAACTTCGTTCCACCGGGTGTCCCTTGACACCTCTCAAGTTTTTTTTTAAATAACAATCAGGTAGCCTAAATTAAATGATTCTTGGATATGAAATTAAAAATTTTGTTGTATCTGTCAGATTATAATATGACACAAAGAAAAAATATTCAATAAATAGCCAAAATATTAATTGATATTAGAGCTTGTGACGCTTTAACTAAGTAAAACTTGTACAAACTTTGACGAAACGTGACATTTTGGCTCGATCTGTGGTAGGTACATATCGAATTAAAATGTTATTATCACAAAAACATGCAACTATCCTACAAAACGAAATAAAAGTTTACTTATATCAGACACACGTTAATGACTATAAATATCTCAAAACTACGATTAAGTATATCGCAATAGAAGAAGAAACGAAACAAAAAAGTCACTAGTAAAAATCACTTACAAATTATTTTTCAACCACGCTCAGCACAATGTAGAAAATATAAACGTTTCCGAATTCTTTATATCTATTTTGGAACGCGTTCGTCGCGAAGCTACGGTACGTTGGGCTAAAATTATTCACCAGCATTGTTCTCTGATACTTTATTTGTCTCAGCCAGTCCCACTGCTCGTCTTTTTTCACCCGTTGCGTGTCGCTTACAAAGCTAATCCTTTTGCTTCTAATTTGTGATCAAAAATAAAACTTCTTCAAAGTAAACTTACGTGTTTCTAAAATAAAACAAAGAAAATACATTTGAAATACTTTGTGCGTTTACTTAGAATTCGCTTGGGGTTTTCGGTTTAAGTATAGATTTTAGTTGATGCAAATTATATATCGTTTTAGAGTATTCGATGATATAATATTAAAATGTGCAAATAATTGAAATGTTTTTCTAAAATAATAAATACCTTTATAATTTAGTTAACTATGTATTCTTTTTAAACTGCTTCCGTTTTGCTTAATAACCGCGGGCTCCCAGATTCGATTCGTGTGTCGAGCAAAAATACTTTACTAACTTACATAGAGAAATTTAGTTGCAGATCGCAGTTTGGAATTGTGCAAATTGAACAGCAATATCGCCCCCTGTTACGTTTGGGACCTGGAAAAATAGCCGGCAAAAAGTGAGTGATACAGGTGTGGGCGCTGCATGTGTTTTTTTTACTAAGAAGTTTTTGTTTAAAAACTTTTTCAAATCTATATTTATTTTATTTACAGGCTAGTTGAAAATAACATTTTAAAGGCTTTTTATGTAAAAAATCAAAGCAATACCTAAATTACTAATTTACTTACCTAAAGTGCTTTGATTTTTATTGAATGATAAGATTTTTATTAAAAACAACATTTCAAGATTATACGGTTCTAAAGAATAAAATACCTCAGTATTAAAATCTGAAGTTCATTTAGTTAAAAGGTCGTATATTTTATGTATATTCAATAGCTGCACGTAATCTAGTTAAAATTATAAAGATTCTACTTTAACAACTGAGCTATCTAAAATGGAAATCTTTTACAGCCAAAATGTAAATTTAACACCATTCAGCGAAGCACATACTTAGCATTAATTTAAGATTTCGGTGACATTGTAAATATAAGCCGAAATATATTTTTATTTATGTTATGATATTAAAGTGACTGTTACTTAAACATTTTTTGTCTTTAAAAATAAGTTCTTAATCTTGAATTACTCGCTGTGACTTCTTTAACTTCGTATTTTATATTTATCATAACGGGTAATTAACGCGCTTAGGTACCTTTAATTTTGCTTTACGTTTCGACACGGGCTGCACCGGTCGTGATCATGCAAATAATTACCCCTTATAATAAATATAAATATTAATAATGCAACGCGAAAGTTTGAAAGTATATATTATTTAACTTCGTATTCTTTAACTAGACGAGTGTGTTAATAACTTAGAATATTATTAATATTATTATTTATGTGTTTTTAATTTCTCGGAGCTATGGAGCTCTGAAACTTTGGAAGGCGTAGGTACGTGGCGTGGGGCCGAAGCCAACACGTAGAACGGTTAAGATAATTTTCATCTAATGTAGCACCAACCTACCATATAAAAGAAAATAACCGATTAGCGCAAAACTATTGCAGAACATGGAAACTAAAATCTGGATTACGGTGACGGGTGTTAACTAGGACTATGGAACGACTAGGGCCGCTGATCGGGCTGGTGGCGTGGTCGGTAAGCTTTTCACGCCGCAGGTCGTGGGTTCGATTCCCACCCGAGACAAACATTAGTGATGAACATTTGTGTTTGTGACGAGTTTGGGTGTAAATATCTATCATACGTATATATTTACAAAAGAAAAGTATTATATGTGTACTATATATCAGTTATCTGGTTTCTATAACACAAGCTCTGCTTAGTATAGGACCAGATGACCGTGTGTGTTAATTTCCCAGAATATTTATTTTAATTTATTTATTTTATCTATGCTAATAAACACGGATTAAGTGGCAGGGGATATCCCCTGCCACTTAATCCGTGTTTATTAAGATAATATTAATGTCTGATAATATTATTATTATACTTTAGGCGCTTATTTCTTTTAGCTTTGATTCCGGGATTTCGTAGAATATCATTATCATCGATCAATTCTAATTTACCTTCAGACGTAGACATCTATCAAAAATGTTTCGAAAATAACCGCCTTCTTAAAAGTGAAAAATAATATTACTTGTATTAAAATTTGTTTAATCTGAATTGAAGTCGGTGCTAATAGCCACTAATCTTGATTTCATCCTTATTACTGTCTAATCGTCCGATTTAGCACTGACTAAGTATTAAAAAAACTTCGATAACTTAATTGGGAGTATACTCTACTCTTTCAATCCATAAATAAAATTAAATCTGTCCATAATCAAGGGAGTACGGCGAACATGTATAAAAACATACATACAACCGAACATAGAACCTCCTTTTTACAGAAGTAGGTTAAAAAAGACGCTACTAAGCAGAATTAAAATGTGTCGGGATTTTTCTTATTAAAAATCACTATTTTGAAATAAATCTACTTTTTAACGGATTTTATCGCGGTTTATTTTAGATTTTAGATTCCGACGTTTCAAAGTCTTTTCAGACTTTATGTTCACAGGTGGAGTGAGGTATTTGACGTCCAAAAATATTAATCACAATTATTACTGACTACCTACAAACATTATTATTTAAGTTGCGTTCTGATTTAAACAAACTGAGCTCAGAGTGTCTTGAATTCCGAGTTGATTTTGCTTGGGTTTTGGTACAAGTAAATTAAGCTGATTTTGAAGCTGAATTCTATTTCAGTGTGTAATATTCGCGTAAATCTGAGACAATACTATACATATAACTAATTAGGAAGTTGTTAGTGTTACACCTCCGTGTCTCGGTCCTATGTCTGATTCTAAACTTTGAGTGTCATTATCTGTTATTTAGTTGCCCTGTTTACTTAATACTCTACCAGCTGACATGAGAAAAAAGTAAAAAAAAAAACTATCGCTGCTCTAATAAAATATCATCCTCATCATCAGCGTATATAAGTCCACTGCTAGACATAGGCTTCTTCTAAAGCACGCCACTAAGCACGAGTCGCGGCTAATCTCATCCAGCTCTTATCAGTCACCTTGCAGAGATCGTCACTCCACCTAGTTTGAGGACGTTCTACGCTACGTTTGCCAATCCGTGGTCTCTACTCAAGAACCCGTTTACCTCAACAGTTGTCGGTTCTACGGCAGATATGACCGGCCCACTGCCACTTCAGGTTACTAATCGTGAGGTATGTCGATTACTCTGGTTCTCTGTCAGATGATTTCATTGCGTATACGATCCTTCCTTTACTTTAATAGAATATACTGTATCTTAATAGGCACTGTTTATTCTTAAACAAGCAATGTTCAAACATAACCATAACTCCTGAGCACAGTTGTGGTACTAAAAATAAATAAGGAATCTATACGTTAGCCATTAATCTAAGACAGGCGGTAATGTTTCTTTACTGGCTTACTATTAAATAAATAATTAACTAAATCTTTTTAACTCCTATGAATAAACTCACGTATTTTTGTAATCATATATGGAAAAAATTACTTGTGCTTGACCACAATTTGCCTGTTACCTTACCCATTAAATACCGATTCAAGACTTGAAGACGGGCAGATTATAGCTATCGGCAAACAGAGATGCCGACAGCGAATTCCATAACTTGGCCGTTCGCAGAATAATAGAGTAAGGAAAGCGCTTTGTGCGTACCTGTGGAAATTAGGACACTAGACTAGAAATGGCTAAATCGATTTTGCTGATTTTAGTCCTAAAGTACAATTACAAAAAAAAATACAAAATTTATTTATTTCATGTTAAGGTTCAGTAGAATGTTAGGTAAAAAATTAGAAAGTTTTACGAATTTTATCCTACTCTCTATATATAAAAATGAATTGTCACATGTTTGTATGGCTAAAAATCGAGAATGGTTTCACCGAATTAGCTGATTTTGATCTTAGTCCACATAATGTTTCAAAATGAGAAATACGCGGTACCAAGTTCGAATTTTTTATGTTACTAAATACTAAAACATACTTCTCCATCTATATATCACACTAGATAAATTAGATAATACTCTCAATCTATTGTAACAAGAGTGCGTGTGTGGATTAAGGCCTAAATTCTCTCAACTCGTAAGATAATCGGTAGTTTGACGGGCCGGTCGCGTGGTCGGTAAGATACTTGCTTTTCACGCCGCAGGTCGTGGGTTCGATTCCCACCCGAGACAAACATTTGTGATGAACATTTGTGTTTATGTCGAGTCTGGGTGTAAATATCTATTATAAGTATATATTTACAAAAAAAAAGTATTATATGTATATACCAGTTATCTGATTTCCATAACACAAGCTCTGCTTAACTTGGGACCAGATGACCGTGTGTGTTAATGTCCCAGAATATTTATTTATTTATTATTTATTTATAGTTTAGAGAAGACCAGTTCCAGCAGTAGATCACTAAAAAGGTTTGAAATAAGCTCTTACTAAAGACTAACCTAAGCGTAGTAGGCTTAGGTTAGTAGGACTCAGCTTAGGCCCTAGGTAGCTACAGCTAGTCCTAGTCCTGAATATTGTATACAGTTGAGAGAAAACCCGTGCTCAGCAGTGGGTTGAAGTGATAGATTAGACAAATATTCGACTTTGCTTACTTGTTAAATCGATATTTAGCTGCATTGTAAGTGTACTGCATAATATTGGAAGAGAGAATACTACAAAGATCATTGTCCTCGATTGTGGCTATTGTTAACATAGCTTTGCTACTACCTACTTATTGTTATAATTGCAGTAGGGTTGGCAGCTTGAAATAGTGTAATAATACAAAATATCGACGCTATAGAGTGAAAAACCTCGTAAAAGCATTTTGCAAACAATGGACAATCATATGTACCTAGTATTGAACAGTTCTGGCGAAAAAATCGTGTTAAATTTCTGTATTAAATATCTATTAAAAAGACTCCGTACAAAATTTTACAGTACGCTGTTTTTCGTCCTCCTGAAAAGTTAGGTACTTGTCTTACACTTACGTTTTCACTGTAAGGCATCGATATACAATATTTTTTTGTGATAGTACATACTTTATACTATCCTACTGGTCGTATTCTGTAGTTTTCCTAACCCTCCTAGTCTTATCTGTCCTACGGAGTTACAGAAAATTTGTGTATCCTGCTCACAGAGTTTTAACTGGAAGAATTTTTTCAACGATATATTTAAACAAATTAAATTTAACGCAAAGAGAACTAGGAAATATTTTTAAAAATCACCACCCACGCTCGCGACAGAAAGTCCTTTGTCATTGGGATGACCATTTGGAAAAAGAACTGTTAAACAATCTATTTCTTGTCTAAACAATATTTTTTCACTGTCGTTTAATTACAGTATTTTTTTTACACAGTGACAGCCCTATATGTATAGACGCGTGCATGGCATGACGCACGATTTATTGGCACCAAACGTTAGCCCTTTGTGTACTCATCGGCAAAACAAACTATGTGTTTTTATTTCATTATTAGCACCCCCATTTGATTTAGCATATCTCTGCTGGAAATGAGTCAAAATTATAAGCTGAAAACACTCGTAGTTTTACGTGGTTTCAAGTGGAATTTCTATCATATTATTACTATCATTTACCACGCACCACTTATTGGGACCACACGGGAAGTATCAGCTTTCAATTAAAAAAAAAATCAAAATCGGATCACCCATTCGAAAGTTCTGAGGTAACAAACATAAAAAAACATACAGTCGAATTGATAACCTCCTCCTTTTAGAAGTCGGTTAAAAAAAGTACATGTGTTTCCATCTACGAGTGGGTATCTAGCAAAATATATGTAAAAACTTCCAACATTTTTGCACAAGAGGCATGGGTATTTCACAGTTAGTCTGTTACTTCGATTAGCTTCTGAAATCAGGATTATATCGGAATTCCTAGTCTTAATACCCACAATCTGCATAGTATAGGTACTACACTACGTATCTACTTGACTTATCATATATGACTGCATTGGTGATCAAAATTATTTATGAAAGACTCAATAGGTAATTTGCCAGAACTTCAGACAGCAGTAATGTTATCAGATTGTAGACATTCAATGCAGACTTACAGTCAAGTCAAAGTTATCGAACTAAGACTATTAAACTAAAATAAAAAGCTTATGCGGTGCCCCATTACTTAGGTAGTCCACAATCAAGATATAGGATCTACACATATAAGACTCATAGAGAAGAGGACAAAGTTTCACTAAAAGGCTTATTTGTTGCACCAGTGATTCGTACTTGCTTGGAGTAAAATGGTATATTGAAACACATTAACTGACTATCCTAGTATTGTTTTATTATCAGTGTGTTTAAAATATAACTAGTTTTGCAAAGGTTTTACTTAAAAGATACTAGAAGAAATTTAAATATTTCTCTTATATTTTCGAATGCTTTTAAGACTCGGGAATACTAAAGTTATTTCAGTTGTTGGTTTCCAATTTGATTAAAACTAGCGGACCCCGCAGACGTCGTTCTGCCCGGTGAAGCAGTGCCACCTACCGGGTCCGAAAATAAATTACGACCGATTCTCAGACCTATCGAATATAGATAGTTATAAGATTCCATAAAAATCGGTCAAGCCGTCTCGGAGGAGATTGTTTTTTTAACAACCATCCTCGTACTTTAAGGAAAATTCTAAAAAAATAATTAGCGAAATCGGTCCAGCCGCTCACTCGTGATGGCGTGACCAAGGGAAACAGGAATTCATTTTTATACATATAGATTACTGATGACTTTTACAAACATCTTCTACGGACTAAAATATACAGGACTTGTTGTTGCTGTAAATTTAGCCTAGGGCCTAAGCTGAGTCTTAATACCCTAAGCCTAGTAGCATAAGTCTTTAGTAAGTGCTCACTTCAACCCTTTTTAGTGTCACAGCTTGACATGGGTCTTCTCTCAACTGTGTTACGAGTTGAGAGAGTTAAGACTTCCACACGCGCTGGCCAAGTGCGGGTTGGTGGATGTCACATGTCCTTGAACGATTAGTTCTTAGAAATGTTGTTTTCCTTCACCGATATTGAGCAGAGGCGACGGAATAATTCACACAATGATGCGTGGGCACGACCGGGAATCCAACCCGCGACCTTTATATTTCTAAAGTGAGTCCTGTACAGAGCCACCGCTGTTCAGTAACAGCTCATTTTGAATAAAATCCGCTTTGGTCTGTAACTATATCTTTAACTTTATTAGTCTCTAAATCGTCTATCTATAGTTATACAGCTTACCGATGTCATAAACTAACCTAGCCTTACAATAGTGGTTTTTATCGAGGGGCGCGTAAATTCTCTGATCCTGTGGGATTGCAATAAATAGCTGAAATCCTGAACTTTGGTCACCGACATCGAGTAGATAGGACTTAGACATACCCCTACTTACAGAACTTAATCGGGATCTAATAAAAGTTTTATTCTTCTTTCGTAGAGGTAGAGGTACCTGCGTTGTTTTTGTAACGTTTAGGGTTCCTTTCTAAAAAACTGCTCACTGGTCTTTATTAGTAAGCCTCCATTGTCCTTTTATCCAAGTACATGATCGGTCATGAGCCGTTCCAACTGCTCTCTATAAGGTAATATTACCTGCCATGCTGTTATCATATTCAATTTCATAAAAATTGTTCCACCTGCTGCAGAGAGAGAGAGAGAGAGCAGCGGTCGGCATAAGGTCGTGGGTTCGAATCCAGGTCGTGCCCACACATTTTTGTGTGAATTGTTTCATCTCCGCTGTTCAATATTGGTTAAGGAAAACATCGTGAGGAAACCGGCATGTCCAAGAACTAATCATTCAAGGACGTGTGACATCCACCAACCCGCACTTGATCAGCGTATGTGGGTTAAAGCCTAAAAACTTTCATCTCATAAGATAGTTGAGAGAAGACCCGTGCCCAGCAGTGGGACACCAAAACAGGGTTGAAGGGAAGGGAAGTTCCACCTGCTGCACGTGCTGCCGGCATCGAATCTTCTGTTCGTTTACACTGCGGAACAACACATCGATGACTGTCTATATACTTCTACAGATCCCTAAGCGATACAGATAGCAAATTTTATTGTTTTCTTGTGTATATGCTTTGCCAGTGCGAACTAAGGGTAATAAACACAAATTTGAATTTTGACAAGGGTAATATACTACAATTATGACAAAATAATAAAATGCCAGGTAAATTGGTACGGGACCCTTCTTGTACGACTCTGACTTACTTGTCTGGGGTTTTTATGGATTTTGTTTTTTAGGTATTAAGAGTATTATCGGTACTTTCAATGTTCTTAAGCACTTTCATAAAATGATATTATTTATTGCTTACCTTGACTTTGGCATCTCAAGTTGCAAAGGCTTTTATAGTTATTTTATTAGCTTTTACACTATCTATTAGTGATTCTCCTTGCTTGGTTTCAGGTATTAGGTAGTATATTTATAATCCCGTCATGGTACTTATTGTAGTGATAGGGTGGTTAGCAAATAATCCTAATTATGAAATAAGTCGTCACATGCAAAAATACTAGTGTTTAAAATTGTCTCCGACAGTTATCTTATCTTATAAATAGGGCTGGTAGATCCAGAGCACTTCGACCCAGCTGGATCTTTTGTGCTTCCCCTTGATACTATGAAGCCTCAGGTATTCTCCCTCCACACAGCTCTTCCATGACCGCTGCTAATTGTCGGGGACACATGAGGCCGTATTCATCTCCGACAGTTACAGTAATTAAATCTTTTATACAATTAAACAAGTTTACTTTTTAGCCTACTTTGCAAGACTTAGGGTGTTAGTATAGTTCGTTATGTTAAGATTGTTATGTTAAGATTGTTATTTAGTTATGAAAATTTTCTAGTCAGTTGTATTGCCACTTCACTCACTTCAGCTCTTTTTAGTGTTTCACTGCTAGGCACGGGTCTTCTCTGAACTATCTACGAGTCGATACAGTTTAGGCCTTAATCTACACACGCTGGACGCTGGTAAGGACTGACCCCATAGTGAAAAGCTGGCCATTAGCTATTAGGGTTTCGAAACAAAGTACCATTATTGGATACCCATAAAGTTCTTAAACTTATTTCATGTACCAATCATCTCAGTATGATGTAGAGATTACACCCATTTCATCCTATCTTTTGGAAGATGATCTTCCCCCCTGTATACATTTTGTACCAATTTCATCTGAAACTTAGTGAGGGTCTCTGCTAGATTTTATATTTATACTTACAATCTCTCCCGGCCTCGCACGGTACAAACAAATTGTATACTTTGACTGAAACTCAACGTTTGATTTTCATCAATATATATTTCTGTCCGAACAATAAACTTTCCAACTAATTGTTTAGGAAATTGCCTCACAATTTAGATTCAACACTACAATCTTAAACACGCCTACTAATTACAAACTTTATGAAGGGTTACATAATCTTTTAAAGTTAAGAGACTCTCCGTTGTACCCTTATCAGACCTTCCTTGAACTTCAAACAATTCCTAAGTTGCTTGTTTCTACATAAATTCTTCTATTGGCAGTTTACCAAGTAGGTCAACAATAACTTTGTACAGTATTTCAATACCTCTGTTTCATTTGACGTAATTATATCGATGATAGTCGGACTGTTTGCGAAGTTACCATGCACGATGAACTTTATTATGATACTTTGCATATCTTCACTTATGTTCTAATACCGTGGAAGTCCGAAAACAGTATTTTTTTCACTTTTGCATGTCATTTAATAGAAAATCGGAAGGCGCATTCCTAGACCAATAAAATTGGAAACAGGGATTTAACAAATAGAAGCGTTTTATTTTGAAAACAAAAACAGCGTAACAAGGTGTAACGGACCAAAAAAATTCGCTTTATTTGCTTTCCTAAAAAGTTATCATTTTTGACTTCCGCGGTGTAAGAACTTATAGCTATTCAGCTATATCATGGAAGGAAGAAACAATTTGTTCAGTCTAAACATATTAAATACAAAGGTATGACACTCAAGGGCGTATCAATTTTTGTTAGCTATGGAAGCAATTAACCTTTTTTTTATTAATATATTTATTTGGGTCTAAACCCACCATTAAAATCCCACCAATTCTGCTCCAATCGACGCGGCGTGTGAGAAGAGATTTATACGTAAGTAAGTATATATTACTGAAAAAAAATAAAGAAGAAGTTTACTCACCAAAACCCCAGTGTTCCCCTACCAACCCATTTGCCAGGCCGCGGTATCACTTTCGCACTACCCGAACGACCGGCGGGTTACGACCAACCCAAAATGGTAGATCACGTTCATGATAGGGAAATGTCTAATAACATCTCCTTCCTCGAAGGTGCCCGCGGAAACATAGCACACCACCTTCTCGGGCCTGTTTCTGATCGGGCAACGAATCGCCCTATTTGGCGCCCGCAGGACACTACTTATGGAGGTCACTATGACCCTGACTTTGTTTTACAAAACAGAAGTGAGGTAATTATGAAATATTTAGAAATTAATTTGCTCTTAGTATTGTATTAGCAAGTTTTTAAGTTTGATCTTTTACTTTGAAGAATATATTGTAGCAGTTGCAAACAAGGAAGTTTAAATCCAGGTTGCTTTTCGATAGACATGTTACTTTAGTGTTCTTTTGCATCATTATGTACTCAACTATTCAGAAAATCAGGTATTTTTAAAATGGTATAATTAAACGCCTAACATAGGCCAGCGCTTATACTAATAGGCTACAAAAATATTACGCTTTGCGTCATGTACCTACTACATTTACCGCTCTCCGCGATACCATCCATAAATCTATGAAGATTCATAAAAATATCTTACTAGGTTGTCACACCGGTGAAGCTCGATGTTCTACGGTCTCCTCTTTATTTCCATATAGTTTTCCGACTGCGAAAAAGAGCTTAGTGGTTTAGCGCGATAACCCACATACTCCGTTATCGTGAAATTCGTTGCCGGCATCTCTGATTCCCGATAGCTATAATCTACCTGTCTTCAAGTCACGAGTGAATTGGTATTTATTAGGTAAGCGTGTTCTTTCGCAGACTGCAACATTGCTTCACATCAGGCAAGTTGTGGTCAAGCTCAAACCTATTATAGGATAAAAAAAACTCCGCGGGCGGAAAACTAGTCTATATAAATAAAAATGAAACCCGTTTTCCGTTGTCACGACATCACACGTGAACGGCTGGACCGATTTCGCTAATTCTTTTTTAAAATATTCCTATAAGTACGAGGATGGTTCTTACTCCGAGAAAAATTTAAAAAAAAGGAAATTTAGAAAGCGAAGCAGTGCCGAAAACCGGGTTAGATACCTATTATTTATTATTGGTTATACTCGGTAGGTCTGAGACCCGGTAGATGGCACTGCTTTACCCGGCAGAACGACGTCTGCTGGGTCCGCTAGTTTAATATAAATAGAGATGCCATCAATTTAAAAAGACATTTTCTTAAACAACATTTAAAACTTAATAGTGTTTACGAATTGGTTTTCATAATTTATGTTTCGTTTTAAGCTGAAAAACGTATTAAAAACGCTGGAATTTACATTTGCTTCTAAGAAAATGTGTAATCTTTGCAGCTGCTTAACTATTTAGATACTCAAAGGCGGACACGCGGCGACACTTTCAGAATAACATATCGTTCTAAATGCCGACTGACAGATGACACATTTCGACATTCTTCAACTTGTCGTTTCTGAAATACGCACCTCCATTCTTTTATATTTATTTTTGCTTGTCACTGTTCAATCATTTGCTATACGAAAATGATTCCTATTTCTGTATGTTACAGTCTATATTATATTGTAGAGTGTTAGATGAACTATTTTGTTTAGTTAATATACTTCAGTCTAATAAGAACAGACAAATGTCATTTTGAATCTAATTTTCAACCCACTAATGCGACTGTTACGGGTTAGTTGGCAATTAGTTAAGCGCAAATGTATGATAAAAAATTTAGACAATTTAAATCAAACGAGGTTTGAGCAGCTGTGGCACAGCGGTACGGGACTCGCCTTAGAAAAATAATGGGGGGGTCGACTTCTAGTCGTACCCACATATCTTTGTGTGAATTCATCTTCACTGGTATTGACCAGCCGATTTCCTTACGATGCTTTCGCCGATATTAATCGGTGAAGGAAAAAATCGTAAGGAAATTGGCATGTTTGTTTGGGCTTGAGTTTGGGCCTTAATCCACACACGCGAGTATACGAGTTGGTGGATGTCACCTGTCCTTGAATGATTAGTCCTTTAGATTTGCCGGGTTTCTCACGATGTTTTTCTTTACTTGTATTGAACGGCGGCGATGAAACAATTTGCACAAAGTTGTGTGGGACAGCCGGGGATCGAACCTACGACCTTATATTTGAAAGGCGAGGTAGGTCTGTTTTGAAATATATTCTCATGGGTTCGAAAGAGAAAAAGAAAGAATGGCGGTGGCAGAGTGGTATAGCGCTGCACACCCGCTGATCTGATTCAAGATACCTATATATATAGTCTGTTTTCTACTACCCGTGCACAATACGTAGAGACCTGGGGGTCCTGGAGATGGTGACGTCACAAACACATGGTTGTACTGTGCACAAAAAAAATATCACAACAAGTTTCCACCCACGACTTCTTTCCTGCTATTTTTTTTTCTATACCTACAGGTTCTTTTTACTGCCTGATCAACAGGAAAACAAGACTATTTGTTCCGTTTGTCGTTTTCAGAAAAGTCCAACACTTTTAACACGAGATTTCTCTCTCCACTATGTAACTTTCTATCCTACATTATAACAATAAACTTAACTCAAATACTAACAATAAAATAAAGCAGTAACTATAATAATTATTGAAGAAACAGTCTCAGTCAACTAAGATTATTAAATTGGAGCGCGTCATCATTGAGTGACGTAAGCCAGAACGAGACTAAGACGTTAAGTTAGCGGTAAAAAATAGCGTTGCCTATAGTACAACACGGGAGCTAGAGGGGAAGTTGAAGGGGAAGCGGCCGGAGGTTTGCATTCCAGGCGAGTCTCAACTTACCGCGCACGGGTAATAATTATAGATAACATAACCTAACCTAACCTAACCATAAGTTCCCGTGGTCAAGACCGCTATAAAACAAACGAATCTTACTTAATAAAAAACTCTATTAAATCGAGATAATTTTTAAGTAGTTTCATTTCAATAACTCAAATATCTATTTGATCTAAGAAATTTGATTTAACTACGAGCGCAGTAAAGAATGCTTCTTAAAAAATGATTTTTCATTGTCAGTTAAGCCGGGAATGGTTAAGCACATAAAATTTATCGGGCCCATTATCTCTGTCATGGAGGGGACATAAATATGTTGTCAGTTTATTAATACCATGTTACATGAGTTACTAAAGATGTACACATGGTTAACACACATCAGAATTATTGTTTTAATAATTATAATAATCATTATTTATTACGTCATTCAATATGTTTGCTGCATAAATATGTGTTCCAGTAATGCTACTGCTGTTTAACAATACCGCGATGCAAGTTCTAATCTTATGTTGATCCAAAAGGGATATTTCAGCATTTATCAAAATGGAGTTTAGTCGTCTGGACAGTCTGGAAGTAACACACTTTGAATGTCCCTTGAACCTTTTAATGGTCATGAGTCTTCTATCACCTATCGTCTACCTATTTTCAAGAATTTTGAGAGTCTTAATAATAATTGGCATGCTGACCAATTTCGGGTAAGTGTATGCTGCAGTTTTTAACGAGACCTAATAAGTTTGCTACTCCCCAGTTTTTGCTTACAGTGAATGTACTTGAGGTACAGCAATAGAACAGCATGCTTTTATGACGTATCTGTTCTTGGCTTCGCCTTCATGGTGATAAGATAGAGAGTAGCTTAGGTGCTACTTAGGACTGTTTTATTTTAGTGCCAAATTTTCTCTAATTCCGTTTTGTTGTTTTTCCGTGAAACACAAACGAACATCAATGCATCCTTACACATCCATGCATACAAACTTTTGCATTTATAGTATTACACGGGCCTGCGGTGTGGTCTATAAGCTTCTTGATTTTCATGCCGCAGGTCGTGGGTTCGATTTCCACCTGAGATATACATTTGCGTAAATGAACATGTCAGTTTGTCCTGGATCTTGGTGTAATTATCAATTAAGAATAGTAGTCAGTAGGTAATCAGCTATCTAGTTTCCATAACATAATATCTACTTTGCTTGGGATCAGATGACCGTGTGTTTTATGTATTAGAATATTATGATTTGTAGATTATTACTATTTTCAAGATAGATGGGAATTTACCATCTCACCTTTGCCTACAACTTCGAGTATAAGGCATGTTTGTTTATTTTCATTATATTTCTGACTTACAAAGGACTACTATATCTATTAATTCAGAGCTCATATTTCATACTTAACTGTATACAGTTGGGTCTCAATGCGTACTGAGTTTGTAGAATAATTGAGTCATTCATAAGGCTTGAAATGAACTTGGGCCCATCCCGGCACAATGACTAATAAGAAGTTAATCCGCAAATAAAAGTGGAATTGAAACAGAAGTGGAACGCCTTTGCGCCGTGTGGTAGGCTAACGTCGATTTGTCTTTGTCGGCGTCACTGAACTCGTCAGAAATAGATTAAGCTCTCTCACTCCATCTAATGGCGCCTCATTTGTTTGGATTTAAGAGAAAAATTGCTCTTAACTCACAATGATAGAATCTTGTCAATGAGATTCGTTTGTTTGACTCAATTTTGCATCCTTAATTCCAATTCCAGGTTTCTGAATTAAGTATGTACTTACCCTTACTATGAATTATTTTGTAAAGCTATCGAATACTTTTAGGATAGTATTATTTTGTTTCAACCATTTAACTAGGTTCATAATAAACTGTAAGTTGTACATATCACCAGAGTCACACCACTGCTGCATCTGAAGTTAAGGCCGAGATCGTCCATGAAGAAGTTCAAGTTGAAAGCCCGTAATAAATACGTCAAATCCACAAAGTACTTACGTAATACGGGTGTTGAGCGGATGGCATGGCGCTGTTGATGAAGAAAAATCCATCATAAGGGTACATGTAACACTTACAAGCAGCTAAAGTAGCATTTCACCAAATTGTTTTCAGCAGTTTTTTACCCTATTTTTTTCTTCTTTCTACAAACTAAGTTTATGCTCCGTTAGTCTTCAATTGTAGGTTCTGAACTTCACAGCGGGTTTGTGTTTAGTTTTGTTTATTTGTTGTTAATCGAGTTTACGTAGACGCCAATTTAATTAAAGTTTGCATTATTTGAACGAGTAATTAACATTTTGTAAGCTATTAAGTTTTACGTATTTCTAGAAATTAGAGCAACAACATTTCAAAGAGCTTAGTAGAAGTAAAATACCTAATATTATTTATGATCTGGTTTCATTATTTATCGTAAATTAGACTGCTTGTTATAATTTTGATCCAGTTCCTGTAGCGTCTACAAAACAAATTTTGCCTAGCATCACGTCAGCCTTACTTAAAAATGGGATATAACTGGCTACCACAATCTTGACACTGGTGTTCCTATACGCCAGGATCCTCTTAAGAGAATGGCACGCATGAAGAGGTAAAATAATAATTGTATAACTTTTAAAACGAAAAATACAACTATAGCTACTATACAGAACGAACAAGCGAGCTACGCTTGCACTGAGCTAACCAGATGGCAACTGGTAACTTATGTGTAGGTACTGCTTAATTTCTTTTTCAAATTAAGACATCTTGCATCCAAGCTTATAAATTAACATTTACTAGGTACAAAAAACAACCCGGCCCGACTTCAAAAGGTTGCAATAAAATGCATTGAAACTTCCATAAAAAATGTCGCATCAAAATTCGTTCAGTAGTTTCACAGGAGATATTCGAGACTAGGACATAAAGAAAGCAATAAATATATTAGTTGAAAATGAAATACAGACTATGTTTTGAATGTATACCGATGGAATCGAAGTCGATTTGTCGGTTAACACGTTGAGATCCGTAGCTGGATTTGGCATCAATGTCATATTTATGGCTTACATTGTTATACACTTTAGTATTTACTGGAAGAGTATTATAATATATTTATATTACTTATATTCTAATTGTAATTATTATAAGTCCGTTCATAGGTTCTTAGGGATTGTTTTTCTTGTAGTAGGTAGGTTTCCTTACTTATTTACACCTTAAAATGCGATACTTTATCAGTAGGTAATGTTTAGTAAATTATTATTAGTAATATCGAGGAATAACTTCAGAGTTTACATAACAAGTAAGTAGGTAATTAAAATATTTGAAATAGGTACTCTGGGTCGTATACTAAAACTATGGTTATTATCACCAATGTTTTCTTAGAATTCATATAATTCGTCACCCTTCACTCATGATTCGTTAAACATTTACCAGTGTTTCCCAATTATCTCCGTACCCCCGGGGGCTAATTTATTGACATAACTTGATACTCATTTGATACCGATTTTTGCTATTCACCTTTAGCTTTTGCTCACGGCTTCAATAAAATTTATTCCAAACACTATCACTGTGCCTAATTCCATCCAATTTCGTTTAGTAGTTATTGCGTAAAAGAGTAACAATACTGTAAGTTAATATCTCTATTATTAAGGCACACGAGAGTTTGATGTTTTTTTTTCGGAGTTATACAAAGATTAATTGGGAACCATTGATTTACATAACAACTAGAAACTGTTTCACTTTTAGTTTCTTTATTTCCTTGTGTCAGTTACATTTTATTTGCGTGAGTACATTTTGTGAAATAAGCATGAAGGCGTCGTGTAGTCGACCACCCAGAGAGATGGTGACAGGTTAACGCGCTCAGTGTCATTTCTGCTGATTTATTGAAACGAGCCGACGGCAATCTGCGGGTACCGATAGCCTTGCTTGGAGATTGAATATGAATATAATGGTGTCTATTGTTATTCACATTTATTACTACCTAAACTAGCTTTTGCCCAAGATGTATAATCGAATTTACCTGCAACATTATTAACTCGATGAAAATTCCTCATTTATGTTGTTTCGGGTATTTATCTTTTATAAATGTTATCCATTTTACTTGCCTCATTGGTTCACTCAAACAAAAATATGTTTCTAAATGCAAAAGGTAAAATTTGTAAGTTACCTACTGAGACCTAAACATGAAGCCGGGGAATTGAGTGCAATACCCACTTCTGCCAGAGCAGAGAAAAGCAGCGGTGGCGCAGTGGTGTAAGCCTCACTTTCGAAATATAAGGTCGCGGGTTCGATTCCTAGTCGTGCAGGTGAGGAAACCGGCATGTGTAACAACCAATAATTCGAGAACTTATAACATCCCCCAACCCGCACTTGGCCAGCGTATGTGGACTAAGGCCTTAACTCTTTCAACTCGTAAGATAGTTGAGAGAAGACCGGTGCCCATCAGTGGGACACTAAAAAAGGTTGAAGTGATTCACTTCTGCCTACAGCTTTGGGATACTAGCTAGGCTTGTTCGCATGTTACGTTACGTGAAAAACTTGCACTAAAGTATTCGGAAAGATTTTTTCTCTTCGGGTAAAATTCTGCTCGGATGGCCCCTGAATCTTTGAGTTGATTCTTCTAGCTTCTCTTAGGGCAGGTAGAACATTGTTAGATATCAGAAAACTAATTATCTAAATAGTAATTAGACTAGTAAGAAGTCGGGTTTGTGTCGCTACTTTATATTAAATATCGTTCATAAAATCGATACGAGCACTAAGGTGTCTTTTTATCCGTAATTGTCTAACCTCCAAAACCGCTTTGATAGGTAATTACATATAGAACATTATTGTAGTTAAAAAGCAATTAAACTTTATAATTAGAAATGCACATGTTACCACACAATAGACCAAAGAGCAAATAATACACTGATTTATTCCAAATCACTTTAATATTACATTTGATCTGACCGCATTTGTAAAGAAGCGCTACTCTGAGTCGTACGTATTTTTAACCGACTTCGGCCGGAGGTTCTCAATTCGATCAGTTCTTATATTTTTTTTTATGTAAGTAGGTACACTGATTACGCTGAGATTCGATTTACTTGATTCTTCTTTAGTTTACTAAGACTACATTACTAGACTAGTAGTTTTAATTATATATACATTTTTAGAGAAAATCAATTTTGTATAACCAAACATTTTAGCAATATTTACGACACTTTCTACCACAGATTTTATGTATTTGTATTTTATGTATTGTATGTATTTTTTATGATTTTTTTTTCTTTTATAAAGAAAACTGAGAGTAGCTAATATTTATTTTGTCACTTTTACATAATTTTAAAATATTTTAAATGAAAAAGATATAACATTGATTAAAAATTCTATTCTTTTAAAACCAAGGTATCTAAGTATTGTTAAATCGTATAAAGTTGTAAAATCGAATACCGAATCAGAGTAGGTCCTCAAACTCAAGTGATATTAATACTAGCTTAAATTAATTTTCTTTCAATCTGTATTTTGAGCCATATTTTCTCACGCGGTTCGGCGGCCGTCTCGTACCTATGAGATTTAATCGAAAACTAAATGTTAGAATGATTATCACGAAGTAATATAAGAGTCATCGAGAATGTTTTTTCTATATGTATTTCTGTTTTATTATTCATACTACGATGAAGAGAGTTTATTTATTCAACCGGCTTAAAGATTTATGGCTTAAAATGACACGATGTTTATTTACGTGATAAATGTTGACAAAGTATCTACTTATACCTACCGACAGTCGAAGAAAGGTTATTAATGAGAGGTGGATTATAAATGTATCAGCTTCCGCGCCCACGCAGGTTGTGTTTCTCGCGCAAAATATACTTTGTATAGAAGACATACCTACTACCTACTCTTCTTCTGTAAATACAAACTTAGTCATAATATATACCTATAGATAATTACACACAGACTAAAGACAAATATTGTGTTTGTAAGTTCTTCGCTAAAATTACTTTAACGAACTGCTGAATAGTTTGAAAGAAACTACTTTTCCTTACAAAATTCTTTACGCAGACTTATGTAGGTTTCTTTAAAGGTAAAGACTTTCCCAGTTTACCTTGCTTGCTAAACCACAAGGAAAGCTGGCAAACCCTTATTTATTCTTATTACGCAAGGAAGTAGATCTTATCTGATCCTCAGGTGGGAAACGACAGTACGACCTAATGCTTCACATAAAAATACACGGAAATAGGTAAAGTTTGGTTAGATAAATGTTATGTAAGGTTTAAATTTTTATTCTTACTTATCCCTCGAAATACTAATGTTGTTATATCTTAATATTTATATCATCATCATCATGATTCAGTGATTCATTTTTACTATAAATAAATATATGACTTATAAATGCTTAGTAAGTGAGTATTTATATTTAATTATTAACAAGTTCAGCATTTTATTCATTATTTTCTTTCTCATTATTCAGTACGCGCCTGCAGTAGGAAGACGATCTTAAGCATAGCGCCTTCAAGATGTGTAGAGCAACACCTCATTGTGTTGTTGCTATAAGTTTGGCTTGATATCTAAAGAGAAAATTACACACTGAAGGTATGAGATGTAGCTAACAGTTTTCCATCCACACTCACACTCCAACCCTTTTTAGTGTTTCACTGCTGGGTACGGGTCTTGTCTCAACTATCTTATGAGTTGAGAGAGTTTTAAGCCTTAATCCACACACCCTGGCATTCGAGGACATGTGAAATCCACCAACCATGTCACGTGTCCTCGAATGATTAGTTCTTAGACATGCCGGTTTCCTCACGATCTTTTCCTTCACCGATATTGAGCAGCGGAGATGAAACAATTTACACAAAAATGTGTTAGCACGACCAGGATTCGAAGCCGCGACATAATTTTTCTAAAGCGAGACCCACCGCTGCTCAATTTTCCACCCAACTAGAATTAAAATTGAACCATGAGCTTAGTAATCTTCCAAATATATAAAAAACAAAACTGACTGATACATCAACGCACAGTCCAAACCGCTGGGTCTAGAGACTCCATATTTGGCACTTATGTTTCATAATACGTGAAGGATGCACTAAGAAAAGATTTTTCAAAACTCACCTCCTAAACGGGTAAAACAGGGATGACGCAAGCCGCGGATCGAAGCTTATACCTATGCTAAAACAATCAAAAATTCAAACCAGTCTCACACCTACACGATACAACAACATTGTACTCAAGTTTACAATTACTAACTACATAATTATGTACCAGTGGCAAAGAGTCCATACAAGCCGATACCCATCGGCTTCCCTTTAGAAAATGGTCAACATAACACGTACTTAATAATATATTAAGTAACGCCTAAAAGTTTTACATAACAACAAAAATAAGTATAACATCAAGTGTAAGAACGATCGGTGACGGTAGTGATGAGATATTATTTTTTTAATTAAGAACTTTTTTGCTACGGCCTCCATTTTTCAGACTTCCACCCTTCGCAACTGCTTCATACAATTAATTATGTAGGTATACGTAACTTGCATCAAAGTGAAGTTTCTATGTAGAGAGCCTGCACTAACTAACTTGTCACTCGGTTTCCTCGAGCTAGTTAACAAAGGGCTACAATGCAGACGTGTTTTGAGAAGGGCGCCTGCAGAAAGAATACAACTCTCACAATGACAGTGAAATGTGTTTTGCGGATTTACATTGTTGGGTAAAATGCTGTATTCAATAATTACTCTGGTATTTGAATGTGCTCTAGTTCAGTTCAAACGCAATTCTCATACAGTACGGGTACCATACAGTTGCACAAGTTGTTGTTAGTTTGTTACATTCTTATCGTTACGAATAATCTTGCTGTTTACACCCATTAGGTACTAAGTAAACGCGTTCTATAGAATGCCTTAATAGTCTTCATCTACTAGGATGATTCCTCTCCAATGATCCTAGCACTTCTGTTGCGGTTGATTTGTTTTTTGTTTCCTCTAACCCTTTAATTACTATTTTATACACTTTTTATATAATTACTTTTTGTAGAATGGTTCAGCAGAAAAGTGTCAAGTTAAATAATTTGTATTTTCTAGAGTCAAAAAGTTCTATTAAAACTCTAGCTTTGTTGTAGTTGTAACTGAATACATGATACTTTAAGTGCCTACTAAAGTATTGATGTAAAATTGGCAGGACCTGACCTGTATAGACAAATGTAAATCTCAGCCTAATTTCATAAAATCATTTGTTCTACACGCATCTGACGTATCGTTAGGAAATCATATCTTCAATTAATAAACGTCCCACTCCAATCGTAAAGAAAACGTACACAAAACGCATGCACATAAAGGGTAACATATTCATTCATCATTGCAAATGTTTCACGACCAGCAGGCTACCCTCGCTTACGACCCTTGTGACGTCGTCGTTATAGTGCTTTACGCACTATCCGGCAAGTCGGGCAGTAATGTTCGTTTATCCAGCGACGGTTGAAGCATTATTATTACGAGAATACTTAATCATAAATTGTTCTTGAAGTTGCTTCTTATTTTTCCTATACTCGGTTTCCCTTTTGATTTTTAGGTACGGTATTATATTTTGTTTTGCTTTGACCGCCTCTGTCCCTCTCCTCTTGCCTTCTAAGATGTTTTTGCCTAAAAGTCCCTTTTCAAAACAATGATTAAAAAATAAAAGATGTTTTTGGAGAAAATGGTTATTTTGCGTCATCATCAAGTAGCCCTTTATATTCTGTTGATAAGTCACTTAATACGACATTAGTTATGAAATAAAGATCTATCTAAGACATCTAACAGGCAAAAAATATGAATAAAGAAGGCAAAATTTTTTTCCACATCTTTTCTGCCTTCCTAGCCTAGTTAGAAACTTCAATTATCAAGTAGTGAGTCAGGCCGTCTTGTTCGCTACATTTAAATTCATGGGCAACCGCAAAACAGTCAATCAGACAGTGCGTAATTGCACATACAACCACAGCTACCCCGCCGTTTGTCATCTCTCGCCCTAATATAAATACATACAAACACCAAAGGCGGAAGCCGTGAAATTTAGAAATTCCTTTGTCAAGCTCCGGCGCCACTTCGTCTTTATGCCTTTAGATCTACAAATTTTCAGATTTATTCTTTGAATAAATTTTGTGGTAGACGTCAGCTTTGAAATCCAATTGGCTCCGGGTCGACACATTGCTGACGAGTTTTATTCCTTTTTATTAAAGTTTTTTTGTCTAGCCTTTGTGATTTTTATTTACAAGGAAACATAAATTTGTAAAATTTCATGTCTTTGTACGGTAACGGTGTGTTAGGTAGAACATTTATTGATCATCCTACCCCATTATATTTCAAAGATACAAAATTTGATAGTAATATAAAAGAAAAAATGTATGAAATACATTCATATCCTACTAATTCAGTCATATTATGAATACTGGAGCATCGGTGCCGCAGCGATATTAGCCTCACCTTTGAAATATAAGATTGCGGGTTTGGTCCTCGGTCGTGCCCACACATCTTTGTGTGAATTGTTCCATTGCCGCTGCTCAATATCGGTGAAGGAAAACATCGCGAGGAAACCTGCATGTGTAGGAACTAATAATTCGAGGACATGTGACATCCACCAATTCGCATATAGCCGGTGTGTTTGGATTAACGCATAAACTCTCTCAAATCGTAAGGTAGTTGAGAGAAGACCCGTGCCTAGCTTTTTAGTGTACATTAAAAAGGATTGAAGTGCAGTGAATGAAGTGAGGTGAATTTTGTCATGTAAAAATAAAATCAATTCGTATTCAGGTGTATATAACTTAGAAACAATATTTGATCATACACTAAACAGTGAGATAAAGATGGCCGGTTTTACGGTTTTTAGATACTAGCTTCTCACGCCGCAGGTCGTGGGTTCGATTCCCACACAAGTTAGACATTTGTGAGATGTGATGAACATGTATGTTTGTCTTGAATCTGGGTGTAATTATCTATTTAAGTATGTATTTACTAAAGAAAAGTATTGTATGTAGTATATTACCAGTTATCTGGTTTTCATAGTACAAGCTCTGCTTAGTTTAGGATCAGATGGACGTGTGTCTTAATGTCCTGCTATATTATTATTTATGATTAAAATTTATACATATTTTTAAATTTCCTGCTGCATTCTTGAAAATGAGATTTTAAATAGCTTCATCTTGTATCATGTTTAATTGAAAATGAAGCACTTTCCAAAAAAGTCGTAGAAAACAGTTTGGTTGATTTGTCAAAGGGAAGACACTCTTGAAGTTTCTGGTATCGATATAGGATCCGATGATTATCATAATGATGTCCAACAAACAATAAATAGATATCTACATAATTATGTGTAATCTTTCCCACCTTACGTATTCTTTTTAACTTTTTTCTAACATTTGTTACACTAATTCTTCTACACTGCTTCCCAACGGTATCTGGGTGCATAATTCAATCAGGCATAGCAATTCGGTCTTTTGTATGTAAAGACCGCATAGAGGACGCCAGATCTCTTTGTGTGACTACATTGGATCGGCTGATCAGATGCACAACTGCTTTGATGTTTCTTTTTATTTTATGTTTTATGCATGCAGGTGTGAATGTATTTGTGGTTTTGATCAGTGAAATATAGCTTTTCGGAGAAGGAATCAATTTTTAGTGAAGACTTGTAGCGAAATACATTGTGTTAAAAGTTACTATTAACTCGTTAGTATAGTAATTTGAAGCATATTTTTCAACTATTAGTACATTTTTCTTTAGTACAATTTTGACGTGGATCGTTACACTGGATTTAATGTTTAGCCATTAAATACTAACAAACACCTACTTACGAAGAACTTTCGCATTTAAAAGGGATATCAGGGTTTCTCACGTTCCCAATTCGATGTATGCAAAGTCAATCAAACAAGTAAAGAAATATTAGTTGTTAACAAATATATAGAGAAATTCGATTAGTCTCTTTAGATAGAACTTGTTAACCGAACCTCTGAACTGATGTTGACTAAACAAACAGTTACCAAAGTTTTATTTGCAGTAATGAATACATGTTCTGTATTAAAGAAAATTGAGCAGCGGTGGCGCAATGGTACGGGCCTCGCCTTAGAAATATAAGGTCGCGGGTTCGAATCCCAGTCGTGCCCACACATCTTTGTGTGAATTGTTTCATCGCCGCTGCTCAATATCGGTGAAGGAAAACATCGTGAGGAAACCGGCATGTCTAAGAACTAATCATTTGAGGACATGTGACATCCACCAACCCGCACTTGGCCAGCGTGTGTGGATTAATGCCTAAACTCTTTCAACTAGTAAGATAGTTGAATGAAGACCCTTGCCCAGCTGTGGGACACTAAAAAGGGTTGAAGTTAAGTGATTAAAAAAAATGGTTAGCAATACACCTATTCATATTAGTTTTTATTCTAATAATATCTTCTGACATTCACACTTCAATTTAATTATGTGCTTAATAACCGGATAGCTGATAAACTTCACTAGACACTTTTCTTTTTTGAGTATACTTATGTTTCATAAATTTATTAATTCTTTTTGCAACAAATACAATATCGACTATGAACGTAGGTACCTAGAGTTATGCGTATGAGACAATTGCTCTTATAATTTAGCCAGGCATCTGGCGCTTAGCCTAAACAATGACACTTATTTCGATATAGCTCAAAAACAATAGGTCAGATCTAGATAAAAATTATATGAGACCATATTAGAAGCACCATTTTTTAAACAAGAGAATCATACAAATCGGATTACGTATAACAAAGATATTATGTAACAAATATAATAAAACATACAGAAGAATTGAGAATCTCCTTCCTATTTTAAGTCGGTTGGAAATTAACTGACGTTTGTTTGTCTTGTTAAATCTCGAGAATAGCTGAACTGAAGCAACTGATTTTGGAAGGAAGATTTTAACTTGGTACTTAATTTTCCGGCTCAGCTATGTATAGACTAATACACATAGATTCAAAACAAACAGACATTTTGTTCAAGCTCACAAATGGCTAGGACTAAGATTGTAAGTTCAGTAATATTTTCCTTTACTAATATTGTTAGGAATTAGTTGGTATTAGTTAGAACATTCTTTTTACCTGGGTAAATTTATTACGAGTGTCGGAGCAAGACGCGGGTATTGGCACACCCGAAGGTTACCTACCAGAACCTTCCGGTTGTTTCATCGTGCATTAAGCGTCGGGGTAATGGGAACCACTAGCGACACAACCGCGAGTATTGGTTGGTACCAAGAAAGAAGCTACTAAGGTTGGTACCTACTTTCCAACTTTGTAGAAGATAATATCTGACACCGAATTCTTTCCTTCAGTATCAATTTCTATCTCCCCACTTTTTGTTTTCCTTTTAATTAATTTTGACAAATTACCCTACTGGCTACCTTCTCGTTCTACGTTTAATTAAATACTGAAGTGACACTAGAAGGCATGTCGGACGTACTGCCCTAACAGACCCTATTTTGTACTGTTAATTAATTATCTAGATGCTGTTCATTGTTTTTCTTAGAAACATCCTTTGCGCTTGAAGACTGAAAATGAAACTTTACATTAAACTAATTAACAATGAAAAGGAATTTTGGAGAAATTGAGCAAGATTTCGTGTTGTCCTGAAATTGAGAAACCTACCTAGTTTGGTTTTACTGTTTTTATTTTTAACTGAATACCTACCTTAACTTTTAGGTATGCACAGCAAAATCTGCATAAATCTATTTAGAAATAAATTTAATAAGATAATTATTTTTCAATTAACTTATACATACCTAACTAGTTTTTCAGTGATCTTAATTTTCTTTGATTTTCTCCATAAAGATACATATTATTGTGACATTTTCTTTTAATATATTTGGTCTTACTTTTCTTCTACATTCCAGATGCCTTATAATGCAATAATAATAAACTTAATTTAACAATACCTATGATAAATGCATTATTCATTTTAATTTCTAATCAAAATAGAAATTTTGGCACAATACAATATCAGCGCTTTATAAAAAGCCATTGTAAACCATTTTCCCCACTTATAAGATTTATATCATGCAGCGTTTATTATAATTTTGCGGAGGTATGTTATCTTGTGACGTGCATTCCTTTCCGTTACAATAAACAAAACGAAACGCAATTTTCATGTCGAAGTCAATAGCTTAGAATAATATGTGATAGTAATTTTGAAAAAATCCATACTACGCCCTCTTTATGAGGAAGCGTTATCATCGGTTCTCGTAATTTCCACGTTAGGTTTATCACAAAAGTAAATTCGAATTGACGAAAAGAGGATTTCAATTGATTGAGACCTCGATCAGAGAATCGAGTTTAATTATTGAAAAATTAAATATTGCTATTTGCCACTGTCGTGTTTAACCTAGAACTCCTAACTAAATCCAATAATAATAATATTCTGGACTGGACATTAGCACACACGAAACTTTTAAACTAAGCAGAGCTTGTGCTATGGAAACTACAGACTTTTCTTTTGTAAATACAAACTCGATACAGATAAATAGCTTCATCTAACTAATGCGTAATAGGTACTTGCTTGAATAATAAATAAAACATTGAAATCAATATGCGCGGAATTTTTGTTTGATTTCATTGATGGTTATTTATTATCTAACTGAATAATGTCTTCTTAATTCGAAAATATCGCTTAATATAAAAATGAACTAATTCCTTTTACGAGTTATCATAGTAGGGGTCGCAAGATGAGAATGGGAAGCAATTCTGAGGTTCTCTCCGTAGTAGGTTTACTTCACGAACCATTAAATTTTCCTGTTTGCATTTTTTAGCATACGTTACTCTTGAGACGAGTAGTACGATCGTTTTACGGCTGTAGTTTTAGGGGAAACGTTTTCTATAAAGGACCATGCTGTGTATTGTATTTTATACCTATAATACGTTCACGTATATGTGAATTATATTTTTGGCACATTTCGTTGACTTTAAAAGTCTTTGAGCAAATACCTATGAAAACTAAATGTGGAGATAGTTGGAAGATTGAAGTCTAGAAACTAACTCTGTCTGTCTGTCACGCTTTCACGCCTAATTTATTGAACCGATTATGATGAAATGTGGTAAGTAGATACTTTGAGACCCAAGTAAGGACATAAGATAGGTTTTATCTGACTGCGCAGAGGTTAATGATTTTGCGCGATTACCCACATATTACACTGCAAAACTAGTTGAAAATAATTGAGAATCGTTTTGTCCGCGCGTTTGAAGCTGTTTATTAAGGCTTGCTAATATTAATAAATTTAAAACTGTACAAGTAATATGTGTCATTATACTATATCAGCTATCGTTTCAACGTTAATAATCTATTAAGTTTTAAAAATGAAATTCTGAAAACGATCGGTTGACTGGCTAATGGCTTTTAAAAATACAGCGCTCTTTTGAGCAGTACTGTATTATTCAAAATATTTTAATGGACACTTTTAACCTCATTCACAAAGCTATCGCTAAAAAATATTTGAAAATTTGTGCAACATGTGAAATAGTATTGAGTGATTTAAATTAAAGGTAATACCTACTGTGACTTTTCATTTTCAAGTACCTACTCCATTGTAGATAACTTAGAGCATCTAAAATTTTTATTAATTCTTAATAATAAGATGTAGTTAATAGTTTACGTCCTAAAGTTAGACAAAACTAGGTCCAAAACTTAGTAATAATCACCTACAAATTCAATCCGTTCCCAATAAAACTGAACGAGTAACCAGCTACTCCGGAACTATGCAGTTCGACAAATGCAAACTTATTTCACGGTTCTACTAAAGAATTCTCAACTCTATTTCAATAAAGTTAAGGTTTAAAAAGTGGTTTTGTATAAAGATTCCCAGTTCAATGTTGCCCCAAGCGGATGTTCACGACAATCACCTTATTTGGCTTGAGTCCAGCGTTATCCGGCAAACTTTTATGTTATTTCAATGTGGTTTAACGCAAAAAATTGCATTTGCAATACGACAAGTAGTTAGCCTACTTCTTAACTCTGTCTGCGAAGTTAATCAGGCAATTTTAACCGACTTCTAAAAGGAGGAGGTTATCAATTCGACTGTATGTTTTTTTATGTTTGTTACCTCAGAACTTTCGAATGGGTGAACCGATTTTGAAATTTTTTTTTTTAATTGAAAGCTGATGCTTCCCGTGTGGTCCCATTTCAGTTTGGTTTAGTTCTGAGAATGGCATCCATGAAGTCGGTTCTATTTGTTAATATTTTAACTTAATATTATTTATAGTGAGTTTTTTTTTAATCTTAAAATAGGCTTGCGCTTGAGCACAACTTGCCTGATGTGAAGCAATGATGCAGTCTACGATGGAACGCGCCTACCCAGTAAATACCGATTCACTCGTTACTTGAAGACCGGCAGATTGTAGCTATCGGGAAACATAGATGCCGGCAGAGAGTTCCACAATTTGGCAGTTCGCACAATGAAAGTGGATGCAAAGCGCTTTGTGCGTACCCGTGGAATTTCCACCATATAACGGTGGCGCATAGCCGTACCTCTACTTGTCCGATGAAAGAACGGGAATGAGGGAATAAGATTGTGTAATTCTAACGCACACTCTCCGAAGTGTATCCAGTAAAAGACTGAAAGACTAGCAACTATGCGGCGATGCTCGAGGCTTTGCAATTTAGCCTTGACGAGGGATTCGTTGCCAATAAGCCTCTTGGCTCGCCTTTCTATAGACTCCAACGCCTCGAGTTGGTATTTAGCTGACCCATCCCAAAGATGCGAGCCGTACTCTGTACGCAATACTCGAGCATCTGTTTCTTCTATTTTTTTTTTGTCCTCCAGCATGTCAATTTTAATTAACAAAATACAACTTAGAAAGATAAAATTAATTTCTAACTTAAAAACTAAATTAATTGTAAATTAATTTGTTGTGCACTTCTACCCATTCCACAATGTTTCCACATTTGAATTAAGCTCGCCAGTGTACATGTGCTGTTTTCTATTTATTAATTGTTTATGTAAGTATTTTGTGTACAATAAAGAATCAGAAGAATAGATTTATTTTCTGTTGGAGATTCCATACATAATGAAATTAGGGAATTTATTGCCGTTCATCTACCATTAGCTTTCCGCCAGAGTGACCAACATTTAATATAATAATAATAATAAATAATAAATATTCTGGGGCATTAATACACACGGTCATCTGGTCCCAAGCTAAGCAGAGCTTGTGTTATGGAATTCAGATAACTGGTATATACTATACATAATACTATAATACTTTTCTTTTGTAAATATATACTTATAATAGATATTTACACCCATACTCGACACAAACACAAGTGTTCATCACAAACGTTTATCTCGGATGGGAATCGAACCCACGACCTGCGGCGTCAAAAGCAAGCATCTTACCGACCACGCCACCTGCCCGTCAAATATCATCACCAGCAGTGGAATAAAATGGGCCTATAGCTTGCCTCAATAAGTAGGCTACCTATCTAGCAGTGCCAGGATATTTTGAATCGGACCTAAAGTCTCTGAGATTAGCGCGTTAAATCAAACAAACCCTTCAGCTTAATCATTTCCATCTTTGAGCTGCTACTAAGATATTGGCGAAGAGTCCATAAAGGGAAGCCGATTCCCATCGGCTTCCCTTTAGGAAATGGTCAATATCACACGTACTTAATAATCTATATATATAAAAATGAAACCTGTTTTCCGTTGTCACGACATCACGTGTGAACGGCTGGACCGATTTCGCTAATTATTTTTTTTAAATATCCCTTTGAGTACGAGGATGGTTCTTACGCAGAGCGAAAGCGAAGAAGTGCCGAAAACCGGGTTTGATACCTATTATTTATTATTGGTTTTATTCGGTAGGTCTAAGACCCGGTAGATGGCACTGCTTGACCGGGCAGAACGACGTCTGCCGGGTCCGCTAGTATATTATATAACGCCTACAAGTTTTAAATATCAACAAAAATAAGTATAGCATCAAGGGTAAGAACGATCGGTGACGATAGTGAAGAGATATTATTTTCTTAAGTAAGAACTTTTTTGCTCCGGCTTCCCTTTTTCAGACTTCCACCCTTCGCCACTGGTTATTCTTCAATCCGGGACTCGAACCCACGACCATGGGGTTGTTGAGTGAAATCTCTAATTACTAGACCAAGAACACAGTTATTTTAATGTAGTTATTATTTTTGTACTTATAACCTGTATTGTTATTATGATAGAATATGTATTATTAGATATTTGTGTCAAATACCATAATGATGACGTAGTTGATTATGACGTAGGTCAATTTAATAAACAGAAGAACACAAAGTAATTAATACATAAATTTAATGAACATTATTCGGTTACGCTAATTTACGATTTGCGGAAGACATTTTTAAATGTAACATTTGACATGTTGATTTGATTTCTATGTAGATTTGTCAACTAATTCAATTTATTTGATGGGCCGGTGGCGTGGTCGGTAAGATACTTACTTTTCACGCCGCAGGTCGTGGGTTCGATTCCCACCCGAGACAAACATTAGTGATGAACATTTGTGTTTGTGTCGAGTCTCGGTGTAAATATCTATTATAAGTATATATTTACAGAAGAAAAGTTTTAAATGTATAGTATATACTAGTAATCTGGTTTCCTTGTCACAAGCTCTGCTTAGCTTGGGACCAGATGACCGTGTGTGTTAAAGTCGCAGAATATTTATCTTATATCTAAATATATATAAAAAAGCAACTGACTGACAGAGCCCAAACCGCTGGGTCTGGAGATTCCAAATTTGGCACATAGGTTCTTTATGGGGTGCACTAAGAAAGGATTTTTTAAAACTCACCCTTTGAGGGGGTGAAACGGGGTTCCAAAGTTTGTATGGAGAAACAAGATTATTGAGATCAATTTGGCGGGCGAAGCCGCGGGCGGAAGCTAGTTATTGTAACGCTTAGCAACTATTCGATTTTTATTAAGATACGTAATCTCTAACGGTTTGTTCCTTTATTAGATATATATTTATCTTAGGTCCGTGGTTTCAGGGAACATAAACATTAGTGAAGTTAACAGCTTTTAAAAAAAACGAACCGACTTCAATGTCAACAACAACTGAAACCCACTTAACCGACTTTGATAAAATTTTAATGGGACTACCAGAGAGACTCCTTTGAAACAGAAATAATTATTAAATTCAATCCATAAAAATAAAAACATGCAGTTGAATTGAGAACCTCTTTTTTTAGTCGTCGGCTTCTTTATTGTATATACAGTTCTCAGGATCAAATCTCAAGTAGTGACATCACTTGCAGCGTTTCTTTAATATTATATTTTAAGGTGTTTACAATACAAGCACAGATTTTTCCTTACTTCAAAAAGTTATAAATTACTAGCTACAACAGCGAACTTCGTACCACCTTCTTTATAATTGTTAAATTACGAATATCGGTATCAGAAAATAGGGGTGGTTGGTAAAGAGGTAAAAATTTAGGGTTGTGTGTATTTTTTTAATACAACTTATTAAAAAAATCAATATATATTTTTTTATTCAAAAATAAAAAATGAAATTTTGGAGTGGACCACCCTTATAATTTAGGCGTAAGAAAAATAGATAACGATTCTCAGATCTACCGAATATAGATAGAAAATTTCATAAAAATCGGTCAAGCGGTTTCGGAGGAGATTAGATTACGATATTAGATTTACGACTAGGTAATCTACTTAAAGTATTTTCTTAGCTTTACGCGAATATCACACACTGAAATAAAACAATTTAATAACGGATTTTAGTCAAAATTCGTTATGAAATAGTTATATTTCCATCTAAATATAGTTTTGTATCGTGAGTATACTTGTTGCACAATAGTGGCCAAAATTAAGTTCTAAATCTTATCATAACCTTTAAATAATCAATTTTCGATCTTGTTTTATTTAAACGGGGTCAATGTGAGATTACAAAAATATTTAGATTATATTGTTATCTAATGAATTAATAAGAACGGATTTACAAACGATCGACGTTTTAATTGGTTCATTTTTTAAATTTCCATTGCGTTTCCGATCATAACAATTTAAAATGTATTTGTATAGATAAAAATCCAAGAATATCTAAAACAATTTTATTTTGGTTTTGAAGACTGCGAAGTTTATTTGTGATAAGAATCCAATCATATGCAATAACTGATGTTGTGCATTGAAATACCTACAAACTTAAATTGAGCTAAATATCTATGAAGCTCAATTTCGACGGGGTTCGTCAGGTCGTGGGTTCGATTCCCACCCGAGACAAACATTGGTGATGAACATTTGTGTTGGTGTCGAGTCTGGGTGTAAATATTTATTATAAGCATATATTTACAAAAGAAAAGTATTATATGTATAGTATATACCAGTTATCTGGTTTCCATAACACAAGCTCTGCTTAGCTTGGGACCAGATGGCCGTGTGTGTTGATGTCCCAGAATATTTATTTATTTATTTATTTACGTACTATACAAATGTACAAAATTTCGGTAAATAAATAATATTTAAATACTAAATAATATTTTTACACTAAAAAGTCGTCAATTTAGCCGAAAAATTAACTATAGGCTCCCATTAACATCAACATCAGTCCAAATTTGCGGACTGAGTCACCTTCGTCCGTGGTCACCTTTTATTGAATCCCCACACGTGGTCCCCGGGTGGTGCAATTCAGGTGACAATCAACTTGTGGTAGGCTTCGGCCGTGGTTAGTGACCACCCTGCAGACAAAGCCGCACCGCCATACGGCCTAGCCGTGTTCCAGTGCGATGGCTGGTGACACCATGCAGAGAGGGTGGGTTGGAATTTTTACCTACTCCTTTAAGGTTTCTAACCATAAGGAGGCTCATTCCACCGCCACCTTCTCACCAATAGGCATTAGTAATCACGATTGAATCGGTATACTAGACTGGCGCGTTCAATCGTAGACTACGTCATTGCTTAACATCAGGCAAGTTGTACTCAAGCGCCAGCCTATCACAGAATAAAAAAAATGACTGAATAGCATACTGGCTCCCGACAATATCAGGGAGCCCACTAGCCAAGCGGCCTTGCCGTGTTCCGGTGCGATGTCTGGTGATACCATGCTGAGAGGGTGAATCGGTATTTTGACGTTTGTGAATACATATGTACCCATACTGAGGCTGCCGGACGGAGACTAAAGCCGATTTTTTTCTTCTTACTAGTAAATTGACTATAAACAACATTTGATCAAACTATTTTTGACACGCAACTTTTGTAGAAACCCTCAACAAAAGGGTAATTGTAGGCACTTCTAGGAAGTGTGTATGTGGTATTGATCTGTGTGGTAACTACATTTAGCTATAAGTAGGTAGGTCCCTACGATAATATTTGTAGGCCTTAGCCGTCACTAAATAATCTTCTTACACCTCGAGCTTTACGCAACTTTTAATTGTTTCACAAACTTAAACAAGTATCTTGTTTGAGCAGTGAATTTTTGTTTTTTACTTTTTCTTTAACCGCAAAGTCTAGAGCACCGATTTGAAGTTGGCTGGTTCCAATTAAGCCACCAGGCGCCAACGTCCGACATCGAGCCGACAAATTGTGAGCCCAATCTTTATTGTATGAATTACGGCGTATTAAACTGTTCACTGAACATTTTGGTTAGGCCTTTTTTCATAAAACGTAGGTACGTACGAAAGTGTAAAGAGAATCTGAAAACCTGTGTTTGTTGCTTGTTTTTTCATTTATATAATTTTTAATCTATAAATTAAAAAATATGGTACCTACATACTGTTAAAAGAGCGATTTTTATTAAATGATCTTAAGAAACAAATTAGAAGAGTGTAGTCAGATTACAAGTTCAAAGAACGAAATCAAACCGCTACCTCGATTCATCATCAAAACTTTCAACCTCGCGTAACAAAGTAGCGATAAACGTCTCAGGATACAAGAGCCTTAATCGAAATCCAGCCTCATTTCCATATAAATATCACTCAGATATAATTACAAAAGCAGCGCTTAACTTCCCCTGCCTTGAGATGTCCTTCGTTACAAATATTTGGGAGGACGACGCCCCCGTTTATCCGGTCAGAGAAAAATTGCGACATCTGAACTGGACCTATTTGGCACTGTATCGTATGCTTTAAATTATCTTACAAAGGAAACGTGGTTGGCGATAAGGCAGCGCACTGCAGCATCACGGGATCGCAGTGCGTCGGCCAGAGTGGCGCCGGGCGCTTGGCACCGTTCTCGGTCAACGTCCTTCGATATAGCCTTCAGCAGGCTGAGCCAAAACAATTTCGCCAAATTTCCTGCGAGCGCCTTAACACGCATGATTTTACGATCTTTTCTCTCCTGTCTCCACTCGATGGGATCGTTTATTTTAGGCGCAACTGTCGAGTTATTTTTATTAAATATCGCAGCGACGGCGCCTCGGTATTTATTTATCAACTTATCAGATCAAAATATTGCCACCACGGCCTTATTTTTTATTGCTGGCTGCAAAGGCGCCCCTGATATGCCTAATTTAGGTTGGTGTGGTATTTGGTTCGGACCATTAGTTTTGCCAATTAATTGTTTTCGATTAATTTGTGAATATTTGGGTTAGTTATTTATTTTTTGCGGAAATCATTATGAACCTAATTTTAAATAGCAAATTGCAACAATATTATTCTTTGTGATAAAGTTATTGCAACCGAAATAGGTACAAGACACGTTTAAATTAGATAATAATATTGTATTTGACCTTTTCAGTTTCATCAGTCTTAGTATTATTTAAAACTACTCTAACAAGATCTTATTAGCACAAACTTATTGACTTATACCTATTTAAACGCCACGATGAAATATGTGATGCGATTTAACCACTTTGACTAATAGCAGTATAACTACAAATTAAAAAATTTACGAAACCTTCAACCAAGCTAAGAACAGCTAATCACAATAAAGAAAACGCATCAAAACTGGGCCGTCAGTATGAGCGGTACAATTCCACAAATTGTGTGTTTTCAATGTGTACACAGATACAGAGATATACTTACATTTTTTCGTTCTTCAATCGTAAAAGCTCTAGATGACTAAGGCGTTACCTACTTTTGAGTGATATGGGTGTAAAGTTATTCTTACATTGAAATAAAACTACTTTTTAACGGATTTTATCGCGGATTTTATTTAAGCAAACTGAGCTCACAATGTCTTGAATTCTTAGTTGATTAACGTCGGGATCTAAAATCTAAAATAAACCGCGATAAAATCCGTTAAAAAGTAGTTTTATTTCAATATGTGATAATCGCGTAAATCTAAGACAATACGAAGTTATTCTGACTTATAAAATTTCAAAATATTCTCCTACAGATGCAATGAAGTTTCCAGATAAACGCAAAGATACCTAATCTAGTTTTATGTACAACAGACACATACCTATCTATACTTACTTCTAGTATTTGAGTTTTAAACCTAATAATACAAGTGAATAGTTACTACCTACATAACTACGGTTACGTACAATTTTAGCAGGATTACATTTCGTTAAGTTCACCTTCTTACAGAATTTGGTAGGCAAGCATGTTTCAATAGCCTCGAAGACCTAAATGAGATGGAGCTGGCGACAGTAGATGTACCAAATTAAAAATTCCACGACTTCTCAGTTTGTCCAGTCTCCATAAACCGCAAGAACCCACAAATTCGGTGGTAACCAATTAACGCTATTAGGAAATTCTCACGCAAACATCACAATTGTAGAAACTTAGAAAAAATCAGAATTTGCTCAGATATACGGCAATAGGCTAGGTTTCAAATAACTACGCATGGGACCTAATCATAGTAAGTACGACCTGTGCTCTGCTTAAACCCTGAGGTATTACAGACGTATTTTGTACATATCTACAAATTCTTTTTTCCTCTTGATCAATTTTGTTACTTACAAAAAAATTTCGGTGTTGCCAATAATAATGAGGTTAAAGGTATTCGTTCCTACATACTGTTGCCATGCGAAACTATTTACTTACTGTTGTTTATCAATAGGTAAGTTATTCAGCTTTATCATCATTGACTTATAACAGTCCGAGCTAGACAAAAGCCTCCTCTACTAAGCGTCATCTTATTTAATTGGTTATGAACTTAGAAGCCATTTGGTCGCAAAATGTTGGCTACTGTTCAAATAAGTTCGACCAGAAACTGGAGTAAAAATTGATCATCCGTTTCTAAACTATCTAAATACTTCGGCAACTAATATAGAGTAGTTAAAACCAAAAAACTGAGGCTGTATAAAGTTATTAAAACCAGTATGTTACGCAAAATAAATTTATTATCACATTTTATAAATTACTAGGTTATCTAAAATTTAAGCTCTTACAATTAAATATAAATTACAATTAACTAAGCTGACACTAGAAGTTATTATACAAATCATGTCCAATCTGAACCAATTTTGTACTTTAAAAATCAAACATAAAATATTGATGATCTATAAAATGCACAATGATATAATCGGACTACAAAATCGAAATGTCATATTCGTGAACATATATTGATCGTGACTAATATCGATAAATTAAATAATAGTAGCAGTCAGTCTGAAGATGCACAAGGCTAGAGTACGACAATGATATCTCCTACTTAAAATACTGATTGAGTGAATGATAGCTAGGGTGATTCTGTTAATTAACTTTCTCGTATATCCATTTTCCGGAGTATGGGGTCTCTAGCCTCTTGACAGAGGGGCGGAAACCCTTTTCGTCAGCGGTGTAGTCGACTCTGTACATGAAACCATCGGGGCCGATGTATTCGTAGAATCCTTTGGATGCAATGCCTTCGTCGATTGTGTTGGCGTTCTTGAGAACAGCTGTTTCTTCGGCACGGATTTTGTTCTCAGTCTCAAAACTGTAAAAAATATGTTAATTAATGTTTTAATTATACTATAATAATTTGCAATGATTTGAATAGGACATTGAAAACGCACTCAGAGTTTAATTTATTGTAATCGATGGTTTTTATGGACTTGTCACATCCTATTAATTTAAATTCAATGATTTTACTGAATAAAAACGTAATTTACAAATGCATTTTAGTTATTAATATGTCGTTATATTATTTTCTGTATTTATCGAATGATTTAAATGTTATATATCGGTAATAAATTGGGTAGCATCTCTGTTTAATACTAGTAATTCCTCATAATTGGTATGTAACATGCTGTTATAATGTTAAATTTGCGATTTGTAAATTACTGTTTTGAACTTTGCCTCTTGAACTTACGATGGTCAAGGTGGATTATTCATACGAATTGATCTGCTTTATTCCTTTGTGAAATCAAGGACTTCAATTGAGTTCCCAAATTGCTTCTTTGATATCATTTACGTGATTAATTTCATACAGATTATTATCATTATACAGACAAGTTTTAATAAGGTGTTTAAATTGAATGGGATATACCGCATTTGAGAATTATTACGTGTGTTTGAAAATAAATGCTTCTCATCCGCTGATCATTAGATTTATAACCGTAAAGAAACATCGGAACCGGAATAGGTACATTCTTATTTATGACCTAAGCGCCGTGTTTACTAATAGAAGTGTCTATTTATCTATTTATATATGTATGCTGGTCTTGTATCTTTTATTGATTTTGATTTTAATATTATTTAATCTTTTGAAACGTTACATAATCTTAAAGATGGCATTCACATTTGCAAATCAATATGACTGCTTAAGATATTAAGTGCATTTTTTAGCATAATTTGACGCTCCTAATTGTTATAAATCAGTTATACTTTTTTATTGAAATATAAAACTTAATTTACAGTTTTATTAGTATTTTAATCATCTCCTACATTAATATGTATTCCATCAGATGTATTATTAAGATATTTTGCAATTACAATGATAAATGTTCTAAAGATGGCAATGCAAAGAAATTATTTTTCAGAAACAGTTTCAAGATAAATTGCATTTTCAGGGATGTTTTTAAGTTTAACTATTAAATTTGCATGTGATTATAGTTAAGTTAAACATTTTAGTTAAAGGCTGACTATAGTTTCGGAATAATTAAGTTTTATATGTTTTGATACTTACTCGAAATCGTATTTGTCCTCCTTGTAGTTGTGGTTTTGCTTGATGATCTTGATTCCATTGTTCTTATAATATCCGTCTTTGTAGAAGGGAATGTCTTTGGGTGGTACTTGAACTAATCTGTACTGATCTACTACTGAAGCTTCGCCGACGTATGGCTCGTCGTAATGACTGTAGGGTCCATAGCCTCCATCATAAGGATTGTCTATGTGGATGTATGGATTCGGTACGTGAATGTATTTTCCTTCGTCAGTTGGAATGTATCTGTGAAAAGAATTATGTTGATTATGGTTGTTAAACAAAATCTGTCAGTTACTTCTGCTTCTGTTGCAGTTAATATAAGTTACAATGCAGTTTGTATGAAATCAGTTATTCAATTAATGTAACAACCGCTAAAAATTCAAAATTCTAAATAAAGCCATTTGGAATTTTATCTGTTTATAATTCACTGCGAACTTTAGTAAATGTTTCGCCCACGTGTAGAGTTGAATGTAAATAGTTCTGTAATCTTTATGCTATATAGAAGCTAAATGTCTTAATGAATATTAACGAAGTTATGGCATTTACTTACTTGCCATCGTCTCCATATTTGTAGGGATTCCATCTGCCATCTTCTAATGGTGAGCCGATTACTGCTACAATGCAAAGTGCAAGCACCAACTGAAATAAAAAAATATTTATGAGTTTGCCTAAAATATATTTGAAAAATTAATTTAGATAAAATTTTACGCATTAATACCATTATTTTTTAAACACAGAATGTTTTAATAAAAATCAATTTTCAAAAATATCGTAAAACGTTTTTAACATGGTTCCAATCGAATATTTGAATTGATATTATTTAAAAAGTGTTTATATAATAAAATGTTTTAAAATAATAAATAATAGTAATTTCTTCCAAATTTTCAAACAAAAAACATTGCTTTTTAAGTTAAAAATATAAAAAAATCGCACCTGTGAATAGTACATTTTGCGTTTAATTCACAAAATTTTTTTGAAAATAAATTTCCCAAAATGTTAGGTACAGCTCTTCAGAACACTTGTTCACTTAACGCACGCGGTATCACAATGCGGAAATATTTCACGGTCACTTTTGTGCTCGTTCACTCCTTAGAGTATTTCAAATCGTTGTGATGATTTCGAAATCCACGCTTCGCTTATATACTACATTTGCAACATCGACTCATCTCTTGCAGAAGTACGGACGTGAGATCGTGTGCGTGCGTCATACGCGTGCTTACATGTGTGCCTTACGCATTTTTTTTACCATCTCTGAATACCATTGTTGGTCAAAGTTACTTTATTGGGGTATTCGTGTCATACCAAATTATGCGGCAAAAAGCACTTAGCTAATCTCAGTTCAGTTATTCGAGAGACAGTATTGACGTTTTCTAATGAAAAATTACTGCTATTGTCATTAGTCAGTAAGAGATGAGTAACATGTTCCAAAACATTGTCTCATATATGGTGGTAATTAAAAAAAACAGAAAACATTTTCAACTGTAGTTTTTTAATTAGATTAATATTGAGATTGTAGTTTATTTAGGTTAATTTTCTTGTCGATCGCATCGATCGATTAAAATTATCAATTTTGTTGTAGATTGACAATTATTTGTAATAATTTTTTGCTTTCTCAACTATTTTTTCATTGCATTTTTAAGGTGTAGTTTTCGGGCTAATGTTATTACAAGATTATAGTCTCTATTATGTTGAATATTGTCGCTGTTGGAATTTTCAAATATCCAACTTAAATCTAGTTGCAACTAATTTCCAATGAATATTTATTTAACTGTAATTCTATTACTAACAACGGTCGTTGTTACTTTTAGAAGGTAAGTAGGTAACATTGTAACTAAAATAATTGAACTTTGCTGTATATTTGGTATTTGATTTAATTTGAAAACATTCTGTAATAAGCTTGCGCTTGACCACAACTCACCTGTTGCTAAGCAGTGATGTAAACTACGATGAAACGCGCTTACCCAGTAAATACCGATTCACTCATGACTTGAAGACAGATAATAGCTATCGGGAAAACTAACATAACTTCTAAGTCACTTCAAAAGGGGGAAGTCCTCCATTTGGATTTTTTATATGTTTTATATACCTGATAGACGGATTTTTATGTTTTTTTTTTAACATTCACCATATTGGAATTTATGTGAATCGACAAAATATTATAATAATATTCGAAGTTGTTATTGTTTTAAATTGTAATAATATGTTTCATCAAAATTCCTAGTACTTATTGGTTTGATTACCTCTTTGTCATCTTGACTCTTCCTTAGCTGACTAGTCATCTTTTCAAATTCCTCTGTTACCTGAGTAGCATTTATTTTAAACGTTATAAATACCTACTTTAAATACTACACTTACACACTTTACACTTTAACCCTTTTTAGTGTTGAGAGAGTTTAGGCCTTAATCCACACACGAGCGCCAAATGCGGGTTGGTGGTTGTCACATGTCCTCGAATGATTAATTCTTAGACATTCCGGTTTCCTTACGATGTTTTCCTTCACCGATATTAAGCAGCGAAGATGGAACAATTCACATATAGATGTGTGGTCACGACCAGGATTCGAACCCGCGACCTTATTTTTCTAAGGCGAGGCGCGTACCGCTGCGCCACCGCTGCTCCTTAAATACTACAAATTACTAAAATTATAATGATTTCTGTAGTTTAGTAGGTACGATACATATAATTACTACTAGCAGCCCCGGCAAACTTTGCATTACGCATTTTTCACGTTTTAAACGATTCTTCGACCGGTACAAACATTTCAAAGCCAAAATCAGTCAAATCGGTTTAGATGACACCCAAAGAGCATATAAACGCTTACGTTGAATGACACCATTAACTTAACTATTTGTTTAGATTTTGTCTGGTGACACCACTTAAAAGGTTGGGTTGGAATTGTTGCTCCTTTATGGTTTCTAACGATATGGAGCCTCATATCACTGCCACCTTCTCACCGAAAATCATTCGTAATGAATCGGTATAATGGGCAGGCGCGTCCATTATCAGGTAAGTTGTAATAAATGCAGAATAAAAAAAAAATTGATTTCTAGCAATACAAAAATACACCAATTCATTTTTATTAAAAAAAATAAAAGAGGTAAGGCATTTGTTAAAGTAAAGTAAAAAGTAAAGTATTTTGCACATTTTAAGAAATTCGGAATTACCCTGCATTTTAACTAGTAAAAGAAACAAGTAAAATAAATTCTTAAGCATATTATTTCAATAATACGTGACATATTAACATAGATGTGTAAAATAAATTGTTGGTACATGCATCTTAAAGTTTTAGTTTAAAGTTGTAGATAATTATTATCAATAAGATTAATATTATCCTTTAGTAAATGTCTGTTTTGGCACAAGATAAATGGATGTACAGTTGACAGAAAGAAAGGTTATTAACGTTACTTTTTAGTTGAGGTAGGTCACAACTATTTAGTTTTGTAACGCATTTGAAATGATTTTTTCTAGAAATTTAAGTTTTAGTAGGTACTATTTCTAGCTGTGTGTCTTTTTTACTTGCATATTGCTAATTTATAGATATTTATTCTGTGACTAACAGCGATCTTAGCATAGAAAGTCGAAGGGTTTTGATAACCTGTGGGTTTCAGGGACACCTAATGAATGTAAAGTATGCCATAATTGCATTAGCACGACAAGGATCAAATTCGCTTGCAGTGTACTACACCTTAGGTATACTGCGCGTCTACATCTTTGGTTGTTATAGAAAAAGGTCATAAGTGCGACTTATTTTGATGCGATAGATTTGTAATTTTACTACTGTACTTAGGACTATAGGTATCTATTTCAGTTTTAGATATTACTAACTGGAATAGATATCAAATACGTAACGAACTGATCCGACAGAGAGCTAATGTAAACTACAAAGTCCATCGGATTAGTAAGCCGAAGGCTACACTGCTAAGTGGGCTGGTCATATTTGCCGCAGAACCGACAGCCGCTGGGGTAAACGAGTTCGGTGGAGCCCACGAATTGGCAAACGTAGCGTAGGAAGTCCTCAAACATGGTGGAGTGAAGATCTCCACAAGGCGGCCGACGAGAACTGGATGAGAAAAGCTGCGGATCGTGCTCAGTGGCGTGCTTTAAGAGAGGCCTGTGTCCAGATCTAGATTAGAAGTAGAATAGGCTAATGATGATGACGGTGTTACTAGCTCTCATAACACTAGATAAGTCGGTATCTCAAGAGTTTGCATTACCTACTTATACAAAAAGTACGCGTAAAAGATATATGTTAACCCCCGTATTTATAAACGTTTTATAAGTTCGTTATAGCTAAAATAGGTTTATAATTGTTTTCTTTGTCATTTATTTATTTATACTAAGAAAGAAACAAATTTCATTGTAACTAAAGAGTTTTATAATAATTTTATGAATAAGACTGTATAAGTTTAAAAAGGCGTGAATTACCTTTTAAGGTTTGTTTATGTTTTCATTTTATTTTTAGTAGGTGTATAGGTGTTATTATAGAGAGAAATCATAAATCACGTGACTACTTAATTGTGCAAAAATGTTAATATCTGTACTTAATCTTCGGTCTTGGCGCCGGTGGCGTCCGAATTTATACCTAAACTCAGTAGGTGGGTTAACTTCGAAAATAATAAAATATATCTAGACTTTTTTTAGATGTAACTTACCTTAAAACTTACCTAAATAACGTTATTCTGTGTCCAGGTCACACACTATTTGATAAGAAAACTGGTTGCCTGTCAAAATACTGGCCACTACAGTTTAAAAGGTTAAGATAAGTAAATAAAATATTGTTTTTACTTTATTTCCCAAAAAGATTAGTTCTGAATTCAAAAATCGACTTTTAATTTAAATGGGACATTTTTGGAATAAAACTTATAAACAGTTTTCACAATTACACACTTATAAACAATAAAATCCGAATTCATAACCTCTTTCTTTTTGAAGATCATCATCATTCCCCTTGCCTTTTTCCCATTTTTATTGGGGTCAGCTCCCAGTCTAACCATATGCGGCTAGCTACCAGAATTATACGAGCGACTGCCATCAGACCTCGAAACCCATAGGGAACCAGTAGCCGAGACGGTTAGACCAGGTGTCAGATTATATTGGCTTCTGAGTACATGTAACGATTGTCATAGATGTGTTAGGTAAATGACAACCGGGACCGATGCTGAACGAGCTCTCCGAGGCACGGAGGGTAGTCCCTCAACCAACCAGACACCGAAACAATTTTTTGTTATTACACAAATAGTGTCCTCTTCCTTTTTGAAGTTATCAATAAAAAAAATCTGTAATCTGTTACATACTTATTATTTGTTTCTTTTCTTTGCATGACCATGCCTATCTTGATTGGGAAGATTAATGGTATTTCTTACGTGACACTGACAACACATTGATTTGATCCATAGGGTCAAACTAACGGCCACTGACCAACACCCACCACCTAAATACTTTCTAAATCACCATCAGTTGTTAAAATCACACTACTTCACACTTAGGCATTACTAAACATATTATTATTGCAGAACTAAATATAATATCTTTGCCTACTAGAACTATATTTGCATATTATTTCCAGCTGTTAATAAGAAGTTCAAGGTGGTACATCGAATTAGTATTTTTAGATTTTTATTGGAATAAAAGTTTCCACACGCTGAAAGCATTTTATTTTTATCTTTATTCATTTAGAGGTTTTTGTTACAAAGTAATATGTCAGCCCAATCGTGACTTAAACTATTAAAAAAAAAACTACGTAGTTAATGAGGTGTGAGATTTTTGGTGAACAAGTGTATTCTATGGGATAGCTAAGATATTAATAAATGCTCCAATATTGTGTAAATTATTTTTCATTTATAGGTAATATTCCAAAAAATTAACATACACGGTCATCTGGCCTCAAGCTAAGCAGAGCTTGTGATAGAAACCAAATAACTGATAGATTAAACTACTTTTCTTTAGTAAATATATACATATAATCGATAATTACACCCAGACTCGAGACAGACAGACATGTTTATCACACAAATCTCTGTCTCGGGTGGGAATCGAAGCCACGACAAACCATTGTTCATCAAAGACTAAGGTCTTTCATCATTTTAACACAATCCATTAGTAGGTAGTACAAATAATTAAAAGTTCCACATGTCTCAAACTCTGGGGTTCCGATAATATTAGTGAATAAAAAGTACTCTGTAAGTTATTCTAGATAATGAACTTCATGTGGGAAAAAAATATCCGATTCATCCATCCCCCATCTATAAATATATTAGCTGAGGTCCGCGACTTTGACTGCGTGCTATTAGGATAAAAGTACTTTAAGTACTATTTCAGACTATTTTCTATCTCTGTCCTAAATTTCATCCAAATTCGTCCAGTATGCAAGAGTAACAAACATTTATTGAAACCCACAAACATTCATACAAACTGTCTGCCATTAAATGGTTATTAATAATACAATATTAGTATTTAAGAGTAAGAATAAGTAAGAATTGAAAGATAGTGGGGTTTATTTCTATAGAATATCGACTTTAGTATATACAGAAAAACTTTTAATCAGTGCGCAAGCTTTGAGCGAATAAACTTAAACTAATTATAATGAATACGTATTTCTTATTTTGATGTCTCAGTACAGAATAATTAAGTAATTGCTAACAAAAGATTTTTATAATTTATACTGTTTGTACTGTCACCCGCGGCCGCCGTATCAGCTGTGAGCTCACTAGGGTCACTGACCACTAATTTAGCGCCGCGCGATTTCGTCGATATTATTACGAATAGATCATTCTTAATTTGTTGATTTTATATCGAATAAAAATATAAAAAAATGTGCACTGAACAATTAATGGAAACGTGTTCCATTACTGATACAGAACCACAAAAAATTGCGCACTGTTAAAAAAATCCTGTAATCGTATAGTCTCGATATACATATATAAAGTATAGTATTTAAAATTATATAGTATTTATAGTACTGTATATATTGTATGTAGTAGACTGTAGTAGGAAGACTGTAGTAATAGGAAGTTGTAAGTTGTATTCGTCACCAAATTTAACCATAAGGATCACACGTCATAGATGATAAAGTCGTTTAAATTAGTTCATTAATACAAATTACTTGTAGTCTGTGTCCGCGTAATAAAAATACAGATGTTGACGTTTTTTCTTCGAAGTTGCTCTGTTTACGGGTTTGGTCAAATACCTAACTGATTATCGAAACTAATGTGACATTCTTGGGAAAATTTATCAGTGGCCGCCGATGACGCAGTGATTCGGCGCCGTAGTATAGTTTATAAATAATTTATTAAATTATTTTTTATTGACAACTTAACATCTGCTACTTAATCGTAGCAGTTCAATGAATATTTAATTGTTAATTCAGCAAATATTTTGTTGCTACATGTGATGTTTTTGATCTTTTGTTTTTGATATTATCCATTTTAAATGAAGAATTGAATTTATATTTTGAACGGTCGCATTAATTTGATCGTGTGTTCAATTTTGGGCTTATAATTATATGCGAAGCGATATTATAAATAGTTTTTTGTGTGATCTATATTAAATAATTTACATTTCTTTAATTATGTTATTCTGCGTTGTATTTTAATGACCTTATTTGAATAGACGGATCTAGATCATGAGTAAAAACGATTTGTAATTAACATATGTTTTTTGTTTATTTATGAAGGCTATACCTTATACCTGTCCACCAATTTTTATATTAACACGTGAAGCAAAACCTTTATACCTTTTACGTAAATATTGTATACAGTGCCTTATGAGATATGGTACATATTATGATATGGCTTAAAGTTTATATGAAGAATATTTTGAGAAAGCTAATCTTTTGCATTAGAATGTAGGTATCTAACATTAAAATAAAACTACTTTTTGACGGATTTTATCGCGGTTTATTTTTTTTATGTGTGTTTTTCGCGTAAAACTAAAACAATACTGTGTAGGTATCTAACATTAAAATTAATAAAAAAATATTACACGTAATTATATATTTATTATCAGCATATCAGTTGAAATAAAACTACTTTTTAACGGATTTTATCGCGGTTTATTTTAGATTTTAGATCCCGACGTTTCAAAGTCTTTTCAGACTTCATGTTCACGGGTGGACTGAGATATTTGACGTCCAAAAATATTAATCACAATTATTACTGACTACCTTCAAACAATAATATGTATTTAAGTTGCGTTCCGATTTAAGCAAACTGAGCTCACAGTGTCTTGAATTCTGAGTTAGTAAACCGCGATAAAATCCGTTAAAAAGTAGTTTTATTTCAATGTGTGATATTCGCGTAAATCTAAGACAATAGCATATCAGTTTATATAATACGTTTAGGTAAAAACTATGTCCCACAAATCCACGTAAGTGGTTTGACTGAGGGATATAGAGTCTCCGTACAGTTTACAGCTAAGATAGGTATACCATAATTATGCATGGTTATTGTTTAACGTAAAATTCAACACTACGTGAGTACTTTAAAAACAAAACTACTTACGTATACGTAAATAATTATCCTAGGACATTAATATGCCCATAAGCAGAGCTTGTGTAGCGGTCACGTATTTAGGTAATGCTACCTATTATAATCATAGCATTTTCCTTTTCAATCTACTCATATCTGTGTGGTTATAGTTGGTTTAAGTACTTAGTATTAATTGGTCATTTTTGTTTTTTTCGTGATTATAATTTTTCTCCATTTTGTTAATATAGCAAACCATAATTATTGGGTCACTGATTTAATGTTTAGAGTGTTTCGAAGTAGCAATTTTCATTGTTTTCCTATCCCCCTGTGGGGAATATTGTCACTGTATGTTTTTACCTATATGTAAAAAAGTTACTTACTGCTTTTTAGTAACCAATGTTAACTATTTTTACATTTGAAAAATTACCAATATCTTAGAAATATCTTACTCACAAAGTTCTCTGGCTTCGGGAAATATCAAATTGGCGTTGACTGCTTCCTTATAAATATGTGTAGATATTTTAAAAATATTGTTACAAACAAGATAACGAATTGTTTGTCTAATTATCACAGTATTCGTTGAAAATGGCAAAGGTCTAATTTTAATCGGTTCTTCAATATTTGGATTTTTGTCGATTATTTTTTGTGACCTGACAATGTTCAGAATTTTTTTATCATTTATTGCTTCTACATGTATTATGTAATATGTTTGTTTAGTTAAGTCGATCAAGAAATGTGAAACAATTTGTCATTAATATTATAAATTGAAATAATATTAAAGACTGGGGTTTTTATTGTGAGACAAACCTTGAAGCTTGCTAGTGAGGGTTAAGGCCTTCTCTCTCAGCTTAAAAGATAATTTAGATGGGCCGGTGGCGTGGTCAGTAAGATACTTGCAGTTCACGCCGCAGGTCGTGGGTCAGTACTCACACAGTACAGTAAGTCAAATACTTGTGTGATGAACATGTCTGTTTGTCTTGAGTCTGGGTGTAATTATCTATATTTAAGTATTTATTTACAAAAGAAAAGTATTTTAAGTAGTATATTACCAGTTATCTGGTTTCCATAGGACAAGCTCTGCTTAGTTTGGGATCGATGGCCGAGTGTGTTTATGTCCCACTGTATCATTATTATTATTAATATCTGGATGACCGAGCTTCGCTCAGTATTTTTTTTTTAAATGACATTTTCTAAAAATGATTTCTAGCTAGATCGATTTATCGCCCCCGAAACCCCCTAAATACTAAATTTTATGAAAATCGTTGGAGCCGATTCCGAGATTCCAATTATATATATAAATATATATATACAAGAATTGCTCATTTAAAGATATAAGATAAGATATTATACATCTACCACTTGTTATACTCATAATAATAATCTGTAAATAATGCTGAGGCAATGTCACCGGTTTATTTGGTATTCTGGCCACAAACGGTAATAAAATATATCTCACTTCACTTCACTTCAAACTTTTTAGTGTCCCACTGTTGAACGCGGGTCTTCCCTCAGCTATCTTACGAGTTGAGAGAGTTATGGCTTTAATACACACACTCTGGCCAAGTGCGGATTGGTGGATGTCACATGTCTTCGAATGATTAGTCTTAGACATATTAGTTCCCTCACAATGTGTTCCTGCAGCTACACTTAATATTTTTTAATTAATTAGTGTACACTGTAGGTACTTATGTCTATAATACAAAGCTAGTTTTCTATCTTAAAATATAATGTTATCACTAATAAAACCTTCAATAATTATTACTCAAAAGTCAAGATTTTTATCTGTAGAAGATTTGGATACATAGTTTGTTTTTATTCACACGGAATCGTTGATTAGAACTAGATTAGTATTACATAAAAATCTACGTTTGAGCTCCATATTAGGATGATAGAATAATAATTAATAGCTACAAGTTAATGCGGTATTAAAAACTAATAAGGCTTGTAAGAGTTAGTTCCTGGTCATGTAAACGTTTAAAAAGCAATTTCGGTATGTACTTGGCCCGTAGACTTGATACGTCTAATTTATTAGTGGAGTGTATATCGATGCCACAAAGTAAAGACCTCGTAAATGCAATTTTACTCAATTTTATTTTATTGCTTTTCAATCTTATAGTATCGAAGAATTCTAGGTATAAAAGCGGGTTAATATCTGTATTGAATAATAAAAACAAACATTAAAAAACGCCATAGAAAATTGTACAGCACGCACTTTTTTCTTTCTCCTGAAAATGTATTCTTTTACACTTAAGATTTTTTTACTTTAAAGCGTGGATATGTAGTTAACTTTGGAGTTGAATTTAAGAGTACGAACACTATACAAAAGTTTATTTGAATTTAAGAGTGCGAACACTATACAAAAGTTTATTTGAATCAAAGAGTGCGGACACTACACAAAAGTTTATTTGAATTAAAGAGTGCGAACACTACAAAAAGTTTGTTTGAATTAAAGAGTGCGAACACTACACAAAAGTTAACTAAACTTTTTTGTAGTGTTTGCATTCTTTAAGGAATATTACAACATATAAAATATGGTCCTATATGGCACAGGGCGCGAAAGAGAGAATGTGATAGTTTCTTGCAACTAGTGTTGTTAATACAGAATATTTTTATATGTGTACTGAAAATAATGTCGTTACACTAGTCTATGATGAGCCGGTGGCGTGGTCGGTAAGATACTTGCTTTTATACGATACGCCGTAGGTCGTGGGTTCGATTCCCACCCGAGACAAACATTTGTGTTTGTGTCGAGTCTGGGTGTAAATATTTATTATAAGTATATATTTACAAAAGAAAAGTATTATACGTATAGTATATACCAGTTATCTGGTTTCCATAACACAAGCTCTGCTTAGCTTGGGACCAGATGGCCGTGGGTGTTGATGTCCCACAATATTATTATTATTATTATATTATAGGACAAAATATTAAATCTCAAAGCCTACATTTAACCATTTCTGACGTTAGCATAAAGTTTGCTTACTAAAAGCATCTAATATTCAATAAAAACATAACCAAACCATAATATATTCCTGGTATTATGATTTGTGCTTCCTGAATTTTGATTGAAATGTCAAAGAATATTGATTGAAATTTCGTGACAAAATGTTCGCCGTGATTTATATAAGACAACACAAACGGAAATACTTGACATCGCAAATTTAACAATCAGTATTATTGTAAAGATCTTCTTTCCTTTCAATATAACCCTAAGCATACTTGTCATACTTATTAACACACTCAAAAGAGTATTTTAAGGTAAAACATGCAATTTATGATTGTAATTCCATTATCATCAATACTTTTCGGGTTATAAAGTGTTTCATAATGCGAACCTTTGTTGAAAATGTTGAGGAAAAATTGCAATAATGTTTGGGCGCGCAACCTTTTTTAATTGATTTAAATTGTTGCAGTTATCAGTAAAGCATTGATTGTTCACGCCGTTTCAAGTTCACAGTTTTTGGTGCAAACTGCCCTTAACTGCTCCGCCACACACGATGTATCGAATCGTCGAGAGTCGTATGAGGTCGAAAGATATTTTATCGAAAGTATCTAATAATTATAATATTTTTTTCACATGTGCGGTAATGTGTAATATGAAATGTAGTCTATTGAAATCAAGTGACTCTACATAAATTTTACTTAAAATAACAAAATACAGAGATAACAAAACCTTTTTCGGATTAAGGCTCTATACCTGGTCTGATAAAGTTATTTAAAGAAATCGTGATTTCTAATTACTGTAGAAAGAAAAGACAAGTTTAAATAAATATTATTATCTATTACTAGCGGACCCCACAGAGATCATCCTGCCCGGTAAAATAGTGCCATCTACCAGGTCCGAAAATAGCTTACGACTGACACTCAGACCTACCATCCATAGTTATAAGAATTCATAAAAATCGGTCAAGCCGTTTCAGAGGAGTTTTTTTTTAATTTTTGTCTGCGTAAGAACCATCCTCGTAGTTCAAGGAATATTTTTAAAAAAGAATTAGCAAAATCGGTTCATCCGATCTCGAGTTATGCGCTTACCAACACATTTTGCGATTCATTTTTATATTAAAGATTAAACACAAAGGCAATGTAAACCAAATTCTTTATCTAACTATCCTATAGATACACTTGGATAAGAGTTCATCTATGCAGTATAAAGTATAGCAAATGTACCTACACATCGTTGTCAAATGAAAAAGCGTCCGTGATCATTTTCTCTCTCACTTAAAAAGGGTTCCTCGATCACATAGAATTGCCAGTCTCAATATATAGGTAACTAGCTTCCACGAAGCGTATAGCGAATAAGAATAAGAAGTAGCCATGTCCTATGCTAGACTATAATATATCTCTGTGCCAAATGTACAAATCCGTCCAGTAGTTTTTGCCTAAAAGAGTAACAAACATCCATCCAAACATACTTACAAATATTCCCATCTAAAATACCTATTACATACATACATAGCATTACGCCTTTATTAGCCGAAGGTGTAGGCAGAGGTGAATATTACCCACTTTTCGACGGCTAAAAAGTCCCATACCTAATAGAGATCGAGCTTATTGCCATTCATCGGTCACATTTCCAAACTTCAAGCTGCAATTAAAATTCTTCTAAGTATATTAGGAATATTTTTTGGTCGACCCGGGAATCGAATCCGGTTATTACGGGAACATGCTTACCAATGGACCACCGAGGCAGTTAGATCAAAGTGTAATCTCTTCAACCCTTTTTAGTGTCCCACTGCTGTGCATAAGTCTACTATCAACTATCTTACGAGTTGAGGGAGATTAGGTCTTAATACCTAGAGATGGAGGATGTCACATATTCTCGAATGATTAGTTCTTAAACGTGCCGGTTTTCCTCGTGTTGTTGTCTTTCACCAATATTGAGCAGCGGTAAAGAACAATTCACACAAAGATGTGTGGGCACGACCGGGGATCGAACCCGCGATGATGCCACTGCAAAGTGTAATAGTAGAAAAGAAATAGGACAGGATAACAGAAATGTGATCCTCAATTCACCTCTACGGCTCAATCTTTATTGTAGACATTTTACGCTAGGCTTGGATTGATTCATGTTTGATATTGATCTATCTACTCAAAGCCGCCTCCGCACAAGCTTCTATTATGCTCTAGCGGTTCTTATAACACCTTCAAAGATATTACTTCGAATAATAACTGGATATTTTCTGCTTTACTTGAGAAACATAAGCACTAAGGCTGGCTACACAGAAGCTAGTTTTTTATGGAATCTAACCCACCACCGTAATAGAAGCAGTTGTTTAAGTTATTAAAAAAAAATACTACCACAATCCCGCCACTGCCTCCTCTGTACGTCAGGATTGATAGCAACGCTGTGAAGAGACTCGGGATTTGAATCCTGCCAAGTTCCAGGACACCTAAAACTGTCTTGGATCCCGCACGAATTTAATCAGAAAAATAATGTCTTTCTCTCTCTCTGTGGACAATCTTACTTTCCAACTCAGAGGCTACTTGTGATAGCTTTCAGTAGACCTGAGTCACTTTCGTCTGTGGAAGTACTACACCTTTTATCTGAATCCCCACACCTGATCCCCGGGTGGTGCAAATCAGGTAACAATAAACTTATGGTAAATTTAGGCCGTCGTTAGTGACCACCATTTCGAAGCACAAAATATCCAGCTGGGGCGAAGTGCTCTGGGTCCCCCAGTCCCATTTATAAGACAAGATAAGATAGTGACCACCCACCAGATAAAATTACATCGCCAAGCGGCCTTGCCATGTTCTGGTACGATGTCAGGTGACACCACTTAAGAGGGTGGGCTGAAATTGTTGCTTCTTTATGGTTTGTAACCATTATGGAGCCTGATTCCACCGCTATTTTCTCACCGAAAATCATTCGTCATCACGAGTGAATCGGTATATTGGGCAGGCGAGCTTCATCGCAGTCAACATCATTGTGAGGTTTAAGTCTTTTCGCAAGACTATTTCAGAATAAAATAAACAGACCACTTAATATATGCAAAGGCATTAAGATTATGTACTGTTGTTGCACGCGCTAAGGATGCTGAAACGGACTTGACATGTGAACAGCCCAAGAGTAGATGACAGTTCGAGAAGTCTGTTTATGACGTTAGACTGCACACGACTATCTGAACCAAACTTACAAGTTTGAGCTTCAGTTTATGAGTTTAGATTTGTAATTGCATTCATACTATCATGCCTTTTACCAAAGAGTAAACTAGACTATAAACCGCCACCCGCTACGATCTAAACACCCTTTCGTAACTTCATCATGTCTAAAATACATTACATTCTAGTCATAAATGCACGTCGGATTTGAGAGTGCCTTTGGTCTCTTTTAGAGGGCGACAAGACTAAGAGGCTTCTCCTCCATTCTTCTAGAATGTTTCCACTCACCTCCACCTTGTGTATACCTTTCATCAACCGACTATCATATATCCTTCCTCTCCAATATATAAGACTGTCTAAGTTGCGACAGCTCAAAGCAATAGATCCTGTTTCACTCTGCACATGTATAGCCAGCCTAATAACTAAGGTCAGATAGAAATACAATGTTGGAAGACGCGTGCATGTTCATTTTATTGATAGTCATAAAGCAATAAAACGATGATTCAAATAGCGGTTTCAGTAAACGGTTACTAGTAAGTAGGTCTATTGTCCTTTCTTTTATTTAAAACTAGCAACTCACCCAGCTTTGCACGAATGGTGTAGGTTTAATTAAAACAAAAATACCTTGCCCTTATGATGACTAAAACTAAATTAATTAACAATTTCGCTAATAAACATCGTTCTCTATGAATTAATTATTATAACTGGCTGAACTTTGTACCGCATATTTCTCACTTTTTAAACCTTCCTTAGACTTTTACAAATATATCAAAACCAAAATCAACTAAATCAGTTCAGCCGTTCTCTAGTGAGACAATCAAACGACAATTTATTTTTATATACAGTGTGTTACTTAAAAAAGGACGTTCCCTTAAACCCGTCAATCTGCAACATTAATTTATATAAAATAAATATCAAAATACAAAATAGCAACAAGAAACAAACAATTTAATCTTTAAAATTGTAATGAATTTCACAAACATTCTGTTATAAATCAAAATAGTACCACGTATAGTATCAGGCGTTATCACTCTTCCGCTCTTCTTCACTGATAGAAAAGTTCGCACTATATGGGGTGTTTCTTTTCGTACCCATTTTTTATATTAATTTGAAACATTTTTTTTGCGGGAATTCCTTTTGTTAATTAACACACTGTATACCTACACACCTAAAAAAACACAGGGTACATTATTGATCATAATTCTTTAATTCCATCAAAGATTGAGACACTTGTTCACGAAAGTCGCAAAAAAATAAAAACAAAAGAAAAATGCACATAAAAATGTAGGTCTTCGTGACTATTTAGTCGAATAATTTGCATATTGTATTATGTTACGTTATTTTTATAGTATTTTTATTATTAATTAACTAATGATAAAATTATAACTGATGCTTAAACATCAATAATGTAACAGTAAAACATAACATGTTTAATTTGTAGCTATAATTTTGTAAACAGTTATGCATGTTATTCACTAAAATATTGATATAATGTCTATTTGACATAACTTTTAATTAAAATCTAAGCTTAAAATTATTGTTCAATAAAATTTACAACATTGTTGTTAGCTTGCATTTGAATATGTTCGCACATCCGCTTCTCAATACACCAGCTGTCATTGTAAACTGTCATCACGTTCACTTTTCGAGTTAGCTGTCATTGGAAAATGTCAACATGAACGAACGAATGAACACTGAGTACAGGTGAAGCGGCCATTTTAGAAGCGCTGATACTTTGTGTTGGATCGTTGCGTCACGTGTCGGGAAGTGCGGATGTAATTGCGTGCTCGGTGGACGTTATGTTTGAATCCATCTTAATCTTAGCGATCTGTACTGGGCGTTTCCTCTACACAACGAAACATTATACAAGCATAGTCTTATCTCTTTCTCCTCATCTCTAAACGATAGAGATAGATAGTGCTTGCAACAAGTTTTTTTGTGCATTTTTCACCAGTGGAAACTTAAGTGGTTACGAGTAATAATTGTAATATCGAGAGATCTGGGTGAAGTGATTATCGCTGTAGTTATTTTAATGGTATACTTACTGTCTTATTACCCGATTATCTACGCTTGCCTAAAGTTGTCTGATAATCCTGATTTTAGTGAAAAGCCTTCAAATATAATATCACAATAGTATTGATACTATTAACGAGAGTTATACCTGTGTTACCTGAAGGTGTAAGCAGAGATAAATACTATCCACATTTTGCCAGCTATACAGGCCGTATCAGCTGTGCGCTCGTTAGGATCACTGACCTTTCATTGATATTATTACGAATAGATCGTCCTAAATAATATGTCAATTTTATGTCGTATTTAAAACTGAAAGTTATGTATGAAATGAAATATTTATATAAAAATGTTCTATTACTCATACAGAACCACCTGAAAAAATTGCGTACAAATTAAAAACTTTTCCTATATTTAGGTGACATACAGGGCGAGCCTGTTTTTGGGACTTAACCCACTAACGCAATCCCGCCATTGCTGCTCCTGTAAGCCAGAATCTACAGCGGTGCCTATTGCTGTTCATCATGCTCAGCGGAGCAGCGCAGTGGTGCGCGGCGTGGCGCAGCGATATTAGCCTAGCCTTTGAAATATAAGGACGCAGGTTCAATCCCCATTCGTGACCACGCCTCTTTGCGTGAATTGTTTCATCACCGCTGCTCATATCGGTGAAGGAAAACATCGTGCCGAAACCGGAATGTGTAAGAACTAATCATTCAAAGACATGTAACATTCACCAACCCTCACTCGGCCAGCGTGTGTGGATTAAGGCCTAAACTCTCTCAACTCGTAAGATAGTAGAGAGAAATCTCGCGCCCAGTGGGACACTAAAAAGGGTTGAAGCGAACTTCAATTCACAACTTAGAGACAATGCTAAGTTTTTACTAAGTTGAAAATGTCGAAATGAAGAAAATGTCGTTTTGCTCGATCTGTGAAATATAATTAAACTCATATTTTGCAGTTAATTAATTTATTTTAGTCAAATGAATCATCAATCATTTGAATTGTAATTTTATAATACAAAGTTCAACAATCTACCGGTATTGTGATTTGATGACTAATTTTACCATTGTTTCCTTTAAACTGCGTTCAAGAAAATTTTGTATCGATTTGTGGAATACTAAAACAAATACCTAACATAATTATGAATGGCCATTGATACTTCTCCGAATAATTTTATTGGTGTTAGTCACTAAATTAATGCGAATATTTTGAGATCGCATTGTATGCGTTAAAGGAAAGATTTGATTGCTTTAATTTTAGAATTTCGTTTTGATTTGCAGTAAAACTTTTTTGAGGTATTAACAGATGTTATACCTCTTTGATAACCGCCTTCATTAAGCAGAAGGTTCTGAATCCGGATGTTTATTTTTTTGTGATTGATCAAATTTTATTTAATTAGAACATTCCTTCTAATCTTCAATATGCCACGAAAATTATTGGCTTTGGTTTGACATACATAGTTGAGAGAGTTTAGGCCTTAATCCACATACGCTGGCCAAGTTGATGCCAAAGGTTGGCGGATGTCACATGTCCCAGAATAATTAATTCTTAGACATGCCGGTTTCATCACGGTGTTTTTGCATTGGTTCCAGAAATAAATGGACCGTGTTGTGCAGAAATTATCCAACTCGCAATCTGACAAAATTAAGGATATCAAATTGATGCTAAAATTTCGAAAAATTATAATGTTTTATAATGAAAAAAATATTCCCACTACAAATGTTACATTGTATATATAGAACGTACAAGATTACATACTTAGGTACAAATCAGGAAATGTAAAGTCAATTTATTGATTGATTGGAAACTCCAATTACATTGTACTGTGGCTTGGAACATTTTTGCACAACACAGTCCAATTATTATTCCCAACTGCAGCCATATCTTTTTTATCAAAGGAAATGTAACACTATTAAGACTTTTTGTAGAATTTAAAAGGTCCTGTACCTTAAATGGAACAGAAAATATATCTAATTAAATTGTTTGCTCTGATTACTTTTGTAGGTAGCTAACTTATTTGATCCCAGATCAATTGATAGCATCTTTATTGATGTGCTGATACTTAATACAAGCATAAATTCTCAAGATATTCTGAGATAAAGAAAAGATGACCTCTAAAATAGTACCTTCAAACCATTAAAACAAAAACAACTTTTTAATGATTTTTTTAGCTACCTACTTATATTTTTTTAGTACCCAAGTAACAAAGACTATTTAGTTGACATTATTTATTTTATTTAACAGCAGCTGTCCCGACAAACTTCGTACTATGTTTATCACTCCTTCTAAAACTTCGTTCCTATATAAACGAACATTTCATAACCGAAATCTGCCAAATCAATCTTTCAGCCGTTCTCAAAATTTAGCAATTCTTTTTTTTACATAGAGAATAAGATTATTAAAATTAATAGTGTCCAAAAACTTTGAAACAAGTTGATAGATAAAGTAAAGTTACTTCTTTTCGTTAATTGATTCCTGTCTGTATTAGGCTAAAATAGTTAGGTATTGTCAATTGAGCAAAGGCGAAGTAAGTTTTTTTTAATCTTCGATAGACTGGCACTTCTACTTGCCTGATGTTAAGCAATGATGTAGTCAACGATGGAACGGGTCAGCCTAGTATATTGATTCACTCGTGATTACGAATGATTATCGGTGAGAATGTGGCAGTGGAATGAGCCTCCATAAGGTTAGAAACCTTAAAGGAGCAACAATTCCGCCCCACCCTCTCTGCATGATGTCACCAGACATCGCACCGGAACACGGCAAGTACCAATTCACCTAAATTTCAAATATCACAACGCTTTACTTTTTCTCAGAGGCACGGGGATATCACACCACCAACCTTCTTATTCGAGAAAATTGGCAATGTCTCAACAGTCTTTTTGTTCTGGCGCGGTGTGAGGTTTGAATTCGCGACCCCCCGGATACTAGAGCTGAACACACTAATACAATTAATATTTTCAAATCAAAAATAATAAATTCTAAACAGGCGCTACATATAACAATAAAATTAATAAAGACCTTACATTAGCACGTATATAACGAATGCAATAATTTGCTTTACAAATCACACCTCAGGTCGTAATCATAAATCTTTTCCGCGAATAAAAACTTAAGTGCTTTTTTCTGTTTAAAAAAGTTCGAGTTCGTGTATTAACAAAAGCCTAAAAGTAACAAGTTTAAGCGTTAATCCGGTTAAAAGAAAATTTCCATTTTTTGTTTAATAACTCTGAAATCTCTTAGTTAAATACCTGCACATAGATATAGTTGGATGTAGGTATTTTGTTACATTATTTTTTTAAAAGTCTTCTGCTTCTAAAAGTTGGGGCTGCCTCACTTCTGAAGCGCGTCAGAAATTTGCTATATACGGGCTATAAAGGAGTATGTAAGTATGTAAAGGAGTCGCGCCTCCGACGCGTCGAGTCCGAGACAGTACCAACAGCCTTCTGAACACTATATTGTATAGAGTGGATTGTCATATTGTGAGGCACTGGAATTCAGTTGCCCTATATTAAATAATATCAGTAGATGATAATGTTACTAACAATATAAGTAGGTGTACTTGCTAACAATCTATGTAATCGACATAGCTCACTGGGTTAGTAAGCTGAAGTGTCAGTGGGCCGGTCATACCTGCCACAGAACTGACAACCGTTGGGATAAACGAGTTCTAGAGTGGAGACCACGAATTCGCAAACGTAGCTAGGACGCCCTCAGACTAGGTGGAGTGACAATCTCAGCAGGGCGGCTGGCAAGAAGTGGATGATAAAAGCCGCGGATCGTGCTCAGTGGCGTACTTGAGAGGCCTGTGTTCAGCAGTGTACAGTCTTTTGACATAGGTATTTGACAATTTTAGGATCTTACAATAGAAAACTAACCAAGAACCCAGCGGTACAGCGCACAATGTGTAAGGGTCCTCGATTTTTCAATAGTGAAATCGAGTTAATTTCAAGACTGGATTAAATCACTTATATTCTTTGATTCGCGAATTATTATTATTTTCAAGTTTTTTTTAATTATTATTTTTTCGGCGTAGTGCCTAGTGACCCTGACTATTCCGCCGAAGGTCGTGGGTTCGATTCCCAACTAGGACAAACCTTAGTATGATGGGCACGATTATTTGTTCTGTGTCTGGATGTAATTTATCTATATTAAGTATGTATTTACAAAAAAAAATTAAGTAATATATCCGTTCCTAGCACCCTTAACACAAGCTAATATAATAGTTAATTTGTGACTAGACGGCACTGTGTGTATGTGTGAAAATATTACTATAATTAATTCTTAAAATATCATACTTTATAGTTACAATTATTATAAGCCTTGCTAAGCATATCTATAATTGGACTGCTTGTAATGTGAACAACATGCTGGCCTCCTATTATGTGTGGAACCTAAACATATCTGGCGAAAAGTGGGTGATTTTCACCTCTGCCTACACTTTTCTGTTACACAATCGGAACAATATGTTATTTTATAATATTAGCCGAAATGTCAAAAACTTAATCATTATCTCCGAAACTGATTAATAAAAAAAATATGAAATATCTGGCAGATTCGTTATTAATTAACGTTTAAATCAATAAATCGTTATAAAATTATAACCAATCAGTCCGGTTATAACAAGCGTGACCATCTATTTGTCGAGATCTACTTAAAACATGAATGAGAATTTATTTAAAATACGTAAGTAATTTAGATTTTTTGTTAGACATAAACTAGCAGGTACAAAGTGCAGGAAGTAGATATTAGGAACTAATCCAAACAGGAACTGTACGTTTTTTGTAAAGACTAGTGTAGTATTTATTTACCTAAACAAATTTCATTTGATCTTAGTCCAAGCAGTCAAAGCATCACTTCAACCCTTTTTAGTGCATCGCTGGACACGGATCTTTTCTGAACTATTTTACGAGTTAAGAGAGTTTAGACCTTAATTCGCACACGCTGGCAAAGTGCAGGTTGTGTGGATGTCACATATCCTCAAATGATTAGTTCTGAGACATGCCGGTTTTCTCACAATATTTTTCTTCATCAATATTGAGCGGTTATGGAATAATTCACACAAAGATGCGTGGGCACGACTAGGGGTCGAACACCCGACAAAGGTGAGGCCGATTTCACTGCGCCATCGCTGGACATACTATCGAGTTAGTAATGTGCCTTCTACTTAAACCGCAAAAACCATAAGTATATAAAAGAAGAAATTGACTGAGACTTATCTAACACATCAACACAAAGACAGAACTGCTGGGTCTAGAGACCCTTAACTTAGCAAATATATGTGTAATCTCGGGGTACACTAAGAAAGGATTTTCCAAGACTCACTCCCCGATGGAGTGAAACGGGAACCACGTGGGCGAAGCCGGTTTAAATCGGTTCAAAAAAAGCAAAACACGTCCAATCAAAAAAATGTTAACTCTTGTTACATAATATGACATTATTATACAACATTATTAACATGGTTTGTGAATATTCTCGAAAAGTCGAACTAATTTATTTATAAGTCACGAACTTTAACCTTAAATTGATTTTTACGACTCTTTACATTTTAGATAAATTTAGCTAAGATTTTTTCATTTTGAATTAGGATTGCGCTTGACGACTACTTACCCAATGTTAAAGAATGATGTAGTCTACGGTGGAACGCGCCCGCCCAATACCGATGCATCCGTAATTACGAGTGATTTTCGGTGAGAAGGTGACAATGAATTGAGGCTCTAACTCAACCAAGATTTTTAATAAAGGAGAGGTCAAAATTGGGATAGAATTTTGAACACCAATGTGATATACCTCATTGGAAAGCTTATTTAATAAGCTGTTAGAATTTAACTAAACACGAATTTTAGGAGCAACCATTTTTGTAAAAATCTAAAAAATGTAATAGAAAAACAAAACGCACATTACCTTTAATTATCCGTTTCCTAAGCAGTATAAATATTGCAATCACGTCAATAATTGCATTCAATTACAGTACTTTTCTCTTGTAATATTATTCTAGCTGCAGTTTAATGTAATTATGACGAAAAATATTTGTTATCTTATTAGTGTAATAACAAAACGCGTTGAAAGAAATATAATTACGGGAAACGTCATGATGTCATTGTCATTGATCAGTTTGATTGACAGCGTTTTAAATAATTTTAATTTTTTTGGTTGCTCAATTGTCATTTGGCCATGGGGTTGCCAATTGCAATAATCATAATATTGCATTAAGAATTCTTATTTTCAATTTCAATTTTTAAAAAACCGGGGGGTGTAAAATTATTTTAAATACACCAAAAAATTTAATTAATGATGCTCTATTAACATATGTAACTCAGATTGCTGTTCAAATTTACAATTATTTTAATCCCAGGCTCTATACATTTTTTGAACGTCTCCTTTATATGAATTACTCAGACCCAATATTTTAATTACACATGAGAATATATGGCAGAAATCGTCATCTTACGAAAAAACATCCCTTTTCCTGACTCTCTTTACAATTTTACATGTATGTCTGCGTGCCAAGATTAAGATTTGAACGAAGTTTTCTTCTTGGGACGAAAGTTTTATACATTTTATCAACCTTGTTTTTATATACCAAGTATTATTATATTTGATGCTAGCTTCCGGCCAAGGCTTTACCCCCATGGTCCATGTTTAACCCCCTTAGGGGCCAATTTTGAGAAATCCTTTCTTAATGCACCCTTAGAGCTCATACAGAACCATTGCCAAATCTGGAATCTCTAGACCAAGTCGTGGTTTGGTCTGTGCGTTGATATATCTGTCAGTCAGGTAGTTTCCACTTTATATAGTTAGACAGTTTGGTATCTTAAAATTGCAAAATCTAGTTAATATTTAAGTCCAAAATTAATAGAATCACATTAAGATGTTATTTTACGTCGTAAAAATACACTGGAATGTACCTAAATTATTTTTTAGTTATGCTAATATTATTATAAGTTATGTCACACATTTTTAATTAAAATTGATGTTCCATGATTGATTTATGCATTGTTGGAAAATTATTGAGATTAATACCTAACTATCTATGAGCTTCAAAATAAACAAATAAACAGGTACCTAATAATCAAAACAAAAAAATATTCCATAATTGGATTTCCTCAAATATTTATTTTATATGTCAAATAATATGTACATTTAAGTTTTTATTCACCATTATCATAACTTTTAGATTGAGAAACAAAATTCTAGCAAAATAATAAAATCAAATCTTTTAATTTTATTTTTTATTTATAATTTGAAGATGGAAATATATTTATTTAATTAATGATAAACAATATGACGTAATTGATAACTAAAAACAACTTAATTGAATGATTATACTAAAATTTATATTTTTCATTTTAATCTACCTGTGCGGAAAAACAGAATCACATTTAATGGAATTAAACTGTGTTTTTACGCACGAAAATGAAGGTTTAACCTACTTACCTAAATTTAATGAGTGTATCAAGTGTTTTGATATTAGCGCCTAAACCGATGGACTGTTTTGATTAAGAGTTTTTCCTTCGAAAGCTGAAGTAATTGAAATATTTTTTAATTTGCATGGGTGTTTGATACTTTATCCATTAAAGTCATATGAATAAACTTTTTTTTTAAAACATAAAGATACAATTGATGAGAATAATAACTTAAATAACTGAACTAACAAGTAGGCGTAAACTTAGTTATGTTTTATCAAAATATTAAGAATTAATTAAATTTACATTATGATTTTGTTACGAAATCGCTAATTTTGAATACAAAATTTATTCAGTAATCTTATATTCGTAATATTGACACAATGTGCGGTAATTTTTCAAAAATATCAAACCTTCGAATGCTAATTGGACACAGTATACCAGTAAACTTAATAAGTTATTACTTTACGATCCATAATAATGTAATAAACCCTCTTGATTTTATTCATGTTCATTAAAACAAAGAAATACGATTTTTCGAGATGTCCACACTTCAATATCAAGATCATGCTTACAATAAGTAATTATTTATTTTAGTAATGTACTTCCTTTTAAATGTAGTTACTAGTAATTTACCTGTGGCTTCGTTGATGATTGCCAGGGGTTTTATTTTTTTTATTAAATTTCTAAAAAATTTACACAGTCATTTTAAAAATAGAAAACAAAACATGTTCTCAAGCGAGCTTATTTATCAGCAAACCTTATGTAAAGTGAATTTGCTTTTAGAGAAGTAAACTGAAATATTTTTGAGAGCTGATTCAACTTCATTCTTCCAAATGCAATTTTAGTGTGAATCAATTACGTCTCCAGGTTGTGCAAATCAGGTGACAATAGGTGGTAGACTCCGGCCGTTCGTAACCACCCATCAGATAAACCCGAATCACCGAATTAAACCCAACCCGATTTACCTGCTACGATTGAAATAATAATTTATTAACTACTTTATTAGAAAATTTTTCTTTGATCGATTTAGTAGGTTAGCTGTAGTGAGTTATGCAGACTGACATGCAGCACATACCAATTTATTATAGTATATTACCCAGTTATCTATAAAATGTTTGTTTTATAAATGATGTCATTTCTATTTAAATTTCCTTTAGTCTAACATTAGGCCTTTAATTTTAACTGATATAAAAATATCTCGCACCTCATTAGATACGGTATTTAATGAATCATAAATCCATTTGACGGCGTTAGCAGTCTTGGTGACTGAGACATTCATTATAACGATTAGATATAAATTGAAACCCCGATAATAGGAAGAACTAATAGATTATTTGTTATTTTAATGTCATACAAAAAGCTACCTCTCCTAGTAAACGTGACCAGTTTGTAACGGAATCCCAGTTGTAACTGTGAGTAGAACATTTTTTTTCTACTTTTCTAGTACACGTGGAGTACTTAAACTTAGTAGCACCTCGTAGTTAGAAAAACGGCTTGCTTTCTATTTTATATGATACCCGGAGTAATGTGGATGAAATTCACCTTGGCTTATACGTAACGCACATATACCTAAATTCGGAAAGGGATCGTAACCATATCGCTTTTCACTTAGTCACCCACCAGGCGTCAATCATAGGTAAGCACGTAACCAGCGATCAACTTGGCTACGACTAGGCGACGATGCGCTAATAGCTCACCGACTGCAATCCGCTAGTTGACAGCTAGGCGGCATCAGTTCAATGACAGCACGCTCCGCCACGCAGGCCTCGGGAGGGGCTTGGATAAAAAGTCATCAGCTAAGGCACGGGAAGACGTAAGCGCGGAAACTGACATAGTCCCAAGGCTAGGCGATTACATTATGTACGATTCTAATTTAGTGTGCTTTGCAGTAGGAAGTTTTATATAAATGATACTGAACGGCTTGATTTGATACAGTGATGATTCTTTTCCGAGTTGATACATATACTACGACTTTAAACATACGTAACTAAGCGCTATACCTACATGGTACTCGATGTTTAAATTATCTACTTAAAATACATCATCTTTCCTACCAATAATCCACCGTAGAAGTCTACACAAAATAATGTAGTATGATGTAGCAATGAGCCGGCCATATTTGTCACAGAACCGACAGCCAATTGTCTAAACGATTTCAAATTTAAACAATCAAATTAAACGTAGATGCCCTGCAAGATGACTGGTAAGAGCTTGAAGAAAGAATCTGCGGGTTGCATTCAGTAGCGTGCTTCACTTCAACCCTTTTTAGTGTCCCACGGCTGGGCACAGGTCTTCTCTCAAGTTTAGATCTTAATCCACACACGCTGGCCAATTGCGGGTTGGTGGATGTCACATGTCCTCGAATGACTAGTTCTTAGACATGCCGGTTTCCTCACGATATTTTCCTTCACCGATATTGAGCAGTGGCGATGAAACAATTCACACAAAGATGTGTGGGCACGACTGGGATTCGAACCCACGACCTTATATTTCTAAGGCGAGACCCGTACCACTGCGCCACCGCTGCTCAAGAGATAGCGTGCTTCAAGAGATGCAAATGCTAGTGAACTAAAAGAGGCTGATTATGATAATGATAGTTTAGTAAAAATAATACAGTGTGGGCTACATTTTATACCAGTAAATTCTCTTAATGCTTTGGTATTTCAGGCGACCAAACCTACAAACAGAATTTATTACACAATGAGGCTGCCATGCAATGTCACAAGTACTTTTTTCTTGACAAATAAGTTAACATCAAGCTATGATTCACAGTATGTAGGAGGTGTAGGTACGATAAAAAGCAAAGTTAATACACAGATATTACGATTCTTTTGCCACTGATTAACCATTCTTTCATTCTTTGCCAAACTTTAAGTTCAGTGGACCTCCCAACACGAAACTTTTACTTATTGTTAAGACAGCTGCCTCGTAAACATTTTAAACGTCACTTTTAAATAACCATAACATTTGGAATTAGAATTTATGATGTACATACAAGTTCTCATCAAAACCCCAAGCGAGATTTCGATATCTTTACAGCGAGTAAGCACACACACATTGTTATAAAAGTAACTTTTTCACCAATTAAAAAACCTTTAACTAATAATAACGTAGGTTAAATAAATTGAAAGTATGACAAAATATTTGAATTAAACAAAACTAAGTAAAGATTCCAGCGAAGTCCTCCGCAAAATTTATACGGAAATTCATCAATTCTGAACTAAACCAACATCACTTGCAACTGAAGACAGTGCAAGTGAGTCAATACTAAAATAAAAATAAAACAATTATGGAATTACAAAATGAAACGTCAAAATTAACAAATGACCCGCCAAAACTTTTATTCCTTTTACATATCAGAAAGTGATTAGTCATATTTTACAAGTCCATTAAGAAAATAACATTTATCATATTTATTGTTGCAGTTTTATTTGAGCGAAACGAAAGTGTGCATTGCCCTGGAAGGGTCATTGATATTTCAATATAAACTCATCTAAACGAATTAAACAGTTAGGGGCAAAAAACCTGTTTCCCATTTCACGTGAAATGTTAAGATGCAGGCCCACTACACTGCTACTTAACCCCCAGGAATGCGCAATGATATCATCAACATGGTTCTTCGCAATTTTTTAAACTTTATTGCAAATTTATTTCTCATAAAAATCAAGGAAATTTAGCTTCCTTGCTTTTTTAAACAGTGTCACAATTGTTTTGAGCATATGTATTTAAATTTATTTAGGTATTATTCGAATTATGACGAAATAAAGAAAAAAAATAATAGAATGAAAGGGTATCAAACTACGTATTATCTGTGTTAATGAGTTGCGTGAGTAAATATCATTAGTGCTTTATTAATTGTCTCACCCAAGCCCTAAAAATGTTAATTTCAACAGCTTCTTAATCATTAATAGGTACCCTAAACTGAGCATGAAATAATTAACAAAATTTATAATAAATTATAATTAGCTACGACTTAAGGTAGAATAAAATAATTATAATATACAAAATGTTCCTTCAAAAAATTTACTTTTAGCAACATAAAAAGAAACATTTTTATCTAAGTTCTGAATAAATAAAACTCAACCACAGATTGTATGGTATTGGATACATTACATGTATCCTAGAGAATATTCAAAAAACATGTCCTCATTTTTTAACTGTCTTTTAAAAATCTCAATTCGGATTTTAGTATATTTTTTAATTGAGTTTTTTCTTAGGTTTATGCAAATATCACACATGGAAATAAAAATATTTTATTTCGAATTCTATCGCGGCTTATTTTAGATTTTAGATCCCGACGTTTCAAAGTCTGTTCAGACTTTATGGTCTCGGGTGGACTGAGGTATTATGTCCAAAATAACTAATTACAATTATTACTGATTACCGAAAAAAAACACAACTTAAATAATAATGTTTGTAGGTAGTTAGTAATAATTGACGTCAAATAGGTACCTCAGTCCACCCATGACCATGAAGTCTGAAAAGACTTAGAAACGTTGTTAAAATCTAAAATAAACCTCGATCAAATCTGTTATAAAATAGTTTTATTTCAATATTATTTATTTTTATTTTTGTGCTCTTCATCATTTACCTACATGAATTCGCAAAAGTCCCATTTCAACTCTAAATAGGATTTTTGTATAAAAAAGTTGTTTAATTAGTAAACAGCAAATTAACATGGAAATGAATGTTTACGAGTTGTTAAAATCTTATGTAGTCTCCAGAAACATAAGTTAATAGTTATATAAGTAGCATAAATGCTGTCTGATGCACCATTAATATAACCATTATAGTGCCATTAAACTTTACCTCTTGATAACGTTTTATGATTCTGTAGGTAGCAATAACTTTTTAGTCTAATCTTAAATACTTAAAAATATACTTACCTTTATCTTAACAAACACTTTTATGTTCCTTTAAATACCCGTTTCCAGCTATAAGGAGTACCTTATTGTATTGTATTTTTACAATAAATTATTACCTATGTATGACTGACAAGGAAATTGACCTAGCAGACTAATAATCCAAAATTGGGCCTAAAAATAGGATGAAGAACCTACCTGTTCTAAAGTATTGCGTCTAAAAAATTCTTTTGCATCCTTGGGGAACATACCAGAAGCGGCATTGCTGCTTTTGATGACAATGCTATCATTTTGTTCAAAATTGTTTTATGATTCCCGAACAAAATACAAAACTATTTCATAAAGGAGACGTTCAAAAAATGTATAGAGCTTGAGATTAAAATAATTGTAAATTTGAACGACAATCTGCATTACATACGCTAATAGAACATAATTAATTACAATATCGTGCATTTTAAAAGATTTTACACCCTCCTGTTTGTTTTAAATTGAAACCAAAAATTGGAAACCTTATTGCAATATTTATAATTATTGCAATTGGCAGCCCCATGGCCAAATTCCAGTTGAGCAGCCAGAGCTAAAAACTTTATTAAAAAAAAATTAGAACGCTGTCAATCAAACTGATCAATGACAATGACATCATGACGTTTCATGTAATCACCTTTTTTCCACGCGTTTTGTTATTACACTAATAAGATAATAAATATTTTTCGTCATAATTTCATTAAACTGTAGCTTAAATAATATTACAAGAAAAAAGTACTTTATAACAATGCAATTATTGATACGATTGCAATATTTATACTGTGTAAGAAACGAATAATTAAAGGCAATGTGCGTTTTATTTTTCTATTAGATTTTTTAGTTTTTTACGAAAATGGTTGCTCCAAAAATTCATGTTTAATTAAATTCCAATAGCTTATTATATAAACTTTCCGATGAGGTATTTGACATTCGTGTTCAAAATACTATCTAACTTTTGACCTCTTCTTTAAAATTAAATTACCAAATGCTACATACAGCTACGTCATATAAATTTTTACGTATTTTTCGTTCCTTATAATGACTACTTCGGTAATATGGCTTGCTCACAATGTAATCAATAGCCCACCGGATTTATAAGCGAGCAACAAATTCGGTGGGCAGTTGATTACTCTATTTCACTAAACTGCGTAATCAATCCTTCAAAGAGATTATTTAAATCATAATAATAATAAACGCAGCAGTTTGTAGTTATTGTCCACGAAGGTTTCAGGAAGGTGACACTTTAATCGGTCGCGGCCCTCACAATTAAGGAACTCAGTAAGATAGACCATAAATTAATGGATTTCTGCTTATTCGACTTGTTTGGGCATTTATTAATGAGGTTTTTATTATTGGAGATAAACATCATAATTAAAAAGGCTTCTTTGTTGAAAGTTCAGGTACCTAGTAGTTATTTGAAAATTTGGGATTTGAAGTATTTTTAAAATACACTGAAATTAAAATGCATAAATAAATTTTAATTTTATTTTGGACAAAACGTGGTTGGCTGTAATAATAAAATTAACCTAAAACTAATTATGAATGAGTGTAGATGTTACCTGTAGAATTATTACTTCCTTTAGGTTATAGGAAAGGCTTGTGCCTTACATAGGTACAATAGAATATTGTGTTTCATATTTAGACAACTACAAAAATACTAGGCAAAGTATTATGTAACTATGGATATTGTAAAATAATATAGTTTTACTTAAATCTATGCAAATATACATAGAAGATACCTTTAGCTGTTGAACTTCGTTGTGTTAGAGTTACTATTAATCTTATTAGATACCCATCCCCGTTTATTCATCGGACAAGTAGAGACACGGCTATGCGCCACTGTTATATGATGGAAATTCTACGGGTACGTACAAAGAGCTTCCCTTAAACTTTTATTGTGCGAACTGCCAAGTTGTGTAATTTAGTCTCGGCATCTGTTTCCTTAAAGCTGTAATCCACCTGTCTTCAAATCACTTGTGAATCAGTATTTAGTAAGTAAGCGAGTTCTATCATAGACGACGTCAAGAGTAAGCCTATTATAGAATAAACAAACCTCAGTGCCCTACTCGTTAACGTCAGTCACATATTTGACATTGTCATATCGAGTTACATATCGCGTGACATTCGATGGTCTGTGGTTTGAATACAAAATAAATAAACTTGTTAATACCGATGGTGACGATTAGATTGCTTAGATGATAGGTTTCTTTTTGCATCCGATACATACCTTAACACCTTTTGATCGCAACATTATTTACATTATCTTTTCAACTACCTGGATTTTATTTTGACACACAAGAACCTCACAGCTTCTGTGGCCATTTTTATCTGTATTCCTATCATAATACTAAATTTATTGGTAACAAAACCAAATTTGAATCTTATTTTGCAAAGTATGGCAAATGTTTTTTTTTTAAAGATAATGGTGTTGACTTTAGTAATGAACACAATTCAATCATAGTAATTTGAAAAAAATATCTACTATAAAACTGATTTTTTGCAGTCAATTTTAGAACATAAAGTAGTTTTATTTCAACAACTACTACTACTAACTAATAGAAGGTATAATAGAGCAAAGCTATTTTCAAGAGTAATTTCGGGAAATACATTTTTTTTTAAATTTTATAACATTTTTAAACTAATTATTTTATGATATTTATTGTTTTTACTAGAAGAAAAGAATACAATAAACAATAAGGTACCTATGAGGTAACTAAAACTAAGCTACTAATAATAAATATTTTATTTAAATAAATAAACTAATTAACTAACTCACACACGGCGTCACCTCAAGCTATATATTTCTAGTATAAGTTGATTTTGCATTGTGTAAGATTTCCTATCGGTTCGACCGTCCTCGGACGCCTCATAGAAAAAGTCCGGTGAACCAATAGAGGCCCTTCCGGCTGATTGGGTTAGGTCATCTGCAAAAAATATATATTTAAATATTTTTTTTTCCGTGCAACGAGAGATTAGCTTATAGTTTTATTAACCGTGTGATTGGTAAATAAAAACCATAATTTTTAATCCAATCTTAACTGAGCCCGGTGCAAAGGTGCCCAAGCTGCTGGCTGTATTGTCGCGTAATCTTTATATATATAATTCTTCTGTGAGTGTGTATGTCACTGAACTTCTCTCAAACGACTGGACCGATTTTGATGAAATTTTTTGTGTGTGTTCAAGGGGATCTGGGAATGGTTTAGATTCACAATTTTGCGCGGTACGAAGTTCGCTCGGGCAGCTTGTTACAATTATAAAGCAAGTTAAGTATTTACCAAAAAAAAAAACACCTTAACCAAAAAAATATTATGAATATATGATTTTAACATTCCTGTCCGTACTCTCGGTACTTTGTTTTGTAGTCCTTTTCATCAAAGATTCATGTTCTTTAAATCGTTTAGGCCAATAACAGAGCCGAAAATTGCAGATTGTGAAGGATTTTGGTGTTTTGTGAGGCCAAATTTACGTCAACTTTTTTATGAGTAAACTAAAGTAGGTTTGAGAACTTATTGAGCCTTCTGTCATCCTGTTGTGAAAAAAGTTTGAAGCTGGTTTGTATGTCTAAAAAAATATTAGAGTGCAATGACTGACCGAGAATAAACGAACATCACGGGTGAAGGTATGCGACCTTCGCGGCTGTCCTTACTCGAGATTTTGGCACCAAGTCGTGCCTCCAGCCATGACATTTGTGAACTCTTCCTTAGTTAAACAGGATATCATATTAGACGAAATCTATCATGCATGTCGCTTAAGTATACCACGGTACATACTATTATTTTTAAGGTTCCGTGCCACAAAAAGATAAAACTGGAACCCTTAAAGGATTATTTTGTTGTCCGTCTATCTGTCAAGATCCTCTTTCTCATGAGCACGGAGAGGTAGCAAGTTGAAATTTATGTCAAATACTTAAGTCTACTGTCTCTTGGAGCTGTAAAAAAATCAAAACCAACGCCATTTATGCCGCAAATTTTCGACACGCAAGGGAATTTAAACCTACAAGGTAAACCACCCGTTCCCGTGAACTCAGAATCTTGAAATTTGGTTCTAAGGAATGTCATAAAGCACACTTAAAGAAAAGCATGAAGCATAAATTTTTATTTACATAATAATAATAATATATATTTTTTAAGAATTTTATACTTATTACCCTTTTCTCTCTAGTCTTATATACTTACAGGTTTGAACGGAAATCTCAGTGTGCGAGTTCGACTCGCACTTGGCCGGTTTATTTACCTCTTAGACTTGTAACCGCAACTAATATTTTTAGAACATCATCTGCACTTATCCGTAGGTACCTATAATATTTAAAACGTTAAGTGACTTCAAGTAGATTACCTTTTTTAGAAACTACATACAAAATAACGGCTTGGTTTTGCTATCTACCTACCGTTAAAAAAAACAGGCTGTAAATTACGCTTCCTGGGGAGAAAGAATATCTCGATATTATTTTTTTATAATTAACTTTGTATCAATTTAGTCAGTTGATAACTTAAAAATCAACACATTATCAAATACCTATTTAAGTAGATAATAATAATTCTGTAAACAAAACTAAAACTAGATTACTACGAAAATTCTTTTAAATTCTCTATTTTATCGAAAATTCAAGTATCTAGGTTATACAGTACGTATTTTACAGTTGCCATCTTGTCACGAATCAACCACAGATATATTAGTCTTGACAGAAACGATCAATAAATAAATTTAACATAACATTCCAATTGATTTTAACAATACCCATCGAATTGAACTTGACCTTAATTTTGCGAACATATCAATAGACATATTATCACCTCATAAAAAATGTGGAATATTGATTTCCATTGTATAGACCACACTTCATTCACGAACAAAACATTAATCTTTTTATTAATTTGCAGTTTTGGTTCTAAAGTATTTACAACAAAGCATCACCGTTCATCTACATTGCAAATCAACCATCCACCTACCTACACTTAGCCATTATGAATGGACTAAAGCTTTAACTCTTTAGGTCCAAAATCCAAAAAATAAAAAGAAAACTAAAGAATACTTCTAAACAAATTATTTTTGAATATGGCTGTTTTTGAATTCTGATCTCATTTTGGCAATCATTTACAAAGGTATCCTTTATTTTATTACACTTAATTAATAATTTCTAACTGATGTATATTGATATGCTGTAAAGTTTCTTAATTTGCAACATAAAACTCATCAAATCTTTGTCAAAGCTCATTAGAATGTTAATTGAGATATCATTAAAAAGCTCGTTTTATATGACTTGTCAGTTTTGCCTGGTCTATTGCTGATATCAACTGGTAATATAGTTGAGAGAAGACCCATGCACAGCAGTGGGACACTAAAAAAGGGTTGAAGTGATAACGATATCAATACTAATACCGTTATCGATAGCGAACCCAATGCTAAAATCGGTACTAATAAGGATTACGATAACGATACCAAAGGTGAATAAAGCTGGTAGTAAGCTAGTTCTTGGGTGGAGACCTTTTCTAGGAAAGCGAAACACCCTTACTGCGAAACGCCCTCCAGCTAATTGGAGCGACGATTTGCGATAAATTACTAGCAGTAACACCTTGATCACACGTACCGAGAAAAAGGGCGAGACTGTGTTTTCGACTGGGTAAAATTTATGCTGAACAAATTACAGAATTCTATTATCACCACATCTTTTAGTCAAATCCTTTTGCCTTCTATTAGAATCTAAGTATAAGTTTAGTACTACAGTTCCTTTTACTAGTAAGATGATATTAATCGGTTCGAAAAGTGAATCGTGCGCATCGTAAGTATGTTGTTACAAGTTTTTATTATCGATAAATGCATTATAAAGGTTTCTTCGAATCGATATGGATTTATTGAATACGTCACACGATGTGTCGAGGCCAGCTTTTCAATAGTGTTATTCACACCTTCTTCCTGGTTACCTAAAATTCCAATATGCTTTATACTACGGTCAGGTGTAAGACGCACTTGTATACGAAGGGTTCCATATAATTGTAAAATTAAAGCTGGATGTACCCTATATATTAAAGCTAGTTGGTGCAGTATTGGAGTAATTTAAGTACTTAAATTTGACAACTGCACATTCACCTTCGTTTGTGGGTTTACCTTTAATTGAATCCCTACAGGTGGTCCCCGAAAAAAACGCCCCTACGATTTTCGATGGTTTACCTCAAATTCCTAGAATACCATTATTAGATCCCTGTTTCCTTATCACGGTATTAATTGTAGGATATCACCTTGCCAACAAAAAAAGAATCATCCAAATCGGTTCTGAACCGAGGAAATTATTCACAAACACACATAAAAAAAGTGTAAATTTTAGGATTATTCGCGATTTTCTTGGGATTCCATCATCAAGTCCTGTCATTGTGCCAATGGGACCAAGAAGCAAAAAAAAATGAAAATCGGTCTACAAATAAGGGAGAAATCGCTGTACATACATAAAAAAAATAATATAGTCTAACATAACCTCCGTCTTTTTTGGAAGTCGGTAAAATAAATTCCTGTCATAAGAACGGTGTCACCAGTGTGCTTGATCACTGAAAAGTGAATGCACTTTATTGTTGGCCAAAATTATATTGATATGGAACAACTAACACTTTTACAATACGGGACCCCAATAAATAAATAATTTCCATGTACTTACTCGTACTTATCGACAATGAACGACCTTTGTCAAGAATCTTTGTGGATTTCTGTTTCTCGCTACTGATATTTGTAATGTTAATTGATTTATTATTGTATTTATAGAAGCATTAAACTTGTTAAGGCATCAATTCGTCATAATGAATTGCGTCAGTAATATTAATTTGTGATTAAGTGAGATAGTTAAAGACCTACCGTGTAAATGATTACGCGTGTCTGATTAATTTGGTATTTAAAATTTAATAAATAAAAGCAGCTCAGTTGTGGCGTAGCGTTATCAGCCTTGTCTCCGAAATGCTATGCCCACACATCTTTGTTTGAATTGTTTCATCTCCGCTCAATATCGATGAAGGAAAACACATGACATCCACCAGCGTGGGTGAAGACTGTAACTCTCTTACCTCGTAAGATAGTTGAGAGAAGACAAGTGCTCGGCAGTGGGATACTAAAAAGTGTTGAAGTGAGGTGAATATTGTACTGCTTTACTTCTGATAACATTGAATTCAATACAATACATCTGATAGTTAAACTTTTATTTAACTTTTCTATTACTTTGTATTCTTTGTCTATTACTTTAGCTTAAAAAAAATTAGGACTAAATTCTACTCAATACTGCTACAGTCCTTTAAGCTAAAATTGATAGTCGCTTCAGACAGGCTTAAGATTTTCATTACCGGTCTAGTCCCGGAACTCTGAAACTATTTTGTATCCCGCATGAACTTAATTTTAATTTAGTTTAGACAAGATACGTGTACTTGCGATAAAAACTGATTTAAAACCATGCAAAACATCCGTTATATCATTTTTTCTATTATATGGCTTGTTTGCAGTCTGCGGACCTTCATGAGTATTATAGTAGTGGTAGTCAGTCTTAAGAATGTCATGTCGTAGTGGGGGGTAAGCCGTGATTATAATACCAACCCTACCCTACCAATTACCGTAATGGTTTATAAGTGGAAAATCCGTTAAAAATAGGTGATAATTAACTTAATGGAAAGTAATTAGTTTTACTTATGACATTTTTACTCAATTTTAATATTATTACATTTTTTATATTCAATAACAATAATAACAATAATTTTTTATAATTTTGTATTTTTATGTAATTTAACTAAGAAATTTTAATGAATTGTGAATTTATTTTACAATAATTGCAAGAAATATAAGGTTTTTTTATTTATATTTTTTTTATTTTTTTTGTATGTACTTACTAATACTTACTATAAGTGGACTTACGTCTTTTATGAGTAAATATATTCTTTAAACCTAAAATCATTGGTTATCACAATAGCACAGTTAAAACTGGATTTCTCTTAATTTCATTCTTAGTGTGATGTTCATACAAATGAACATCGTTTATTTTTTATGGGGTTGATTGATGAATTGCTGTAAAATCGTTCCTTGTTATTAATTATATTGTGTGCAAGTGTCATAGCGATTTCGTGATCATAATTACAATTTCTGCAACATTTTATCGTGTTAACAATGTGCAACCTTACCGCACGTGGGAGGTTATTGACGTCAAAGGCCCTTTAACCTCTTGTTTTCGAAATTTTAATGCTAACGTGACAGGGCAGAATAAAGGCAATGTAAATCCAAAGATTTTACTTAAGATATAGACTTACAACGCCGTTAATCCGAGGATGCAGGCATATTTTAACACAGATTCGAATTTTAGGATGTTTTTTGATATCTAATAATGTCTTTTATTGGTGTTACTGTTTCATTTGATTTCTTTTAAAATTCGATCGGGTTATTGTTAATCTTTAATTATGAAGGTGTGTTTCTAATGTAATACGAGTAGGTAAGGTAATTTAAAATAGACTGTTAATCCGAAGTTTGTTTTAAAAATAATAGATTACGTAAATATTAATCAATATGAATTAATTCGTTCAGTATTATCAAATGAACTGGTTTTCGCGGAATGTGGAATAATTAATCGTTTCTATATGTCACCAAAATGACTAGTCTATATGTTGTTATTTTGTGGTTCAGTCTGTGTCAGTGCAACAATATGGAGAAGATATTTATGCGCGCGCGCCGCGGCGCGTCGCAGGACTGGCGCCGCAGCGATATCCACCCGCGAATCAAAATTAATAGCTTACATTCCGTACATTTTTGTGGATTCCAGTTTTCGGTAATGGACCGCGATTAAGCTTTTATTGCGGATTGTATCGGATCCGTGCACTAAATCGATCGATATCTAAAACCTTGCACATTGCATGTCATAAAACTTTGAGTTTTAATCCGACTTCAAAAAGGACCAATGCGGATGTTTACATTTTTTGTGTTTTAATTTTTGAAATTTTTAATTTATTTTTAAGTTTTTTCCGACTTAAAATCAATTTTTTATTTGTTTTTTTATGCTCATTTTTTTATAATTTTGTTTTTGTAATTGTATATTTTGTAATAGGTAATAATTTGTAGTGCAAGCGTTTTCAAATTGCTTACAATATTTTTATATTAATATCAACATTGTTTAGAAAGAACTAAAAAATAAATATAAATGCAGATCATAAACGACATAAAAGCAACAGCCCACATTAATAACGGCATTTAATATTTAAAAACAAAATAAGTTTATTTTAAAAGGATAGCGATAGATCCTTTGTAATGCGTGTCAGTTTTGACATCATAGATTTGATTTTTCTTGATAGACAATATTAATATGCCTGATTTATTATCATCCTACGAGGTTTATTGTTTGCAAGAAAAGTTAAGGCGCGGTTTTACTATAGATAATGCTAGATAGATAAGTTATGCAGCTAAGTAACAACAATGTGCGAGTGAGATCTGCTACTTAGATGTAAGTTGTGAGCTGTTCTACGTAAAACTTGATATATCTTTAGAACACTTTAGTACTGAAATTGGTATACATACATACATAGCCTTAACGTATATTATAGACGATTTAAGCAGTGTTATCTGAGAGGCACCTTTTCTAATGACTGAATAGACCAATCTTGGAACAGCACGATTGACCACACCATGAACAGGTGTGTGTTACAACTGATGAAAGAATCTCGCTGGCGTGTTGTTTCCCTCTTTTCACGGCTAATTTATTGAAGCAGGCTGTCGTGAGCCTGGTGACCTTCTTAAATTTGTATACTCAGTAAAAAAACAATTTTTGGCTACGTTAAATTTTACGTTATTGAAGATATGGTAAATCAGCTTTGCAATCTTGTGGTACCTTAGCTTAGATCAAGTAGAACCGGAGCCCATAGAGTTTTTTTTTAGGTTATGCTTTTATTGACAGTAAGGTGATAAGTCAGATCCCATCATGGTAGCAAGAAACTACTTGTTAATACTTCTCTTAGAAGGTCCTAGTCAGTATCGAACCACGTGATGTAAACTTGACTGTAGTTAACAACCTGATCTGCGACCCTCAAAATAATGAGTCGTTCAGCAACGTCCTGGACGAGGTTTATCCCTCGCTGGTCCAGCTAGAGCCCACACAGCGGTTGGTTGCACTTGATCGGTCGAGAGCCATTCTAACGGCTCACCGAAAAAGTCTGGTGAACCAATGAAAGCCCCTAACTAATTGGACAGGCCCTTCAGAAAATAAGGTGTTATGTTGTGTCTCTTTGTAGTATAAGTTCCTATTGAGTTTCAATAAACGATAATTATGACTTTAAACATGAATGACAGTAAAAAAATAAGTACCGCCATTCGTGTTTATTTGTTTATGAAATTGAACTAGTGGTTTGTAAGTAAGAAATCAATCAATATCTATGTCAGATGTTCTGTAAGAAAAAGTATTTGGTATGTTGTTTGATTGAACTTCGTGTTTTGATATCAATACACAAGCTATTGAGGTGACTGATACCGTTAAGTGTTAATGTACTAACCAATGTTTACTTAAGGACTAGCTGTGCCCGCATCTTCGCCGCACAATTATTCGCATATAACAGATTGGATAACTTTTAATTTAAAAATGGAATATCGTCGCGTTTTGCTTATCGCCAAGATTCTGACTCCTTAAAATGCACAGACAGTGATGATGATTCAAGCGATATTGATATTAGTGACGAATAGTCTTACATTACTTTTATCTGTGGTTAAATAGTTCTTTATGAGATTTAATTAATGTTTTATGACTTTGTACCTCAAATGGCGATACGCGAGTTAAACGGTCGGCCTATAACTTGTACACAGATACACATAACATACTTTTTTATGGACTTAACCCACCACCGCAATCCCGTCACTGCCACTCCTGTAAGCCAGGATCAACAGCGGAAAGAGATTCGGGGCTTGAACTGGGCCAAGTCCCAGAACCCCTAAACTGTCTTGGATTCCACACGAATTTAATAAATAGATTAGGAAGAGTTGGAATGTTAATTTGTTCACTTTCCTCCAGGCAAAGCGGGAGACTTCATACAGAAAAAAAGAGAGGTTTTAATTGCCACATCATAATGGACTCAGCACCACGGGTAATGTGACCCTGTAATGTATGTGTGTGTAAGGGGACCTTTTAGAGCTGGTTTCAGTAATAATTATGGCAAAATAATTGTTTTAACGACAAACTTACAAGGTACAAGCAGCATAAGAGCCCGAACGCACTAACTTTTTATATGAAAACGCATGATCTTAACGTACTGTTCCGGTAAACTGCTCATATTTAGGTTAACACTACTAATTGGTGTGTGTTACTGTACTATTGACTAGGTGTACCGCTTGCAGTATACCGAATTCCGGAGAGACGTTTGTGCGTTGAGGCTCTCATAATAGTAATAAAATAAAATATTTGCTTGTATCAATAACTGTTCATAACAATAACACGAATCCTTATTACAGACATTACAATGGACATGATTTAAGCTAATAATGTAAGTGTCATATTTTATATTGATATCCTACTCACGAAAAAGCGCTAAAACTGAAGTTATTATTTAAATATTTCTTCGAACGAGTGACCTTAATATTAAATTTGGTAGTAAGAATAAAATGTTGAATTCATACTCACTCTTGAAATGGAATAGGTGAGTTCAGTGAAGAATTATTTATTGTTATTTAAGTTGCAGTGATAATCTTTGTGAGTTAAATTTGCCGTAAGGAATTAGGTTATGGGCTTACAGCATTTAACATGGTAGGTGTTATACACAACTTCTGGTACTAAGCAGTCCTACTACGCACTTTCTGCCAGTTTTAGGATGAGGGGAGGTAGACGTAAATAAAAGATTCACACAAAACATGAACAGTTTATGCATACAAACTGTTCATGTACCTCGTCATAGGGGAATGCGTTACCAAATACCGAATACCAGTTCCATGTTTAATTTTCTAAAGATTTTGGGAGTGGCAATACAATGTACTTAATGTAAAGAATGTCAGAGTTCATCCCCATCGCAGTTCTTCCAACGGACAAGTAGAGGAACGTTTGTGCGCAACCACCATGCGTCATGGTGAAAATTCCACGGGTACCTTCGCACAAAATTATTTTTTTACGAATTAGGCAAATGGGCTTAACCCACTTTGCCGGAAGGGTCTTTATTGGTTTATCGAACTTTTTTGGTGAGCCGCCCGAAGACGTTCGAACTAAATAAGTACTTCGACTGTGACCTCATGTGGGGATAATCCTTGGCTCAGGACGTTGCCGGACAATTCTAGATTTTGGGTATCAAGCTGTTTACGGACCAAGTGCTTTGCATCCAATTTTATTGTGCAAACTGCCAAGTTGTGGAAATCAAGTCAGGAGCGAATCAGTAATTATTCGCGCGTAGATCACATCATTACATTACAACTGGAAAAACTATAGTCTAGTGCAAGTCTATCATAAGTTGAAAATGGCATTGTTATTTTAATTGTATCAATGACAATGTTTTGATAACCCTTGAAGAACAATGGAAAGTTTCAAAAGCCTCCTTATTTTTGTTAAGGGAAGATATTAAAGGAAGAAGATATGATTCTTAGCTAGGTTTCAAACTAATATATACTTACCCATTTAAACAATCATACTAATGTAGAGATATACCTAAGGATATTTAAACTGTATCTTTTGGTAAGCCAAAAGGAAGCTTGTCATGAAGTTTAAAGTAGCTAATTTAATAAAAAGTCAGATGTCTCACGGACTAATTCTGGGTTCGTATCTACTATGTTGGAGGAACTACTTATACTAAAATTAATACCACTTGGATACAAAGGTCTGGGCCTGAATAGACTTTCCGAACATGACTAAGATAGAGTTACACAATATGAGTAGGTACATATACCTACAATGTTCTGGTTTTCGTATATAAATAAACAAGCTATAACCTTTTCAAAACATGTGCGACTTAATTTAAAAATATACAAAATTTTCCTTCGAAATATGTTAGTTTAATTTCATAAAATTATCATAATTATAAAGATGTCTAGATAAAAATTCCAATCGACGGAATAGTTGGTCGTATTATGTATGAACTTAAGTTCTTAGAAAAATATGAAATATTTGAATAAGTAGGTATGTTTGGGTTAGAAGGAAGTTCTTTTTACATAATCTTTTTACTACCCCATCCCTGTTCATTCATCGGAGAAGTAGAGACCAAGCTATTATCAGCTATGATTGGGCCACCTTATGGTAGATATTCCACGGGTACGCACAAAGCGCTTTGCTTCTACCTTTATTGTACAAAGTTCAGCAGACTCTGTTTCTCGCTAGGTATCTATAATCTGCCTGTATTCAAGTCACGAGTGAATCGGTATTTACGGGATAGGCGCGTTGCATGGCAGACCACATTATTTCTTAACAACAGGCAAGTTGTGGTCAAGCGCAAGCCTGTTATAGGACTTAAAACGAACTTTTGAAGTCGGACTAATTTAAAAAATTTGTTCGACTTTAAAAAGGTCGCAATATAGAAATGGGTGAAATAATAATTAATACAGTTAATAAATCTAATTCAAAACATAAGTATATGTCCGACTATGTCCTCTAAAATATGTTCACTCACCAAATTGCTTTTTGATGTCTATGCCAGCTATCAAAATGCATGTGCAAAATTTACCTAACTCTTTATGAAAAGTCTACAAACAGTGTACCTTTGTTATGGTTAAAATGACTTTTAACTGAATTATTAACTTTTCCGAGTTAGGTCCGGACCTATTTGTTTAAACGTATATTATATTTATAACGTTTACCTACTTAAAAAAAACAACCATCTTGTTTTTTTGTGTTATCTACGGTGTTAAATACTTATGTTTACAACCTATAATAACTCTATCAATTTACCAATTATCCATATTTGCTTTTATAAACAGTGTTATAATTATAATAGCTGTTAGGAATTTATCGTTAACGGTCAATATATCACAAATTATAATTTATTATTTTGTATCACGTGTAACAAACAGGTTTCGGTACCTTAAGACTATTGAATTATTTTAACTATTTTGGTGAGCGATTTTATCAAGAAGTCACGCGAACCATCATTGATTTAATTAGCTAATAGTTTGTTTTTAACGTGCGAATTGTTTTTTATATAATCTACATAACGCTCATGCCTATTGCCAAAGGTGTAGTTAGAGGTTTGAGAATATCATACACATTTAGCTTACAATGTATATAGAGCGTATTTATGGTACATATCATTGATACATAGGTAGTTGACCCCAAACTAAGTAGAGCTTGTGTTAAAGAATCTAGATTACAGATAAATAATTTTCGTATCATTTACGGATCATCGCATCGTCGTAGGTATCTTTTATCGTTGCCTAAAACGCGTCTCTTTTAAAGGACCTAGGATTTGGTAGAGCTCCTCAACAGAATGTCAAAATCTCTCTCCAATCCTTCTGCTTCCCTGAAATAACGTTTAGATGATTAAGACCTTTTTAATACAAACTATTCCTTCCTTTCAATCTTCATTTTCATTTAGGGTTTATAATAACACTGGGAATAAGTGATAATCCTGTCGTATCCACTTCCTTAGCTTCAGAGTTATGTTTTGTAGCTGATAATTTTTTGTAACATAACACGAGACAGGCAACGCAAATGTCGTGGGTCGCAGTGTCATCGTTGGTCGGCGACCGAGCAAGGCCGCCCAAATCCGATGACCTCAACAATCCGTGATTTAATAAAAGTGCTCGAAACGAATCCTTAAACACGAAAATTTTACAGCTACTTTTTTGCTTAAATGACTCAAATGGTTGTTGGAAATCGTAAATAGAATTTAGCCAGAGTCAAATCCGGGAGGGGTTAAAAATGAATAGTAGATAACAATCGTGGGTAGTTAGAAAATGATTCAGTACCTAACTCAGGAGCGGATTTATGGCCAATAAATCGTCAACCGATAGATTAATAATAATAATAAATATTCTGGGACATTAACACACACGGTCATCTGGTCTTAAGCTAAGCAGAGCTTGTGTTATGGACACCAGATAACTGGTATATAATATACATATAATACTTTTCTTTTGTAAATATATACATATTATAGATATTTACACCCAGACTCGACACAAACACAAATGTTCATCATTAATGTTTGTCTCGGGTGGGAATCGAACCCACGATCTGCGGCGTGAAAAGCAAGTATCTTACCGACCACGCCACCACCGGCCCGTTAGATTTCACTGTTTATTGATTTATGGCATGACGGAACTAAATCTTATGCTACTGGAAAACATAGCGCGTGGGTAATTGGAGAGTGGGGTAATTACTCGAGAACTACCCTCCCCAAAAGGTCAGACCTAGAGCCCTCCGTTCTTTCTTTGAGTAACCTTTTCCCTTAGGACCTCGATTTATTATATCTTAATATCTAATAAAGTTTTTCAGGGATTAGTTTATTCTGTAAACGGGGTGCTAGTGGACTAAGTTCTTACGGGCGTAGGTTTTATTTAAGTCCTACTTCGATAATTAGAAATTACACTTAGTTTGACATTGAATATGTTTTCTTATAGGTACATATTATGTTTATATTTGCGAGGAATGTTAATTGGCAATTTTTCGCCTTTAAATTATTGTATTGCGGAAATGTGTATCTTTAATAGGTAGATTATGATGGCGTCACCTATTCAGTTAAAATTGATGGAATGTCTGATCAATTATCAGTAAGCTAAAGTTACTCACTGGGATTTCAAAATACCTGAATATTCCTACTCTTTGTATATCTGTTTGTCATGAGTCTGGGTGTGATTATGTATAATAAGTATTTACAAAAGAAAAGCAGTTATACATAATAATAAGTATAGTATAAGTATAGTTAGGTACCTGGTTACCTTAACACAAGCTCTGATTAGTATGGGATTAGATGACCGTGTGTGTTAATATTCTAGAATATTATAATATTATTCTTTTACTGAGAATGGATTATTTGTCTCTTTACTACTACTCTTTACTACTACGTACGATAACTCTTTTACGGAAAGACCTAGACTAGGTCTTTGCGTAACAGAATTTTCGAAGAATTTTTGCACGTCGTCTTGGGTAGGTATACAGGGGCATTAGATAAATACATTTGTTCCTGTAATTGTTACTATATTATACTTTCGATATTCCAAGCGAAAAGTTTCATCTAAGAACATCGGTCGCGCAACGGTATCGACCTTGCCTTTAAAATATAAGGTCGCTTTTCGATCCCCGGTTACCCACACCTCTTTGTGTGAATTATTTCATCGCCGCTGCTCCATATTTATGAAGGAAAACATCGTAAGGAAACCGACATATCTATTAACTAATCTTTCGAGGACATGTGATATCCACCAACACGCATTTGGCCGGCGTGTGTGGATTAAGGCCTAAACTTTTTTAACTCGTTAGGTAGTCAAGAGAAGACCTAAAAAGTATTTCAGTGATGCGTTTCATTAAAAAAGAAATGTTGCTGTTATTTTACCTTGATGAAGCCACATAATTAGACATAGAGACATGGTAAGAAGAGATAATAAGTACTTGAAAGACTGTATAAATAGTTTTCAGAATAATCATTGAAATATAGCTACTTAAGTTTTATCGTTTTTTTACGGTCTACCTAATCATAATCCGTGTTTGTTATTTTCGGTGTCTTATAAATAAACATGTCTAACGGAGGTATTTAAAAACAAAAAACAAGCATAACACCAATAAAAATCGTTTAAAATTGGAGCAAAATAAAAAACAGGCTTGTCACAACGTAGGCGGGTAAATTATTGTCAACATTCCAACGTGTTTTTATTATTGTTTAAATCGATTCAATAACGTCTTTGTATTTTTCAATTGACATAGAAGACCTACCCCTGATGCTCAAATTGGTTTAAAGTCAACTTCAAATCAGATGGGACGCGTAGTCCAATGATTTTAGACCATTTATTTACAGCCGCCACGGCGCGGCGTCCACCGGGTCGTCAACGGGAACGGGATATCTGATCAAGTGCGAATTCACTTCAACCCTTTTTAGTGTCCCACTGTTGGGCACGGGTCTTCTCTCAACTATTTTATGAGTTGAGAGAGTTTAGGCCTTAATCCACACACGCTGGCCAAGTGCAGGTTGGTGGATGTCACATGTCCTCGAATGATTAGTTGTTAGACATGCCTAGTCAACAGTCCGAACCCTAAATCTAGAGTTGTCCGGCAACGACCTGAGCCAAAGGTTGTCCCCACTTGGGGAGCCCTTATGGCAGTGAAATGAAATGACATAAAAATGAAATGAAAAAATGCTTTATTTTTTACTTCCGTCTTCGGACGCGAACCGAAAAAGTTCGGTGAACCCATAAAATCCCTTCCTGCCAATTGGGTTAGATCATCACTTTAAAAAAACATCATTCATTACTAACATTTGTTCAATACTTTTTCAGGGTAAAACAGGGTTTATATCAATTGTACGGGACCCTTAAAAAATAAATCTGACTTGGATTTGACCGATTTTTAATTTCCTACTCGAATAAAGAAACAGTTATTTAAAACAGAACCTCCTTGAAGAAGCTAATGAAAATTCAGTTATCGCAAGGCTAAAGCTTTTATCGATTAGTTCAAAGATAACAAAGGAAAATAAATCATAACGGCTTGCTCGATGAATTAGCTCAAAGATTCACCGTTTCAGCGAGAGCAGTATTTTATTTTATGGAACAGAATATTGTAACAAGTTCTTTATCAGAAGATATATACATAATGAAATAATAATATAGGTTGGATCTTGTTTCAAGGTGCCATTGTAATTGCCAAGTGCATGTTGGACATCACAAATTCACGGTTTATATGAACGGATTTATCAATCAACACATATTAGTGATTTTTAACGTACCCATTAGGGCGTAATAATGACAATATATCCGAAAACCTTACCTACCGGACAGTCAGATAGGGCAGAGCCCTATTGCTCCAAACCAATAAAGAATACAAATGCTCGCCTGCCCCGACTAAAGTGGCACCCACACGGATACTGAGATAACGTTTTTAAGACATACAACAATTGGCAAGCGAATTAAATTAGAATAAATTTTCTTCTCGTATTATTTTGTAGGCATATATTTTGGTAGTTAGTTTGTAATAATTCTTATTTTCGACTTCTTTATTTTTTTATTTGCCCTTGTAGACAGACTATAGACTCTTAAATGTTCTTAGTCTGACATTTTAATTTTTGTTTTATTTCACAACTTCCACTCCCACTCGAACTTACCTACGTATTTTAATTCAATTCCAAAAGAAGTTGATCCATATATCAAACGAAAAAGGAAGATATAAAGTTGCAAAGTGTTTTGTGACATATTCTCATATTATGCAAATGCACGTTACTTTTGACATAATATTAATAAATTAAAAATTACTTAGGTATGTTGGCGTGTTGATTTTAATTACTAATCATCATCTATATAATTAAAAATGATTCGCCTAATGGGTTGCTAAGAGCATAACTTCTGGCGGACTTCGCCGAAATTGATATTGTTTCAAAAATTAAAAATAATCTTGCGGTTACTTTCACCACCGGGCAAATCTAAGGTGAGCTGACTTTCACGCAAGCTTCAGGTTTAGTAAGTAGGTAACTATCCGAAAAATACTTTTGCTATTCAATTAAAAAGAACTTTGGGTATTAAGTACCCATATCCATGGACGCTTTAGTTGTTTTAGTGGTTTAAAAAATATATATATAAAATTCAAAATTATTTCTATTATTTCGATATATCTTTACCAGCAGTCTGGATTTGAACTTGAAACCTAACATGGGCGAAGCCGCGGGCGGAGGCTAGTTAATAATATAGATATCTAACACGACACAGTAGCTTCAAGTTTCTAATTGATTTGGATAAGCCATTAAGCTTCGTTGATGGATGCGTTATGTGTTTACAGAACTATAAGCTTTGCTTGTTTGAACGTACGTAAGTGAAGCTGAATAATATTATTTAATCATAACTAATTTAGTTCTAAAGCTTCTGTTGATTACTAACTACCTCTACCTTAGAGATACCTTCACCTTTATCATTGGAGGTCTGTCGCAAAATGTGATGGAAATCTCGCCTGCTTGGGAAACCACAATATCAAAGTCGTTCCTGCCTAAGCCCTTAAATAAAGTGACATAGCGAAGCGATACATTTATCTATAATAGACAAATGTCGGAAAAAAAATCGATTTCATTAGTTTTTTTTTAATTCGTCATTTTTTTTCGACATTTATCTCTATTAGACATTTGTTGAACAAAAATGGCGATTTCCTTTGTTTTCAATGACACCCGCAATTCGTGAAATCGCCATTTTTGTTAGACAAATGTCTATTATAGATAAATGTCTAAAGTGCCAGAATCGGGGCCCTGGTAAGAGATTAGGGCCCCGATTCTCGCCATTTAGACATTTATCTCGAACTCCATATAATTATCGAAAAAAATGCCAACGTCGATTAAATACTAATTTTTATATGCTTAGAATGTCATGTTAGAAATAAGCACTTTTTCCGTCATATTTTGAGTTCTAAATTTAACTATTTATATCGGTGTCCCATCGTGTCGTACCCGTCCGATCCCACTGGACTCTAGAGTAATTAATTTAAGAGTATACTTGTGGTTACGTACAATTCTACACTACAAGTAATGTCTCGGTGGCATTACTCTGCAGCTCTGTTAAAGATGAAGATATTGACAGTTAGAGAAGGTCTTAATCCACACACCCTGGCTAAGTGTGGTTTGGTGAATGTCACATGTCCTCGAATAATTAGTTTTGAAACATGCCGGTTTCCTCACAAACCGCGTAAAAACTTAACACTGATAAATTATTTTAGACTTAGATTCAGGTAACAACGCTTAACAAGGTTTATTAGCAACGAACATCTATTAGCATAAATTCAGCGGATTAAGCAATTATTTCAGTAGAACATAACATCACATTCGTGCATTTTGCGCTTAAATTTACTATAACCGCACAATTATCAATTCCTAATCAATTGATTATCTCCTAAACACTAGAGTTTCTCGAACAGAATTCTGTTTTGTTTCTGTTGGATTTTGTTGTTGGTAGAGTTGTGGGTTAGTGTAGTCCAATATTTATCAATAGATATGTTGGTGAAAACCGCCGCTGAAGCGCTGAATTCTCGCTGCAAATAGCAGATAAGCACGTACCGTCGCCACAACGGCCGGTGCGGCGTGCCTCACGAAATAAATGCGTGATTTATGATTTTGGTGCATAAACCTAGCTTTGTACGGTCAGCAAAGTTATTTCGGTAACTGTTCCAACCATATTAGACAGTATTCGAATAAATAAGCATATATGATTATTCAAAATAAGCTGTACAGCAGATTAGATGGCGCAGCGGTATTGCCCGAGCCTTTGAAATATAAGATCGAGGGTTCGATCCTCGGTCATGCCCACACATCTTTGTGTGAATTGTTTCATCGCCGCGGTTCAATATAAAGAAAACATCGTGAGAAAACTGGCATGTCAATGAACTAATCATTTGAGGGCATGTGTCATTAAATAACCCGCATTTGGCTAGCGTGTGTGGATTAAGGCCTAAACTCTCCCAACATAGGACAAGTTTTTCAGTCCTAACCACAGACTACTAAGAGAACCGTCCTAACTGAATATCCTGAATTCATTAAAGAACTGGAAATTGTGTGTAATACAACTTAAAAGATTCTTATATATACCTAACTGGCGAGTAAGCAAGAGTTGAAAAATTCTTAAATCTAAAAAACATGCATTGGAGTGACTTCAGATGAGAAACAAAATGATAACCAAGTCTGCATAAACAACCCCATGTATTTAATAGAAGAAGACAGGGAGAAATAAAGGGAAGGGTCGTATATACTCTACTGTAATCTACCTAGAAATCTTTTTTTTTACATTTTGGGGCAAAGGTCTTTGTCTTGTCTTTGTCCATAAACAGTTTTGTCTATGTCTATAGACAGCCTTGATTTGTCTATAGACAAATGACTTTGTTTAAAGGGAGAAAGAGTACCTAAAGTCACTTTTACGTACCAACGAATGACGAGTCCTACCATTTCTTTACACGGCTTAAAAAAGAGATGAATAATCTCGTAGTTGTAAAGCTATTTATTTTCAATAGACTTCGAAAAGACGGAAGTTCTTAATTTGACTGTATGTTTTTTATTAAAGTTATGCAATATTCCGCCACTTAATTTATCTTTTAAAGGGACTATAAGACTTTCTAGGGTCCCATTTAAATTCAATCAAAATTTGTAGAGAAAGTTTAAATTTGAGTTAGCATTAAAAAAATGAAGTCAGTTTTTTAACTGAGAATAAGATAGCGTAATAAGAATAAGGATAAGTATTACAAATGACGTAAACATGGAAATGATAAATACGTGAAAATTTGCATTTTACAATGTTTTTCTATACTGACATAAGATAAAAGGTTTGTACACTTGTTTGAAATGAATTATCTCAATATCTATTGAACTGATTCCAAAAATAATTGTGAAATACTGCTAATTTGGCTGGCCCGGTGGTGCAGTGGTTAGTGACCCTGACTGCTAAGCCGAAGGTCGTTCGATTCCCACCCAGCACAAATCTTTGTGTGATGAGCACGGGTGTCTGTTCTGTTTGGGTGTAATTTATCTATAATATAAAAATGAATCGCAAAATGTGTTGGTTAGCGCAAAACTCGATATCGGCTGAACCAATTTCGCTAATTATTTATTTAGAATATTCCTTGAAGTACGAGGATGGTTTTACGCACAGAAAAATTAAGAAAACTCCTCCGAAACGGCTTGACCGATTTTTATGAAATATTATAGGTTCTATTCTGTTTTCAGACCCGGCAGGTAGCACTGCTTTACCGGGCAGGACGACGTCTGCGGGATCCGCTAGTCTATAATATTTATGTATTTACAAAAAAAATGTATTTAAGTATTATGTCCGTTCCTAGTACCAATAACACAAGCAAATATATTTGCTTAATTTGGGACTAGACGGCGCTGTGTGTATGTGTGAAAAATGTAAAAAATATTAAATAAGATGTGACATTATCACCGAGTAACCAATCCTACTTTCTGAAAAATATGGCTGTGTTTGTTACTCTTTAGCACTAAATCTACTAGACTGAATTGTATGAGATTTGGCATACAGATATAATATAGTTAACAATAGCAGATAGGCTACTTCTTATTCTAACACCACGCAGGTGAATAACTTGACGGTATGGTGACGCAACAAGAGTAAATTATTCGACCTGAAGCGAATCGCGGTTGACGGCAAGTCATATCATAAGATAATTCCAGAATGCCACTAATCACTAACATTAAGAAGTACTCAGTTTTCCAAGAATGTCGTAAAGTCTATATAACTAAGTTAATTGAATTAATACTGCATTAGTATTTAATATACGCAGATGAGTTCTTTACTCATGCTAAGCTATAGTAATCTGTGCTAATGGTTGACATTCCTCATTTACATAAAACGATTTTATTAAAACTAAGATTAAATAAAATTAAGAATTATCTTAGTTTTAATAAAATCGTGGAAGAAAAGAACAGCCTAGCCTTCTAAAAGTGACAATAAGTAGGTAGTATTTGAAGTAAGTAGGTAGTACAAATAATATTTGAATATCCCACAAAACTTTGTTTAGCACCGATTTACCGACTTCAAGGAACAGATGTTAATTCGTGGTTTTTTTAAGGTTTCCTACAGGTTTTTGTGGTGAACCTCATACTATCCCCTATTTTTGTAAATCGTTTTAAGATTTCACTAAAAACGATACGGTAAAATTAATCATGGAAAGGGGAGGTCCAAATCACGCCCTTTAAAATTTACGATATTGTTGTTTTTACTATATTCCAAACGTTTTTTTCATATTCAATTCCCTCGCAAACTTTCCCTGGACTTCCACAATTAATTAAAAAAATAAATTAGCCAAATCACACCAGCCGTTTTCGAGTTTTAGCTATACTAACGAACAGCAATTGAATTTTATACATATAGATTAGCGGTATTATCAATGATTCAAGCGTCTTAAAATAGCATTATAATTAACATTAAAACTACGAAATCTAATATCGTTAACAAAACCAGTTAAAAAATATTAATCGTAGCTAAAAATCGTGTCATAGAAAGAGGTAATTAGAATGATTTAGTACCCTCAAGTATGGCGGTATACATTAATTAAGTTGTTGTATTTTAAATAAAATAATATTATTAATCAACATGGTGTAGCTGTTTTTTTTTAATCTAGATATAGCAATTTTATAATTATAATCTAAAAGTTAGTATAGCTACACAATAAATGCAAAATATAAGGTTTTCAGAAAGATCGCTCTCAACATTCTTAAGAAATTTAGCGTCGTAGTAGAGTAAGAAGTAACAAGCGTGGAATTTAGAGGTCCCTGTTTAAATCTATCTGAAATAGTGTAGTGAATAACGTTTTACCTGTGCAATATGTATAACGAAATTTCATTGAGAAGAAGGAAAATAAATTAACTATTCGAACGCAACCAGATGAATCCCTCCGGAATACGCCAAGGCCGCATGGCGACGCAGCTTTGTCTGGTGACAAGTCACTAACAACGGCCAAAGCCTACTACCAGTTTATTGACCCCTTATTTGCACCACCTGGCTACGTAGAGATTGAAAAAGATGACCCAGTCTCTCATGCATATAGGTATTTAAGTAATGTGTTTGTTTCCCTGGCTCCCTTGTCATATTTATGCGACAAAAATATGCGTATATTTTATCGATTTGTAAAATTTGAGGGTCGACTGCCACAGGCACGGCAATTATTAAAAGGTTACACGGGAACCTCTGGATTTGATCTGCACTTTATTGTTCTATAAACCTACATACTGTAGTATTTATTCTAAGGTTCTCATTAGCTTTACAGACATTTTTATAACCATGTGTTTGTGCTCAAACGTACATTACCCTGTAGTCAATATTTGTACCTGGAATTCAAGCTGCATCTGCATACTAAATTTCACTATAATCGATTTAGTGGTTAGCCGTGAAAACGTTACGGATCGAGTTACTTAGGTACGTAGGTATTTATATCATACATATTAGTGTGTTATATGATTTCATCTGTTATTTTTAGTACATATGACAAACATTTTGCGTTGGTGAAAACCTTGTTTTATTGAGGGTTATTCCTGCAAAGGCTTACGAAATTATATCCAATGGTTTAATCTTTTTATTTTATGATTCACACACATTTACAATGAGACCAGCTGACTAAACGCACGTAGTCTCATTGTTCGATAATGTCCGAGTTTTATTTGCGCCTAACAGCAAGGTTAGCCGTGGATTTTATATGGCAGATGGAGGGAGGATCACCTTTGAAATATAAAGTCGCGGGTTCGATTCCCAGTCGTGCTCACACATATTAACGTGTGAATGGTTTCATCCCCGCTGGCCAATAACGGTAAAGAAAAACATCGTGAGGAAAACGGGCATGACAAAAAACTAATCATTCGAGGACATGTGACATCAACCAACTTGCGCTTGGCCAGAGTGTGTGGATCAAGGCCTAAACTCTTTCAACTCGTAAGATAGTTGAGAAAAGACCCGTGTCCAGCAGTGGGATACTAAAAGGGTTGACGACGATAACGGAGGGAGGAACTTGAAAAACCCTGACAAAGTGGCCGAAAATTACGATGTCTAGAAAACCTTAGGGTAGGTGTTTGCCCAGTTTCTGCGACTCAGTTATGTCACAGAAGGAGGCGGCGGAACGGGTGAGGGAGGACGATGTCCTCTCCGCCCCGTGCCGCAGGAGACGGAGAGGCAGGAGGCAGCGGGCCCTCGCCCGCCGATCCACTCCACCTTGATGTGACCAGCGGGGAGTTGAATTGAGGAATTCGCTCTCTGCATTGCACCGGTCCGCCGTCGAAGAGTCCCAGAAAGTCTCCTGGGACGTAATAACACGTAGGAGCCTGCCTCGGTGGGCTCCCACTGGCGGGTTCGCGGTTGCGTCTTATGGATCCCGAGTTCCCGCCGAGCGTGGTTGTTGGAGTCGGTGGAGTTTAGTGGGTATGGCCCTGCGCAGGTCGCCTTCGGCCTGCGCTTAAGGGGTGGCTGCGGCCTTAAACGAGTCCTACATAACCCCGCCTCGTCCTCTGAAAAAAGGCGGGGTATGCGTTATGCATACTCCATCGGAAAAAAAAAATAAAAAAAAAGTTGTTTGCCCAGTACTTAAGTATAATGTTAAATATGTGACGCGTTCCATCGTAGACTGCAACATTGCTTCAGATCAGGCAAGTTGTGGTCAAGCGCAAACCTATTATAGAATAAAAAAAATATGTAAACCAATTTTTTAAATACCAATAATCAAAACTGAACCACGCTTACAAATAAGATTAAACACTTTTCAACTGAACCATTTATAAGTACCTACTCCCAAAGTTCGTATTTAAGACTGAATAATTTTGTCGGTTAAAGACATCAATCAATCTTGTCAGTTCAACTCGTAACTCAAGTTACACCAATTTCTAACCAAATGCTGAACTTATTGAACCCACAATTTTCCAGTAAAATTCTTTAGTTAATCAATAAATGTTTTGTTTTGAAAATAGGAGAGTTCGATATTAGCTTCAGTAGCAGAATTACTTTCAGGTGTATCAAGGAGATCTGTTCCTAAGATATGCCATGAAATATAGCCTATAGGCGCTCAATCTACGTCGTATTTCAAAGATGTTTAAAAGAAATTCCGTGATGTTGATTTCTTTTTGCAATATTCGAATGTTGCAAGTCATCATATGTGAATGACCTTTGATTTGATAACTGTCGAGTTGTTAATCGAACTTTGTATTCATTCTTTGTTCTTGTAAGGTATTTTTATCGATATAATTAAAGTGATATCGATCGATTATCGATTTTTACAGTTTAGTATTGGGTGAATATCCTTCAATAATGATGTGATTTATGAAGATATGTAGGTAAGTATGTTTAATTGAATTAAATGGCAGAAGTTACCTTAAGTAAAAAAGTCTTGTTGCTCGATCCGGGAATCAAACCCGGTACCTTACGGTTATTAAGCGAACACGCTTACCCCGAGACCATTTATGCAGTTATTAAACCATAGGGATTAAGTTAAATTTTGCCAAGTTTACCAGTATAGTGACAGCATTAAGACGAGTTCTAATAATTAATGTCTTGTAAGCACAACTAGGAAACTATCTCGGGGCGTGAAACCCTGTGGCATCTGACATATCCAATTAACACGGCATCCGGTTCCGGCGGTATCTAACAGGCGTGCCAACTGCGAATGTTCTATTATGTTGGCACTTCCTGTGCTTTGATTTCTTCAGACGCAGTGCTCATGGGGGTTCACTTGTACATTAAGTAAGCACTATGACATATTTTAATTATTGAGCCTCTTAGTGGATGAGACGATACATGCGAGATACCGACACTTTATAACTGACTTCAGGAAGAGGTTCTCAATTCAATCGGTATATTTTTTATGTATGTACAATATCCCAATACCTATCAGTAGACAACAAATAAAAATAATAGTATTTATTGATATAAAAGGTAATAAGTTTACTTAGTGGTGCATTAAATGAAATCGTTATAAAGTTATTTTAAACTTTTTGTTTTTGAATTCGGTTTTTTTAAACGTTGTTTTTTTATACTCGATACAGTATCAGTCGTGTAGTATCGATACTTACTCACATCGATCAATTTTGAATAAAATCACGCTCGCCCTAGCTTTCAGGGTGGTGTAAGTACCCGTATTAGTTTCACAAAATTAAATCATGTCCTTATAATAATAAACACAATAAAAAAATATTTTTCGATTTGGTGCAATCGATCGTAAGTTATGCGCGTACCATTTGGGAGATTGTATTTATGAGATTCTTATCAATATAAGTAATTAACGAACAAAAACTGCGTAATTCTCGAATCAATAATAAATTTTATAAAAAAACAAACAGTTTGAGTGGTGATTCCCAATTATATGTTTTCCCATTTTTTCCCGATTATAATAATAATGAGTAAACGATCGACTGATCCTACTCGGTACTCAGTTGTAAAGTATAGATGCCAAAAGTACAATATTGTAAGAATGTATCGAGTAAGTACATACATTTACTCGTATAGTTTCATCCAAAAGTAATCCAGATTGCATGAATTTAACGCTGACAACGTGCAATCTACCTATAATCTTACCAAAATTAATTTGACGCTGTTTGGCTAAACAATCAAAATATGTCATAGTACATACTTATACATGTTCATGTATGGGTTCATGGGTTACGTCAATTAAAAGTTGTAGGAAATTAAACTTTGGTGATCCAATTAGTAGAGTGTTGACAAACGAAAAACTTTAATTATCTTCTTCAAAGAGGCCTGAAACAATATTGATGTTTTGATCAGTTTTATAACAGATAGCGTTAATTTTTGTCTAACGTACCATTTGATTTATCTTACAAGCAATACTCTTACTTTAAACAAGCGATTCTGGAATATTTAATATACTGACGCACTCGCGAACTTTGTACCGCGTATTCCTCCCCTTTTGAACCTTCCTTAGGCTTCTACGAATACCTCAAAACCAAAATCAACAAATCGGTTCAAGCGTTCTTGAGTTTTAGCGTTACAAACATCCTTCAATTCATTTTTTATTTAGAAGATCGGTAGCTAACACAATTACGATGAAATTCAATGTGCTTATTGTGTGTACATACTTTTTCAGGTCATTCGGGATGTTAAATCGATCTAGCAATTAGTTTCATTTAGTGACACTCGCTGCGTCCGTTTATCAAACACAAAATAGTTAAAGAACATATAAGTTCCAATAACAAGCTTTGATTTAAATGCACTAAATAAGTATATATATCGCTTTACTCTCAGCAAGCCCTTTCAATTGATACCATCATCGTCATCGTCATCCGCTAACCATGCATAGGCCAAACTCAAATACATTAAATAGAAGCTGTAAAAAAGGAGTGATGCAGATTCACCTAGTTATTTTTAACAGACTTCAAAATAAAAAGAGAGGTTATTTTTATTGTAATAAAAGAAAGAAAAAACATTTTTTGACACAAACACACTAAAATAAATATCAAATAAAAATTACGATAAATTTTCAAGTCCCTAACTATGGAATTAATCCACTCCTAACTGAACCCGGTCCAAAGGTGTCCAAGAGTCTGGCTGCATTGCCGCGTCGAATAGCAATAGCTATGTTCACGCGCAAACATGTACACGGTGGCAACGGCCGCGGCGGCGACGGCGGCGGCTGGGCAACGACGCCTCTTCGAGGTCCACCTCACTTTTCACCTGCGCACCATCACGCAAGCACACGATTGTTTTTAGTCGCGGCTTTGTTAGATTGTATTTAACGTGGTCTACTAGTATAACAGTTATACAGTCCACTACCTATTATTTTCACTACGAGGAACTAGGATCCCAACAGCTAACCTTCGCAACAGACACGAACTGGTTTGGGAGTCGCCTGTCTTCTCCCTTAAGCGGCATCCTGGCTCCCAAATGAAGCCCTTCGCCTCCATAAAATAATTAAATAGAAAAAAATTCAAATCGAAAAAAAATCGCACAGTGTTCTACCTATCATATTTATCTATTCTATCAATCAAAATTGACATCTACAAACCATGCGCAATAGTAAATGATGTTCAGTAATATTTTAATATTGTTTTATATTGTAAGCCATTTATTATTATAGTGACTAAGATAAAAAAATAACTCCGTGTAACTCTTAACCCAGTGTTCTATTGAACTTAACATTAATAAAACAAGTTTAAAATAGGCATTGGAATAACCAAGCGAATATTTTTTTAATCACTTTTACGAAAATTTGAAAAGCAAAAGTACCTATTACTTTTTTGTGAATCAAACATGTTTAACGTCCTTTACAGTTAGTTTAACATAAAAACAATCGTATAACTATTAAATTCTATTTTGTGAATGAAAATGTATTTGCTCAAGGACTGGCAAGTTGTTCTTATCTTCCATCGCTGGCACAGACGACCTCAAAAAAATATTTGGTGTATCAACCTATTTAAGATAAGAGACACTTATGCCACCTTATGTTTTGAATTGGATTTTATTACTCTTTTCTCGGTGTAGCGTTGTCACAGCGGTAAAAGCCTCGCCTTTAAAATATGAGTTCGCTAGTTCGATTCCCAGTTGTGCAACTATTTTATGTTGGTAAAGCTAATGGAATCGCTAGTCACATCTGTGTAAAGTTAAGGCTTAGAAGCGGCCTCACCTTTTAAAAATAAGGTCGCGGGTTTGAATCTTAGCCGTGCCCACACATCTTTGTGTGAATTGTTTCATCACCGTTGTTCAATATCGGTGAAGGAAAACATCGTGAGGAAACCAACATGTATACGAACTAATAATTCGAGGACATGTGACATCCACCAACACGCACTTGGCCAGCGTAGACGGCCTAAACTCTCTCAACTCGTAAGTTAGTTGAGAGAAGACCCGTGCCCAGCAGTGAGACACTAAAAAAGATTGAAGTCTACTCTTTTCTGTACTTCGACCTTTTTGAAGTCGGATAATTTTATTTTTAAATAACTTTTAATATTTTATCTAGTTTGTGGTTGTGGTGTTACCATAGATTTAGGATTATTTCTATGGGTATTACTGTGCTTGAAAATTATTACGTAGACAAGCTCTCTGCCCGCAGTCTACCCTGACGTTTATAGTTTAGTTTTCACGTAAAACCTCTTTCAGTGAAATCAGATAATAATGATCCTACTTCTGAAATTATCTCCATATAAAACTGAATGTAGGTAAGTCAAAGAGGAAACAAACTTGTACACAGATACATAAATCAAACTTATTACTTAACTACATACAGAAGCGAATATTACACACTTGTCCCGAAGTTCAAAGTTTCAAAATTCGAGCTGAAAGTAAGATTCTCTAAATATATTAAAAGTCTTTTTGCTCGACCCGGGTATTGAACATGGGACGTAATTATTAAGCAAACACTCTTACCACTGTACTACCTGAGGCACTAATTATTACAACACTTTTTTTGTCGAGGGTTAAAAGAGCAGGAAATCCCAAGAGTCAGAAGTTATTTACACATTATATTAAAACCTATTGACTAAATAATTCTGATAAGAGTTATCTAACAGGTTAATTTCAATATTGTCCTAGTACAATAATAATAATAATATAGTGGGACATTAACACACACGGTCATCTGATCCCAAACTAAGCAGAGCTTGTACTATAGAAACCAGATAACTGGTAATATACTACATATAATATTTTTCTTTTGTAAATATATACTTATATATAGATAATTACACCCAGACACGAGACAAACAGACATATTTAAACAAATGTTTGTCTCGGGTGGGAATCGAACCCACGACCAGCGGCGTGAAAACCAAGTATCTTACCGACCACGACACCGGCCCGTCAACCCTTTTATTGTGTAAAATTTCAACATAAAACGGCTTGACATAAATCGAAAGTAAAGTTTTTTTTTTTTATAAAGGTCGGAAATCTCCATATCCATGTTTAAAAAAATAAAATTAATTATTATAATATACCGGTATCGTCTGTTTACTCTATCCGCGAACATTTCATTACCGTTGATTTCCCAAAGGCAAAGTGCGATGGTAATGTTTCATAAGATAATGGAAATATAAAAAAGTAACTTATGTTGCTAAACTTTTGTACGTAAAAATTCTTTTACACTTGAGATGAGTGAGATTTGAGATGAAGTAAAGGCGCTTTCCAACTGCTGCGCACGCATTTCATCCGCGCGATTAAGTTCGATTGACTATGTGGTTGTACGTTTTTTTTACTGCTGCCAATGCTTATTTAGGGTGACTGGTAATTAATTAGTAGAATGTTTCATCACGTGTTAGGGTTCATCACAAACAACATTCCCAAATAAAATTTGATTAATATTTAATTTTTAATTAAGTTAATTATTTTATATTGACTCACGTTATGGACACGACGACCATAGAGTATCTAGTATCTTGGTAAAGATTACAGTCTTTACTACGCGGCCCAATATAAATTAACAAATCTAATCGAAAAAGTTGCTCCAAAAAAGTTTCGTTGTAGAAGTTGTCTATAATCATGAGCACTACCACAAGTGGTAAAGTAGTTTACACAATTTTCAATCACCCTTATAGTTATTGTACATGATTATTAAGGATATTTATAATATTACCTGTGCTCTTATTAACAATCCTTGGCAAAATGTAGAGTTATGTTTGAGGTTTGTTTGTAGCCTCTGTAAACGTTCCTTACATTAAAAGAATCTGTTACCAAAATCCTTGTCGTTATAACGAACCAAAAAGAGAATCATCCATTCTGTTTATTTGTCAGTCTCATATTGAAGCGTCACCAAGGTAAAAAAGGATTAATTTAATAAAGAGAGATAGTTACTTTCGTCTTTGCTCATTGCATACTGAATAATTATCACGACAACTCTAGTGGATAAGCAGCCTAACTTTTCATATAAATTCCTATGTCAGAGTCGGTAACTAATTTATTATTTTAAATATCCATTTTATTCGCGGAAATACAAGGTCATGTGGCAAGGTCGTCGTCTTTGGCAGTGTAATAATTCTTATAGCAATTTAGATCGAATTAGCGAAATACAATATTCATTCGACCTAAATTATTGACTATAGATTTATCACAACTAACATTATTTTTTATCTGTGTTGAAATCTTGTCTATATTTACAAACTTGAATTACTAATTGCTTATTACAATAAAACTACTTTTTAACGGATTTTATCACGGTTTATTTTAGTTTTTTTTTGTGATGTATGATGCGCGTAAATCTAAGACCATACTACACTAATAGCTATCTTAACGCATATCATTGTCTTTAACCACGGGCTCTTAGTCATGGAAGAGCTTAAGTAGATATCAGTTACTCAAACTATTTCGTTGAAATGGTAATAATAATATTCTGGGACACACACATGGTAATCTGATCTCAAGCCAAGCAGAGCTTGTGTTATGAATACCAAATAACTAATATATTACTACTATTACTTTACTATTTTTTTACTTTTCTTTTTTCTTTATTGTTTTTTTTTCTTTTTTTTTACTTATTTATTACATTTGTTTTGTAAATACATACTAATAATAGAAAATTACACCCCGACTCAAGATAAACATACATGTTCAAATATCTATTTTGGGTGGGAATTAAACCCACGACCTGCGGCGTGTGAAAGTTAATTAAATCAAGTTATGAACCTGCTACTTTAATTTACCACTGACAATATCCCAAGTTCGAGTCCGGGCTGAAGCAAAATACGTAATTGATCTGAGATAACAAACCGATCACTTATGCATCATTAGTTTCTTAATTTAATGAATAAACACAATTATATGGATATAATAGACAATTTAATTAAAATATCTGGATGACCGAGCTTCGCTCGGTATTTTTTTTTTAAATTACATTTTCTAAAAATGATTCCTAGCTAGATCGATTTATCGCCCCCGAAACCCCCTATATACTAAATTTTATGAAAATCGTTGGAGCCGATTCCGAGATTCCAATTATTTAAAAATATTTACAAGAATTGCTCATTTAAAGATATAAGATAATAGACTTGACTCTCGTGTTTACTTGAGTCTAGGATGGCCTAACCTAATTAGCCGGAAGGGCCTTTATCGGTTCACCGGACTTTTTCGGGGAGCCGTCCGAAGACGGTTGAACCGACCTTACCTGATTTTGTCGGGAATATGCTAATTGTTGGCGAAACTTTGCCTGTGCGATTCAGGATTTCTAAGACGTAATGTATCTTGAGTGGCTTAAGGTGGGTATGTGACACCATAATTTAATTTAATGTTCTTAATATTTTTAATTTTTTGATCATTTCTGTCTTAGTATTTGAAGAAAAAATAACCAGTATGTGGTAAGTAAAAAGTTCCCAACAATTAATTGATAGACGACTCAAAAAACAAAAATTATGACTGACGCCAGGCTAAAAAAAACAAATAAATTTGATATCTATTTAACAACATTAATTGATTGCAACAATTAAAATATTTTTGTTAGGTAACCAAATTAATTTTAAATCAACATTGTTTTGATACACTGGAAATTCAAGTTTATGATATTATTTTGATGAACACCTACGGGATATTTTCCAGTATCAAAGTCAAATTATATTTAAGATAGGACAGTAACGATCAAATTCGATTACGTTTTACTGCACGTCTAAATAAATGTGCACATTGTTTGTTATAGAAAAAGGTCGTACGTGCGACTTGTTTTGAATTTAAAACTGCTGTTGAACGGTTGAGACCGCAGGTTTACCAAGACGCGGTGTTCACTCAAGAACACGCGTACCCCAGCGGTATCGGTTCGTCGACAAATATGGCCTGCCCATTACCAGTTCAGCCTGCTAATCCACTATCAATGAATCTGAATAGCATTTAACACGTCAGGATATAAAAGCTAAAATATTAAATTATATCAGTTTACTTATGTATGTACATTTATTTGTGTTCCTTTTAGTATTTCACACTCACCAGCGATACTAATATAATTTTTATTCTATCAAATATTATCTACCAGTTGGCCTTGCTCGTGAGTATTTTAATAGCTTGCAATTAATAAATAAGATAAGGTAGTTTGGATGCACCGTTATACACGCAAAAACACCGTAGCGGTAATAGTGACGGTGACCCGATAGACGGCTCATATATACTATTATGTTATGGCCTCATGTCCTTGAAATAAACGGTATAAGGTTTTTTAAACAAATACCATTTTTTACCAATTTTCGGATGTCGAGATTATAAAATGTTAGGTCCGTTGTTTTGTTTTTATTTTATTTAACTTTTTTCAACAAGAGTTTCGGTGGAAAGGTTTCGTCTACCGAAATTTTCACGCGGTAATCTTCACGGTTTCACACAGTGCAACACAACGCCGTCTCTTCGTGTCTTGTGATAATAATTATAATAGATATATTTTTCCCTCACAAAAGTATTGATTATTGGCATCAAAAAATGTTCTTGGCGTATGAACCTATTTAGGAGGAGACACTCTTATGGTTTTATTTGGATTTAATCATCGGTATGACTATTATTTCACCCTTTTTCAAGGCGTTTCTTTTTTAATTAGTTTTATAATAGTTGTGGGAAATCTTCAATGATTTGTTATTGATTTCAATTAAAAAAGCTTTGTTAGGGAACTGGTATCTCTTCAAATCGAAAATTCTACGATGGGCCTTTAGAAAGAGCGTAGTAATGAAAAGTGGAAGCACAGTGTGGGTCTCTCATTCTTAGAAACAAAGTACCAACCTACATAAACAAAAGTTAACTAATAAGACAAACATTTTTCTGATTGAACAGTAGATAACTGCAATGTAAAACAAAGCAATCTCAACCACCCTGAACGAAAATGTAATTGCTTACATATCTGGTGCAGATATAATCTAACGGGTAACAAGAAAAATTCCCTAACGCACTGTAAATGTATTCCGCATCGCAACAATATTTTCGTTTGCGAAATCGCTGTTCGGCAAAGCATCTGGGGAGCGTTTGAATTTGTCACAGACTTACTTATCAAAGAGATTAAAAAAGCTGTTGGATTTTTTTTTGTTTTTAGTAGAGCGCTGAAATTAAAATTTATTTCTACCTGTAATGTTCATATGGTATTGAAAGATATGTGTATTATTATAGACATGGTATTACAGTGGTTTCTTTAGGTTTTAGTCAATTTATGTAACGTCTTAACCTCTCTATTTTCTGTTTGCTGTTTCCTGTTTTGCCTGAAGGAAAGTGGACAGTTTAACTTCCTAACTCCTATTATTTTTGGAGTCCTCTAATACAGGGTTTCCCTAGTTTAGCTCCAGTCCACCCTTACACAGTCAAGTATAGTATTCGTCAATATGCCTTGACTATAGTATACTTGATCACACAATTTAATATAGGCTAGTTATTTATTTATATTGTATCCAACATTTGGTGGAACATAAACGTATTTTTTTTATCTTACTGATTTAATTTGTGCGAGATCCATGACAGTTTAGGTGTCCTGGGACAAGTCAAGTCAAACCGAGTCTTTTCATGGTATTGCTGTAAATCTTAGCCTACAGGAGTACCAGTGGATTGCGGTGGTAGGTTAAGACCCATAAAAGTCTTTTATAGGAGTGTGTCAGAACAAAAAGGCTACCCAAGAAGGCAGATACGTGGGAGATATTATAATGCACAAGAATGTACAATAGTAGGTGTTCTAACTGTTTTGTTACCCTTAGAGTTCAATAGGATAGACTGACAGACACTAACAGATTTTCAAACACAAAAAATTAACGTATGCCGATCATCAACAACTGTTACTGCGAAAAAATATTATTTTACATAGAAATAAAAAAATAGAGTTCTCTGTTACAATAATAGTCTGTGGTTATGATTTGATTCCTATCACGGTTTATCGAATATGACCTGCAGGATCGAATAGAAAGGTTAATAGGGTAAACAAACGCTGTACAAAATTAATACCGCCTTTATTTATGCGGGTTGATCATATCCTAAAGTTATAACTGTCTGTATATCAGCTTAGTTATCAAATAATTAAGATCACTGCTTCTAATTATTTTGTTGTTATTGTTAACGGTTTTTGAAAAAAGTATCACAGTGGGGAAATCCGTGCGAATGATAAATTAGCGATAAAAGCCGATAGTTCTTTAACTATATTGGCAGTATCTGTTATTGCCAATTCAGTGGCACAGATTAAACTTTTTAGCATAATGTTCCTGAAATATCAATAACTATTCATTGCAACCGATAGAGGGCAGTAAAAGCAGTTGGAGGAGTCCTATGTCAAAAGACACACGGAACTAAGGGACATCTTAGAAATAAAATATTAAATCAAACTGACTATTACCAGTTCGGAATTTCTTTCAAAAATTGCCTTTAAAATCATGCCCAGCAGAAGTAGCAGTAGCTTTAGCCTTCCTTATTAAATGGGCTATCTCACAGTACAAGAATTTTCCATTAATTTATTCCAACGATTCAATTTTGTTGTCTGATCAATGCCGCAGATTAATGAGGAGAGTCGTGTAATCACTGGTACCTAGGAACTACTAAACTATTTTTGGCTTTTAGTACATTATCTACAAATTTTAGTCTTTACTTCCAATAAAACCGTTTAGATAATTTTTTTTACGTATTTTGAAGTTCATCGTGTAGAGGCAATTCGTTTATGGAACCAATATTAAAAAACATGAATGAAATTTTTTGATTTTTTTTACAGCATATCGTTATTAACTGTGACTCCAAAACTATAAGATATTCTTCTTAGTCTTAGATTTACGCGAATATCACACATTGAAATAAAACTACTTTTTAACGGATGTTATCGCGGTTTATTTTAGAATTTAGATCCCGATGTTTCAAAGTCTTTTTAGACTATGTTAACGGGTCAAAGTTTGAAAAGACTGAAACGTCGGGATCTAAATTCTAAAATGAAACGCGATGAAATCCGTTAAAAAGTAGTTTAGCTACAAAACTATTTAGGTTTGTGGGGTAATTAATGACGTACCTACAGCATTTGTTAATAGAATGTGAATTGTTTAAGACTGAAAGAGAACAATTGTTGGAAAAGCTAAGTTTGGACAAAACACATGTAGGAGTATTAAATTACCTACATTTTATCTAAATCTTTTGGCATTGTAATAATTTCACTAATATCTAACTAACCGGACCGATATGTATTGTTACAAAGGTCCTAAAAATCATAGTAACTAATAAACTACATATTTAGTTTAGGTACATACCCCGTACAAGAAGTCAGCCTCGACAGTCCTAGAAATTCTTATCCAACTCAATGTTTTTCGGGCTTTATTCAGGGATCATTCACTGCTCCCTTGTTTCAAGATATCAGTTTTAAAAAATCTCATTTCTTTTTATTATTGCAGAGTAATCCAATGTTTCATTGAAATAATCCTTGTGAGATAAACTCTATGTTCATATTGTTTGTAAAATAACATAAAATAGAATTGCTTTAAGAAATCATTTCTAATTTCTCAGTGAGTCACCTTCGTCCGTAGGGGTGCCTTTAATCTGTAAATCAGGTGACAATAAATGACGAAATTATCCATAAACACACCAAAACACTTAAATTTCAGGTTTACCCGCGATTTTCCTGAGATTCCATTATCAGGCCCTGACATGGTGTCAATGGGCGCACCGCAGAAGAATAGGTTCTGTAAATTACGATTTCAAATAAAAAAAAAGAATTTTGAGAATCGGTCCACAAATGGGGGAGAAATCGCTGTACATACATAAAAAAATATACCGTCGAACATTAACTTCCTCCTTTTTTTGGAAGTCGGTAAAAAAGGGTTGAAGTGAATAAGGATAGACGGATGTTTGTATAGTCACTGCTCGAGAACGGCTGAACCGATTTGTCTGATTTTGATCTTAAATTAGAGTCCAAGGAAGGCTTAAAAGGTGAAAATACGCGGAACAAAAGTTCACCGGGACAGCTATACATAATAAGGGCATTGTATAACCTTTCACTTGACACAATAGGACTTCGGGAACTTTGTTGCAAAGGCCAGGATAGGAGATTTCCCTTAGGGTTCAACTCAGTTTCAACTTGCCAGACGGTATCAGTAACTTCCTCTGACACCTGCTATTTAGTTATTAATTACTACACAGTTTGGTTTTGAAATTATTGATTTAATTTGCTTATTTACAACCAGCTCTCCAACCGCGGCTTTGCCTGCGCGTATGTCAGTTATCATGCTACACTATTAACCTCTATTGATGCAGTCGGATAAAAACTATCCTATGTCCTTCCTCGGGTCTCAAACTATCTCCATATCAAATTTTATCGCAATCTGTTCAGTAGTCTTGACGTGAAAGCGCGACAGACAGAGTTACTAACACATTTATAAAATTAGTAAGGATTTATGTTGTGATATGTGGACATAATGTGGCATTTGATGAAATTTTTCTAATTCATGAAATAGAAAATATGAGCTTTCCACTTCATGATGTGGCCTGACAAAATCAATAAATAAACAACATTTAACGACATGGACAACTTTAAGTGTCACGTTGATTGGCCACTTCATGATATAAAATATTTAGTCATCAGTGATCAGCTCGTAAAATAGTTATACTTTTCGCCATTAGAGGCGATTACTGTTTTCAACCGATTTCAAGAAAAGGTTCTCAATTCAGTTGTTAAGTTGCATCATGGTGGCAGAAAATTTAATAGTAAATAATAGTTTGGTTTTTGGAGATAAAAACGAAATAAATTATAATATTGCCTGTAATCTATTTCAAGGTCATTTTTCGAAGATTATGGGTAAAACATTTTCCGTAGCAACTCAACATAATATTTTCATGTTTTCTGCTGTGAATTCAATTTTATGCGAAGTTTAAGCGCGATAATAAGTAGGTGGGAAACTACGCAGTAAGTACCTTATATTAATGCTTGCTATGCCATTTATCAAAGGTGTTCTTTATTTCACGCGGACGACGGAGTCTCGGGTGAAAAATTTCTAATTCATAATAATTTAAGACTGCGACAAAACACCTAATATTTTCACAACAATTCTCACCCATAAAATATTTTATACAAATTTAAAAATCAGAACAAAAGAGAAGTAATATTAAAGAGCAAATACAAAATTAAATATTACAACCGAATCACGGAATTCAGTTGATTAACTTAAACAAAGTCGTAGATACAATGTAGAGGACTTAATTTCGGTAGGAGACAGAGAAAAATGTTATGCAAATTTGTACAACGTATTTTTTCTTCCATTAACCTTCCGGGATTGTGCCGCGGAAGGGACGGGAGAGAACACGCTTTTATTTTGAAACTGTAATTAGGAAATTAACGACTTGGGTCCAGGAAAAACAAATGGTGTTTTCAGCGGTTCATGTGGAATTTTGTCGCTTTGTTGGAATTTAAATTAAAAAATTAACAACAATAAAATTTTTAATCATATGCATACGTTATATAAGAGTAGAATATGAATAACAGGTACCTACGTGTTTACTAAGTGGGTTGGCAGGTGAACACTGGGGGGTTTTGGTAAGTAAACTTCTTTGGTCTCACTGTATCATGCCCTGATGCAGTGAGACCTATAAAAGGTTTCCCCTCAAAAAAAGGTGAGCCAAGGAACTTGATACCGCCTTTTGCGGACTACTTGCAGTTCTCCTTCTTTGGATGTTCAGGTACAAAGTAGCCTAATACCTGTTCCAGGTTGAAAGCTACCTCTCTACTAAATTTCATTAAAATCTATCAAGCATTTTTTGAGTTGAAAAAATTGGATTAGTTACATCCATAGGAATGTAACTATAACAAGTTTGTTCCTTTTATGGCACCAATTCATAGGTATGTATAGATTTACAGGTGTGTAGTGAATATTCTGAATCTTATTATAGGGTAGTATCTATGTTAATTTTGGTTACCCGATTTAGGTTTTTGTTTGATTTAATTTGAATCTAGCAATTATAATTGTGTAGTTACTGATTAAATATTTTGGATTCTCAAACACTTCTGAACATATAATAATATGCCAGTTATTACGATAAATATTTTGAGTAAGTGATAGAGCACACTGAAAACCTGTTCAATTTTTCGTCTACGATACCCAGTTACTTCTGTAAAACCTCCAAGTAAGTCTAACTGACATCAGACTTCAGACTTTAGATCAGATATTAATATACAGAAGAGTTATCGTTATTTGGTCTCAAAGCAGGAAGAAGCCGTATACAAAGAGAAAAGAGAACGCCTATAATAATTATTGCAGCAATGTTACAAAAATTTGCACGTATAAAGTGCCTACCAAAAAATTTATCCTTAAATTGTTTACCATACAAATGAATAACAGTAAACCATATAAATGTAATGATTTTGTGTAGGTGACATAATATAGTCAAATGTAATTGAAATGTAAATTGATTTCAGATTTTGTAGCTATCTATTACCAAAGTATTATGGGTTGCAATATTTTCAATTACTAACCACTAACTAATTCTATGTGATCGATTACGGGTTTTATTAGTCCCCTATTTCATGTCAAACCCAATCCCCAAAATTAATTGACGAAATACAATCGCCACATTTTAACTGTGCATTCCAGCGAATAACTAGATTTCACCTTATTCGTGTCAAGATAATTGAAAAATCATTTGCAAAGACATTCTAAAGATTTATTTGACCTGTTTAATCCATTATTAGTAACAAAGGCTTTATAAATCCTTAATGGTTTGTTCCAAAGTTTTAAGGAATTGAATAGAGATAAGAATAAACACAATAAGATGTTCCCTAATGTCAGAGGCATTCCCATTGGCCATCTATCAAGTTGTCTGTTTGTTGCCAGCTTCTGCTATCGAACGATTAGAAAGCAAAATGTGTTTTAACTAAATAAATAGATAAGAAAGTAGAAATAGGGTTTAGGCCTGAACTTTCACAACCCTGTTATGTAGCTTAGAGAAGATCTTTGCTCAGCTGTAAGATGCCAGATGAAAATTTATCTGACATAGCGTCAATGCTGTATTACGGGTATTACCCGAAGGTGGCAGGTGAATATCGCCCACTTTTTGCCGTTGCTATGTTTCGTATACGTTACTAGCTTCCGCCCGCGGCTTCGCCCGTGAATTTGATCTCACTAATTTTGTTTCTCCATACAAACTTTGGAACCCCGTTTCACCCCCTTAAAGGGTGAGTTTTAAAAATCCTTTCTTAGTGCACCCCTAGACCCCTTAAGGAACCTTTGTGTCAAATTTGGAGTCTCCAGACCCAGCGGTTAAGGCTCTGCGTTGATAGTCAGTTTCTTCTTTTATATATTTAGATAAGGGGCGGCCTTATTGCCGTTCATTGAACACTATTCCAAACTTCGTAATGCAATATAAAAGAAAAAAAAGTATTTTTGTTCGACTCTGGACCATGCGGTTACTAAGCGAAGTTGGTTACTTAGCCAACGAGGCTGTTTTGGTTTTGTTTAAAGACTGTACATGACATTTTAGGTATATCGAATATATTTAGAAACATTAGTATAAAGAAATAGTAACGATTTTATTCAAGTATTAAAGGTTTTAACTAAAGGTGGCTTTACTCTTACAATATCTTACAAGATATCCTTGGAAATAATGATAAGAGTCCAGACTATCTATTTCATAGTTAGGTCGTATCGTTATCGTATCGTAAGGGATAAAACTTATCCTTCAAGCACAGAGACTATAATTGATTCTACTTCATTAATGTTGACTTCATTCTTTCCCGATTATCATTTGTTTCATTCAAGTCGAGCCCGGAAAAATACATTACGAAGGGCCCTCCGTTTGTCTCCGTCGCTTCAATATAGGACGTTAATTAATATGGAACACCCTTTGGGTTCCGTACGTATTTTGAGTAATAGTATCGTTATTTAAATGTTATCTATGAAACGACTGTTTTATTGTTTCGTGTTTCGATAACAGCAATTTGTTTGTACTAATCATGATATGAATTTTGTTGTTTGTTTACTTAAATATTTTGTTTTGGTGAATTATTTTTACTAGACCCTAAAATTTAAATAGTGTTTTTGGTACTAAATTATAACCTTGTAAATGCATTATTGCACAAATTTATTTTATTGGGTTTCTAGGAAGAAACAATGGACAATGATAATAGTATCGCACAAATTTCTAATTAAACAATGGAAAGCCAAAAACTCTTACAAAAATATTGCACGCAGTGGTTTTTGTTCCTTTTGAAAGCCACGCTAACGAGGTATTCCTTCTACATAATAGTTGTGTTTTGACGTGATAACGTCTTTAAAATCGTTTTAGTCGGATGACATGTTCCGAAACTTGTGTCACACCAAAACCTCACGAGCGCGATCGCAGGTATAACGAGAGAGAGACGGACCGATCTCTCGTCTCATCTCGAGCGCTGCCAGTCATTCCGTGAAACTTGTCACGCGGAATCCTCACGAGCGGAGGCTGGCATAGCGTTCGAGTGAGTGGACCGATCTTCCGTCTCTCTCACTCTAGCGGCATACAAATTTGAAAAAATTGTTATCTTCATTAATTCCTTACTTCCAAAAAACTTATATCACCAATAAGACGTTATCACGTAAACATCTCGATCGTAAACCTACTTTACAAACAACCAATTTTTTTTTTCATATTTTTGTATTTACTTAATGGACTTAAGGGTCATGTCATGAAACAAACACTAGAACTTCCAATTACAAAGAAAGATAAAGGGCACCCACTAGCCACGTGACTACAATATAAAAAGGAAGTTACCAATTGGATACTACAAAAACCTTTTTTTTTTTTTTTTTTTTTTATTCTATAATAGGTATGCGCTTGACCACAACTTGCCTGATCTGAAGCAATGTTGCAGTCTACGATGGAACGCGCCTACCTAATAAATACCGATTCACTCGTGACTTGAAGACAGGTAGATTATAGCTATCGGGAAACAGAGATGCCGGCAACGAATTCCACAACTTGGCGGTTCGCACAATAAAAGTGGAAGCAAAGCGCTTTGTGCGTGCCCGTGGAATTTCCACCATATAACGGTGGCGCATAGCCGTACCTCTACTTGTACGATGGAAGAATGGGGATGGGGGAATAAGATTGTGTAATTCCAACGCACACTCTCCGAAGTGTATCCGATAAAAGACCGAAAGACTAGCAACTATGCGGCGATGCTCGAAGCTCTGCAACTTAGCCTTGATGAGGGACTCGTTGCCAATAAGCCTCTTAGCTCGCCTTTCAATAGACTCCAACGCCTCGAGTTGGTATTTAGCTGACCCATCCCAAAGATGCGAGCAGTACTCCATGCAGGAACGAACTTGTGCTTGAGTTCGACCATTTGTTTCGGTGTGAAGTACTGACGCACCTTCGCGAGGACACCTAGCTTTTTGGCAGCTAGTTGAGCCTTGGACTCAATATACGGGCCAAAATTGAGGGTCGAAGTCATATTGACGCCAAGAAGCTCCAGGTGGTCTGTAATTGGCACGGACACACCTCGAAAAGTGGGAGCCAATAGAAATGGCCTTTTTTTGGCGGAAAATAGGCACGCCTGGGTTTTAGCAGCGTTGAACTTGACTAGATTGGCATCGCCCCAATCGGAGACAGCCTTGAGAGACAAGTTCAAGCGCTCAACCATGGCTACTCTATGGGACTGAATCTCAGCCGCACTGGCACGGGGACTGGACATATAACTCTCTACAACTGTGCTGTCGTCTGCATACCCAAAGGTACCGGGTTTAAGCAGATCGTTAATATGCAGCAGAAAAAGAGTTGCAGAGAGCACTGAACCCTGAGGAACACCGGCATTAATATCCATTTGATCGGAAGAGCAGCCATCAATGACCACTCGGATTGATCTATTCCTCAGGAAGTCCGATATCCAATCGCAGAAACCAGTGGGCAAGCCGTAAGAAGGAAGCTTACTAATAAGACCATCATGCCAAACCCTGTCAAAGGCCTTGGAGATATCAAGAGAAACAGCAAGTGCTTCTCCGTACCTCTCCAAGGCCTCATTCCAGATGTATGTGGCGTACGCTAAAAGATCCCCAGTCGACCGATTCTGGCGGAATCCATACTGTCGGTCGCTGAGGAGATCATTGGCTTCTAGGTACGCCAGGAGCCTGCGATTAACAACACGCTCCATGCTCTTACAGAGTATGGAGGTGACCGAAATAGGCCTATAGTTGGCAGGATCGGCACGACTGCCTTTTTTGGGCACGGGCTGCACGTTAGCAAGCTTCCAAGATGTCGGCACTTGACCAGTCCTTAGAGATAGCCTAAAGAGGCGTGTCAATACAGGAGACAACTCAGGCGCACAAGTCCTCAACACTATGGCTGGAATACCATCAGGTCCACTGGCTTTGTTCACGTCAAGATTGCGTAGCGTATTGCGAACCTCCGTTTGGCGTATGCGAATTTCCGACATATGAGTCGTACTGCCAAGTGTAGCAGGAGGTACCGCGCTACCAGCATCTAGACGTGAAGCCTCTGCAAATAAAGAAGCAAACAAATTTGCTTTATCCTCAGCAGTGTGAGCCAGTGTTCCATCAGGTTTCTGTAGTGGAGGCAGTGAGGGGCGGCAGAAGTTCGCCTCGACCGATTTAGCTAGGGACCAAAACGCTTTACTACCCGCTGGATACGAAGCAAGTTTGTTCCCTATACGGCTAATATGGTCAAAGCGAGCCCTCTGCATCACTTTTTTGCAGGACTTGGCAGCCCTGTTGAAGGCTCTCTTCTTTTGAAAATACCTACCTTTAAAAACCTAAGATAAAATACCCTAGCGGCACAGAATGAGAGGAGTCGAATGATAAGAATAAGAATCTAGAACCAGACGACAGCTGGTATTATTTACAAAACGCCTGCGAAAATTTATATAGCAATAAAAAGTATAGCCCTTTCCTGCACTAATCAAGTATCTAAAGTATGTATCTTAATTTTCTAAGGCGCTGACACAAACTTCTTGTCAGGTAGTTCAATAATTCAAAGTATTTTATACCATTAATAATGCTTGCAAGAGACTTGTGCGTGACGGTATTCTTGGCTTCTAACAAATTTATGACATCAATATAAATACTTTACAAGTTAAATAGGTCGGAGGCGAGCTAATAATACCTTGTAGTATCTACAGAGTTATTTAAATTAATTGATGTATTTACTGGTACAGACTTTGTCACAATTACTTATAGGGATTTACTGATACGAAGAACTGGAAACAAAGCTATTTATTTTAGCTGTGCTTTTTTAGTTCCCAGTTTCTTATAATACGGTTCTACGCCTTGGTACTTACCTAAAAGGTATATGTTCTAGTTTACACAAATGCAATACCACCTATTTGGAATTACCATATAATACTGGTTCCACACAGCTGCTGTTAGTAATACAAGGTTTGACCTACTGTGAAAATCAAATTCATTTTCATTTGCAATCGTTATTATACTTTTAAGGGCTCAAAAATATCTCGAAAATATACAGCGCCAGTAGCGGCGTGTTTTGACACTTTTAACACCTTCTCTTGATAGGAATTTCAGGTTAACTTGCTAGCTGTAAAACGCAGAATACTTACGATAAAATAGTCTCACAGCGTACTGACTTTACTTATATGACGTAAATAGTTACAAAGCCTTAAACCTCATTGACTTAGCTACTCTACCCAAATAAGTAAATGTGTACAATTAAATTTTGGATGTGTGCATATCAAACCTTGGTGAGTAGTTGCAATGTATCTAATTCAATCTTCAAACGTAGCTAGTCTTGTTGGCTCCTACCAACACGATTGCTTACAGTGAAATGGTACAAACAATAGCCATAATCTCATTCAATAAACAGCTGCCTATCGATACAGTGCAGTTAATATGGTATGCACTAAAATTTCACAACGCTGGTCCATCGATAACTGCAGTATCACTATCATCGTCGATTTTATATGTAACTAGACACCTGCCAAACCTTTGCATGGGTACAAATTATACACTTAAACCTTTCTCGTAGATCACTCTGTCTATTGGTGAAAACCGCATGGAAATCCGTTGAGTAGTTTTTGAGATTTTATTTATATAGTGGAACATTAACACACACGGCCATCTAATCCCAAACTAAGCAGAGCTTGTACTATTGATACCAGGTAACTGATAATATACTACATATATAACTTTTCTCTTGTAAATACATACTTAAATACCTATAGTTAATTAGACCCAGACTCACGACAAACAGACATGTTCATTACACAAATGTTTGACTTGGGTGGGGATCCAACTTACAATCTGCGGCGCGGCATAAACAGCAAGAATTTACCGACTACGCCACCGGCCCGTCATAATAATAAAAGTAAAAAACAGCAGTAGCAACATCATTTTATACTACGTGAAGATAAAGATGTTTACTAACATTTATAATTTCTCGAACGTAAATTTAAGTAGAGACCACGGATCGTCAACTTAGAACCTCTTGAGACTGAATAGAATGAGAATCTCTCCAAGATAACTGGTTAAAGATGATTGAAAATTGCCACAAAATGTGATCAATAGCAAGCTCTGGAATAGAAGATTATCATAACCAGCATTTAATAGATTAAAATAGAAATAGAGACTAAGGTCTTGGAAAATGTAGTTTAGGAGGCTCTCCATTTAGGTAAAGTGATGATCTGAAAAGACTGGCGGCAGTAGATAAATGCTACAGCAGTGAAACACAGGGTTAAAAGTGCGCTTATTGGCTGCGGCATTAGTCCAGAAGTGAACTGCTATAGGCCGATAATGATGGTGAAGATACTGAAGGCTATTTTTGAATACGATGTGTCAGCGATGCGTTGAAGCTGTGTGGTTTCGGTAAATGGAATCCTACGATTGAGCGATGTCCAGCAAAGCTATATAATGGAGAATGGAGCTTCAGTCAGTATACTGACTAAAGCCGCTTACGGCTACAGTTTGGATAGCATTTCGCACAGATGACTAGTTTGCTCATATGGATATTAGTTCATTATTATAATTTGTAGGTAATCTATGAACTAATATTTGAAGCAATTATTTACCAATAATAATCTCAGGGACTACTGATCCGACTTGAGAAAGGCTATTGGTTACTTTTTACGTCAGTCGCGTGGGTGAGGCCGTGGGCGCAAAGCTTGTCTCCCATATTTGGTAATTCGTTTGATTTTCAATCGACTTCTAAAAAAGAAAGAGGTTCTATGTTCGGTTCTAAGTACGTTTTTTATGTATGTTCACCGACTACTCCGTTGATTGTAGACCTATTTTAAATAGTTTTTATCTCTTGAAAGAGTATACATCCAAGTTGGCAAAGGTATTACACGTCACGTTTAATTACTTATACAAAACCACCAAAATAAATTGCGCAGTAGTTTAAAAGTCTTCCTATAATGAACACTTGATACATACTAAGTATTCATAAAACATTAAAGATAAACTTAATAAGATACCTACCTACCTAAAAATAATTAAATGTCTCAGTATTTCTGTTACCCCAGCCTCTTATGAATGAATAACTTGGGAGAAATTTGCCTAGATCATTACACAGAAAATCAGCAAAAAGGACTTTGTAATAAAATTTGATACCTAATTACCGAGAGTTGCGTAACATAGCTGTAACAACTGAGTCTGTAGCGAAACTGTAAAATAAACGAGCCTTAATAAAGAAAATCTTGAGCTAATAAAAGATAATTCAACAAGGGTCGGCTATTTACCTAATTTAAAGCAATTGAACGCGTAGCAAGACTCGCAACGGCTAAGATCAAATGCTCTACTATTTGAAAACAAAATTTTAGGCCACTATTAACACTTAACAGTAAATAAAAGCTTTGTCTCACGTTAAAGTGGTTGATGTAGGCAAAAGGCTGGCTAATAAAATACAATTACCTACATAAAAATATAAAATGAACATAGCCATTTAGAAGCTTAAATTGAACATTAATTTTGTAACTTTTAATTTTTTGTAGATTGTCTAGAACTGTAAAGATAACTGTAGAGGTGAGTTTCTTGTTATGTTAAAATCAAATAAAATCGTTAAAATCTTTGATCGAAGGAACAGAGTAGACCCTCATCGCCATTTAGTTTTGCCATCTGTAGCAGATTCTGATTAAGTTCCGTTCCAAAATGAGTATTAAATAATCCCTTTGTTTATAGAGTTTTGATGCTGTATTTAATAATTATGAATGGAATTACTTAACGAGTTACTGAAGAGAGATTTGATATTATAAAGTTATTTGCAATAACTAATATGTACAATATATTCGGTAGCACACAGACAAGACCGTCTTAAAACTAAACTAATTAAACAGAAAATATATATGACGAAAAGCAATAGATCTAATACTGGTGGTTAATGAGTGGTGGTCATCTTTTCCGCAGCTTGGCCCCACTCACCAGGTCAAGAAAAATCGCTATATAACCCAATAGTGTTTCGCTGCTTGGTGAAACTTTAAATAAACGGGTCTGGAGAGCTAGTCTTTCTTCAGACGGCTCACCAAAAAAGTCCGGTGAACCAATAAAGGCCTTTCGGCTAATTGAAAAAGGTCTTCTGATAAAAAAGACTGACGGTCACCTCAACCAAATGTCTAGCTCTTTTACGGATTGCGCATGTATCAACGTCATATTCATTCTTTTCTAATAGTAATAATGTAAGTTAATGAATCAGGTGAAATTGAGGATAATGTACCGACCGAACAATACTTTCGTTTTTTTACACAAAGGTCAAGGAAGTGTTATGGTTTTGACGCTTTGCATGTTGGTTTGTGAATTACTTTATTACCACGTATCTCCTAAACAGCTGAATGGATTGCAACAAGTACGACAATAACCAAAATGATTTTAGAAAGGATTTCTTTAAAACAACAAAACGGCATTTTTTTTTCATTAAATTTGTTAGTCGTTAATATATTTTTTAGCTAAACCTATTTGGGTATCAAAATGAATTGTTTTAAAAGGAGATTTCACAAAGATTACACAGAGAACATTGCAATTATGTGTTTCATGTCATTAAAAATAATTAATAAGCAGTTTTAAAATGCAAATGTGTTTTAGTTTTTAATTAACTACAACTTATTTCTTTTTATAGGCCTTGCCTCTTTGGTCGGTTATTATTACGGAAGGAAGAAACAACTTGTTAGTTCTTTTTTATAATCAATGTTATAATCAATGTCGTGATTTCTTATGCGACTTTATCTGATTCATTCCTGTCTAATCTAATGCCTTCAGAAACCGTCTTTATTATATGACCATTGTACATACTCTTAAGTATTAGTGTGTACGCACTCTTAATATTGTACCACGTAGGAAAACAAGTCACGTATCAACCTAGTTATGTAGATAGTTACAGCTGTCCGACGTTTTGAGGCGAGAGTGAATGATCTGAAAAGTTTTTACAAACACTGCCCCTCATTGCCGTTACGAAAACTCTGTAACAAGTTCACACTCCTGATTGATGAATGTTACCACCGAATATCATGCCCCTATTATGACTCTTTTAGCTTTGGTGTGCAGTTTTTTTTTATAAAACAAAACATTTTTATGAAATCCAGTGCAGCACCTTTAACATCAACTTTATATAAGACGGGCCGGTGGCGTGGTCTGTAAGATATTAGAAGAACTTGCTTTTCACGCCGCAGGTCGTAGGTTTGATTCCCACCCAAATCAGACATTTGTGTGATGAACACGTCTAGTTGTCTTGAGTCTGGGTGTAATTATCTATATTTAAGTATGTTTTTACAAAAGAAAAGTTTTATATGTAGTATATTACCAGTTATCTGATTTCTACAGTACAAGCTCTGCTTAATTTGGGATCAGATGACCGTGTGTGTTAATGTCCCACTATATTATTATTATATACGTAGTTAATTAAAAAAATGTATTTTTGATATCCTACCTACCTTCTCCGTATAGCGAGCTGGTTGCACGTTTGATAAGTAACTTAATGACGTTATCAGAACAAAAACTAGACTTTTTAGCTGTCCTGACTAAATCGACAAATTTAATTTACAAAAAAACGACACTTCGAGAAAGGGGGCACTTCATTCACAAGTTAGTATTTACTACTAACCTTTTCAGCGTCCCATTGCTTCTCACAAAGGAACGACGCACGGCGAGGGTCTTCTCTCAACTATCTTAAGTGTTGAATGGTAACCAAGTGCCGGTTGTTTGATGTTACAAGTCTTCAAATGATTAGTTCTTAACTTACGATTTTTGCCTTTACCGATATTAAGCAGCAACAATAAATCAATAACACTGTTGGCTAGACACCGCGTACCACAACAGCTTATAGTAGTATTGTTGGAGCTGGGGAAGAGGGATGCCGCTATATAATGTGCAGAGCCACTTCTTTTTCATACAACTGCAATGATAATACTATACGGTGTCATAGTACGGCTACGGTCATATCACCAGGTTTGAGATCGCAGTTCTCAAATATGTGTATTGCTATCAGGAAATCTAGTATAGCATCTCCAAGGAACACCACACGTTCGTGCGAACGAGTTAAACGGTTTCGAATGTAGGGAGGACGCGATACCTACTCTTTTTATCCTATATTAGGCTTGCGCTTGACCACAACTTGCCAGTTGTTAAGCAATGATGCAGTCTACGACGAAACGCGCTTAAATCTTCCTTACGCTTTCTTTTTCTTAATAGTGGTAGTGCCTATAAAAAAAGAAATGGGACCTTATAGATTGTTAATGGTTAATTTATCTACACTAATATCTATCTATTATTGAATCCAAAAAACTGTTTGGATATGTGTTTGGGCTTTCGGGGATCGCGAACCCGGAACTGCGGTGTCGTATTTGCCGTTGGAGTCAGTATGATACGGCATAATTACCGTTACCGCATCTGAAAATCTTATTTACAGTATACGAACCCCACAAATTATTAAAATTTAATCTTATGTTATGAATTAAATAAACGGCATAATGATCGTTACCGCAACTGAAAATTTTATTTACAGAATACGGATGCCACAAATTATTTACGCTTATATTATGAATGCCAAAAACTGTTTTGATGTGTGTATGGGCTTTCGAGGATCGAGCCCGGAGCAGTGGTATCGGCTTTGCCTTTGGAGTTAGTATGATACGGCATAATGATCGTTACCGCAACTGAAAATTTTATTTACAGAATACGGATGCCACAAATTATCTACGCTTATATTATGAATGCAAAAAACCGTCTGGATGTGTGTGTGGGCTTTCGAGGATCGAGCCCGGAGCAGTGGTATCGGCTTTGCCTTTGGAGTTAGTATGATACGGCATAATGATCGTTACCGCAACTGAAAATGTTATTTACGGAATACGGACGCCACAAATTATCTACGCTTATATTATGAATGTAAAAGACTGTTTGGATGTGTGTATTGGCTTTCGAGGATCGAGCCCGGAGCAGTGGTATCGGCTTTGCCTTTGGAGTTAGTATGATACGGCATAATGATCGTTACCGCAACTGAAAATTTTATTTACAGAATACGAATGCCACAAATTAGGTACGCTTATATTATGAATGCAAAAAACTGTTTGGATGTGCGTATTGGCTTTCGAGGATCGAGCCCGGAGCAGTGGTATCGGCTTTGCCTTTGGAGTTAGTATGATACGGCATAATGATCGTTACCACAACTGGAAATGTTATTTACGGAATACGGATGCCAAAACAAGGTATCTACTGATAACGTAACGCATTAATTTCGCGAAACGCCCATTGAGCGATAAAATATTTGTTTCCCTTTTATTTATTGGTGTTAGTGAAGGATCGTTTGTTTTGTGCTATTACTAGCTTTAACTCGCGATTTTATCTGCGTGAAATATTGAAAATATCTAAGAGATATGTAGGTATTGCTGGGTTAGAAGCGTGTGTACCTTTAAAAAAGCTTTTTGTGAAAATGTTCAGAAATTCCAGCAATTAGATGGGTTCTATACATTAGGTATGCAATTCGTAATTGTATACAATTCCTAGGAAAAGTATACAATTCCTAAAATAGATAGGAAATGTATGAAATGTTCCTAATAAGGTTAGACTTCTAATCGCAATACTGCCAGCGAGTATTCGAACAGATCAAATTGTATGTTATATTCACAGAACCATTTATTTTATAATGTTTTACCTAAGATCATCTCGGAATTACGTAAAATAACTAGAAAATATATAAGTACATTTCCAAAATAATCTCGGAATTGTATAAATTTCCTAGGAATCGTATAGAATACCTAGGTTTACTAAAATTTCTTGTAACATTTACAAATAACTGGGTCACCGGCTTTTAAGCGCTCTTCCTTAGCAGTCGAGAAAATACAAAAACGCAATACCTAACTAGTTTCTAACATTTCAACCGGCTCTTGTCAGATTAACCAACTATTTTCATAACAAACATTTTTTTTGTTTAAGCTTATAATTGAATACGCAGGAATGCAATTTCAAAAAATATTTCAGGGGCTAAGTAAGTGCTCATGACTGAGTAAAAACTGTGATCAAAAACATTAATTCTTCTAGTCTTGAATGTTCCATAACAAAAATTACTTGTCATGTCACCCAATACTTTAAAACGCTGATTCACCCACGTGGCGTTAATTTAAAAGTAATCGGAAGGCTACAGTGAATTCAACGTGGCCTCGCCTTCCTAATTAATTCGTCCTGTAAAAACAGGTCAAGAGAGTTGGATGTGGTAACTAAGGGTCCCGTATTTTTTCGAGGTTTACAGTTTTGATATTTCTCATTTTAGTGTGAGAAATGTACCTATAGACAAAATAGTTTTAAAACCGACTATCGCATATGAAAAACGGTAAAGATAAGCCCACTGTAATTGTTAATGTCTAATAGACGAAGTTAATGTCTATTGCTACAAAATGTTAATGTGTACAACAAGAATATCGTCTGAATATACTATAGTGGGCGCTCGTTCTTTCTTACTTATCTTCACACTTCATGGTCAGTGAAAAGTGCCTACCCTTCTCACCAAGGGCCTGTGCAATAACCGACCTACCTACTTGAAATTATTTGAACACAAAAGGAAACGTACGGACAGTTAATACTAAGTGCTATTAAAGGGTTATTTCTTCTATGACTTACGGAACCTTAAAATCGTTGCTTTTCCTCCACTTGCCCTGATTTTCAATTTCCCTGAAAGATTAATAGAAAAACAGACTATACAATTTATATCTACGTTTATTATTACTGTGGAAGTGCTCAGAAGTTGTTTTTGTGACTAAATTGGATTGTTCTGCGCAAAGTTTGTTATAATCTTACTGTAAAGTGTATATAAAAGATTGTTTATCAGTTGTTTTCTCGGAGGCCGTTCTTTTGTTCCTTTATGAGTTGAAAGATAAACGTCGACGATTATTTTCGTTGGTACTGCCATGATATAAATAAATACAGCAGTCCCACTACCTAGATCAAGCTCCAAGGGCCTCACACACATAATCTAAAGCTATGCGTAGAAGACAAATAAATTTTCAACAATCGCTAGTAGGCAACGCGCTCTCCACTTCAAAAATTTTGTGTGCGAGTGATTTTTGGTATTGTAGATGGTGGGATTTCTGTTTGTTTATTTGGCGATTGTATGATACCAAGGAGGCACGCCTAGCGATCAGGCGCCGCCGTGTAAATCAACCACCCCCAACTGATAACGGGAACAAAATTTCGCTGTAAATCATACATTTGTTTTCGTAGCAGAGATTGTGAGGAGAATATTAAACGTCTGTGAATTAGATTAGATACGGTTTTTGTGAAACGTTTCCAATAAGCTGTTTTTTGTGTGAATGTTTTAAGCTTTGCCTTTTATATGTATAGATTCGATTAATTTATCCTCTTTTGTTCTTTGAGATTTTTTGAATACTATTTTTACAAATAATTCTAGCTCAAGGCCCCTTTTTTGCTGTGGTTTGTATTTTATACTCCAACATCTGTATTATTTTTAGTAGTAGATAACGTAGATTTAGCTTGCTAAATACCCATCAGCAATGTTAGTAATTATGTTTATGAACAAGTTGTGAATATGGATGTTTGTAAGTGGTTTATACAAAATACAACTCTTATGATATTTTCGTTGTTTTAGTTTTAGTTCGAGTTTGTGAGTTTATAAAAATGTATGTAGGCAAACAGAAAGGTGCTGAACCGTGCGAAGGCCTATACTAAATGACTGGCACTGCGAACATCAAAATTACCCCGAACACAATGTTTTCTTACCAAATCGCTTAAAATTAGTAGTTCTATATCCTACCTCCTTCTTTAATGTAGCAAAAAGAATATTGCTTATTTTCTTTGTTTTTTTTTTTTATTTACTCAAAATCTGCATACATTTATCTTAATTACTAAACTGCATAACAGTTTGTCGGCAGCAGTTCTCGTTTTTAACTAATTATATAATACAGATTTAGTTCTTAATATACTTACTGATTTCTAATACTACTTATTACTATCTATTAATTAAGTTTAGGTAAACAAATAAACATCATGCAAATAAACAACTTCTATGGACACAGGAAGATAATGTTTTTTAAAACCCTTTTAAATTGGTTTTTAGATGTGATGTTGATGTTGCACAACATCTAATAACATCTTATCAGAGTAATAAATATTTGGCATGCAATCAAAAGAAATCCACTGACCTAATAACGACACAAACCACATCCATCACTATTGCATCAAGCCTGCATTAAGAGATGTATGAAAAATTCATTAGTTTCGCAGATCGTTCCCGACATTATCAGAGAGACGCTTACCGGCTCATCCATCATTCAGAATACTCGCCTGTCTTAGCATTCGTCGTACTTTTTCGTAGTTTAGAAATATACATACATACGTAAGAAGTATCTAAATACCTATCTACTGTATGTTTAACCTCCGACGAAAAAGTTTGACATCATCACTAACAAGATACCTATAGACGCCGCATAACTGGGCCCCCTGATGCCCCAATGAGCATCTAGTAGGTGAAACCTAGAGTCAGTGAATTCCGCAGTTGGAATCTTTTTTCTTAACCAACCATACATAGGTACTTTAGAATCGACAGCGGTGTACATAAAAAGGCTCGGGTTAGCTCGGTCGGCTAGAAGATGAATCTCAGTAGCAAATATACCAGTAGGTAAATTGAACATAATATGTAGAGTACCTACTCTCAAATTTAAAAATAATTGAGGGAACACCCGAGTCCTATGTAAGAATGTTGATGTGGTTATATTTTTACTTGCTACATCACTACTCGGTCGGGTGTGCGGACGCTAAATATTACACAGTCTAGTAACGAGCTGTTACATATTCACAGGGAAACTCGGCAAGCGCTACAAAGACATCTACTTTTATCAACTCACTTGTGGAAGTAGTTTCCTTGTTCGCTTCTACTTTATTTTCTTGGCAAATCGTAAAAGCGATCATGTGGCAAAACAGTCTTATAGATTTGGCCCGAGGGAACTTTGACTTGAACTTGGCTTGAAGTCGATACGTTGTTTGAGAGCAAAACGATGTTTTGGATAGTGAGATGCGGATGCTAAATGTATCGCCAAGGGCTGTTCTAGGTTCTTCTAAATGCTGTGTTGAAGAATATGTTTTATTTATTGTTGATATTTCTGCCTCGCTTTTTGTTTAGCTTTCTCTCTCGGCTCTGCCCGCGTGGAATAACTACATTTTATATCATGCAATGGGATAAAAATATAATTATTTAAAACAACAAGAATTGTATATAGCCTTCCTCAATAAATGGGTTATCTTACAGTGCATTTTTTTAATTCGGACCAGTTTCTGATATCAGCGAGATCAACCAAAAAACAAACTCTTCAGCTTTATAATATCACATAAAACCTACAGATGTGCTTCGATAAAAGTAAAAAAAATGTAAGTAGGTTTTGATGGTTTGATTATAAGGAAAGAATGAATGATAGACGACTGGCGAAAGATGAAAGAGGATAACAATCTAGGAGGATTTACTCTAACCTCATCAGTAATGTCCTGCATTAACATTGGTTACGTATAACGCTTACAACCGCCCTGTGCAAAATATGACCGTAAATTAATCTTAGGAAGTGTAGCAACTGATAACGTCGAACCCAATGTTACATATTTTGGTGCCTGGATAGATTATCTACATTAAAACAAGACACTTTTATCCCGCTTTATGTTCCCTTGGGAAACATCCCATATTTTACGTAAACAAAGTAAAAATATTAATAACTGTAAACAATGTTATCAGTATCCCAGGATAATTGATAAAAATGATGGATTTCCGTAACTACTACAACTAGTTTGCTTTTTACCCTATACTGGAATTCTTATTCCAAGAAATTCCAATATAATATATTTCCAATATTACGGTGACTTCACTTGTATTCAGAATATTTTTTCCCATTAGCGTTCAACCATTTTGTGAGGACTCGTCATAATACAGTGCAAGGCGTGAAAAGAAAGCTATAACATGAATATTCACGGTTTTATGACAGCTAGAATAGATAAAGTTTATAAAATATAATAACTAAATGAGTATTCCTAATATTTAATTGCACAGTTCTAGAAATTATCTAAAAACAGTCTAAATATTTTAACTATATAAAACATAAAACTAACTTTTCTAACTTATCTACACTGGATTACTATTACTCACAAAAATATGTCAGTTCTACGAAAACAAAATTTGTTTTGAAATAGTCATATTTTTGTGACTAAAAATCATATCGGCTCTTTCAAAGCCTAGCTCTTTCATACACTCTCCCCCTAAGGAGTCTATAGTTGACAGAGTCCTATAAGCAAACCCCCTTAAGGAAGAGACAAAATCCATTTTAACTAAAGAAGTCGTTAATTTTTTTATGAATAAGCAGTCTTATTTATAAAAGCAATTTATTTAATACGAACCGACTTCAATGACTTATATAAGATAAATTGAACCACCTAGAAAGTAGACCAACATTTGACACAAAAAATATTAATGAAAACCAATCTTTTTGAAATCAGTTAAAATTTTTTGCCACTCTTTAAATCGTATAAATAATTCAATCTCCAAGAAATAGGAGTCAAAACTAAAGTCATCCAATAAAAAAACTTTGTAATAATATTATACGAAGATTTAGAATTATAACAAAAACGCTTACTCCGCTAAATATATGAGAGTGAGGCACTTAACGACGTCAGCATAAAGATAATAGGAAAAAGTTAAATTATGTCGATGTGCCATCTGAGAAGTCAGGATGGGTCCGCTTTACCGCATAACGTGGCTTATAAAAGTTGAATTTATGAATCAAATTATTCTACTCTCCCTAATTCGAGTTTTACTCTAGTGTCCAGGTGAAAGTAAGAAGTTTACTTTGAAATAGCTTTATCAAGATGTTATCCTCGGTTGCTTACGTTTTATTGCGCTATTATGTTATGATTTGTTTTAGGGGAAATTTTATTTTAGATGCAGTGAATATAACCTGTTTGGACTTCGTGTTCGTGAGTGGAAACTGCGGCCTGATAATCGTAGTGTGGGACGCCCCCCAGCTAGGTAGAGTGACGATCAGCGAAAGATACCTGGTACGAACGGGATGCGAAAAGCCGATGACTAGACGACAGTCTGTTTTTCCTTTTAAACACGAAATAATTTGAAAGCGTCTTAGCGTGAATTACTTAACATAATAACTCGTAATCTACTTAACATACCTAATAGGAAAGGATTTCCGTAGGTATCTACTTACCCTCTTTCAAATTTTTTTCATTTTTACCAACAGTAATCACGTGAACGAAATTTTGTCAGAAGCTCTAAATGTAAAAGTCAGTTTTAAAATAAATACAGGCTTACAATTTCACAGTCCAAAATAAACAAAAATAGGTGGTGCTGCAGACGAAAGCTTAAAATGTCAATATCCTGAAACACCTCTCGAGTTTAGTACAATGGACGTCTTCGTCTTCCGATGAAAATTTCATGCGTTAAGGATTGCGTGAAGTGTCGGGTCGCTGGGTAAATATTCGACCTCTCTATTACTTACGCTCCCTGACTACGACTCACAGTCCAACGATTTCTAAGAAAATAAACAAATTGTTTTATTTCATGCCACACGTGAACTATGAAATTCGCTTTTGACCTTTTCCTAAAATTTCCCATTGCTGGTTAAATAAAATTTACCTTATATTTTCTAATTCTGTTTAGTGCGGTCACGTTAGTTATGAGGAAATAATTGGTGCTGCTGTCAATCCATCATGTAAAAAAGTGTTCTGAAGTAACCTGTATAATAGCACATATTAGCGATAAAAATTTTGTTTATAGAAAAAGTATAAAGGGGTTATTTTCGTGAGTTCCTAATTATAATTTTACAAAGTAAAGCCGACAGCAACATTACAATTTTTATAACTAACATTAAAACAGGTAGCCTAATAATTATGCCTGTATCCAAATGTCATAACAAGAATAAGTTTTGACATAGGTTACGGATAGAGGGATGTCTTGGGGTAGATACCTCTTCGATATACCCAAAAATTTGTGTTTTTACATTAACAGAGATCTTATTTAATGTAAATAATATCTAGTAATTACATTTAATCAGGTTTAGTACAATTGCCATCCATCAGATACTAATCATGTAATTTAGAAAATTCTCGTATTGCAGTGTTAGCAACGAAACTCCTCCGAAATGGCTTTACTGAATCTTATGAAAATTTGTGTGTAAATTAAGTATATCTCGAGAAAGGTCATAAAGTAGATATATTTCATACTACTAATACCACAGGTATATATACCCCCCAGGAGAAGGTTAGGTGGGAAACTAGAAACTCTATAATAATAATTGTCCTACAAAATGGCTTTTGCTCTACCCGGTATTCAAATTCGAGACATAACTTGGTTTGTTTGCATAAACGACTAATGCAACTGAAATTAATTAGCAGCATTGATTGGAATACATTAACATTAGCTTTACTCTACCATACCAAAATATGCTCTCAAAGAATTTTCTAAAATACACCACAATATCCAGTGAATATTTCCCAAAGATCGAATAACCAAATCCCAACATGTGTCAGTTAATCCCATTGGTTATTGGTGCTGGTCGGTTGCGACATTGACTGAGGAGCGGGCAGGATTAGTGTGCCCGATCCCAAGCCCAACCGATCGCCTTTATTAAGACAAATAGACAAACATTTTTAACACGTAAATGTAAGATATGTTCCCAAGATGACCCAAAATAGATAGCTGCGGTTTGACCAATGGAAAACGGATATTCAATATATTTTTCAGGGCTGTTACCGCTTTTTATTTCTTCTTAAATGAAGACAACGCTTTTTTTCATGATAGGGCAGTTAGGAAGCCAATAGTAGCAATGAATATTGAACTTAACTGTAAGTAATCCCTACTAATATTATAAATGCGAAAGTAACTCTATCTGTCTGTCTGTTACGCTTTCACGCTTAAACCTCTCAACCGATTTTGATGAAACTTGGCACAGACAATCTTTAGACCCTGAGAAAGAACAAAGGCTACCTTTTATTGCGAAAAAAACCGAAATCCACGCGGACGAAGTCGCGGGCGGCCGCTAGTTACAAATAAACGTGAAGTACACACCTAGAGCAAGAACATGTAAACATCAGAAATTCGTATTTTAAACGTTGAAAATTTGTCAGATCATGCTCTCAATTTAGGTACTAACTATGGAACAATTATGAAAATTACTACATTCTTTGCCAAACACAGGAGGTATTTAAAAAGATGTAGATACCTAATAGTAGTTTATATACAATGGATCATAACCAAATGGATGAGATGGACTAAGAAATTAGCATCAATGTAATGACTGATGCTGGGTGAATACAGAGCTCTTATATGCTTCCACATAGATCTTTTCTCGAATCTTCTCTATACAAACCTTTTCTTATCGAGAATTAAAGAAAGTAAACGTAATTAAACCAAACAAAATAGATAGCAACGCGAGAACTAAAAGCCTTCAAACTTTTCGAGAGCATTAAAACTTAGAACAAGGTTTATGCAATCAGGATTAAGACAACGCTTGTTAAGAATTAACGCCCGAACCTTTTGTTCGGATTAAGGTTTGGTTAAGGCTCCTAACCGCATGGGCTGTTCCCAAAATCGTACATGTTCGTTAATCCCAAATAGATGGCATCGAAGGGCTGAACAGTGGACAGTGACGAAGTGTGGGTCTGCACAGATTACTTTATCGGCTGGCCGTCTTTTGCGCGTGTAGCTTTATTAAGATTAATGTTTGGTTTTTTATTAACACTAAATAAAATTGTTATATATTTTCGGGATGAAAATGTAGAAAGTAACGTTGGTCTCTGAAATTGAAAATTATTATTTAAATTCCTATTTTTAGACTTAGACTTTAATATCTTTAGCGCCTAATCCTTGCTTCTAACATTTTAGATGCGAAAGTTTGTTAGGATGTGCAGATGGTATGTTTTTACAAAAGTACTGGACGGTTGTAGACGTAATTTGACACAGAGATAGATTGTAGTGGGAATATCATAAGCTACTTTTTATTATAATACTTTGTAAGTAAAGCCGCGGGCTTAACAAATAGCTTAGTTATTGTCAAAAAATTTCTACTCGATAATCATTGCATCGTCGATATCATCGTTTCCAAGATTCATATTGTATAGTTATTTCTTACTTTCACAACAATTGCTTGTTTACTGTATTAAGATGAGTTTTAATTTGACTTTACGTTCCCAATAGACCTAAAATAACATAAGTTTCGAGACGAAGAGTTAAAAAAATACATTTCAATCTGGATCGTACTATTCCGCCATTTCGACAAATAAAATTTTGCATTTATCATGTAATTGACTACACTTCACACCCATAACAACAAACTTCTGTTATTAAATGAGGGCTGTAAAAATAAACATGAACGCTGACATCATCAAGACGTCTTTACCAGCCCACGCTCAGTGCACGACTGATCTAATAACCCAAAAAAAAAATTAAATCAAGTCGCTGAGTCAGAAAAAAACTTTCAGTAACGTTATAAACTAATTTAAAAATACTTATCTCCTGTTTAGTCTTAGTTTAAACTTTTCAGTTAATTTTTCCTTAATATAACCTTGTTAAAGTCTTAATTACTCACACTGGTAGTCAGCAAACATTCATCTCGTTACTCGTACCTACACTCCATTATTTGTTCTAGTCACACCCCAACAAATATTTGCCTCTTAACGAGAAACCTGACTTCTCCCGTAGGTTGTAATAAAGTTTTCTATTGTGTTGTGGTTTGTATGTGCCACCCTTAGAGCATTTAACACGGGAGGTGTTATACGCAACTTCTAGGACTAAATTGTTTCTGTCAGTTTTTGGGGGAGATTCGGGTAAATAATAATTCTTTTGTAAATTTAAACTTACAATAGGTAATTAGATAAGACTTAAGGCAAACAGACATGTTCATAACACAAATGACTATCTCGAGTGGGAATCTAACCCACGACACCCGCACCGTGAAAAGTGAGTATTTTACCGACCACGCCACCGTCCGAAAAAATAGGTACATACCTACTGTAATTTGCATTATAATCTTAATATATATAAATCTCGTGTCACAATGTTTGTCCTCAATGGACTCCTAAACCACTTAACCGATTATAATAAAATTCGCACACCATGTGCAGTTCGATCCTTCTTGAGAGATAGGATAGTTTAAATCTCAAATTATAGTCGCAATTTTAATTTATTGCTAATTATTTGTCTGTTATTATTCATTTTTCATGACAGTCACAATTATCTGTTAACTCCAAATGATTCTAACAGATGTCGATACCTTTCGACTGGGTTGAGTAAGTAATCAATAGATGGCACTGCTATGGTTATCACATTATATGGAAATTGTTGAGTGGGCTGAAGCTACCCGGGCGAAGCTGGGACGGGCCGCTAGTGTAATATATTTTTCAATATCTACTATTTAAAATCAGAATTAAGCAACCTAAGTATGTTTTAATGAATATAAATTTTATTGGGATTCCTTTAAAAGGCTAAGCAATAATGGATTTTAGCACTTGTCAAAGATTTGGGAACATCAAAAACTTGTAAACTTAACTATGACAAATTTGTTAAGATAAGATATTTGTTTTGTAAAGAGACGAGCGTACAATGTACATAATGCATGGCCTTGTGTTATGTAGGTACACTGAATGAAGGTGCAATGAAATACAACTGCAATGAAGGTGTTATAAAACTAATTTGTAGTGTCTACATGTCTTTGCCCGATCAGCGCACAAAAATTCTCGAGATCAAGTTATACATTAAAAATTAACAAAAATATAAATTTCACAATTTACTTTGTGCATAATTATTTAAAATGTCAGGATATTTTATTGAATGAGTCATTAGTCAAATTTGCTTTGCTCTTAAAAATAATAGTGATGGGAATGTTGTGGTTACTTTAAAACAAAAAAAGACAATTGTATTTAATCTATTCTAACGCTTGCTCATCATGAAGGCACTAGCTCAAAATCTTTTTGCTCTTTATTAAACAATTTGAATGACATCTCAAACAAAATCCTTTTGTAATTAAAATCTGTATCTGAATTAAATTTTAGTATCTTACAATGTACATTCTAGCGGAACATTGTAACGCTATGTCGGTTGAATTTATTGAAAAGGAAAGTTACGGATGCCAGGTGCGCTTGCCATCTGTCGTTCCGAATTCAGCTTTCATTTTCTCTGCAATGAAAACAATATAACTGAAACTGTTTCAAAAGTGTGGATTGTTAAAAGATTTTTCCCGTGATTTTACGTTTTGATCATTCCTTTTTAAATTAGAATATCAAACCGGCAAGGTTTTATGTGAAAGCAAATTATACAGAAACTCTTCCTATGTAAAGATTTTTTGTGGCCACCGTATCAAATTTTGTTGCTTGGTTTATAAAAAGGTTTTGAAGAAACAGGTAGATAAAAATGACGACTTTAAGCAGAGAAGGTAGGTAACTAGATACAATATGAAACTTAATAAATTGTAGGTAAAAGCATTGTTCAGACCAAACTGATTGTCGTCCGTTTACTTTGAGCACGCGTTGTACATTTGATCACTTTTTAAAACAAATGCAAACGTTGCAAACATTTTTGTATTACAAAATACAAAAATGATTTAACAGCTTAATGATGTTTACACATTTATTATATTTAGACCTTCCTTGTAAGCCAACAATGCCTGTATTAGGAAACTACGCTCTTTCTCATTCCATATCCCATTCCATATCTCATTCAATCTTTCCATAAAACATGTACGAGTATATTTAACCTATCATTCACATCGGAACATCACCGACAGGGAGCTTAATATGCTCACTGTCGACGTACGATATGTTCGATGTGAATGATGACGACAGTCAAATATGCACTTATTGCTTACCAATTGCTTGACTTTATCCGCGTGACGTATGGGAAGTATCCCAACTCAACATTTACCGGGATAAAAATGTACTCTAATGTTAATCCTCAGATAATAAACTACATAATTATATACAAAATTTCATTATAACCTATCAATTCGATTTCCTGCGAAAGAGTTAGAAACATCATTTTTACGTTTAGTAGGATCTCGAATGGTACAATTAATATTTTCTTTAAGTAGAATAAGAAATGTAGGAAAACCAGGTAGTAGGATTGTGTAAATGCTGTAAAACTAGATCCACTACTCATTCTCTGTCCACCAGCTTAAAGGTATCATCGCTCTGTGAGTTAACGAGGACTTTGGAGTGCCAGAGTAATGAGCGTCGCTCAAACCATTTGTGTTTATCGTCTACATTACGAATGGCAAAGGAAACTATGTCCTTAACGAGCGTCGAAATAGCTTTGAGTTGCTTTTAAAACTGGAACTGTAATTTAGTTAAATATAGGTCAAAATTTTTAAGAAAATTTATCTAAATAGCGACACATATTGTATTTAAAGCATTTTATTTTCTAGAGGGCGCTCTGTGAATGTGTGAAAATATTTTTATAATTTTCATTTAAAACATTTTCAGCTTTACGTAACTTGATTAAAAGGATATACCTTTTTATCAAGTTACCTACGGCTTTTATTACGATTACGAGTATTTTAGTGTTTTCCATATAATTCATGCATTCTTTTTTTATAGTTAATTCAAGAAAAAATAACTTCCTGGAAACGCGGAAAGGACGTTTACATATAAAATTATAATTTACTTGCCGCAATCGTAACCATTAGGCTACGTAACTGCATATTTAGCAAAACGATCTTTTTGATAGAAATAAAATATATACCTACACGATGTTACTATATTTATCAAAGTTAAAACAAAATATTACATAGGTACCAATCTTCTTTCCAACTTTAAAAATTGCTATAAGACCCTTAGCAATATTTCACACTTTCAACAACTCAACTAACCGCTTACAGCATAATTAGCATCATGGTTCAATCTAATAGCACTAATAATTCGAGTCGATATTCATAAATCTCGAGGAAAAGTGGGGTCCGGGGGTTCTATGAGCGATGACCTCTAATGTCGGACGTTGACAAAGCGCCTGTTGGTTCCCAATGTTCATGAAAACGTTCAAATACATCATCGGAGCTGACAGCACGATTCTGTGGACTACGAATTGCCATATTTTATTTCTGCTACGCTTCCCTGATAGTTGATTAATGATTGGATTATTATAAATGTTAGGGGAATAGAGGTTTTTGGACTTGTAAACTAGGTAATGTTTTTAAAAGTTTTTTATTGATGCTTTATAGATGGATGTTTTTAGCACACAATAGGAAAAGAAAATTCGAGTTTTTCAATTAAAATTCATTCTCTAAGAAATTAAACGATTTTTACTTGACTTTACATGAAGTAGGACTTTTGAGGCTGAGTCACCTTTTTCCCCCGGTTGGTGAAAATTAGGTGATAATAAACTGGTGGTAGGTTTCGGCCATGGCTAGTGACCGTCCACCAGGCAAAACCGCACCGCCAAACCGCCTTGCCGTGTTCCGGTCGATGTCTGATGACACTATTTAAGAGGGTGGGCCGGAATTGTTCACATTCCACTGCCACTTTCTCACCGATAATCATTCGTAAACACGAGTGAATCGGTATATTGGGCAGGCGCGTTCCACCGTGCACTACACCATTGCTAAGCATAAGATAAGTGTAGTCAAGCGTGGGTTATTTCAGAATTAAAAAAATGTGAACTATATCTAAGTTAATATTTGATGTAGGCGTTTTATTCGGGAATACGAACAGTTTTTTAAACTGCGTGTGCCGACTGTCGAATCGCAAACGGTAGCTCAAAGCGTGTGTTTTCTGACAATAGAAATTATTTCCCCTAAGTATTGTCAGGATGTAAAAATACATGTCGAGCTGTGACGTTGAGTGATGCGTTCCAGCGCGTATCTCATTGTCTGCTTGGTGAAAGAGATTGCACAATATGAAATACTTCAGTTTGAATCGCGACTGCCTTATTGTAAGCCTCACTGCGACGCAGCCGCAGGCATAGTCTGCATACGATTATTCATGTACCGAAATATTCATAGGTGTATAGATATGTCTAGACATTAATATTCGCGATAAATATGATCTAACTAATAGAACCTCATTCGACTACTGCTTTCTCACTGAAAATCATTCATTTAATAAAAACCGTATTTGGCTATTTATTCGATGTCTTTGAGAGCATGTTAAATCAAATGTATCTTGAGTAATATTAGTATAATTATTTAATTATATGTTGGTCTTTTTTCTATGATCTTAAAACTGGAAATATTTATTTATATTTACACGAATATTACTAAACTAGGTATGCACCATAATCCCACAGAACAGACCAGACAGAACAAAAAACCCCACGGCTGCCACGACGGCGCGTGGGGAGGCGTTTGATTGCTCTATAGTAAGTACTAAACGAATCATGGCATATAAAAAAGTGAATAATTTCCAGTTAAATGTTTATGATTATTTAGGAGTCAACTATAACATTTTAACGTTTGTAGGATATTTTTTGGGGGTTTAATCCACCACCACGATACCGCCAATGCTACTGTGTAAGCCAGGATCGACAGCTACGCAGTGAAAAGATTTTTGGGATTTGATCCAGTTCAAGTACCGGGACACCCAAACTGTCTTGGATACCGCACGAATTTAATCAAAAAGATATTAGAAAGAGTTGGAAAGTACGTTCGTAAGAATTACTGGTTCCGCAAAGCATACAGTATCGAATGATATAAAAAAATTGAACGGTGTCTTTTTTATCCTTAAATAGGCTTGCGCTTAACCACAACATGCCTGTTGTGAAACAATGATACAGTCTACGATAGAACGCGCTTACACCGTAAATACCGATTCACTCGTGACTTGAAGACCAGCAGATTATAGCAGATTATAATTTATGATATTATTATTATCTACGTATTGTCACATTATCCGACAAAAAGTATATCCCAAAGCCGTTTGAAGCTGAAACTGAAATATTTCCGCTCAACGCACATTCCCATAGACGTACATTCACTACGGATATTAATAGTCACTGTTGAATATTAAATGAGGTACTACTGAAAGTTTTGATCGTTTCTTTGTGAATAATGGCGATAAAATGAATATTATTTGAATAAGAAGGTCCAATTCAAAATTCCAACATGTGGGTGAACTGAGGTATTTGACGTCCAAAAATTTATCACAATTATTACTGACTACCTCCAAACATTAATATTTAAGTTGTGTTCCGATTTAAGCAAACTAAGCTCAGTGTCTTGAATTCTGAGTTGATTTTGCTTGGGTTTTGGTACAAGTAAATTAAGCACTGGGTCCCAAGCTGGTGGTATATTCCAAACATTTTCTCTGTTAAAATTAGGATGTTTTTTAATTTCAATAGCTTCATGGATCATTCTTGGTAGGAACCGATTTTCTTTGACAAGAACCTGTGTTTTATCAAATCACAGGTTATGGTTGGGGCCTTTTTGAGTATGTTCACACACTGCAGATTTCGTAAGGCGTCGATGTTTTACGTCAGCTATGTGTTCTTTTACGCGGGTCCCTATACTTTTTTTTGTTTGTCCTTTAAATCAGAGTCCACACTCACAGTAAATTTTCAAACCCCTGAACATGAAGTCTGAAAAGAAATTGAAACGTCGGGATCTAAAATCTGAAATAAACCGCGATAAAATCCGTTAAAAAGTAGTTTTATTTCAATGTGTGATATTCGCGTAAATCTAGGACAATACTAAAACCTCTTGATTTAGAAAAGCTTTTATTCATTAATTGTATTTCACTTTTCAAGCTCTTTCATTTGATACCCATATTGTAGGGGTTGTCATGACAACGATAAGTCGCCATTTTGTACCATCCGCCATATTGGATTCAAAATGGCGGCAATTATATAATCTTGTATTGTTATCAAAATTAAACGTGTGTGCAGAAATTCAGCTCGATAGCTTTAGTGGAAGTGGGTGAAATATTAATTGCAAGATTCCAGGACATACATACATACATGCAAACAAAAGCTTTTAATTAAAAATAATATTTAGGTAAGTACTTAATTTAGTAAAAAAAAATATAAAAAAAAAATTAGCCTATATCCCACAGCGTTATTAACTACAGCGTCAGAAAAACATTTAGTTTGTTTATCTTTAAAGAATAGTAAGAAGTAAGTCTGCAGCATTACCATTTTTTAATTTTAAATTTTTCATACCCACCTAAAATAATTCCTTCTAAAAATGATTCCTAGCAAGATCGATTTATCGCCCCCGAAACCCCCAACGATTTTCATAAAATTTACTATATAGGGGGTTTCGGGGGCAAAGACAAGACAAGAATTGCTCATTTAAAGATATAAGATATACTGACACAAGCCCATACAATGCTTTAAAAATAGAAGCCGTATTAAAAAAAATAAGTACCTACTCACCAAAAAGTGTTTTAATTAGCTTCTGTAATAATTATGTAACCACTGAAAATTAAAAGCCGTAAAGGTGTTTTACAAGGTTTAACATTGCATTTCAGTGGAAATAATTTGGAACTTTTTACTCGACAAGAACCAATGTTCAATAAAAATGTGGCCACCGATGTGCCGTTGTATTGCTTCGGGTGGAAATAGTTTTGGAGCAGTTTATTACGTTCGCAATAACGTAGCGAGCTCCCATTGCCACTGCTGCACCCCAAAATTGATTCTTAAATTAATTCTTTTTATATAAGTTTAGGAAAAGATTAATAAAGCGAAATAATTTGTAAATAACAAGTAACAACCCTTTAGTATTTCAGTGTTGGGCAAGGGTCTTATGATGTTATTCATAAAAGTCTAACATGCCTATTATAAGCGTATTAAAAGCGCGTTTGTAAACTGACAACGCCGAATGAATACGGCGAAATATTAAAAAATGCCTGCGACATAGGTACGTAATTATGAATAGTTAAAATGAATGTTGTCTCTTTCTCACTAGTATAAATTGTCAAGATGAAAGAGAAAGACATATGAAACTTATTTTACTTAGATATTATAATATGGAGGTAAGTATATTAAAAGCAATAAGTCAAATAGGTATATGTCTTAATAGTTATAAATGTTATTTGGCGTCAAAAATGCGCCATGCATTAAGATTTTTTTAAACAATAAATGACAAATCTGATGAAATTTTACCTGTAACTATCTATTTAACAGTTTGGAAGACAAAAATAAAAAAAAACTTCTGTACAAATCACACACGAAAAATAAAATTATAGGTATATTAATCTAGCTGGGGCTAGCCTGAACACCTCTTCTGGAGAAGTAAGTAGTCATTGGTCTAATATACTTAAAACATAGTCATATACTAGTCGATTATAGATAGATTTTAAAGATAATAAATAGTAATAAGTAATTAGATTTAGCTTGTAATATTGTTACTAGCTTATGTATATACCATTACGATTAATAAACTTATTTTTATAGTATTTTATTCATTTAAAACCCATCCTTGGCAGCCGCGTAATAAGTGTAAGGTAAAATAAATGCAAAACAATTAATTAATGCTGATTTAGGTAGTAATATCTGTCCCAATGAGCTATTGACCGCATCCATTTGTCAGGCGATTGTATGCGGACAATACGACCTCCACTAAACATGTTGCCTATTGTAGTTCCGCCCATAGTGTTCAGAACATGTTAATTATTGCCAAATGATGGTGGCACTGTCAGTGACAGCGCCTCGTTAATTATTCCATCCTTTCGATGGCGTGATCTGTGACGCTCTGATTTGGGATTGGGTAAACTCGTTTAAGCTGCGTTTGAACTACGGCTAGGGACGTGGTGCCTAAACATTTGATTTGAGAAGTCACCGGAATAATGAATGCACTGGAAACAACGCGTACTTCAATGAGTACCTCAAACCCCAACAAACCCCAAAAAAATATATCAATAAACCGACTTCGAGTTTTATAAGGCTCATTTTGGAAATTTCGAAATAGGTACTTAAATACCTAGGTAAAACAAAAAAAAAATGTTTCATAATAAAACAGCATAATATAATGACTTCTACAATAATAAATATGACATATTTTATGCGATTCAAAAAGATAAAAACATTATTTTTCTACCGCCTTGATATTTTTGGCCAACTATTGGTATTAAAAACTGCAATAATGGTTGTATTAGTTCTTTATAAATAAATAAATATAATACCTATAAAATATACGAATTGAATTCCTTATTTATCCGATTATTTCACCCAAATCGCAATATAAAACAAAAGACAAATATGAATAAGAATGTTAGATTTATTTAAAAACGTAACAAAAACTTTAGAACCGAAAGAACTAAAGTACTTCCTAGCTATTTCATATTTAAAATTAGTCATGAATGAATTCATTGCGCCGTGAAATACTCTTGAGATTGCTTGGATTTTTGAATTACGTTACCAACCATTACAGCTGGTCAAAACTCCGTAAGAATTTACCGTCTTTTTATTTTAAGTTGAAAATTCAAGTTGAAACACGAAATTCTAGTTTATAGTTTGAAATACAGATAGGTACCTATGTTTATTACCTCAAATTACTCTAATATGGTAAAAATGTTAAAATTTGGACCTAGGCAGTTTTTGGGACGAGTTGATTTAGTTATAGTATATTTTATTTTTATGGATGTAAAAATTAAGCTTTCACGGTTAAAATCTATACCGATTTGGATGAAATTTAGTATGGAGATAGTTTGAAAACCAGGGAAGGACAAGTTATAGTTTTTATCCGACTTTGCAAAAAAGGGTTATAACAAACATACTTACGCGCGGGTGGATAGGTGCGACATATGCGCGGGTGGATCCACGAGCGGAAAGCTAGTGGAAATAGGCATTTAATTTAATTTCGTTTACATTATTTACCATCAGAACTTTTTGAAATCGTTAGATCAAATCCGAAATCGATCCTAGGAAATGTATTCTTTTTCAAAATAGTTTACAAGCTAAGCTCAGTCGCCAAGGTGATAAATATCAATACTAAATTATAAATTAAGCTTTTCCTGAACAAATATCAAGGAAAAGCAAAATTAAATGTATTTGAGAATACCTAAGGCGCTATCTATTTTCAATCTAGCTTCGAGCGAAACTAGCATTAAGTCAAGTCACACCACAATAATTGTTCCCAATGTTTTTGACAGAAACTGTAGTGTACAACTAAAATAGATTTTGAGTTTAGTTTAGTTCAGTTTGAAACAACCGGATCACGATTGTCGTTGTATTTCGTATGCTTTTGGGGTTTGCATGTAATTTTAATGAGTTTCGCTAGGCTGTGCCGGTGTCGCCTCGAGTGAGGATGGCTATATTAGCGACCCACTCGGGAGCCGGAAATCCCCCGCCGACGCCTAGCACGTATCTAAAGAACGAATAGTGTTGTAGATAGATAAAAAAGGTCGATGAAATTATAGCTGAGACTCTACCTACACCTACTATATAATCCATGGGGTTCCTCGCCTCCACCAAAACCAGTTTTGTTAAGCTGGTTTAAGTCGACGTCATCCTAACATACCGCCCCTTGTGGGTAGTAAATATGCTAGTCTGATAAACTCATGCCATTTTCGATGTTTTTCATGTCAGAAAAATAGTCTCTAAAATAAATACCTCTCGACGATAAGATAACCTAACTGTATTTTATTTAGACAACTTCGCGAAGTAATCACAGGACAACCATGTAAGAATATTTTTCAGAACAGAATAGCACTTTAACAAACATAAATCTACACAAATTAGTGTGGGTAACAATATTTTCCCCAAACTACCTACTTGGGTAATTCAACATTTAACTGACTAACATTTAATTAATGAAATTGTTTATTGTGTCGAATATTATTATTATCAGCCTCGTTCACCCCACAGCTGGGCAAACGTCTTCCCTTACACCTTTCACCTTGTGTCGATACAAATACAAAATATAGTTTTTTACCCTAAAATAGGCTTGCGCTTGACCACAACTTGCCTGATGTGAAGCAATGATGCAGTCTACGATGGAACGCGCTTACCCAGTAATTACCGATTCACTTTTTATTTATACACTTTTACAAATACTACTTACTCCCATACCATATTCATATTCATATTCTAGACCTTACTGCCATATTAATTTCAATTAAAATATATATTATTTTGTACTATAATTATTAAAGATACATTTAATAGGTTTTGGTTCGGAATAACATCGCTATCGATAAGTACCAAAATTAATTAGCACATCTCTAATAGCGCTATTAATTTCTACAGCAACCATAAGCGAGGCAGTTGGCGTTATTAGCCTACCCTTTAATGCGTAATAATTTACTGCACTTTATATTAAACAAAACAAAATTAAAACTTTACTTACAGAGGGGGCGTATTCTAATATTTTAAAAGCAAAAGTCTGTTTGTTTGTTATGCTTTCATAACTACATTGATAAATAAATATGAAATTTAGTTCTGATCAATGATTAATGAATGTGACCAACTGAAACTTCAAAGGCAAAACGAAAGTGAAGAAAATAATCAGAAAAGCTGACCACACCACTATATTGGATAATGGCAAGGAGGACAAAGACAGCTACAGGTAACTAGCTTATTTATTACTGTCTTAGATTTACGCGAATATCACACATTGAAATAAATACCTCATTCCACCCGTGAACATGAAGTCTGAAAAGACTTTGAAACGTTGGGATCTAAAATCTAAAATAAACTCCGTAAAGCGATAAAATCCGTTAAGAAGTAGTTTTAGTTCAATAACTTGCTTATTATTAAAAATATGTGACCAAAACAGTGAGGTGAGGTGAGGTACAATGTCCAATAGTGACAAAAAAAACTTTGCCGTCCTTATTTTTCCGGTTTCATCTGTTAATAAAAATAAGCGAACTAGTGGTACATTAACAGACACGGTCATCTGATCCCAAACTAAGAAGAGCTTGTACTATGGAAACCAGATAACTGGTATTATACTACGTATAATACTTTTCTTTTGTAAATATAGATAATTACACCCAGACACAAGACAAACAGAGATAATTAAACAAATGTTTGTCTCGGGTGGGAATCGAACCCACGACCTGCGGCGTGAAAAGCAAGTATCTTACCGACCACGCCACCGGCCCGTCAAAATTGACATTTCCATAAGTGACTTTTTCTGTGAATATAATAAAAAAAAGTTGACGCAAGCGAAGTCACGGGTTGGTAGTATAGTTAGTAACGTTTCCCTACTCCTGTTTTATTTTAAGCTACCCCTAATTAAATTATAGTCATGTTTATTTAAGAAATGGATTCTTTTCATAATTCGTTGAATATTTATGTTGTTTCAAACTGAGCTACTTATTGTTCCTATTAAAATTTAATAACGCAGACACGTAGAAGTTTTCATAAATACGTATTGTAAGTATGTGGGTTACGTCACATATTTGATTAGATTTTACTAATTCTTATAATAACTTTATCGGAGACGTATTTTTATGTGTAATTAAAGATGATGGCGATTCATCCAAGCGAAATTTTTAATGACGTCATGCTGGTAAGTTTTATATCTCTGTATGACGTAGCGCACTCCCACTCCATAACTTAAATGCATTATATCTTGATAATTTTGCATTTCTTAAATAAATAATAATATCTTTATAGTGGCAGTAAATAGTAATACAGAATAACAAAGCAAAAAATATGAACTTAACATTTTTTTTTACTCTTACTGATGACTGACTAATTAAAATACGATTTTTTATACCGTGTTGCCATCCTAATTTATTATTGTTATTATTTTTATTATTATTAATATTATTTTTTTAAATTCAAAGAAGGTTTAATAAAGAGTTTATCTTACAAACCAGAGTCGTAACTTTTTGCTTTCAAGAGGGGAATTGTTAAGTTCATTAAATACAAGTTAATTGTTACTTTACTATAAGTTCCAATTTGAAAAACTCAAGTTGAGAAACTCAAGTTTTATTCAGGATTGTTACTCATTTAACTTAGTAAACTGGAATCTGATAAAATTGCCATTATTACGTACATCAAGAAATGAATGCCGCCTGTAACTATTCTAGAAATTTGACGTTCGACTCGTTAAAGTAAAGAAAAGTTTAATAAGCTCTGGAAAACCATACTAGTTCCAAGTTTTCGATAAGAAGTCTGCGGATTCGACCAGAGGCTCTACTCTGTGAAATTTTACAATTATTATTAATGCGAAAGTTAGGTTTTTTTTTCTTCTACATAAAATAGCTAATTAAAAAATATATATAAAAACTATTTCAAATGAAACTTTCAATACATTGCCCACGTGAAACAGAAAGAACACATCACTTCTATCACTTAAATCTTACCAATCTACTAATCCACACACGCTGGCCAAGTGCGGGTTGGTGGATTGTCACCTGTCCTTCCAATGATACGAAAAATGTGTGTGCACTACCGGGGATCGAACCCGTGACCTTATATTTGAAACGCGAGGTTGATACTCCTGCGCCACCATTGGTCCGATTAAAATAAAACACAAAAAACAATAAGAAATAACTTATTTATGTTTTGTTCATGTCATGTGATTTTATAATTCTATTTAAATTCGTTTAATTCAGACTTTGAAGTCTGTATATTGTTAGTAATATTTGAAAATTATTATAAATTCTTTTACAAACGGAAAGTTGTAGTTTTCCGCTGCTGTCTTCAGAATACTGTTGTTTATAGGTGTGGTAATGAAAAAAAAAGACATACCATCTTTTAACTATTCTCAGCTTAAGCAATCTTTTATGTAAGATAAATACTATAGGAATCTAATTTAATAAATACTATTTCTCTTCGGAGAGTGTGCGTTCGAATTACACAATCTTATTCCCCCATCCCCGTTCTTCGATAGTTCAGTAGCAGCTCCAACAATACTGCTTTACGCTATGGCCACGGGACTTGGCGTCCGGCAGCGCGTTTTGCGATTTCATCGTTCATTGCGTATATTTACTTTAGAATTGTCTAAAGACAAGTGTACGCGACTGGACAATAAACTACAAAATCGCCAGTCGCACCGCCCGACGCAGTGTCCCGTGGCCACGGCGTTAAGCTGATACGGTATGATACAGTCGAGATGAGGCCAATTATTTGTGTATTTAACAACGTAACGAACAAATGTATCTAGGTATATAGGTACCTGTTTAAAGCAGTTAGGTAAGTTACCAACGAATCCAAAAAATCACGAGTGTGTATTGATAAGTAGCTGAGTAGGCCCTCAGTTTTGTTCGACTCACTTTATTCTTACGCTCCGTCGACACTTTTAATGACTATCCGGTTTTTGTACAAAAGAAATTCGTAGAACAAAAAGTCATTGATGTGGTAGGTATTTAACATTTACGGTACGTACTCCTTTCGCAAGTTTTTTTCTGGTGTATCTACCTATTTTGTATTTCAGTTCAGTCAAGCTGCTTATAAAGCACGCCTGTATTAACCAAAAGTGTAGGCAGAGGTAAATATTAGACATCTTTCGCCGGCTATGGTTAGGTCCCATAACATAATATTTTTATTTCTCTTCCTTAAGTATCATTAGATGGTAACATTATATAACATAGGTACACCATTATGAACCCTGCAGGGCACAGCAAAATAGGGTACGAGAAAGGAAGCTTTGTTTGAAACGTTAATTTGCATTATGTAATGTCATTATTAGTAGTTTTAAAAAAGATTAAAAAATATATAACAAATTAAACATTAGAATTACATAATTCAATTTAAAATTTTCATTACTCCACAATTATTAATTCTATTCTTGTAATAATTATTTTTTGTATTAATTATAGTAATAAATTATTATCAATTTCATCAAAATTTCAATTTTTATTTATGTTTGTGAAGGAAGTATTTATTAATTGATAAATAACATTTATTTATTATTATTTTTTTTAGTTTATTAATAAAATTATTCAATTTATCTTCTTTCTTTAATAGGTTAGGTAGATTATTGTATATTTTTATAGACAGTAATAAGTTTATAGACAGTAATAAGGGACGAACCTATAGCCGTTCATCGGGGACAATTCCAAACTTCAAGATGCAATTATGATTCTCTAAGTATATTAGAAAAAGTTTTTGCTCGACCCGGGAATCGAACACATCCCGGGTTATTATAAAAACACGCTTAGCAATGGAGCACCGAGGCAACAGAATTAAACAATTTAATAAACCTTCACGATATAGCACATAGAATAAAGTTAATAAGGGTATAAGTAAAAACAAACCAGCGAAAGATCAAATTCTTACCAATATTATGCAAAATAAATGCAAAAGTTACTCTGTCTGTCTGTTGCGTTTTCACGCAAAAACTACTGAACTGATTTGGATGAAATTTGGTACCTATGGAGATAGTTTGAGAACTGATAAAAGAACATAGCATAGCTTAGATTCGACTGCGCAAAAAGACTTCAATGGTTTAGCGCTATAACCGATATACGCACGAAAGCTAGCTATGAATAGCTAGTTAGATATGAATTCAGAGAAATATGAAGATGAAAACAAATCTAACAGATATCAAAGGAATGTCATAACCGTTATTCTAATAGTATTTTTGTAGGCACACACACTACATACGGCTATCAATACAAAAATACCCTTTTCGTAATTCAACGTCTCAGAAGCATCAAAAATGTATTCAGTACCTTTTATTATTTCAACTCAAATAATACTGTAATGTATGTTTTTAGCTTTTAAATCAAAAAGTTATTAATTGTATACCCCCTACTGTTCCAATTTAGTAAGGCAAATCTGCACAGAATCGTACCGAATCATATAGAGCATAGAAACCCTTTTATGAATACGATAAATTTATAAAGGGGGCAAACAAAACAAGTGGGTATTCGTTTTCATTATGGCAACACAAATACGTGATGTGTTATTCTACGAAATTGGCTGAGACCGGACCCTATGCGGCCCACGAAACACAATGACGAGCGGCGCGTCGGAACAAGATTTTTCGCATTCACATATAAATGAGATGTAGATACTTCAAATACCAATATTAAAAATCGAATTTTTGTATGTAATATTATCATATCAAAACCCATTGAAAAACATACAATCTAAGTTGCCACTACAATAAGATTTACTTATTTGAATACCTTGTTTTAAATTTAATCTAAATATATAAAAGATGAAACTGACTGACTGACTGACTGACATATCAACGCAGAGCCCAAACCGCTGGGTCTGGAGACTCCAAATTTGGCACATAGGTTCCTTATGGGGTCTAGGATAAAACTCCTTAAATATAAATAGAAAAACTAATTTTGCAGTTCATTTATTATAACATATAGACTTAGGTTTCTGGTTTCGCACTCACGAAACATGCACAAATAAACCTATTTCAAACACTGTCCAGCTCTACCGTTCAATGATAGGTAGACATAAATGCCATATTCGCAACATTTTTACCTTTATCCTTTTTCACTATATTTTTTTATTTTCTGTAACAAGATAGAGACGGTGCACAGTTCATATTCCAGAAATGCTATTTAAAATTCATGAAAAACCTAAAGCTTGCCAGTAAACAGTCTACATATTCTAATCGAAACATTCTGTTGGGTAAATTACTAATGTATCCGACATTAGCATTTTTTCTTAATGTAAAATCTTATTATAGACTAGCGGAACCCGCAGACGTCGCCCTGCCCGGTTAAGCAGTGCCACCTACCGGGTCCTAAAATAGATTACCTACGACCGATTCTCAGACTTACCGAATACAAGGCGTTTTGGAGGAGCTTGATTTTTTTTTTTAATTTTTCTCTGTGTAAGAACCGTCCTCGTACTCTTCAAAGAATATTTAAAAAAATAATTAGCTAAATAGATTCAGAAGTTCTCGAGTTTTCCGCTTAGCAACACATTTCGTGATTCATTTTTATTATAGGTATAGATTGACCATAAAGCATGCAGTAATCGATAAACCTCAAAATCGCTAATCGCGTCGCTTGATGGGTATTTGGTGGCCACGCAATAAGGCCGGATCCAAGTAGGGAGCGGTCGAGCGGTGAATCGCGGATTAATTTTGTCGCTCTATTTGATTAAAGCATGAACGGAAAACACAGGTTTAATTTTACGTTTTAATTGGTTGTTTATAAAATGCAAATGAAATTCTGATTCGGAGTTGATTCGGAAAATGTTAGAATAATGTTTAGAGTTGAAACCAAAATAGCCATATACAAATTTTATGACGTAATTTCAAACTGGAGAGTGAAGTAAAAGTATTCCGGAATAACATGAAGACATAAGGCAACTCGCATCGCTTCGGCTGTGAATCTTTCAACCGCTACCTTTGCGGTTTCCTAGCGTATAATAATAATAATAATAATATAAGTTTATTTCAGGTATCAACCCATATTAATCTTAAACTAAATCTTAGTATTAAAACACAAATTAAATTTATAAAATAAAATAAAATAACAGATTAGAATATAATATATAATATATATATTATATTCTAATCTGAATAAATAATTTACGGCAGTTTGTATTACTAAAACTCGGGTACGGCTGAACCGGTTTGGGTGATTATGGTTTTGAATTATCTGTACAGGTCCAAGGTAGGTTATAAAGGTGAAAAATACGCGGTACAAAGTTCGCCGTGGCAGCAATAAGTACCTTTAATAAAATCAAACTAGAGTACCAAAATTCAAAGATATTTACTACAAAAGTCGCAACATTCAACCCCGTTTCATAATATTCACCCTAAGGCACTTTACTAAATTAAAATAAGGCTTTAGTTATGACTAGCTTTTAGCTAGATGGTAAGTAGGTTTGTGAATTTATAAATATTTAATTTTACACTCAATTTGTAGCTAGTGCTAGCAAATTTTTGAAAATTTAATAATAGCAATTCAATGCAACGCGGTAGTTTGTGACAGAAAAATACTCCACTACCTACCACGACCACGACCTAAGAAACCATATCGATTTTTGTTTGACTCGTGAATAAAACCCAGGATCTAGTTAGATACTATTTTGAAGTAAAAATGCGCGACCCTATCACAAACAGTTGAGGCAGTTCATAGTTGAGTGAGGTATGATTTAATGACTAGAATAAGTCAAGTATCCAACAGTACCGCAGTACCAGTCCTGACTTCAAAATATATAGTAATTATAGGTACCTATGGGTCAATGTGTCTCAGGTTCGCACCCAGGTCATACCTATATATGTGTGGGCGTAGGGTATATGGGACTCCAACTGGTTACCCGAACTAAAACCTCCGAGTGCTCCTTCGCGCATCTTGGCTAGGGTGTCACGGGAACCATAAGTGACACAATCACGATACCCTGAATGGAGGATGTGACCTGTTTAACCGAATACCAGTGTAGGTCTAAGTATGTATAACACATGGCACTTGTAAGTGTGTGTAAGATTTAAGAAATGATCAAAAAAGAGTTAGTAGCATTCGATAATCCATTGTTTAATTTAATATACCCCTACACCAGCATATTGTACGGTTTAATTCCCAAACTCTCTCAACTCAAAAAATATTTAAGAAAAGACCCGTTGAAAACTGAAGTGTTGTTACAAAACAAAACAAAATAAAATGTGAATCTTGTTCTATATAAAAAATGCTCTTAGAGCACTTAACTGCTATTAAAACTAAGCAGGAGCAAGCAGACAATTTTAATATAATTGGAGCTAATTTCACGCCTCTCAGTTGTCAGAAACTCTGAGCCGTGAAATTACCCAAAACACTAGATAACAAACGCGTCTAAAATTACTCCTAAAACTCATACGTTAGCAAATTTTATAAATTAATCTATAGAACCTTATTATGAAGTTACCTATCAAATATACGTCAATTTTTGTGAGCATTATATGATACAAGTTAGTGATACTGCAGCTCAGAGGATAGCGTGGTCGCCTCTAGCCTCAGGGCCGCGGGTTCTTTGATTGTCAGTGTCAGTGTTTGTTTTAAGTAATAGATTTTTCTTTTCTGTCTTATAGCTAGATACCCTAACTCTTCAGTTAGTTGCAGTACCCCGCTGTGAAACTGCGTTGTTTATTTTCTACTCACCATCAGCCTTTTTAGTCCACGACTGAAGGTAGGCCTGTACTACGCGGAAATTCACTCCACCTATTCTAAGGGCTCTTACTTTAATTAAGGACTTTATATTCACAGCTTAGGTAGTGAGTATTTAAATTACATGCAAGTAGGTACTTATAGGTGAACAGAGCCAGACTGAGTCTAAACGTTTCGTCGTAGCATGTTTCATAATACAACCCATTTCGTAGTAAAATAAAAATATAAATATGCAGCAGTCATTGTACCGGAAAATGAGTTCAGACTAGCTCTGTTTAACTAGGGTTGTTAACCCCGTCCTGTAGGCTGTAGGGAACCGCCCTCTAACTTTACTCTATTATTAATGACAAACCTTGCTCCGCCCTTCACAAGTGTACCTAATGCAAATTATTGCGTTTTGCAATATTTTGTTTGGAAAAGAAAACTTGTGTTATGGAGTAACATGCGATAGGAGAGTTTGTATTGTTAATTTCAACAAGCTTTATTTTTGCCCGCGATTTCGCGTGATCTATTAAAAGTATATCCAAAGGAGAGCAGACATTCCCGTAATAAAAGTAGATTTTACCTTGCCGGTAAAATGCTTCTATCTTTTCTATCTAACCTACCAGTTTCTGGGCATGTATTTTTCCATTAATAATTTTAATTATTTACCACATAGGACCTGCACCTACAGTTACTTATACCTTATTATTATGCGTGCCTATCTAGGCTATGTTCTGAATGACTCATATTTCAGTAATACACAAAGGGATCCACCATAAAGACTACTGCTAATTAAACCAAAGCCATTACCACGAGACTATAAAATTAAAAGATAATTAGTACGATAAATAAACCGCCCTCTGATTGCGTTCAACGAGGTTATGTTTATGTTGGTAGCTTACCTACATGTGCTAAGCTTTCATGAGTCGAGTAAGATCAGGAGACCTAATCATGACGTCTAGTAACACCCCTTATGCGTCCCACTGCTGGTCACAGGTTTTTTTATTCTGAAATAGAATTGCGCTTGACAACATCTTGTCGGATGTTAAACGATAGTCTACGATTGAATGCTCCTGCCCAATATACCAATTCACTCGTGATTACGAATGTTTTGCGGTGAGAAAGTGGCAGTAGAATGAGGCTCCAAATGGTAAGAAACCATAAAGGAGCAACAATTCCGACCCACCCTCACAAATGGTGTCACCAGACATCGCAACAGAACACGGCAAAGCCGCTTGGCTGTGTGGCTATGTCTGGAAGGTGGTCACTAACCACGGCCGAAGCCTACCAGTTTATTGTTACCTCATTTGCACCACCCGACCACGTGTGGGGATTCAGATTAAGGGTACACACAGACGAATGTTTCGCAGCCCCCCTCGGTCTTCACAAGTCATACTGAAGCTAGTACTTTCCAGTATATATTTTTGTTACTAAAGACATGTCTGCTATTTATGATTTAAAAGAATTAAAAATATCCGACAGCAATACGTTTATAACATGACGAAGATAACAGTTTGCGTGTTTCAAGGGTTCTTTTGAGGGTGCATTTAGTGTCATTATTTTTCAATTAAACATGATTAACACGATAATAATTTGTAGTGAGCGGGTGCGGAGTCTTTAGTTATTATTTAACAATTTACAGAAATGCATTTCCATTTAGATAATTAACTTAAAATAGAGTTTTATAATTCTATTAGATTTGATTTTAGATTTGTTTTACTATGCTATTCTCTATTCGAACATATTCGAAATGCGTACTCCCGAACAAAGTGTTCATAAATCGAGATCGTTGTTACGTTGTAGTATTGTCATCGTAGTAATTTATTGATTACGTCATCGTCAAGTGTAAGTTGTTATTAATTTTAATCGACTTTTCATTAATTTGTGCTTTTTATTCATTTAACTATATTTTGAACGTCTTGATCTAAGTTAGTTTCTATACGAAATAGTGCGCTAGTGTCGATGTTGAAATGACAGATTGACTTTTCACAGAATCGACACTCTATTGACTTTAACTAAGTGCTGCCAGTAGTAAGCCTACTGAGATTTATGTGAGTGTGTGATTATTAAGCACATGTACCTACCTCAATTTTTATTAAGAGTTAAAAGGCTTTGGAGGACTTTTGTCCAGCAGTAGGACATTACAAGCTTTAAAAAAATCTAGGTATGTTGTAAATGTGAGTAATAAATTCTGTGTATTTTTTATTGTAATAAGGTGCTTTTTTTAAAATTGTGTACTAAGATTAAAAAGTAGCTAGTATAATCCATCTCAGTGCCAAATTGTAACCAATTATGCCCAGTAGTTTTTGCGTAATTGAATCACAAACATTCAAACGAAAATTTTAGCATTTTTAATTAGGTGGGATTTAATTCAACATTACTAGTTTCCAAATAAAACAAGGAAGTAGGCAAAGAAAATAATAGAACTGTTTTGCATTACAACAAAACAGATATTATGTTAAATGAAAAACACACAGCGTTGGTTGAAGAAGCTGTCTTAAATTTTGCCTTGATTTAAAGAAAAGTATGTAGAACTCACCAGTTTCCATAGTCTGTGGTTACCTTTTGTTCTTTCACTGAAGCAGTAGATCGCTGACATCCATAATTTCAGCGGTCTGTCATCTGTCACTCATAGAAGTCTTCAAAAACTCACCGGCAAGCACCTTGCTGCAACGCTGTGTGTTTTTCATTTAACATAATATCTGTTTTGTTGTAATGCAAAACAGTTCTATTATGTTTCTTTCAAAACACACAGCGTTGGTTGAAGACCTGTTTGATATCTGCTGGTGAAAGAACATCCAAAAGATGTAGACGCTATGTGAATTAAGCATGTATGGAATAAATGAATATTGTCTGTATCCATTTGTACTGAAATAAAGTCATAGATTATTATTAAAGAATAAAGGAATCTTAGTCTATTTTAATCTACCATGTGAAATTGCTCATTTTCTTGTTAAATATTATTAACAGATTCCTGTTATCTATTTGAAATTATTGAACATAACATGACAGTCAACACTCGGCATTCAAAAATAAATAAATAATAATAACATCCAAAGCTAAGGAAAATGAATGATATTTAAGATAATTATTATCTTCATAATTATTCAAGCAATCAATTTATTATTAATAGTCTTACTAAAAGTTAATCAACTAAAAATTTAAAAATCTCTGAGTGCAATCAGATTAATTAAGATATAATCTGCCTATTGATTTTAAAATACAAGCCTGTATATTTGTTTAAACTTGAGAAAAGTTAATATAAAGTAAATCTTGGTCCAGGATCTTTTTCTCCCTATTACTCCATAACAGTAAAAATTTCTGAGAATGCATTTTCACGGAATTTTTATTATTAATTCTTTAAAATAATTCCCAAATTTATATCAAATTCATTAATTCTTTAGTAGTACTATTGCTATGTTATTAATTATTGCCAATGTTTGAAACATTTTATTAAGCTAACATGTTATTTTATTATTTGTAAAATTATATGGGTTAGATTTGTAATAACTAAAGTTAAAATGCACATGACCAATGGTTGATACTAATTAATTGAATTGAAAACATTTCCAGTCTCCTGGATTCACTATCTCAATAGTTATTCCTTCTAGAGTCAATTCAAGTCAATCAGTCAAGAGCCGCTAATTCTTTGATGCTCTCACAGATTATATAATATATGGAGGTGATTTGTATTAACATCTTAAAAGATGGATCTGGACAATTATAGATAGGGATGGATCTAATGGACAGGGTCTTTGTATCAGGATTAGCAACTCATATTACTGTAATAAATAAACTTATTATTCTACCAGCTTGTTCTCTTCTGTGCACGAAAATTTGATTGAAATTGACTTGAAGAGTACTTGGATGTGTTTAACTGGACAAAGATTAGGATCAGTAAGCAGCAGGATCAGTATTTTCAGTAACAATCATGACTACTGTGGCTTCCAGTATTCGTTTTAGATTCATACTTTGGCTACTAAGTTACAATCTAATACTCAATATCTTTGTTGCTCTTCCATAAGTCCATTATAATACCCTATGTTCTTGTAAAATATCTAGCAATGTTAGGTCATCAAATATCTGCCTGATGCTAAAACAATACTTAATAAATAATACTATACTTCTAGAATTATCACAAGATGTATTCATCGGAATCTGATAGTCAAAGGGAATAGTGTTTCGACACACACTTGTGCTATATAATTTAAATCATATTTTAAGTAAAGACAGTTAAGAAGAAATTTTGTATCCCAGGTGTTTTTCTAGGTAATGGTTTTAGCTTCTTGTAGGTAGTGGTTCAATATAAAAAGATATTGCACTGGTAAAAAGGTTTTTAGAATATAAATTCTTTATGTATTTATTTCACAGTATGTAGATATATCTTAAACCAGTGGTGCTTTAAACTATATCCTCAACTAAATATAGTTTGGTTAAAATCCTATCTAAATCTTTGAAACAAATGATTTATACCATAAATATTACATCATGATCTGCTTTATAATAAATATAAATCTTATTCAACTGCTATTTAATAGCTCTCTCTGTTGGGCATCATGAGTGCTCACCCCCCCCCCCCCATTTTTCCAAATTACAGGTTGGCGATCTGTGAAGGACACTGCCTGTCATCAAGTTTATACGATTTTTTAACTGATGCTGTATCAGCTCTAACTGCACCTGTCTTGACTTTCGAGACTGAGTTTAGTGGGGGGTCATATATGTAGGCTCCTTCGGCTGAGCTCAAATTATTAAACATTCGGGGTATATGACTGGGTGGAGGGTACTGTTGCTAGTCGATATTGCCACTATCGATTAAATGTATTGCAGAATAGCCAAGCCATCATTTCAGTCCCAAATGACGTAATGTCGCACAGCGGCCGACACTTTGGACGCGAAAACGTCTACGTCGGGGACGCCCCACCTTTAAGTATAGCCTCCGAGGCCGGGAGCAAGAGGTGCCATTCCGGCAAGTTTCTTTTCCTCAATAAGCGGTTGGCTATGCCATATACCTCCCCGAGAGGTAAGCCGCTGATAGGGTGATACTTAGAATATCAAAGACGACCAAAGAGTGTGAGTGAACAACACTTTATGCTGTTGTTTTTTCCTGACAGGACATCACAAGTCTGTATGTTTTCAAGAAAGTTTGTAAGCACTCCATTTAAAGTTTTAGAAACTCACACAAAGACAATTCAAATTTGGCATAATATCATAGCAAATGTCGGGTAGTCTTTAATATTTAGCTGATTTCTTAGCTTTATCAGTTTGCAAGTCAGGTTTAAGAGCCCTTATAACCATGTTTAGCTTGTTTCTCAAACACCCAACCAGTGTTCTGTTGTTCTATCGAATTTAACTGTATGCACCCTTATGACTGGCTGTTAGGCTGTTTTCTGCTGCATGATACGGCAAACATTTCTTTCATTCTTTCAAATGCCATGCTTTCTGGTATTGTTGCCAAGCTGCTGACAGGAGTAGTCTGCCTATGTGGGATCTCCACCTTGGGTCTGCAGTGTCTGTGGTCAACTAGTGCGTTACACGCCTCTCATATAGCAGAACTAAACTGTGGTCTAAGGCCTCTTGCCACCACATAAACTGTAGGCAAACCAGTGGAGCAACCTTCTGTGACGGTCTGCCCTGATTATACTTTATGGACCCTTGGAGTGGTCATGGTAACAAAATAAATTTGACTTTGTAATAATATCTTTAAAATTCACTTTTTAGAGAGCATAGCCATTGGTAACAGTGTCCCAAAGGAGGCTTAAGTAGTTTATCTCCTGAGTGGGGACTAGAATTAACTTGCCACCCCAGCTTTGTCACAAATACTACAGTCAGTAACATAAGACCTAGGAATTGACTAATCCTGGTGTACTAACAAACAATTGTCCATTAAAACATAAATCTGGAGACCACAGGTGCACAACATCTGTGCCACCGAGTTTGGTACCACTACAAAGCAATGTAATGCTGAAAAGGCAAAGGGTAGTGTGGCAAATAACCACATCTCATTCTGTCTTTTTATTTAATTGTTATACTTATAATATGTTCTATTATAAATATTTTAAAAATAATCTTAATTACCAAGCTATATGACTATTACTTTATTTTTATTACAATTATTGTTATTCTTTTTTTTTTTTTTTAATGCTGATCCTTTGGATGGCTTTTGCTAAAATCTGAACCATGGCATTGCCGTTTATGATCTGAACTTTTATCAGTCTTGGATTAAGAATCTTATTAGTTTTTGTAAAGGAAGAATTAAATATTTCTGTAGCAAACTCTAAATTTATTAGTGTATAACTGGGTATAATATATTAAAATCTATTAAAGCCACCGTAACTTTTGACTATCTATCTCTTATAATCTGGTTTCTTATATATTCACTTGTTCTGTAACATACTATTTGCTTAATATTATTTTTAAAGGATTTGAGAATAGAATAATTTTGCTTAAACTAGGTAGTAACTCTCCCAAAAGGAGTGAGGGAATCTTTCTTTGGGTTCGCCGCAGCCCAATCAATGAGTCCTTACAGCCCTTCCCAAGTAACTTAGTCTACCTGGCTAAAACTCCATCAGCACAGGCTGTATGTGGTCTTTAACAGTGACATGACCGTATGTGGTCTAATTAAAGTGATGTACTTGTAGTAATTGATTAAAATGATGTAATTGAGTACATCAGGTACAGCTAAGCATTACAATAGCAGCAGTTTCTTTTCCATGCCAGAGAATTAAACTGGTGCAGTTGTCTTATTACCTCAAGACATACTGTCTTAGTTTTAGGGATGATGATATGATTATATTCAACACTAAAATACCTGGTTGTAAAATTTCAATCTGTTTAGACCCTACTGGGTTGTGTAAAAGACAGTAATGCATCTTAACTGCACTAGCAATAAAAGGGTTACAATTTTCTTGAATAAAATTCTGAATTATATCAGTAATTTACAGAAAAAATTGTATCATGTAACCAAAAATAAAACTTACTTGATTCATCAAATTGTTGAAGCGTGGGTGCTTAATGAGATATAAACAAGACCTTTATATTATTATTTTTTGGCTGTAGGGCGCGGTGCCTTCTTCCTCTCAGGATAAAGTACTTCTTCTCCATTAACTTCAGAATGGAGTTCGGTTTCCACCGATTGGCGGTGAATGCACCGGTAACCTCATTATGAGAGCTTTTGCTCTTTATCACACCGATATGATTACTCATTATCAAAAACGCAAAATACACTTAATGTGAGCACTATTAATTACTCACTTAACACATTAAAATGTATTACTTTCAATTAAAAACTACGAGAGAAAAATTTTCCATACGCTCGCGGCAAAATTTTTTGACGCTATGAGTGACAGATGACAGACCGCTGAAATTATGGATGTCAGCGATCTACTGCTTCAGTGAAAGAACAAAAGGTAACCACAGACTATGGAAACTGGTGAGTTCTACATACTTTTCTTTAAATCAAGTCAAAATTTAAGACAGCTTCTTCAACCAACGCTGTGTGTTTTGAAAGAAACATAATAACAATTTCCATATTATGCATAGTAGGGGGTCTCTTGTAATGTATACGTACCAAATATGTCAATGTCAACGACGTTTAAAACACGTTATTTACGTGTTAATAAATATAATTGCGTCACGTAAGTTATTAATAATTTGGTCGGAGACCAATTTTTAACTCCCAACAAAAAAGAGGGGTGTTATAAATTGACGCGTGTGTATTTGTGTTACTGTGTAGAAGTTTGTTGTTCCGCTAAACGGAAGAACCGATTTTTATGCTGTTATTTGTTCGAAAACTGGAGTGATAGCTAAAAAAATACGCGTCGAGGCTATTACAATTTCTGTTTCGAATTAATAGTACATTAATTCGAAATTTGCGGTTGCGGGTTTGATTCCTGGTCGTTCCTACATATCTATGCGTGAATTGTTACATCGCCGGCTCAATATCGGTGAAGGAAAACATCGTGAGGAAACCGGCATGTCGAAGTACTAATAATTCGAGGATATGTGACATCCACCAACCTACACTTGGCAAACGTGTGTGGAGTAAGGCCTAAACTCTCTCAACTCGTAAAATAGTTGAGAGAAGACTAGTGCCCAGCAGTGGGACACTAAAAAAAACACAATAGCTATCGACTCTCAATCTGTCTACTTTCTAGAATTTTTATGTACCAAGAAGACTAACATAACATAACACATAACAGTTTACAGTCTGTTACGGTATCCTAATAACACAATCACTAAAATCAAACAAACTTACTGACTAGTTACACAAAACTAGAAATGAACGAACAAACAACATGCTTACAGCAAAAAATACTCGTAATTATCCTCAAAACCTCATTTGAAACAAGACCAGTATCAATTTTCAAGTAGAAAAGTAATCAGGAGCACAATAAGATACCCGGACTGACCATCAACGTGGAATCGTATCATCTGCAGCGGTATTGAAAATGTAATAAAGTTGCGCTCGCTACCAACTAAAGAATTTTGTTTCTGTTTGATAGATTGTTAGCCGTTTTATTTGTGTGTTTACGCTGCTGTTTTCAAATTGTTTGAAATAAACGTGGTTTTAAAATTGTTAGATTCTTCTCTTCGCTTCGTTTTTCATTGCTGACTGTCGTGATCCCCCGATATGGAGTAATCTTTGTCCTTAAAATTTTGCGCAATCTTTTTTAATCTTTGGCATCACGGAGGGCATCGTGAGCGTAGAGTGGATTTGGTTCGACCGTCTTATTGGACTACGGCCTTTTGGGCGTTAGCCCTCAACTTTGCCTGTTACCATGAGTTGATCAAAATTGTTAGTAAGGAGGAATAAAATAATTTACTCTTATTTTACTCGAAGGCCAAAGAAAAGGTATGTTTTGGGCGTCTGTTAAATATTATGTAGATTTTTTTTATTACCTCGTATGTTCCAAACAGCTGGATGGACTTTGAAAGAAAATAAATTGTTAAAAAATTCATTTCATAAACCGCAGTATTCAGTGCAATGTTTACATATACAACTTTCAAAATGTAATAATCGCAGACGCATATTTTTCTGAAGTGGCAGTGGGCTGGCCATATCTGTCGAAACTCGAAGAACTGATAACCGCTGTGTTAAATGATTCGTGAGTCTAAGTCTTGGCAAACGTAGTGTAGGACGCTCTCCAGCTAGATGAAGTGACGATCTGCGAAAGAGAGCCGGCAGTAGCTGGATGCGACAAGCCGAAGACATGGTGATATGGCGCTTATTAGGAGAGGCCTATGTCTAGCAATGTACTGCAATAGGCCTATGATGATGATGATGTAAATTTTTAGCTAAGATCAATGTTTCCATCACTTCAGCTTTCAATAAAAAAAATCGCATCAAAATCGATCTATCAGTTTAAATGCTGTCTTGCAACAAACTTGTACACAAATACACGGGTCTAAGTTACAAGACCCCACTATTTTGTCGAACGTTTAAACTAGTTAGGTAAGTGACTATTTGCGACGAAAAAGATTATTTAACGCAGGTAAAGTCAAGTTTGGAACCTAGTATCTAATAAGAGATAACAAAGTGTTTCTTGACCTCTAATGAAAGCACGAAGTTCTGAATTAATCTAAGCTAAGAACTTGATTTCATCCAAGTTTCATAAGTGGGTTTACATTGCTGGCGTACTAAGTAAACTAGAATAACAATGTGCTACATAATTGCTCCAGAATATTCTATGGAACCATAATGTTGGTACAAAGTAATCTTCCATTATTCAATAATAGCCTTAAAACCTCTCGCCAGTTTTAACTCCATCAAAAACAAGAGGTGTTATAATTTTGGCGTGTGTGTCTGTGTACAAGTTTGTTGTCATGTACCGTCTAAACGGATATATCGATTTCGATGTGGTTTGTTTATTCGTAAGAGGAACTGAAGATTTTTTTACTAAAAAAAATTAAATAAATTAGTCAATTTAATCCCAACAATTTAATCGCATGTTAATATTTTACAACGGATTTTATCAGTTTATTTTTTTCAGTCTTTATGGACTTCATGGTCACGGATGATCCGAAAAGACTTTGAAACGTCGGGATTAAACATCTAAAATAAACTGCGATAAAATCCGGCATGAAACAGTTTTATAATGTGTTATATCAGCGTAAATTTAAGAAAATTGTATGTTAAGTTATATTATCTTAAGTAAACCCTTAGAAAATAATACAGACTGCAAATTGAAATGGTTGTTATGTCCAATTTAACAAAAAAAAGAGCTTCCGAATTGACAACGTTAACGAAGTTAGTTAAAAAGATTTCGATGTATTGAAGAGAAAAGAACATTTGTCGTGATGTGTGCATCGATTCGGGATTGTAGCGGAAAATCAGAGATATTCTTCCTGATAATAATTTACACATTAATAACCGTATCAAGTGCGTTTTATTTATTGCTAAAATAAAATAAATAGAAGCCAGAATCATCGTGATTAATGGTAAAGTGGCGGCGGTAAGCGGGCGTACCAAACGCAGCGTTTAGATCACACGTTTGTGATACAATAGGGTTGTCACTTTCTAATTTTAATAAAATAATAAAAATGTTGTTTATGTTTTTTATAACTCAATAGAACGACTCTTATATATGTTTGCTGTTTTCATATGAAAAAAATAGGTAAAAAAACTTTTTAAGTTAAACGGTTTTATGTTTAACATACATTGCAATGTTTAAGATAAATGTACTAAAAACAAAATAATAAAATAGATACAGTCGTGGTATTTATAAACATATGCATAGACTAGACTAAAATAAAACCGTGGGGCACGTAGAAAATAGTAAGTAATTTCCTCACCGTCTGCGGGCCAACTGCCTAACGACGAATTAAACGATTCTTCTATCGCACATTAAGTCGATAATTTGTAGACAATTGACGTGCCCCACGGTTTTATTTTAGTCTAGTCTATGCATATGTTTATAAATATCACGACTGTATCTATTTTATTATTTTGTTTTTAGTACATTTATCTTAAACATTGCAATGTATGTTAAACATAAAACCGTTTAACTTAAAAAGTTTTTTTACCTATTTTTATTTTCTAGTTTTTAGTTTTTATTTCGCATTCTATTTAATTCATTTAGTGCTTCATTATTGCAAGGTTTCTTGCCCGTTAGTTTATTGCAGTCCAACTCCTCTATACGTAGTCCCTGCAAAGATCTTACTCTACTAAGAGCCACGTAGGCTTGACCTTCTTCAAACAGTTTCGCACCTAAGTATACGACTGCGTGATCCACAGTGCTGCCCTGCATTTTATGTATTGTAGAAGCCCATGATAGTATTAAAGGCAGCATTCTTCTTTCAGCCGTCCCGTAATTGTACTTAGCTGAAAACTGTATGGCTTTCGGGTGTATAAGATGTACTCCGTCTCTTGCGAAATCAATTCGGACGGAAGGTACATCTGTTGCATACATCTTATTTCGACGAAATCGAGGCCAAACGATTTCGTTGATGTAGCCTATAGCGCCATTTACTAATCCCTTTGAAACGTCAATATTGGACCGTAGCATGACTTTTGCCCCCACAAATATTTCCAGTTTCGCTGGTAAACCCCCAGTTTTGTTGATATCAGCTGGTATTATAGTAGCTATATCCACATTGTCTGCATTTCGTGTGGCGAGTACTAGCTGATCCTAACGACATATAATTTTTATCCACCCTAATCCCATACAGTTCTCGGCGCGTTTTAACCTTTCACCTTAACTTGGGTGGTGTACCGCTAACGACGTATCATTTTTAGCCACCCTAACGCCACACAGTCCTCAACACGATACAAAATCTTGACTTGGGTGGTGGATTCAGGCTGGATTAATCGGATACCTAAATTACAGATTAAATGTCTAAATTTAAATCTTATTATTATACGCCATTTAGTGGCTGCGCCCATCTTAAATATTGAGGTTGTATAGTGCACTGTATTCTTCTTGTCAAGCCCTTTTATTTGATACCCATATTGGTGGGATTGATAAAAAATTGTTATCAGCCATTTGGTAGCGGCGGCCATCTTAGATTTCAATTTTGCAAAGTAAATTGTATTCTACTTGTTGAGACCTTTCATTTGATACCCATGTTGATGGGATTGATAAAACCTAAGTTATCCGCCATTTTGTAGAGGCCGCCATCTTGGATTTTAATTTTATATAGTATATTGTATTCTGCTTGTTGAGCCCTTTCATTTGATACCCATGTTGATGGGATTGATAAAACCTAATTTATCCGCCATTTTGTAGAGGCCGCCATCTTGGATTTTAATTTTATATAGTATATTGTATTCTGCTTGTTGAGCCCTTTCATTTGATACCCATGTTGATGGGATTGATAAAACCTAAGTTATCCGCCATTTTGTAGAGGCCGCCATCTTGGATTTTAATTTTATATAGTATATTGTATTCTGCTTGTTGAGCCCTTTCATTTGATACCCATATTGATGGGATTGATAAAACCTACGTTATCCGCCATTTTGTAGCGGCCGCGATCTTGGATTTCAATTTTTTATAGTATATTGTATTCTGCTTGTTGAGCCCTATCATTTGATACCCATGTTGATGGGATTGATAAAACCTTAGTTATCCGCCATTTTGTAAAGGCCGCCATCTTGGATTTTAATTTTATATAGTATATTGTATTCTGCTTGTTGAGCCCTTTCATTTGATACCCATGTTGATGGGATTGATAAAACCTAAGTTATCCGCCATTTTGTAAAGGCCGCCATCTTGGATTTTAATTTTATATAGTATATTGTATTCTGCTTGTTGAGCCCTTTCATTTGATACCCATGTTGATGGGATTGATAAAACCTAAGTTATCCGCCATTTTGTAAAGGCCGCCATCTTGGATTTTAATTTTATATAGTATATTGTATTCTGCTTGTTGAGCCCTTTCATTTGATACCCATGTTGATGGGATTGATAAAACCTACGTTATCCGCCATTTTGTAGCGGCCGCGATCTTGGATTTCAATTTTTTTTATAGTATATTGTATTCTGCTTGTTGAGCCCTTTCATTTGATACCCATATTGATGGGATTAATAAAACATAAATTATCCGCCATTTTGTAGCGGCGGCCATCTTGAATTTATAATGATAATGAATAAACATAATTGTATTGTCACCAAAATCCAAAGTGTATACAAAATTTCAGATTAATCTGTTGACAGGAAGATGGTGAAATTTGAATTACTAAATTTGACCCAAGAAAAATGAATAATAAATAAAACAAACGGGGTGAGCTAAATAAAACCGTTTAATAAAACAAATATAAAACTAATTACCTAAAGAAAAATAAAATTGGAAATTCACAATTCAGTCAGAGTACCAAGAAAGCTGGCGTTATTACTACTCTGAATAGCCAAACTTAAACCTTAGTAGCTCAATAACGGTGAAGGAAAACATCGTGAGGAAACCGGCATGGCTAAGAACTAAACGTTCGACGACATGTGACATCCACCAACCCGCACTTGGCCAGCGTGTGTGGATTAAGGCCTAAACTCTTTCAACTCATAAGACAGGATTGAAGTGAAACTTTAGTAGAAGTAAGTATAAAATTAATAATAAGAATAAACATTTTTCATTAATCAATGAATTTGTTTTGTAAATTCAACTAAATTCGTGTTGAGACTAGATCCGTGGGGCCCAAGAGCACGTTCCCTTTTTAAGGAGTTGTCAAAACACACATGACAGAGGCTGGTTTGTATCATGGTATCTTGGACAAAGCATTGACATTGCCATCCAACAGGTAATGCTGTTAGCTTTCTGGACATGTTCCCGAAAGATAACGATGCGGAGGAATTTTTGACGTATAAATTTGAGTTAGGCATTGGGTCAATAAGTATAGGTTAGCAATAAAAATAATTTTTACGATTTTTTTTTTGGTTTTAATCAAAAAGATCATTGATTTGGTTGACAAATTTTTAGTTTATATTTATTTAGTATGTATTATATAATATTTTGGGTACATAGTATGTAATATTAGAATGTAGGTATAGGTAAGTATGTATGTATTTAAAGTTATTTGTTGTGCACTTCTACCCATTCTACAAGTTTTCTCTACTTAAGGTTTTCCGGTAGAAAATTCATATCTGAAAATAAATAAATTTGCCTGTATACATTGTTGTTTCCAATTTATAAAAATTGTATAAGTAAGTGTTTTATGTATAATAAGGAATAAGAATAGACCTTACTCTCCACTTAGTCCAATTTTAATCCTAACTTCAAAACATAAAAAATCTAGGTACAGCCCTAAATATAAGGCTTTCGTTTAATTTATCACTTGGCCCGCAAACTTGTGATTAATACGTATAGTAACATCGCACGATATCTGCTTCGTACGGGTTCCTTTATCGCTTCCCTGTTGTAGTGAACCGATCTGTCTTTCATTTGTGTGCTTTTTGTTTTGTTTGCTCCAATATTGCTCCTTGGAAACGGACGAGGCATCGCTATTGGTAGTGATTTCGTTAAGAACAGTGGGCACAATTCTAAAGCCCATTTTACCGAACATTAATCGAATGTTCAACTATTATACAACAGGTTTAATAATAAATGTCCGCAAATCAAAGTTTAAGAGGAATAAGAACAATTCCATAGAGAACAATATTTCTAAATTATTTCCGTAGGTTATCATGAAATTTGAGAAGCAAAGGTAAACTTAATATTGGCGACTCTTAATATGTTCTTAAACTGGTCGCATAGATGTTTAAAATTCGACAGTATTAAAACAAAAGTGTTGGACTTCTTCTGTTTAAAAAGTTCAAATCTACCCTTCACGTTTATCCTTTCGCGCAAATTTCACAAAGATTTTGCTTCATGTAGGTATTTATTTATTGTTTTCTATAGTTTCATTGTTACAGCATTTTCTGTAATAGATGCCCATAACACGTAATCAGGCCTCATCACGTAACTACACTAATGTGATCAGATTTAATATTGTTTATAAAAGGGGAAGTCATCCCGTGATATATGGTCGCCATAACAAGGACTGACAACCGTGAATAATACGTACAAGACGATATTAATAATCCGCCAATATCTTCACGAATCGTGTTGTTAGATATTGACGTGTCCGACACGAAATACATAATGTTTACAAGAAATCTCTAAGCAGTGCGCAAACATTGAGAAAATAAACAAATTTTAATAAACACATTTGTTTATATTAATTCGTCTTCGTACAAAATAAATAGTAACAAAATCTAAAATAAAAAAAATATTTAAAAAAATAAAAATAAATAAATAAAATCCGTTAAAAAGTAGTTTTATTTCAAAAGAGATACTGATTTTTTTGAGCATTAACACACACGGCCATCTGATCCCAAACTAAGCGGAACTTGTGATATGGAAACCAGACAGGTAACTTATAAAGCGTTATACTACTTATTATACTTTTCTTTTGTAAATACATACTTCAATATAGATAATTACACCCAGACTCAAGACAAACACACATGTTTATCACACAAATATCTGACTTGGGTGGGAATCGGACCTACGACCTGATCTTACCGACCACACCACCAGCCCTTCAGATTATACTGTCACCTTCGTACACCATCGTATCAGCTGTAAGCTCGCTTGGTATTTTATGGCGTGCGCTTTTATTCATATTATTACGAATAGATCGTGCATGATCATTTTGTTGATATTTGCCGGTAATTTACCGGTAGGTTATATATATCAGCGGTCGCTCTTGCTAAGCTTCGATTTTAGATAGAAGAGAATAAATCCCGCTCACTGATGCACGTACGAACTGGAGAGGCTTGTTGGCCAATTAGTAACCCTAAAAATATTAAAACTTGAGGCCCTAACTGCGCTAATTTCCATAATTATACTCCATAAAAATGTCTCCACCTTCATCGTTCGGCCAGCACTTTATACACTTCACTTAAACATACAATAAAACTACGGATTATGTTTTAAAGAAAGGCCGAGTGCTGGCACGCGAGCCTAGGGGTGGACTTCAAGTAACAATTACTTAGTCATGCGAGCGGGCGATCCATCACCCACTTGCTGTGCTACTGCTTGCCTGTTTGGCCACTCGGTTCCTACTCTAAAGCAATTTCCGGCGCCTTATCTGCCTCCACCTCTAAGAATTTACTTGGCAGAGTTTGTTTAACAGAATTAATCCAGTTGACAAGGATCTTTGGCAAGGTCGCTCGCTGTTTGCACTTTTGTTGTTTTACTTGTGCTCTCGACATTGTCTTGGCACACGATATCATAGCGCGAATCCAAAATCACAATATAAACAACATAAAATTTACTAAACTGACATCTATATGAAAATGCCTTTATGTGAAAAGCGAGGTCCCGGTTTCAAACCCAGGACCAGCAAAACATTTTCATTTCATTAAAAAAATTAATAGAAACTCGAAGTTGAGATTGTATCTGATAAACAGAGGTCGGAGTAGGAAGATTGATTTCTCGTCGTTGACGTCAAACGTATATGGATAAATGGATATGACTCCAAAATACCACAATTTAGACACAATTCAAAAGATGTCAAAAGGAATACTTTAAAATTAGAAAATATTGAAAAAAAATTATGATTATTTATTTTTGAATTACGATTTTGTTGTATGCTTTTTATTTTATTTTATTCCATAATTCCAATCCCGCAACTTTTTCCGGTACTTTCCGCACATTATGGATAAAATGGCATGTCCATATTATAATATCTTGACGCAAGTATATAAATCAATCTACATACTCCGACATCTGCTGATAAACGACGAAAGACTTAAATATACGCGGCAAAACATTGTTGTCATATGCCTACACTTTCAGTTAACACAGGCGAGAGCGCTGTTGTTTCATACAAAAATATCATAATTAAAGCTTCTAAGTAAACCCAATGAAACTCTACATAGTTAAAATTGTAATCAGGATAAATAAAACTGTATACAAAAGCATAAATAACACGCTCACTGAAGCTAACCTAACAATACCATGAAAATAAAAACCCGTAAAGTGCGAATCAAAGAAGCATTGAAGGGTTCTGTACTATTATCACTACATTTACTCCCATTCCTTACTAACAAATGAGGAGTAACTAAGCTAATCTCACTTCACTTCTCAGATCTCCTCCAAATAGTTTGTAATATATGAATAGACATAAATATTTAAGAATAGTCGCTGTTTAGTGTACAAGCTTTTTGTGGAGGTGAATACTCGTAAATACCTACATTCATATATTATTATTACTTCATTAACTCATTACTTTTTAAAATGTCTTAGGCTTCCACCGTCTTTGACGGTGATTCTGCCAACGACTAGTTGAAAGTGACAGTGCTTTAAAAATAATGTGTTTGTACTGTAGGCCGGAACGTTGTTTACTCAATAAGTAGGTATTTCATGAACTGGGAAGGCTTACAACAGCATAAAGTAGCTAGTCCACGTCTTGTCTTTTTCTCCTTTTTTTATCCTGAAATAGGCCTGCGCTTGACTACAACTTGCCTGATGTTAAACAATGATGTAGTCTACGATGGGACGCGCCTGCCCACTATACCGAGGTGGCAGTAGAATGATGATGATTCGTGTTTGATACTCATAAATCATTTGAAAGGGACAAAACTTAGATAGACTATTTTTAGCTTATGCAGGAAGATTAGGTTATATAACAAAGTCCTCCACAGCATTTGTCTATACGTGTGTATCTTTATGAGTCGCTAGTACACCTACCTACTTTAAGTAGGTACATTTCATTATTTGTTGTTAAACCTCCTTCTATTCACTCAAAATTTGAACTCTATTGCACTTTCTGATTTATTTTCTCAACCTATCACGGTTTATGAAATACGTCCCACTGAAAAACAGACGTGACAGGTAGACTGACAGACGGATAGACAGCAGAGGCTTAGTAATAGCGTGCTGATCCCACCCTTCGAATGTAGAACCCTAAAAACGGGACATTATTATTAAATTAAATTCTTTTCACAAGCCAGGTCTAAAGCCACGCTGTGTGCATAATTCTTTAATAAGTAATAGCATTTTGATATACAGCGACAACTTTTCATATTTTCAGTAGAATTAATAGGAAGTAGGTAGTAAGTAACGAGCCGACGAGCCGACGCGACGGCTCGTGTAATTATTTTCTCGAGTTTGTAAAAGATTGAAATTGTGTTAAGAAAATGTTACAGAAACGAAAAACTTTGGCACGCACAGTTTTAAAACCTACCTGTGCTCTTAACCCGCCCCTGTTTTGCATGGGTACAAATGTCAAGTCTCAGTTTATACCTGTATTGTATGTTCCTTAACCGAAAACTAAAATAAACAAAACGAAAAACCAATTAGTCGTATCGCCTTTGCTTTCAATTTTATTGCGTGAACTGTTGTAAAACTTGCTGCTGACATCTTTGTTCCCTAATACCCATAATCTGTCTGTCTTTAATAATCGATTGAATAACTGATTCACTATTTACTTGAGTTGGTATTTAATGGGTTACTCCATAGACCACATTATCATCTAATTTATTTTTACACACACGGTCAACTGATCCGATACTAAGCAGAGCTTGGGTCGTGAAAACCATATAACTGATATACTATACATACTTTTCTTTTGTACATACATACATACTTATAATCAAACCCAGACTCAAAAACAACAGACATATTCATCACACAAATGACTGTCTTGGATGAGAATCGTATCCCACGACCTGCGGCATGAAAAGCAAGTGTCTTACCAACCACGCACCGGCCCGTCAAATTACACATCAAAGTGCAATCTTATTTTAGACTAAAAAAAACTGTAGTTATGTGTAATGAACATATAGTTTTTATACGTGTTTACACAAGTACATGTATTATTATTTTGTTAAGGTAAGGTAGGTCGTGGTTATTAATGTTCAGAGTAGTATCAATGAATCTAAATTTGAATACAATTAACTTTCTAAGAACGAGCCACTAAATGTTTCATTAACCTTTGTTTCCTACGCAATAATATTTTAAACAGTATTTCCTAAAGAAATTGTGAATAGGAAATTCTTAATTACTCTATTAATCATTTGCCCATTAGTTAAAATAAAAATAATTTAGCAATCAACATGCTTTCCGTGTTACATAAAGAAAATGTTAATGAAATTGCTGCCAACCGCTTTGATAGTACAATGGTAAGCGAGTTCATTTAATATTCTCTGAATCTCGGATTCGAAACCCGGTTCGAGCAAAACGATATTTTTAATGTAGAAAAGTATAAATAGTAATTAATATACCGACAAAATGTGAGTGATGATCATCTCTGCCTACACATTTGTGCAATAATACAGGCGTGAGTTCTATGAAAAGTCTTTGTGATTCCAAAACAAGAGGCACTTAGCAGCGTTTGCTCTTACGTTATCATATAAAACTTAAGTAGAATATTATAAAACATCGCTATGAAGTAAATAAACAGAATACAGGCTATTTAGAGACATATGGACTGAGGTATAGAGGTGATAATTGTGCGCATTTATAACACATAAAGATGAAGCGGCTGTGAGAAATATTATGAAAACAAATTCGCGTTGAGCACGTACACCGTGCAAGTAATAAATAAGTGAGCTGAAACAGCGCAGAGCCTGATATAAGAAAACAGGTAAAGATTTACTGGTTTTTTTTTTATTCTTCGATAGGCTGGCGCGTGACTATAACTTGCCTGATGTTAAGCAATAATGTAGTCTGCAATGGAACGCGCCAGCCAAGTATATCGATTCACTCGTGATCATGAATGATTATTGGTGAGAAGGTGGCAGTGGAATGAGCCTCTTTAAAGTTAGTAACCATAGGAGCAACAACCGACCAACCCTTGTACTTGTGTAGGCTGTGTAGGTTGTTTTGAGGTTTTATAAGCATAAAACCTCAAAACAACCTTGTTACGTTTTGAACGTTTGGAGCAAGTTTTAAAAATTAACTGGTAGTTATTTATTTTTACTGGCGATTAACTGGTAATAGGCTTCGGCCGTGGTTAGTGACCACCCACCAAACAAAGCCGCAACGCCAGGCGGCCTTACAGTGATCCCGTGCGATGTCTGGTGATACCATTTAAGAGAGCAGCGGGTCGAAATTATTGCGCCATTTATGATTTCTAACTAAAATAAAGCCTCATTCCACTGCCATTTTCTCACCGAAAATCATTCGTACCTAATGACGAGTGAATTGGATAGGCAAATCATTAAACCTGCGTAAAAGAATACATAGCTGACGTAAAACATCAACGCTCCACGAAGTCTGCTGTGTGTGAACATACTCAAAAAGGCTCCAATCATTACCTGAGGTTTGATAAAACCCGAGTAATTGTTACCAAGGATGTCGATTCCTACCAAGGATGATCCGCGAGGCTATCGGAATTAAAAAAACACCCTAATTTCAACAGAAAAATGGTTGGAATATAAGTACCACCTGCTTGGGACCCAGTGCTTAATTTACTTTTACCAAAACCTAAGCAAGATCCCCTCAGAATTTAAGACACTGTGAGCTCAGTTTGCTTAAATCGGAACGCAACTTAAATGACATAATGTTTTTAGGTAGTCAGTAATGATTGGGATGAAAAAGTTGGGATGTCAAATACCTTAGTCTACCCGTGACCAGCCTAAAAAGACCTGGAAACATCGGGATATAAATCTGAAATAAACTGCGATAGATCCTTTCTAAAGTAGTTAAATTTAACCTAAACGTTTGTTTAAATTGAGATAGTTGGTGCCTTATAATTTTTGCATCGGTGCGATAAGGGGTGTGTGTTATGTATGTTACTTAAACATGTACATACCATACAACCAAATATTTTCACTTAAGGACACAGGATAACTGATGGTTCTAAAACAAAATGTGAGACCAAGCGCATAAATATTCCAGTTACAGCAATTGCAAATATATTGAAATACTTAGGTAACGATTATTTTAGGAATATATTGACTTTTTTTTATAACAAAACAGTGCATTTCCTACAGAGATTATTGAACGGTCTTAACAGAATAGGGAGCTGGAAATGTTGTTTGTAGGCGTACTTTCCACCAGTAAAGAGTAAAGTTGCAAGTATCAAATCCGTTTACCATGCATAAATTTGGTTATTTGCCATAATTTATGCGATCGTTGCCTTGAATAATCACTTTGGGTAAAATTTACGTGGAATGCTGCATGTGTAGAATGCTTAAGTTGACTAAGCCTTCCGTAATCATAAATATTACGTATAACGTATGTGAATTACCAAAATTGTGCCAACGGTTTCGCCCGCGTGACCTAAATTTTATATCGTGTCTAGCAGAAGGGTAACATGTAGCCTATAGCCTTTCTCAATAAATGGACTATCTCTCAGTGCAAGAATTTTTCAAATTGGACCTATAGGGGACTACAGGTTTTATTAGAAAAATTCTTGCACTAATAGGCTGATCTACTGATATACTGATAGATCATAGGGATATGATTAGCACTTTCAAATTTGACTTGGAACTCAATTTTAACCAAATTACTATGTAGGTCTACTACTACTGAAATCAAAATAAAGAAAAATTAACCGAATTCCAAACTGAAGCCTTCTCTAATAAAAAAAAATAACTAAAGGACCTTGTTATAAAGAGAGCAATCACAATAAACCGAATTCAAATTCAAACACATAACACGTGCGAAGATGTTGCACTGAACATAAACGAAAAGAAAAGAAAAATATGTTAAACAAGCAATTCACGAAAATCGAGAGAGCTGACGACGCTTCGGTGTCAAGGAGGTCTACTTTGCTAACACTCGATAGAAACTCGACCTTGTCCTATACAAATGTTTTGATAAGAATGATCGAAATAATTATAAGGATCAGTAATCAGTCTTTGTACTTACAAAATACTGTTTTTCACACGTTTCACAATTTTTGTATCATTTTTACGGGTTTAAAACAAACGAACAATTTTTTTAAGGAAGGGTAAAAATATGTAAAAAAAAACAACAAGACCATTTTTGAAATAACACAAAAAGTTATGTTATTAATAGATATGTACTAGCTTACGCCCACGGCCTCGCCCTCGTAGTACTTACTGGGATAAAAAGTAGCCCATGTCCAGACCATAATCTATCTTTGTGTCAAATTTCATCCAATTCCGTCCAGTAGTTTTTGCGTGAATGAGTCACGAACATACATGCATACATTTTTAAAAACGTTTATTATTCTTATTGTAGTTAGATAACGTATTTTTTAATGTTTTTTAATGCTTGTAAGCATTGTAACCTTTTGTGATATTTTCGTCACAAAATCTTTGAAACTCTAAACAATTTTTAGGATTATCATAGTAGGCCCCATTCGCAGACATTACAACATATAGGCACATTTGATATTTTATGTTTTTGTGAATTTCTGTGCGTCAGAGGTGATAGAAGAGGATCATTGAACATTGTTTCGAGTCGTCAAACATTTGTAATAATATCACCTTGTGTGGTTCGAATAATCATTTCTTCTCACGTTTCACATTTTATAACCTTTGTTTTATTAGGACCTTATTTAAAAATAAAAATATCGTGACTGTATCCAGGAAAATGGCTCTCAAATAAGATTACATATGACCTTAAGTCAAAATTTAAGTTTCTATAGAACGTCAAAATTAGTGTTAATAGGAACATGGTACTTAGTGTGACACCTTTTTATTAAACCATTAATCCAATACAAAAGAGACAGAACCAGAAAACCAGTTATAGATAGATGTACTGGGTACTCAAATAGGTGTAAAATCAGAATAATTTGTTCAGAAACGTAAATAAATTAAGTATCAGTACTTATTATGCAACTAAAAATAGTTTTTGAGTGGGTAGATTATTGTGGTATTTATTATAAAATAAAAATATAAAATCAAAATAAAATTAAAGGACTTCTTTTTTAATTTTGCCTTTTGGAACCTAGGAAGATAACGATGCGGAGGAATTTATGCGAATTAGTTTAAGTAAGGCATAGTTTAGTTCATTATTTAAGTTAATATTGGGATTGTTATTAAATTTTTTGTCAATTTAAATGACGCTATTCATAAATTGCCAAACATTTAAAAATATAAAAGATCCTAAATAAATTAGAATAGAACACAACAACAAATTTTATCATTTACCAACTGGACTGAGGATAACTGGTTCCGAATTTGGTCGCGTCACTAACAGCACATAGGGGGCGCTATGGGTCGACAGCTGTCTTACTCACAAATGATGACCCCGGGCACTTAATTAATAGTTAAAGGTTGCATACTGTCTTATTGTCTGATACTTAGTAGGTACTGTGTGTAACAAAAAAGATTCACTCGGCACAAAACAATTACAAAAAGAAACAAGAAAGACTCATTTGGGTAAATATTTCAGGCAATCTAAATATGACAACTGATTTTGTGAGCAAATATTTAATAGGAAAAAGGTTTCTAGATTCTGACTATATATGCGGTGCTGATAAGTGAGCCGCACACTTATTTGTAGTCTCTGATAGCCAAAATGATGCGATTTATTGAATATTTCACTATCACTTAACTAATGCTAATTTATGTATGAATGAGTACTGCTGAGTGTGACTGTTGATTGTGTACTGTCGGGTAATGATAATTTACAATGTGAGGGAAAAGTGTTTACGTGTGTGTGTGTGTAATGTGACGTGTGTGCCATGTACGATACATAGCTCGTACAGACTAAAATGGAATACAGAATCGACAAAGGATCACGTTGTCTGAATGTCTGGGAGGGAATGATTTAATTCAGTATATATGAAAAATAAATAAAGAAAAATTCATTGAAGAAGTAATGTCATGTCACACACTTAAGGCTTAGATAATTAGAGATGAGTATAACAATTTGTAGTTAGTATTTTGTAAAACTAAAACTAGTATAGGTATATGACTAGCATGATTAAATTAGGTAACATAGGTTTAAATGGCATTCGCTAGGGTTATTAAACGGTCAGCATAGATTTGACTCTAATTATTATAAACAGAATTAATCGGTTTTTAATAGATTCTTATTCACTTGAATTGTTAACCTTTTTTGTAAAAGTTTCACCGTTGGAAATTTGTCTCTAATTGTCTCTTTCTTTATAGATTAATATAGCTATAACATTTATAGTCAACTACGCTATAAGTGCTATGTGCACTATCCATTTATTGATAACTAGCTTTCCGACAGCGGCTTCGCCCGCGCCCAAAACATTACCTTCTTTTTGCGCAGTCGGATAAAAACTATCCTATGTCCTTTCTCGGGTCTCAAACTACCTCCATACCCAATTTCATCCAAATCGGTTCAGTAGTTTAGGCGTGAAAGCGTAACAGTCAGACAGAGTTACTTTCGCATTTATAATATTAGTAGGGATATAGAAACTTTTAGATTAATCTATATCTATAATTTATATCTCTCAACGCACTCAACATCATTATCCACTCCTTAAATCCGATAAGTCTCAGTGATATGTACCCCATGGGCAATCATGGGCTATAAAATTTATAAGAGCCACTCTCGGTAATACCGGATAGTGCAACGCGTGCGTTAAATGAGATATCTTCTTCCGCGAAACGAGTTTCAGTAACGATCTCTTTGGATCGTTTGGGACATTCTGGGTAATATTGAAATACTTTATGGGATACTCCGTTCCAGATGAATTTAGCATTCCTACGTATTAAGTGCACCAGCGGTTGATTAATATCAAAATAACTACAGCTGTGCAGCTAAGTACCTACGTACTTGGTGTTCTAAGTAGACGTCATAAGAATGGAGATAAGCACAATTGCCTTCACAAAAGCCTACTTAGACACGTAATTTTGTTGTAATAAAAAAGTACCGTCCGTTATCTCGCTATGTTCAGATTTGGTCGCCAGTCAAAGTTGACTCATTCTTATTATATGAGAGGTGAATAATTTTACGTACGACGAATTTTCCTACTGTCTGTAAATGACGTAGGAACTATAGAAAAACTCAAAATAGCTCGCTCTATATTTTCCGAAATTCTCAGCTACAACGTAGATACTATGTATTTGCAACTTTTATCGTTACAACTTATTCTTAAGTTGCCGTGTATTGTGCAGAAAAGGCCAGCTTAATATTGAGTCTAAAATAGGTTTAGTTACCACGAAAATTGTATTCAAAACGGATGTTACCAGTGTGGAAGTTTGTTGACAGTAAACCGTACCTATGTCTACAAGACGTTTTTAGCTTAAAACCTGAAATAGTAGGTCTTAAACTTAAAACAGATGACGTTCCGAGGCGAGCAGTGACGAGGATCAACTCTAGGTTGTACCAACAAATTAAATAGGATTTCGCTCGCACCTGGTGTACATTTATAAACAGGTATTAACTAAGCAGTTTTGATAACATGATATTTTCAATATAATAACCAACATTTTGTAAATCAAGAACAAAGAGATCTTCCTGTGAAGTCTTTGATTATATCCAACCTTCATCATTCATTCCTTACGTTGTTCAATAGTCATTATCCTGCTTACTATTTTAATCACAGGAGAATTTTATTTACTTACACAAACGGTTGACGGTAAAATTTCACAAGTTCACAATTCAACACAAATTACAAGTAAAATCAAAAATTAACTATAGTGAACATTCCTTCCAGTGTCTGACATCACCTGCAGTAAAACATAAAACATAGTCAAAAAACATTTTACGTATAGATATATCTACAGAATGTTAATTGAAAACAACAACTTAGTGGCGACCCTTGTGCGGTTGAAAGCAACCTGTCGGTGGATTCTGAACCCCTGGTACGTAATGTGCCATTAGCTACTGATGCAACTGACCCTTATCTCCTATTACGCATATTTGTGAAGTCCCCAAAAACTGGGACAGGAGTAGGGTTAGAAGGTACCGTAGCCGGAGAGTTAATGGTTATTTTGGAAGTAGGTTACAGGGACCCAAACATTTTTAGCTTTACAGAAAAAGTTGAGAAGAATGTACATAAAGCGACTTTGCATGTAGAAGAAGTAAATTGTCCTTCACAGCAACAAATGTATTACGGAGATTTTAATTACGTAATTGAGTGCGTATAAATTTAGAGTTCTTATCGAATTTCTCCGTACTAGTCCATAGTCAGAAGTTAGTGATCTGACACCCCCGTACCTTCAGGCCTGAGTCCGATGTCTCACCAGTCGCGTTAGCAAACTCATCCAATCGAAGTCTGAGAGTGTGAATAAAAAGTTCACCTGTGTTTGCGCACACAGCTCCTTAGTTAGCTTATCTTAGACCGCTGTCCTTGAAACACGCCTGGGAGCTCTTATTTAAGTATACAGCACAGATGTCTAAGAAAAAGTAAAAGTTTGAACCGACATGCAAAAGAAGATTAAAAAAAAACGTTTAATTTCACTTCAATTGCGTAGAAAAATTGTTTTACTAAATTTTTTTGATTGATACTGAAATGGATTTACTTTAGAACATGTATTAAATAAATCAAAATGATTTGGAATACCTACATGAATTCTATTATTCTTCCATTTCATGTATCATTCAGATGGGTTGAAAAGATGAATAAAACTGTCTATCACTCACACAATACTGGTTTTCTTTGTAAATGAAGGTTTCCAGTGAAATCTAATATTATTTTTGGATAGAAAATCTAGGCAATGAATTCAGTTTGGGTATTGTATTTTGTATTAGGTTTGGGGCCAAATGGGGATTGATAATTGCGTTTATTATTAGGAACTGGAATTAGTTAGGAACTAATAACTGGACTATCAGGTGCTTCAAATGACGTCTCTAATAAGGGTTGGATTTAAATCAGTTTCAAATCAACTCAACGGTGTTGTGAATTTACACACACAAATAATTATTTATACATACAGACATTTTAGGTTAGTTTAATAAGTTATTTCAGTAGTCTGTCCATCAATTTTTATTGTATAATCTAACAAATATAATTATTTAAACAAAGTTCAAAATTATTAGTACCTAACTTTTCACCCGCGCGTATGTCGGTTCTTGTGGGAATTCACTCGCCTATTTCTGCGTAGTCCAATAAAAACTGTCCTATGCCCTTTTAATTACATAGGTTTAGTAATTTAGGCTTAAAATCATAACAGGCAGACAGAGTTACTTTCGCTTTTATAATATTAGTAGGTATTTACACAGTAATTTAAAACTTCATAGAAATAATAACCACCAAAAGTTCAAAAAAATTTACCGAACATCTGACATCTCAAACCGTTCCAAATTAGTTAGTTGGAAATTTTTAAAAACTTTGTTTAAGAGCTGGTTGAAATGGCTATTGGGTAAATAAACAGTAATAATAATAATAATAATATTCACACACCGCCATCTGTTCGTACAATCTGTTAAACTTTACAAGCGATATTGACCTACATAATTTCACGTGAATCAGAAATAAAAATAATATAAATTTAAGTTTTTTTTTTCTACTTTCAATTGGGGCAGTTAATGTTATCACGTTATTGTACGATTGTGTAAGTGTTACCTATGAGAAGTCGTTATTGTTAGTTACTAAATATCAAGGAAGATCCGTAGTACATTCAGTTATATTCGAGATGGCTCCCAAAGCACTTGATGTCTATCGGAATGACTGGCGGTCATGACTGGTCGTAAGGCGCAAGATGTACAATAGAATGTGGACGAGACAATAACGACATCGCACACTATGACAGCAAAACGCTGAAACGAATATTAGGTAGATATCGGTTTTATCTAATACTCATTAAGTATTAGGTTCTCTATTCTTTTTAGATTCTATATTCGTACTAGGTCGCTTTACTAATCGTGATATAGGTATCTAAAGCATCTGATGGAACATACTTAGCTAGACATAAAGTATCCTCTGTAAGCCATTTTTGACTGTAAGAGAAAATGAGTAACATTAAACGCTACAATTTTTACATTTATAATACGAGTTGTAGTAGTAGGAAATATGTCTGATAAACTGGCCGACAAGTAATTTAGACAGCGTAATAGTCGATTTTTATTTAAATAGGTACGTGTGCAACCAAAATTACGCCTTATTTGGGCAAAAAAATTTCCACTTACTGTAACGTAGTAGATCTGCAAAAGGCATTGTTATGTTACCATTTGAAACACTTTTATCAGATTTTATTATTATTAAAAGTATTAAGTTCGCATTAAATCATAATTTTAATTATTTTAATGCAACTAAAATCAACGTTTCTTTGGCTTTATGAGCATCGCCCCTATTCTATTCTCTCATTGGAATATCCAAAGCTGTCGTTAGAAGCCTGTCGCTTGGTCTCACGTCTTGTGGTGCAGTGGTCAATGTCTATGAAGTGCATGTCGATTGATATAATAATTGTTACGAAGATTTGTTGTTAGTTACTAAAACATGAGGAGTGCCTAATTGCATCCATGCTTGATATTATTGAAATACAGTATCTAAAATGACGCATTACAACGCTTAGTTTTTATTAATTTAATGAAAAACCGCTTTATTTAACCCTCAATGAAAGTTACGAGATGAACTGTTATACCTACCTAGTTATAAGTTTACAGTATATATTTGTATGTCTTAACCCACCATCGCAATGCCGCCATTGCTATTCCTGTAAGCCAGGATAGACCACGGTGCCGTGAAGAGACTCGGGATTTGAACCCGGCTAAGTCCCGGGACACCTTAGCTGTCTTGGATCCCGCATGAATTTAATCAGAAAGATAATAGGAGGAGTTGGAAAGTTACTTTGTCCACTTCCCTCCATGCAAAACGGGAGACCGCATAGAAAAAAAGAGGGGCATAAAATTGCCGCATGAAAATAATAAATAAATAAATATTCAGGGACACACACGGTCATCTGGTCCCAAGCTAAGCAGAGCTTGTGTTATGGAAACTAGATAACTGGTATATACTATACGTATAATACTTTTCTTTTGTAAATATATACTTATAATAGATATTTACACCCAGACTCGACACAAACACAAATGTTCATCACTAATGTTTGTCTCGGGTGGGAATCGAACCCACGATCTGCAGCGTGAAAAGCAAGTATCTTACCGACCACGCCACCGGCCCGTCAAAATGGACGGACTGAATGAAAATGGACTAAGCGCCACGGGTAATGTAATCTAAGGGGATCTATCAGAGCTGATTCCAATAATAAATTTAGCAAAATGGTTTGAACGCACGGAAATTAGCACCGGTTGCTAATCTATGGTTGCTAAAAAGATCGGTATAATATATTAGTATGTCTGTGTAGATACATAGATGTGTACTGTATATATTTTTACAGCTGATTTCAACCAAAAAGACAAATAAAAAACTGATAAGAAAACTAATTTTTGAGAAAAATCTTTGCTTCAAATAAGAATGAATATAAACAAAAGAACGAAACGTTCCTACAAACATCATAGTATTTTAGACACAACAGTAATGTGATAAAGTATCTGTAAAAAGTTGTAATTGTTTTCTTTGTTAGACGTCGGATAACATTGTTTCACGAGGCCAAACTTAGCGATGCCGTTGCTTTGTTAAAGATAATCTTAGTGCGGTCCCTAGTGACGTCAACAAAGAAAATTGGATGGGCAGTGGGCCAATAGCTTTTAATCTGCCATTCTTTTTGACCCTCTTTATCTACTTGCTTGTAAAAGTCTTTTTTTCGCAGATAAATATGTATAAGATAGTATATGAGTGGTTTAATTACCTTCAACAATAGAGCTTATAGAACCTTTTAACAGACTCAGAATGTACTTAGTAGTATATTTTATTTCAGTTTATTGAGAACTTCACGATACTTAAACTATTTATAGACATTTGTATTGTTTCGAGCAGCGGTAGTACAGCGGTATGGGCCTCGCCTTAGATTTATAAGGTTGCGGGTTCGATGGTGTGAATTATAACATCGTCGCTGCTCAATATCGATGAAGGAAAACGTCGTCGGCATGTCTAAGATCTAATCAGTCGAGGACATGTAGCATCCACCAACCCGCACTTGGCTAGCGTGTGTGGATTAAGGCCTAAACTCTCTCAACTCGTAGAAGTTGAGAGAACACCCATGCCTTACCTGTGCCCAGTAATGGGACACTAAAAAGGGTTGAAATGATGAATGAATGAAACATTTGTACAGTTAATTTGTCTATTTATATTTAAACACATTGAGTTTTTATGTATATCTAGGTACACAAATAAAAATGAATTGCCGAAATATATGTGCGAATGACTTTGGATATATCTTTATTGTTTGTTGTAAGACCAAGTTTTATGTGATCTTTTTAATTCGAATATTTTATCCTTATATTTTGTTATACATGTTTAAGTTACTACAAATATTTTGGTAAGTTTAGCGCCTAAATAAGCATGTCATTCCCTACAAACTCTTGCCCACGTTAGCTGAAGCAGCAGCCATTCGTGTCTAGCTAACATGAACTGCAGGCGCACTTGAATTTAAAAAAATAATCGTAATGTATTTACTTTGTGAAAGCAGACAGAACAGAACGTATAGAACGGTACAGTAGTAAAAATTAGAACCACGATAAATGAGGACTTAGGTTCTATGATCCTAGCTAGGCTACAAAATAACCTGTAATAAAGAGTAACAGTTCCCGTGTCCTTTAAAGGAATTCTACAATATGAGCTCTTACTACGATAAATTTAAGTGGTTAAAATTAAGTTACTAAATGTTATCCTTTACTAATTTTATGCTAAATGGACGGGCCGGTGGCGTGGTCGGTAAGATACTTGCTTTTCACGCTGCAGATCGTGGGTTCGATTCCCACCCGAGACAAACATTAGTGATAAACATTTGTCTTTGTGTCGAGTCTGGGTGTAAATATCTATTATATGTATATATTTACAAAAGAAAATTATTATATGTATAGTATACACCAGTTATCTGGTTTCCATAACACAAGCTCTGCTTAGCTTGGCACCAGATGATCGTCTGTTAATGTCCCAGAATATTTATAATTTATAGTTATTTTTTTTAGTAATAACTAATTCATGCAAGAGAGATGTATGTGAAGGTGAATGTGTGTATGGTGTGTGAGTGTGTCTGTTTGTGTGTGCTTATATGTCTGTAAGTGTTTTTAGTGAAAAATATATATAATTTCAAGATCATTTGGTATATTCAAACTATGGGAAAGAAGCAACACAACGTAAAATAAATAAAACATCTTGTTGATTTCGTTTTAATAAACCAAACGAATACCATTGTGATATTGTCATATTGTGTCATTCTATTTCGGTATTTCGCAAAAAAAAGGGAGCAGGTTCCATCAGTACATGATTGAAACGCACCTACCTGAGGCGAGTAGCGTAATGACAGCTTCGAAAGTATTGTTTTTTAATTTTGCTAATATAGCTGCAACCATGCCTAGGAGCATGGCACTTCTCTTAGTTGCTTTTTCTAAGATTCAGAACATAGAAGAGAGAAGCAACATTCATACTCTAATCTAAAATCTCTAATTTAGAATCTAAAGTGATGCCTCAAAATACTGAACAGGGTCTAACTCGTTATCATTAATTTTAACATTTGTGTTGGCCTGTTTTTTTATCACTGAGTAAAGGATTATTTAAAGGAGCAGCGGTGGCGCAGTGGTACGGGCCTCGCCTTAGAAATATAAGGTCGCGGGTTCGAACCCCAGTCATGCCATTGCATCGGTGAAGGAAAACATCGTGAGGAAACCGGCATGTCTAAGAATTAACCATTGGAGGACATATGACATCCACCAACCCGCACTTGGCCAGCGTGTGTGGATTAAGGCCTATACTCTCTCAACTAGTAAGATAGCTGAGAGAAGACCCGTGACCAGCAGTGGGACACTAAAAAGGGTTGAAGTGAAAGGATTATTCACATTAAACCAAAAAACCACCTCAGAGAGTGAGTGCGTTGTTCGAGTCTGAACTGTTTTAATGATGTTTAGTACCTCTACCTAGTATAAAGCTTAAGCGTAACTTTCACGGACGAAAGTTTAAATCCAAAATGTGCTGTTTGAGCCACTTTTAAGGCGATTTTATTTTTAGGTTAAATTCACTTTGTTTTACAGTTTTAACAAAAACTTTGGGAAGTTTGCAATTTTTTCAGTTATAAAGCTAAAAAGATAAGTTTAGTAACATCAATACTTGATGTTAATAATTTAGAAAATGGAATTATTTTCAAGAAATAATATTTGAAGTGACTAAATTTGTACCCACACATCTTTGTGTGTGCTCTATATCGGTGAAGGAAAACATCGTGAGGAAACCGGCATGTTCAAGAACTAATCATTCGACGACATGTGACATCCCTCAACCCGCACTTGGCCAGCGTGTGTGGATTAAGGCCTAAACTCTCTCAACTTGTAAGATAGTTGAGAGAAGACCCGTGCCCAGCTGTGGGACACTAAAAAGGGTTGAAGTGATACGAAGGGTTGAAGTTATCCTTGCTAACAAAATGCGAAAGTAATGTCTGTCTCGCTTTCACCCCAAAACTACTGAATCGATTTGAATGAAATTTGGTGTGGAGATAGGCTGAGACCCTAGAAAGGACTAAGGATAGTTTTGATCCGCTGCGCAAAAAAGTTAGTAATGATAACCAATATACGCGTGGACGGAGCCGCGGTCGGAAAGCTAGTATTGTATAGCTAAGTTTTTAAAATATTTTTACCACAAAATCAAAACAATTTGTAAATAGTTACCTACATACAACTGTCGTAATGGTGGTATTTAAGTAGGGTGCTTTCGATTTTTCATATAAGATCGGTAACGACATCGATTGTGGGGACATTAAAGAATTGCTCGAAGACTGTTACGTCCCCACAGGCATTCTAATAGAGTTCAGCACCACTGGATGCTGATATAGAATAACTGAATACGACAGACTTAACAGGTACGTACCTTACAGGTAGACGTGAATAATCATTTGTTTTTTTTTTTAATATGAAAATTAAACAAATAATTCTTGGACAAAGTCACATGGAAAACATATAGTGAAAAGTCGAAAAGAATATAATTGGGATTGACATTCACCTGCTGTATGATCTGGGACTCTGCCAAGCCGTGACTGGGTGGCCTACAAGATTGAACCCTGATACTGGTAGTAATAAAACTCAGTTTACGTTCAATGATCTATTTGTATAGCTATGACAGAACCCAAGAGATGAGGAGGAGAGAGAGGTTCATGATTCACAACAAATTGTACTTAACTAATACAAAAAACACAACACTTGCGACTTTTAAAAATAATACAGCGCTATCTATTGATGGGTAGTGAAAAACTATTAAAATACTATATTGATCTTTAACACCTGCGAAATGTTACGTGACAATCTTTTGTCAATCCCATACATATTGTTCTTGCGGTAACGAAAGATCTAATCTTTCGCTTACCGCTTCGCTATGTCACGTTAAGAAGGGGTCGATAACTAGTAGAATGAAACTTACATCGGACCAGACTAGGAGCAGTGACCTTACCTTTTATTTTGAAATATACGGTCGCGGATTCGATCCCACACATCCTTGTGGGAATTGTTTCATCGCCGATGATCAATGTCGGTGAAGAAAAACACAGTAAGGAAACCGACATGTCTATAAAATAATCATGTGATGACATGTGATATCCACCAACCCGCACTTGGCAAGCGAAAGATGGTTGAGACAAGACCCGTGCCCAGGAGTGGGAAGCTAAAAAAGTTTGAAGTAACAATGCGGTATTATCCTACAGTTTAGGATTATGTCGTAGGTATTAGTTTTACTTTTGCACAGACAGGTAATAAATACTTTGCCTGTCCAGAGTCATACCCAGAGTTCAAACAATTTCCATGGCAAATATTATCTAAATCGTGACAGCGGTACTTACCTTCGATTCAGACGTTTTTCTGTTTTCGCTCTGTGGGAACCCACTGTCCTATCTCTATAAGAAAGCGAAGGCCTCCTTACCCTTATTTTGAAACTTCGCATGTTATAATAATCAGTAGATAAGGTATAAAAATAAGACCTATAACGCCGTTCCATTCTAAAACACAGCTATTTTTACTGACCATTCTTTTCAACTGTCTTTAAGCTACGAAATTGGTTCACTTGATAACAAATGCACCATCTAGTGCCTCAAGATCTATTTAAGCAACGTTTCCGTTATTAAACGCATCAATTCGACTCCCGACACAGAGATAAGGCGTGCACTCACGATCTCAAACGACAGTTATTGCCCTCTAATGTAATGTCGGTTTGGCACATTCAATTACCGTTTAAATGTTTGTTGCCTGAAATTTTTAACTAAACAAACACAAATATGTGAAATAAATTGTTTATGTATTACACAAGAATGACTTGTTTACAGTAAACATTGTTCTAAGGTCAAATGTGTTTTAAAAACATTGATGCAAGATCTTTCTCAATCCGTCCTCGATCACTAAACGCTGAAAAAAACAAAAGAGTAACTTTTAAAACAAAAGGTAGCTGTTTCTCGGCCAACGAGCTCTTAGTGGTTTGATATTTAGTGGTTCATTTCGATTCGACTTCCCCATCTTTGTTCGATGGCTCTTTTTTCAAAAGGATGTTCGGTGAATTGCAAATCTGTTCGGTTCAGTCAACTTCAAGGGAATGGCTTGCCCTGGAGCTGTGTAAATATTTGATGCATATTTCATGGAGACCCGGCATTTACTTTGTAAGAGATCCGATAAAACAACTTCTCTGGTGCAAAGATGTTGGTTAAGTACTTTATTTGGTCCAAGTAAGACGTTTCGTTGAATTTAGTTAAGGGAAAATTATTAAAAACTGGGAGGGAAACGCGCTGAAAGGGTTCCGTTTAATAGCAACGGAGATGATAGATAGTTTTAAGTAACTGGTAGATAGTCTCTCCCGTAATTATCAGCAGAGTGTCTGTCGTATCCGATTTGCTCCGCAACTACTGCACCGATTGAGTTAAAATTTGGTACACATATGTAAATTGGTGATCCAACGAGACACGTGACATGTAAAACAGATTTTTTTTAAACATTTAATACTTTTTGGGGCTTTGTTAAGAAATGAATTAAAAAATTAGTTAGTGTGTGAGATCCTACTAAAATTATAAACACGAAAGTTTGTAAGAATGTATGGATGTTTGTTACTTTTTCAAGCAAAAGCTATTAGACGGAATTGAATTAAATTTAGCACAGAGATAGATAATGGCCTGTATTAACACATAAGCTATTTATTTTGTCTCAATAAGTACCACGCGGGCGAAGCCATGGTCGGAAGCTAGTTTCGAATAAAAGAGCTTGTTGACTGACGCAAAAGTCGGGATATTTGCCTCTGCCTACACCTTCGGGTCTTAAAAGTATGAACGCTATGTTTGTTGATGAATGTAATAAATGAATTCCCAGCAGTAGATGGTGTAAGTATTACAAATTGTAATCGTGGTATGCATATAAATTCCTTCTGAATAAATTAACTTTTCCACATAGCCAACAGTTGATCCTGGAGCTTCCCAAGGGCACAGTATCCTTTCTTCGCAGTAGCTGCATAACAAGATGTCTGTAGAATATTAATTAGATTTCAAATGCTCAATGAATGTATTACAGCAAAAATATTTTTCTTGTAAAATTTTATTACCCGGTTTTTCACTGACGCTTGTCCATACGTACTATTTCGGACGTAGGTACTTATCCATACTTATATTATAAAGCTGAAGATTGTTTTCTGTTTGTTTGAACGCGCTAATCTTAGGACCAATATGAAAAATCCTTGTAATGTTAGACAGCCCATTTATTGAGGAAGGCTATAGGCTACTTTAAGCTCGATATAAAATGTAGTTGACGCGAGCGGAACCGTGGCGGCAAGGTATACTTAAAATTTTCTACTTCACCTTGCTTCTCTTGCTTGTGTTAAGAAGGTGAAGGCAGAGGTGAATCTCCCAAATTATTCTCTTTGAAAAAACCAGTTCTCCAAGTACAGATAAAACATAAATAAATGAAATATAATTAATTAATTAAACATAAACTTATCGCCCCAAAATTAAGTACAAGTCAAAATTTGTTTAATATATTTACTATTTATTTATTTACTTTACACAAAAACATTTACACAGACATTTAATAAATAGAACACAACACATACACAGTGGAGTTTCAAGTATAAGTTTTCTACTAGTAAAGTGTTGAATGGTTGTAACAAAAACTTCAAATACATACCTACATACTAGCATCACATAACTTCTATGTTTTGTTTATTAATTATATTTCAAAAATCAGAACTCCAAAAAGAATTACTAAAACAGACATATTTAGCCACTTTTCCGTGGGCAACTGACACTTTTATCATAAATATTGTCTTATATGAACATAGTATGAAAGCTGAGTAAGTATATAGTAAAACTGAAGCACTATTTTGAGGTAAAATGCATTAAGGTCGTCTATCATAAAATAAAATATTTATAATTACTGACCCTCATGTTACTTTTTTTCAATTTCGCAAAAAGCTAAGTAGGGAGTTGAATTATAGCTTGACATAACACTAAATCTAAATTTAGACAGAAGTATGGGGTAGGTATAAATATAGCCAATGTTATGCGTGACCCACGTGCGTGCCTTTACATGCCATATATTTACTGTAGGGGAAAATAATCGCCCATAAGTACTTGGTTTGGACGCAAGTGAGGGTTCTCATATAACCTTTAAAACAACAGAGCAGCTAACGGGTGAAGAATTTTGATGATCTGTGTTTATAACGCTAAATTAAAAATTATTTTTTTTAAGTAAAAACTCTCCCGACTAATTCATCTTTCAAACAAAAAAGAGTTAAGAGTTAAAAGTTTTAAAGGTGATGTAAAAACCTTCCAAATAAAATACTTATTACTTTGTTTGAATGCAAGTGAGGGTTTTCATATCACCTTTAAATCAACAGAACAGCTAACAGGACTTTTATAACTCTGAATTAAATATTTAATAATTCCACCTTTAATTTTTTTAGTTAAGAAGACAGACACACACAGACACTCACACATAGACACACACATGCACACAAAGACACATACATAGACACACACAGAGACACAAACAGACACACACACAGACACACACAGACACATAGACACAGACAGATACACACGGAGATACACAGAGACGTCAAACTTATAAACCGCGTACCAAAATGACTATTAATTTTTTTCCAATTTCAAAACTAATCTACTAGTAAAAAAACACTGGTCTGGAATCCTTACTCCAGATTAGTGCTGAGAAATTGGAAAAACCAATAACAACTTCCATAAGTTGGTGTTGTGATACCTCGGAGAGCACGAAAAGCCATTCATGGTCAAGTACGAGTTGGTGAATGTCACATGTCCCAAATAATTGGTACTTAGATATGCCAGTTTTTTACAGATCTTATCGTTTACTGATATTCAGCAGTGGCTGAAATAATACAAAGATGTGTGGGATCGAATCCGCTAACTTATATTTCAAAGACAAGGCCGGGCTCTTAGAGTGAAGGAAATAGACAATGCACTTGCGTTTAGGCTCACATTTATGCACTATGACTAACTCACTTCTTGTATTTTGGGACTTCTTTAACTATTTAAGTGAGGGTCAAAGGATGCCCACTATTCTCACAACGTTTTTAACACATAATGAACAGTTGCGATTAAATGACAGACAAGGATGTGTAAGCACAACCATAATAAGCCTAATGTAATCTGACTCTTGGTCTAACCAGCTCGGCTACTCGTTCCTTACGGGTTTCGAGGTCTGATGGCAGTCACTCGTATAATTCTGGTAGCTAGCCGCATCAGGTTAGACTGGGTACCGACCCCAAGAGAAATGGGAAAAAGGAAAATCATGATAATGTGTAGGCACGAGCTTGTGAGCTTTCGATTCGAAAGTTTTATACCGCTGCGCTATCATTCTATGTAGTTGGTATAATCGAATGTAAAAAAAAACTATAATACACTGACCGTATGTTTCACCTATGTGTTTTAAAAAAGTACTTTCAGCTTGAATATCTCTCTAAATAAACGTATTACGGCGGTAACGTAGCGTACCAAATTTATTTCCGTAATTACTCTGCTTTCCAGTCTAATATAGGGCTTTAATATATCCAGGGGTCCTAAACTTATTCAGTAGGCACTCAAACCGGCCGCTTCCATATGAGTTTCACGTTATTTGGGCAAATTTTTCAAAGCAGAACATTTTTTTACTACGAACGAAACGCTCCGTCAGTTTAAATAACACTCGTTAACTTTCCGCACAGTAACGGGCTTTACAATTATTTTTGAGAATGCGATTTTTTAACGGGTTGATTAAAACAGCCTTTTTTTTCTAAAGCGCAAGTCATTTTTCACATTAATGCATGGCTGGAGTAGGCACTTATTATGTTAACGATGTTCACAGTACATGACGTGTTTAAAAAGAAGTTTGTGTAATTATGTTATTTTAAAATTACATACAGTTTTGAATAGTGTTTTATTTTTAAAAACAAAATATAACTAATATTTTTGTTTGAAACATAACTACAGTACTACTGTTGGTGCTGGTGCTACGAGTTCTGCTACGAAAACGTCGTAGCTACTACGATTACTACGAGCAAAATCTCGTAGTAATTTACGATGGTATGTTTTAAATTAGGGTAAACTAGCCGTTTCGTAAGAGTACGGTATTATGAAAAAAAAGTTATTCACTAATTGTGCGTTACTTTTATGCTAATAGGTTTTTGGGTAACAAAACGGTTAAGCTCAAATTTTCACTGAAGTGCAAGACTTGTAGAAAACTAGACTAGGTTTCACACAGAAAGCTATGAAGTTAGAGTGTGTTTAGGGCACGTAGACCTAGAAAAGTTGACTTTCCATAAGATTTGATTACTTTTTTACAGAGCGAACGATATATAGGCATCTTAGAATTAATAAGATTCATGAGAATGTATCTTATTAATAGTAGTAATAGTAGTAAAGTATGAAAGCTAACTAATAGTGCAAGAAATTTTCAAACCGGACTAGTAGTTCTTGAGATTTCATGTGTACCATAGAAACAGTATAGTATTTAGAGTTCATGTAGGTTTATTATTCATCTGACTACTATGGAGTAGAAGTAAAGGTATAAAATTCCGAAATCATAACAGAAAGCGTAAAGTATTAAATAAATAAAGACTAAAGTAGAAAATAAATCCATCCGAAGCTAGTTAAGTAAAGCCAAGTGCACAAAATTGCAGCCAAGTTCTTTGTTATGAACTCGAAAAGCCGCACAATTTGAGTTTAAAAAGAATAACATTTTCATATTTCGTTGTTTCCGTTCCTTTTGTTAGCAGCACGACATCAGGTGTGGCGGAGGAACAATCGCGTTTCATTAGTGCAAACACTTACATTCGTGTTTCGTTGGCTCACGATATTTCTTATAGCGAAGACAAGCTGATATTTCGGGTTATTTTGTCGATAAAAATGCTAGTGTTTCTCGTAATTCAAAAGAAAAGCTACGTTTGAAGAAACGCCAGGTTTGTAATGTTATGTACACTCTATAAACATACAACTGTAAAGTATTGTCTTAGATTTACGCGAATATCACACATTGAAATAAAACTACTTTTTAACTGATTTTATCGCGGTTTATTTTAGATTATAGATAAACTGCGATAAAATCCTTTAAAAAGTAGTTTTATTTCAACTTAAAACTATTTAATTATGATTATGTATTATATTTAAATTATATACATTAAGTGACTGTTATCTAAACTAAACTAATCTCAGTTTTATTAATATCGAACTAGTATTTCCTATGCAACAGCATTTCGTTCGAACAGGATGATTTAGAGACGTAAGAAGCAATTGAGATTTTAGTGTGTGTTTAAATAATATAATATCAGTAATTATAATATTAATTTCAAGAATTAAATAAGGTCCTCTGCTACGGTAAGCGTGAACACACGACGGGTGACCACTTCGTGTGTTTGTTTTGAAAGATTATGTAGAGCAGCGCTAACTGGCGTTTCGTCATCGCAACGCATATAATATTTTTAGAAATAGCCGGCCACACGGTTCGGGTGCTGTGGCATTGCAACGTTATTACTAAGTCGTAACGGTGACTTATGCCGACACAACGCTGACGCAACGCACACGGTGCGTTAGACAGTGCGTTGGACAGACTCTAACTTAGCGACGCTGCAGTCTTTCTAGTTGCGCTCTAATAGAAAACTTACCCACACCTTGTAGTATCTAGATTGCTATCTAGAAAATACAGCTGTAGGAAATATTATAGTGCGCTAGTGACCTGCTACCTTGACTGCTAAGGGCTAAAAAGTGACCAATTATCATCTACTATAGAATAAATAATAATGCTACCGTATGTACCTCTAGTTAAATTACCTATATAACTGCAACGTAGGTATGCAGCATAGGTTCTCTGTGAGTATAAGTAAAACGTTAGCTTATGTTAAAGAACGACCCATATACTATCTTAGAAGAAACCCAATGGATCCGTTGAACTAAAAGTTTTGAACAACAGTTCAAACATTTTGTGGTGCGAGAACAACGTTCCCCTTTCAGTGGTCGGTCTTTGTATAATGCATTAGATTGATTGTTCTGTGCTACCGAGCGGTTTTATGTGGAACTTTAAGTCTTATCAACACATAACAAAAAAGTTGGCGCTAGCTATTTATGATATTATTTTGTTTGGTTCGAAGTCCTCGGAAGGAAACAGAAGAAAGAAGAAAGCAGCATTTCGCACGACTTTAAACTTCGTTGGATCAATGCAAGGGTTTCTTAACTTTGTATACTTATAGGTACTTAAATAAAAACTTAAAGTAATAATTTTATCTCAACGCCAAACAAATACTTACTAATTAACCCTCGTATTCATTTACGTCTTATATGCTCATTTTAGGTAAAATTGGGTTTATAATTGGTTAGTCTTTGTCTGTCATCTTGTCATTAAGAAAGAGTCGAAGTCCATTTTAACTAAAGAGTTTCATAAGTTTTTATAAATAAGGTCTTATGTATACTACAAATGATCTTGCCTATTAAGAACATACATATATAAAGCAATGATTTACCGTAATCAATTAAAACATTTTATAAACCTCATAAAAACGTCTGTAACAGTAAACAAATTGTGTTTTTACATAATTTACTTTTAGAAATTAACTTTAATTATTTCATAAATTCTAACGGACACCCCTCACATTATTAACATTCAACGCATAGCTACAGTTGGAATGAAGGGGTTCAAATATCAGGTCAACTTAATTAAGAAAATCGCAAGTTTAATTTCAGTCTATTAAGAGTCCATTTCGTTTGTCCCAAGTACAGCTTTGTCCTTACAATTAATTTAGTATAAGGAAATCACCATTTCGTGACATTGTTACAACATTTACTTTTCTCGCGACCGTAAAGTTCATTTATATTAATGGACGACTAGTCCTTTTCGGTAAATTGTTTTAAAGGCTAGATAGATGTGCTACTACGACGTATTATGTTGAATAAATGGTACTTGATATTTCCAGCAACATCCATTTTGGCAAAGTTACATCAGAGTTACATCAGATTTCAGATTATACATCCAGATACTTTACAAACAGTACAGTCGGCACCAATACTATAATTCGACGCCAAAACTTAGTATTAATCTAATAATTATTTCGTAAATAGTTTTGGTAATGCTAAATATAATATCTAAATCTCCACCTCACTGCGAATTGATACAGTATTTTTGAATTCTTGAATGTTTTATCTTTAAATTGTTACCAGATGTATATTAATATCGGCAAACCCATATGGTTGCAATCATCAGATACACCCTCTTCTTCATGGATCTCGATGGTACACAAAATAACACCACAGACATCTATTTAATATCTTTGTAAATGATTCTAGCACCTCCCTTATCATAAATATTCACAAAAAGTTTGAATGGAAACGGATATCTTTTTGTGAGATTTAATTTGCACACACCACATGCTCACCCAACAGACCTCATAGACATTTTCCCACTACGTAGCAATGACAACCACAGAAAAACAGACAAGCGACCTGAAGGGACATTGACGTCTTGTGAATTTGACGACTGATAGGTTAAATGTATAATAAGTGATACCTTAACGCGTGCGCTGTTACACAACGCGTGGGGGTTTTATAACAGAGCCTTTTCTCGTCACAATTTCTCGTCCGATTTTTAAATCGATGGTAGTGCGAGCCCCAAGTCACTATCTTGATACCTTCCAGAAGAATTTTGGCTGAAGGATGTAGTCTACCGCCGATTTCGCGGGAATATACGTGACTCCATGCAGCGCAACACGACGCCGCCGTCTCATCATGGCAAATATTTTTTAGTCACTATTTATTATTATGTTATTGTGTATATTTTATAAGTATGTAATGTTTATTTGTATTTCATATTTATATTAATTTTCTATGGGCCTAGTAGCCTGAAATAAATGAATAAATAAAAGAAATAGAAAATTGCCTGAAGGACTAATGCTTGTAATTGCTGAGATAAGAGTCTTAATTCAACACTTAACATGAATAAGTATTCCAAAACAGAAATGGCTTGTAATCACCTTAAACATGTTTTTTCTAAGCACCTCATGAAAAACCTTTTTAAAGCAATCCAAACTATAAGCCTTAAGCACAACATTACTCCTGTATAAACAAAACTAAAAGCACTCTATTATTGTAATAGCAGTTCATTTTTCCACACTCTCCCCTCATAGCTCTCTTCATGTTTAAGAAATAGCCACACGATAAAAAAGTCCCTTAGGTTAGTTGACCTAACCGGTACCATGATACTACAGATATATTTCTATGTCAGTAACAAAGAAGGATAGCGCTCTACACTGTATATAGCCCCGTCACTCTTGCACAACCGTTTAAATAATGTTTAATCTAACATAGTACGTGGTGAACACTGTATACTTTTGAGTCGAATCTCTCAACTCTCAGGGGGGTTATATATCATGGTATGAGTAGCCACTGCCAGTCCTATCCCCAAACTTGGCGCGAAGTATTTATTGAAGTACTTACAGAGATATGATTTAGTTTTGGTTTATGGGTTATGTTTTGATATATATAATTTTAACTGTAATTTGATTTAATAAACTGCGTTATTATAAATGAATTGATGCTGTGGGGTGTTTAGTAGCGCATAGGTCTATCTTAAGCAGGCCAACCTACGCTCTGTTTAATACTTGAAATTGTTGTAGTCTTATTGTCTTTACTCTTGATATTTTAAATGCCCGTACTCAATAATGGCACATTAATGGGTTAATTCCACTATATTTTTTATTTGTAACTGGCAGCACGTTTGTTCTGTTAACCTGGAGGTAAGTGACAATGAAAACGAAGATGGTACTGTTCTAACATAGCAGCAGTAGTTGACAGAGGCACCAGACCTGTTCCCATTTTCGACTCCACCAACCATCTCGTAGACAAGTCTGGTGTATTTGGCGACGTGCCTTTGCGTAATAAGTGGTTATTCACCACATCTGGAACCTACTAACAATGAGTACCTACTTTTCATTTAGCACCAGCCTGAGATCAAGTCTCACGTAACCACGCTTGGTACCTACCTTATACGTTTTGAAGCTAAATTCTATAGACTATATGAGCATTTTAATCCATTAAAATCGTATAGGTAGTTCCTACAACTGTAACTATTCAGCCAGCTTCATTTAGTTGACTCTTTAGATAAATACGAAGCTCATTCCCTTTAGACGAGCTCGCGATCAGAGTATCCGATAAATGTGAACGTGAATATAGAAATTCTAGAAAGAATAGAAAGTAGTTTGAAATTTGAGCTATACATTGACTGAATATAAATTCTATTTGAACAAGTATTTTGAATAATTTAAAATACTAGATAAACTCGACTGGAACAAGTTGTTTAGCACCAAAATACAACATATTGTTTTTAAGAAAATGTGAGAAGGAAGCACAGAGCACTACCCACTCACATTTTATTAAAGCATAGACAAGACGCGCCATTTTGTGTGATGGACATTTCTGTTTGTCTTCAGTCTCGGTGTAATTATCTATTATAAGTATGTATTCACAAAAATAGCAGTACATGTTATATAATTTATCTTGAGCAGCGGTGTCACACGAGCAGCAGTGGCGCAGCGGTACGGGCCACGCCTTAGAAGTAAATGGTCGCGGGTTCGATTCCTGGTCATGTCCACACATCTTTGTGTGAATTATTTCATCTCCGCTCTTCGAGGATATGAGATATCCACCAACCCGCACTTGGCCAGCGTATAAACTCTCTCATCTCGTAAGATATTTGAGAGAAGACCGGTGTTCAGCAGTAGGATACTAAAAAGGGTTGAAGTAATGTCAGTTATCTGGTTTCCATTACACAAGTTCTGCTTAGTATAGGATCTGATGACCGTGTCTTAATGTCCTACAATATTAATAATATAGAACATTAGATTATATTCTCCTTAAAGTTAGGTTTAATTTTTAGTTCAAAATTAAATAATAGTCACATAATCCGCTAGATAGGACTGGCCTGGTGGCGTAGTGGTTAGTGATCCTGATTGCTGCGCTGAAGGTCGTGGATTCAATTTCCACCCAGGACAAATCTTTGTGTGATGATCACGATTATTTGTTCTGTGTCTACAAAAAAAAATGTATTCAAGTATTATATCCGTTCCTAGTATAACACAAGCAAATATATAATTGCTTAATAAGTGACTAGATGGCGCTGTGTGTATGTGTGAAAATATTATTATTTATGGTAAAAATACAGGTTTTCTCAAAGATACTATAACTGTTCACTTCACTTCAACCCTTTATAATGTCCCACTGCTGGGCACGGGTCTTCTCTAAACTATCTTATGAGTTGAAAGAGTTAAGGCCCTAATCCACACACGCTGGCCAAGTGCGGGTTTGTGGATGTCACATGTTCTCGAATGATTACTGTTTAGACATGCCGATTTCCTCACGATGTTTTCCTTCACCGATATTGAGCAGTGGAGATGAAACAATTCACACTAAGATGTGTGGGCACGACCAGGATTCGAACCCGCGACCTTATTTTTGTAAGGCGAGGCCTTACCACTATAACTGTAAATTCTATGAAATTAATCCGATTTTACATAGCGTTCATGCAACGCCGCATATCCGAGACGGTTGCTGTTGTTTACCTCTGAAAATTATAATAATAATAATAATAATATAGTGGGGATATAGTGGAAATTCTGTACTCTATAGTTCCTTGTACCCGTGAGTGGATAGTGTCGGAATGGAGTCGAGTGGAGCGGCCACAGAACCGCAGTCGTCCTCTACTAATCAGTGTTTGCACATGACGACTTAGCAACTTCATTTAAGCCTACCACATACTCTGCCGAATAGTGAATTTAATGGAAAAGTTTAACATTCACAGCATTTAACGCAAAATTCAAACAATCAAGAACAATATTCAAGGCCCATATTATTTTATAAGTATATTTCATTTTGAAATAAAACTACATCTTATCGGATTTTATCGCGGTTTATTTTAGATTTTAGATCCCGACGTTTCAAAGTAGTTAAAAAGTAGTTTTATTTCAATGTGTGATATTCGCGTAAATCTAAGACAATACTATATATTTCATTTGCTTATATTCTTACATAATTAATTACATATTTTTTACTTGCTAACTGTTGTTTTTGAGTAAATTCAATAAAACAATTCAGATTATGATTAATCTATACTAATATTATAAAGCTGAAGAGTTTGTTTGTTTGAACGCGCTAATCTCCGAAACTACGGGTACGATTTGAAAAATTCTTGCACTGTTAGATAGCCCATTTATTGAGAAAGGCTTTAAACTACTTTTTATCCCACTACTGGGCACATAATATGTAGTTCGCGCGGGTGTAGCCGCGGCGGAAAGCTAGTTTATGCTATAGTTTGAAATCTGCGCACAGACATATAACAATTAAAAAGAATAAAAACAAAGTATGACAGAATTCACGGAAAGATCGGCCGCTATTGTTTTGTTCTGCATTCAAAATCAGAATTTTCATTTGTACCAATTTCGGTGCAGATATTATATAAATCGTATGAGATAGACATTACTTATGATTGTTTTCCAAACTAGTTTTCCACCCGCGGCTCCGCCCGCGCGTATTTCGTTTATCGCGCTAAACCATTAACCTCTTTTTTACGCAGTCGGATAATAATAATAATAATAAATAAATTTTATTTAATGAAACAATACAAAGACAACAATGAGTGAAGATTACAAGTTATGGCTAGAAACAAGTTGGTACAGTTTCTCTGGACCCCACACTAGGATTCCCTGTGTCGTGGAGTCCAGTCTCTTCCCAGTAACTTAGTAGCTAATCAAAAAAATAGACAATTCTACTATAAAATTCTATTTACTTTAAGATACTCATCAAGCCAGTCTGACTATAATTCTTCGATGACAACCATTTGAAAATGATAGATTTTATACGGAAGTACGTCATGTTGATTATTTCTCTATTAAATCTATAAAGTTCTGTATAAAGATAGGGACCAGTAAAAGCAAATGACCTGCGTGCAAATGTGGAGTGTACTCGCGGAATATTCCATTTTAGAGTTCTATGTGAGGCACGAGCTTTTTGTTTAGCATGCTTGTGAAACCGCATTAGTGTGGACGATATGTATAGCTGCCTGACACGAAGAAGCTTGCACTCAGTATAGAGATCATCAGTTGGGTAACGCCAGGGCTTGTTATGGGCTATTTTCAATATAGCCCTTTGAGCTCGTTCAAGCTTCAATAAGTGTGTTTTTGAAGCAGCTCCCCAGACTGGTATACAGTAAGTTATTATAGATTGACATAGACTGTAATATACTAATCGTATTGTATTTTGATTTGACACTGTCCGTAGTTTTTTAAATATATGGGATAATTTTTTTACGCGCTTAGTTAGTGCATCAAGCTGAGCTTTCCATGTGAGTCGATCGTCAATTAAGATACCAAGGTATTTGATAATTGAAACTTTTTCCAGCGGCCTACAGTGACATATGGCATCATGGTTATGATAAGTATTGCATTCATGCAGTATTACCCTTAGTGGTAAATCTGGGGCCGACCGATTGGATATACTAAATGGTACAATTTTGGTTTTCGAGACGTTAACGGTCAACAGGTTATTTCGCAGCCAGAATGCTGTTTTTCTAAGCCCCTCCTGAGACACATCAACGACATTATTCCAAGTTTTACCATAGAAAATTATTGCTGTATCATCTGCAAAGGTAAAAATACGAGAGTTTTGTAGTTGCAAGGAGCAAAGGTCGTTGATGTATACCAGGAAGAGCGTAGGGCCTAGAATACTACCTTGTGGCACTCCGTAGGTAATCTCTGCATAGTCACTAAAGTCATCCCCTATACGAATTCGCTGTTTGCGTTCTGTTAGGTATGATCGGAACCAATTTAGGGCTAGATCTCTAACTCCGGCAGCTTGTAATTTCATTAATAGAATAGGCCGTGAAACCGTATCAAATGCCTTGGCTTGGTCTAGGAAGACACCAATGCATTTTTGGCCTTCGTTGACCTTGTTAATTACAAAGTCTACCAATCCCAGAACGGCGTCTTCCGTAGACCTGCCTTTTCGAAAGCCATACTGGTTTTCTGACAAAAGGTTATTGCTTTCAAGATATTTGAGCAGACGGACATTAACGACGATAAAACTATCCTTTCCCGGGTCTCTAACTATGTCCATACAAAAATAGTTCAGTAGTGTAGGCGTGTAAGCAACACTTTGAAATGCGCAAGCTCCCTTAAACATCACCACAAATCTATAGGAGTTTCATAAAAAATATGTCTAACTTGGTTGTCACACCGGTGAAGGTCGATTTCCTACGGCTCTTAGACCATATTGTAAGAATTTTATTCAATATCCAAGAACAAATTAAATTTAAAGGAGAGGTCAAAAGTGGGCTAGAATTTTGAACACCAATGTGATATACCTCATTGGAAACCTTATTTAATAAGCTGTTAGAATTTAACTAAACACGAATTTTAGGAGCAACCTTTTTTGTAAAAATCAAAAAAATGTAATAGAAAAACAAAACGCACATTACCTTTAATTATCCGTTTCCTAAGCAGTATAAATATTGCAATCACGTCAATAATTGCATTCTGTTACAGTACTTTTCTCTTGTAATATTATTCTAGCTGCAGCTTAATGTAATTATGACGAAAAATATTTGTTATCTTATTAGTGTAATAACAAAACGCGTGGAAAAAAATATAATTACGGAAAACGTCATGATGTCATTGTCATTGATCAGTTTGATTGACAGCGTCGAAATAATTTTGATTTTTTTGGTTGCTCAATTGTCATTTGACCATGGGGTTGCCAATTGCAATAATCATAATATTGCATTAAGGATTCTTATTTTCAATTTCAATTTATTAAAAAACGGGGGGGTGTAAAATTATTTTAAATACACCAAAAAATTTAATTAATTATGCTCTATTAACCTATGTAACTCAGATTGCTGTTCAAATTTACAATTATTTTAATCCCAGGCTCTATACATTTTTTGAACGTCTCCTTTCGAATTCTATTCATCGCATTAAGTTATCAAACATGTCCTTGTGTCAAAATATTGTGTGTAATTTAAATAAAAAGCACGAAAGAGTATTGATATCAACTTCGAATAAAATCACCCTCAAAATAATTTCTCAGGCTTAGCCTGCGTAGCGTTATGATAAAAAATATTTGAATAAATAAAAAACACTTGTTTCATTATTTGTTTTAAATTTTATTTATACCAAAGGAGAGGTCAAAAGTGGGCTAGAATTTTGAACACCAATGTGATATACCTCATTGGAAAGCTTATTTAATAAGCTGTTAGAATTTAACTAAACACGAATTTTAGGAGCAACCATTTTTGTAAAAATCAAAAAAATGAAATAGAAAAACAAAACGCACATTACCTTTAATTATCCGTTTCCTAAGCAGTATAAATATTGCAATCACGTCAACAATTGCATTCTGTTACAGTACTTTTCTCTTGTAATATTATTCTAGCTGCAGCTTAATGTAATTATGACGAAAAATATTTGTTATCTTATTAGTGTAATAACAAAACGCGTGGAAAAAAATATAATTACGGGAAACGTCATGATGTCATTGTCATTGATCAGTTTGATTGACAGCGTCGAAATAATTTTGATTTTTTTGGTTGCTCAATTGACATTTGACCATGGGGTTGCCAATTGCAATAATCATAATATTGCAATAATGATTCTTATTTTCAATTTCAATTTTTAAAAAAACGGTGGGGTGTAAAATTATTTTAAATACACCAAAAAATTTAATTAATTATGCTCTATTAACCTATGTTACTCAGATTGCTGTTCAAATTTACAATTATTTTAATCCCAGGCTCTATACATTTTTTGAACGTCTCCTTTGAAGTGAATCGGACCAAACACTAAACAGTTCTGCAATAGTATTGTCTTAGATTTACGCGAATATCACACATTTGAAATAAAAAGTACTGCAATATTTAATATTTCCAAAAAAACTCATTTTGCAACCCCACTGGGAAAAGTTTTGGGAAAATTAAAAACATGTGTTTCATGATTTCTTTTAAGGTTTATGTGTACCGAATTTTAAGTGGATAGGCCTAAAGAATAAAAAGTTGCATACAAACTTCATCCCTATATATAACCCTCTTAGGAGATGATGTTTGATAATATTATTAACATATGTCCTATTATATGGTATAGACTACCCACATTTTAAGTTTCAATAAAATCGGTTGAGCGTTTATGAAGATACGTGGTAACAAACATTCACACACGCACACACACATACGCACACGCACACGCACACTTTCGCTTTCGCACTTTCACTTTCATTGTTAAAACATAGCAACAAACCCTTCATACATCCTCTTAAACTTCCCCTTAAGATTAGTAATAGGATGTTATCACTGACTACCGGTGGCGAAGAGTCTATAAAACACGATTCCCATCGGCTTCCCTTTAGGAATTAGTAAATTTAACGTAATAAATTAAATATTATGTAATATCAAAAAGTTTTAAATCGCATCATAAATGTAGTACATACTTACCTACTTCTTACTAAGTTTCAAAGTCGGCGTAGGTTTTAACCAAAAAATACTTGTCATTTCATTTGCTCAGTCTTCTCTTTTTAAAATTTCCACCCTTCACCACTGCTGACTACCTACTAACAAGGTATACCTAATACCATACTAATACTAATAAGCCTGTAGATACTAATTAGCAAAGATCTACTTTGTAACTTAAGGTAGTACAATTAATGATCAATATAATTAAGTCTTTCTATGCAACACACACTCCTTAAGACGGATCGCGTTAGCTGAAGGAACCTCTGAAGTGTTTAGTCAGCTAAGTCACACAAATGATATAAACTCGTTAACTTCTCAGTTGGAACGTCTCAAATGTTCGGATTAGTCGTGCGATTCAAGTAGATACTAGTGGCTTGAATAGTCGTATCTTGAAGTATGTATTAGGTTACTCTGCGATTTCGAACCTACATAATCCTTCAGTTTTTACTTTAAATACTAAATGTGATAAACGTTTAATTACTAAAGTAGTCAAGAACTATAAAATATGAAACATCGTAAACTACTACAGGTACTTATTTTTAAAATCTCAAAAGAATAAAGAGGTCCTGAGGTCTTTTATAGAGTATATTGTTGTAAGATTTTACACCTTATTTAAGATTATATGTAAGTACCAACCATAGTATCGGAGTCGGCTCGAAAACATAGATCGCGATGAATTGTTGCATCGCCGTTGCTCAAAATTAACCTTCGAGGTCATCTGACATTCACGAATCCGCAGCTAGTGTAGTGTAGATTAATGTCTGACCTCTCTTAACACTCCATCATGGGGACACTAAAAGGGTCGTGGGTCTTTATACGCTATGATGCACTTATAGTTCTTACTAAACAAAAATAAATCTTAGTTAACCATCAACATTTTTTCTTAATTAACTTCATATGCAGATTAATTTAGACACAGAGTTAATGCGCCAAACTTCGCTAGTCTAATTTGCTCGGGCTTAGAGCAAAGACGTGTTTCCGTAGAGTGAAGATTCCCTGGGAGTTATTCAACTAATTTTACATGCGGGCCAAGTTTTAACCCCGCTGCCATATGTTTGCGTTTCCACTGTGGGTACATTTCGTGAACGAACCAAGATGAACTAGTTTATACGCTTTTCGGAATTAGCTCAGCAAATTCAAACAAGTCTTCCTCTTGTACGACTGACAACGATTGCAAGATAACTAAACTTCTAATTACAAGAACATCGCACGTAGTAACCTACTATGTTCGTCAGCATGCAAGCTGACGAATTGGATTGGGTTTCAGTCGTTGTCGATTCGATTAGGTACTTTATCTGTGGAAAGCCAAAGACTTAGCGACGATCAATTTTATTGTAAAGTTACACAGTGGTCTATCAATTTTTGTAGGGCTACATAGCGGCTTAAATTCTTCTGATTGACGTTCAGTGGTTCAACAATTTTAACCAATCTCGTTGTATCTATAGATATTATGTATTTGGATATCTAAATACGATGGTCTTATAATTACCGACAAAAACTGAATTCCAATCCAGTAGGTACTAATTCTTTATAAGTAGTTAATTTTAAGTGCCGACGAACTGTAGTAAACTAAATTGTAGTTTAGTTACGCATAAGTAGATATACTTATTGAAGAATAAATTAACGTAACATTTGGCAAAGTTAAACGAAAATAATAAAGTCAAAGGATTTATTATAGTACGAATGTCTTCAAAAGTACACAGACAACGCTATAAATAATCCTAGAGTAATAAAATCCGAAATAAGAGTAAGTTTCGTAAAGAATAGTCGCAACAAGGAGCGTATTATTCAGTGTCTCAGTCGGGACGTGTCCCGTAATATATGTTTTAATAAAAGGGTTTCAATTCTCGCCCGAACATACATCACGCAAGATACCCGAAGTATCAATAATATCGAAAAAGATCTCCAATTTATTATTCATTGAAGTCGCTGGAGGGAGGACCGCGCTATAAATCCAGGGATCGCCACTAAATCATCGTTTGCGCGGCGGAAGGACGTGTGCGGGCGCAATTTTTATCCATTTTTCAACGATGAAAACAAATGGATACATGCAATTGTACCTATAATTACTTATACGGGTTCACGCCGACTGCATGATGTTAAAAATTCACGATATACTGTGACCTAGTTTTCCATTGACACGGTGATGCTTTTTTTGTTCGTACATTAACAATGTCCTCAAATACTGAACAAAGAGGCAGGTGGAAGGGCCGCTACCCGTTGAAAGAATCCATAAAAACTGTAATGGTACCCTCGTCACGTTGGACATCTTATTTATCTAGTCACGAGCAAAATCATTGTTTCCTTTTTCGTTGTGTACAGAAATACGCCTTATTACAGTCCTGGCTAACAGATGAACTGCTGAACGGGACCATTGTCCTTGGTCTTTGTGTGTTGGTCCCGCAGAAAAAATACTGCACTTTGCTAAGTTGCGACTTACGAGTGAGTGATTACAAGTATTTTTCATTTGCTGTACGCTTTTACTTATCTACTTACTTACAAACATATTTGTTTTACTTAACAAATTCACTAAATATTTATCTACAATTAGCATTTTAAATTACATTTTCAAGTTATTAAATAAACCGTGCTTAGTCAAGAAACTTACATTATACTAATCAAAAAATTAACAAAAGACGTAAAATTTTGAAGTTTCTCTAACATTAAGACTCATCAATCTTAAATAAATCAAGCTTGCCTTGTTCTTTATCCGTCAATTTCTTTAATTACTGCACAAAGTTGCTGTTAAAAAGTTAAGAGTTATAAAAGTCAATACAGTGAAGTATGCCTCAACTTTATAAACTTTTTAACGAGTCTGCATGTGACGCAACAGAGCGAAAAAAGAGTAAGCAGAGTTCATTATCTGAAATAAATAAAAAAAAATTCAATATTACCTAAAATATGTAATTTAACATCAAACATGCCTAGTATGGCGTTTACTGCACGAAGTCACGGAATATCGTCATTTTTGGTGCAAAATCTTATTCGAAACTGTGATTCCATTCACTCGTCTCTAAAACAACGTCACGAACTATCATGACGTTGTTTCATTGACGTTTTTATTAGGTATTGTAATGTAAACAAGAAATTAGTAATAGTAAAAGAGATGCTTGTTGATGACACTGATACATTTACTGACACGAGACTTTTTCTAAAACTTACAGCTGTAAAAGTCCTTAAAGATAAAAGAAACATTTTCCCTCCAGTTATAGTTATAGGTCTGTTAGCTCTTTCGACAAATAACCTTAAATTGCTCTTGAATTTACGACATCTAGGTATCCAATCACAATCGTATACTGCAAATGGTATTTGGCCACTCTAAAAAGGCATGATACTATTTTAGGATGGTTGGTATAAAATATAATTCAATAACTATAAAACTTACCCTCTCAATGATACTAGATCCAAACCAGCACGGCACCATTATCTGAAGAATCATCACTATCATATAGAGAATTAGGAATATCAAATATTCAGATGTTGCTGGCTAAAAATATATACCAATATTTTATTTCGCCATATTAACATCAGAGTTTCAATAATACTTATAATCTTACCAAAGTGAATCTAAATAAGCAAACGCATATTTTACACGACCCCAAACTGAATTGTATGAACAAAGTTTCGCTGAAAGCATCTTGAATTAATCTGCAATATCTGAAAAATAGTGTCTTAGTAAATACTGATTTATATCAAATTGTTCAAGATAAACGCAACTTACTTGCAGATGTCGTCGTAATGTTTGATACATTTATTGATTTCCATTACAGCAAAATAATCTTTGGGTGTTTTATCTGTTATTTTGTGATGATCGTGATCTTGAGTTTTTAAATCAGCTACAGTTCTCAACCTCCTATCAAGTATATCTAACTGCGCAATAGCAAGGAACATCACTCCCAAAAGAAATGTATCAAAATTTACATTATATAACATGTGAGACGTGATTCCCATCCCTTGATACACATAAGCTGGATAAGTAAAAATGTGCTTATATTTTTCTGAGATAAAAGAGTACCTACAAACAGGATACTCTAACTCGACCGAGAAAATTAAGTGCATCACAAGCGGAGTGAATACGTTTACTGAGTTAGCTACTACAGATATTCCAAATGTTACTTTCCAATACAGAAGCGCATTTTTCTTTGCTTTGTCAATTATCTCCAATTCTTCGGGAGCATTCGATTGAAAAGTATCCATCTCTAGCATATTGAGCATTTCTCTTATTTGATCACGCATGTAAACAAATGCAACCACTTTAGATAACACTGCTAGGCACATGAAATAAAATATCATTTCGTCAGCATAAATCTCTAATTGTGGTGGCAAAAAATAAAAATTAATGGTATACAACCCATTGAACAGTACAGCGTAGAGAAAGATAAATATTTTCGCATAAATTTTATAAAACGAGCTAGGATTTTTACTAGGCCAAATACCTAGAAATTTAAGAATTGCTAAATGTATTTTAAAGCAATCTATTTGACGATATTCCATGTCGACTAGCTGTGTGACTTACTAAAAAGCAATAACAGTTTTAAATGCCAGTATCGCGGTTTGACGGCTTATTTTCGCACTATGACACTCACAGAAACTCTAATTATTGAGAAAATTAAATCCTATTGTAGCTATAATTATTTTCCTTGCCCTGTAACTACATAAATTTAATTTGAAAGTAAATTAACAGCCTCTAAGGAATTAATTCGCAGGTATATTTCAAAGGCTTGGTTAAATATTTAAGCATGTGTAGAAATAAGAAGGTTGATATGGATTTAGGTTAATTGCAAGTGCTATATTATAAATGAGGTGCAATTAGTAAAGGCAACGAAGCCTAAGATGATTTAGAAGAAGTAATTTGGACTGCATTAATGAATGGTTGAATTTAACGCTAATTAATTTAAAAATCGGCATTTTTTTTTTAAATAGCTGATTGAATCCATGATTTCATAAATTTTAGTTGAGATGGCTACAATCTAAATACTAAACATTGACCAACAAAAGGGCCCTAATTTCACTAGCACGCTTTGGTTGCCCCACCACTGGGCTATAAATGTAAAACAACCTCCATACTTTTATATAATTTTAAGCTCTGTCCCTAGAGTCCCAATTTCTTATGGTTCTAATAATTAAAAATCACAAAATCTGTAGACAAAATGATCTCAGTGTGAAATTCTAAATAGCTCGATTTTGAAAAATCTATCAGTGTTTTAATTTCGTTAATTGAAATATACCAACTGAAAAGTTACCTGCCTTAATTTGATTTCGTCGCTGTTATTAAACTGAAACTTATTAATTTACAATTTTTATGTATATATTTTCTTGTCTACGACAGCTATGTCATTAATAAAATGAAAAGTTTTACGTTCAGTGAATTTTATTATAATGTAACATTTGGGTGAATAATAAATTAAACTAGACTTATTAATTACGACACCAGAATGTTGACTATTTAAACTAGGTACTTTTAAACTTTAAAGATTAATCAATAACAAATTATTTTAGTATTTCTGAAAATTCTGTACAAATTAACAAGTATGGGTTAACTGGCCAAAACTTTTCTTAAATATTGTAGATTGAAAAACTAGCAATGTAGGATATAGTCGCACAACGATACTGCGAAATAGCTGCCAAAAACGGAATCAGAGTATTCGTGGACTGTTTTTAGTAACGTGTTTTGAAGAGGCCTGTGTCCACTAATCAATTAAAACAAGCTGCTGCTGATGAAGGCAGAAAAGCGGATTATCAAATTTAATTTACAATCAAAACTATTCTCGTGACTGCATATGTTGAAGTAGAGTAAAGAAAGAATATGCAGAATGTATGATCTGAAATTTAAAATTACAAATTAAAACAGCTAGCGCTATCAAGAAAATTAACCCTTTTAAATTAGTTCAAATAAGTACGTACAGAAGTGAAAGTGTCGAGGGATAGGCTGAACATCTTTCCGCCAATTATAGACAATGGCCTGTTAACTCTCTCTACAAAGAGACGCAAATTGCTTTTAAACTGGCGCGACCTCGGGGTCCAGTCGCAGCTGTATATTGCGAAGGCCAGCTGTGAACTCTAAAACAGAAATAATGTATAATAGACTCCTTATCTAGGTACTACTTGCTGATAGAGTGCTTAAGTATAAGAGTTTTGAAATGAAATAAGCCATTACTACAGCCATTGCAGTTTGAATCATTATAGATCCTAGCCTGCTGGTTCATTCGCGAATAATGTCTAAAACATGTTGAGGAAGAATAATATCCAGACAGAGTACTGAGGTAATGTGAGCAAAATTTTTTCTGGGTACAGTTATTTTGTCGTGGACAAGTAGCAAACGGTTATCCATCTAACCTCACTCTCTTTACGCTATCTTAATAGACTAGCACAGAACTTTAACTCAGACATTGACTTGAATGTTGCATTTTGTATTGCTTTAATATGGTTCGTCTTCTTTAGTTGGAACTTAAGTAGCTATAAGAAAAAACATTATTAAATAATTCTTACTTTGTGCATAATTTGTGTTCCAAACCAGCAAGGAACCATGATTTGGATGACCATAACAAACATGTACGTCGCAAGGAATATATAATAAGCAACAGGCGCTGGCTAGAAAATAATATTTTTTTGATTAACTTAACTTTTGATTAATTTATTAATTAGGGAAATTTTATAACTTAAGAAGTGTCACTTACCATTGTAAATCTGAATAAGCAAACACATATAATGCATGAAGCCATTCCTAATTGTACAAATAAAGTCATACTAAATACTGCTTGAATCGAGTTACAAAATCTGGAAATTTAATTAACATATATTTGATATCTCTTAAACTAGTAGTTTGCAGAATCAAAACATCCTCAAGTACCATTTTCAATTAACATTAAATATACATTTCTCTGATACTTACGTGCTAATTTCTTCGAAATGTAATACACATTGATTCATTTTCATTACAGTATTTCTATTGATTTCTTCTTTCAAGGCAATTCTAATATTGTCATTATTTTGTTCATTATTCTCTGTCACATTTCTTAGTTTTCCATCTAAAATATCTAACTGAGCTATTAAAAGCACCGTAAGGCCTAAAAAGAAACTATCTATATTCAAATTATAAAGCATATGAATGTGTATTCCGAAACATTGGTAGAAATATAACGGATAAATGAATATATGTTTAATATTTTCAGAAATAAAAGAGTATTGGCATACAGGCAACACTAATGGTACATCAAATGCAAAATGCAGTATCATAGGAATAAACGTATGGGCGAAATTTGATGTATATGAAACAGCGGCAACAATTTTCCAATACAGAATATTAAATTTTTTCGCTTTTTGTACGATTTCGAAGCCTTCTGGATATTCGGGTTGAAATGTTTTATTTTCTAAAGTATTCAGCAGCTCCTTAATTTTATGTCGCATAAACACAAAGGTCAATACTTTAGAAGTCACAGACAATTCAGTAAAGTAAAATATCATATCTTCTATAAAGTAATCTAATTTTCTGGGCAAGAAGTAGAAGTTTATAGTGAACAGAACATCGTAGATGCAAATAAAAACCAATAAAAAGGATTTTGAATAAATTTTATAGTATGGACAGGATTCATCACTAGGCCAAATAGCGAGGTACTTCCAAAATCTCATGTTCCTTGAAAAGCAATCGATTTGATGAACTGCCATTTTAATATATTTATTTTCTCTGCCTTACAGAGAACGTAATACGTTCTATTCGAATGAACTTCAACCGTTCTATGGTGTTTAAACTACTAAGACTCATTATCTAGAACAATAGTAGCAAGAAAAAAATGTATTTCCCTTTTAATTAAAGAGAAAAATGCACTCAATTGGCGCAATTTAAAACGAATGGAAAGTATCCTTACTAATTTACGCACAGTACAAAAGAAATTGTTAAATACTTTTATTTTGCCAGTACCTACCACAAGGAATGTAGGTTAATTGCGGGTTCTATGCTTTTTAAAAAAGATGCAATTAGCGCAGTGACATTCTTCCTTCCACGAAATGAAATCAGAAACCTAACCAATTAAAGGCTGAAACTTTTCCTTTTGATTAATTTGCTACCTGCAAATATGATTTATTTATTTAAAAATACTAGCGGTCCCGACGTCGTTCTGCCCGGTAAAGCAGTGCCGTCTACCGGGTCTCATACCTAGCGAATAGGTATCTAACCCGGTTTTCGGCACTTCTTCGCTTTTGAAATTTTCATTTTTTTTTAATGTTTCTCTGCGTAAGAACCATCCTCGTACTTATAGAAATATTAAAAAAAAGAATTAGCGAAATCGGTTCAGCCGTTCACGCGTGATGTCGTGACAACGGAAAACGGGTTTCATTTTTATATATATAGATATATCAATTCATTACCTATTATCAAACATAATCCACAAGTAATGTGTTTGCGAATATTTCAAAACCTGCCAAACCCATTATTGTCATGACGTTTTCAACAATAGTCAGGAGATTGATGTGAAAGGTTTGTAGCTAACTATAGTCTGGCAAATTTGAATGTTTAAAGTTTTAACTTTCTAACATAACTTGTAATTTTTTAGCATAGAGAGTACTGGCAATAGGCTTTTTTTGTTTCCAGGCAATAAGAGGTTCTGAAAACTATATTTGACTCTTATGTCATATGAAGTAAATAATAATTAACTTCTAGTCAATACTGTTGTAATATAGGTACTTACTACAAATTAATATAAAGTCGATACCCATAATAATCTATAAATTATTCCTGCAAATTGACTCCCTAAAGACTGCAAGGGGAAATAGCCTGCACCCTTTTGTATTCTGTTTACCGGAATGTCTAGAATCGTAGCTACAGTCAATCGCCTTCGGCACTGAGCTTTCCTGTAAACATTTATTCATAAATTTAAAACGAGAAGTTCCCTTTGTTTTATCGTGTATGTTTATCTTAGAGGATCACCGACTTGATCATCGATTTCCAAGGATAGAAAAGAGCGAGGCCCTGAAAATAGGTATTTAAATAAATTAAACAGTAAAACAATGACGTTTCTATAAGAGTTAAATGATAAAATTGATAGTACCACAGATCGTAGTTCAAAAATAGTTTCAGATTTCGTTACGGACAAATTCTGACTCAATAGAGGCTTATTTTGAAATACACGAACGAAAATCCCCAAGTCCTTCCTTGCAAAGATCGTCTCTGTACTGAATTTCGAAAATTCGTATACCTTCATCGGTTTTGTGTGTGTTTTTATCTTTTCTGTCAGATCACACAAACTCTATTTACACCTATTTTTTGTTTGTTTTATCTACCTCCATTCAACAAAGGCGTGAAATACGGTAGATTATCTCATAGGTGTTATTCTTATATAGATAAATCATGCCCGTAGGGCTTCGTTACTTGTGCACGTCATTCACCTCCCGTTGAGAGCTCTTTGCCTTCCTTTATATCTATTGTTTCACTGATATTCTGTATGTATGTGAAGAATTTCGTTTGCATTCTCCACGACAGGTTAATTTTATTGGTCTATGAACAGATTACAAAAGCGTTCGTAGTAAATCTTTTGGCTATAATATAACCTAACAATATTACCTCGATGAAGGTATTATAGATCCATATTTAAAACTGGTTTCGTGCTATGTTATGTAAGGCTTATGGTTTTACAGCATCGTACTTAATTGGTAATGGTTTTTATGATGGGAAATTAGTTGGGGTATGTTATCAGTCGATAATGGAAATTAGTTGGGATAATTATGTCATCACTCGATTTTCAATTTCTTACAGATTTTTCGATCTTCAGAATTGTGTCTACTGGCTAAAAATATAAAAAAAATCCGAGACATATTCAGTGAAACAGATAAATTGAAGTAGCTAAAATGAACTAAAGACAATATCAAGATAATATTAATGAATATCGAAATGAATTCAAAACAAAATAAATACATCTGGGATTTAAATATTAATATCTCGTTTACAGATCGCATTTGGAAAGTAGCCTCGTTGTATAAGATGATTTGAATTTTTAAACAACGAATGATTAATCTGGCGGTCCCTGAATCTCGCTGTAATGTTTAAATTATACTTGAAAGCCACAATCCGAATTGTGATTTTACAAATTAATTGGAAAGGCTTTTGTTATGGCGTTAATAAGTTATTAGTAAGTCATTAATAATAAAACAAAGTTTAGAATATTATCATGAAATTTTGAAGATAACGTGCAGGTCTAGGCAAAGAATTAAAATATCCTGCGGCATTATACACAGATGGCTATTTGATCTCAAACTAAGCAGAGCTTGTACTGTGCAAATCAGCAAATAACTGATTTAATAGCTCATAATATTTAATAATAATAATACAGATAAAATTTGACTAGAGTGCAAACTATAAGAAAACAAACATAAACAAATATCAATAAACACGTATATTTTTTGACGTTTTAGTACAAAAAATGGAATATTCACTAACGAAAGTGGTCATTTATTGTCACCGTCGCGCTGCCGTATCAGCTGTGCACTCGCTAGGGTCACTGACCGCTAATTTTACGCCGAGCGCTATCATTGATATTATTACGAATAGATTGTCCATAATTTGCTAATTTTATTTCGGACATAAAATAAAATAATATATTGAACAACTCATTGTAAAGCGTTTTATTAAAGTTTTCAAAAGATAAAAAACCCGTTTTTGCATTTGAGAAAGAACTCTGAATGTACCTTAAAAAGAAACAATTAAATAATAAAAAATATAGAATATGTTGAGAGTATTCTTTTCGCGCTTAGTTTATAGTACCATAAAGTATTGTAGCGATGACATTTGTCAAAACGGGCATATTAAGTACATTTTTACGACTTTACTAATACAAAACTACCAAATGTGCGCTGGTTATAAAGTTTTCCTGTACAACGTACAGAAAATAAAAAAAACACCAGCTTGTTAGACGTTCAGACCTAACAAACGCTCTTACAATCATTCAAATATATTCAGGTTTTGCCTTTCAAGTTTTTCATATATTTATGTAAACTAGTCAGGAACTCTTCAGAAATAAAATAGACTTCACGATGTGTAAAGTTTGTCTATTTACATAGTTATCAAGCGACGTCGGGCATTGTCTGACTATGCGCTAATTGCTTGTCTCATTAAAAGCCTCTTTTCAAATAGGCATCTACATAAACCTTGTAACACACAGCGCTGTTAAAAATGAGAATTAAATAATGGTGGAAAAGAAACTAAACGTAAGTACCTATAATTATAATTGTAAGTAGGTACATAAAAGGTGGTAAAAATTAAAGTAAGTGCCTCTACATTTTGTTATTTATGCAGTAACACAAAATTGCCGACTATTATTATAATTATTATTTATGTATGCTTGGCTCCTTCTTTTTGTTTTAAATCCCGACAGGTGTTTATGTTCAATGCGTCTATGTGCATCTGTATATCTGTGTTTCTGTGTAAATTTTGTTGCCACTTAGCGTAATTGACTAATTCTAATGCAGAAGCGATAAAAATATGCGCTGGCGGATATTATTTTTTTTATTTAGTGTTATTTGTTAACTCTTACGATATAAAACCAAACTCAATTGATTTATCTTCTATGAAAACCTTTATTTAAGTAAATGTCGTCAAAATCTTTTTATCAAACCCAACTTGCGTCCTAAGCATTTACATATTTTTTAAATCTCATTTATTTCATGAGACTTTGTTCTCATAGAACGTGTCAGTCCCGTAAGGTTAGCATTTTCCTTCGTGAGCCTGCTTGTGATCTCTCACTTCAACCTTATACTGTCCCAATGCTATGCACAGGTCTTCTCACAATTACCATATTTTATATATATATTTTTTCTTTTTTTTTAAGTTCCCATTTTAACTGCACTGGTATCATCTTCGTTTGCATTGCCGCTTGCCACCCGTTGAAAATCAGGACAAATTTGCTGTCAAAAAACCTTTTCATGGAAACAATACATATAAGGTATATTTATTTTATACGAGGTTCTACACTCTACAGTACCCACTTCTCTGGTATATGACCATGCATGCATTAACTTTTCCCCCCTAACTGAGGCAGTTTGTCCATATTTTACAGCATGTGTACAGTAGCGGAGGGCCTACCTTTATCAATTTTTTGTTCGTTCGGACAACTCGTGGTTGTCCTTTTACGGCCAGGTCAGAACTCGATAGCATAATGAATTATAATTCATAAATCCTATTTACATTTGTACCGTGGCCTTTTGATGACTACAACTTGCCTGATGTGAAGCAATGTTGCAGTCTACGATGGAACGCGCTTACCTAATAAATACCGATTCACTCGTGACTTGAAGACAGGTTCCACCATTGTTCTGCACTAGGTAGTTGATGACCCTTTGAACTTTTCCGTCAATATAATTGCTCTGTTATTCAGCATGGTGACTACCTACTAAACCAACTTTTGCCTGTCAAAAATGTGTACACAAAAGTTCCATTATGGGCTTAAGTATTCGTAAAAACAAATTAAACAAACAAACAAATTTGTAAAAACTCAATAAGAATACCTACAAATTTTAGCTAGATACCTTACACATAGGTTTCTTTCAAATTTTAATTTATAAAAACCTCTAACGAGTCTCTTTATTTGTTTCGAGTTTCCGTAGTAGGATTTGGTCCTCAGAGGCAGGGCCACTTCAGTTAGTGTTAATGAGCCTGGTCATTACAGCGTGCGTGCCTCGGAAACAAGTTTCTGCAAGGAAACTTAAACGCCTTCCTCCTTGGAATAATCAGGCACAGGAACCTCTGCTAAGAACATACAGCTAGTTTATAATGACACTGTTCCTTACCGTAAACAAACCTGTAGGTAAACGAGTAGGTACAAACAGGTGAAAAGTTTACCTTCTTTGAGAAAATTGTAGTAAGAAATCGTTTACCTGTCTCAATTTATGTCTACAGTCCCTCAAATCTAAGAAGTACCGTTTGACAGTACTAATAGTAGTACATTTAGAATTTTATTTTTTGTATGAAAATTGTTTATGTTATGTTGAAATAAAAATAGCTTCATAATTCAATTATTTTACAGGAAAGCTAATAAAAATAGTGTGAAGCTCTGTAAAGCTAATTTAATAGAAAACAGTGAAACGTGAAAAGGTACTTCTTAGATTTGTTCAATTGTAATAGATAATAATCTATTTGTATCGTGCGCGGCTCTAATAAAATATTTTCTATATCAATTTAGGTAAGGTATAATGATACAATTGGACAAACAAGGACCTAACTGAAGAACAATCTCAACATTAACCTAAATTAAGAACTAAACTAATACCTGACCTATACTAATGCGCCAAAAATTAATTCGCATCGTTTCTGGTTAGTGCTAGCAGCATTGACGCGTTAGATGGCATTACTCATCTTTTGTCCAAGATACAAACCAGCCTTCTGGTTACATGTGTTGTCAACTAGGCGTTTTGACAACTCTAGGTATAGGCCGACCGTTTAACTTGCGTATCGCCATCTGAGGTACAAAGTCTAAAGTCTAAAAATCTCTTAAAGAACTATTTAACCACAGATAAAAGTAATGTAAGACTATTCGTCACTAATATCCATATCGCTTGAATCATCATCACTGTCTGTGCAGCTTGAGGAGTCAGAATTTTGGCGATGGGGATATGCGAGTAAAACGGTCGGCCTATAGTAGTTGATTTCCACACTAAAATTCAAATGTTTCACCAAAACATCCATTTAATGACGCCAACCTTTTTTTGTTATTAATACTTACATTTGAAAATTAAATCATTTTCGTTTCATATAGTTTTTAATTTACTTTCTTAAATTATTAGTACATCTTTGAACATGAAATGCTTATGTCAATGCTATTACATATTTTTAATACCACAGCAATTTAAGAGGTAATCGTTTTATCAGAAACCATTTATCATCAAACAGAAGTAAACGTTTGTTATATTACGCTAACAAGATATTTGAAGACTGAAAACAAACATTCGTCTATTGGTGCTAATGATATGAAAACAACAGTGGTAAATTACTCACTTTGTTTAATTATACAATGTCAAACTTTATTAGTGCACATACAACAAAATCAAAGGAGACGTTCAAAAAATGTATAGAGCCTGGGATTAAAATAATTGTAAATTTGAACAGCAATCTGAGTTACATAGGTTAATAGAGCATAATTAATTAAATTTTTTGGTGTATTTAAAATAATTTTACACCCCCCCGTTATTTAAAAAATTGAAATTGAAAATAAGAATCCTTAATGCAATATTATAATTATTGCGATTGGCAACCCCATGGTCAAATGACAATTGAGCAACCAAAAAAATCAAAATTATTTCGACGCTGTCAATCAAACTTATCAATGACAATGACATCATGACGTTCCCCGTAATTATATTTTTTTCCACGCGTTTTGTTATACACTAATAAGATAACAAATATTTTTCGTCATAATTACATTAAGCTGCAGCTAGAATAATATTACAAGAGAAAAGTACTGTAACCGAATGCAATTATTGACGTGATTGCAATATTTATACTGCTTAGGAAACGGATAATTAAAGGTAATGTGCGTTTTGTTTTTCTATTACATTTTTTTGATTTTTACAAAAATGGTTGCTCCTAAAATTCGTGTTTAGTTAAATTCTAACAGCTTATTAAATAAGCTTTCCAATGAGGTATATCACATAGGTGTTCAAAATTCTAGCCCACTTTTGACCTCTCCTTTGCAGAGACTACCGTGTTGGTTTATGCTTAATATACCCTCCTACCTACTTACCCCAGAATGAATACAATTACACTGTTTTGTTGATTATGTAAGTCACAATAATGACGGCCTTTAAAGCATGCCATTGTTAATCCGGGCTTTCAGCGCAAGGTTGCGCCTTTCAGGGTAAAAGAGACGAGATTGTTTTTATGTTTTTCTTTGAACGAGATTGAAGTTGAGTTCAGACATGTTCCTTGGGATTTCATCACCATCAGGCTATTTTATCAAAACGCCAAGCATATCGCTCTCCATAGTACGCTGAGCGGCTTTCAAATTGGTGGACCAGCCGTATTGTGAGTGTGTGAGGTTAGGTATCCGACAAAAAAGTAAAGTTGTCGACATAGCGCAAAGGATAGAAAGCTGAAATGACAGCAGGTTGGCCATAACGCACTCCACTTAAATTTGCAGAATCGGACTTAAGTTCAAATGTGATTTCTGGTCTCCTAGCTGCCTAGTAGTTTGATAGACTGATACTAATATAATCTAATGCTGAAAAAATGGCAGATATTTTAACGTTACAAAAGTGTCTTAAGATATTATCCATCATATTTAATTTTTTCTCCCCTTTCTTACTGTTGGTCTTTAACGCTCCTAATTAGCGTAAAGAAAGAATAAGCAGTCTTCATAATCTGAAACAGGGAAAGTAAAATATTATCACTGCAAAATGTTGTAATCCAAATTTCCTTGATACTTATCTACACTTTTTAAGATATTTTGACCTTTGCCATTAATTTCAGACATTCATGTTGAAAATTGAGCGCCAGTTTTACTAGTTGCTGATAAGTGTCGGATAGCTTATTATATGGGTGTTTTACTTAACATAATGTAAGGAAGAGATAAAACTTGTGAATAATCTATCCGACACATATTAGCAACTGGAAAAACAGGCCCAAAATTTAAATAAATATAAATTATTAGCTAATGGTTTAGTTATTTAATTTTAAGCCTTCATGCATAATATTGACGTTAGTTAAACAGAAACAGATAGTAGAAATTATTAATGGAAATAGTTTACAGACACCTAATGTAACATCAATATCTTTACCGAAATATATGTTGACAGCGATGAGGGAAATAAATTCATTCCAGTGATCATTACAGGTATTTTTACACGCTCCATAAACAGGTTTAAGCTTCTATTAAAGTTTGCCGATCTTGGAATCCATTCGCTTTCATATGCCGCAAAGGTTAAGGTCGAACACTGTAACAATAATTAAAAACAACAGTTTTGAGACCATTCCTTCATAAAGTTATTCTAGGAAAATTTTTGGAATAACTAGTTTTTTGTATATTACAACATACCTGATAATTTAGTTGTGTGCCTAAAAATGCTGGCACAAAAATTTGTGATGTCATGATGAACAGATATGTGACTAAAAACAACAAAAATTGTGTTGTAGAAGGCTGCAAAAAAAAAATTAGATTGATAAGTTATCTTTGCGACCGCCGGAGGGTCGGGTGGATTGCGGTTGTAAGCCCAGCCCTTTAATAATTTGTCGTATTACACTTGGAAGCTGAAAAAATACACTGGACAATTAAAATTAAAATTCATATTTTCCAAAAAAGAAACGATTTCCAGAACATTCAGAATTCAAAACGAAATATTTCATTCACTTCAGTTAGCATCTGTTGATTTCAGTCAGCGCCAAACCTATTTTTTGTATGTATTACCTTGCCTTCTAAACCCTGTATTCATAAACGAATTTTAAGCTCATTAAAGCTAAAATAGGTTTATAATTCGATTGTATTTGTCTGTCATCTTTACATTTCTACTAGTAAGAAAGAGACAAAGTCCATTTTAACTAAAGAGTCTTATAATTGAAATAAAACTACTTTTTAACGGATTTTATCGCGGTTTATTTTAGATTTTAGATCCCGACGTTTCAAAGTCTTTTCAGACTTCATGTTCACGGGTGGACTGAGATATTTGACGTCCAAAAATATTAATCACAATTATTACTGACTTATGAATTTTTTATGAATAAGGTCGTAACACTACTGGGATTTGGAAAAAGAAAACAATAAAAGAATTTTCAAAATTGATCCATAATTGAAGCCGAAATCGGTGAACACACATAAGAAAAAACACATACAAGAAGTTAGTTACTAAATAAATAGACTTTTAACTTACCAATAACAATCCACACAAAACCACGCAAATATTGACAGAAGCCACACTAAATTGAATAAATAATAACACACTGAGTAGATCTTGTATTGAGTTACAATACCTGAAAAAGTAGAAAGGTAGCTAATACAATTTTTCACTGCAAGGTTTGCTGGTAGAAAACTCATGTTTGAGGCTCGCCTGTGTACATGTTTTGTTTTCTATTTATAAAATATCTGTGTAAATATGAAATTAATTAAATTATTAAAAGCCTTGTAAATAAAAAAGAAGTTGTAACGGAAAGTGCGACAGATGTGTCTCTCAATGTGAAGTACGACGCGGACGTAGGTTTACAGAACTTAGATCTCCCCCACTACACGATTAACCCCGTCTTTGGTTTTTGTATTCTACTACCTACTGTCTGATTTTCCGCTAATATTTAATTAGGGGATCCTAAAATACGTTGACAAATATAGCAGCTATAATTAACCTCTAGCCACTTTTGCTTAGTCATTATTTGCGCCATGGTGATAATTGGATAACTTTGTTACATATTTCATCCATAGCTCGCTAATTAACAAAATTGATTCCTTTATTTTCACGTGGCGTCACATAATACCAATGGAATTGTATGATTAAGCACACCGAAATTTCATAGAATTAACCTCATTATTAGAAGTCTTACCTTATAATAGCGTCATAATATCTTAAATAACTATGAAGTTTATCAATCTGGATTCGATCCTGATTATCATGAGACAGTTTTCTCTCTTCATTGGTTAATTTTAAATTTGACAACTTTTCATTTAGAATTCTAAAATGTGTTATTGCCAACGCAAATAAACCGGCAATGAACGAATCGATATTTACATTGTAAGTCATATGTCCATACATCCCAACAGATTGGTAAATAAACCAAAAAATAAAGTACGAATCCCGGACATCATCGCTCAAAAAATAGTAATTGCATATAGGTAACTCAGATAATGTTGATCCTCGTATAAAATGCATAAAAACTGGAACCAATACTTGAAACGAATAAGCTGCATTCGACAATATAGCGTACCATTTCCATCCAACTTTATAATTATTTCTTAGCGAGAACAGAAATCCTTCTTTCATTTCATTATCATCATAAAATTCTTCGCAATCAATCAAATCCAACACTTCGATAACCTTTTTTCGCATAGTAATAATGATTATTATTTTGGAAGTCGTTATAACTTCGTTAAAACAAAACAACACTTCTCTAATCATCAATTCCATTTTCATAGGGGTATATAGAAGATTTAGGGTAAGAAGTATATTATAAACAAAAGACATAATAAAAATGTAAGTGAAGGAATATAATGAATAGTATTTTTTGGGTTCTTTCCCGGGCCAAATTGCAAACATTTTCCAAAAATAAAAATTACTGTCAAACATCGATGTCTGTGTAAGTCGTAACATTGTGGACACAAAGGATTGTGGTTTGTAAAAATGTAACAGTACATGCTCCTTTTATAACGTTGAATGTGTTAATTTTCTAATACCTTTTTAAAAAGCTATGTCAAGACTGCTTATTAAGTATTTTACCCCTATTACGCCTTTCTTCTGTGTAATACTTTTCTCAATCATTTATGACATAATTACAGTATATCAGGTTCTGTAAATGAACTAGTTATTATGTACTTTATATTATTATACCTTACCTTTAGATTAACTTTTAATTTTCAGAAGAGAAAAATGTTTCACTTGCCTTAAATTTATTAAACCGATGGTCATCGCTTGCTGTGTTTGGCGCCAAATTTTTACACATTTGTTTCTGTAGGTAATGGGTAACAAATGTAGGTATATCAATAAATAACTATATATTGTGAAGTATATCATAATAAAAATGTTATCTATTAGGTGTTTAATAATTATTATTTAGGACTTGTTAACTTGGTTGCAATAAGTCCTTTCAGATGTTTGATGAAACATATTTTGCTTAGTTGCTTGTGGCGAATGTTTGTCTGAAGTACAAGAGATCAAGCCAAATATTATATCCAACGGTTATTGTCAGACAGAGCTCAAAATTAATATTTCAATCAAGTATACGCGGCGAATTCCGCACCAGTGACACCAACCAGTCCACACAGACCCTTCTAACGGCACTTAACTCTACGAAAATGTTGAAAACGAGAGGTTCAAAGCTAACTAGGAGTCCTTACTTCAGTATTATACCAGGCAGAGGAGTAGATTAAAACAATGGACGTGTTTGCAATTTGGAAAGCGGTGCAACCCTTCGGGTGCGTTTTAATTGCAAGGGATGTTTGCTGGGGCTCCGTTGGTAAGAAAATCTTTAGCGTTTAAGTTGATTGCCTCGGTTACTACACGGCTCATTGAATGAATACTGATATTACAGCTTCTGATGGGGGTTTTCATAAGTTTTAATGGATTTTTCTGAAACGATCGCCGACGAAATTCCGGTGGTAAACTGATATTAACTTCACCCTTCTGATGGGCTTAGAACTCAACCAATGGCTGAAAAATCGCTCAACTTTCTTCCTACAAGTTTCCTTTTGGTGAGATTTTATTTGGTTCAGTACAAAACTTAGCGAACCTGTCATAGTGTGACCCAAAGTTTTGTTTAATGTTGGTGACTTTCAGACTGTCAGTCTCAATCGTAGGGCAATTGGCGTTAAACGGATAAAAGTGTTATCGTTTGTCATTTTCATCATCATTCTGCTAGTATACAGTCCATTATAATCACGGAGGCTTTTCCGTGATTTTATTAATCCCGTTAATAATAATAATTAGTTATAAGTCGACCCACTATGCAACAAAACGTTTTAGTTTAACGACATTAAACTCTTTCAATAATCAGTCTACAAGATCCTACTGCAAGTCGTAGACTACAGAAAACGTCAATTTGACTACTATTAAATTGAAATACTTAATGCAATGTAGTTAACTACTTAAGTATGCCTACTGTGATACTCGGAACAAAACGAAAAAGTCCGGTAAACATAACGCTATAGCTAATTGGAAAGGCCATTTCAAAAAAAGTATCATGTTTCTAAGAAATATCAAAATTATTAGCACAAAAGTTGTGGACTGAAAATGGAAGAAACGAGGCGCTAACAGCGCATACACACCTTAATGATGGCTTCAGGCGAGAGTTCATTGTGCCTACCAGCTCATAGGCTCCGGAAAATTACTAACTTAACTTGGTATTTCACGCTACCAACGAGCAATTTAGTTTTTGCGCGCTCAAAACTCCAGCGTATGCAGCTTTGGCGAAGGCGAATTCTTTGCATGCTAACAGGGAAAATTAGGAATATTTTTAACGACACACAATTCTACAACATATGACTTTGCAGCTCGTTAAAACTAAATAATAACCAAGTTCTACTTACTTTTAATACATACTTCTGTTGGTGTTAGTTTTGAGGTACCTACCTATACTTAGTATCTAGTAGGTATCTACCTACTTAGTTACGTGTTTTGTTAATACCTTAGTTATGTTCAGTTATTATTAGAAATAATTAAGCAAAAAACGATAGACGCGACCTATTCGATGGAAACTGTAATAGATAAAGGAAATATGCCGTACAGTGCAATTAACGTCTACTATTATGTATTTCGCTATGTGTACTTTCGGAATTTTACTAGTGAAGTCGGGGGCGGAAGTTTTACTCTTGATGGGAAGATTAGATAAACCTATTAAGTAGTAGGCCGTTGTAGTACAATAGTGCTAAATAACTTTTTAATACTTACCCCCGTATTCATAAATGTCTTATAAGCTTCATAAAGCTAAAATAGGTTTTTAATTATTTTGTCTTTGTCTGTCATCTTAATATTTTTATTAGTATTTATTAGTAAAAAAGAGATTTGTCTCCATTTTAACCAAATAGTGTTTTAAGTTTTTTTAATGAATAAGACTTTTATTTCTCTTTGCATCATAATATGACCAAACGACATCACCTGTGTGGACTACATAGTTTAGTAAAAATCCCCCATTGTGGTCCTTCACGGGCATAATTATATCATTTTTTTTCCTGGTAGTTCTCATTAGTTCTTCTGGTCATTAGTTTCGTTATTCTTACATACATAATAATAAAAATATTATTTAATATAGGCCTATCTGTTCTAATATTATAAAGCTGAACAGTTTGTTTGTTTGAACGCGCTAATCTCAGAAACTACGGGTCCGATTTGAAAAATTCTAGCAGTGTTAGATAGCCCATTTTTTATCCCACTGCGGGGCACGATATGTAGTTAGCCGCGTAAAGCTAGTAAATAAATATACAGATTACATAAATCTTCCAGTTTTAATCAAATGAAGCCTACCAAACACGCCACAAAAATGTACGCACCATATTTCAGACGAAAAAATGTCTTCACACGTTCTCGCCTCCAAACAAACTCGCAAAAACGGGGACTACGTTATTTTAGCAGCAATTTTTCTCTGCGTACTGGCTTCCTCTTTTTTTAATTAAGTGAAACTAAGGGCCTTTTGTTTTCTTGGCCTGTCGCCCGCTAATTGCCCGCCAGTCAGTCACTTGTCAACAGCAACGCTTTATTTGCCCACTCGTTTTATGAATACAGTCTAAATAAGCAACAATGTTGAGAATATTTCTTCAAATATACATACTAAATTATAAGTTAAAGCCTATACCTAAACAAATTAGCTACTAGTGCCATTCAAAGTACCACAGTAGTAATACTATTAATTATTCTGTGGTACGCATTAAACACGCATGTAAGCATTGTATGTGGCATTATTTTTTTTTACTTACTTTTTTTAATTCTAAAAAAGGAAGACGGAACAAAATAAATGACAAGTATTTATTGTATTGTCTTAGATTTACGCGAATATCACACATTGAAACAAAACTACTTTTTAACGGTTCGCGGTTTATTTTAGATTTTAGACTGTGGACTGAGGTATTTGACGTCCAAAAATATTAATCACAATTATCACTGACTACCTCCAAACATTATTAATAATTAAGTTGCGTTTAAAATCCGTTAATAAGTAGTTTTATTTCAAAGTATTTATTGGCTACCTACACGGTCTACACTTTTAAACTTAATAAGAAGTATGTACTGCATTTTTTATGCTATATAAAACTTTTAGGCGTTACATATTATTTAATTAAGTACGTTATACTGACTTATTCCTAAAGGGAAGCCGGCGAGAATCATGTTATATGGACTCTTCGCCACTGGTGCCTAAAGTTTTTTTTTCGCACAACTCTTTGACTGTAAGTTTTGTTTTAAAAATAAAAATTGATTTCATGTTAAAATAGCTAGACAGCAAAAAGTTGATCTGTTGGAAATTGCTGACAGCCGAGGATGTAGCTTTGGTGTGTACCAAACTAGTAGAATTAAAAATATCTACAAGTACTTATAAATAACAAAGTCTTACGTAAGTAGATATACTTAGAGTAGTAGGTAGGCATCTAATAAGAACTACTACTTAATGAAACAAGTGTTTTTTATTTTTCCATTTTTTTATATTTTTAACCTAATACTATGCGGGTGAAGTCTGAGAAATTATTCTGAGTGCGATTTTCTTCGAAGTTGATATCAATACTCTTTCGTGTTTTTGATTTAAATTACTTTTTATTTTGACACAATGACATGTTTGAATATTGAATGAAAAACTAACAATAAGTATGGTCTAAGAGCTGTAGTAGGTATTTTTTAAGAAACCCTTATTGATTTATGAATCGTCCGAGGACAGTCGAGCCGATCAAGTACTGTGACAATTGCCATGAGTGCTCCCCATGTGGGGACGAACGTCGGCTCAGTAGGCTAATTCAGGTAACTTTTTGACGCCCCAATCAAGTTGCGTTGCAGTTATGTTGTAATTAGGTTTGTGTCTTAGTGCCAAATGGTATTCTTGTAACTGTCATAAATAACCTAAAACTTAAAAATTTGACGCGAGTGTATCTGACAGCGGTTGTCAAAACTACGAGAGTACGAAAAAGGCCGTTTTGATCGAAACTTAAATGCAACTGTACTGCAACTGAACTTATTTAGTTACCTACCTGAATTAGCTTAAAGGACGTTGGACACTCAAGTTTTAGGCGATCAGGCTGTTGACACTAAAATATGTTAAATTTTATTGAGATTATCGCAAACATTTAATGTGAAAAATAAGTATGTAGGTATATCACTACTCATTTTGATTAAAACTAGAAAACCCTTTTACCGCACAAGATAGAACTAAAAGTAAATTATCTGGAAATTGTCTGCGTCCTGTTTAGTATGCATTAATCACAAGCTCTCGGCCAACAGCGTGATTGAAACTAAATCCCTCCGGACGCCACTGTCGACTGATTACTGCCCGCAACACCACTACCATCCACTACAACATGGATTAGGACATTTAAATTGAAACAACCTGTACCTATAACAAGATTATCTTACACCCTTTATGTATGTTCCTATACCCAAAGTACTATGAGTATTACTCATCACGCGTGTCTGAAAAAGTTGCAGTGGCGAAATTAAACCTAATAGTTTGGTTGTCTTAAATTATCAATGGGGCTGGGCAATACCCAGAGCAGAGCACTTCGACACAATGGGAACTTTTGTGCTTTAATAGTTTAGTCATTACCCATCAATGTACTTGGTGCTTTTCAAAACATTATAGTTTTACTAGCCCACACGGTTCCGTCCACGCGTTGGTATTTATGTCGGCTTTAGTGAAAATCGTTAGTCTTTTTGCGCACTCGGAAAAATTTTATGTTCTTCACTAGATATCAAACTATCTATAAAGAACTATCATCCAAATTGGTTTAGTATTTTGGACGTGAAAGCGAAACAGACAGTTACTTAAACATTTATAATATTAGTAGGGATTTCACTCATAACCTGTCAAATAAGTGTTTAAATCATACGGTGTACATAAATTTAATATCAGACTGTAATTTTCCAACTCCAAACAATGGGATTTTCAACAATAAGAGTAATTACTGCACCTGAAACTGTGCTGCTAATAAATCCATTTAGCGCTGAAGGGGCTACTGATTTCTCTAGCAAAAACCAAAGCAGCAATGGTTGTATTCCAATTTAAAGTTTCATTCGCATGAGACTGTCCGTAATCTTATTACCTGAATATTACAGTATAACTAAATTAAGCACCGGCTGTAGGACTAAGTTCTACAGACTTCAAAGGTGGTACCTAATGAGTAAGTACTTGCATGTTTACTCAGTAGTTTCACCAATCCAATCCCTAGCCAATAAAGGTGTCCCTTTTATAGGCGGCAGCATAAAATTTTGGATATGTGCCCAATTGCTTCTATTCTCTCAGCAAGCCTTTGGGAAAATCCTAGTTACGTCTTTAGTAACTTACTGTAGACTATGAATGTAACTAGGTACCTATCGAGAAAAGTTATTTATGTTCGGCAAAGAGACGAAAGAATTTTTCCACTCACCCTAAATAATGAGTCTCTGACATTCCTAACATATTAAACTTTTTCCTACTTACCACTTTAGCAAAAGAGAAAACGAAGAATCTTTTTGTGAACCTGAAAAAGCGGTGTAATTTATTTTCCCTTGGTGCAATATTTAGTGCTGTCCATTACTACAGTTCGCGGCCGGACATTATTCACTGGCATCCATCTTTTTTCCCGGCCGCACGTGTGTGCGGTCCTCCATATTAACTTTTTCATTCATATTCTCCACAATCTTGCCGAAATCAAAAGCGGATCTTTGGTAAGAAAATATACCTACTTTATGTTCAGTATAATCGGAGAATTGTTTGTTCAATTCGTTTCAATTTGGTCAATATTATGTCGATAAAAAATATACAGTAAATATTATAAATATAGTAAATATTATAATTATAGCAAAAATCTATGAACACGTAATAGTCTCAAATGCCCATAAATTTCAATGATTTAGAAATGGCTATTCTGGTTCATTCCTTGTGTCAGATTGAACCGTCCAGATTTAACACATAACTTACCTGAAGGTAGACATTGAAAAATATCCCCACATAACTTACGGTCTCCTTGGCTTCGCTTCAGGTGCAAGATTACGTTGTTAAGTTATCATTACAAAAATTTAACATTTTAACATTAGAAGTAAAACAATTTGCCCTGTTGATTTTTCGTAAGCGTGCAAGAGTAACAAAAGTCCACACATCTTCAAGAGGCTTATATACCTATACACGAACTTTGGCACTTTAACACAATTTTATAATCACTTTGTATTTAGGAAAACTAGATGAAAATATCGTTTACTCAATTATGTGGTGTTAAATTTTTCGTCCCAAACTTTTACGAAATAGTCAAGGCTTGCATCATGTTTACATTACATGGCTGTGAAGTGACGTCGCGTCGGGCCGGACGTCCGGCGGCGTCGCATCGCTAATGCGTTGCGCACTTAACTCAATCACTACATTCACTACATAATGCACTCCATAACGTGGCCATCTTTACAATGTAAGATTGCAAGTAACGTTAACTTAGTAGAAACTAACAAAAAAGCTTTTTGAGTTTTTCGTCAAACTTATGTTACAATAGGTACTAGTATAGTAATATAATTATCTGTGGTTACTGTTCAGAGCAGCGGTGGCGAAGTAGTATCGGCCTCACCTTTTAAATAAAAGGTCACGGTTTCGATCCTCGGTCTTGCCCACACATCTTTGTGTGAATTTTTTCATAGCCGCTGCATATCCGTTAAGGATAATAATATCGTGAGGAAACCGGCATGTTTAAGAACTAATCTTTCGAGAACATGTGCACTTGGCCGTGTGTGTGGGTTAAGGCCTAAACTCTCTCAACTTTTAAGATAGTGCTCAGCTGTGGGACACTAACATCTGTAGGTACCTAACCTACAGCTCATTTAGCACCAGCCAAGTATCGGATACGAGCTGTGCTAATCCACTGTGTCAAAACTTTCATCCAATTTAGAAAAAAAAATCAAATTACCTACCCTTCATGAGGATATAATTTATAGCCGGTGTGGTTGTAAATGTCGTTCAAAGTTTCATTCGTTCATTCATTGTACGGTTTGACGAATCGTATTAGTAACTTATTGCAAAATGAATGATGATTTTACGTTCATGGTTTATATATTGATAGGAGTAGGTTCAGAATTAAGTACCTACAATTTTGGAAGTTACATAATTGACATGATTTATTGGAAGGTGGAGTTTATTTTATTTCGCCTATATTTTATTTTATAAAAAGGCAAGACTAATTAAAAGAAACATTTACTTACATCAAGAGATTTCAGTGGGCACTTCTCACTTCTAGTAGGTTGTTTTTGCTTTTTTAAACAGCTAAAGCTTCATTGCTAAATAAGACGTTTGCTAGAATTTCCAGTGTACAACGATAGGTTGAGCGTAAAACCTATTTATTTATTAAATTGTGTGTGAATTTGTATTCAACACCAAGCTCTTACAGTATTTGAGTAGGTAATTGACTTCCATTGTGTTGCGTATTTGGTAGTCATCTTGATATTTGACGTATTTTATTATTGGTTGTAATGTAACACATGATTGAAAATTTAAACAAGGCAGTACCTAGTCCTCAAATCTGCATCTATCTATTTATTTGGTAACAAAACAAAACCCTAGACTACCTAAGGTGCCGTGTTGCACGCGCGTAACTTATTATGTAAAGCTAGCATGAACGTTGCGCCCTCAGGGACTAGTCTGTACCCGAACAAACAAATAGAGACTGTCATGGACAATAGGGTATTCTTGGAGTAACTCTAGTCCCCTGTGTTAGTTTAGTTAGCAGGGGTAAAGTTTTCGAATTTGCATAATAACATTAGGATATAAAGGCTAAATTCAATGATAGTAACAGTATAACCTACCTAGCTACTACCTACGTACTGTTAATTTTACAAACCTTGAATGAACGAATGAAAATGAACGAATGAATGAAAACCTACTTACTTAAAGTACCTACATAAAGTTCTAAAACAAGTAATTAACACATACTAGATAATACCTAGTTCTGCCCGTCAGCGTAAGCGTTTAGCTCTTTGGCTCTATACCACAAAGTAGTTAATAGTACTGGTCTATTGTAAATTGTCGGCTAGTGCTGTGCTGGTTCGAAGCCTGGGGGATTTTTTGAGGTTTTATTGTCCTAAGTGTAATCGAATGAGTTTAAGTACAGAATAATAATTTATACTAGGGACCTCTATCTAACAAACATACTATTACATACCCACACACCACACACACTATGCACATACGTACAGTGCCACCTTCCACCTCTGGTATTCAACCTATATGGAGAAGAACTCATGCTAACATTAGTAACATTTTTGGATTAGCGCGTATTCACGCTCTGTGCTGATGAGGGCTCGATCGAAAAAGTAACTTCGTTTCAAAAAGTTTCCGATATTGGCACTTTCCAATAATTATTGTGACGACATACTTAGAGCTGATCCGATGATGGAGTTTAGCTCGTGTGTTTAGTCTTGACAAGTACTTACTGTAACTCTAGATAGTAGCCAGGGTCTGTTAATGGAGCTGGAAGGTGGCGATAGAAAATCTGTAGGTAATAATAATACAAAACAAACTTACTAAGTTTAGGGCTCGTATGATTTGTCTTGACTGGTATTTTGTCTCCAAATAGTATAGCTGATCTGGAAAGTGGAGATAGAAACTCCATAATAAAACAACACAGCCCCATCGAGTCTGGGCTCATATGATTCGTATTGGTAATTTGTCATTCGTCCATTCCAGACATTGTCATTCATCTCTTCGTTATTTCTTTCACCGTCTTTTAAGTCAAAACCGGGATCGACAGCTCAATGTGCTCTCCGAGGCATGGAGGGTAGTCCCTCAATCAACCAGACACTGAAACAAATCTTTGTTGATATACAAAGATTGTCCGAGGCGGGAATCGAACCCGTGACCTCCCTGGTACAGTATAGTAATCTTACACCGCTCGACTACAGTACTTACTATGACATGAAAATAATGTCCAATACGTATTTACTTACTACGTAGGTACCTACGTTAAAACATTTTTTTGAACAGGGAGTGTAACTTTTCATAAAAGGTGGTGAGCGAGCCTCAGCATTAAATTGTAAGGCATTATGGACGTACACGTACGATGCGATGCGTGATCATGCCTATTCATGCAATTTTATTTTAAAGCTATGTAAGTACAAGTTTTTTCCAAAGTCTCTTAGGTGCATAAGCCACAACATAAGCATTAGATAAGTGCGTTAGTACAGTACGTAGAATAATTATTTTACTCACATGTCAAAAGACTAAGATTTAATTTAGAAGGTACTTGATACTCACCTACTACTTTTGATTAGTACCTACATAAATTGCCGCCGCCACCGTCATCAACGGAACTCCATCGTTGAATCAGGCTTTATGCGACAACGAACGGTGAAAACCGTTTCAAAACGTCAAGTTTAATAAAATGTGAGCGGTTTATCGCCCGTAATGATTTTTAGTTGGTGCAAGGTACCTAATAATGCATCGCGTAATTTTAAAAATTTATACTTTCACTGCATGTTTGTTCACATAGTCTGCTTCGCTTTTGTAATAAGCTTACATTCTTCTTCTTCTTTTAATTATGGCCTCTGCAGAAATTATTCCGCAATTTTGTCAGTGTCAAGTTTAAATAAGTATATAACTTTTTAAAGATTAGTAGTAAAAAACTAAAAAACTGCGACGTTCTAAGCACAGTTCTAAGACGCTATTTTTTTCTCCGTTGGTAAACATAAACAAACAACCAAGCTTACATTCAACTTCAACTTCAACTTTGATGTTTATGGCTCCACCGAAACAACGATGATTCTGCCAATGTCAAGGTTAGAGAACACAAAACGTCATGACAGGGAAATATGCGGTGAAAAACTAGAGATGTGAAAAAACAAGACAGGAGAATTTAAGATAGATGAAGAGTAAAATGAGCGAAGTACGAAAACCAAGCTTAGGTACATTAAAAATCGTTTAAATTGACATTTACATTGACGGACCTTTTACTCTGTCACTGTCATCGGCATGGCAGTGAGTGACAATTGGTGGCAATTTCATTTGCGTTGTCATTTGTATATAACACTGTCTCTGTCTGTTGTCAAAGTGTAGACAACTGACAATTTAGAATTGTCTGTCTGTAGTCTGAGTTTGAGGTTATAAACACTGTGTGTGTTGTTTCATTTTTAGAATTTAATAACAATATACAAATGCGTTTTGCAGTAAAAACCTCAGGATATGGGGGTGAACGGATTGGCTTACTGTCTGGATTCTCTAAAACACCAAATGCTATTATTGAAACTCCGACGTCGGCATTGCTAACCAAGGTTATTTTTTGTTTATTTCTAAGACTTCTTTTTACTGTCGTGTTTTTTTAGTAAAGGTGATCGAAAAAAGTTGGTAACCTACTGTAAAACAATTAATTTCTGAGTTCTAGTCCCGTTCTTCGTCTATGTACTAGGTAATAATCTGTACTAAATAAGGTGGTAAACTTACTACATTGACCTGTCACGGTGCCTCTAAAATTTTCTACCACGATAATAATTTATCAAAATAATCAATAATTTCACTACCTACAACCCTTTTTAGTATCATACTGCTGGGCATGGGTCTTCTCTCAACAATCATCTGAGTTTTAGGCGTAAAACCACACATGCCGGCCATAAGCCGGTTGGTGAATGTCACATGTCTTTAAATAATCAATTCTTAGATATGCCGGTTTCCTCATGATGTTTTCGTTCGCCAATATTGACCAGCGGCAATGAAACAATTCTCATGAAGTGGGTTCGACTGGGGATCGAATCTGTGAAGTTATATTTCAAAGATTAAGCTGAGCTGAGCTATTGATGCTCTAACTAATAAGTTCTTAATGAATATTATTATTCCCTGTTTCTAGAGTGGAAGTGTACCACATCTAACAGCTGAAGTGTTATCAAAAGTATTCCAATACCCACAACTTCTATGGGTGCCTCTATCAAACTCTGCTCAGCTAGAACCTGGACTAAAAGCGCAAGGAGAAGGTGTGGCTAAGTTTGTTGGCCTTAAAGAGCATTTCACTTGTGTTACTTTAAATAACATGAGTGAAACTAATCCTCCAGGTCATTTTGAACTTGATAAAGTTCCACTTTGGACTAAAAATGGGAAGAAATTGATAACAGCAGAAAGGTAACAAATATAGGATTAATATAATTTCTAATAATACTGTTGCATTAATAGTTGAAGAGTTAAACTGTTGAATTAAGAAGGAAAGTCGCCAAGGTGACTCCAGGAACACATAGACAACATAAAGGGTCTCCTAGGATTCCTCCTGGAGCTGGGCTGGCAATAGCAACACCAGCCCAGTCACGCTAAATAGGCGCACATACGGGATGTCGAGTTGAAAAAAATAACCCGCTCCAAACTAACTAACTAAGAGTTAAAGTCTGACTCCTCACAATTTTATTTAAATAGCTTCTAAGTATATTACTAGACAAAAGCAAAACAATCTTCCGTAGCCTTCCAATTCTACTTATCACTAGCTTCTTCTGTCCACATAGTAACAACTTCCTTATAAAATCTGAACTATACATATAATAGCCAACTTATATATTTTTTTAAAATAGGATTGTACTTGCTTAACATTAAGAATAATGGAGAAGCACCAGTGTCACGGAGTAAACCCTAAAACAATCATCCACCCAAAAGTGTAAAAAAAAATGTTTTTGATGTTTAGTTTGTAAAGTAAATTAGTTACATAAACTTTCAGGTATATGGATTTATTGGAAATATACCAACCTGACATAATTGTGGCCATTGCAGATGGTCAGACATCACTTGATGAGGGCTACAAGAGAATCCAGAAGTCTGTTGATAGAACTAGCTCTATGCTGGAGAAATGTGTCAATCGATATAAGGCGTCTGACCAGTTTCGAAATAGTTCTTTAATAGGTTGGTAATAATATCATTTAATGAAACTTTACTAAAACTTTGTGCTAGAACACAGATGATAGCAAAGGTATAAAACATCTAATTTTAATTCAGAAAGTAGGATTATAGACACACCTCCCCTTTAAACTATAAAGTCGCAGGTTCAATCTCCAGCCGTGCCCACACATCTTTGTGTGAATTGTTTCAACCCTGCTACTCAATAATTGTGAAAGAAACAACAGCTTCACTGTCATATCTAACAGCTAACCATTGACAGACAGGTGGCGTGGTCGGTAAGCTACTTGCTTTTCACGCCGCATGTCGTGGGTCCGATTCCCACCCAACATTTGGTTAAAATATGTCTGTCTTGTGTCTGGGTGTAATTATCTATATTTAAGTATGTATTTACAAAAGAAAAGTATTATATGTAGTATATTACCAGTTATCTGGTTTCCATAGTACAAGCTCTGCTTAGTTTAGGATCAGATGACCGTGTGTGTTAATGTCCCATTATATTATTATTATTGGATGACATGTGAAATCCACCAACCTGCTGTGACCAGCAGTAGCAGCATACTAATGGTTAAAGTGGCATAAGATTGTCACATAATATTTCCAAGTTGAATCTCAATCCTACACATCTTGTTCTTATTGATCTATTGTTATTGCTTCTCTATGCGGTAAAAGCCCTGATAGGGGTTTTACTATACCTTACAGAACCATTGTTTTCCTCAGAGGTTTAAATCTATATAATAATATAATTTGTCATATTTAGTCCGTAGGTAGTAGCTAGTAGTTAGCCTGTACATCACTCACATAATATCTTCACTTCAACCCTTTTTAGTGTTCCACTGCTGGGCACGGGTCCTCTCTCAACTATCTTATGAGTTGAGAGAGTTTAGGCCTTAATCCACATACGCTGGCCAAGTGCGGGTTGGTGGATGTTACATATCCTCAAGTGATTAGTTCTTAGACATGACGGTTTCCTCACAATGTTTTCCTTCACCGATGTTGAGCAGCGGAGATGAAACAATTCACACAAAGATGTGTGGGCACGACCGGGATTCGAACCCGCGGCCTTATTTTTCTAAGGCGAGGCCCGTACCGCTGCGCCACCACTGCTCTCATAATATCTAATCTCTTCATTATTTCTCTATCTCATTTCATCTAATTCATTACTCTACCTAGAATGGGAACATTCATATTTTGGGTAGGTTAACATTTTTTTTATTGAAATATTTTTTATCATAGAATGTCATATTTTTTTTCTAGGAGTCATAGTAGGAGCGGCAACACCGAAAAAATTGGAAGATAGCATAAAGACTTTACTAAAACACAAAGATAGTCTCAGTGGTGTGGCTTTAGAAGGTGTTACTAATGGTAGTGAAGAATCTTTGAAACTAGCTGATGATAAATTAGGAGATATTCTAAGGACTGTTGGGGTAAGTAAGATTTTTAGTCATTTTCATCATCAATCTATAACAATCTGAGCACTTCTGTGCATACATTGACCTCCACTAATCTGCGCCGTTTTATTCGTTGGCGTGATGAACAATTGTCACTCCATCTTGCTGTAATGCTGACTTCACTTTCCCTTTAACACTTGTTGGTGTCCCACTACTGACCATGGGTCTTCTCCTAACTATTTTACGAGTTGAGAAATCTAAGCCTTAATCCACACACACTAGCCAATTGCATGCTGGAGGATGTCGCATGTCCATGAATGATTAGTTCTTAGATGATTGTAATGATTGGTTTCCTGCAAAATTATACTTCAAAGGTGAGGCCAATACTGCTGCGCCGCGCCACCGCTGCTCCAATGCAGGCTCCTTATAGATGAGTAGAATTAAGCTTGCCGTAATGTGGTTTCCACTGTAAAACTCGTTTCACCCACTCTAGTCACTCAGGATTATACCATTAATCCTAAACCGACTACTACCACTTACATGAAGGGTTCCACGAAATGGGCATTATCGGTCAGCTACTGATTTTACAAAAGATAATATAGCTAACCCACTCGCACTTGGATAATAATATTATAATACCTAATACTGTGCGGTATATTGCTCTAGTTTTGTGGGTAGGCTCTTCAATGCTAGTAATATGGCTCACGGCGACATTCTTAGTACATGACGATATTAATCCTCCGCTGTAAGATCATTGCGTCACTGGTTGTTGATTCATAAGTGTAGGTGGTACAAAATAACGAATAAATGCTGGCTTAAATGCATATGAACTTAGTTTCGTGTATGTGAGTCATAACCCCCAAATCATACGATGATAACGAGATGACCAATTTGAATAATGTTGCTTTAATAATAGTCGAACACTCATTGATAAGTATGATTCATATGTGGAATCTAATAAATATGATAAATTGAGCATACAAAACAGTCAAAATCTTAAACATGACTTATTCCGCCTTTGCCTTCAACCGAGCGGTATATAAAAAAAAAACTAAAAAATAAACTGTAAAAAAATACATAAAATAGTATGTGATATATTAATCCAGGTGATGAACTATATCTGTATCCATTCAGCCATTTAGCTGTAAAAGAGCACAAACATTCTACCAAGTAGGATCTAGTTTCAGCATCTTGGGATTATCAGGAAAACATCGAGAAAAAAAGCACTACTTGACATGTGGCTTCCACTAACAACCTCTGCTCACTTTTGCAGCAGTGGGTGTTGATTATGATCTAAACTAAACTTTTATGATAGTAAAGAGAAGACCCATGCTCAACACTGGAACACCAAAGGGTTGATACTTACCTTAATCTTTCTTTTTTTATCCGTCGGGCCGGTGGCGTGGCCGGTAAGATACTTGCTTTTCACGCCGCAGGTCGTGGGTTCGATTCCCAGCCAAGTCAGACATTTGTGTGATAAACAATGTTTGTCTTGAATCTGGGTGTAATTATCTATATTTAAGTATGTATTTAAAAAAGAAAAGTATTATATGTAATATATTACCAGTTATCTGATTTCCATAGTACAAGTTCTGCTTAGTTTGGGATCAGATGGCCGTGTGTGTTAATGTCCCACTATATTATTATTATTATTAATTTACTGTATTTATTATTACAGGAAGCTCTACCCAAAGATTTACTACGAGTAATCGAAGGCTGCTGGAACCCAACTATTATAGTCACAGCAATTGAGCATGGCTGGGACCTGTTCGACGGTTCTTATCCTACGAAATTAAGTGATGCTGGCCATGCATTAGCACTAAACTTTAATGTAGAACAAGAGTGTAAAGAAATGTGCATCTTGGATCTAAATGATGAAAGGTTAGTTGTTATAGAGGGTCCGTGACTTAGGCTAGATAAAGTGAGGTCGAGGTCCCCAGTCAACACTTACAACAATTAACTGTTTTAGTATTCTACTGCTGACTACGGGTCTTCTCTCAACTACCTTAAAATTTAACTATCCTCAATCCACACACGCGGCCAAGCGCGCCTTGCTGGATGTCCCATGTCTACAAATGATTAGTTCTTAGTACTAATACTAATGGATTTGTAGTATGCTTAGTAAAATTATGGTTGACTTCTGAGTATCAAGGTGAAAAACTTGTTGTTGCACATAATTATGTTACAATTTTTACGCAGCTAAAGCCAATTTGAATGCTTTTTTTAAATATACACTAACTTGTTTCAGGTATAAAGAAGATTTTAATCCTATTTTGGCCGGATGTGATTGTTTAGCATGTAAAAAACACACGAGAGCTTACATACGACACCTTTTAAATACGAGAGAGATGTTATCATCGGTATTGTTAAGCATGTAAGTAGTAAAAATGCTATTGAATTATATCTGGGAATAAGAACATTATCTATCAAGTTATGAAGGTTTGATAAAGTCGTGTCGGTCACCCAGTCCCATCGGACATTGAGTGAAGGGAATAAATGGTGTACCTGTGTTTGCGCACACGCTTGTGCACTATAAAATCTCCTATGTACCTGATTAGTCAACATAGACTGGCCGCGCAAGGCGAAAAACAGCTAGGTAGAAGAGATTATATTATTATTATGCAGGGTTAAGTCAACCCCAAAGGATTTTTACTTGCGGCGTCTCGTTGTGTCGTAGCGCCTAAACGGATGAACTGATTTTGATGCGTTATTTCATTCGAAAGCTGAAATGATCCAGATAGATCTTGGCAAAGTTTTAAGAAAATTAGAGAGCGCTAGGTGCCGAGAGTGTTTTTAAATATTTAGTTTAGTGGTATGACCAGAGGTCGGAATCAGCTAGAGTTTTTATGTACTACTTACACGATTTCTTATAGCGAAAGAATAATGATGCTTCAAATCCGAGAAAATTGTATAGAGAAGAAAATTTGCGTGATTTATTAAATAGCGCTACGTTGCAATACTAATATCAACGACTTAGGATGTCCGAAGTTGCAAAAATCCCAATACGAATTAAATTATTGTTAAACCCCGGGGATATCCATATTAATACTAACATTTCAATGCAAGTACATAAATTACTCTACTTAATTCCGACCTCTGGTTATGATGACTGATGTCTCCGCTGAGGCCGCCACCATACTGACAGACATCTATGTATATTCATGCTGACGCTGATACATACGCTGACACCAAAGCTGAACCGTTCACGCCGATATTTACGACTAAACTTGTTAATTAGCTGTTAATTTTCCAGCCATAACCTGCATCATTTCGATGAACTCTTCCGCTACGCTCGTCAACATATAGCCGCAAACACATACGCTGTTTATAAGAAGCACATCACACAACAATACGAGTTGTACAAACAATCAAAACATTCAAAACCTTTAACAGAACATTCTGACACTCAAATAAACTCAGTGCAAACGAAAAAGAGACTAAAAGTGAGTGACGATGAAGTTCCTAGTACACTTGTTAATGGTAAGCATTAAGTAGTACAATTTTTTATTTTGTAATCGTTATACAAGGTGGCCCCATTTGCATTGGTCTAAAGAATTGATCATAAGAGTAGATATTGTCATGTGCCGCGGAAATCAATTGTTTCAAATTTATGATTTTCTAATATTATTTCCTTAAATTCCTGGTTCTTAAAATCCTTCTTAGTTATGTAGAACTCTACAAAATTATTGCGCTAAAGCGAATCAGATTTGGGTTAGAAATACAATAGTCATACATGTTATTGCTAGCAGGCAAGGGGATATTTTTAGAACGACTGCGACTTCCAATAAATAGTTAATACGGTTTTTCGTCAAACATTAAAAAATCATACCTATTGATGTATGCAAATTACTGTTGAGTTCAAATAGCAATCTGTCAGCCTACCAGCTCAAAAAATCTTTGGACTATAATTGGGCCACCGTGTATATAGTATTGTAGTGTAGTTTAGCTATAGCATAGAATGTAACAATAGTGATATGTAATTGCAGTCGGACTATCGAGTAAATCTGGACTACTTGGTGTAATTCAGATATTATTGAGCTTTTCTCGATGCCAGACTTTGAATTGAGTGTAGTCTGATTCAACTACGATGTCATTGTTATGCATCGCTCACTTAGCAGTTTTAAACGGAAAGTAGAGTACAAAATGCGGTTTCAGTAGGTTATGCCAAATTATACTGCAAACTTTGAGTTAACTGTACCTGGTGTACAGTTAACTCAAAGTTTTACATTCCTCAAGTTCAGATAGCCAATTTCCAAATTGACTCGTTTGTTGAAAAGAACTACAATGTGCCGCCTGTTAAGTAGAAGGAAGTAATGTTAAAGATGTTAAATCTTTTACTATATTAAGTCCTAGTAAGTACATTTTTTTTACTTAAATTAGTACAAAAAAAACATTTGATAATACCTAACTATTGCTATTAATTAGCAAAAACACCTGAAACACATCAGCACGTGATTTAAATAGATAAAATTTATTATCAAATCATGATATTAATATTCTTAGATTACCCAGATTAAATAGCAAACGAACCACTAAAAATAGGTATTGATAAAAAGAAAAATTTCCTTTTTTCTGTATGTGATTTTATTTTGGCTTAAGTTATTGGTTTACATTTCCACTAAATTATTTCTCATTATACATAATACGAATCATACGAGCATCTCTGATAAATACACAGATTTTCTAAATTCAAAGATTCATTCATTCATTCAACGCACAGTAGGAAAATAAATCGGTAAATTTTTATATCGACGCACATCTCAAGAAATATAAAAAGCATTTTTGTTTCATTTCAAAGGCGCATTATGTCTTTAGTTATTTAATTTATGATGTTAGTTTTGAAGTTGTGATAAAATACTTAGTTGTAATGTTAAATGTAATATTACTGAAGTAAGTGTGGTTTTACATGATGCATAATATATTAATTATAATTTAAGTAGTTAATACTTTAACTTAAGGCATTAATTTTATAAAAAAATTGCAACTATTGTATGATAATGGTCGTATATTGCAACTAATAACCATTTTCTGATTGGTTTCTATCTTATGAAACTTGTAAATTTTGTTTCAATTGCCACGCCTAACGTGCAAGTCTTCTGCGGTCAGGGCCACGTATTTCATTGAATTGCATTGTTCTGCCTATGTCTAGAAGTCGACGCAGGCTAATCAAAATTATAATGTTTAGAGGAGTAATTTTGAAATTATACCTTTACTACGTTACTAGTATGCGCTTGTTAAGCTGTGAAAATGTTTATAATTTGATACCTACTTAATAAATTTTTATGATGTAGGGTTAAGACATTTTATAACCTCGCATAATGTGATGTTTAGGTGGTTACTTGGTATCCACTTCAATCTTTATTTAAGTAGTTTATTTTATTGTGATATTGTGTATTTTATACGTAAGCACAAGGCCAATTCGATATAGACCTAGTTTTTCTTGTTAAGTTATATAATAATAAGTATTGGTTCACCCTTTCTTGTATTCTATACGTCTTATTATAATGCCATATCATTCTTACCAGTATTGTTTAAACGCCAAACTGAAGTTTTCACATTGTCACAATATGATCCACTAATAAAAATATTTGTATAAGGGTACTTTATTTTGTTTACTCTGATTACTAATATAGTATTATCTATATCCTGACTCTCCATACGATACGTAGGTATGGGCCGACTGTTTAACTCGCGTATCGCCTATCGCCAAGATTCTGACTCCTCAAACTGCACAGACAGTGATGATGATTCAAGCGATATGGATATTAGTGACGAATAGTCTTACATTACTTTTATCTGTGGTAAAATAGTTCTTTAAGAGATTTAATTAATGTTTTATGACTTTGTACCTCAGATGGCGATACGCGAGTTAAACAGTCGGCCTATACATACTTGTTACTCATGCCGACGGTTGTCATGTAGTAGAAAACGAACAATTTGTTGCGCGTTACGATGTCCCGCCGTCTCTCCCTGCCGGAGTTTACCCTACTGCAGTTACTGAAGGAATACATACTTACCTACAACTAAAACAACGACGACCAAAACACCGACCAAGTGGGGTACCACAACAGGGATGCCGCTATACAATGTGTATAGCGACTTATCATTCGTACAACTGCCAATAATACCATGCAGTGTCATAGTACGGCTGCAGATACACCTACTATATGCAACTTTGTTCAAATATTATAAGAAATATTCATCTAAAGTACACACATGGCCCCAAAGACTACACACGCCCCCTAAACTTTATAAATTTCTAAGTAAGTCGCTGTAGAGGTACAGCAATCAGTTTATCTTCGAACGGGATCAATCTGGCAAAGCACAGCGCCATCTATTGTATGCTAGTTATTCAAATTTTCACTAATTAATAGGTACTGTAGGGTTGAAAATAAATAAAATATATCTTTAACACCTTTTACATAATATATTTTACCGACAATATTTACACAATAATTTATTTTAGTGACCACACTTATTGAGCTAGGCATATTGTATGAAATGTGCAAGTAGGTACAGGTATGTAATCCAATTACATAAGATACAATACAATATTAAGGATTTGGCAGGATTTCGTATGACAATGTCATATTCCAAATACTATGCGTCCATTGCTGATACATAATATAAATACTTGCATAAAAATGTTTATGATAAACTCAACTGTTACGTAAAATATAAATATTAAAACCATTCTATTCTTAGCTAATTAACAATTTCATATAATACAAATAATTTACCAACAAACATACCAGTTTTTAATGAATTCCACTATAATGTGTATAATTACAATAAAATTTGGCGATAGTTATTGTATAATTCACTAAGTTGGCACATTAATAAACCTACGTTTTCTACAGTGTGTAATAAATAATATCAGTTTATTTTCTTTTATGCAAAATCAGTTCAATGTAAGTAAAATAGTTAAAATGATAGCTAAGTACATTTCATTATGAAACATGAGCGTTCATTCTCTTGAATGCTGAATAGAAAAGTTGGTTCCACATTTTAGTTATGCGTAGTTATGCGTAAAACATTAACATTATTAACTAAATTGGAATAAAAAAATGTAATCTTTGTATGTATAAATAATTACAATGCACCAGGCATATAAAGCAATAATTGATTTGTTACACTATTCACATTTTAGGAGAAAATTATAGCAAACATGTCCCTTCTAACATCTAATGTGATACAAACAGTACAAAAGCCAAAGATCTCTTTACATTTTGATTGGCGTTCGATTACTAACCGAATACTTCGGTTTATATTTTTGAGATCCATTCCGGCGCGAGGCTTGATAGCAAACGACTTTGCTACGAGGCTTCATTCACTTCACTGCACTAACTCTAACTTTAGAGTTCACTACAAATAAATCCCATTCACTGGACAACACTATTTCAAGTATCACACGTCCTTCTTTTTCTTTTTACATTCATTGATAAAATATTATATTTACTTCCAGCTTGGACACTATACAAACTCGTTTGTGCCGGGTGAGTTGAGAGGTTCTTGGGCCTGGAAAGACAAAAATAAAATATTATTTTTATGTTACAGTAGCGTCCAGTATGTCCGTTTATGATGTCTGCTTTATAACAATAGTACCTACCTACGTAACATCTACGCATTATTATTACATTTTAGTACGTTTATGTTACGTCAACACAACGACTTAAGTGAGTCGTAACACCGCTGACGTTAAATATCTACCATCGCCTACGTCATGGGGTATTGCAGGTGACAGCTATGCTCTTTATATAATTTACTAGCTTGCCCTGTGAACTTCTTACCGCGTATTTCTCACCTTTCTTAAAATTACAAAAACAACTATTAAAAAATAGGGGTTGGTAATAGAAGGGTGAAAATTTAGGGTTGTTTATATTTTTAATACCACATTTTTAAAAGAAAATTGCCCTAAAAATTTAAAATAATGTTAGAGGTGGTGAACCCTTGTCACTTAGGGGTATGTATAAAGGGGTATTTTAAAATTTCATAAAAATCGATCAAGCCGTTTCGGAGGAGTATGGTAACTAAAACTGACACGAGAATTTTATATATTAGATATTCTACGAGTATTTAACTCAGCCAGTTTCACACGTCTCAGAAGACTTACAGTTAACCTACTAATTTGGCAATTAGCATAACATTTGCCATTAAAAGGTATGTTCATGATAAAGTAATCTATAACTGGTGAAACCGGCTTTATAATGTATTTAAAACAAAGTACTATATAGTCTTTTCTTTCTTAATAGAGAAAGAAAAGACTATATTTGGATCTACTAAACTTACCATTGATAATGCCCTCGCAAGTAATGCATGAAAAATAAACATTCAGCAGTAAAATATTACAGGTATCGGCACGATTTTAAAGGCATGACATTAGATGTGAGGTTGTATTTATTTATTTTGTTGTGGGTCCAAGTGAGAAGAAAGAAGAAGAGAGAGAGATAGATAGCAGTACAGCTGTGATTGGTTCATCCAGGTAGATAACAGCGATTCCCGCGAGTTTTTGATTTTATTGGCGCTGTTGTACGCATTTAAATCTTTTTTTTTCAGCGTGCCTTTAAAACCATGCCACGGCTGTATTGTATAGTTTCTAAGCATTAGGCAGTTTACAAAATAATAACCTCTATTCGAAAGGGACTATTTACAGCATTTTACATCTACCACTTAGTACCAATAATTTGGCAACTACCTATTTATTTAATACTGATTCGGTAAAAATGTTGGCACATTATAAATTGCCGTAATTTTAAAATCTAAACGAAAATATTTTCTATAAATCCTTAACGTAATATCTAGTAGTTATGTTACTCGTAACTAAATACATCGAATTTTAGATAAATGTCCTTAGGCAGACCTTAGTACAGTAATCTAATTGTCACTTGATATTTACATTACTAAGAATTACGTTCGTTTTGGCCGAGTTAAAAGAAGTTTGAGCAATTCCAAATAAATAAAGGACATCGGTCATTGAGGGTATGTAGCAAAGTTACAAACAAACTCTCACTGCATAACTTTATTGTACCAAAGTCACCGATGCCCAATATCTACCTAAAAGCACTGTAATTGTACACAGTATTGGAGTTGAAATATTATATTACGAAATCTGACGTAACCGTCGTCTTCCTGCTGACTTGCAGAACGTAGAAAAAAATGCGCTCAATCATTTGTTAATACAAGTACTTTACGCTCAAAAAATTAACTAAATTTCGTACTGCAAACCTTCGAGAAGGCCAAATTACAGTTGTCACACTTCAACCTATTCTTTACAAATTAGAATGTATACGAAATTAGCTTTTAAGTCAGTGATATAAAAGACAATCTGAGTAATTGGCTTGGAGGGTAGTTTTGACTTATCTTAGACTATTTTGTATGTTAAGAGTGCATTCCATAGCAGTTAATGCTCTTACCTCTTCCCCCACCGTGCTTGGGTAAAGTTTGCTGCCTGGTGCGTATCCATTTTTCTCAATCGCGAATTGATCTTCTGTAGTCTTGCGGTATACTGGGTTGTCGAAGTTCATAGATGTTACGTTACGATGTACGTAATGCCTGTACAGTACCACTGCGATCTGTAATGAGTAGATAGCATTGATTTTAAGTAAGTAAAAGTGATCTTTGAAGTAGATACCTAATATACCTAATACAATGCGCATTCCGATTTCGGATGAGGCTACCAAATCGATATTGATGTGTACCTAGTTAAATTATAGAGAAATTTACAAGATTCAATTATCTGCTTTCGTAAATACTTTTTTTATATACTAGCGGACCCCGCAGACGTCGCGTCGTTATGCCCGGTAAAGCAGTGCCACCTACCGGGTCCAAAAATAGATTACTACCGATTCTCAGACCTACCGAATGTAGATATAAGATTTCATAAATATCAGTAAAGCCGTTTCGGAGGAGTTATATTTTTTTTTCTGCGTAAGAACTATCCTCGTACTTACTTCAAGAAATATTCTAAAAAAAGAATTAGCAAAATTTGTTTAGCCGTTCTCGAGTTTTGCGCTTAGCAACACATTTATTGATTCATTTTTATTAGTCTAAAATCAAAGATATTTTACCACCCGGTAAACCCGCCGAGTATGCTGAGACGTGTGTTAAATGATCTAATAAAATTTGGTAAATATATTCTTAGGTACATGTCTAGAACCAAATAAATCAATAGAGATTCGTTTGTGGTTACAATTGTTGCGTATCTAACGTCATACTATACGGTTTAATTTCCTTAACATGAGACCATAGGATGACTGTACATTTTGTGTTTTCCACTATACCTACGTGTACAGGTATTTATGTTTACATTAGTAAACATACTTACCTGTACACGTATAGTTTTTAGTATGTTTATCTAGTAAAGTAGTATAGAGCAGTAATATGTAACGATTAATCACTATCCATTATTAGCAACCAGTAGTTATCTTATCAAAGGCTTTAGATAAGTCTTTTAATCGATTATCCGTAATTGATTTTTTTTGGTTGGAACTGGTTCGCATCTTATCTCATCAAGACATTTCTTTTTGCGACGCGTGTAAATTAATGGTTACCTAAAATTACTTTGCGGGAAAATTTTTAACCTAACATCCAACGTACCATGCTGTACTTTCATTTTAATCTAGAATGTTCCAATGAATAATTTTAGCTAATAAAAATACATTACTTGATTTTGAATCATTTGATAAAATAAAGGGTCTTTTGAGAGTTTTTGTTACCAATTTAGTTAAGACTTTACCGGTTTAGGGACAAAGACACTACAGAATAACGCTGAACCGAGTATATTTATCGTCGATAATCTTATTTTTACTTAAAATTTTCAGTTTTAGTAACTTTTGATATAGCGATATATGTATATCGATATTTGCGATCAGATTTAGATAGGTACTAAAAAAATTAATGGAACTTACCACTCCTGCGAATATTAAAATTCCCGAGATTACTGCAACCACGATACCAGCGACCATGCCCGCATCGCGCCCACTGCTTGAGATTCCGGTGCCAGTCTTAGGTGGCTCAGTAACACCTGTAATTGATAAGACAACCAATAGTTATTAAAAGCAATAAATTTCACACAAATGCCGGCCTTCACAACGTATTCATTGATTCAACACTGCAAGGAAGCCAAAAGACTAAGTACGATGAATTGTAGATTAGGTAATCGACACAGTTACAAGTGAAGCATAGTTAAATTCATTTAAATAGTTGTGTGCCGGCAAGAATACGTTGCAATAGGAATTGTTAATTTGTTGTGTTTACAACTTCGTGATACCTTCACCAACAAGAATTATGAAGTGGAACAAGTGACAATGTTAAATACAAAAAAGCAACGAAAGAAAGAACGAAGGTCGAAAACCATTTCAAAGAATGTTAAAGAAATGTTGAGATGGATGAAATAAAATTGTTAACAACGAAATACCAAAATAACTAAACTGCAAAAGTATACAAAACACAGGAAAATATTGTCAAAATTAATTAGAATAATCATCATGTGAATGTCATATGTTTATAAAACCAGGATGACTTTTGTTTCCTTGACAACAATAGATAATTAGATGCATTGTTAACAATTGTCAACATTACCTACCTGCTACAGGTAGGGTCATGTTGACATTTGATATTTCCAAGTATGTTGGTCAACGCGCGTGTCTTTTCGATGTTCTTCCAACTAATTGTCAATTTGACACGATATTCACGTAGGCGTTTTAACTGGATCGTACTAGATGCTATTTACAGCGGCAATGAGACGTGCCAAATAATACTATATAACCAAAATATCCTCGCTAGTCTAGTTTCATTGCAGGTGTATTAAAAGTCTATACCATCCTTTAAGTATTAACTACATTACTTATTAAAATATCTGGTTAAATATGCTGGAATGTTCTATTATATATTGTTTGTAAAACCAAATCGTATAGGTACTATTATTACATAAATTGTTTGAATAACAAGAATTTATTGGTAACTATCATTTTTATTAAGCCTATACTACTCTTTATAGTTTTTTGTAACTTTCATTTACATATTTTATGAATTATTATGAATGTTTTGAACACCTTTGTAAACCAATTACGCTGGTTAATTGTTAGATAAAAATTAGTAAGTGATTGCAAACATACATGCACCCAGCTCATAATGAATCTGTGTGTCTTCCCAAATTGTCAAATCAAAGTAAAATGAATGAAAACCAATACGTTACCATTAAAATTTGGACTGTCTGAAGTCGAGTATTCTGTACTTTTGGAAGCTGTGAAGTATGGACTTTTTGAAGACGCGATGTATGGGGCTTTTGTAGTTGGAATGTCTGATAAATAACCCAAAACTAGTTTGCTGAATTTATATTTAGATTCTTTAACTATCTTCTCAGCGACATTTGGTATTTTCTCTAGAGCTACTCCCTTTTCGAACAAATCTATGAATGGCTGATTACTATTTTCCAGAGCCTTCTTATCTTCTTCCCAATATACCATTGTTGTGCCCTTCGAGTCAGATTTTTTGACTTCTTGTTCTGGCTGTTTTGTGGTTTCGTCGTCAGTCAAAATCGCCCGTCCCAACTTCACGAGAAGGTCCAACCCTTCTCTTTTTAAATTAACCATATGTGGTAAGCTTATCGGTTAATCATTCACATTCAAAATAGTAATACGTCTGTTTGATAACTAGCAGATCAACATGCCCTGCAAATCAGTCAAGGAATCCCAAGTTGAAGACACACAGATATTGATTTATCATTCACATTGAACTGTTGTTAGTTGATGGTGTTTATGAGTGTTAGTAGGTAATGCTCGATATAATTATATTACTCTGTTTATATGTGTGAGTTTTATATCTTATCGGCGATCAATGATATTAAATGATTCAACCCATCCATGACACGATCTTAAAATCAAAATCGTGGCGTTTTATAAATTACTGAAAGTAAAGATTCGCAACTATCACTTCGCAAGGTTAGCATTACACGTTCACTTTTATTAACCGCACCGGCAAATGTCTCGAAAATTTAACGCCACGATTTGATTTATTAACGAACACAAATGATATTAATTAGAGGGAGAATTGTTTGATGTATTGCACCAAAATACTCACTGGTGATAGGTTTTTCCTCGATAACTTTACGAGTAGTTTCATTTAAACCAATATTCGGTTTATTTTGCACCTCCACTTCAGGTTTTAATGCATCTGTAGATTTTATGAAAAACTTAAAACTTCATCCAAATAAACAATTATAATCTTGTTATCATTTTCAGTTAGAATGCAGTTGAATTTAGTTTGAACGTTTTATGACACAGCGGAATAATTTAGGCGGACACGCGGCATGGTCTGCGTTCCGAAACGAAATGAGACAGGCCGAAAACCGGTCGCGTGTAACTGCCATTGACGTCCCACTACCATGCTGTTCTGTCAATTTAACTGCGCGCGATCCGGCCCGCGCTTCTAACCGTGCATCAGTTAAATTTACTATAATTTTACTGAAGTTTAGCAGAGCATACTTTTTATAATATTTATTAAAAACCTGTTTATTTTGTTGTTACTTCGTATTGTCTTTTGTATCAATTTTTTTAATAGTCATAATAATACCTTTTGCACTTCCAGAATAATTTTCTAAAAATAAATACATAACAATTTTATAATCAAAATTATCTTTTGTTTTGACAAAACATTGCCACAAGCAACATACATAAATTTTAGTTTCTATACCACAGAATATAAGATTTATAATTTTTTTTAAACCCATTGTGAGGTAACTGCTGTCATGCGCATGCGGCGTGCTGGATCGCGTTTCAAACCACCTAACAAAAGGTGGCGTGATGCCGTGACGTCACGTCGTCTTATTCGCCAACGTTACGCTATTGGGCGTACCTTTCGCTCAATAGTAAATCGAGCGGGTCTCTTTGGTACACCTGCACTCACGTGTGAGGTCATAAGTAGGCAAATCGGTCTGATTCATTGATTCAAATGTTTGAGATTACATAGCGATTAACTGGAAAGCTATTTTTAGTTTGCTTTTTATACAAGTTACATAATAAATTACCGTGTAAGCATTTTAAAAGGTTGTTTTGCTTAGGTACAAATTTTATTAAAATTCAATCACGTAAGCTAGTGTGCGAATTCCATTATCTTACATTTATACGATTAACCCGCAATCTCAGTATACGCATTGGAATTTACGAAAATAAATAAATAATTGACCTGTCGCCTTATCAAATCGTAAAACATTACACATGATAACATTGCTTACAAACAATGATTTCTTTAATTGATTAAAATTACCAGTCTAGTGATAAGTGAAACATAAAAATTCTCTGTATTAGATCACTCATACAAGTTTTGGTTGATGATAAAAACATCGTACGATATGTCGTCACCGAGTGACGTGGCTCTACGTGGAGCCGACTCATGGTCACTCGTAATGTTTAAATTCACTAGTTGATGTGCTATGACCTTCTTACATTAGGGTACTTTTCTACTGGAGAGTTTCGAAGTATCTAACAGTTACTAACTATTAACTTTTCGCTACAAAACTACACTATATGGCTAGTAGCTGACAAAAAAATTTATAATAAGATATTTATTAAAATAGATAATTAATGAAAAGATCATTTGCTATAGGTAACTTTGTTAGGAGTTTAGGACATGCTGAAGACACAGCCATATATTAATTACGAAAATTTCTGTGCAAGGACTAACATATAGGTTTCCCGACAATAACCATTCGTGTCACGCCATCTGATGCAAGGTTGATTCTACGATAAGAAATCACAAAACTATTTTAATTTTTGTTATCGCTATACAGGTGTTTTAATTACCGATAGACGTAATATTACACAAGTGTTTTATGAATGTAGGTATAGTCAAAAACGATTATGTACCTACATACTTATTAAAGGTTTTTATGTGCATTGTTTATTCAATGCCTATGTAAAGAGGTACTAAAGTAGGAACAATAATCTGTGGGAAAATTACACTCAGTGTACAGTCTATACACAATGTTTGATTGTTGCGATTTCGGCTTTGTATTGTACCTACTACTAAAATTCTGAATGATTAAGCGGGCTGACTGAACATATTAGGCAAAGATGCTGGTCCAGCATATTGGGTCTAAAGATTAGGCGGTAATTTGATAGTGGACGACAAGACTGCCTCACCTTTGTTGTTGGGGCAAATGTTTCACGCATTCCCTCGCCCTGGACGGGCCCAGGGTGAGAGATATGTGAGACTCCTGTTCTTGGCCCCCAGGTAAGCTAGACCTCACCGAATGGAGTCGGTTTGGGTTGAAGGGCCCGTCAAAGATCTTGATACGCTCCGCAAATAATGTTCACAATATGCCAGCTATTTTTAAGATCCATTATTTTGGTCTAACATGGTGGTCCAGTACCTTGGCCTAATGGGTACCTACCGACTTTTAGTTAGGTTCGATAGTGTCTATGCCTGCCTTAAATTTCCATTTTTAGAGTTCCGTAGTCAACTAGTAGGTAACCCTCATAGTTTCGCCATGCCCGTCTAACCTCAGTCCGTCCGCTGATTAGTTTGGAAACGCTTGCTATTACAGAGCTGTTTAAATACCATATAAAAAATATTTGGCGTATATTAAGAACGCTTACCAACAGATTTCATTCCATAAACTTTAAAGCTGTTATTTTACTGTTGTGTCTCCCGCTCTACCAGCGAAACCGTTATTCGTCGATTCGTAAAAAACATGCTTGTACTAATAGTAGGTAGTAGTATATATTAATTAGTTTTATAGAAAGAGATTTAAAGAGTAGGTACGGACCTAAATGTCTGCCAAGTTTTAGTTTTATGTAAAAAAGCCTCCTAGTAATGGTACGGAACCCTTTATGTGCGAGTTCAACTCTCACTCGACCGTTTTTTTTGTTTATACAAGGAAATATAACACCAAAGATAAACCTGTGCAATTGTTATAATCAAGAACCTCGGATCTTAAGATGTACCAATTAATGCTTGTTTTGAGAAACAAGAACTGTATGTGTTATTGTAAACAAGGTATAAAATCTTCCGTAGATAGGACCTACCTACTTTAAATTAAATATAAAGCGCACGTACTTGCTTATTTCAGAAAATACTTAAAAATACCTATCACACTTAGACAGCATGTGTGGATTAAAGCAAAAACTCTCTCAACTCTTAAGATAAAATCGACCTAAGCTATTAACAATGTTGGAACTACAAAACGCTACTTTTCAGTACGACCTAAAAAAGTTTTATGCTTAATGGGACGGACGCTCTTAAACTTCCGACCTTATTACTCTAGAAAAACTACGTTAGGGATTATTTTTAAATTTGAAAGTTTGCGAAGTCATAGAAATAAATAAATAAAAACCGTTTATTGGCAAAAGATTACAAAACAAAAGCTTAAACAACGGACCTCAAACTAGGAACATGTCCTGTATCTTGATGGTCCAGACAATTTTTACAAATAGATTTATAAAGTGAGACCGTGAAGAAATAAACGATTCTATATTTTACAGAAATAAAAATAGAGGAAAATTAAAGCTTTTATCCATACTCAAATGATGATAGGGTATGTGTGCGTGTATGTAAATGTACAGGTATTTTAAGACCTTAGGAGCAACAAAACGAAAATTCCAAAAATGTAGTTCCGGCTTTATTAATAGGTCGAAATATAAGAACTGCGATGGCAGTAAGTAAAACAGTAAAGGGTTGTACTTAATCACTTAAAAATACTTGGGTACAACCTACCAGAAGCGAAGTGTGGAAGTCTGTAAAAGGGAAGCCGGAGCAAAAAAAAACTTACTTAGGAAAATAATATCTCTTCACTTCCGTCACCGATCGTACTTACACTTGATGCTATACTATTCTTTGTTGCTATTTAAAACTTTTAGGCGTTACATAACATATTATTAAGTACGTGTGACATTGACCATTTCTTATAGGGAAGCCGATGAGAATCGGCTTGTATGGCCCATTTAGATATATACCTACCAACATAGTTATCTAAAATTGTAGGCTTAAACTTGGTTTAGAAACAGGCCGTTCATGTATACTCTGCCTAATAGGTACTATTCAAAAAGTACTCTTGTAAAAAATAAATTGATCGTAATATCGTTCAATTAATCTCTATCTACATGTTACCAATAATATCGACCAATTCTTTTTCGTTGACCTGTTCAATTGTAGTTTAATCAACATTTTGGTATTCATTGAACTGTGGTCGGATTCCATTAGGCAATTAAAGGTAGGTAAATATGTGCATTGGAAAATAGACTTTATGCCATATACAGTTAACAGCCTAATAGAGATGTTTTCTAGAATACAGCGATAATGATCGCGAACTAGCTTTACAATAATAACAATTTAAGTGCTATGGAAAAATTGTAATGGAAGATGTAACTTACTGACTGCCTTATTACCAGAGGTCGGAGTAGGTAGATTGATTTCTCGTCGTTGACGTCAAACGTAAAGAATAATATGGATATGACTCCAAAATACCACAATTTAGACACAATTCAAAAGAAAATTAGAAAATATTAAAAAAAAATATGATTATTTATTTTAATTGTATTAACGTTGAAAGTCAAAATATGGAAATTGTATCCTATGAGGATTAAAAATAATTTATTTATCTTTTTGTTTAATTAAAAATAATTGTTCAATTCAATCAATCATTTATTTATTAAACGATTTTGTTGTTTTATTGTTTTTATGTTATTTTAATTCATAATTCCAATGCCGGAACTTTTTTCTATACTTTCCGCACATTATGGATAAAATGACATGTTCATATTATAATATCTTGACGCAAGTATATAAAATCAATCTACCTACTCCGACCTCTGCTTAATACTCATTTAAAGCTTTACTTAATCAATTTAATAGTTATCTACATATTTGTAAAAAAACATCGTAAGTATAGAGAAACGATAATTGTATCTTTAGGTACCATTAGTATACTTACTTAAAGTATCTTTAGGTATAAGTATAACAAAGTCACATGACAATGTGAAAAGTAAACAATAAAAGATTTTGATAAGACAATATAAGATACTAGGTTCCGCCCACGGTTCGCCTGCGTGGTCCTTATTGGGATAAAAAGTGTTAACCCAAATCAAAATAAAAAAAAAATTGACCCAATTCCGTCCAGTAGTTTTTGCGTGAAAGAGTAACAAACATACTTCCAGAGATTCGTATATTCTTACAAACTTTCGCGATTAGGTATAATATTAGTAGGATGTTGGATGAAACGGTAAGTTTTACTGTGCTATAAATAGTTGATATCTACTTTTAGTTTTTTATACGGAAGGAAATCCTAAAATCAATGAAACTGTTAGGTATACATTTTTGTCAACATGTAAAAAAATCGAAAACGACTTCATCGAACAAGCATTTGAATGACTTTGTCATTGAAATGTTAGAAAAGTGATACATAAAATAATAAAATTATACCTTTAATAGGTATAATGTTGTTTTTTTTATTTCTTATTCTTCATGTTATGAAAAACAATAAATACAAGTGTGTTTATTGCATTATTTATATAATAATTGGATAACTTAATCAAATAAATGAATAAAACGAAATCCTATTCTTACTTACTAGGTACCTATTATAAATGCTAAAGTATCCCAGTCGGCTTGTCGCGCTTTCACGCCAACCGATTTAAATGTAATTTAGTTTGAATATAGTTTCAGACCCGGAGAAGGACATATTATGTTAGTTTTTATCCGATGGCACAAAAAGAGGTTAATGGTTTAGCGCGATGACCGACATACCTAGGTAAATAAAGTACCTACTTACTTTTTTTTTCTATTTTTTTTTCCAAATTCCAATATTTCAACATTCTTCGCGCTATAATATTCATTAAAATTATAAATATTATAACGTTTTGTCAATTGAAACATTTAAATAAAAATCAATAAGTATCCTATAAAGATTGATAATAAAATTTTGGTCCCCGGTACTACACTCCAATTTTTTTTTATTTCCCCATTTGTCATGTGATTTTGGTAGACAACCATATTAGGCCCCACCTGGCACGGTCGTCTTTCCACTAGATACTTATCTTTATGTGTTGAGAGAATGATAACACATACAAGTTTCAAATCATGATTCGATTCTAAACCCGGAACCTTCCAGCCTAATAAAGTTGGTTTGACTGACGCATTTGCGTGTTGTTATTAAAGACTACCTAATGGGGTTTATTTACACGAGCGAGCACTCAACGCACTATTGTTTTTAGTACATTTTTGGTAATTAACATCTATATATAAAATCTGTTAATTTGCGTAGCAACATGATAAGATCATAAAAAACTAAAACGTAAATCTATTGTAAGATGGAGTTTTCCATTTAACCTTTAACCTTTTTTTAAACTGCGTAATTCAAAAAAGTTTAATACACTTCCTAAAAAAGATACGGCCTTTTTAATAATTAATAAAAAAGTTATAAGATTCTTTAGTTAAAATAAACTTTGTCTTTTTCTTACTACATAGTTTAAACGTCAAGATGACATACAAAGACAAATTAATTATAAACCTACTAGCTTTCCGACAGCGGCTTCGCCCGCGTTTATGTCGGTTATCGCGTCAAAACATTACCTTCTTTTTGCGCAGTCGGATAAAAACTATCCTATGTCCTTTCTCGGATCTCAAACTATCTCCATACCCAATTTCATCCAAATCGGTTCAGTAGTTTAGGCGTGAAAGCAACACAAACAGACGGACAGAGTTACTTTCGCATTTATAATATTAGTAAGGATAAGGATTTTAGCTTATGAGCTTAAAATACGTTTATGAATACGGGGGTAAATCTTCATTTAAACCCTTTTTAAGTGTCCCACTGTTATGCACGCAACTATCTTACGAGTTGAAAAACACTCTGGACAAGTGCGGGTTGGTGGATGGATGTCACATGTTCTCGAATGATTAGTTCTAGACATTCCGGTTCCTTCACTATGTTTTCCTTCACCGATATTGTGCAGCGGCGATGAAAGAATTCACACAAAGATGTGGCCACGAATGGGGATCGAACAAGCGACCTTAGGGATATTTAAAAGAAAAGGCTGGTACCGCTGCCCCACCGCTGCTCAAACTACTCTGCTATAGCTACTTAATCTTTGAAACCTGGTATAAGATATCTTGTCTTCGGATGTGTATAATAATTTCGTAGTTAAAGGAGAAATCGTGATAAAAGACTTGCCAATTTTCTCGATTTTTCATATAGGTACCTACTTACTTACTAATTCAGAAGAATATATACCTACCTACTATCTTTGTTTCTCTATTTTCATTAGGTAGGTAATAATTATCTGTATGCCTAGGTACTAACATTTATTCACAACAAGCGGACCACGCAGACGTCGTCCTACCCGGTACCGAGTCCCAAAATAGATTACGGTCGATTCTCAGACAGATTTATCTATCGAATATAGATAAAAGATTCCATAAAAATTGGTCAAGCCGAAGGAGATTGTTTTTATTTCTCTGCGGTAAAACCATCCTCGTACCTACTTCAAGGAATATCCTAAAAAAAGAATTAGCGAAATCGGTCCAGCCGTTCACGCGTGATGGCGTAACCAAGGGAAATGGGGATTCATTTTTATAATATAGATCTATGGTCAAAAAGACAATTTTGTTTAATAATTAAGGTATACATTTTGCAACACCTACTTAGTTTCTTTGTTTTCTATCTATATTAGATTATTCTATGGACTGTTGTAGTTGTTATTCATATTTAATTTATTGTAAAAAATCATTGCTCTAAAGACAAACCAAAAAGAAACCACGCGGACATGTTCCTATAGAGAAGTTATTACCATTACCATTTTATAGGTGAATTATGAAGAGCCGAAATATATGAATAAATGACATAGGTAATATGGTGACTTGCATATTAATATATCGACACCTGAGTAAAAATCAAACATTGACGTCATTAAATTGTTATTAATTTAAAACCTTTATAAATATGAATTTGTGATTTTTATCAACTAATAATCACGGCAGATTTATATAAAAGCTGTCATAATTGAATAGATACGAATGTATAATGATAGATATATTAATTTTATCCATCTACTTACACTTGTACATTTCCGAATTCAATTTGGATGAATTTTCAAGGATTATTTTTGTTTATCGTACGACAACGACTGAACCTACTGAGAATTTGGAAAGTCCCAAATAATAAAATAGATGAGCTTGAAGATTTTTCAAAAATATGTGATATTTTTCTTTTTTTATGTAGGTATTTAAAAATAGGCGATAAATTGAGCCAATGTGTCGCGTGATTTCACGTTCGCGAAGAATTTTTTGTGAGTTTTTTTATTATAGTAAGAAAATATTATTAATTTAATTTCTTAACCACGACAAAATCCAAATAACATGAAAATTAATCCCTATTTCCCTAGGTCACGCCATCACGCGTAAACGGCTGGGTTGATTTCGCTATTATTTTTTTAGAATATTCGCGTTGTAGTTTTACCTGATTTTCAGCTGTTCTTTACTTTAGTAAAAAAAATATTAATATAATTTCAAAACCGCGACAAAATCCGTTATAAATTAGTTGTATTTCAATATGTGTGTTTATATTTGTAATATACATAAGTAATACGTGTCCAATATTTAAAAAAGTACATTATGGACTAAATAGAATTAGGTATGATTTTCATACCAAGGAAATATGCCTACCTAATGCAATGTAGTGATATGATATTGGCAGATGTTTTGTTTTTTTATGATTTTAAGAATGCTCTAGACTACTAGAGCATTCTACTAGGTACTATACCTATACTTATATCAGAGTAAAAATTAGTACCTAGTTTAGGCACTTTCATGAATCTGCTCCAGACTACCTTCTTTGAATAATACTGAAATTATTTGCCCCTTAACAACGCAATTTCTAATGAATGACGTCAATTTGTTATTCTAGATTGTAAACAGATGTCTAATTGAAATATTATAATTATTAATTCAATAGGTATCTAATAATTTAGATTGAATTAATAGCTACTCACTTCCATTACAGGATGAGATAAAATACAAATTTAGGCAAATGAAAAAGTGTACCTACCAGTGGCAAAGAGTACGATAAAGAGCAATAACATATTTCCACCGGCTTCCCTTTAGGAATTTGTCAATATAACGTACTTAATTGAATATTATGTAACGCCTAAAAGTTTTAAATAGCATCAAAAATGCCATACATACTTCTTAGTACGTTTGAAATTCGGCGTGTATTTTTTCTGCTCCGTCTTCCCTTTATCAAATTTCCACCCTTCGACACTGGCATCTACCATCTAAGTACTGATACCATCTAAGTTAATGTGATTGTTCATAGAATATGAATATTATAAAAAAATAACAGTTAAATTGTTTTAATACAATTCAACTGTAATTCTGAGTAGGTAGGTATTTAACGATCTACTCGACTATCATTAGGTACCTATTATGGGTAATATTTTCCATGCAAACAAGCTTAACATTGCATATTACGTTTTCTACTGTGATCTTAATCTCATCCATATTTTGATTTCTAAAGTGGCGAAATTAATATTATTATTATTTGATAGCCTGAATTCGAAAGTTAAGCTGACGAATTTGCTAAGTTTGAAATTACAGCAGGATACAAAAATGTAAAGCAATGTGTATGGAAAATAATTAGTTTCAGTTTGTTTTTGTTAAGTATCTGCCAACATAATATGTCTTTGAAATAATTTTAGAATATTTTCCACATACTGTAGATAAGATATTAATAAGTGTTTCTTTCTAGAAAGATTATATTTTAAGTTGTGTTCTATTGTTCTTAAACTGAACGTGTGAACCACAGCTGTAAATTTAGATAATGTAGGTGTAGAAAAAATAAGTACCTAGTTATTACGTCATGAAAATCGCATTATTCACAATATTAACTACATATATTTTAAAATCGACTGATTATAATCTTTTGCGTAAAGTTGGTACTGGGTAAATTAGGTGTTTTAAATTATTATTAACAATGCTGTGTTTTGTTATTTTACCTAATCATTATTTTTTACTGGATTACTTTGATCGTATCATTCATTAAATCCGTTTTTGTCTTTAAGTTCTACACGTACATACATTTTGGAATTAATCCCTCAAACAATACTAATAGTACGAAGACATACTTACCCATGACCTTATAAGTCATATTTGACGCAAATATTTTTGCGCAAAAATAATATTTGTTTGTTCGTAACCTTACATTTTTTATTCTTAATTTTTTTGTTTCTATCTTGTTGAACGTGTACAACATAGGTGTTACCTATGTTGTTCACGTTCTGTGCATAATAATGCAATTTTTATGACCATGCCAACAGCACGCCACGCGTGTTTTCGATTTTTCATGGTTATGTAAAAGATTTGACCATATTTTGTATCAAACCTCGCAGGACATTGACAAATTTCAATATTCGCGTCTTATTTAGAGGTATCTCTGGAATTGTGTTCTCAAAGTTTAAGGATTTAAAGATACTCAATATTACGATGATATTATGTTGAGTTATATAAAAGAATACTAACTAAAAATACCTGTGTTGCGTAAATAAGTATATTTTTAGTTTACACAATAATTAATATATTATTTAATATATTTTCAAATTATTCGCTTCATAAATCAATTATAAATGACATTTAAATGGCATTTATGTATAGTAACTTTCCAAGGAAGCTCATATGCATCTACTTAAAATTTGAAAATGTAATTATTTTTAAGTATACTTAAGTAATAAATAATTCTCACGTGATAATTAAATACTTAGTAAATTTTTATTTTGGCAACCTAATTCACGTGGCTTCAGTTTATCGTTACCTAAATATTATTGGTCTTATTCATAAAAATCTTATAAGACTCTTTAGTTAAAATGGACTTTGTCTCTTTCTTACTAGTATAAATGTCAAGATGAGAGACAAAGACAAACTAATTATAAACCTATTTTAGCTGTAATGAACTTATATGACGTTTATGAATACGGAGGTTAGGTTATCAATTTGGGAAATACGTGGTAATAAAGAAATTTACATACATAGGTACATACATATAAGATAGGTACGCGCGAAAACTTAACACTTCTTTGACAGTCGTGTAAAATAAGGACCCTACTAATATCACTTCAATTCTGACCCTAGAATGTTTTTTTTTTGCTGATGACCTAACCCAATCGGCCGGAAGGGCTTTCATTGGTTCACCTGAGTTTTTCGGTGAGCCGTCCGAAGACGGTTGAACCGTTACCCTAGAATGAGTATAGTACCTTAAGGAAATCTATTTCCCCAAAATTAGAATTGGTTAAAATAAGTTTATACTTACTTAATTCGTTTGTCTTTGTATCTCATCTTTACGTTTATACTAGTAAGAAAGAGACAAATTCCTTTTTAACTATATAAGCTTATAAGATTTTTATGTTAGGGTTAAAATTAACATTTATCAGAAACCTACCTGCTTATTCTGTGGTACAAAATTTTAATTCAGCGCGTTGGTAACAAGTCTTATAACCATTAGATAATAAGTAATTAATATTGAAGAAATATATTATTGTAGTAGACAAAGACATTTATGTAAGTTATACTATTATCTAACCACTTACGTAATAATAAGCTACCTTAAACAGTATAATTAACTACAATTGAATTGAAACTGAACTACACTACCAATATATTCTGTTAGGTATACAGACCTACTTGACGGGCCGGTGCCGCGGTGGCGTGGTCGGTAAGATACTTGCTTTTTACGCCGCAGGTCGTGGGTTCGATTCCCACCCGAGACAAACATTAATGATGAACATTTGTGTTTGTGTCGAGTCTGGGTGTAAATATCTATTATAAGTATATATTTACAAAAGAAAAGTATTATATGTATAGTATATACCAGTTATCTGGTTTCCATAACACAAGCTCTGCTTAGCTTGGGACCAGATGACCGTGTGTGTTAATGTCCCAGAATATTAAAAAAAAAACATACGTGAATAGCTAGGTACTTTAGTATCCATTAGTTAAATCAGTCACGTTTTAATTAAGACTGACTGTTAACTTTCACTCCATGTAGAGTCAGTACTCAATAGATTTGTCAATAATCTATTTTTTTTTAATAGTAATTAACAACTATTACTATTGGCAAAGTAACGTTAAAAAAATAGTAGAATACTGCCGATTTTTATTGAAAACTTACTACTCCGTATTTTAGTATTGGACGTTGGTATATAATTAACAATTAGTCTAAGTAGGTAATAGGTATAGTAAACTAACAGTAGCCTTAAGTTTAAACGTTTCTAATAAATGGATCAATGTTGTCCGTAAATAAAGAATTTTGAATTTGAATTTGAAATTATTGTCTTTATTGTATGGCGTATTCTGTAAAAAACGCTCAACTCACACAGAAGTGGTAAAAGCTTAAAAAGGACATCATTCATTTCGTACCCAAAAACGAAAGTGCCGGCCAGAAAAAAAAAATACTAGATTCTTAGGCGAAATAATGTCCTGAAGATTTTTTATTATTACAAGAATCGTCTACAATTAACCCCCAGGCTGCTATTTCACTTTGAAAATACAAAAAATAATTCTTTTCTTACAATGTTTGGAGCATCACATTACGCTTAAAAGTTGACAAACAACCTAGCTAAATAGCTACCTGCTATTGTGTTATCTCGCACGGCCGCACCCCGGCCCCTTCACCGCGTATCCCCTCCTCCCCGTGTCCGCACGGCGAACGCAAGTAAGGACAAGTTAGTTATCCATGCGACTTATGTTACATCGGACGGCTACTATTCAGTTTACTTGTGCTTTTATTTTGCTGTTATTATTATGGCGGAATTACTGTGTACATGGTGTCATGAATCTGTTGTGAATAGAAGGAGATACACTTGGGCTTCCCGAGAGGAGCAGCACATTGAAATAGCGCAGATTGTTATTCAAGAAATATTGGAGCAGCAGGTATGTACCTATTTATGATGTACCATACGTTTTGTTGTAGGGTTATTGTTTCTGTTTCACAAGAGTATGTCGCTCTCTTATAATAATTATGTACAGTAGTCTCAGTTTATTGTGTAGAAGTAGTCCATATTCGTCTCTGTTCAAGTTTTTAGAACGAATTCTGAATGTAATTCGTCTCACACGTTTATTTTACCTTTCAAGCTCAGCCTACGGAATACATTTGTCGACCTTGTTGGCAAAGGGCAGAAAGAACGTACCATCGAAACATACGAGAAGCACGTCAAGAAGACGACGCCGCTGATGTTCATTCTGCGGAGCCAGTTGCAAGCGGAGAACCAGTTCAGATGACTTTGCCTGGTTATGTGCGGACTCCGGACACTAGGCGCACGTGTGTTTTCCAACATTGCGAAAACAGTACAAGGTACCAAATACCGAATAATATTGTACTTAGGATGCTAGGCCGTTATAATCTTCTTATATCCGAAAACAGTCGTGTTTGTAATGAACATCTGCAGGAAGACTTATGGCATGTGCTGGCCGTACAACAAAACAACATTTCGGAATTTACAGCTGCCCATATAGCACGAGCCTTGTCGATATTAACCAGGCATGTAACTACTGATGTTTTGAACTTCGCCCAATACCAGACAATAAGTCCAAACGAGTTTCATACCTGGACTGGCCTTACTCACGATCAATATACAGATTTATTGTCAAACACTCCTAGTCTCAACGATAGACGTAATAAAAACGTAATATTGGCAGCTGTACTTGTGAAACTGCGGACAGGAGATTCAAATGCGAGATTAGCTACAATTTTTAGAACGAGTGAATCTTCTTTTGCCCGCATGCTTAAAACTGGTCGCATTGCACTGATGCAAGATTTTGTCCCGCTGCACTTGGGCTTTGATCACTTAAGCAGGGAAGACGTAGCTCGCAGAAACCTCACAGTGCCAGATAATCTCTTTGGCAATCCAGATAGTCCATCTAATGAAAGAAAGGCGATAACGATTTGTGATGGCACATACATATACATTCAGAAGAGTTCCAATTACTTCTTCCAAAGAAAATCATACAGTAATCACAAATACAGAAACCTCTTAAAACCATTCTTATTTGTGTGTTGTGACGGACATATAATAGAAGTGTCTGGACCTCATGCTGCCACTACATCAGATGCTCAAGTAATGAATAGTGTTATAGACAATGAAGAAGACAGTGGCGATGGCGTTTTTCATTGGTTCTACAGAAATGGTGATGTTTTTATTTTGGACCGCGGTTTCAGAGACTCGGTTGTACCCATGCAACAACATGGTTACTCAGTACATATGCCAGAAAGCAAACATCCAAATGAAACACAACTCACTACAGACCAGGCAAACAAATCCCGTTTTATCACTATTTGCCGATGGGTTGTTGAGGTGGTGAACGGACGTTTTAAACGAGACTTTCGGCTTCTGAGAAACATATATATAAACCGAACGTTATACTATATGTTTGAGTTCTTCAAAATAGCTGCCGCTTTAATAAATGCCTATCACAGGTTAATAGATGATAATATTCATGCACAGACATTTTTAAATATAATTAACGAAAGATTGACTCTTACAAACATATTGGCAGATATAGTCATAAGACATAATTATAATAGAAGGCGAGTACAATTTCGTTCACTATCAGCAGATGTGCCAGAATTAAATGACTTCCCGAGGCTAACGGAAGAAGACTTGGTGCTATTTAGTCTTGGCATATACCAGATAAAACAAGCGAGGAGCTACTACGGCGAACATTTAAACCCAAAGGGAGAGTTTATTATTGAAATCGGAAGCGGACTTCTCACTGATCATGCCAGAGAGTTGGGTGAAAATGTAATAATAATAAGGGGAAGAATTCAGTCTCGCCATGTGAGAGCCAGAACATATTATGTATACATTGGCTGGAATACAAGATTAAGTGGTCGGGAAGCCATAGGACATTATTATTGTACTTGCAATGTAGGCAAGCGAACCGTCGGTTGCTGCTCTCACACAATGTGTTTGGTATGGTATATGAGCTTCGCAAGACACGAACCTCATTTAAGTCCACCCGCAATAGGGTTAGAAAGTGTTATAATAAGGTCTACTGAAATGTAAAAACATGTATATTAAATAATTATAAAAGATTCCCCCAATCTTTTTGTTGTTATTTTTTACTACCTACCATGGATGCGCATGCGCATGGATAACTAACTTGTAACTTGTGCATTGTCCTTGCTTGCGTTCGCCGTACGGACACGGGGAGGAGGGGGTACGTGGTGAAGGGGCCGGGGTGCGGCCGTGCGAGATAACACAATAGCGGGTAGCTACTCAGCTAGGTTGTTTGTCAACTTTTAAGCGTGATGTGATGCTCCAAACATTGTAGGAAAAGAATTATTTTTTGTATTTTCAAAGTCAAATAGCAGCCTGGGGGTTAATTGTAGACGATTCTTGTAATAGTAAAAAATCTTCAGGACATTATTTCGCCTAAGAATCTAGTATTTTTTTTTTCTGGCCGGCACTTTCATTTTTGGGTACAAAATGTTCGAGACTTGAATGATGTCCTTTGGCAAATAGGCTCCAGACTGGACTAAGAAAGGATTTTTAAAACACATCACTGAAAGCGGTGGATCGGGGATAACGAGGGCGAGACCGTGGGTAAAAGTGGAATAAAGATTAAAATGGGAGCCACGAGCCACACTTGGGTTATAAACTTAAGCCAAATACCTGCGTATATGTATTATAGTGATATTTTTGTGTTTGTGTGGTTGGCCAGGCGTTTTTTTACGAGAGTTTAGTTAATACTCGTAATATGAGTTGAACTTACAACTTGTTGCAACATTGTGTGTTTTGAAAGAAATATAAATAGAACTATTTTGCATTACAACAAAACAGTTATTATAATAAACGAAAAAACGCAGCGTGGGTTGAAGACCTGCTTGATATCTGCTGGTGAAAAAATATCCAAAGAATGTGGACGCTGTACGAATCAAGCAATGATAAATTTAAAATCTGGACTTCATTTTTATCTTTAACTCCGCGGTAGTAGCAGTTAGGAGCTGTCAGTAGCGCCTCGATCTCAAAAGTTTGTTTTTTGCAAGCCTTTCAAACGATACTATTTCACGGGTAGTACACGGGAACTGCCAAAGCTATCACTTCAGTGTGAGTTAAACCTAATTAATATAATATTAAAAATATTTATATTTATGTACTTACTGTCTTCCACACACATTTGGTTGTCGGGCATTAGTCGCAAACCATTTGGACAGGCGCAGGAGACCTTAGGAGAGTGAGGGCCGATACGTGGCGCGGGTAAGCAGAGGTGGGAGCAGTGGCCGTTGACAGCTGCGCAGTGGTTGACACCGTCGGGTTGTCGGTATGGATGGTACACGTGGATCACCATTGGGTTTTGGAGCTGTATCAAAACAACAACAAAAATAAATAGGCTGGTCTAACCCCAGACTTTTATAAGAGAAAATGTTTTATGTTTGTATTAAACAAATTCAAAAACAATTAAACCTTTGTTAAAAACCTCTTTTACTAATAGAATGCTAATTGTCTTATTTCTAACAAAAGTTTTAAAACTCAGGTAACGGTAACATCACAGATTACAAGCACCTGTGCGACGACACGTGGGATTATATTGCACCCGAAGCGATGCTAAGGTAATGCGACTGGTCATGTTCTATAAGTTTTACTTAAGCCGATAGCACAAAACTTTAAATGCTTCAATAGCGGGGATTACTATATCGAAAAATTATGCAGACTTTTAATTTAACTATGCAATGTTTCTAAGGACCTTCCAAGTAGCTTACATTAAAAGAAAGAAAGAAAGAAAAACATTTATTTGACAATGACAGGACACACAGAATCAAATAATAAAAAAAAAACACATGAAAGAGAATAAAAGAAAACTAACATGAAAACACTGGATTTGTGTGCCCACACTTCTTTGTGTGAATTGTCTCGTCACCGCTGCTCAATATCGGTGAAGGAAAACATCGTGAGGAAACCGGCATGTCTAAGAACTAATCATTCGAGGACATGTGACATCCACCAACCCACACTTGGACAGCGTGTGTAGATTAAGGCCTAAACTTTCTCAACTCGTAAATTAGTTGAGAGAAGACCCGTGCCCAGCAGTGGGACACTAAAAAAGGATTGAAGTGAAGTGAAGATAGAATACAATATAAAAAAAGAAGAATACTTATAAAATATTTTATGACTGAACAGAAAACAATCTTTAAATTTATTTATAATAGGTATATTACTTATTCAAACATGCGCATAAGGTTTTACGTGCGACATGTTCGTATGAAAATATTTGACTAGGAAATAGGAAGTCACACATTCTAGTAGATACATACGTATACAGCTATATTTACCTACGTTCAATCGTATAATATGATGACCAGTAATTTTAAAGAATTATCTACCTATGTCGATGTTAAGTTGTTTATGTACCATAAATTACACATAATAATGTTATGCGCATTACACTTTTGTATAATGTTCGAAATCACCATTAAGTTTTTCTCTTAAATATTTCTTTAATAGCCTGTAATGACTGCTGGGCAAAAGCCTCCCCCATAGCCTTCAAACTGTCTCTACTGCTAGCTTCTTCCATCCAAGTAACGACAAACGAGCTTAGATCATCGCACCATCGTTTCCGTGGTCTTCCTCGACGACGACCGTCTCCAGGAATCCTCCGCGTCGTGATACGGGCCCATCTATTTCGATGCATACGACAAATGTGACCAGCCCAATCCCATTTTAACTTTGACTTGTAGCCCACGTCCACTATGCCCGTTTTGGAGCACATCTTTACCAAAAATAAAAAATAAAAAAAATACAACTTTGAAGTTCTGTTAGGGTAAATTGCTTTTTGGTAACTCGATTGGTGACAACGAAGAACCACATACCGTGGTAGAGCCACTCGCAGTGTCATATTAATTTTCGTAAGATTATACTTTATTGTGCGGGTTGTCAGTTTAAATTCATAGATATATTGTATTACTCTACCAATGTTGGTAGGCCACAAACTGGCTCAACAATTAAAATATGTCATTGTACATACCTATCTGCTTAATCAGTTTAGCATAGACATTGTGTGTACACAATGTTTCAATGATTTTAATTTGAACTAGGCAGTAATTGAAATCTGAATACACTACGAATAAAAGTTTCTATAAGATAGAGCAAGACGAGAGAAGACCCGTGCCCAGCTGTGGGTCACTAAAAAGGGTTGAAGTGAAGGTATAGTCTATGTCTAGTTATTATGAGTCGCGACGGCGGGTTGCAATATCCCATGTTATGATTGTAGAATACATTTCAGTTTTTTTAATTAAAAAAAACAGGTAAAGCTTAGTCGGGTTCTTCAAGTAGTCTGTGGTTTAATTCCTTGTTTATTTGTGAGGCAGATTGTGTTTTTAGGAAAATCAAATATGTATCTACTTAGGTACATGAACTGCGAGGTCAGCTCAGATATTGTTGTCTGGCATTGACACTGACCCTAATATGCGTAGGTAAGCATATTATATTATGTTCTCGTACCGATAAACCTAATTATTAAGCTAGGTCCGCATCAATTGTGAAGTCGTAAACAAGTCTGGCTATGCATACGTAAGTAAACACCGAATTTGTTTTTCTTTTTACGAAAATAACAAACATTGAAATAAAACTACTTTAATTCAATGCTTGTAAGTAGTTAGTAATTAATTAGTTGACAAACATTAGTGATGAACATTTGTGTTTGTGTTGAATCTGGGTGTAAATAATATAGTAATAATAATAATATAGTATGACATTAACACACACGGTCATCTGATCCCAAACTAAGCAGAGCTTGTCCTATGGAAACCAGATAACTGGTAATATACTACATATAATACTTTTCTTTTGTAAATATATACTTAAATATAGATAATTACACCCAGACACAAGACAAACAGACATATTTAAACGAATGTTTGTTTTGGGTGGGAATCGAACCCACGACCTGCGGCGTGAAAAGCAAGTATCTTACCGACCACGCCACCGGCCGGTCGATAATATCTATTATAAGTATAAATTTACAAAAGAAAAGTATTATATGTATGGTATACTAGCGGCCCGCCCCAGCTTCGCCCGGGTAGCTTCAGCCCACTCAACAATTTACAAAAAATGTGATAAACAAAGAACCGTTCAACCGATTTTATGCTAACTTCACATAAACCATCTACTAAATGGTCCGAACAATGCCTAAACATTTGGTTAGAATAGGTAAGCCCGTTTTTGAGTTATAAAATTACAACGAAAAGTGGCATTGATTTTGATATATATAGATACCAGTTATCTGGTTTCCATAACACAAGCTCTGCTTAGCTTGGGACCAAATGGCCGTGTGTGATATTGTCCCGGAATAAAAAAAAAATAGTTGGCTTAGTTAGCCGTTACACACACACGAATCATACCTTTACACCAGTTTACTTGGGGTGTCAAATATGTACCATGAAGTTTGAAAACACTGAAACGTGGGGATGCAAAACCTCGAATAAACCGCGATTAAACCCGTTATAAAATATATACATTTATTTATTTATTTACCCGAGTGAATATCACCCACTTTACATAATAAGGAGCGAGCCTAAGTATTGATTGGGCCTAATACCAAACTTCGAGCTGCAACTAAGATCTCTAAGTAAATTAGAAAAGTCTTTTTGATCGATAATCGAACCCCTCGCGGTTATTAAGCGGAGCACACGACTAGACCACCGAGGCATTTATAAAGTAGGTACCTACTTAGTTTTATTTCAACTGTTTTATTTTTGTTGGACGTAAGGTTAAGTTGTGGAAATGAGGAATTAATTTTCTTTGTCCAAGTACTTATATTGTATAATTTGTGTAACTTGGTACTTGTTTGAGAATATCAAAGTACTTATCTACTTAAGGTACTATTGAAAGAGTATCTAAAGGAAAACCTACAGTTTGAAACTGTATGTATAAAGTGCCAGTTTGAAAGCACGTTTGCACAAATACCATTTGCACGTGCCTTAATACCTTTAGTCAATTTTCGTCTCACACTTATTTAGATTGGTTTTGTGTTCTGATGCCTACCTACCGAGTAAACCATAGGAAAAACGTGTTACCTAAAGCCTTAATTATTTGAACCTCTAAAAGTAATTGTATACTTAATTTTAACGTCTTATTGTGAATAAAAATACTTACGTAAATTATTATGTGCTAAAAACTAAACAAAGGTTTTTAAAACAAATTTTAGTTAACGTTTTTTTACAAAAACTAATACCTACGGATATTATGTTTTGTATTCATGACAGATGTTAGGTGTTAGAAGACAATTTCAGGATTATTTTTTGTCGCGGATGACAGAAATCGCATCACTCTACTAGTTCTCAAGTAACTAAAGGAAATAGAGACATTATACGCAGTGGAAATTGGAGTCATAATAATATAGGTGTTCATTATTTCTGTACAATCGGTTTTTTTACCCTATAAATGTATTAATGCATCTTAAAAAAAAGGAAGGGTTTTTAACTCGAAGTTAAATAATAAATTTTCAGGATTTAAAGTGGTTTCCTTTCAGGATAGGTATTATATTAATTTTTACATATAAATATGAGTATAATAATATACCAAGTGCGTTTTTTGTGAATTTTTATTATTCTAAAACCTCAAGGCTATTCTCTAACAATTTTAGTCATTTATTGAGCACATCTGAAAATCTTAACAAAAAACTACATAATAATGAATAGATAATGTACTTACGTTATGAGTAGGAGTGATAGCTTCTATATCTTTTCCGTTGAACTTGTTGGCTCTGTAGACAGCAGCTTTGTCCCAGTCGGTCCAGTACACCCAGTCTTCGAAGGTAGTAATAGAAAACGGGTGACGAAGTACATCAGTAGAGTAAAGCACCACGCGGCGACCGGTGCCGTCGTAGTTGCACGATGATATCATGTTCATTTTAGCATCCACCTGTATATTAAAAACATTACTTACATTAAAACAGAATAATGTTTTAAGTGAGGCACAGCAATGCTTTGGTCTATGTACGAATGGCCTGTTGGTGAAGTGGTAAATGACCCCGACTGCTAAGCCGCAGGTCGTGGGTTCAATTCGCACCCACAACAAATCTGCTATCTGGGTGTAATTTGTTTGTAATAGATAGGTATTTATTTAAAATATTAAAAAAATCAGGTGACAATTAACTGGTGGTAGGCTTCGGCCGTGGTTAGTGACCACCCACTAGAGGGTGGGTCTTAATTGTAGCTCCTTCAAGGTTTCTAACCATATGGAGGCTCAATTAACTGCCACCTTCTCACCGATAATATAATCATTCGTAATCACATGTGAATCTGTATACTTGGTTGGCGCGTCCCATCGTAGACAACAACATTGCTTTACATCAGGCAAGTTGTAGTCAAGCGCCAGCCTATCGCAGAATAAAAAAAAAGACGGGTTGTGGCAGAAGTGAAAACTTGATTATTAACGTTGAGCATGTTTGATATTTTGAAATGGTTAGGGAATAATTTTGCACCAATTGCTTTATCAGTATAAAAGTACTATCATTTATGTGGTAGAATACAATATTCATTTATTGCGCTGTCGTACACAAACATGACAATTTATATCACATTAAAAATTTAACACTTTAAAACTATTACAATTATTTTACATTAAAAAGTTTATCTCTTTTTTTTCACAACAATGTGATCACTACACAGACGGTCGAGCCATCAGCTGTCACCATCCATGGATGCGCGTGGCACGCTGTAACATACACGAACATTCGCGCAAGCGCCCTGCGCTGCCTAAACGAAACAGTAGGCCCAGGCATACATTTTCGCCGCGCCGTAGAGAGGGGATAGCTGTCTACTCTCCATTCGTCTTACGCTTTTTCGATCAGGTCACGTGTCCTGACGCGAGTTTAAGATTTTATACCCATTACAGAAAAAGTGCTCAACGCCGCTAAAGAAGTTTTCACTTCAAAAAAAACCTATTAATTTTTTACCTATATCAGTTCCTAGTACCCATAACACCAGCAAATATTTCATTTTATTTTGCAGTAGACTTGCAGTTGACTACAACTTGCCTGATGTAAAGCAATAATGTAGTCCCAATACATATACCGATTCACTCATGATTACGAATGATTTTCGGTGGAAAGGTGTCAGTAGGCTCCTTAAGATAAGAAACCATAAATAAGCGAAAATTCCGACCCACCCTCTTAAACTCACAATTCTTTACTAATGACGTAAGTTTTAGAAAAGTCAGGTAGCTTTTTTCTTGACTTAGGAGACAAATCTTTACGGTAACAAACTAAATAACACTGCAACGCAACATCGCACATTATTTGTTGATACGAGGAAGTATCAATAAATTATGTTTTTATTATTTTCATTGATGTAAGGTCAGCATTAAGCATATTTAGGCATATTTACTTGACATAAAATGAACGTGATATGACGTCAATTTGCCAGTATTATTTACCTGTTAACAAATCACATCAGCGATATTCGAATAACGTCTTAGGACGTCGACTTTTAGTAAAAATCTATTTATTGAAGTATAACAACTTTGTAACGGATTTTATCGCAGTTTATTTCAGATTTTGAAGAAACAGTGTAAAGAAGCAGTCTTATCTATTTATGTTCTATTTCTTATTGAGTTAATACCCACCTAGCTGTTTTTCCGGCTACGGCAGCTAGTCTAAGCTGACTAACCAGGTATGCAGGAGATATCATACTGCACAAGTGTGTGCGCAAACACAAGTGTACCCTCTAATGTCTTTACTTACGAGTCCTCTGGAACGGACTAACCCATACGATCGGTGGAAGAGAAGGCGCAGAACCGCCGGATCTACGGTACGGTATCTACTCTTTGGTCTGGCGCGGGATTTGAACCCACGACGTCGGGGCAAGAGGCGATCACAGTTCCCAATGCCCTGGCATTGATTTCTACGTATTAATGTATTCCAAGGAAGTATGTAGGTACCCCAAATCATTGATGCTTAATCTGTTTAAAATTAAATCGAAATCCATTTCGTTGTTTTGTCACGAAAACTTCCATCCTCATTTGTTATATCACGTTCAGATACATATCTAACCTACTTAAAGGTACCTACAACTACATTATCATCAGTCTACTTTATCTACTACAACTTGCACAAATCAATACAATGTCAAACGTTGGCTCCAAACGTTGGCCCCAACATTGACCTAAACGCCACTCATCCAACGTGTGGGTCTTAAAAATGTCATTGGCCCCAACGTTCGGGCGAGAGTCGGTAGTTGGTCGGCTCGTGACGGTTCCATCAAAGGAATCTTTCGCTAGGATTCCCTCGCCTCGAAGGTAACTAGTCTCGTTGAGCTGGCCTAAGTCGACTTCTTTCAGATGTACCGCGCCCTTTGTGGGTAGTAAATATACTCATTCATTCACTTAACGACACGATCTGTCCACACGTTGAAGATTTGTCCAGTCCTATTGCAACACGCATCGAATGCATGCGTCCAGCGCGTGAATAGCTTCCTCATCGACAAAATCGCCACCGACATGGTACAAATGGAAAAGTCATAGAATCTACAGAACTTTAGCAAGCACATCTATTTATATGGGACGCAACTCGAAAGTATCATAATAAAAATTAATTAGCTGATGCATAGCGCACTATTTAACTAAATATGGGTATGATTTATTCTATCGAAGACCAAACATCTTCACATTGGCCCTGCCAGTACTGAACTAGTGTAATAGCCAACGTGTGTACGCCTCATCAATTTTACAGTCCAATGTTGGTACCAACGTTTGGAGCCGGTCTGAGGGTGCAGTCTCCACTGAAGAACTTATTGACCTCAACGGTTGTCGATTCTACGGTAAATAGAACTGCCAAATATTAACTTACCCAATATACTCGTTTCCGTACAAGATCCAGAGTTAAACCGTTAGGCCATTTCACGTCATATGAGACAATGGTTTGCCGATGTGAGCCGTCCATTCCCGCTCGCTCAATCTTCGGTACCTGGCCCCAGTCAGTCCAGTACATCCATCTAGAAAATTAAACATAGTTGATAACGCGGTACCATGAGTTCAATTCTAGGTTGCTGTAACCCTATAATAACCTTGCGCTTGACCACAACTTGCCTGTTGTTAAGCAATAATGTAGATAATAATGATGTAGGTACCGAATATTGCGAATTTCTGTCATTACGGTGTGCTGCTTTTTTGAAAAATTTCGTGTGGCCAACGTGTGTGGATTACATTTGTTACTCTTACAATGCGACGCTACCTATCTACCTATTGGTCTGATACTCACGGTGGGTGGGTTATAATTTAACTATGGCTAGTGTATTATTCTTATTCATTGAAAGTTTCTCACAAAGATCATATGGTCAGCTATACTCACTGTCTTTCGCCGGGGCGAATTTCTCAATTCGAGCAACTAATAAGATTATTGCGTCAGTAAAACCCATTGAGTGTTAAATTCTTTTTGCTATAACAAACTTTGAGTTTGACCCAAGATTCAAACCCAAGAAGTCAAGAGCAATAACTAGTTCATTTCAAGTATCTTACCCATCCAAAGGATTTAGGGCAATAGCCCTTGGCTCCTCCAGCTTGTCTCGAATTAAGACTTTTCTCATGTTCCCCTGTAGATCTGACAGTTCGATGTGGTTTTTGCCGGTGTCAGTCCAGTACAAGTGATTGTAGATCCAGTCCACTGCGAGCCCGTCTGATGTAATCAGTTGTTCTCCAATAACAACAGTTCGTTGTGTGCCTTCGTCTATTGGAGCCCTGAATGAAAAAAAATTGTTGACTAAGTTTTCAAAAGAAAGGCTAGTAACAGTTGTTTAGTCTAGTAGTATCAGTTTAAGTAGTAGGTAAGTAGTTATACCTAATTTCACTTGATTAGTAGCAATTAGATGTCTAAATAAAGGATGGCATGTCTCTTTACTCCATTCGTCGTTCAGAAATATTGTTACATTTAGTGTTTAATGTTGATAATAAGAAATTTTATGTTCTATATAGATATTACTACAATATCACCGACCCATTACAGCTTTGCATAAATAAATTTAAATAAGCTCCACTATTGGATTCACCAGTCTTTTTAATTAAACTAGGTCTTGACTAATATTATCACATCAAGACGAAAAACAAATCGAGCAGATCATGCGGTTTTCGGGTTTTCCCTTAGCTGTTCAAAATTAATATCAGTCTTAGGTGTGAGTTAATCCTGAGCGTCCAAGTTGTAAATAAATACTTCATTGTATTCTTCTACTTACTTGTATATCTTCTCATCCGTCACATCACTCCAGAATATCATTCCAGTCCTGAACACATAATCCAATGCTGTCGCTGACTTCGTATCATTCACTATCGCTACCATTTCATGGTGGTCCAAACTTATTTTACGGATATCGAATCTTCTAGCAAACAGTAGTGATGGATGGCCTTCAGTAGCTTTACACCTGGTACGATCTCGAGGGTCTCTAGCATAACCGGCGTGACATTCGCATTTGAAGGTGCCCTTCTCGTTGATACACATTTGGGAGCAAGCGCCAAGGTCTGAGCACTCATCGATATCTGAAAAGGTGGATAAAGTTGAACTTTAGTTTACAATCATCATTAGCCTATCCTTATCCATACAAGACTCTCCTAAAGCACGACTTAGACCAAAATCTGCGACTACTCGTTAATTCAGTCTTGCCTATTACATAATCGTCAATCAATCTAGCCTAAATTATATGATTAGCAATAATTAGAAACAGATAGATATTGCTGATAAATAGTATATTGATGATAAATTATTTGAAATATCAGATAGATATTGCTGATTAACATTATTTCTGATCAATAGAGTTGCAAAGAGCAGCAAAGATTTATTTGATTTAGCTAGGTCCAAGAGTTCTGTTTGCTCTGAGTTTTCTGTTTTCACATTTTCAATCAAGTCACATTCAAAACTTGTTTATGCATGATGTTGCTATCCCGAATTACTGAATTACAGGAGTAAGTAGCAGGGACAAAAATGTGATGGTTTCCCTAAAAGAAAATGACTTTCGGGAAAATTTTATTTGTCTTTTCCTTTTGCACAGGTACTATAACACTTTTAGTTAACTAAGTACTACTTACATTAAGTGCAAGTATCGAACTGACCTAACTGGCACTTCTTTACAATAGGACAAAAACAATTAGGATTATTTAAATTATAATTACCTTCACAAGTCCTGTTATCAACGAGCTTGTATCCTTTATCACAGTCACAATAATACCCAACAGGGGTATCGACACACTTTTGCGTGCACCCTCCGTTATTCTTGGCACATTCGTTCTCTCCGCACTTGTCTCTGGGCTCATCTTCAAAGTTGGGACAGTCAGGGTGTTTATCACAAACTTTCGATAAAGGAATGCACATTCCACCACCACAGTCGAACTCGGTCTTCTTATCGCAAATGGCTTTGAGATGGGCTGCAAAAATAAATAAATACTTTTGAAGCCAACAAGACAAACCTACATTATAAATAGCTGCTCTTGTAGAAATCGAACTTTGGTTAGATTTGTAATAATAAAAAATCAAGTTCATAATAGTTAGGTACCGACAGACGGAAGAACAGTGAAATGTAGGTACAATGGTCTTGTTGGCCACCCTTCGGGTGCATTACGAGTATGTATCCTATTTTCTTTGACGTTGAAATCCGGCTGACATGCAACGCGGCGGAGGCGGTCGTTTTAAGAATTCGATTAGGTAGGTAATTGAAATTAAATCGATCGTTCAAATACGAAATGCGGACTTATGTAGACGCAGCTAACCTTAAGTACTCCATATTGGCATATTCAGAATCTACTTGGATGCAAATCGTCGCAAAATACTATCAACATCCATCTTATTTTGGATTTTAAGTAGCAAAGTTTTTTATTAATTTGTATATTAGCCAAGTAACGTCCAAAGTAACTACTTAATATTCATCAAGTCAATGTAGTTTTAGGGGAGTTTGCGATGTGGATACCTACTTCAAATCTTGCCGACATATGAAGGAAGTTCAGCCATTAAAAAACTTAGTTAAATACTTACTACTGCAGTTAAGTTCATCACTTCCATCAGGACAATCCTTCACTCCATTACAATACAATGCGCCAGGAATGCAGCTGTGGTCCTTGCACTGGAACTGATCAATCCTGCAAGTCACGTTGCCTCTGCATAGTTGAGGATCTTCATCGCCACCGTCAGGACAGTCGCGGTCTCCGTCACATACCCAAGCTTTATGAACGCATGTCATTCGATCTTTGCACTCAAATTCTGATGATATGCAAGGCGATCTTACTTTGGGAGTGAGCGCGCAACCCTGGAAATTGGTTGGAAATGATAGTTTAGTAAAAACTCCAGCAAAAACAATTCATTTAGGTGAACCCTGCTGTATAACTACTCCAAGGTATGTAGGCATTGACTGTTAAGAAGTTATCGCCAGAGTTTAGGTACCGTGCTCACGTTCAAAGTAGATAGTGAAGCTGTCATTGTAATTTTTGTTTAAAAAACTGCTCGTCCAAGATTTGAACCCGGTACCTGGCGATTGATAAGAAAAAATTGCCCCAGCAGCCTTACTATGCCACCATATAGTACCTATTATTATTGCAGGTTTACGAAGAAGTAGCTCTACACATTGTATAGCGGCATCCCTCTTCCGCAGCCCTCTTGTTCCCCAAATGGGTTAAATTCTCGACACTGGTCACACAGGACCTGACCTTGGCACGAAACCTCAACGGAAATAGCCGCAAATTTCCAACTGAAGGGTTCCACTCTAAGCGCATTAATCCACAATAGCTCGCACATAGCATATTGCTTCAACACAGGAATGAGTTTAGTACAGTCTCACTCCTAACCACTGTTCTACTGCGTAGAAACGGACTCCCCAATAATACTGCTTTAAGCTGTTGTGGTACGACACCTGGACCTTATTTTAGATCTCGTGTATAAGTAATAGAGAAGAAACTGAGAACACCGATCCTTTAGAAACGTTCTACTCCTTTACTTTTGTTGAACATTTTGCCACTTGACAAATGAGAATCAAATAGATAAGCAATCAAGTACAATATTATTACTGTGTACTTTCGTCAATAAAGATTTGAAGGCTTTTGAAGGTTTTTTTTTAGGCTAAAAATATCATGACTAGCAGACAACTCTAGGTAGGCGTGAATAACAGGGTAAGAAGACGGTATTTCAATAAAATAACTACAGCAAATATCACTTCACTTCCATCTCTCGATAGCACAATCATGAATTCTAACAGGTAATTACAGATCGTTAAGATTACGTTGGATTAAATAGTAACGTTCACCGAGCACGTTATTGCATCTGCACTACCGTACGCCAACACGGTTCAACACGCAATGTCAGCCATTCTAAGATGGCCGCTTCACCCGCGCTCGGTGTTCATTCGTTCGCTCATAATGACATTCTCGAGTGACAGGTTACTTCAAAGACGGACGCGATGACAGTATAAAATGACAGCCGATGCATTGAGAAGCAGATGTGCCAACACGGCCAACCCTGACGAATCGCACGACCTCGTGCGCATAGTATCAGTCTGCTCGATGACATGTCATTCTTTTCTACCTGTTCTAATGAAAAAGTAAAGATAGACATTAACATACGCTCGGTCCTTCCTGACCGAACTCAAATTCATCGCTATTGCATAATAATATGGACCGGGCATGCTAGTCTCCTTCATACAGTTACTCAACAGTAGCCCGGGCTTACCAGGCCCCTTTAACCAACTACTTAAGCATGGCCCGGGCATACGAGGCCCCTTCAACAACTTACCAAAGTATAGCCCGGGCATACGAGGCCCCTTCAATAAACTACCTAAGCATGGCCCGGGCATACGTGGCCCATTCAACCAATTACCAAAGCGTGGCCCGGGCGTACGAGGCCCTGTCAACCACTTACCAAGATACGGCCCGGGCATACGAGGCCCTTTCAACCAATTACCTCAACATGGCCCGGGCATACGAGGCCCATTCAACCAATTACCAAAACGTGGCCCGGGCGTACGAGGCCCCTTCAACCACCTACCAAAGTATGGCCCGGGCATACGAGGCCCTTTCAACCAACTACTGAAGCATAGCCCGGGCATACGAGGCCCTTTCAACCAATTACCAAAGCGTGGCCCGGGCGTACGAGGCCTCTTCAACCACCTACCAAAGTATGGCCCGGGCATACGAGGCCCTTTCACCAACTACCTAAACATGGCCCGGGCATACGAGGCCCTTTCAACCAATTACCAAAACGTGGCCCGGGCGTACGAGGCCCCTTCAACCACCTACCAAAGTATGGCCCGGGCATACGAGGCCCTTTCAACCAACTGCTGAAGCATGGCCCGGGCATACGAGGCCCTTTCAACCAACTGCTGAAGCATGGCCCGGGCATACGAGGCCCTTTCAACCAACTGCTGAAGCATGGCCCGGGCATACGAGGCCCTTTCAACCAACTGCTGAAGCATGGCCCGGGCATACAAGGCCCTTTCAACCAGCTTTACATTAACAACCGTCAAAGCGTGGCTTAGGCGTACTAGGCCTCTTGCAACCACCTTACCATATAACACTTAAACACACATGGATCACTATTTCTTCGATTGAATACCGTCTCCTGTTGGTTTACCCTTCGCATCCCAACTTCTGATGAAGGCTTTTGAAGGTTTTTTTTTAGGCTAAAAATATCATGACTAGCAGACAACTCTAGGTAGGCGTGAATAACAGGGTAAGAAGACGGTATTTCAATAAAATAACTACAGCAAATATCACTTCACTTCCATCTCTCGATAGCACAATCATGAATTCTAACAGGTAATTACAGATCGTTAAGATTACGTTGGATTAAATAGTAACGTTCACCGAGCACGTTATTGCATCTGCACTACCGTACGCCAACACGGTTCAACACGCAATGTCAGCCATTCTAAGATGGCCGCTTCACCCGCGCTCGGTGTTCATTCGTTCGCTCATAATGACATTCTCGAGTGACAGGTTACTTCAAAGACGGACGCGATGACAGTATAAAATGACAGCCGATGCATTGAGAAGCAGATGTGCCAACAGATTTTTATTATTATTATTATTATTAATACTTACGATTTCATCAGATCCATCTGGACAGTCCTCAGTCCCATCACACCGCCACCACGCCGAAATACAATGCCCGTTCCCACAAGTGAAGTGTGTCTGTGGATGGCAAGTCGGTGCTGGACATTTAGCTTCATCACTGTCATCACCGCAGTCATCATCACCGTCACATTGCCAACGGCGCTGGATACATTTACCATTGCCGCATGTAAACTCGTCCGAACGACACGTTTCATCTGATACAGAGAATGAGTAAGTTAATAAAACATGTAAACTGATATTTTCCGAAATATCAAGATTTTCATCGATACTAGAGTCCTGAGTGAGTTTTGTCGTAAACATAACACAAGCTACAGCTATTTTTTTTTCGGGTGTTCTATCCAATGAGTGGATTTTAATAGGTTCACCAGATTTTTTGAAGATTCGTCCGAAGCGTCCGAATTTCTACCGCTAAGTCGTAAACATGTGATTTGTATGAAAAATGTGTAAGGCGCTGTAAATATATTCTTTTGATACATAAGACAAACGCGCTCATTGTAGACGCATTAAGTTACGATGACGTCTAAACAAACAAACACTCGCTTCAACCCTTTTTAGTGTCCCACTGCTAGGCACAGTTCTCTCAACTATCTTACGAGCTGAGAGAATTTAGGCCTTAATCCACATACGCTTAATCCTTAGGCCACGCATAGGCCTTAATCCGCACAATAAAGATACATTTTTATTAATTTTTTCTGTTGTTGACCTCACAGAATTGGCGTAGTCTCCCGACCAATCAAAATGAAACGATGCGATCAGTCGTGTCGTGTATTTTGATAGTATTACCTATGGTTTGTGCAACAGTCGAACCAAGCTGCATAGAGTTGTTAAGTAGGTAGGTAACTAATGAATTTATTGTAAGTAATTTTACAAATGAAATTAAAACATTATCCATTAGCAAACTCACTACTAAGTTAATGGGTACTTAGTTGTCTAATGATCAAAACATTTTAAATTCTACCCCTAAACACTATAACAAAGAGCACATTTAAGTAAGAGGATAGGTATTTTGCAAGAATTCTAACTATTTTCTTTAAAATTTTCTTTAAAAGCTACTAGTAGGTACCTATCAAATCTCATTAAAATGCTTTCTCAAGCGAATTCTTTTTAGACATTTTATTTAATTGTAAGTACTAAGATAGTACATACGCGTACTTACCTACTACTAAAGGATATTAATCTAGCGGGCTATAAGATTTAATGTTATAATAGGTATTCTTTGACTAACTTTATGTAGGTTAATTTATGTTTTAGACAAATAAATAATAATATTTATACCTAATACTAATTAGCCCAGCGAACTTAGTACCGCGAATTTCTCACCTTTTTAAACCTCTAAAAATACTTCAAAACCAAAATCAGCCAAATTGATTCAGCTGTTCTCGAGTTTTAGCGAGATAAACGAACGTCAAATCATTTTTATGAGACGCTATTTTACACCAGATTGTGCGTGTGGTAAGCCTAGAAGACATCTTGCGGGCGATTTATTATCCGCAAGAATCTACCGTTCTTTTTTATTAGGTACCTAATATCTATTAGGTAGGTACCTTTTCTTTTAGAAATACTATGTTGATTATTTGTTCGTCACAAAAAGCAAAAGATTACAACTAAATCGGATTATTCTTTAACATACACGAACAAAATTAAATAGCTAAAACCAAAAATCTTTGCTACGAACATTAGCGAGTCATTTGTTTTTTCTTAATGCGGATTTTATTATGCATTGTTGGTCTCTGCATTCGAAATTAAAATTGCGAGGTGTCAGGCCTTTGATTCCAGCTAGCTAAATACAACCTCTTTAGTTTAGTCACACTGGTTAGTGATGACACAATTTACTCAAAATATATGCTTTATACCCAACACATATGCTTTCGTAGACTCGCTGTGAAGGAGATTTATGTAGAGTATGTAACTTTAATAGTTGTTAATGTCATCTAGAATCATTGTCAAATAAACGTAAATAATACCTTAAATTGTCAATGAAATATTTATGTAGGTTAACGGGACAATGTTGATATCTCAAAGCGTAATAACAAATTAAATGTGCTCTTTGTACGTTTGTTTTATCTTAAAATAGAAGATAGATAATAATTTAGGTCAATATCATGCAAATTCCAATTATATTCGAATGATTATGTAACATTCTAAAGCAATTAAATATGCAAGTGTTTCTCAATAAGTAGATAAGTACTTACTTTAATAATTTCTAAGCATGATACATGCCATACAATACTAAGGTAAAGGTAAAAATGCTTACCCAGTGAAACCATAAACTAATAAATGATTGAATAAAAGTAAAGTGAATGAATGAATCTAAAATGGCGGCACTAATCATTCCCCTTGATTTCATTTTATTGCCGTATTTAGTCACACACGTTGGTACATCACACAAAAAGTAATATTATATTTTTTTTAACTATGTAAGTATTCTATGGCCGACCGTTTAACTCACGTATCGCCTATCGCCAAGATTCTGACTCCTCAAGCTGCACAGACAGTGATGATGATTCAATCGAGTTGGATATTAGGTAGTGACGAATAGTCTTACATTACTTTTATCAGTGGTTAAATAGTTATATAAGAGATTTAATTAATGTTTTATGACTTTGTACCTCAGATGGCGATACGTGAGGTAAACGGCCGGCCTATAGGCATTATTTTTTAGGTATAGGTATGTCCTAAAAAAATACGGAATCCGCTGTTATCAAGTCAATTTAGTATTTGGTTGGCTTTTTAAATAAGCAGGTACGTACCTATATATAATCTTGCTTATTTATTATAAAACGACCACGACCTCGATTTTTAAAAAGTCCAAAATATCAGTACAGGTACAAGCTGCCATTTTAGATTCGTTTCTAAAATGGCGCGGGATATACAAACTTCGTAAAGACAACCTCACTACGCAGTGCCATCTTGAAACTAATAGGTTTATAAGATGGTTTCATTTTTTGTTTAGCGGATTCTTTATTAAGAAGGCATTCTCACTGTCATTCTATGGTTGTTTTTACGGAGTAGGTACCTACGTAATAAGTCTATGGATAGAACAACATCGATTTAAGGCTAATTACACAAGCGTTCTGTATGACATAAATGTGGTGTTATAGTTTCTAGTAATATTGAAGGAATGAAGTCATCCTCATCACTATCGAAATGAGGTCCGGTAAGTATGAATATATTTGCAACGATGACTTGATGATGATTCAAGGCAGTTGAAAACGTCATCAAAAGTGTCAGAAATCGGATACCTACACACGGCTACACATCAACCTTTACAAATCCAGTAGGCATAAGCTGACCTCTTGTTGTACGGAAATCTTATACAATGCGAAATCAGCTTATACTGATAATGTATAGCTTGATGTACATTCGAGTAATTAGGTCTTACTTATTTAAAAAACTTCATTGTCGCAGTACCTTAAAATAAATAGGTACCAACTTAATCTCTAGACACTTGAGATGTGAGGTTTTTGCGGTTTAAAAACATCAAATATTATATTCTCAAGCTTGTACAATTAGTAGATGTATGAAATCCCTTACTGCATGCTTTCTCGTCAGATCCGTCGGAACAATCAGCGTTGTCGTCGCACATCCATGTGAGAGGCACGCACTCCCCCTCTCGCCCTCTGCAGGTGAACTCTTCCGGGCCGCAAGACTTCACCTCTGCCAACCCAAGTCATGCACATGCTAAATATACTATACATAATGTGGATTATACAACGGATATATAAAGAAACTAGACTGCTATAAAATATTGCGCCTGTTTTTGACAGCTCGCTACCATAGATAATGATAAAAAAATTGTTGAACGCAGCTATGCTTCAGAGTCAAAAAATCATGATATATAAACCTAAAGAAATTGTATTTGACAAGGTAAGAAGATAAATTTATTTGTGCCCACGCTTTTTATCCTACGCACCGTTTCTATATTAGTAAGCTCCCTAGTTTTCCTCATAAAATATATCTTTAGATATAGAAGAACGTCCAACTTCCTGTCTGAAAAATAATCCTATTGCTACCTTTTTTCTTGCCGTTACCTTCAGTTTATTTAATTTTATTTTCCTTCAATTTTGTTATATCCTGTTTGTTGTTATTATTGTATTTTACTAGGAAGGTACCTACATCGCAGAAAACAAAGGAAAATCGTACAAGCACCGTTCTAAAAAACCTTTTAAGCTCTCTTTGTTCTAATAAATACAGCTCTTAATAAAATTTTTATAAAATAAACATCTTAATACGAGATATTTTAACTAAACATTATGATGTATGTAATAAATATATTTATTACCCTTTATAATAGGTACATGCCCTAAAGATACATGCTCGTTCGGAATTCCGAACGACATTCATAACGCGATAATAGACGATCAATGTTCCATTAATTCCAACATGCCGATGTTGGTACATGCTGTAATCAGACATGCTCTTACCACACTGGTGTTCGTCTGAGCCATCGATACAATCGGGCACGTCATCGCAGTGCCATGAGCTAGGTATGCACTGCCCAGTGGTACACACAAATTTGTGCTCCGGGCAACGCCCTTGCGTAGCTGTGTAAAAAATTATATTGCTATCTATATGTCTTGAAGTAGAAATATCTCCGTGATGATTAAATAAAACTAGGTACCTACTTAATTATTTGTAATTGTGGTCTGTTAGAAATTATTTTTACTATTTGAAATTATTTAAATACCTACCTTTAAATTGATCTGCCACAAAGCTGCAAATAACTTAATAATTTAGTCTAATTTAAACCAAAATCCTTAAAGGCAGTAGAAATTGAACCAATTAGACGTGATTTAATTATTCTCAGAGAGTGGATTGACTTAGAACGAGGCTATCAGTAACTCGATAAAGCAAACACGTCGCAAACGTTATTGTAACAAAATAATAAATGGTGATGCTAAACACGAACGCGACTAAACGTAATTAATGATTCTAAACAGACCCCTTATTAGAGTGTAATGTTGTTTTGCAACACTGCTAACAAAATTCCACAGACGACGCAAATTGAGAAACCTTCTACTAACACCAGTACTAAAGTTCGAGACAATTCTTAAACAATGACTTTTAATTTGATCTGTCGTTTTGCTAATCCAGCCAATTTTGGTAGAGCGTGTTCCTAAAGGTTCCAACAAAGCCTGTTATTTTAGTGGCATAAATATGACCTTATAAAGCCTGTGGTATTTCAGTAAATAGCATTACATAACATTAGGATAACAATGGCAGAATTACTTTATATATAAACGTAGATGGGTGCCACAAATATCGTCTTTTATCTTGATTTACAAAACAAATAACTAGTTATGGCGGACGTTATTTCTTAACCTATTATATTATATATATTATATTATATGTAGGTAATCTCGATATATAATTTTATTCTGAAGACTTGATGATAAGCTATGGAACGCGCTCACCTAGTAAATACCGATTCACTTATGAGTGATTTTCGCTAAGAAGTTGGAAGTGGAATGAGTCTTCATTTAGAACACAATAAAAGACATAGGAACAACTGCTCGAACCCACCCTCAAATAGTATCACATTTTTGCTCCTTTAAAGTTTCTAACCGTATGGAGGCTCATTCCACTGCCACCTTCTCACCAAAAATCATTTGTAATCAGGAGTGAATCTGTATACTTACTTGGGTGATGCGATACATCGTTGACTACATCATTGCTTAACATTAGGCAAGTTGTAGCCAAGCGCCAGCCTGGCCAAATCATGGAATTGACATTCACCTTTGAATATTTACGTGAAAATCTTATGTCAGTACCATACATTTTGTTCTTTTCGATCTTATCGTTACGGTATGTAGGGTGATATATCGCAAGTAACGTGTTCTACTACTATAACACTACAACCTTTGATAAAATAAAACTATGCGAACTAAACCTTGTGGATAACGTTGCTGCTTGACAAACTAAAAGTTATGCTTTAGCTGAACTCTATTCATTATAGAAGTTTTTGATTATCTAGTAAAACTGTTCATGACAATGCTAACTGAAATGTTTCACGGTAATTAATGTTCGTGGTACTTACTTATTTTTTGAGACATGTTTGCTTGAGTTAGTAATTCCAACGAAATTATTTTTAGTCGTATGGTATAAAAAAAATTGTAGAGAAAAAAATATGTTGAGAAAACAAAGAAATTATGTACGTAGATTGATGTTCTAGTTTTATTTAAGCGACTGTGATTTAGTTTAGAATAATATATACTCAATATCGTAAAAGGTTAGTTTATTTTACGGGTCACTTATATTGGAAAGTGTCTGTGATAAAAATCACGATTTATTGTAGGGTTTTCGGATTGAAAACGATGCAGACGCATAATTTTCTAGTCGTTTCACTGTATTTGAATATTGAGAATGGTATTGGAATCGTATTGGGTTTTTTATTTCGCATAATTTTTATGCATGATATCTAGGTAGGTACATTTGTGTAGGTACCCAAGTATGATTCATTTTATGAGTAAGTATTATTACTTACGTTACGTTATGTTACTGCCGATCTTATGATCAGGTGGATATTAAGAGGGAGCGTAGGGCGCCGGCATGTAGGTGGCGCGAAGGTGTGCACGTTTTAGCAAGCAAGTTAAATTAACGCTTTTGACCGCGAGCCAGCTTCAACTCCATCCTGAACACCATAGCATAGAGATTCGACTCTCCATTGTTACTAGGCATTGTTCGTAGGTGTATCTTGAACAATAACCTAGTAGCAAAATAAATGTTAACTATTTTAATTTAATTTATCTTACTAACATAGGTTTAAAATCTGTTCCCTTGTACTACCAGTTTAAGGATGCAACTTGTCCAAAATAAATGTTTTTTTTTTAATTTTGTTTTAATCCTAATCTGATGAGTTCATTCGTTAAATTTTGCATACGTTTGAACTCTTATCTATGTATTTATGTTTGTCTGAGGTTCCTGTTAAATAAAATGTAAAATAATTTGTCACTGAGTGCTTCTATCTCCATATCCCATGTTAACCATATATAAATGAACGCGATCCCCACGCACCCCATGGAATGTTTAAATTCGTATTAGGCACGTGTTTCATTTAAATGCCGCACCCTCCTGACAGAAATTTATTTGAAAACCTTTAGGAACATCTTTGTGAATAATAACAAAGGTTTATGAAATTAGGTATCTACCTATTTTCAGTAACTTAACACTGATATTTCTGATAGTCGTATGGACCATTTAATCTTCTGCGTACGATATCTTACGAGTTATCTGTCAAATAAGTAATTACCAACTTTAGAAGTTATTCGTCAAATATTATTATACCAGTTTTATGGAGCCTATGGTGTTAGTTGCAATGTGGTACCTATACATTGCAGAGCTGGGGAAATTAGAGCCTTCCCTTTCACAACGAAACGCAAAATTAACCTAAAATACTATTTGCAATTAAGATTTTAATCAGCGCTAAAAGTCTCGCGGCATAACGAAATACGCGTTTCCTAAAAGTTTAAGCATAAATCGTTAGATTATTTTTTACGATCATAATTTAATGAAAATTTGGATTAAACGTAAAGATCTGTAAACTGTAAAATTAAAAAAGTAGACGTCCTAGGTATAGGTATGAAGTCTATTAAAAATACTAATCTAAGATTGCTGTTAGAACATGAAAATCCTATTACAAAAATAATCATGGAATTTCCTTTTATTATTACAATAATTACGGTAGCCTAAAACAACAAAAAGTTACCCATATTACATACTTTAATACGACCAAATAAGGTTCAAATTGTTTTTTCTGTTTGTAAAAACTTTTCGGGTTTCTAATAATATGGGATGACTTTCGGGTTGGGTTTACAGGAGCGTCCAGTTTCCATACCCTGGCTTTGTCATTTGGTAACCTTGTTTTTTCATTGTTTAAAGTCTGAACAATGGGTAACAACTTAACTCGACCCTAAAGTAAATTTGCCACAATAACTTTTGTTTCGTTATTTGCAAATCATTTCTTTATATACCTAGGTGCTTTTTTAGATGATATATAATTGTTTATTTTCGGGTTATTATTTAGATATTTAAAGCAGACGAAGCTAGTAAAGTAGAATACTGACTGCATGTAGTAGGGTCCTCGTCCGAACCATCGGAGCAGTCTTTCTCGTTGTCACAGTTCCAAGATAGCGGTATACACCTTCCAGTCTTGCAGCGGAACTCTGATTCCGTACACGTTCGGCTTTCTGAAACGAAAAAAGAAATCAGGTTACCTTTCGAATATCAAGAGAAAAGGTGTGTCAAAATTGCTCTGTAATTTTAAATAGAGATTAGAACACAATGGTTGTGCCCGGCGGTGGTAGAAATTTTCATTACTTTGCGATGTACATTTTTGTACGTTTTACGTACGTTTTTGTACTTTGAATATTATTTTTAGCACTCGTTTTATTTTGCTACTAAAATCCATAGGCATCTACAGCTAAATTGTACAAAACTTGAATTGTGCAATATTTACACCCAATGTATTTAATAATCAATTGTAGTAGTAAGCATTTATTTTATTTGTAAATACTACTTATCAATGTTGTTCAATATTCTTTAATGTGTAGAAACCGCTTGAAAAGCAAAACAGTTTGATTACAAATTAACTTGTAACAATTAAAAATAAACTTTTAACTAATTTGGACAGTGATTCATTAATCAGTACAAACACCATGCTGAAGTCTATCACTCGGTTACGGAAATAGCTGTCACTTGTTTAATGAAATTTTGAATAAGATAAGGGTTACGCGTGTTGTGTGGTTACATCTATTCGTATAGGTAGGTACTAAATATAATAATAATGAAGAGTTGAATTTGATTGCGTTAAGATCCAAAACTAGTTATAATGGCAATCAAACCTATGTTTCAACCCCTAACGCAAAAAGAGGGGTGTTATAAATTTAACCGATTCGATTTGGGTCTGTTCGTGGCACCGTAGCTCTGAATCAGGTGAACCGATTTGGATGGGTTTTTTTCATTGGTAACATAAACTTATTTAACAACTTCTCAAGATTTTTCTCAGAGAATTAGTAATGTATTTTTTCTCGACTTGGGAATTGAACCCAGACCTGAGGCAGTATCTTTTAATACTCCATATCTTGATTAAAGTTATCTCGTATGAGATAGAACTCACATACCATACAAATCACTAAAGCATTTTTATGTATAGGTTGGTACTCAAACAACCAAACTGCTATAAAATTCATTGTAGAGTAGAGAAATCTTTTGTTACTCATACTAAAGGTACTTTTAAATCTACATAAATTAATACAAACGCAACCCATCACCCAACTAAAATATCTACACATCATATTACTATTAGGGTAGCTGTACCTATCTACTAATTTTAACCAAGGGTACCCTAAACTGGATCAATCCATTTACGGCTACTGCCGAAATCTCGGGACGACGTATAAAACGAGATTGAAGAAAATTATCGGCGAGTAGCAGGCGGCTTTATCTCGTTGATTCGAGGCGAGCCGACGAAAGCACGCACCGTCAGCCAATTTGTAAACAAAACCCACCCCTTCAATAATATCGCCTTTGCCTGCGTACCCCTTCTACTCAAACCCGCGATAAATTCAACTGAACCATCAGATTGAAAGTAAAAGTACTTTTGTCAGAACTCTAAAGAAAACGTAGATAAGTACTTAGCAATAAGAAGAGAAGTTAGAGTATATTACCTACATCCCACCGGTTTACTAAGTGCTTGTAATTGTATACGTACTTACTGTAGACTTATGTTGGTTCTACATTACACTTAAGTGTTACACATTAACATTTAGCTCACCCATAGGTGGTTGTGTAGACATATCTATAAACATATATGTTAGGCTAAAATTACCTACTTTGGAAGTGTAAATTAGGTACTAAGGGTGGTACTAAGGCACTCAGACAAGCTGTGAAATTTTTTCTTGTACGTTAGAACCACATGCTAATGATAGGTAGGTAGTTATAACAAACCTTGAAATTTGTACATGCGGTATAAAATTAATAAAATTCAAGATCTTCAAACTAACAGCAGGTAATCTGAAATCTCCTGAAACAAAATACCCATATCTATAAAGAGGACGCCATTTGGAAGAGGTAAACGTCGCCGTGTAGCTCCCACATTATTGCCTCCTACACTTTGGAATGTTAATGACATTCTGCATTGTCATTCTACTTATTTGGCGACATTTCACACTCAAAATACACATAAGAGTAGAAATAAAATAAAGCCCAAAACCGTAGGCAACTACGCTACTTGTAAGTTTCTTATTATTTGTAATCAAGAAGGTAATTCTCGACAATTTACAAAGGTCTAACGGCAATATGAAATTAAATATTTTAATAGGCAATTATCTCTGTTAATTTTCTGATTAACCTTTGTATTTGTATATCCAAGTTATTATTAGAGAACAAAGAGATTACTCTATATTGCACAGTTAATTAGATTAGGTACGCTCCCATTAGCCAAACGGTCCCGTCAGACGCAATTTAGACATTAGTACCCAAGATAGAGATGTGAATTACTAATAGGGTTCGCAAGAAAAGACTATAAATGTCACCCTTTGGGTCTCTAATAAGTAGGTAAATCGAAGATACGTCGAACTGCGCTGAACCGATAAGCTAGTTCGACGGGTGAAATAAAATCACTCGAGAATAGCGTCGAAAATTGCCGTCCGCGAAATTGTCTTGTGAGTCCTTTTCTTATCTTTGATCCTCAATGATGTAATGACATATCGTGTTCACATTCAATCGCACACTCGATTTTGTTTCATGTGGTTGGAAGTAGGTTACATTTGATTTGTACCAAGTGACTTTCAAGTTCCAAGAGTTCGGTAATGATATTATTTTTGTTTAGGTACCAGTTCACAGCTGTAATGTCTTAAGATGGGAATTAATAATATTACCTACATTTTGCCAATCATGTAAATGTTCCTTGAAATTCCACAGTTATACATTGTATTAAATACAATTTAATATATTGCTATAATCGCAATATTAATAAAAATTACTATAAAATTTCAACGAAATAAATATCTTAATTTAATTAATATACTCGAACCGTAGAAATTTACGGGTTCTGGTTATACAACCTGTTGTAAACAGACAGAAATGGGAAGTGCATACTGAGTAATAAGATCACGATGGTAACCATCAGCACAATATACCTGTCATCGGGTTTAAAACAACGAAAAACAAAAATCTGTTTAGTACTTTGGGTACAGCTTTGCCAGAGGCAATGAATAATACCACATTTAATTAATATCAGGTTAATTGCGTTATCAATATAAAAACACTATCGCGGTTTAATTGAAATAACAATTGCATCGGAATAAACTATTAATTGCTTTTATAGCGCTTACAATGTAGTCGTTATAATTTAACGGTTCATCAATAAAGATATAATTTGTTTTGCTTTGTGATAAAGAATATGAAATAAAAAATGACACACGTTATTTAATCTCTCCCAGAATTGTATAGAACAGTTTCAAAAGTGTTTGGGCGTAAGCAAAAGCAAACTAGGCACATCCAAAAAGGCATGTAACTTAAATTACGTCGACTACGAGCGCTGGGAATCGGCGCAGGTTACCCGCTTTTCTTTTGTATGCGCTCTAACTAAAGAAGAGTTAAATTTCAAAAGGATTCCTTTATATAGCACACTACTTATGCAGGTATAACCTTTATTCATCGTAATTTTCTTGGATCGCTTAGATCATGTATCGTATACTATGACTACATAAGTCCAAACAAGGTGCATAGGAATTCAATGAATTCTAGAATAAATTTACGAAGAAATTTCTGGTTTTTCATCAAACGTTTTATTCAACGTACCTACTTACTTACTTACAAAGTTGTTAAGAATTTCAATTTGCTGAAAACTTCTCAGCAAAATTTATTTCCGCGAAATATGTTAAACAATGTTCACTGCGAACCCGAGATGCGCAACATTAGACAAAATTGTCCCCAAGATGGCAATAGCCGGGTTTTCCGGAAATTGTATTACGGTTCTTCCTTGCAGGCGGCGCGATGAGTGCATTCGTTACATCCTAACTTGAACCTTTCGAGCACTCTTGCATATAACTAGAGTTGCTTAGACTTGCCAGCTGTCTAGAGGTGGACATCTCAACAATCTGAATTAAAGTTTAAGCCAAGTTACAGTTTGCTGAGTGAGAGAGGATTTTTAACCTTTTCAAAATCAAAATCAAAATATGCTTTATTTTTTTTGAGACGCGAGTCTACATAAAAATAGTCCAATTTCTTTTCCTAAAATTTTTTTCTAATTTTCCTAATTTTTTTAAAACCGAAGTAGGTGCTATTCTGGGTTAATTTGTGATAGGTAACATTAAGGCTAAAATATATTTATTTCGCATGATCCGATTATTGATTTTTGCAGAGTACCTACACGAAAATATAATTACTGTAATTATGTATAATTTGATTATATACTAAGTACGTGTTACACCATACCTACTCAGTATGCGACTTGGCAATTTTTGAAAAATTAAACACATTTTTTGTTGATATATATTTTATAAATTTTTCGATAAAAATAGGTACCTATTCGCTTTTTTACTCAATTTTTAAATTAGGTTGTCTATTAGAAGTAAAACTACTTTATAACGGATTTTATCGTGGTTTATTTTAGTTTATATATCTCGACGTTTCAGTATTTTCAGACTTCGTGGTCACGGAAAGACTGAGGTATTTGACGTCTACCTTACATCTAACTTATTAACAACTTCCTACCCGCATTTGTTAGGAGCAAAAACTTAAAACCGTTTTTTTAATTGCGTTCCGATTAAAATAAGCTGAGCTCACATTGTTTTAAATCCTGAGTAAATCCGTTATAAAGTAGTTTTATTTCAATGTGAGATATTCGTATAACTTTAAAAAAGTACCTACTAGTTCGTATAAGTTAAAAAAATATGTTATTATTAATTATACTCTATTTGAAACCAGTGGTATGTTATAACTAGAGTAGTGAACAGCTTGTTAACAACAATGAACAATACTGAATCTTATATAGGACCTTGTTGAAACACCGAATACTAATCATTCAAATTCCCGAAGTAACAAAGTTGTAGCCAAAGTTGAATTGGCTTTATACGTCCGTAGCTGCTCGTAGCGCGCTACGATTATTACGCGTGCTACGAAAACGTGGTAGCGTCATGTGCTACGAACGCGTACCGCTTATGAATACGCGTGCATTTGAATTCAACTCACACTTTTTTTGTTGTACGAACGCAATATAAAATAATGAATTGAATTTATGAATAAATGATAAAGTTCACTTGTGACGTCCTTCGTATAAGTCCTTATAATGACATTGCATTTGGTACACTAACATTAAAAACTAAAATTACCTGCACTTTTGTAGTCATATGCCTTGGTATAAGTATCGTAGTCATCATCATAAAGAGACGCGTCCGCAGCCACTGCCAACGCAACAAACCAAATCGTCCAGGAAAATGCCATTTTGGAATTCACTGAACTCCCCGTATCACTGAACTCACTAAAATACGAGGAAAAAGATCAACCACTGAAAGTTTTAAAATAATAACTAACTTTTCTTATTTTTTTTTACAGATTTTTACGGTTCCCATTTTTACGTTGTTACCAAACCACACGGAGAGAATTAGCTTACAGTTATAAAAATTAACGAGACTCTGCTCTTCCTTGCATCAGTGTTGCCAAGATATGTAGGTAAGTACCTTTTCACCCTAAGGAAGGTACTAGACCTATTTTAGAGATGTTATTGTGTACATACGAGTTACCTACTCTACTGTACGACTACAAGTAACTAACCTACTACTTTCTTTTTGTTTTCGGGCAGCAAAACTCATAAATATTAGTACCTACATAGACGCCAATAGGGCGTTTCATTATTTAGTTGTAACATAACTAAGTATTAAAAAGAGTGGGAGGTATGTATATAATTTTAATGTATATGTGAAAAAGTTTACGATCTGTAGATTAAATATAATGTCTCATGTAAGTAAAATGTAAATTTATTTTTGAGATAGTAAATTATTCGATTATAAATGGCCTACAGGTAATGGTTACTCAGGGAATAAGCCATTTACTAAGTCTGAAGCGATTCGTTTTCGTATAGAATTAATTCGTAATTTAGGCGTTTACTAAGGTAACTTGCAGTAGGTACAGTGCTCTATATCCTTTCAACAGTCGTAAATAACGTTTAAAGGATTATAGCAGGTAAATGGTACTCTTAACTTGCATAATGGATACCTACTAAAATTCAAAGGTGAAATTGGGAGCCACAATTTTGTTAGCTTTTCTACGTGGATTTACTGGTTACGGTTTTAGAAACTGCCTCACTGTCTTATCTGCAAGACGGGCATTAAAACATTAAATAAAACGACCTAAAAAAATGTAGATAAAATTATCAGAACTATAAATAATACTAGGTTTTTACTACTACTTTTTTTAAAGTTTGCATATTTCAAACAGAATAATTAGAAAAGGTATCGTAGTACCATCATAAGTATCTAAGGCCCGTATTTATAGCCGGATCTCAGTTTTGTAATTTGATCATACCTATGTAGTAAATTTGATTTAATAAAATCAACTGTTAAGTAAACTGCCTTCTCAAGCGAGTTCTTAAAACTGAGATCTGTCACTGAGTGTCTGTGTGTTAGCAAAGTAAGTCAAAAGCTTCATAATGTCATTTGGTATATATTCATGTATATGGTCATGGCAGGCGTAGTGTGGGACGCCCACCAGCTAGGTGGAGTGACTTCTGCGAAAGATAGCCGACAATAGCTGGATGCGAAAAGCCGAGGTCAGGGTGCAATGACGCTTATTGGAAGACGCATATGTCCAGCTGTGAACTGCTAGAAGCCGATGATGGTATATTGATTAAACCGTAGATCAGAAAAGAAACCTTACTAAATTAGTAAGTGGATCGGTAACTACACATTATCTGAGAGACATTGAAATGCCCATCAATTATTTACGACTATGTATACCTACCTTAGTCTATACCTAATGAAACACGCACAATAAATCCAAAGAGTGGATTATACGAGAATACAGATAGTAAACAGTGATTAATAATCCAAATTTAAATTTGCATCTACAGGGATCCACCTAACTTATAGCGGATAGTTGGGATAATCCCATCGACGGGCCTTTGTTTAGAAAGGTCACTTTCATTTTATAGACGCAAAGTTTATTTAAATCTCGTGCCTTCGCAGAACACGTAACGTAAATATATAGAGCACAGAATAACTAATAAGAAGTACTCACTAGGGTCTCAGAGTGAAATCTACGTTTTCAATAGGACAGTTGCCTATTTTGATCTAACAAAATACCTACAGTACCTTCTACATAGTTAAAAGTGTTCTATTTTTCAACCGACTTAAAAAAGATAAAAGTAGTGTTGAAATAAAACAATTTTTTTGTTATCTGATTTTATCGCGATTTATTTTAGATTTTAAAACACAAGTACTTGTTTATGAACACCGGTTCCTACCAAGAATAATCCGCGTTGCTATTGAAATTAAAAACCATCCTAATTTCAACAGAGAAAATGGTTGGAATATACCACCTGCTTGGGACCCAGTGCTTAATTTACTTGTACCAAAACTCAAGCAAAATCCACTCAGAATCACTCTTCGAGCTCAGATTGCTTAAATCAGAACGCCACATAAATATTATAATGTTTCTAGGTACATAGGTACCTAGAAACATTATAATATTTAAGTAATAGTGATTAAAAAATTTGGATGTCAAATACCTCAGTCCATCCGTTACCAAGAAGTCTGAAATACTTAAAATATAAAATAAACCGCAACAAAATCCGTTATAAAATAGTTTTATTTCAACATTATTTTTATTTGTATCTACGTTTTTCCGTTTTCCCCGTGACTCTTGAACTACCTATTACCAACTACCTACTTATTCATGAGTCGAGGGTGGATACTCCAAATGGGTCAGTGAATATGTATTGAGAAGTAGCTTAATGGTTTGTTGATGGTCCAATTATCTGACATAGTTAAGTAGGTATGTAGGTACCTAAGGTATGTATTGAAAGTATTTCTTATATTGATAGAAAAATAAATACAGTAGAGATCTTATTATACCTCAGAAAGCTTAACCTTTAAACTTTGTATGTGATTGTTAAATTTCTATATCTAACCTAATTAAGGTTTTTATTGGGACTTAACCCACCACCGCAATCCTGCCATTGCGACTCCTGTAAGCCAGGGTCAACAGCGGTGCCGTGAAGAGACTCGGGATTTGAACCCGGCCAAGTCCCAGGACACCTAAACTGTCTTAGATCCCGTATGAAATTAATCAGAAAGATAATAGGAGGAGTTGTAAAGCTACATTGTTCACTTCCCTTCTGGCCAAACGGAAGACAGCACAGAGAAGAAGCTCTTTTGAAAAAGAGAGGCTTTTGAATTATTACAGAATTTAATTGAGGTCTTGTAATTTGTCTTGTAAAAGCATGAAACCTTGTTCTAGATAAGTCTGTTAGATAGAAGTAAAGCATAATTATAATCTGCTGAAATATCTACGTAGTTTGATTATCTCAAAATCAAGTTGTATTAATATTTAAGTAGAAATCTAATCTTAACCAAACGCGATACGCGCAATCTATTGAAACAAATTTTAATAAAATATTTGTTTCTTTAAAGACGTTAGTCATACGGGTTCATAGCCTCGTAAGTATTGTAGGTGAATGTAGGTATAACTTATTGATCTATACTCCCACACAGTTTACTTGCTATAAATATCTACATATACCTAACTATGACCTGACTGAGATGAATTATTTTACTCAATTGGCAGGCTAATCCCTCCACAGGTACATACAGGTTTGGGATGGGCTTGGTATGGCCGCTAAGCAATAGGTACTTACCTACATTTTAATCGACAGAATTGGCGAACCCAAAATACTGTACCAGTTCCAGTGACGTGTTAAATTATGAATCTGTTCACATTACCGCTACAGAGTCGTCTTTATGTAAATTGTTCCATCGCTGCAGCAATATTGATAAAAGAAAACACCATGACTAAACAAACCTTTTGAGATTATCTGAAAACCACCAGCCTGCAATAGGCATGATTCTTGGGTATGAAAATCAAAATTCTATTTAGTCTGTCTTTTGGATTATTAAAAATGTTGGACACATATTTTTTGCTATTAAGAATTAACGAAAAAATACTTAGATAAATTGCATTTAATAGTGGGAGTATTTTACGTCATAATCATTAATAGCTACTCCGAGAACGTGACGTCACGCGACAGTAGAATAAGAATAACATTATACTTTTGAACCTTTGTACTAAATAAAATATTCTTATTCCTCGTCTTACAGTAACTCAATTTATCGCTTTTATTTTTCGATTATGTGAAAAAAGAAAAATCCTTAAAGGTACACACGGCTACTCATCAAGTTATCGTAAACCAATATAAGCTGACCTCTCGTTGTACGTAAATCTTACATAATGCGAGATCAGCTTACTGGAAATGATATAGCTTAATGTGTAGCCGTGTGTTTAATATTTATGAATAATCTTAATGACAAACTGAAAAATTAAATTTACTCATTTTGCCTAATAGGCAAGCCTATGTGAATTAAAGCCTAAACTAGCTTAACTATTATAAGAGTTGATAGAGTCGAAAGACCCGTACCCAACAGTCAGGCACTAAGGGGTTATTATTTTACAACTTATTTAAATTATTCGTTGAAGAAATAAGTTCCCTAATTCGTCGTAAAATCTGGTCCTTAGTTATTAGCCAATCTGAATTTACATCGAATTAAGTTATGTGGTTATACCGGTGCATAAATGATTGCATTAACTATCCTTGTTATTAAAAACCAGTTAGATCTAGTTGCCGACATCGTGACACGATTTGAGGCAATTTTACAAGTTTTGCATGCAAATCAGTAGCAGATTAATTTGCTGGAGCTTAACGTGATTTTATTACCCGCCTAAAAATATAGGCCGCTCGCCCTTTTCAAATCCTTATAAAGTCCATGTAAAGTCGGATAGATAGCGAGTCGAAAATTAATTACCGCGAACTTCAGGGACCCGTCAATTACACCGCACCATTATTCTATTGGGTCCCCTTCTAGGGAGGGATATCTAACCGAGTTTGGCATAATGACCAACTGCCACCATGCTACATATGTATATTCCTGTACCTACGAATATACATGCTTTTTTGCAAATTTACTTTGAACTAGCTACTTTTATAGGCACACTTGGCTAATATACTTATCTATCTCTATATAAGAATTGAGCAGCCGTGGCGCAGCGGTACGGTCGTGCCCACACATCTTTGTGTGAATTGTTTCATCGCCGCTACTCAATATCGGTAAAGGCCGATGAAACCAGCATGATTCAGAACTAATCATTCGAGGATATGTGACATCCACTAACCCGCACTTGGCCAGCGTGTGTGGATTAAGGCATAAACTCTCTCAACTCGTAAGATAGTCGTGCCAAGCAATGGTTGGGTTGAAGTTGAAGTGATATATAAATATAAATTGATGGATGTGTGTGCTAATACTAAAACTCGAGATTGTACAGGTCTAAGGCCCCTCCCTTAAAAAATGCCGTGAAATGTGAGAAATACAAATAAATTAAGCTAAGGAAGTGTGTTACAAAGTATGTACCTAGCAATAAGTGCTCTAGCCTCTGCATAATATACCTATGCTTAAGAGAAAAATCATATAATATGTAGTTAGTGTAGGTGCTAACTTTACTGTGAATTTGCAAACCAACTACCTACTGTTAACGACTAAAGAAATGATAACCTGGCCTAGCTATAGTTTACACCCGTAAAATTTACACCCATTTAATCTCGTTAGATCCACAAGCTGTCAACATAAATTGTATTTATTTCACCCGAACATTTATTCTTTCATAATAATCATGAAAAATATTCCACAAACCACAGGCTAGGCGTCTTACCGGGCTCATAAATCACCACATAATATTACAATGAATCACTTCCCGAACAATTTCTGTACGTATTTTATAAACCCAAGTAAAATTAACGAAGAAAAGAAAATATTTCTACCAGACCTTTGAATTTCCAATTTTTACGGCCTCACTAATTTGTGCGAATGTTAAACGCCGCGGAATACATCACAATTTGTATTTTAACGAACTACATTTAAAAAATATGAAAATACAATCGTCTCGCTACGATATACAACTTCTGTCAAATTCACACCTATGTCTACCCACGCTCTTTAAATATAGAACGTGGGTAGATACAGGTGTGAATATAGCGGGGATAGCCCTACAACACATTTTCTGCAGTCGATGTCATTTACAGTTTAAAATTAATAACCAAAATAAATATATTTACTCATATCTATAGCTTTCGTTTCACCCTCTTACCTTCGTGTACCCCTAGCCCTCATACGGAACGAAAATGTGCCAAATTTTGAGTTTCTAGACACAGCGGTTTGGGCTGCGCGTTGATATGTCAGTAAAGGCCAGTTTCCTCTTATATCTTTTAAAAAAAAATTAAAGGCCTGTGTATGCTGTATTTACATGAAAAAGTTTAATTAAGAGGTTTTTCTTTGAACTTCGTTCCACTAATTGACAGCTGGTATTGATCGAGACATTTTAAAAGCTTTGCAACTGTTTTGACTTTGTTTCGTTATAAAGTTATTTTCAAACTCAGACTTGCAGGGCGACATACTATCGTTTGTTTTACGCGCAAAATTGCAAAACGATTAATATATTGGTATTGAAATTCAAATGTTTAGTGGAACTCGAGATATTCAAGAAGTGGTCATAATACATTAAAAAAGAAAAACTGTCAAGAATTTGGCGCGCTAATAATTATTCTCGATTGTGAAACTAATCCATCGGATTCAATTTTGAAATAAGAACTTAAATGTTAACGCTATGAAAGCAGGCTTACTTCAATCAAATATTTTCTAAACATTTTAGTAATAAATACGTACTTCAAAACATGAAAGGACTTGCCAAATTAATACCTCTGTAGATTTTCTCTACATTAAATCATACGTCGTATACCTACGGTTATAATATGTAATGGAAAATTTGAATGTTAAAATGGTCGTTTTAATGTAAATTATCATATGCGTTCAATCGTGCTTTGAATATCTGAATAACATCCAATTAAGGAAAATTGAATTTCACAAAGAAGGAACGAATAAAGATTTACAGTAGAAAATATTATGCTGAGAAAATATACCTGGTATAGGTAGGTAGTAGGTACTTAAATAATGTACTATTACATACCTACCTATTTTATTTTAAAATAGGCTTGCGCTTGACTACTGCTTGCCTGATGATAAGCAACGATGTAGTTTAAGATGGGACGAGCCTGCCCAAGATACTGATTCACTAGAGATTACGAATGATTTTAGGTGAGAAGGTGGCAGTGGAATGAGTTTTTATGGTTAGAAACCATAAAGGAGCAACAATTTCGACCCACCCTCTTAAATGGTGACATTGCAACATAGCAAGGCCGCTCGACGCGACGGATGTGCCATTTTGTCTAGTCGGTGGTCACTAACCACGGCCGAAGCCACCACCAGTTAACTACCAGTAAACATAATTACCAGTTGGTTGTCACCTGATTTGCACCACCAGGGGAACACGTGTGGGATTCAGATAAAAGGTGCGCTCCTACGGATGAAGAAGACTCAGCACAGCTCAGAATGATAGACCTGCTAGAAAGACCTGTACCTATATTTGTTAAATTTTCACCATACAGTCTACTTATTTATGATCATTATTTCAAACTATTAACGATAGCACTCCGACTAATAAGAATAGGTGTATGTTATTTATTTATTTATTTATTTGATAAGGAAAACCAACAGCTATATAACAAACTGAAAAAGTAGCTAAAAAACAACAGTAAGCCAATAATAGGTATGTCAAACTATTCGAATTTTAGCCCAACCACTTGCGTAATGTTAAACGTAAATCATACCATTACGCTTGTATGTACCCGAAGGTATAGGCAGAGGTGAATGTCACCCATTTTCCGCCAGCTGTGTTTAGGTACCATAAGTACCTAATACGTACAAGGTGATTACCGTTCATTGAATAAATCCTACATGCGTTAACTTTAAAAATCGTGTACATATATCTTTGCAAATAAAGAATACATAATATTATTTATTTATATAATTGAGCACAGTTCCAAATTTCGAGCTGCAACTAAGATTCTCTAAGTATATTAGAAAAGTCTTTTTGCTCGACCCGGGAATCGGACCCGGGATCTCTCGGTTACTAAGCGAACATGCTTTCCCCTGGACCGCCCAAGCAGTTATCTATAATATATAAATAAATCGCAAAATGTGTTGGTAAGCGCATAACTCGAGAACGGTTGAACCGATTTCCCTAACTCTTTTTTTAGAATATTCCTTGAAGTACGAGGATGGTTTTCACGCAGAGAAAAATTAAAAGAACTCCTCCAAAACAGCTTTAACGATTTTTATAAATGGCACTACTTTACCGGGCAGGACGACGTCTGCGGGGCCCGCTAGTTTAATATAAAACTAAAGGTGAGTATAGTAACAGAACAACAAGCCGCTCTATGATGTGTCTAGTCAATCACCCGTTCACGAACCAAAATGCAATACAAAGGAAACTGAGATTTTACTTGTTGCTACAATTTCATGAAAACGTTACATTACATAGAAATGCTCGAGGAAATGCTCTAGTGTATATCCACATTTACGAATTAAATATAAAACAACTGAAGAATCACTAATTGAGTTTCATTAAGTTTATAAAAGAGTTCAGGGTTAAATGTCACTTGGTCACCCTACCCACAGTATGCAAATAATTCGTGTATTCATTTGCATCAAATATTCTATCAGTAGCTATCCAGATATCCTTCTACTTTGTAATGGAATTTTTTAAACAAGTTGATGAGAATTTGATTTAAACAAATTAATATCCTGACTTCTTTATTTTCTTTTTAATATCATAAATGCGATAATATAACTATTTGCCGCACTTTCACGCCAAAACTACTGAACTGATTTGGATGAAATTTGATATGTAGGTATTTTGAGATCAGGATAAGGACATAGTTCAGTTTTTATTCTCCTGTGCGAAAAGAATATAATAATTTAGCGCGATTATTGACAAACGCGCGGGAAGCGCCGCGTTCCTAAAGGGGAGCCACAGCGGGACACCTAGAATAACTCTAAATTAGGTAATTCGTTAATAAATTCTGGCAAGAATTTTAATAACAGTGTCTAATAATAAGTTAAAGGGTTGACACACCATACACACCGCAATCATTATCAACCGCGTCATCTAAACTTAACCAAGCTGTAACCAGATAACTAACATACTACATAATTAGTAATTTTCTTTTGAAAAAATACTCATAAATATAGGCAATCGCACCAAGGCTCAAGACAAACGAATACAAATACATTGTCTGTCTGGGTAAGAATAGAACCGTTTGAGTCCATTTGTTAACCATCAATAAAAGAGCCAAAAAAGAGAGGTGTTATAGTAATTTTGACACATGTACCTGTGGGTCTGTGTACAATATTGTACCCACGTCTCGCCTGAATGAATGGACCGATTTTGATGCGAATTTTTTTTCAAAAGATGTAGGAGGAAGTGTCGTATATGCTTCTTAGCTAAAAAATTAATTTGAAGTTCTATTTTTAATATTATGGCAAGTAAAGTTATATAAGAATGGACACACATTGGTAACAGTGACCAGGCATTAGCTTAGTAAGTTGTAAGCAGAATAAATAATTATTTTTAACAGCAACAGCGGTCTAAAATCGGTTGCTATTGACAAAGGGCAAATTAAATTGTTTTTTACTTTGTTATCGAATGTTTCGAACAAAGCGAACAAAATGTACTTAGAAAGTCTAGATATTTCTCAAATTCGTGTAAGTCTGTACTTAGTCTGTACTCAATGTCAAAGGTTCAGAACACGTTTGTTACGATGACCTATGCCGTTTAGGACTAAAATAAAAACAAGCCCGTATAGTTTGTTGAATAACAAACGTTGTTCTATAAATTAACACACATCAAAATCGTGTTGTTATAATATAGATAATAATAATTAGGTATGAACCGAAATATTTACTTGATATTTTCTCATAAACGTAGATTTTTATTAACATTAGAACAATAAAATATACAAAAATACTCATTTGACAATTTATCCCATAACGTTCTAATTATGTTATTAAACAAGTCTAATCGTGCTATTATAAATGCTAAAGTAACTCTGGCTGTTTGTCGCGCTTTCACGCCAAACCTACTGGACCGATTCGGATGAAATTAGGTATGGAGATAGTTTAAGACCCAGGTAAGGACATAGAATACTTATTATCAAACTGCGCAAAAAGAGGCTAATGGTTTAGCGCGATTATCTACAAACGCGCGGGCGCGGCGGGGCCGCGGTCAAAAAGCTAGTAAACGTATATTTTTATTAACATTGGAACAACAAGAAAATGCAAATAAATATTTTTTTTTGAAAATGAATCCCGTAACATTCTAATAAAGCTATCGTCTAAGCATGTCATTTTAAATATTTCATAGATAAATAGTCACCTAGTCTATCAAGAGACATGGGAGTGTAAAAGCGCATTAAGAAAGTTGCCAATCCAGCTAAGGCTTGGGATCACGTATTTCATAGAAGTACTTTTCTTGTGAATATTACGTGTCATACTTTGTCAGATAGTATCATCGTTTACAAACTTGTTAATTGTTTTTGTCTGTGCAGCACTATAGTGAGAAAAACTAATAATCAGTCGGCGGATTCTCACTTTGCAAAGAGTCTAGTAAAAGGACAGAGGAGCTTTTTTGCAAATATCCTCTATGGAATGTAACTAAATCTGTTTTTATCAGTACTTTTTATCGCGGTTTAGGTTAGGTAGGTAAATTCTTTAAAGTAAGTTTTTATAGAAACCTTAAAAAAATTCAATCCTTACATGGTATACACGCAATGATATTACAAGCTTTTAGAAAATAAATGTTTTTGTTTTATTTATGTGTATAAAATGACAACTTGATTTAAATATTGTTTTATTATTATTATTTTATTTGCCTTTTTTATCTCGGAGCTATGGAGCTCCGGACATTTGCAAGGCATACGTGGGGCCGAAGCCAACACGTAGAGGCCCATTAGACAATTTTGATCTAAATGTGATGTGGCACCAACCGACGATTATCCCTTTTCGCACCTAGGTACCCAAGAACAATCCCCGGTAAGTGCAGAACTATTGCAGGAAATGGGAACTAAAATGTGGGTTATGGTGATGGGTGCTAATGGATTGGGTAACTACGACTATAGAAGAACTATGGCCCCTGGCTGAGCAATGCAAAAAAACACGGATAAAATGGCAGAGGGTGACTCGCCCACTCAATAAGTGGGTATGGACGCTAAAAAAAGCGACGAGGGGCAATATATTCTGAGGGGCTAGAGGAATAGAGTGGTGTCCCACGGCATTCTACCCGATCATTGGCTCCATATGGGTCCAGCCTTACGTGCTCACTAGCCAAAAACGGGACACTTCTTCCTTATTATTATAATTATTATTATAACAAGGCCAGATCTTCAAACCTCTTGAGTCACTTAAAATTTTGATACGGATCATTTGTAGCCAAACGTAGTTAGTTAAATTGCGCTGAATATTATTGTGGTTCCCATTATTCAGTAGCGGATTAACTACGCAGCAAGAGTAGCAATCGCTACGGGCCCCGTGCAAAAGGGGACCAGCGTATCCAATTATCCAAACGTCAAAACATCTACAAAACATAGAACACAATTCGAGAATGATACTATTAGGGTAGCATGTGAAATTCGCCTGATGTTATTAAGTACTTAATGAGTTCAAATACTCATTATAACCATTTAATACTGAACCGATGCATGAAAGACCTTTGATGAATATTAAACTGGCTTAAACGATGGTAATAGTGTAATATCGTCTACAATAACAAACGATAGAGCTACTGTACGCGATTGTACTCGGTTATCATCCCAGATAGAAACTCGCAGAGTCCGGATCGAAAGCGGAGTTTTATGGTTTTTGCTGCGCGTGTGAAGGCACATAGCGCGAGTGCCTATCAAGTAGAGTAGGACGGGGATAGGAATCGCTTCACATAAAGCGGAACGATTGGAACGTAATCGAGATTTTACTACTATAAATATCGAATCAATGAAAACGTAATCCGCTATGAAAATAATTTGCAGTTTTGATTAATTTTTTTATTTAATATTTAATATAGGTAGTGTAATTTATCCATTTCAGAAACCAGGGGCTAATATATGTACTTTTCTCAATAGAAGTTTAAATTAGCTATTGTAACATACTTCACTAAAATCGAACGATTATTTAAATGTATTGAAATTATAATACGCAAATGAATTGTTATTTTACTATAGGTACCTAATTAGAATTGTATAGGTAGATATTTTATTTCAAATAGGTACTTAATGGCAAGAAAAAGGTTTATTGAACACCTGAATCGTCTCGCTTTAAGCCTAGAAAAAAAAAGGAAAGCTAATGATAATTAGCTTTCCTTTTGTTTCTCTTTGACCTAGACAAATTATATTCGATGTAGCTACCTACTCAGCCTATTTAGATACCTGCCTGTCTACATACCTACTTATTCTACACGACGACGACGGGTAATGTAAATTATTCAGTACCCAGTATCTAATTCGCGTGGTACATTTAAAAAAATAAAATTTAGTTAATAAGTAGTTTAAAAACCTTACAAAATTGTAAAAGTAGGTATGTTGTAGCAACAACAATATGATTTTTTTTTGGAATAATCCATTTTGTTTAACTTATGGGTTCGGATAAAACAATTTCCCAAAAAATGTAGGTACCTACTAGACAACGTCAAAAAACGGAACCGTAAAAATCACACCATCACTTAAAAGTCACAACAAACCTTATAGGTCAACACTATAGAATAAAGTAAACAACAGATGCAATACTAAATAATATTAAGTCGCGTAATCAGAAATAAACGGAGACGCGTAGACTAGGACGCGAGTTCGCGCGTCAAGAGCCGGGACTTGAATGCGGGGGCGAATCCACCACCGACATCCAGCTTCGCCTTCCTATCCCCCCTTATCTTCCCCCGCACCCCTCCGTCTGATAACCTGCTACTTCGGAAGTCACTAAACTCTGTCATGAATGTTACCAAGCACCAACACCCAACTTGTGAAAGAAAATGTGAATTTTATTGAAAAGAGGTCGATGTTGCGCCACTAACCTCTCTTTGTGTGAAAATCGATGCTTTATCGCCTATTAGGTGTTACGAAATCAACTCGTGTCGCCTCGAGACCAAGAATGTATCTCGCTACCAAAAGCTTTGTAAAAGAAAACTCAATATTAGTTTAATCTTTTTTGGGTGGAAAGATATTTTCTCATTTTCTCTTTGGCCAAAATTTAGCTCGGTAGTTAGATTATCTTTACTACACAGTCTCGTTTCCTTTATCACATCTAGTATATCGTTAATTTTCTTCCTGGGAAATTTCGCTTAAATACTATATTTGAGCTCTTTGACACCGAGAACTTCTTTACTTACGCATGCTTACTTCAATAGGTACTTTCTTACGACAGATGTAGTTGCTGGATTGTGGGAGAAGACTAAGTAAGTTATATACATACTTGTATTAAGCTTGTCACCCATGTTTCAAAGGTTATGTTTATTATTTCCTATACAAAATACTTGGGAGAGATTACTGCTGATGTTTAGGGGACAGAACTTATTGGTACCTACACCTACAATGAATGTCCTGTTTAAAGAACCCATACACACTAAAGCACATATATACTTGAACTCCTATCTATTAGATCGACTGATGCAATGGATTAGGTTGCAGTAACGCTGAAAACAACTGCAATAAATAAACAGAAAAATTGAACTTCTGCTGCAGAATATAAATAAGGTGATCAAACAAACGAAGTTCTTACATCAGATACACGTTTCCTTTTTCCATAATTATGGTGTTTACAAAACAGGCCTGTAGCCGTGTACGCATTTCTTACTGCACTGCTGACCAAATTGCATCATTCGTTAGCTTGATAACCTTTCAAATTATGTTAATAGCGTCTTAAAAATAGATAGTTATGAACTAACCTACAATGAATTTAATATTTGCAGTAAATATTTACGTAGGAACACATCATGAATATTGCAAAACAGGAAAAAATTAAGGAAATACAATAAAGGAAAGGAAATAAAAAATAATCCTTAAACTGTACGTAGTTCAAGTTAGGGTAACTTGAAGAACATACAGTTCAAGTTAAGTTAGATAATAAGTACACAGGATTACTTTTACATATGACAATTACTAGGATTTATTTTGAGGAAATCCATTAAATTATACATTTTAATCTAATACCTACTTGCCTCTTTCTATTCAGTTCAACCCTTTTTAGTGTACCATTTTGAAAATATTATTAGCTGTCCTGTTCAAGTGGTAACAAACATTCAAGCACACACAGTTACTTTCAGGATTCTGTACTCTACTCGTATTTACATTGCGTGTTCAGTAAAGGCGAGATTTAAATAAACTTTGCGTCTATAAAATGAAAGTGACCTTTCTAAACAAAGGCCCGTCGATGGGATTATCCCAACTATCCGCTATAAGTTAGGAGGATCCCTGTAGATGCAAATTTAAATTTGGATTATTATTCACTGTTTACTGCTTTAGGCATTCTCATATAATCTACTCCTTGGATTTATTGTGCGTGTTCGATATAGACAACATCAACCCTTTTTAGTGTCTCAGCGCTGGCCACGGGTCTTCTCTCAATTATATTACAAGTTGAGAGAGCTTAGGCCTCAATCTGCACACTCTGGCCAAGCGCAGGTTGGTGAAACACGATCCTCACGATGTTTTTCTTTGCCTTTATTGAGAGGAGATGTAACAATTCACACAAATATGTGTAGGCGCGACTGGGAATCGAACCCGCGACTTTATATTTCTAAGGCGAAGTCCGTACCACAGCGCTATCGCTGCTTGTTTTTTTTATTTTTTGGTAAATAAAATGGTGGTATATTTTCTTCAAGTGTCCATAATAAATTCTTATTAATAGCGTAAATATCACCTCTGTTAAAAATTGTCGGCCTTAATACCCACCGTGAATAAGAATAGTTGCTCTATTCCAATATTTTCTTCGTAGTTTCTTATTAACACGAAAATTTTAATGTACAATTTATATCCATCTAATTAAAATTGACAGATACCAATCTGCAGGCGAATTTTAAGTAACACTTAAATTATTCATTGTAACTCGTAAAATACCGTAATTTTGTTTTCAGTGGTAGTTACTCAGTATTTCAAGGGAGATAGCTCATTAATTTGCAATTCATTAGATTCGGTTTTATTATTTGATAAAGGCGATTAAATTTGTCTCTTTATTACCTGCCTATATTATTATACTAGTATCGGGCTTTAATTACGTGCCTTGTTTGTGTATAGGCAAGTACTTACATCTCATTTCCTAATAACGATTTTCCAAAGCATTATTATTATGGAAATTATTATTAGTAATTTCCACTTAACCAATTCTATCTATTGACGATATCAACGTTCTCTATTATATTCGTAATAATTTACATAATAACAATATGTTTAATAATAAGAATATTAAATAGTAAATAAACAGTCGGTACGGATGAACATCTGCCTGTATATTGCGTCTAAATAATGCCGATATCTTATCGATGTCGCCGGAAAATTGCATCAGGGACCGCCAGCTCAAAGGTACCTTTTACGTATCTGTATTTATCTTTGTCTAGGACCGTTAAAACAAATGGTTACACACAGAATTCAAGGGTTTATTTGTTAACTAAAATTCAGTTTGGTTTCACTGAATGATTTTGTGTCGCATGTCGTATTTCTAAGGCAAATGTGGTGTTTACGTCCCGCTAAATGAGGGTGGCGGTGTCAGCCACAAGCGTGTAACGTCACCCTATAGCAATAGGCCTCACAACTTGACACTTGACTGACTCCTTCGTTAATTTGTAACTGAAATCTCGAATACATGTATGTACAGATAGGTATTCTATATTCTAGGTAGAAATCACAGATGATTATAATACTATAGCGGAAATCAAGATGGAATGGAATCCCTTGGGAGCGGCGTTTGCTCGCTGTGCACATGCACTATTTTTCTTATACCGTACCTACTGAGAAGTAAAGAGGTATGACTACAGATTGAGATACGTGGAATACATAGGAATTAATCTCAAATTTTTGTTCTACGTGTGGCATCAATATTTAGTTAGGACTTTATAGTAGGTATATACCTACTTATAGGTAGGTACTTATATCAGTAAGCGAAAATAAACCGCGAACCGCAATCTAAGAAGACCCGAATATGGAAATTGCGTCGCACAATTCCTAAACTCGGGTCGGTTATTGCTCACAGTTTGCATTTGAGATAAAAACGTCTAGTACGACGGTAACGCAGATTTTTTTTAACTAGACGTGACAGATAAAATTATATTAAGGTGCCGAGACTTTTATAAGCCGAAGCGACCCTCGCTCTGTGTATATAATTTATTCAAGCATGCGCCAACAATTTTGCCAAACAAAGTTTTCTTTATCTTCCATGCAATGTGATTTCAAAATTGAACAGCTAACGTTATGAAAATTACGGTCAAAATAATGAAGAAACAAACCATAAGCATATATTATGCCTGTATTTTTTAAGCTTACATCATATTAGGAGACTACAAATAACATTTCTATTAACTACTATTTCTTACAATTTTAACAAAGGTGACAAAGACTGTATTGGCTGTCATCTACATGAATCATTAATAAACCCTCGATACGCGACAAGACCGGGCCTGTCATTTCCAGTAAAATGATGGTATTTAAAGACAGCCTATGTCTGCAAGGGACTTTTTTACTAAGATTTACTTAGCTGACTAAAGAACTAAAGAAAGACGTCTTCTTAGATTATTGAACAGATAGAGATAGGTATTTTCTCACCCCGAATTTGTACTTATTCCTATAAAATTATCAACATATTTTGTAGGGTTTCCATTGATTTTTATCTGTTATACTATTAACTTAGAAACAAGAATTTTAAAATGACACAAAAACGCCTACTGACCCAATATTGATTAAAACTAACTAATATTTATATGACGCAGTTGAAATTGATATAAATCTGGACTTTGTTCTTTATTAACACGGTCATGTTATATGAAAAAGACGTTTGCGGAAGTTAATGCATATTATCAAACACAGATTCAATATAATTTGTCTTTTAACTTATATCGGTGTCACGATTTGCTTACTCCACAATTGAATCCAAAATTTAGTGTTGTGTGGTTTTGTTGTTGTTAATTTTTTTTCAGATGCCTAGTCGCTGTGATCCTATTTACCGCACCAGCAAGCTAAACAAGCAAATTTCTAAGACGCCACGCCGCACAGCACCGTTTTGTTGAATTTTACACTGGCATTATGACGTCTACTGCAGCTTGTCCCCACATTTGGTTGTAATATGGTTTTCTAATAGCGCTTTACAGATAACAGCAGCAGTTAACTGCACCAACGACAATATCTACTGATAGCGCCCCTCCGGATACGCACGACCCACTTACATAGGTATTTATACTAGTAGAGTGTCTATCAAATGCGACACTAATACTTTACACTCGTTCGACAAGCTATGAGCTAGTTGACCTGGTTTCTGATCACTATTACAACTTAGTACTTAGATCGAATAAAAGTTCTTAGTATCAAAATTATCGATTAAAGTTATTAGTGCCTGTAGGTACTTCACTCTTTGGCACACATTAAGATTGACAAACGAGATTTGGGCAAAAATAGCGACAGATTGGCACCCACATCCAGCGGAAAGACGTCGAAGTAGACCCAAGCGGAGATGGCGGGATGAACTGGATGGGTTCTTAAGCAAGTGGATGGAGGAGGTTCAATATCGTGACGTCTGGAAGGTGTTAGGGGAGACCTTTGCCCTTTGGGATGATCAGGACTAATAATATTAAATCAATATAATAGGCTTGCTCCCTATCATTTATGAGACCTTCGTAGCTGACAAAATGTGGGTGATTACCCCTTCTTAATGATAATACTAGTGTGCGCGCTATGTTCTAAATAAAATATACCCGTAGTAACAGTTCCGAGAACATTCTCACGAAAGTGATAAGGGTTCTCTACATTCCACAAAAACTTCGAGATCAAGTTAGTAAAGTCTCTAGACAGTTGGTAACATTAACTACACAGTAGTTAGCTTGTCACAAATTAACACGTAATGAAAAGCGATGCTCCACTAATGAAGACAGAACGCGGACACAATCGGAACATTCTGAACTATTCTGCTACACATTACCTAAACGTACGTGTAACTGTACATTCGCATTATCTAGTTAATCGCAGCGCGACTGGCCAGTATATAGCTAGAAAGTGAGACTTCACACTTTTAACCATTTTAGCAAACATTAAATATGTATGAACCTAAAAAATACGAAGTAAAACAATACTAAATAGTTAAAAAAATTACTAATGTTATCAACTGGTCATTGTTTCTAACAAATTCCTTGCGTTATTTTAGCCCAGTAGCTTAAATATGGCTTATAAAGCTGCCTCGGATAATAGGTTTTAAAGCAATCAATAGGACGGTTAGCCACACGAGGCAGCGGCAGTTGCATTACAGCACGTTGACGGCTACATTAAATAATTATAGGTAGGACCGATCCTTAAGTGTCACCGTGCGTTTTAAAAATAATTAATTTAGAAACTCGATTTAGTAAGGAAATGAGATCCGTAAAACTCTACTACATCTAAAATATTATTTGTTTGTCTCTGTGAAGGATGCCTGTGATGAAAATAATATTGGAAAAGTTTTCAGCGAACACTCGTCAAATTACAAGTAGGTACGTATATTATTCGTGAAAACATTTTAGTTATGTGATAAAACGGCTTTGAAAACTTTATGAAGATTAATGTAGGTAGATGGAACTAATTCATCATTTCATTTTAACAGTTAGCCTATTTTATTTGCGACGACGTACCCGACTATAATTATAGAAAGGTTAGGTTTTAGAAGGATTGCATACATTTTCATTAACAACAAAATTTTGGATTCTAAATGAAACCTATTTTGCCACAGCAAAAAAGTTACAGAGAACGGTCACATACGTAAGAGCGTGCACGTAGTAGATGTTGATCATATGCGCACAGCCACATCATTCAACTGGGTTGACCGCATGTCAGTGCGTCGAGATTAAGTGGTTGCATATAAAACCGAAGTGCGGCCAGCGCATGGGGTACCGCATTCTGGTCAACCGCTAGTGCGTTTGGGCTCTTTCTCTTTATTTAAACTTGTGTTCAGTTGTTCCTTTCTTCCATGATTGAGACAATAGAAAAAACAGACATCTAAAATATCTAAAAAGCAGGTCTTCACAAAATAAATGAACTTTTTACCAGGATTTTTAAAGACTGGTGAACGAACACGCCCGCTTGGTTATAAGACAAAAGAGGGTTCACCGGAGGCACATAATGGTCCTCATAAACGGGCTTCTAAAAGAAAATTAATTTATACACTGGACCGCTTAACAGAAAAATTACAAAAGGTAATTAAACAAGACGTCCTTCTTCATTAGCTGTGCTTTGACGCCTTTTGTTAGGCTAAATGAATTTATTTAAAACACCTGAACTAGTAGCGGTGGAGCAACAGTACCTGTATCAGCATTGTTGAGTTCGATCCTCAGTCGTGCCTACATATTTGAGTGCATTGTTTCATCACTGATGCTAAATACTGGTGAAGGAAAACTCATAAGATAGTTGATATAGCAATGGGACAGTGGTGATATTACTACTTAAACCTTTGAATGCTTAAAACACAGCCCAGTTAGAAACGTTGCTTATAGTTACCAAACAAATTAATGGAATGTTTGACCTCCTACTGAACAGAACATCTATTCACAATGACAAAATAACTTGTTACAAAGAAAGACATTTTCCGAATTGTGTTTCCGAATCCCTTTTTGGTCCCTATTTCGCTATCTCCTTCAATAAGTATTCGATTTTCACTTGTGTCAATAATATCGTTTATTGTTGTAAGATAAAGTAAAGCAATAAAACGTTAAAGTAATGAATAATTTATTGAACAGTCCAGTCTAATCGTAATATTAAATGTTTCTATTTCCACTGATCCGCCAATATAATAAATATAAATGTTGATATGTGAAACAATTTCTTTTTAATTACATACATAATGTTACCATTATGTCGGAATTTATGTGCGTAACTTGCTTTTTAAATGCTCTTTGATAATATTGTTCCCAGTCGCGGGCAATAACATTGTGAGTTACGAGTTTCATAATTATTTTTATGACAATTTAGAATATTAAGTTTACCGATTGTAATAAATCAAGTCAATGGCCCATTGAAGACTCTTGTTTGTTTAATGCACTCCATTGCTTCAAGTGTCAATAAACGCCTTAGATACGTTACTCTCGCGTCAATTACATAATGATTAAGTACACTATTCTTCTAGATTTTATGTAAAAGCAAAACCTAATTAATGTATGTATGTATCTTTATTATCAAATATCACAACATTACAATATTTCATCGCCCCACAAAACATTTTTCAAAACAAAACAAAACAACTGTTTATCTGACTGACTGTTTGTTTTTTTTATGTTTACAAAACTGTTTTTATGATTTTCATTTGCTGTTAGACTTTCTCATTTTTTTTTAAATTCTGTTTATCAAGGCATAATTTTAATGGAAAGAGGTACTAAGGGATTTGGAGCTATGAGATTATGTAAAGACTAAGTATGCTAATCAGAATCAAAATAATATGAGGGCAGAAGTCAACACTAAATGGGTCAACGACTATATTTATTTTCTTTGTGATATAACTCGACGCGTAATCGATGTAAAATGTAAAACCTTACGTTTAAATAGGTTACAATGATAAATATTGTAATTAGTAAAATTATAATAATACGTCTTTAATAGATAGTAAATGTTCCAATTCTCGTTGCATAGAGTTCACTGATAAATTTTAAATGCGTGTTAGTGTTTTACTGAATATCGACTTTTTGAGACAATTGGTAGGCATGTATAATTTGTATAACATACGTAAGTAAAGAAAGGTAGGCATACTATGTACCCACGTACAAACTAAAACTCTGATCAACTGAAGATTTAGGAGCACAAACTATTATCTTCTATTGTTACACAACAAATGAATGTAATAACTAGGTATTTATTGATATTCATACATTCTTTCTCACGCAACTTTATGTATGAATATTGTGTGGAAGAAACTTGCACAAAACTAAGACTTTTAACGTCTTTAGTGAATGAAGAATATGTACCTATAGTATAAGTTATAGAAGATTTTACATTAAGCCTTCAAGCTACGAATGGGTTTTTGAAGCTAAATCCTTGACACTGGCTTAAGTATAGTTTGTGTAGTACCGACAAACATGTGAACTGAACAAGATTCTTACATACAGTCCGCAAAATAAATGCGACATTGTACTCTCCAAAGACCCATTTAGGAAAAGACGAGTGGAATATAGAGCTCAGTCTCAAGAAAGAATAAGTTACACTGCGAGCGAAGAGATCCGTTATTACTTTTCCGGTGATTTTCAGTCTGAAGAGAAGGAGTTGCGTTCAACTATTCGGCTGAAACTAAAAAGTCTATCGCTACACCGCGCGCCTTGCGTCCCGCTAAAAGGTTAGGTTATCTGCAAGCAAGCTACAGGAATCAAGTGATTAATAGTTAAGTTACAGTTAGCTTTGACTAGTTAGTTACAAGTACGACCCATCGAAGTATAGATAACTAGCTTGTACATAGCTCGCTTGCGGTGTAGCTCGTGCTTAAGAACTATGTTTAAAAGCATAATAGTTGTGTAGTTATATTTTTCTTTGCTCGACTTGTACCCTATGGGTAAAGATAAATTGTTAGCGCATTCTCAAGAATTTCATTAAAATGTAGCTACTACAAATGAAAGTATAATTTGATGCTTTGTATATTATCTTAAAATTAAACGTAAAGACGTTATACGCAAATTAGGTACCTACATGAATTTATATTCAAGTATTTAGAAACACAACTCAAAAGTCTCTAATTAACTCTGTGAATTATGTAAGTTTTAGAATAACTTGCGTTATTAAAATATTATATTTACTCGGTGTATTTCGTTAAAACGAGTATTATCTACGTTGTAGTAAGTTGAAGAACGAAGGTATTTTGCTGATTTAAAACTTTAAGTAATAGGTATCAAGTGATTAATACAATGTACCAAATACCCGTCCGGCATAGATTGGAGCCCTTTTAGGCCCGCTTTTTAAATGAAATTTGATATGGATGGCAGATATATAGTTTGATGCCCAGATGAAGCACATTAAACAATTTACGTCTTCTTTTGTTTTGCGTGATATGATAACTGATTATGCGCAGGCAGTGATCTAGTATGTAGATATATTTGTCTCCAAAAGACTTACTTAGTTAACAATAAACACAATGTAGGTAGGTAGTGTCCCACTGCTGGGCACAGATCTTCTCTCAGCTATCTCACTAGTTGACAGAGTTTAAGTCTTAATCCACACACGCAGGCCAAGTGCGGGTTAGTGGATGTCACATGTCCTCGAATGGTTAGTTCTTAGACATACCGGTTTCCTCACGATGTTTTCCTTCACCGATATTAAGCAGCGGCGATGAAACAATTCACACAAAGATCACGACTGGGATTCGAACCCGCGACCTTATATTTCTAAGGCGAGGCCCGTACCACTACGCCACCGCTGCTCCGGTAGATACTTATCATATTCTAATAAGAGTAAGTACTTAAATAGAAAACTTTTAACACAACCAAATAACACCTTCATAAACATAGAGCCAGATAAATTCAAATATTTATCATTATGGTACAAGCATAATGGTAACAAGAAAAGTTTCATTAACGCGTCGAGGACAACAGCCAACAGGATAATATGAAATAAATGTTGATAGAGCGGGATTATGCGGACCCTCAAATGGGAGATTAGAGAAGGAGATCAGATTGTGTCCCGTTCACACTCGGTAGCTACAAAATGTTAATTTAGCGATTGTCAAACACATAAAGCCGCAGTATAATGATTTAAATGTATACACATGAATACATATCTGTTGCTACTATATCTACAGCTGTATTAAATACTCCTTTACCATTACATAGGTACTAATACAAAACCACGTAATTTAAAGCTTATAATCTTCATTGAGTAGCAGTAGTGAAGCGGTATCGGCCTCGCCTTCGAAATATTAGGTCACAGATTCGATTTCCAATCGTGTTTCATAGCCGCTGCTGAATTACGGTGAAAGAAAACCTCGTGAGGAAACCGCTGTGGATTAAGGCCTTAAGTTTCTCAACTCGTAAGGTAGTTTAGAGAAGATCCTTAACCAGCAGTGGGACACTAAAAAAGGGTTGAAGTGTAATCCTTTGTAGTCCTTTGTGTATACAACAATGTCGCTTTCTGTTACTGTGTGTATCCGAAAACTCCTCTTAAACTACGATACTTATAAAACTACTTCATAAAGGATTTTATCCCGTTTTTAACCGACTTCTAAAAGGAGGAGGTTATCAATTCGACTGTATGTTTTTTTATGTTTGTTACTTTCGAATGGGTGATCCGATTTTGATATATATTTTTTTAATTGAAAGCTGATGCTTCCCGTGTGGTCCCATTTCAGTTTGGTTTAGTTCTGAGAATGACATCCATGAAGTCGGTTTTTTTTGTTAATATTTTAACTTATTATAGTTTATATTTTGAAACGTTTTATTTTCTTTATAATATAAAATCTAAAATAAACCGCGATAAAATCCGTTATTAAGAAGTTTTATTTTTATGTGTGACTAGCTGACCCAGCAGGCTTCGTACTGCCTCAATCGACTGTTGTTTTTAGGGTGTTCCCGGCAATCATTTGAATTTTTCTCACCTTTTAAACCTTCCCTAGACCACCACGAACATTTCAAGACCAAGATAAGATAAATTCGTTCAGCCGTTCTCGAGTTTTAGCGAGACTAACGAACAGCAATTGATTTTTATATATATAGAATATTCGCGTAAATTTAAGAAAATTACTTAGAGTAAGTACCTACGTAACTGATCTTAATGCAATTTTCACCAATAGGCTTTAAATCGTTGGTAATTGATAATAATAACTACCTACTGATAACTGATTTACAAGTTATTTTGGTACAGAAAAACAAATGTCACGTCACGTCAACCCTTTTAGCGTCCCACTGCTGGGCATGGGTCTTAGTAACTCGTAAAATAGTTGAGAGAGTTTAGGCCTTAATCCACACACGCTGGCCAAGTGCGGATTGGTGGTTGTCACATGTCCTTGAATGATACTTAGATATGCCGGTTTCTTCACGATGTTTTCTTAAACCGATACTGATCAGCGGCGATGAAACAATTCACACAAAGTTGTGTGGGCACGACTGGGAATCGAACCCGCGACCTTATATTTCTAAGGCGAGACCCGTGCCATCGCTGCGCCACCGCTGCTCAAATGTAGGTACGTTCAGGCTAAAATCACTACCCTTCTTTAGCTTTCCAAAAGTCGGATAAAAATATCACATTGATTAATGCTAAAATTCGCTTAGATTGCCAAGAAATGGGGAGAAAATGCCATAAACATTAGTCAGATTTCATACCTCGCTCGCTAATCTTCCCGAGTACCTTTCATTACCGTTTGTGTAATTTCATCAGCAAGTCTGTGCTGGTACTGTCAACGTATCTCCGCTCCATTTGTGTCTAATCTCGTGAATAGCTGCCTTTAAATTTTCGCCAGATGTCTTTAATGGTGTCCAATATCATGGTCATTGACTGCGTATTTAATGTGGAATCTTGAGGTGGTATTGAAATCTTTCGTAAATTTTAGACAATGTGAAATCTTTAGCTGGTATTGATATCCCTAATTTAAGCGTAAATCTTAGGTTTCTATGATTCCGTAATAAACTAGGAACCTTTAGTTTCGACATATCCGTCTGTCCGTCCGTCCGCGGGATACCTTAAAACTGTAATTTGGCAAAGTTCTAAAATAAAATTAAATATTATTTTTCGTTAGGTAGGTTATTAATAAATATTAGGGGTAGGTACGCTAAGAACGCTTTCCGTCTTGGGGTTTTATTTACGGAATATTCAACACTAAAGCTGTCATTTTAATTAGAGTCAAGTGTCCCGTCCACCAGCTCGACCGTTTTTCGTAGATTCGTCAAAAATCATGCTACTAGGAAGGAAAACTATCACGCCTAATTTAGTTTTTAGGTACGACGAGCAATAGTCGGCGAAGTCATAAATGTAAAAATACCTCTTATTAATGGTACCGAACCCTTTATCTGCAAATATGACTTGCACATGACCAGGATGGTGATTTTAGTATATCCTACATTCGCTGTTTGGTCGCCGTATGAGTTATTACAAATAAACATGAGAAACCTAAATAACTGGCATTTAATTATAATTTTTATAGTTTAAATGGAGTTAAAATAAACCTATTTTATAACGGATTTTATCGCGGTTTACTTTAGATTTTAAATCCCGACGTTTCAAAGTCTTCCCAGTCTTCATACTCACAGGTGAAGTCTAACAAGACTTTGAAACGTCGGAAATTAAAATCTTTTATAAACCGCGATAAATTCCATCTCAATATAGTTTTATTTCAATGTGTCATATTCGCGTAAATTTAAGAAAATACTATTGAATGGAGTTGCCAACTTTATAAGTAGGTACCTGCTTGACTTTGACTTCGCCTATATAAAAATCGTCCCAAATATTTTTTAAACATAATTGAGGAAAAATTAGCTTTGTAAAAAGACCTAAATTATGAAAATTTACGTACACAGAACTAATGAGCAAATAATAAAATTAGTTTTATAAACTACTAGTGGCCTATCCCGGCTTCGCACAGGTATTAGTATTATAAACTATGATACCATTACATTGAATAGGTCATTCAGAACAAGTGTGACTACATTTTCAAATGTTGTTTCAGTACTTTTGTTTTGTACGCAGTTGATTCGTAATTAGCAAAAAGTTAAAGCGTAACTCATGTAACTGACTGTAATTTGGAAATGCGGTTGCTGTAGGTCCAAACTAGCACCATTAATGAATTGAAAACAATAAAATGTAGCCTACAAAGTTTTATTTTGTATTTATTTACTCGCAGCAGTAGAGAAAGTCGATAAAATAACTAATTGTTTAAAAACGGTTTGAAAGTAAATTGATTTCTTTTGTTTAGGTATTCAGCAGACATGTTGTTGAGTTAAAAGCGGGTACGCCCGCTTGTACATGTAGTAACATGTGCAGCAGTGGGATAAAAAGTAGCCCATAGCTTTCTTCAATAAATGGGCTATCTAACAGTGCAAGAATTTTTCAAATCGGACCAGTAGATTGTGAGATTAGCGCGTTGAAACAAACAAACTCTTCAGCTTTATAATATTAGTATAGATAAGTCGCCCGGGTTGCTTTATTGTACCGCGGCACAAATATTAATATAACCTCGCACCTCTTTAGAGCGCGTAGCAAGATTATTTTTCCAACCTGCAGGCTGTAGCAGCTGTAATAACTAAAGTGTATTATTTTTGTCAATGTTTCGACCGCATAGCCTTCAAATTACTCTACTTGTGTGCTGTGATCTTTATATATGAAAATAGGACAACGGTCACACCTCTCGTTGTTCTAACGCAACTGTTAGAACTCAATTTTTTCTGCCAGTTTTAGGGGGAGACGAGAAAGCCACGTACAGCACACATGTATCAGTTGAAGCGTATTTACAAATGCATAGATGATAGAAGTACAGTAGTAGATGATGTAGATAAAAGCTACTCACAAACACAAGATATGAACAGTTTATGCATACAAACTGTTAATGTAAAGAGTGGAACGCGCGCAATGCTAATTCTGTGTAAAATTTTCTGAGATAAATGTAGAATATATAACTTATGGAACATGTCGTAGTCATCACTTACAAGAGTTACGAAGGCTGCATAGATTGGCAGCTTTACGCGAGTATCTGACAGGCAGTTTCAAGCCGGAGGCACCCGCATTGAATAGTCATCTGAAGCAATTTACCGACCAAAGGACTCCCCTGGGCCTCTATACAGACCCTTCTCGACTAAGAAAAGTGGAGTATGCTTTTACATTACTTCGCCTATTAGGATTTGTAAATTGTCCTCTTATTTATGTGCCGTCACAACCTTATTTGAAAACGAATGGTTCAAGTGTATCCCCGGTTTCTTATTAGGTAAAATAGACAATAAATACATAATGAGCTTGAATCTCATTTTGAAATATTGAAAACTATTCATTGTGATTATTATTTTTTATATTCAGTACATATTTAATAAGTATTTATCGAATATACTTATGATGTTATAATAAAACGTTCGTTATTCCAAATAAAATAATCTGACAATTATAGATAGGTACAAGTCAAATTTTATTGAAAAAAAAAATTTTTTTTTCTGCATACGTCACAACTGCGTATTGACGCAGTAGTGACTTATGTGGCATGGGCTCCTAGTAAATTGTAGCCTGAGTCCCCATTAAGAGTTCCCGGTTGCGCGTTGAATAGGTAACATGTCCATTCATTATCACATTTATATCACTTAGATATCTCATAGAGGTAGGTACTACACAAATATTAGATTTGTTAAATTACTTTACGTATTTCTCAAGTTAATCGAAAATAAAATTTCTACTTCATTCCGGGTCATTGTAATATTCAATTCATTTATTTATATCTTTTGTAGTCAATATTTTATTCCAGGCTTAAGAGCCATTTTTCGAAATGGAAAAAAAATCAACGGGAACTTACAGTCAATTTGGGCCCATTTCAACGAGTCAAAGCTTTACACTTCCAATTTGAAAGCTCTTGTTTATTTATTGAAGTGTCGTCTGAGCAACCGTGAACCTGATTGTATTTTTTATTTTCAGTATGACATAACACTTTGAGATAAAACTGGAATAGACTCATTTCGCTTAAACTATTTACATGGGCGAGTAATGTACCAATAGGCACATCTAGTGCAGTCTGAACCATTAAATATTACTAATATAGTTACAATATTAGGTTTTTCTGTATTGTATCGTCATACAGAGCTAAATAATGAATGACTGGTGGCTAATTAATTATTAGTCATATTATTATAATATGCTGTTGAATATTCCGACTGATTTTGAAAATTCCTGCTTTGATAGAAAGGGCCTCCCAAATTGGTGAATTAGAAACATTTTAGTACCAGTCAATTACAAATTCAAGTTTTTGATTCATATCAAGTTTTATCTAGTACATAAATTATATTTGTTTATTTTGAATAACTAACTTACTTTACACGTTTATGTGCCATTTATATGGCGCCTACAGGCGTTAGCAAGCTACCACTATTAGGAAAGTTTACCCTAATCTACACAGTAGCCTGCTCACACCGCATAACCAAAATATCACCTCACCAACTTTAATACTGCACACGGTGGGCAAATTATAAAACAGGGGCATTAATTATAAAGTTTGAGTCTAGCCGGGCCAAAGAACACAGCAACAGGCGACGCGACTAGCGATTTTGATGTAGATTATTGCTATCGCTTCATTTTCTTAAAGGATAGGAAGTCATAAGTAGTATAGATAATAAAAATACTGGTACAGGTTGAGATTTATCACTTGGATAAATAAAAAACGTAAGGGCTTTAATTCCCCATCAATTTATTCATAACTTTTGTTTCAATTTGTGTTCAGACTTTTGAGTAATAGATGCCATAATTATGGAAAATAAAAGAAGAAATGAACCGTCTGATTCCACCTTGGCCTATAGTCTAACATACTAAGGCATGTATTCACAACAATATAATCGCTGCGCGCTCCGCCCGCCACTGTGTACTAGCATAGGCAGGAGTTTGCACTACAGTGTAATGTTGTCTTGTTACCGTGCCGGTGCATAAATACAACCGTTAACACCGACCATTAACGCTTAGCAAAATATTTTTAATATAAATAGTTACTAAAAAGTTAATAAAACCATATAACACTAGTTTTCCGCCCGCGGCTTCGCCCTCGGAAGTCGGTTATCGCGCTAAACCATTAATCTCTTTTTTCGCAGTCTTATAAAACTATCCTTTCCCAGGTCTCGAACTATCTCCATACAAAATTAGTTCAGTAGTGTAGGCGTGTAAGCTACATTTTGAAATCGGCCAGCACCCATAGGTATATCCATAAATCTATAGAGGTTTCTTAAAAAAGACTACGGCTCTTAGACCATGATTATTGTAAGTTTTTCATTCAATATTTAAAAAGAAATAAAATTTAAATTTCGAATTCTAATAATCGGACTGAGTTATCAAACGTCATTGTGTCAAATTAAAAAGCAATTTAGCTAAAAAGCACGAAGGAGTATTGATATCAACTTCGAAGGAAATCTCCCTCAGAATAATTTCTCAGGCTTCACCCACGTAGTATTAGGATAAAGATAAAAAAAATTGGTAAGTAAAAAACACGTATTTCATTATTTGTTTTAAGCTATATTTATATTGAATTTGAAGTGAATCGGACCAAGGACTAAACAGTTCTGGAATATTTAATTTTTCCAAAAAAGCTCATTTTACACTCCCCCTGGGGGTAGTTTTGGAAAAATAAAAAACACGTGTTTTATGATTTCTTATAAAGTATATGTGTGCTGAATTAAGAGTGAATCGGACTTGAAACTAAAGAGATCCAGAGAAACTTTAATTTTTACCAATAAAACTCATTTTCCACACCCCATGGGGGTAATTATGAAAAAATAAATAACCCGTATCTCATTATTTGTCTTAAGGTTTATGTGTACCAAATTTTAAATGAATAGGACCAAGGAATAAAAAGTTGCATACAAACTTCACCCCTCTATTTAACCCTCTTAGGGGATGATTTTTGGAAATATTATTAGCCTATGTCCTATTCTAGGGTATACACTACCTACGTTTCAAACTTCATTTACATTGGTTGAGCGGTTATGGAGATACGCGGTAACAAACCTTCACACACACACACACACACTTACTTTCGCATTTATAATATTAGTAGGATAGGATAGGATAGGATAGGATAGGATAGGATAGGATAGGATAGGATAACCCTCACGCTTGTTTTAGCTTACCTAAAATAATAGGACGCGGTCGTAACAAGGCAGTGTTTTCATATCTTTTCATAAACTAAGTATTCTTGATTGCTAAAGTATGTACGTACCTATAATTAGGTACCTATACTTATTAATATTCCCTGAAATCGGCCACTCGCTGCCAACCACTTCACCTCATTTTCACTGATTAAGCTTACACAATCGCTTGTAATTGTTTACCAAACCGGTTGATTGATTTCAGCGTACAAACAATTAAGGTGTTTTGATCAAGATTATGACGTCCAAAAATAATTTGTTTATCGCGTTTTGATATTATATTATTATTATCCACGAGGCCGTTTCAACACTCATTTTCAGGGCCATAAGATTTTATTTTTCATTTAGAGAGGTCAGGCGTTTTGTCCTCAGCGGGTAAGTTTACGCTCGTCCATAAAACCGCTATAAAAGTACATATTGCAGCTACAAATAGAGAGTAATACGTGGTTTTTATTATCACGTCACGCGACAAATCTAAGTTCCATTGTCTAGTACAATGCGTCCGCAGGTTCGGCGATAAACACGGACTTAGAAAATAAATAGCAGACAACCTTTGTCGGTGTAAGCACGGGCCATTTGAGAAATTTATTGTGTGCACTTAACCACAAATAAATTGGCCGGTTCCGCGTGGAATGCGATGTTTGAGCTTCTATCGTGTAACATTCTTTTTGTAGTTTAGAATTACCTTGACAATGTCGAATAAGGATTACCTCGTAGCCTAGTTTCAGAGTTACCTACAAATTACTAATAAGCAAAGTCACATAAATTTGTGACAAATATTCTTGATACTGCTATTCTATGATTACCTGTATTAGCTGGACAAACATTTTTGATTGATACAATCTAATAAGTAATTTGGGAATACCATAAAAAAATACATAAAGAATCACTTTTGAGACTGGGTAAAACTAATCTTCACCCATGATAATAACGACATATTATTATTAGTATTATACTAAAAACATTATTTCGTATTGGTTTCAGCTTACCTAAGTAGTGGATAAGTAAGATTTATGACGAAAATATTATACACGCACTTCACTGCCTATAAGCCGATAAAACTGGATAGTAAGTAATACATTTTTGCTTTTACAAAATATACGTATATTATGGATATTAGATCAATTTTGAATATTGAAACTACTCAGCAAAATGTAACACAAAAATGTTTATGGAACAAAAACAAAAATAATATTACAAAACAGAAGCGTAGCATGACAAATTGATATTTCTTAGATAAAACATATCAATCAAGAAATGCCCACACTAACTTGACAGTACCTACACGAGAACTTTTTACAGATAAACAGTAAAGAATTCTGTAAAATGTTTCCAGCGTTTACTGACTCATTTTACTCTTGTGTAGCATCACACTTGATTACTATTCTGGAGAAACTATTAGATACAAACGGATCGCGGAATTTTGTTTTTCGTACAGTAACACATACATTTACAATGACCCATAGAAAATTTAACACGGAACTGGCATTACGCGCGTTCCCCTCTGCCGAGGTACATGAACAGTTTGTATGCATAAACTGTTCATGTTTTGTGTTTGTGTGTAGCTTCTATTTAAGAGTGCTTTTATTTGTAAAGACGTTTCAACTTTTACATAAGTGCTGTATCTACATGGTACTTCCCTCCCCAAAAACTGGCAGAAACAATTTAGTACTAGAAGTTGCGTATAACACCTCCCGTGTTAAGCGCTCGAAAACAACACCTATAGATATTGTACGGAGAACAAAATTACGTTGGTAATTTATTTTTTCTAAAAAGTAAATCAGCAGCTACTTAAGTAGGAACTGGCAAAAAACAGAGTCAAATTTGATAATAATATAGATCCCACGCCTGTATTAGGTACCCGAAGGTGTAGGTAAAACAGAGCAAGCCTATTGCCTTTTATCGAGCTCAATTCCCAACTACAACTTGATACTTAGATTTTTAGATTAGAAATGACTTACACCCAGCACAATAATAGGCCTCTGAAACCCATTGTATCGCGGAGTTCACACACGGCATTCACCTAACAGATCTTTGTAGGAATACCTATCTACCTTAGATATTCCTTTGAACGATTTAACCTAACGCTCAAGGTATTCCTACAGGGATGACGTGGTAAAGTTCATTTCAAATAAGAAGGCTGGATTCCACTCTAGTCAAATTTATTGTTCTATCGTTCAATTCATTGTCTTTTACAATAAAACAATAGATTAGACTCAAGTAGGATCTACCTACAACTACGCTGATATTAAAGTAGGTAATGTTTTCAAGTGTAGCAATTTGTATGTAGACTGGTATGAAGTTTTTATACAATGTTTATTTTAAGACACGTATCTACGGCTATTAGTTATTCAGACGCAACCCTCCGCTCTGTTTAATATAAGAGTATACAATTACAAGCTCTTTGTTTGTTTAGCGTTGTCATTAGTAAAATACTTGTACTTAATTAACACTATCCTAGCATTTGAAAGGATCCTTTGTGGCTCTGTTTAGTGGGGTCACGATATGGTTCAAAGGCGAAGTGTCCAGTTTTAATAATGAGAGCGTCAGCTTTGTGTTATATTTTGTAACGTTTTAATCTTTTAAAACTGTGTAGCTGTTTAAATTTCGTCAAAAGAATATTTTTCTAGTACATTCTAACTATTATTTTTTACATTAAAATGGTCTCGCCGACTGTCAAGTACTGAAAGAGAAAAGCCGCTGATCGTACTCGGTGGCATGCTTTAGAAGAGGCCTATGTCGAATAAACTTAAATAAGTTGATTATCTACCTATACGCTGGTTTTGCTATAAAGCATATATGTTACACATATTATTATTCTAAACTTTATCGTATCTCGACTTGTGTTATGTGCAGGTAATAAATTAAATTTGAGACCCTGCTTTTGTAATGCAACTTGCGCTCGTGTACTACGTTGGCTCCTTTTCAGTCAAGATCTTTTCTAGTATATTGGCAGAACTGTAAACTAGGTATCGTAAGCAACCAATAAGTGCCAACGTAGAGGCGACAAGGTGACAAAGCGATTGTAACGTGCTCAGTCCATACCTCATTTGTATGCCTGTCTAGCTTCCCAATACCAACTGTCCGTCTAGACGCAAGCTGCCTTCACAGCCTTAGTTACTACATTGCTTAGACAAAGAAAACCATTTTACCTTATTTACTTAGTTTGATCGTTAGTCATTTGTTTTTGTATCTAATTTCTTTTATATTAAGTTCTTTGGGTCGCCTGTAACAGGTACTCACAGCGTTTACTGAGCAATGTCCATGTTTGACACTGATGGGTTACACTTACTCTTTGGTTTTTTCTGCTTTTTAACTATTTTCATGTATGTTTTTTTTTCTCTTTCATGTCTTTTTTATTTGATTCTGTGAGTTCAGTCTATGTCAAATAAATGTATTTCTTTCTTTCTTTCTTTTGATTGAAGTCCCCTTCTTCTATTTGTCTTTAACTCAGTCTTTAGTAAAACATCTAGTAGGTAGTTAAAAGGTGCAACTGAATCTTTTATTTTTAAAACCTCTATCTTACTCGCTGGTAGGTAGTATAATCGAAACAAAGCACCGACAGAGTTGTCGGTCAAACGTCTATTAGGCTAATTGTTAGACCCAATGGGCACCGACATTTCCGAAAGCTTTGCTCTCCACTGCGGCACACCGCAGCTTCGCTCGCAATCTGTGAATGCTTTGTATATTTCGGTCATGTTATTGGTTTTAGTGGCCGTCACTATAGACACAAAGATCCCAATAACGGTTGGGTAATTGCGATGTTAATCACATTTGGATCAGGCTCATAACTTCGTTGATAATAATAAGTGCTACTCCTGAAAGTGATGAAATCTAAAGTATGAATACGGCCACACGTGAAGTCAACAAATAAGTAGAAAAAAACCAATGTCAAAAGAGTGCAGTGTTGCCTGTATTAAATTGTAACGAAGACTTGAACACAATGTTTTTACATTCAAGTTTTAGTTTAGCTTTGTCTTAAAGTCACGTATCCACTCCAAGCTTCTGAGCTTTTGTTTTTATCCATTTTTTACGATTTCATAAATGGAACAAAACGCAATTCGCAAAAACATACCGTAGTAGGTAAATATTCGTAGGCATAAACTTTTCTACGCCATAACTGAATACGTAATTTTCCCAATTGTGCAGTTTCCCAAAAAGTTCTAAACTACGATGACTTTTTTTAAAAGAGATTATTTAGCAAATAAATAGTTGTTTTAGCTAGATATAAGGTATATTTATCAGTTTTTTATTAGGTACATATTAAAGCAAAAAAGACTAGTTAAGTATACCTATATGAAACGATTTAACAAATAGCGCTAAACAAGTGTCAGCCAGATCCCGGGCACAAATCGATCAATCAAGATACAAAAGGTCAATAAGATACAAAAAGTGTTAGAGAAATATTTTGTAAGTTATAAATTACAAATTAATTAAGCTATTTCTATTTTAGCAAAATTACTCCAGAGCTTCACGAGACAGGCTCCATCTAGTGTAAAGATCGCTAGCAAAACATTTTCCTAGTAAGAACAAAATGTTTGTAATTTTATGTTATTTTAATGTGTCTTGTAAAAAATGTTAAATTGTTTCCTTTGTAACAAGATACTTTATACTTTCACCTTTATATTTCGAAGCAAACCTCTATTATCATAAAATAGTTGTGCTAATAAGTTTTTTTAAAATCAAGTCTAAAAAAATATAAACATCTAAATAGAGCCCTCCTTTTTGAAGTCGATCAAATAATCGGCTGAGCACAGTTCAACTAACCCATTGCTCTGGTGCTGTTTTAGTTTAACACAATACTATTTAAATGATAGACCTTTAGCTGCCTTAGATTCGGATAAGTCCCTATTACCATGATTGATGTTCACCGTACCAGGTTACAAATACAAAGGTCTTTTGCAATTTGGTAGTGCTTTCAGTTTGAACTGAATCGAACGCCTCTCAATTTGCGGTGCATCTACATAGCTACGGCTATCGGCCGTCTATTCGCTAAACGTCATTCAGCAAATTGGTTGAAGTCGAAATAGGTCAGGATTTTTATGTTTCAGATTCAAATAATACCTTCTAGATAATTTTGACAGAGATCACCAGCCTATGACACAAGACTACCTATGCGTAGTGACGATTTCTGCAAGATGACAAGTGCTTGGTGAGAGTAGAGCCCCAAAAGCCTCAAATCAAACAAGGGAGGTGTTTTAGGAGAGGGCTTTTAGTAACTAATAGATACCTACAATACCTACAGTAAAGTACTATACAGGCAGGTAAAAGGAAGGTGAAGATAGTTACTATTATTAGCTCCACCAACGTAGTTCGCGAAAGACAAAGCCTTTCAACGAATGTAACAGCCTTAAAATTGAGTAAGTATAAGTCTATTATGGATGGAATAAGGTATTCAACGTGATTCAGTCAAGTGGCAAGCGACAGCCGCTTAAATCTACCTAATTTTCGCGCCGAATGAAAATTAAAGAAGTCCCACGAGGATCCAATTTCACGGCACCAGCAGTAATCTCATTAAAGATGTCTGACTTTCATTAACATTTATACGATTTCCGCGGGAAAAACTTTGAGCGAACGTATTACGTAAGCACCTTTCTCGAATACAACTTTTGATGCACTAATCTAAATTCTGAGATCTTGGACGCAGGTGTTCTGATAGAGTTACTGGTGGCAGGGCCCTATTCGAAACTCTCAATTTATGCTGAAACTTTGATTCTTTAAAGTTCGGTGAGCTCTATTCTACGTTATGTGATAGATAATGAAATGAGTTGAACACAATTACTGGATTTCGCTTAGCAGTAAATTGGATTGGTAGAATTAGGATTTCTTTTAGTACCTAACTAGGTTTTATATCTAGGATTCCGTAGGCACTCAAAGAGTACTAACACAACCTTATTACTATACACCTCTACTGTTCATCGTGATAATGACTCGATAATGATCGTACTCGATCACGTTTTTATTTCGAATTGAATCGCTGCTTATTTAAAAAGATAGCGGAAATGTGTATGTAGGTATTTAAGGTCATATCTTCGTAACATGTACCGATCACGTTCTGAGTTTGCATTATTTATGGATTCATACGAACATGAATATTCAGGATATAAAAGCGTCAAAGAAAGGAACGGAACAGAATGTACATGTGAATATTCATCATGAAAACAGATATGGCTACAAATTGTGCGAGAACGGGCTTTTTATTTTACTTTGAGTTTAACACAATAATATCGCGTTACAATTTTGAGACTGATATTTGTATCAACATTATAGAAAAACTTATTGCTTTAAGGGGCTAAGCATAGCAACCTACATCTGGAGTAAGATTCTCGCACATTAGGTATTTATTCCGTTTATTTATTTATGTCGAAAAAAATGGCAAATGTTGATTGAATACTAATTTTCGTATCCTCAGAAAGTCACGTTAGAGATAAGTCCGCCACTTAACGCACGGCTTGTAACGAGCACTTTATAGTAATCGACATTATATGTTGATTTCGTTAGATTTCTATTGGCACTCGCCATTATTTTTTGACATAATGTCGAGTTCGAAATAAAATACGAGACTCGATGTCTTGGTAGTAAGTAATCCGCCTAAATAATACGTTGAAAGCTCCAATTGTAACTGATATTACAAAATTTTGTGTTTGGTACATACGCACTGGCTGAATCATTGAATGCTATTTGATAAACTTGGTACAGAATGACAATGAACAATCAACTGGTGGTAGGCTTCGGCCGTAGTTAGTGACCACCCACCAGACAAAACCGCACCGCCAAGCCGCCTTGCCATGTTCCGGTGCGATGTCTGGTGACCCCATGCAGAGAGGGTGGGTCGGAATTGTTGCTCCTTTGAAGTTTCTAACTACATGGAGGCTCATTCCACTGCCACCTTCTCACCGATAATCATTCGTAGTCACGAGTGAATCGGCGTACTGGGCTGGCGCGTTCCATCGTGTACTGCATCATTGCTTAACATTGGGCAAGTTGTAGTCAAGCACCAGCCTATCGAAGAATAAAAAAAAATTAGATTTAACCCTAAAAACTGTAACAGGCTAATTTTCGGTTCAAACTAGACATTAACGTGAACGAAACCACTGGCAAGAGTTACTTACAATAATGACCGCCTAACATCATTAAAGCTCATTAGGTGTGATAATGAAGTAGGTATAAGTATTATTACACGAACGCTCATTCAATAAGAGCGTGAGCGAAATGAACTCTCAATCGGCAAGTACCCACTTAGCTTAGACAAAGCCGGCGGGAAGTAAGTTTCCTCATTCTATCGAGCTAAGATCCCGGCGGATACCGCGCAATCCACAGGAAATATAAAGCGAAGTGCACGATTGTCAGGCACAAGATTTCTACTACACATCGACACTATAGCTCTCTAGGTACAAAGGCCTACCTACAAAATCAAACCACGCTCATGCCTGTATCACCCATAATTAGTATGCAAGTTTGCAGTAATGAAGCCACTCATATTTTGCCGATGTTAAGCCGAACCTTTTGACCGTACCTAATCGTCGCGTCTCGTCCAGCTGCTACTAAAATTTTCGAATTATAATTCTTCCAAATTCTTCTATTCTTCTTCTTGCCAAATTCTTCCGCTTTATCACATTTGTAGGTATATTATACTGTATTCGGAATATCGTGGAAATTGGATATGTGTAAGGAAAAGAGATACCGGAATCATGAATGATCGATGTTCACATCCTTGAGTTATGTGCAGCCACCTACATATCTATCATACATATATTTTCCTTATCAATTCATTGCTAGAGAAGGAACAAAAGCGATAATTTAATAATACCCACTGACCCTATTCAAAAGACTGTCGAATTAAAGATATATATAATTATATGTCGACTATAGATTTTGGTATTATTTACTTAAGCGGCAGCACAATGTACTTTACGTACTGTGCCAGCTCTGTTCAAGAGTACCCTGAACAATAAATCTATAAAAAAAAAATGGTTGTTTGTAAAGTAGGTTTACGATCGAGATGTTTACGTGATAACGTCTTATTGGTGATATAAGTTTTTGGGAAGTAAGGAATTAATATTGTTGCCGCTAGAGTGAGAGAGACGGAAGATCGGTCCACTCACTCGAACGCTATGCCAGTCTCCGCTCGTGAGGATTCCGCGTGACAAGTTTCACGGAATGACTGGCAGCGCTCGAGATGAGACGGGAGATCGGTCCGTCTCTCTCTCGTTATACCTGCGATCGCGCTCGTGAGGTTTTGGTGTGACACAAGTTTCTTAACATGTCACCCGACTAAAACGATTTTAAAGACGTTATCACGTCAAAATAAATCAATCAATCAATAAACTCATTCTCCACACATTTGGAGGACATTTGGAGAATATATAATAGTTCTAATAGTCCTGACTAACCTGATAAGTGGTATTATAGTTATTCCTGTAATATACACACGTGGGAATAGTTGTCCGGAAAAATTCCGCAGCGATGCGATTTTGTTTTCTGTGGCGCCATGAAGAGGCGTGGACCGGACATCTGCGTCACTATAATACATTATCTTAGACCTAACATAACATTAATTGTAACTAATAATCAGTACAACAAAGTAAACAGTCTTTCGATCACTGAAAGAGGTTTGCGCGTCATATCTAATCATATTATTATTTTATCTAAATTCATTAACTCTAAGTACCAAGAAGTGCTAGTCACAGCCTGACACGGAGGTCGATGTAATAACGCAGATACGTGTTCAGTATTAAGATGTGACGTCGCAATATACGTTGTAGGTTATCAGCGTCAAAGAGAACAATCTTGACCCTCGTCTGCTCTAATTAGTTATCTTCTATGATTACCGTCGCTTTGATATTGGAGTTTTGGTACAAACATAACCTTGACACGGTTTCGTGTTTTACTTTTCTTATAATCTTACTTAGCAACCAAAAATTTAATTTAGCAGGCACTACTTATTATAAGCATATGAGTAAAGAAGGTAAATTCTAAAAAAATTGGTTGCCTGTAAATTCGGTATACGGGCGAAAGTTTTACGTGACAACGACTTTGAGTGGTAAAATAATTTTAATGTGAATATTCATTCGTATAGTAGGAAGAAGGATGAAACATAGTTGAGTGGGAGAGAGACGCAAGGCATTCGGCGGGCCTCTCTCTCGTTCGGTGACTCATCGTAACGTTACCGAGCGTTACACTTTTTCATAAGTGCCTCCCAGCCGCAACCTAATTTAAGACGTTGTCACGTCAAAAGTATGTAATGGTTGTTAGATGCGTTGAATGGATCTTTGTAACTTTTTCACCCCATACCTATACGCACATTGTAATTAAAGGTCATAGAATCCTTAACTAAAGTGCGCTCTACAATTGCTCACAATTTTTGCTATGAAATCACGCAACGAAATTTACGGGCGCGAAACCATCTACGCGAGTGTAAATAGTTTCGCACCTTCGCGTTCACGCTTTGCGCCTTTTTCAGGTTGCTGTTGGTTTTTGTCCCTCGACACAGCGATATTAATTGAAACTTCAAAACAGACTGAAAAGCTTTGCAAATTTCACGCGTGCAGAGAAACATGTTTTGAAACGCAACATTTACCGCGTGAATTCACAGCAAGAATTGCGAGCTTGTGTAGGCCGCACTTAAATAATACTGCAGGGTGTAACTATTATTTTGAATTTCTATTTTATTTATTAGATAAACTACTACTTACCTGAATGAGTAGTAGATATATGTAAATAAATCAAGCGTTGGTTACATTCAATTATGATCTGGATTTTAGCTTACCTGTAACAAAAGAAATAATAAATATTAGTGATTGTTATATTAAGTTTAGATGGGTGGTTGGAAACTAAAGGAAATAACAAACCAAAAATATTACTTAGTTGCTACAAATACAAATAGTAAGTCGTTCGTCTCGCTAAAACTCAAGAACGGGTCGACCAATTTGAACGATACTATTCACAAGCAAAAAGTTATATGAAGTCAATTTTTATTGAAGTTTTCATAAGAATCTCTAAATTATTTTGATAAATAATATAGCCTTTCTAATGTTGAAACCGATCAAGTAGTTTTTGAGTTAAATTGTAGCAAACAAACAATCCAATCTGTTCTCTTTAGATGTAGATTAATAACGACATTTCCATTTGAACTGTATTAGAAATTACGAAATTTATTGTAGATTACTTAACATTAAAAGGTTTAACGGCGCCATTATTTTCAAGGTATGTAACAAGCTTAGGTACCATTTGTGGTCAATTACTGCTAATTTATGGTCCTTCGAGTCTTAACACCGCAGAAATTTAGACGAAAACTGGAAACAAACTGAGACTCGAGGTTAAGTGGTCGACGGTAAACCATATTCTGATAAATATCTAGCGAGGAAAGCAGTTAAAATTCTGCTGCTCCTTAGTTGCGGTTCACATACTAGGTATTTGGACTTGCTACAAACGAGTTCGCAAGTTTATCTAGTATACTAACATTGAATTTATAAAACAAAATCTTCGCTGCATCTGCATGCATGTGTGATCTCATCAACAACAAGGTAGGTACTGAATAGATTTTAATTCGGTTTTCAGTAACACAGAGAAATTTACGAGTTGAAGTGTATGCCTAATTCAAATCTACTTCTCGGTCTAATGCTCGTCAGATCATTAATGGTTTTGCATATGATTTCCAAAAAAATAATTAGTTTAGTTAATTTAGTTTTAACTAAACACGGTTTTTAAACTTTATCTATTAAACATACGCTGTATTATGTGCATCTTTTTAGTTTCTGGTAAACAAAAATATAGGTCTATTGTCATCAGTAGATGGAAGTTTAGGTCTGATTTGCGGAAGAATGTTCCAAAAGTAACTAGTAAAATAGGTAGAGATATATTAGATAGACTGTAGTTACCTGGTCTAATGTCTTTGCTATTACTCAAAGTAAAGCTCACCTCGATCGCTCACGGCAAACCACCGTTAATTTATGACTTTTTAAGTGCCATGAACACGATGTTCCCATCTTCTGATCTTATTCACGGCAAGAATTAACCATCTGTTCATTTGTTAAATTTGTCTGAAGCTGGGAAGTGACCTGTATTTCGAAACTTAACGAGTTATCTTGCAAGCCTTTACCATGTAATATGTAGCCATTTTATCTCTTAGATACTAAATTCCGTTTGTACCTTAAAAGCCAATGTTTATAATGCCCCAGTAGCACTCTGAGAATGCTTTGGTATCTAATTTGAACACTAGGTATATCTAACGCGTGTATCTGTGTTACCACAAGGCGCCTAAACGGATAGCACCAATTTTAATGCAGTATTTTGTATTAGGAGCTAAAATAAAAGATAATGTTTTTAGCTGTTTTAAAAAATGCGCGCCGGTGCTTTTTAACTTTTTAATTTTGAGTAATGTAAGTACATAATTTATGAAGTGAACTAAATTGCAACGTAGCGAAGTAGCGTAGTTGTACTGAGCGTTCGGACGAAAATATATTGTGATAACTTTGTTAGAAATCTTCATTAGAAATTTGACCGAGGCAGTGCGTATTTTCTCAACACGTGAGCAGTAGTGCTTAGCAGTAGTATTAGTTACAATTTATTTCATTCCATGTTACATAGGCAATGGCAGCACACTACCTACTCATGTGATGGCAGTAATACTTGAGAAGTACCTAAGTTACCTACGTAACTAATGGCAAATCCCTAGAAATATTACATTAAAAAAGTTTTAACTTAAAAATCATGTACCTATACTCAAACGAGGAAACAAAAGAACAATTTTAACGTTTGAAAATTAATTTCCAACAATAAAGAAACAACGTCTGCGAATCTAGTTAAAAAGTCCAGTTCAATTACGTCGATAGCGCTATAGAAACACAATTTTACTCTCTGCACAACACAACACTACCTATGTATCTACAACAGCTGAGCTTGATTGAGATTTTAATTTCACTGCTATATTGGTATGTGCGGCCGCCAAAATGATTTTTATGCGCAAAAATACCTAGGTTAGTTCATCAATGTTAAAATATGCCTGACATTTGAAGACATAGAAACAGAGGATATACAAAATGAGTGAATGATGTAGTAGTTATGTGTTGTATTAATCTGATTTCTTAAAGACTTATTTTTCGTTCATTCATCGTCATTTCCTTTGATTTTTTCCTATTTCTATTGGGGTCAGCTCCCAATCTAACCTGACGCGGCAAGCAACCAGAATTAAACGAGTGACTGCCATCAGACCTCGAAACCCGTAAGGAATTAGTAGCCGAGATGTTTAGACCTAGTGTTGGATTATATTAGGCTTTCGACTACTTGTAGCTATCGTCATGGATGTTTTAAATAACAACCGGGGGACCGCACTAACAAGATTTTTACTAGACCATGATTTAAAATTTTAATGTTGTTACAGATATTTATTTATTAGGTATCATATTATACATGCATATTTTTTTTTAAATAGGCTCTCGCTTGACCACAACTTGCCTGATGTGAAGCAATGATGCAGTCTACGATGGCACGCGCTTACCCAGTACCTACCGATTCATATTACTTGTCTACTAACTTTTTCTCGTCCTTACAGGGTACTCACATTTACCACGAAGTGTAAAGCACTGTCAGCCTGGCACCAACACCGCGCCGGCCTCCTCAAACTTGACACGGGCAGAATAGTCGAAAACGACTCATTGCGGTTAAAAAAAACAACCGGAACTGACGCACAGACAACGGTCTCCGAGACACGCAGGGTACACACAATTAGCCCAATCGGACAGTTTACACCGGTCGTAAATCATTTATTTTGTAAAAGTCCATACATCGCATATACATATAATATATTTAATAAGAGTGTCTATTATTATGTACTGAAGCAACTTATTGTATTTCTTTAATTACTTTTTAATCTCAATAAAAAAATGTATGTCACTCACCTCATGTTTGTAATTGCTTTGAATATCTACTAATACAATTCACCTCCCAGCTAAAGGAGGGTTACAAAAATTGGTCAGTGCTAAAATGATTTGTGCCAATTCAATTGTCAATGTGGATTCGGCATATTGCCATCGGTGTTTCGCTCCAAACCGCGCGGATTAAAAGTGATTTGGCTGAAATAGTTACTTTATTAGCTATCAAAACTATGTAGAAGACCTCTTTTAGGTATTCACCCGAATTAACCTAAAGGAAGGTAATGTATGCGTTACAGGTTTTAGCTTTAGATTCGTCTTAATTAACATTGGTTACTCGTACCTACATAATACACGCAGTGTATAATAACTTTTGGCTGTGTTAGAAGTAAGTTAGGCAGGCCCATCGAAATCTAAAAGGTCGGTAACGCACGAGTAATGTCTCTTTTGTTGCTAGCGCCGACTGGCTAGATCTATGACCATCCGGTGGGACGCATGTTTGTTTGCCAACCTCTAGTACAAAAAAAATAACAGTTACAGTGACTGCCGATAGAAGTAAAAACTGTGAACTCACGAGATTTCACCCATCGAAAAGGCGTCTAACGCGCATAGCATACGGCCGCTGCGCGCTATGGCAGTTGAGCATATCGGTGATGCGAACCCATAAGATTTTCTTCTACCAAAAAGTGCACAACGCGGCTAAAGATGACATTAATAAATACCACTAAAACGTTGGTTAATCTGAATTTAATACTTGAATTAGTTAGTATATAGGTATCTCTATAATATTATGTTAAAATAGAGGCACATTCGAGATTTGATTGCTAGCAATCGCGTCAAGCCTGTCAACCTAACACGAACGTAACTGGAATCGAGTCACAACAATGTTTTCAAAGTGTATTCAGAGATCGAACTGGATTTGAACGGTGGCTTTGTACCCGTTGAGCAAATATAACTTCAATTCCTAGAAGGAAAAATATAAACGTTTAGAAATACATTTTAAAGCTGTCGCATATGACAAGCGCTGCACTCTGCAGTTTAGTTTGCAGTTTTAGTGGGACAGTTTTGTAAAACAAAGCGCAGTTTGTGTTAAGAATGAAGGTAGTGCGCTATTTTTATGCCACTTTTAACAACTGTAATGTTCTCGTAAGTAAAGACTGAAATATACCTAATTTCCATCCCCTCGTGGTTACCGTTTCAACTCTATAGCGGGTGAGTTTAATTTCTTTCTTAGTTCACCCCTAGACCTCACACGAAGCCGATGTGCCAAATTTGAAGTATCTAAGACACAGTTGTGCATTGATTTGTCAGTCAGTCAGTCAGCTTCTTCTTGTATATAATTGTATCTAATATCTGATACTAGTAGAATATTAAAAGCAAAAGACTTGTTTCCGTACAGAATCTAAATGAAAATAAGATACCATTCCAACAAAAAAATGTGAAGCCCCCATTAAAATATTGCCTCGAATATAACAATACAAGCTGTTTGCTTGTAGCATTGGGGACTGAGGAAAATGACTTTTCTTTATTTAAAGAAAGCAAAAAACTGTTTTTCTTTCTTGCCCTGGCAACACTGAACAACTAGATAATAGTAAGACATAGTAAGTACCTCAAGACTTTCTATACTTAGAGAATCTTGGTTGCAGCTTGAAGATTGGAATTGTGCCCGGTGAACGGCAACACCTGGGAGCGCCCCATATTAGGTAGGTGCGTATGGGACTTATAAAAGTAGGTAAAATTTATCTCTGCCTACATTTCAACGCTTGGGCACATGAATATATACTTTGTATAACCCTAGAACCCTAGGCCGTACCCACACCCACGGGTTTAGGGATACTTTATTATACTTTTTTTTTAAATTATTTGTTAATTATATTGTAGTCGTTGGTAAGTCGGTGTTTTAATTAGCTACTCTAAAACCGACGTTACAATAGGTGAAATATTACATACACAGTTACATATATAAATAAATTAGTCTTTCACTAACAGTGGTGTGATAAACGAATTTTTATAGACACCCGGATTGCTGGGCCCCCGCACACGCCTAACTCATGTAGCAGGTACCACGACATATCTATAAAGCACAAAATATTCAAAAAAAAAAAATTGAAATATTTTTCAGATATTCCGCCAACTTTTGATGATTACTATTTCATACAATATTTGAACAAAGTGGCGTCTAGTACAAATTGGTGCCCACCAGAGACTGAATTCGACATGGCTGATTTATTTACTCGTTACAGGTATGTCTATTACCACCACTGAATTCAATAAGGTGCGGGTTTAGTTTGTGTTTATTAAATTTGTTTATGAATTATTTAGAATAAAATTAACTTACACTACGCATAATATTATTGCGTAGTTTAATTATTGCTTTTGATAACTTTATGACAGTCTGACCTTTATCTGATTCAATCCCGCCTAAGATTGCATGCATCTTCTAGAGATATTAGGTTAAGTAACCTTTGTAGCTTTGGGAACAAAGTTCTTCTATTATTAATGAGCATAATATTTGTAAGTCTCTAACATGTGTACCTATATTATATACCTAACCTACAAATATTATTATTATTATTAAATATGATTATTTATCATTAATAAAACTTCCTCTATGTCGGCTACTCAATCAATCAAGGGTCAATGATCAAGGTCAATTGATAATTGACAAGCTAATCCAAGGTCAGAATCCAAAATCTCTCACCGATCTTATCGGTTTAGAAGTTCCAAACCGATAAGATCGGTGAGAGATCCCTGCGGACTCACGAATTGACTTGCTCTCCGATTTTCTCGATATCTATCTATATTAAAAAGTTCGTTAAATTATCTATAAATAGATCCTACTCTAGCTCTATAGGTATTTCGGCTTTTGCGGCGACCATGGACACAGAAGATATTAGTGCGCAAACACAGACGCAATGTCTAATCCTAAGGTAACTGTCATAATCCAGGGGGCTAAACCGATACGATCGGTGAGAGATCCCCACGAGCTGACGGATCAACGTGCTCTCCGATTTTCTCGAAATTTGAATTAAAATGTGTTTTATTTTTGCACGACTTAGGATCCTCAACGTTATTAAATGAATACCTTCTATACCTACTTCTATACTTATATTATAAAACTGTAGAGTTTGTTTGCTTAAATGCACTAATCTCAGGAACTACTGGTCCGATTTGAAAAATTCCGGCACTGTAAGATAGTCTATCTATTGAGGAAGGATATATACATATATTAATAAATATTGTCCCACTCCTGGGCATGATATAAAATGTAGGTCACGCGGGCAAAATCACGGGCGGAAAGCTAGTTTATATTATGTAATAACAGAGGTCGATTAATAATAACTTAAATAACACAAAAGATCGCACATAACAATAACAGAATGTAAATTACAAACTCAACACTATATATTTGCTATATTTGCGATAATATTTTTGTTATTGTTTTGAAGTTAGACGTATGTTAACTGTTTATGTTTTTAGAGGAATATAAATATACCTAGATACTATACAAATATTAATGGAATGCAATATTTTAAGTATCTAGGTAGGTTAGGTAATACATCAGGGGCGTGCCTTTTTTTGGGACTTAACTCACCACTACTACTGCTGTAAGCTAAGATCATTAGTGGCGCCGCCGTGAGAAGACTTGAACCCAGCCAAGCCCTGGGACACCTAAACTGTCTTGGATCCCTCACGAATTTAATCATAAAGATTATAGGAGGAGTTGGAAAATTGGTTCACTTCCCTCCAGGCAAAGCGGGCACAGCATAGATAAAAAAAGAGGTTGAAATTGCTTCATCAATATGGACTAAACACCATGGGTAATGTAATCTGATGGGAACTATTAGAGCTGATTTCATTTGCTGTATTATGAACACTTAATACGGCAGCAGTAATAATTATGGCATAATCGTTTGAATTCACGGAAATTAAGATCGTGCTGTGTAGGAATACATCGTGTGATTTTTTTAATATCGTAAGAAAACTGACATGTCTTTGAACTAAACTTCGCAGACATGGAACATCCTCCAAACCGCTTTTGACATGTCTCCAGACATGTCAAAAGCGGTTTGGAGGATAAGGCTTAAATTCTCAATTTTTGAGACAGTTTAATGAAGATCTATGCCAAACAGTAAGAAATAAATATAGAATAGATAAGTATAACAATATTGATTAAAATAAAAGAAATAACTTCTCACTCTAAATAACTCTAAATTAAAAATTTTACAACCTCCGACCGACTAATTCACCTTTTAAACAAAAAAAAAACAAAATCAAAATCGGAGTCATCCGTTCGGGAGCTACGATGCCACAGACAGTTTACTTTACTTTAACTGTTACTTTTTTACGTTTACACAAAGTTTGAAAGTTACTTTGTGTGAAAATAATATCTTGATATTATGTAAACGGTCTTAAAACTCTTCACTCCTTTTATTCGCTGCGGAGTTCGCATCTAAAATGCATTTGTGATGCTTTCAACCCGCTGTTACCCTCAACTCGTTCGTACATAAAATAGGTATGTAATCCCTGAGTTTATCCACTATGTATAAATTGACGCAGAAAATGTTATAATAATAAAAATTGAATTTTAATGATGAACCTATTCTAATTGATGCATAGAGGACAGCGTATTTGTCGTATATTCATCTTTTTAGACGGCTGACAAAAAATTATGCAATCAAGAAGTCGGTGGTGGGCCCACGATACGTCCGTACCATCGTGGGATATTACGATCATTACTTTAAAAGACTTATATTCAAACCGATATAAATATATATTTTGTCTTAAGAACTGCTATAATATTATAAATTCATAAGCTTTCATGCCTAAACTAGTGAACTGATTTGAATGAAATTTCGTATGAAGATAGTTTGAAACCCGGGGACGGACACAGGACAGGTTTTATTTGATTGCGCAAAAAGAAGTTAATGGCGCAAAAGCGCGATAACCGACATAATACGCACATACGGCGTAGCCGCGGGTTGTTTCCTTCGGTTTAACCTTTTTTTAGTGTCCCACTGCGGCACGGATCTTCTCTCAACTATCTTACGAGGTGAGAGAGTTTAGGCCATAATCCACGCACGCTGGCAAAGTGCGGGTTAGTGGATGTCACATGTCCTCGAATGATTATTTCAAATGCCGTTTGACCACTGCGTCACGGGCAAAGCTACTTAATTATAAAATAAAATTTACATTAAAAGTTTACAATACAATTTTGATTCAAATTATAGTTCTAATTAAATAAAACAGTGATAAGTAATGAAAAAAATAAAACCAATTTTCGTCTATCCACGATAGAGGAAACATTCCTAATTAAGTGTATCATACTTATTTATTTTTCATAATGGTTGCGTGCGTTATTTGCCCTAATTCCATTAAGGGTACGAAATAATTCTAATATACTGACATTTAGCTCTCTGTAACATATAAAGGAAGGAATTTTAGTGTAAGTATTCGTTGGTTTGTATCGTTCACTATAATTCAAAAAGATATCTACTTGATATCTTTTTGAATTATTTATAGAGCATTTTCACTGATGCGTTCACCTGTACGAACGCAAATGTTCGCGGAAAACGTTTGATATAGTAACATAAAAAAGCACTTTTAGCAGACCTGCACTCTGTATGTATATCGAACGTTTCACTTCAGAATGAATGAATGCTTCGTGTTTGCTCATTGGTTTAATTGCTGATGTAATGTAAATAACAAAATTCTCCTCGCTATTTATTGAGGTGATAGGAACTGCGCATCAAATAAAAATGCTACCTCTCTATACCAGCTTAAATTGTCAAGTCAGAAGCCTCCCTCATCGTCTTTAGGCGTAATTTGTCATACTAGCAAATGCATCTATAGCTAATTTAATGTGTAGCCTAATTCGCACTTTTTAGGTACCTATTATTTGTCTATAATAACTTTCGAAACAGAATGAGAGAACTACTGTCCTATCTTACTCGTAAAAAATAGTAGCCATAAAATTTTCAATTTAGTTGAAAAATAAAATACCTAGGTTTTATTATTAGAAGCTTAACTTCCTTTGCTATTTCCATTTGAAGATTGCAGAAACCTTACGCTATTTACCTTGACGTCGAGTTCAATCATTGACTTGTTGAAAATGTTTCACCTAGGTAGGTTTATATTTGGCCTTATACAATTTATGGACGTTTGAATAGAATATTTCTAGGAATAGCAAAGCTTTACAGGTAGCTACTATATTGGATCGCTTTGATAACTTTCTGCTACCTACACAAATTTCTCGTTTAGAGAATCAAGATATTAATTAATTTGTATTACTATCATAAAATCTTTTTGATACACTAAATAAAAATAAAAAGAAGGGTCATAAAGTCACGCAGTCAGTCAATTACTCATAGACTCTCTATCTTATTGCATTGCGTCGAAGACCACGTATGTATATGTAGACATAACGTAACCGATAGCAAATTGTTTTTGGGATACCCACACAAGTCAACATTTTGAAATCAATATCCCAAAAATATAAAGTTCAATAAAAGCAAAATTTTACCACGTATGAGATTCTACCTAATACTGCACAATGCGATAGGCTCAATTCAAGAAAACGGAAACTGAAAATTGAATAGCAGAATGTAACCATTGTACGAACAAAACCAGCGCTTGTCGGAAGTAATTTCGGTAGCCCTAGAGCTCTCTCTGCTTGACATCCTATATCCGGTACATTTACAGGTTGTCAAGCTAAATCTTCCAGACAAGCGAAACGGCCGAAGCCACGAACAGGAAATTGTATGTCGACCTACTTCACTTTTGCTTTCCTAAGAACAACAAATAAATAAAATTGAAATGAAATTTATGGGTTGAATACTGCCACATTTAATCAGACGACTAGATAGGTAGGTATTAAGCCCTTAGACAAAGTGACATAGCAAAGCTAAAGATCGAAAAGAACAAAATGTATGGGATTGACATAAATAAATATTCTGGGACATTAAACACATATGATCATTTGTCATCCGATCCCAAGCTAAGTAGAGCTTGTGTTATGTAAACCAGATAGCTGGTAATATACTACTTAAAATACTTTTCTTTTGTAAATACATACCTACTAGATAAAATTACACCTAGACTTAACAATGTTCATGCACACAAATGTTTGTCTTGGCTGGGAATCGAACAAACTTGGCTAGCGTGAATAGCAAATGGGTTGATTTGTAAGTTTACGAATTTTTATATTTAATTCAGTTAATAAGTAACCCGCAGTGAAAAATATCTTTTGAGATTTTGGATCATAATTTTGTAATCATTGTATAAATGTAAATGACTCAAAGATGAAAGTACGTACATAAAGTTAAATCAGACATAGGTACATATCTCTGACTAATAATTCTAAGAGGTAATCTATTGCTAAACTTAGGATCTCAAACTATATTTTTATAGTTAAACATTCATTGATTCTAATACGATTCGTAGTAAATTGATTCATCGGTATTATTAAATTTCTCACGTTTATATCTTTATTTTTTCTGTATTTTCATTTAAAATTCAGTCCATTTTATGAGTTCAACTTGGTGCGATCCAAATCCAGACGGTGTTAATTTGATCTATATTAACTTGGTGCCAGTTGATCTCCTAGGAAAACTAGAAATATGGCTTCATTTCATGCCTTATCTAATTTTCGTATTCGGGACTCAATTACACTGTCTAGCAATAGGATTTTTCATTTGATTAGGTTTTAAAGGTTCATTATGTGCATTGACGGGCCGGTGCCGGTGGCGTGGTTGGTAAGATACTTGCTTTACACGCCGCAGGTCGTGGGTTCGATTCCCACCCGAGACGAACATTTGTTTAAATATGTCTGTCTGTTTTGTGTCTAGGTGTAATTATCTATATTTAAGTATATATTTACAAAAGAAAAGTATTATATGTAGTATATTACCAGTTATCTGCTTTCCATAATACAAGTTCTGCTTAGTTTGGGATCCGATGACCGTGTGTGTTAATGTCCCACTATATTATTATAATTATTTTTGTAGGTAAATAATAAATATTATAATCTCGAGCAGCAGTGTCGCGGGCCTCCCTTTGAAATATAAGGTCATGGGTTCGATTCCCAGTCGTGCCACACATCTTTGTGTGAATTTTTTCATCGCCGCTGCTCAATATCGGTGAACGAAAACTTCGTGAGGAACCGGCTTGGCTAAGAACTAAAAAATCGAGGACATGTGACATACACCATCCTGCGCTTGGCCAGCGTGTGCGGATTAAGACCTAACCTCTCTCAACTCTTAAGATAGTTGAGAGAAGACCCATGCGCGGCAGTCGGACACTAAAAAGGTTTGAATTGAATATTATAATCTAAGAAATATGTTGGTAGATGTTCAGCAGTAAAATTTTCACACCATTTGTGAACAGTTTTTTTTTCACATACTCGCTGGCACACACAGCTGGAGTACCAAAACGCGAGGGTTGTGAATTTTAGAGGTTTGTCAAATAAAAGTATTCACTTCAAACCTTTATAGTGTCCCACAGCTAGGCACGGGTCTTCTCTCAACTATCTCACAAGTAGAGAGAGTTTAGGCCTTAATCCACACACGCTGGCCAAGTGCAGGTTGGTAGAAGTCACAATACATGTCCTCGAATGATTAGTACTTGGACATGCCGGTTTCCTCACGATGTTTTCCTTCACCAATATTGAGCAGCGGAAATGAAACAATTCACACAAAGATGTGTGGGCACGACCAGGATTTGAACCCGCGACCTTATTTTTCTAAGGTGAGGCCCGTGCCGCTGCGCCAACGCTGCTCCTCCGCGCCACCGCTGCCAAAAGTATTACCTAGCAATAAATATTTTCAATACGTAATATCCACAAAGCTATATAGGTACTGTCACCCACAAAAGTTGATTAACAGATTCAATATTACAAATGATCATCATTCCCCTTGCCTTTTTCCCATTTCTATTGGGGTCGGCTCCCAGTCTAACCTGATGCGCTACTAGCTACTAGCTATCAGAATTATACGAGCGACTGCCATCAGACCTCGAAACCCATAGGGAACCAGTAGCCGAGATGGTTAGACCAGGTGTCAGATTATATTGGCTTCTGACTACATGTAACGATTGTCATAGATGTCTTAGATGACAACCGAGACCGACGGCTTAACGTGCTCTCCGAGGCACGGAGGGTAGTCCCTCAACCAACCAGACACCGAAACAAATTTTTGCTGTTACACAAATATTGTCCGTGGCGGGAATCAAACCCGCGACCTCCCGGGCACAGTATAACCTAATCAGACGGCTTACACGCTCGACTACTGAGGTCGTCCTATTCAATATAATATGATCTTAACATTAAAACGATTCCATAGTTACCAACTACTATACCAACTCGAGGCGTTGGAGTCTATTGAAAGGCGAGCTAAGAGGCTTATTGGCAACGAGTCCCTCATCAAGGCTAAGTTGCAGAGCCTCGAGCATCGCCGCATAGTTGCTAGTCTTTCGGTCTTTTATAGGATACACTTCGGAGAGTGTGTTTTGGAATTACACAATCTTATTCCCCCATCCCATCGTACAAGTAGAGGTACGGCTATGCGCCACCGTTATATGGTGGAAATTCCACGGGCGCGCACAAGGCGCTTTGCTTCCACTTTTATTGTGCAAACTGCCAAGTTGTGGAATTCTTTGCCGCCATCTCTGTTTCCCGATAGCTATAATCTGCCTGTCTTCAAGTCACGAGTGAATCGGTATTTATTAGGTAGGCGCGTTCCATCGTAGACTGCAATATTGCTTCACATCAGACAAGTTGTGGTCAAGCGCAAACCTATTATAGAATAAAAAAAAATAGTTAAGTAGCCTGTGACTCTTGCGATTATTTTCTCCTCTCATCACACCACTTATTTTGACAATATTTTATATTAGTGCATATATAATATGTAGTATTAAATCAGTTAATCAACTATTATAGCTGACTCTACATCAAACAACAAACATTACCGCAGAAATAAATTTTAATTAGTTGATAGAAGTCTGAAACAGTGAGAGCGTGGTAAAACTAAATATGATATTGTAAACACAAAGTGAATTATTAAAACCACTTTGTTGCTGTATATATCTACCTCAAATATTTTTAGCTGACTTTACAAAATAGTTAGTTTTCGGATGTATACTTATATAGACGGAATTGTAACATTATTTACTTAAATTTTTACATACATTTATTTATATATTTGAAATCATTTTTTTTAATCCTATCTATAATAGGTTTGCGCTTGACCACAACTTGCCTGATGTGAAGCAATGTTGCAGTCTACGATGGAACGCGCTTACCTAATAAATACCGATTCACTCGTCACTTGAGAACAGGTAGATTATAGCTATCGGGAAACAGAGATGCCGGCAACGAATTCCACAACTTGGCAGTTCGAACAATAAAAGTGGTAGCAAAGCGCACATTAACAAAATATTTCTATAAAAATGCTTTCATACTTTTATTATGAGGTTAAAGGTACTTGAGATACTACCCTTGAAGTCAAACTCATGCGTTAAAGCTGTTTCATTGCTTTCAACAGATACACTATGTCGTCGTTTTTGTGTACGCGTGACCACTAAACGTGTGTTTGGCTGCTCGCCAGCACTGTACAACCATTTGCCACCAACCAAAGAACAACCTCGGCTGTAATTCAGGTTGTCGTGAAGATTCATGGTTTTTTTATTGTACGACTGTGTTTGTACCTGAAGATTTAATATTTTTTATGGGTTATTGAATATAAAATAAATAAATAAAAAATATTTTGAGACATTAACACACACGGTCATCTGGTCCTAAGCTAAGCAGAGCTTGTGTTATGGAAACCAGATAACTGGTATATACTATACATATAATACTTTTCTTTTGTAAATATATACATATAATAGATATTTACACCCAGACTCGACACAAACACAAATGTTCATCACTAATGTTTGTCTCGGGTGGGAATCGAACCCACGATCTGCGGCGTGAAAAGCAAGTATCTTACCGACCACGCCACCGGCCCGTCAATATGGTTCTTAAGTTATTCATCTGTTGTGTAGCGGTAGTGAATAAGAACTTCATCGCCAATTATCTGTTTGGGTTACCAATATAATAATAAAAAACGGGAAAAACGAAAAAAAAAGAACGAAACAAAAACGTCGGGATCTTAAATCTAAAATAAATCGCGATAAAATCCGTTATAAAGTAGTTTTATTTCAATAATAATTAATATTATCTCAGGCAACTCGGGGGACATTGACAACACTAATAACTCGTTGAATTTAAGAAATAAATAATTGCAAGTTTGCATAATGACAATTAGTAGACCCTAAGTTGCAATTTGCATTTATAATACCTAAGTTAATAGTTGATTTCATTTAATTATATTTCTGTATTTACATTCGATTACTGTTCGATTCCCGGTCACGCCCACACATCTTTGTGTGAATTGTTTCGTCTCTGCAGCTCAATATCTGTGAAGGAAAACATTGTGACGAAACCGGCAACCGGCACGCCTAAGAATTAATCAGTCGAGGACAACTGATTAAAACCTAAACTCTTTCAAATCGTAATGTAGTTGAGAGAAGACTCGTGCCCAGCAGAGGGACATTAAAAAGGGTTCTCTCTCAGACAAAGGCTCTATCAGACACTGCAGATCATCTCTAAGTTTTCGTCTGAAGGCCTTAACCAAGTGCCTAGTATCATAAATGTAATAACCAACATTGTAAAAAAGTAGTAACAGCCATAACTAACACAACTCGGTTTATATCTTAGCGAGTAACCGGCTCATAAAATTTACGAACGCAGAGTAATATTGTTTGCTTATTACGTTTCAGCGCTCACGCTGCGTTTACCGCTTACCTACCTGCCGCTGAGATATTTGCATAATTTTAATTTAGTTATCTCTTTGTAATTTAGTCTTCTCACATTTGTATTTACATGCATCCTTAACTTATATTGGGTTAAGTAGTGAGATAAGTCACTTTCGGCAGCGTTTTTTTTTTAAGTCTAATAGCATCGAAATGCTGACGCAGACCTCCAATAAGCGCCAATAATAATAGATTGGTCTTTAGTACAACATTTTGCTATGAAGATGGAAAAAAAAATCTTTTGTATAAATAAAAATGAATTCTGACGACGGGCTGGTGTTGTGGTCGGTAGGATACTTGTTTTTCACGCCGCAGGTCGTGGGTTCGATTCCCACCCGAGACAAACATTAGTTATGAACTTTTGTGTTTGTGTCGAGTCTGGGTGTAAATATCTATTATAAGTATACATTTACAAAAGAAAAGTATTATACGTATAGCATATACCAGTTATCTGGTTTCCATAACACAAACTCTGCTTAGCTTGGAACCAGATGACCGATGACCGTGTGTGTTAATGTCCCAGAATATATATTATTATTTTATTATTATTAACATGTATGTAATAACTTGCTCATAACTTCCTAACGTCTGCAATGTTTTTTTTTTCAAAATTGATAAAAGTAAAGGCAGATTCTGAATGAATTCGATTTCAAATTGACCATGAAACAGTTTAGGTTCATTGTACTTACATTAAAACCTAAATTAATAGGTACCTACGAACCTAATAAAAAAGTATACAAATAAAAAATCCAATTACATTCCCAAGTGCGTTATGCAAAAATAAATCAAAGTAGATACCTACCTAGAGCTTGAATATTTAAGTTTGTGATTTATATGGATGTGATATTAGAATACATTGCTATTCAACAAGCGTTCAGACGAGTTGAGTGGTGGCAGATGAAATCCACACGTATAATTTTTACACCATAGTAGTATTATATTATCTGTGACCATAGTGTTAGCAAAGTAAACACCGCACCGCAGATCGAGGAGAGCCGACCCCAAATAATGGGAAAAGGCTAGGAGAAAGAAGAAGTTTTAGCAAAGTAAAGCAACTACCCTCTTAACCGTATGACAACAAAAAACCAGTATGACAGGCAAAAACAATAAATCTTCAAACTGTTTTCAGTCGACAAACGAAAACAAAACATGTACGTATTCCATGCGTATAAATTTTCGATGCCAACGTTTTAGACATGACCTTTTTTGTATACACCTATATACAGTAACTCACCCTTAGGATTATTTATCTTAGGCAGAGCCGCTGAGAATACGAAAGTACTCAGATAAAAAGTTTCTCTTACTTTTATCGTGGTGAGCTCAGAGAACATTCTACAATATTTGTTTTATTTGCAAACGCTTTCATAAACACGTGTATTTAACTGAAATAAACGAAACCACTTTGAAGAAAATGTTATTAAAGGTAGAATTCATGAATTTTGGAGAAGCTAGACGTAAACAGAGCTTGTGTAATTAAACGTTGTATCACTGCATATAAAGTTTTACCACCTTTCGTCTGCATAAATAGAACGTTGTTAGTACTTACATCGAACAGTTCTTTAGCCTTAAGCACCATAGAATTCAAAAAGTACTTTTATATTTTTTTGCACTTAGGTACAATATATCTACGTCGAAGATTTGATTGGGTTTTGGTTTTTGCCAAGTATTTAATTCGAAGAGCACTGAATCCTCTTAATCGTAATTTAAATGGTTAGAGACCAGTTTCTGATCCTGCCGTAAATCATTGTACATACTACTGTCTTCAGCATAAAGTGTAACTCTCAGTCTAAGAAGTCTTGTATGTTATAAATATTCTGTACTAACCTCCGCACGCGGCTTCATCCTCTTAGTATTAGAATAAAAATAGCTTATGGGTTGTTTCAGACTACAATCTATCTCTGTGCCGAATTTCATCGAAATCTGTGCTACAGTGTTCGCGTGAGAGTGACAAACATCCATCTACACACATCCATACAAACTACAAATTATAACATCTAATATATAAAATTCTCGTGTCACAGTTTTCGTTGCCATACTCCTCCGAAACGGCTTGACCGATTCTTATTAAATTTTTTATGCATATTCAGAAGGTCTGAGAATCGGCCAACATCTATTTTTCATCCCCCTAAGTGAACATTTTTTTTAAATAAATACGCGGTACGAAGTTCGCAGGGGCAGCTAGTAAAATATAATTGTATGAACTGTAGACATAAATAACACTCGATATAATTTTTTAACGAGCTATTATTAAGATTTAAAATACAAATAGATCAGAAATAAGAATTTGGGTTAAGATAAGAATAAATAATTAAGATTTTAAAATAGAATAAAAACAAAAATAAATCAAATAAAAACAAAAACAATTTTGATGATAAAATTTTTACACTGCCAAATATGTGACGTTATCGCATGTTTTTTGGTTTTTATTTATTTTTTATTCAACATTTTGATTGATTTAATTTTTAGAATACATAATTGAACTCCGTATAAGGTAATAAAGAAACAGTATTTTTGTTTTTAAGGCATTACAAATTATGAAATGTTGTCAATTAACTGGACCTTTGCAGCATTTTAAACATCTTTAAAAGTAAGAAATTATTATAACGATCGTTAGTAGAAAAGTTTTAAAGATTAACTTACAACTACCACTATAAGATCAGCTTTCAAAGAACATACAGCAATAAACTTCAATCTTCCTATTAAAAATCATAAAACGCATATGCAATGCATATTATTATATTTTTTATTAAAATCGCCACTTATGTTTGTCAACCATAATCTCGATTTTACTGCAAATGCAAGCACTTCTAGCGGTTTTATAGACAATAAAAAATGATGAAAGAGGTTTTATTAAGCGAAAGCTTAGCACTAAAAACGTAAGTATTATGAAAATGATTATATCAGGCTTTCTTGGCGCACATTGTTTAATTAAACGGTTCAACTAGGACAGTTTAAGCTACATTAGAAACTATTACGTGAACCAGATATATTCTAGTTCCCGACTGCTATATAGGTAAGTACTGAGGCACGGGGTGACCTAGCAGATTTTCCCTTTCTTAGAAATGTCTAGTAGTGATTTTAAGTCATCTAAGGACCCAATTAGACAATGCATGATTAAAATATCATCAAAATTTAACCAGATGTTTCAATTTAAATCTTTTATTTTTTTATTTACCACCATTTTGATGTACACAATGGAATTCAGTGCCTCTATATTCTGACACTGTTGTAGCAATACAAAAGTTTGTCATAATAAGTAGAAGAAATATAACATTTATTACAGATTATCAATTATAAGTCCCTAAATAAAATATAATGTAAATCATTAGAATAGTACCTATGTACTCTAATAAGCTGCTATAATTTATTAAATATAATGTTGACTCATTATATTTAATAAATTATAGCAGCTTATTATAGTTTTCTATCATAGTGATATCTAAAAAAACAATAAGCATGTATTACCACTGTATGTCATTTTTTTTTTATCTTTCATCTCTGAATCATTGTCAGTAAGAAATTCATTAAAAAGTATATCAATAAAATAAAAACACTTATAAATAACATTTTAATTCTTGAAACAGTAGTCGCACAGCATTTTTTAAAGTTGTTTAGGAGTTGTATGATTTCTCCATGTAAGATGTAACGTTATTATGAAAGTTTAGATTTCCTTATGATTAAAAAAATTGTCTGTCGGTATTTTATGCAGAAGAAGTCGCGGACAGATAAGGTTTGTATTTGAAAAAGTTTATCAGATATAGAGATTTCATAAACCGTCTAAGATTTATATTTAAAGACTTGGGCCGACCGTTTAACTCGCGTATCGCCTATCGCCAAGATTCTGACTCCTCAAGCTGCACAGACAGTGATGATGATTCTAGCGATATGGATATTAGTGACGAATAGTCTTACATTACTTTTATCTGTGGTTACATAGTTCTTTAAGAGATTTATTTATTGTTTTATGACTTCGTACCTCAGATACGCAAGTTAAACGGTCTATCTATAGCTATACTTACCAACACTACACAATTTTCAGATGACGTTGCTTCCATTTCCGCGTCATGTTTTTACTGTTAACCGTAAATTGTGTAACCAACCTGAATAACCCGTTTTCGAATATACGCCAAAATCGTACGCTTGTTAATATTACTTAGCAAAGGCGGCTTTGTAGTCCCTACGTGTAATATTTCCCCGAAAATGCTGAAACATCAACATAACTACTTAATTAAACTCATGTTTTGGTAATGGTTGTGTAAAATTTTTTTACGTTAAGTTGTATGTAATACTAGCGACCTGCTCGAGCTTCGCAAGGGTGCAATAACTGGTATCATATATGTAACCTTTTGATAAGAATTATCCACATGAAAGTGAAAACTGCATTAAAATCCGTTGCGTTATTTAGGGGTTAGCAGACCACAACAAACCAATTTGTTTTCGTATTGATAGAAAAATATGATGAATTTATATTAATATTTTATTTCGATAATTTATAATATTTGTTATTCCAGGCTGGCTCGTATCTTGGGCAAAGGATCTGTGATACTATCTAATGTGGCAATGAGAGAAATAATTAAAAAAAACATTTATTTGACAGAGACAGGACAGGACACAGAATCGAATGATAAAAAAAGCACATGAAAAGAGAGAGTAAAAAAACAAATGAAAACAGCTAAAAAGAAAATAAAATAAAATCTAAGGGTAAGTGTGACCCATCAGTGTCAAACATGGACATTGCTCAGTAAACGCTACTACGACCCACAGCACTGATTTCCAGCAATACTGCTAGCCTTCTGGTTACGTTTCCGGAATATAACGAAGAGGATGAATTTTTGACGTATTAGTTTAGGTAAGGCAATAGTTAGTCATTTTGGTTAGTGTTGAGATTGTTATTCAGTAGGTAAATGTTTTTTATCCAATTGTATCTTTATTTTGTAAATAAATCTTCTATAAAACATTGTATACAAAATACTAAAGGACTTTTGTGTAAATGCACCTTAATATCCTTGAGATGTTCAAAATGCCTCTGAATATTTACGAGTACCTAGTGCAAATTTTATCATTCCGCAGATTATGATAATTTTGAGGTCGGCATTACAATAATCTTTGAAAAATGAGTGACTTATCCTTATTTACAATGTCCGTTGAAAGTTAAGAATAGCGAAGTATTACAGTATTACTAGTGACTCTTCCAGCTTCCTTGGAAAATTTAATTAAAACTAGTCGATGCTAAATAGACAGTAGGTACTTAGGACGAAAGCAAAGATTTGTGTCATATTAGCACCAACTTTGATTATTTTATTTTTCACTTTTAGAAGGCAATTTCTTTGTCTTTGAAATTTTATTGTTCTTTGAAATTTTTCTCTTTTGATTCTTATGAATTTTGTTTTGTTATATTTAGGAATACTTTTTGTCATTCTAGCACAAATCAAGTTGTAGCAATATGATGTTGATTCAGATTAAACTATAAAAAGTATTAGTTATTCCTTACATAACTACTATTAGTTGAAATGTTGACCTATTTATTCCAATATAACTACAGGTCATCGCATCTATTCCAGGTGTAGTCAATTCAAATGGCATGTCGTCGGCAAAGAAATCAGATTCAGGGTTATGAGTTTAGTAATTCTTTAAATAATGTTTTGATATCCCTCATATTTATTTGGTTGTTAAACGTAGCTAAAAAGCTTTATAGTTTAAAATATCTACCAAATTGGTGACTACATAAATGGAAACAATATAAAAAGTCGCTTTTTGCAGTTCTCATCATCATGTAGGCATTTTTTTTATTAAAATTTATACAATAAACTTACAATAGGAAATTACTATTAACAAATTTAAAATAATTATTAAATTGGACTAAGCTCGTTTGTTTCCTATTTATTAATAGTCTATGTATGTGTTTTGTGTACAATAAAGAAAAATAGGCGTTATGAATATGGATAAAATACGCTGTGTAAGAAAGTATATTATAAAATTTTGGACTATCTAATGGATGACAACGTTTGGAATTAAGTCGCTCTAATACAACATACCAAAACAAACAAAATGTGGGTAATAGATAAGTACTCCATTTGAAAAATAAAAAAAGTTTTTTGGTAGTGTTTCTCAGTAGTTGCCAGTCATTCACTGCACTGTAGGAAAGGAAGTTGGACTATTTTTATGTAGACTCCCGTCTCAAAAAAATAAATAAAGCATATTTTCATTTCACTTAGTTACATTTTATTAACATGTAAACCTTAATCTATGCGAAGCTAAGATAGGTCGGTAATTACAAGTATGAAATAAGAACGTAAAACGTTTTTCGTCAAGAATCTTAATATATATATATATTTCTTGTGTGCGTGTGTATGTGACTGAACTCCTCCTAAACGACTGGACCGATTTTGATTAAATTTTTTGTGTGTGTTCAAGGGGATCTGGGAATGGTTTAGATTCACAATTTTGCGCGGTACGAAGTTCGCTGGGGCAGCTAGTATATATATAAAAATGAAACCCGTTTTCCGTTGTCACGACATCACGCATGAACGGCTGAAACGATTTCGCTAATTCTTTTTTTTAAATATTCCTTTAAGTACGAGAATGGTTCTTACCCCGAGAAAAATTAAAAAAAAAAAGAAAATTTAGAAAGCGAAGAAGTGCCGAAAACCGGATTAGATACCTATTATTTATTATTGGTCATATTCGGAAGGTCTGAGACCCGGTAGATGGCACTGCTTTACCGGGCAGAACGACGTCTGCCGGGTCCGCTAGTAAAAAATAAAAATAGTATCTAAATTACATACCTAAGTGGTTTAGAAGAAGATACAAATAGCAAAGTAATAGCCAGACCAAAAGACCCAGTTCTCTTTATACTTTAGATATGATGTGTAGGGCTACCACACTACAAATCATGTAATCCCCACCTGAACCTTGCAGTGTAAGCACCTGCAACGCCGGGTTACCTCACAATTGTGTAACAAATGCGCTAAAAGATCTTTAGATACTTTCCGTGCACTTGACGGGTATTGTACGTGGCTTTGAAATCTTTTCCACTTGACATTATCCATACTAATATTATAAATGCGAAAGTCTGTCTGTCTGTCTGTCTGTCTGTCTGTCTGTCTGTTACGCTTTCACGGCCAAACCGCTGGACCGATTTTGATGAAATTTTGTAGGGATATAGTTTAAAACCATGGTTCAAACATAGGCTACTTTTTTTTCAAAAATCAACCCCTAAATGTCTGTCATAGGGGTTGAAGGTTTTTGTTACTTTACACTTTCACAGCCAAACTGCGTGACCGATATGGATGATATTTTTTAAGGATATAGTTAAAAACCATGGTTCAAACATAAGCTACTTTTTTTTTTTCAAAAATCAACCCCTGAATGTCTGTCATAGGGGTTGAAGGTTTTTATTGCTTTACACTTTCACAGCAAAACTGCGGGACCGATTTTGATGAAATTTTGTAATGATATAGTTTAAAACTATGGTTCAGATATAGGCTACTTTTTTTTTCATAAATCAACCCCTAAATGTCTGTCATAGGGGTTAAATGTTATTATTACATTACACTTTTACAGCCAAACTGCGGGACCGATTTTGATGAAATTTTGTAGGGATATAATATATATTTATATATATATATATATATATATATATATATATATATATATATATATATATATATATATATATATATATATATATATATATATATATATATATATATATATATATATATATATTTTTTTTTTTTTTTATTAATCTGCCGGTCTTCAAGTCACGAGTGAATCGGTACTTACTGGGTAAGCGCGTTCCATCGTAGACTGCATCATTGCTTCACATCAGGCAAGTTGTGGTCAAGCGCAAGCCTATTTTAAGTTAAAAAAAAAACCATTGTTCAAACATAGGCTACCTTTTTTTTCAAAAATCGACCCCTGAATGTCTGTCATTGGGGTTGAAGGTTTTTGTTACTTTACACTTTCACAGCCAAACTGCTAGACCGATATGGATGAAATTTTTTAGGGATATAGTTTAAAACTATGGTTCAAACATAGGCTACTTATTTTTTTTAAAAACCAACCTCTTAATGTCTGTCATAGGGGTTGAAGGTTTTTATTAATTTACACTTTCACAGCCAAACTGCTCGACCGATGTGGATGAAATTTTGTAGAGATATAGTTTAAAATTTTGGTTGAAACATAGGCTACTTTTTATTTCCAGAATCAACCGTGAATGTCTGTCATAGGGGTTGAAGGTTTTTATTACTTTACACTTTCACAGCCAAACTGCTGGATCGATATGGATGAAATTTTGTAGGGATATAGTTGAAAATTATGGTACAAACATAGGCTACTTTTTTTTTCAAAAAACAACCCCTAAATATCTGTCATAGGGGTTGAAGGTTTTTATTACTTTACACTTTCACAGCCAAACTGCGGGACCGATTTTGATGAAATTTTGTAGGGATATAGTTTAAAACTATGGTTCAGACATAGGCTACTTTTTTCTTCATAAAACAACCCCTAAATATCTGTCATAGGGGTTAAAGGTTTTTATTACTTTACACTTTCACAGCCAAACTGCTGGGCCGATATGGATGTACCGATGTACTGTCTGTCTGTTACGCTTTCACGGCCAAACTGCGGGACCGATTTTGTCGAAATTTTGTTAGGATATAGTTTGAAATTATGGTTCAAACATAGGCTACTTTTTTTTTAAATTAACCCCTGAATGTCTGTAATAGGGGTTGAAGGTTTTTATTACTGTACACTTTCACAGCCAAACTGCGGGACCGATTTTGATGAAATATTGTAGGGATATAGTTTAAAACTATGGTTCAAACATAGGCTACTTTTTTTTATAAATCAACCCCTAAATGTCTGTCATAGGGGTTGAAGGTTTTTATTATTTCCATGATGATTAAAAATACCGTACGGGGTATCGTTGGTAGTGGAATTTTATAAGGTTTTACAATAATTCGGGAAAAGTACGGGGTGCATCACAAAAAAATGTAAAATAAAACTTCTTAGAAAAAATGACCGCGTTATAAAATTTAAAAATTAGTTTCTTTACATCTGTTATTTGAAGTCGGTGCTAATTCGGTAGATTAGACAGTAGTTGGTCCAAACATAAATATTTGTAGGATAGCAGCTCGAAGTTCGGTAAAGTGTCCGTTAAACGTCAATTGACCCTTATTTTACGTATGAGACTTAAAACATAGCCGACAAAATGTGGGTGATATTCATCTCTGCCTTCATCTTCAGATGGTACAGTAATGAGCGCTATGTTAATAATAACCAATGAAGATAAATCGATCAAGTTGAGTTTTTAACCCCCCATAAAAAGGGATATAATAAGTTTGAAACGTATATCTATGTATCTGTGTACAAAGTGAGAGGGATTTTTTTTGCTGATGACCTAACCCAATCGCCGGAAGGGCCTCTATTGGTCCACCAGACTTTTTCGGTGAGCCGTCCGGGGACCGTCGAACCGATAAATTGAGAGGGTGTAGGTACTCAACTGCTTAAGTAGAATGATTTTAGGTACAACGATTTTTTTTTTCGAATTATTTAAATTATGTTGATTTGTTTTTTTTTTTTATTTGCAATTGCTACTCTGTACGCGGAACTTAATTTAAATGAATGAAAGCTAAAATAAAACATTCATCAATGCTTTAGTTTAAGGAACGATGCGTGAAATGACTAACTTCATAGTGGAGAGGTTGGCGGTTTTCTTGGATGGTTTCTAAGGTATCGATATATTCTGTCTAATTTTACAAAACAAAGCACGATTAGTGAATATCCACAAAGTTTCTGACCTAATTTCATGTACCTATCATCTTAGTATGTCCGTCCTCCACAAACCGATAGAGTGAAATCCGTATATTTTCACTCTATCAGTTTGTGGAGGACGGTCCTATCCACCCGGTATACCGTGTTTTGAGTTTTGAGTAGTTTTGAGTAGAATTTCTTAAGTATTCACAAACGTTCGGGAAATCGGGAAAAGTAAAAAAAAAAAAATGTTTATAATTTTTATATAAAACGGGTTCCTTGGGGATGTTGCCTAGAGGGAATAACCCTAATTGGTTTCCAACGGGAATAACCCTTTTAAAATTCCTAACAAAGTTTGGTGAACTAAAGATTTTAACAAGACTTAAATGGTACAAAAATAATTTTCCAAAATGGAGTAAGACGTCTTCGATTAAAAGAAACAAACATGATCTGATTTAAGACCAATAAAAAATATGATAAAGGTTTCTTAAAGATCTGTAACTTGGCTAATTTTTATCCTAACACAACGCGGGCGAAGCCGCGGGCGGAAGCTAGTTCTTTATAAAGTATTTGTCCAATTTATTATTTTATTTTGCCAGTGACAGCCCTAATTCAATGTTGCAAGCAGTTCATGTGCACTGAAAATATATTCAGAGAAACACGCCACGTATTTCCTTTCCTACATGTTTAAGTGAAGAGAAACTGGCCGTTATGCCAACTTGTTTTGTGAGTTTACTGTATTTTTTTTTATTCTGAAATAGTACGTTTTTTTAGCTTTAATTTATATTTGTTTCTAGTACCTATCGTTTCAATTTCTTGTGGATTAAACGTGAGGTTGGGTGGGTGAAGGAAAATTTCAAAAGTATCGTGGTATGAGCTCATTTAAATGGGGTTGAAGTGGATTGTAGAAGACCGGACCCGATTTCAGACAAAGCTCTTCCGCCAAGCGACCTTGCCGTGTTTAGGTGTGATGTCTGGTGACATCATTTAAGAGGGTAGGTCGTAATTGTTTCTTCTATATAGTTTCTAACCATTTGGAGCCTCATTCCACAGCTACTTTCTCATCCAAATTATTCGTGATTACGAGTGAATCGGGCAGGCACGTTCCATCGTACACTACATGATTGCTTAACGTCAAACAAGTTAGTCAAGCTCAAGCCTATATTAGAATTAAAAAAAAGTCATCTTTGAGAATATGATGGTGGATGATTGGATGAAACGGCCATAAAAATGATTGTGAAATGGATGAAGAAAGCATACGATATAAAGAATCGGGAAGCTATGAGGTTGGCCTTTTCCTACCAGTCAGACTTCTTAAGCTACTTAAAAATACCTATTTTAAGGATAAGGATTAAGATAAGAGTAAAAATTAGGTGCCATAACATTTTTAACCTGAAAATTTTGCGCTCAAAATTGTTGGTCTTGCGAGGCGGCACAACCTCGTTCGCCCTTACCTTAATAAATACACGGAATACTAACACAGGATATTTGCAGGGCGCAGTAACATTATATCATAAGCCCTCTACAGCGTAGCGACTTGCTCTGCATATCTCATGTTTTTACATGAAGCCCCCGATTGAAATGTAAATTGGATTCGAATTGGTTGGCAAAGCCAATGGATTACAAAAAAAAAGTTGGAAAAAGCCGCGCAATGCTTCCATGGATTGCGATGTGACTTGCAAAAATTATGGCAGATACAGCAGATTTACATATTGCGGAGGTAGGTACGTCACTACTTATGTCGATACATTTTATTTTTTAATCGGTAATTTTTTGTCAAATTAATTGAATCTTAGGAGATGCCCCTTATGTAGAGTGTATTGTCAACGCTCACCATTGTATGACACTCTAATAGAAAATTGAATGTGCATTAATTTCTTATATAAGGTCTATCTATGTAGGACATAATTTTTTAAGCTATTGCATATATTCTATAGCGGGCCTAGAGCGTGGAGACTTAAATCCAGACATTCCGTAACGAAAATAACCTAACACCCTCAACTCTGACCGGCACAGCGGTGATACTTTTTAGTTTTGCCATCTATCGATGAAAGCAGAACTTTTAATAATGACTTTTTGAAATATGACGCTTGTCTCTTTAGTTCAGCAACACGCCTTTATGTGGTATTGGTTGTATCGGTAATATTGGTTGATTTTTGGTTGTAATTTGTTTTCTTATCGGCCACCACGCTCAAAAAGTGTGATTTGAATTAATATCAAAGAGAAAAAAACAAAGGGAAAAAAATGCTATGCAATAGCTTTACCGCGGCAGTCTCCGAGTGCCACACGTCTTATTTTTACAGCAGTGGTGTGGTTGCGAAACCATTGTAAATGACACCTTATTAGGGATGCGGTCAAATTGTTGACAATATGACATATACTCCCGATAGCAAGTAATTTGTTTTTGGTATTCAAGAACTTTCTCTCGATCACGCCAAATAGTTACTATATGTTTTCAAGACAATAATCCAGCTAGAATCTGTTATATCAAAAGAGGTTTGTTACTATGGTTACGATTATTTCAGCACAATACAATCACATTGTTTCCACGCTGGCTGCGATCCAGTTTGCGCAAAAAGACACGTCTCGACAGACTTTACTCTAGAGACCTTTTTATGCATTCATAGCTTTTATTGAATGAATATGTTAAGTTGACATCTGAATACCTTTTTCTGAGTCACAAAGTTGAATAGACGCGAACTCTAATTCATGTCATAGTGAATTTCATATGATTTTGTTTGAAGCAAAATTTCTAAAGCATTTTTTGCATACATTTACATCTTGTTGAATTTTTTTAAGGCTGGCATGATATTAAACTCATACACATGAGATATGAAGCATAAAACTGAATACTTATCATTTAATATTTTATATATATCTGACAGCATGTTTGTTCTTGATTTAACTTTGTGGTCAAAGGCTTGGTGACAACAAAGCCGTCATAAAGAAAGACCATAGTCCACCAGACACGTTCCCATGTTCTTACTTAGTGGGTGTTGACTGGTGACAAGTCAAAGTCGTAGCCTACCACCAATGTGGAACCCATGTATCCAATTAGCCATTTTTTTCCTTATTACAAACAACTTAGAGATAGTAGATAACCTGTAATGCTCGGGCCACGGGCGGTTAAATGCCAATAATTGTCGCAATAATGGACGTTTAACGTTAGTGCAGCTACATTTTATTGGGGTTATTTTACAACGGCATTAACTTTGCCATTGACTATGGGCGATGCGATAGCTCGAGTGGCGATATATCAAAGAATTTAACGCGAGAATTAACGCGTTGAAACGGTCACACTACGTTGTGCGTATGCGCCGTGAGCGCAACGAGATGTTCCTCTTAATATTATGGAGGGGTTTAGCGAAAAAGTCGTTGTTTCTGGAAATGCTGCAAACACAGCTACGTTTATGGGATACGGGATAGAAAAGTTAGGAGAAACGTGGATCAAAAAATGATGCAGGCATCAACAAATAATGATATTATTACCATTTATAACAACAATTGAAGAAATCAAGTAATGAAATTATATTAAACGCCGATTTAATTGCCAAGAATGGGCGTTGACGTTGACGGTTCAAGTATGGCCACTCAATTTATGCGTTAATATTCACGCGTTAATATCACGTTAATTCTCGCGGCAATGGGCTTTGAGGTTTACCGTTGGTGTGGTCCCAGCATAAGAATAGTTATTATCCTTGCTGGTTATCGTGCAATCTACAATCATAAGCATTAAATATGCCAGTTAGCTACTCTCATCAACTTCATAGAGTTGTAGGTAAGTGTTTTTTTATCTTAAAATAGGCTTGCGCTTGACCACAACTTGCTTGATGTGAAGCAATGATGCAGTCTACGATGGAACGCGCTTACACAGTACTGTGACTTTAAGACCGGCAAATTATAGCTATCGGGAAACATAGATGCCGGCAGCGAATTCCACAATTTGGCAGTTCGCACAATGAAAGTGAAAGCAAAGCGCTTTGTGCGTACTCGTGGAATTTCCACCACATAACGGTGGCGCATAGCCGTACCTCTTCTTGTCCGATGGAAGAACGGGGAATAAGATTGTGTAATTCCAAGGCACACTCACCGAAGTGTATCCGGTAAAAGACCGAAAGACTAGCAACTATGCGGCGGTCTCTGCGGCCTCTATAATCTAGTGAAATATATCAACCTAAAGTTGGACCAAAAAAAGATCTTGGTCCTAGTATCACTAGATATAGAGGGAGCCTTCGACAGCGCCTGGTGGCCAGTAATAAGAGTACGACTGGCTGAGGAAAAATGTCCGGCAAACCTGAGGCGGGTCATGGACAGCTACCTCACAGATAGGCAGGTGACAGTGAGATACGCTGGAGAGGAGTTCAGCAGGAACACAAGCAAGGGGTGTGTCCAGGGTTCGATTGGAGGTCCCATACTCTGGAACCTACTCCTAGATCCTCTCCTAAAGATCGTGGGAGACAGGGGAGAGTACTGCCAGGCCTTTGCGGACGACGTGGTGTTGTTGTTTGATGGTGACACAGCGCAAGAAGTTCAGAGGCGAGCCAATGCCACTCTCGAACGGGTTCGGGAGTGGGGTGTTGCTAACAAGCTAAAATTTGCGCCACATAAGACCCAGGCGATGGTCTTAACTCGGAAGCTGAAGCACGACACCCCACACCTGAGCATGGGGGGAGTCGGCATTGGCTTGTCTACGGAAATAAAGATACTGGGGGTCACCATAGACCATAAGCTGACATTCAACACCCACGTATCGAACGTCTGCAAAAAGGCCATAGGGATATACAAGCGACTCTCGAGAGCGGCAAAAGTAAGCTGGGGCCTGCACCCGGAAGTAATCCGCGTAATATACACGGCAGCTATTGAGCCTGTAATTTTGTACGCGGCTAGTGTGTGGGCCCCGGCTGCTCACAAGCTAGGCGTCAGGAAGCAACTGGCCGTTGTGCAGCGAGGAGTAGCACAAAAGCTGTGCAAAGCCTATCGCACGGTCTCCCTGAACTCCGTTTTGGTGTTGTCTGGGCTGCTCCCTCTTGACATGCGCGTCCAAGAGGCAGCCCAGCTCTACGAGGCTAAGAGAGGAGCTCCTCAGACGGGGCTCGGGGACAGGGAGATCGAGCGAATGTCTTCGGCACTCGAGGCGCCGCATCCAGCGCTGAACAGGGATCTGCAGATTCTGAGCCTGGTAAACCAAGAACAGTCAAATGCACACAGCGACTTCGACGTCCGCTTATATACAGACGGGAGCAAGATTGAGGGAAGAGTCGGAGCCGCCATTTCTGTTTGGAATGGCGTGACTGAAACTAAATCCCTCAAGCTTGCTCTCTCTAGCTATTGTACGGTTTACCAGGCTGAGATCCTGGCCATCTGCAGAGCCACAAAGTTCGTTCTGGGTTGTGGTGCCTCCTCGTTCGGTATCTTCAGTGACTCAATGGCGGCCCTCTTAACTGTCAAGAACCCCAATTGCCTCCATCCCCTAGCGGTGGAAACTAGGGAAAACCTCCACCAAATATCCCTCCAGAACAAAACTGTGTCTTTGTTCTGGATAAAGGCGCACGCAGGGCTGGAGGGAAATGAGAGAGCTGACCAGTTGGCCAAGGAGGCCGCCTTGAAGTCAAAGAAGAGACCGGACTACGACCTTTGCCCCATTTCATTTGTCAAGCGCAGCATACGCAGTGCAACGCTTGACAAATGGAATCAAAGGTATGTGTCGGAGACCACAGCTTCTACGACGAAGCTGTTCTTCCCTGACGCCACCGCCGCTTATAGAGTTGTCCGCAAACTTCAACTGTCCGGAGTCTGCACACAAATCATGACGGGGCATGGCGGGTTTTCCGAGTATTTATGTCGTTTCAAGTGCAAGGATAACCCGTCATGCACCTGCGACCCGACAGTTGAGGAAACGATCCCGCACTTACTTCTCGAGTGCCCTGTCTTTATGGTAGATAGATTTAAGATAGAAAATAAGTTAGATGAAAGATTAACGCATAGTAATATAAGTAAGATAATAATGAGTAAGAATAGATATAAGTTTATAGATTACTGCATAAAAATTGCGAACATAGTAATAGATAGGAATAAGACATAGTTAAGCAAATTATGCTATCATAGTATTTTAGTATATTATTGTATAGCATAAGAAAATTTTAAGTTAATAAAATAGACATAAGATAAATTGGCAATAAAAATACATTAAGAATTAGAAGTTAAGAATAGAATTAAAAATAGGTAAAATAGTATAGCGAGTAAGATCAAAACAAAACTAAAAACAAAGAAACCCACCCGCATCGAACGTAAAAACATAAAAAAGCCAATGCACAGGCGCCGACTCCGTTGGTGGTATAAGTATTAAAAAAAAAAAAAAAAAAAAAAAAAAAAAAAACTATGCGGCGGTGCTCGAGGCTTTGCAATTTAGCATTGATGAGGGAATGTCTATAACTTAACAGCTCTGTGCAATTAAGACCATTGTTTTATAAATATTTTTGTTGGTCCTCTGGCAACATTAATAATAGCAATATAAATATAAAGGACTCTTTAATCTTAATCATAAGTAAGCCACATAAACGCTACCCAGTTTTGTAATTTAAAAAGTTAAGATAAGAGGCCCAGCGACATTTTTATCTTTGAAGTTAAAAACCTACAAAATTGGTTCCACAAACACTGAAGTGGAATCATAAGTTGAACGAAGTGTGACTGATCCACAAAATTATAATGTATATTTAAACCGACTTCAAAAATGAAAACGTTATCATTTCGGATGTTTCATAATGACGTCATTTAAGGTCGCATTTGCTATATTTTGTTTTTGTTTGAAATGCAAAATGGTGACATATAAATTTTGAAGTTGATTTTTTTAAGTTCCGCTAAAGACAAAATTAAGTGAATCTGCTTACCACACAACAATTAATTTATGAGCTGGAAAAATATATAAGATATGATTCTTTAAAAATAAATAAATATATCGAATTTTCTAAATGTACCAACAAAAAATCCAAGATTTTCTATTTCTATAAAATCTGCAGCGTACACGTTTCATGTTTAACTGGTTTTGCTTGTTCTTGGTATATTTTTAAAAGTAAAAGTTTTAAGTCAGCTTTCATATTAGACTCATTTATAATAACACTCCCTGGTATTGAGAAAGGTTGACAAAGCTGTGAGTGAAATCTGACTTTACTATACGCAGATTTTCCTATGAACTTTGTCGCGGGATAAAAATACCGCGTGAGGTGCCTTTTGTTATACTTGTAGTATTGCCACCTATAGAATATAAATAGATCTGACGCATGTAATCTTTAAATTCACAGATGACGCTGGTTTAAAATAATGAATAGGTTTAGTTACACTTTATCATCGTCTTACCCATGGTTGATTTAATATATAAAACTTATGATGGTCTTGTCCAATAAAAAAGTCAACCACATATTTATTCCCCTGTTTACTGTCATTTTTAAATGACAATAAGTAATGGTCAGGTTTATTTCTTTTATATTATGTTTGGGAAGCAATCGAAAAGTACATTCTGTCTTTTAAAAATACTGTTGCGTAGGACGAGATTATTGCGCCCAGCTCTGATTCGCCAAGTGCTTTAAATTTAACGTACGATAATTAACTACCTACTTGCGTTACAAAGTATCCTTTTAAGCTAATTTGTGTGCTAATCATAACTATCAATTTACTCTCCGTTAAACATTAAAAAGATACCTAATAAATAGGGAAAATTACATTGTACACAAGCTATTGATATTAACTCAGCTTTATCTCCCATTTAAAATGAAAAAGAACATAATTCCAGCTTACCCGACGATGAAATTGTAAATAATCACGTACATCTATATTACTTTGTGGTTGATGTCACTTAAATCACATAAAAGTCTCGCTCATACGACCGTTTATGTCGTAATCATTCTTGAACAGGAAAAATATCTGCAATAAAAGCGACGAGTCTCATTTAAAGCGTTCATTTTAAAGCTAACAAGGCTCGTTAATGAATATGGCTAATGATGTGAATGATGTGTAATGAAGAGTATAAAAGAATGACTTTACATTTTCCTGTTTACCTGTAAAGCTAACTGTCATTAGCGGCCTACTGGTTAATACGGAGTTTGTTTAAATTTTCTTTAGCAAACGCACCTTTAGGACACGACAAGCCCCAACGTTGATTACTGCTCAACAGACATTATAAACTTGCAACTGCAGACAAAACGTCTGTTAGCAAAACTAGATTCTCCACGATATCTAGCTTTCTTAAAAGTAATCTGCCCAATTTAGCATGGGCATAATAAAATGAAGTACTTTGCCGTAAAATTGCCTTAAAACATTATCTAACTAAAAATCTTTTCAGTAGTCTTTGAATTTATTGCGAAGATACAAGGATCTCAAGACAGATTCAGTGAAGGACTCCATCATTCATGTTGGCTGTCAGTTCAAACTTCGGAACGCAATCAATGACCGCCCTTTACTTTCGATGCTCAGTCAAAATCGGTGGCAAAGAAAGATGAGATAAACAGAAAACATGGTAATATTAAACATATGGAAGCTTACACAAATTTATGTATAGAAGATCAAAAATAGATTCAACAAACTGTTTTCAGAGTCTATTTTCCTTTAGAATCTAATATCACATTTCCATAAAACATTATACTTTGATTGAAGGATCAAGTTCTTGTCGCTCCAGGCCTTTTCAAATGAAAATAGAATGAAGAGTAGAATCTTATCTTTTTGTGTAGTATTGTTCTTTTTTGTGACAATTAATAACATTAAATTAGGTAGGTAGAGGAGGATTTAGCTGGGCTGGGCAGCATTTGGGAAACTGCGTCGAGTCTTTACGTCACCACTGCCATAATGCTTGAAGACTAAAGTATTTAGCCAGTGCTTTCTACCAGTTCTGACCTGCGGTGCTGAAACGTGGACACTCACGATGCTGCTGGTACACCAATATAAAGTCGCTCAGTGTGCTGTGGAGCGCGCTATACTTGAAGTTTCTTTGAAGGATAAAATCCGCTATGAGGTTATCCGACAAAGAACTAAAGTTATCGACATAGCGCAAAGGATTAGCAAGCTGAAGTTGCAGTTGGCTGGCGACGATATTGAAGTTTTGGAGATTAGGATTTGACAACAACAAGCAAGGTTGGCCGAAGCTGCACCAACAAGAGGTTTGTAAAATGGATTATGAAATGTAATTTAAACCGGATTGGGTCTTTATTTCTTAATGGACCGTCTCCACAAGCAAAAAAATCGTAGCAATACTATCGTCGTGCATGCCACGTATCTAAACGATAGCTTTTCAGAGATTATAATTATAGAAAAGTATATATATATGGCACGACATGACCATAATATCGTCGCGATCCTCTCGCTCTTAGAAACAGCCCCTAAGCAATAACTTCAGTTGTCTTATTATGTAACTGTTAGGTACTTAGTTTATATGGAATAGGCAAATTAATTTAAAACGCTGGAAACTACCTCACTGTAATATTAATAAAGAAAAAATATTTGCGTATTTCAATTTTAAGCAAGGTATATTAAAAACATTATTTGCATCAGGGCTTTTACATCGAATATGTTGTATACCATATATAATATCTTACACAATTTTAAATTTATATACACTACGCTTTATCATTGTATTTGACAAGCGATGTTTTGGCACAGGTAGATACAATAATATGTAGTTAGATACTATATTACTTAAACCTTCCATGAAAATACATATACGCATAAAAATAAGTTCCACAGTTTCTGAAATCCACGTACAAAGAAACTCGGTAGGGGATTTTGTTTTATAATAACCTAGTGATAATAAGGTTAATATTTTTACTAAATTTGCTGAATATTACAAAATGATGAAATGATTTTCTAATAAGATAAGATTCAGCTACAAAACTGTCGACGAAGTACCTAACGTTAAGTTTGTTTCATAAGTTACCAAACTTAAGTTAAACTTGTTAATTTTTCTTGAACGTCTATTTAATTTAGCTTTTTTGGCAATTAAAACTAATGTTGCAAAACTTTTAATATTAATTTTGTGTTTAAAAAACGTGATTAGGATAAACGATATTCGGAGAGTACTTAGTGTGATTTTTAAATACAAACACCTAAATCATTTATATTAATCCTGGCATAGTTTTTATAGGAAAATTTAAAATTAGAAGCAACAGAAAATCTTAAAAGATGCAGTAGGTACCTACGTAGATTAATCAAACTGATTTTTTTTAATATTAAAAGAAGAAACTGATTGACTGGCTATATCAACACTTAGTCCACACCACTCTAGAGACTTCATTTGGCACATAGGTTCCATGTAAAGTTTAGGGGTGCATTATGAAAGTATTTTTATATATTTTTTATATTGCAAAGCTGCCTGTAGAAGTTGGTTGTGATATCATCCGCCTATCCTATCCTAGTAGATCTTCACTCTACCTAGTCTAAGGGCGTCCTACGCTACGTTTGCCAATCCGTGGTCTCCACTCAAGAACTCGTTTACCCAACGAAGTTGCTTGTGATATACGGCTATTTTAAATAAGGCATAAGGGAAATAAATAATTCTAATATATTCTAAATAATTCTGAGCACATTAATCCCACGGGGTGTCTGTAGTTTAAAGTTCCATAGGTATATAAATCATGAGTTACCAACGAGTTACAGTAATGAACCCGATTTGCCAGCTTATTACAGCGTTTATCATCGCTTAACTTTTGAGCCCCGAAACAGCAGCGGATGCCATTAAATACCGTACATTTCATGGTAAATGTCCTTTAATATTGTCCTGGTTATTAAAGGATAAATTTGTATTAAAATCAGAGTCACTGGTCTTTGAAATTATGGAGTATGAAGTTTTCGATGCTTTGATCATTTTAACGAAATATTTGATTGATCATAATATAGCTACGTAATAGAAGATTTGCGGCTGAAGAAACGGCTAAAAATTTAAATGAAATTATTGTACCACGAGTTTAAGACAAATAATAATATAATATTCATATGCTGGGCCCCAATTCTCGCGTATTAATAGATATAATGTTTAATAATATAAAATAAGGATTTCATTAGTATTCTGAAATTTTTTCGACATTAGTCTATTAGAGTAAAATGTCTAATGCACGAGAATCGTGGCCCTGAACTTCTACTATGTGAACCAGATAAGTGGTACCCTACTTCTCTTTTGTAAGTACAGACTTTTATGTATGTAGTTAGACTAAATGTAGGTAGTAAGTGTTATTAGTGGTGCATACAAAGATTAGTCCTTGGTGGGAATCAAAGGCACGACCTGCAACGTAAAAGTCAAATATCTTACCAGCCAGGACCCATCGACAAGACTAAAACATTTTGTTTTCGCTTATAACAGGGTAGGCCTTAATTGTTTTGCTGGTGCTGTTTTATACTAAAAACAAATTTGAAACCATTAGGTTAGAAGAGTAAATATTAAATTATTTTACAAAATTGCGCCTGTTAAAAGGAAAGTGGCTTTTAGATGAGAACCTCAAAATATAATTGCTAATTAAGGAATATCTTGAGAATCGACCAACAAAATAAATACATAGATATTAGATGTTGGTGTGCGGGCTCGACAGTAAAGGTAAAGGAAATTATAGTATGTACCTACTGTAGGTTTACTTATTAGTTATTATTTTGACACAAACAAACACAGCACCATCTAGTTCCAAAGTAAGCAATTAATTTGCTTGTGTTATGGGTACTAGGAACTGATAACTAACTAAATACATTTTTTTCTTGTAAATAAATACATACATATTATAGATAAACCCTGCTCAACACACAAAGATTTGTCGTGAGTTAATAAAACACGCAACCTGCCGCTCAAACTTAACGTAGTTACGGAATAGATAACACAAGTTTTAAAATACAGAATGAAAGGAGAAATTCTTTTCAGAAATCATGGTTTTGATACCAGCAGCGGCTAAAGCTGAAAACATCAGTTTTAATAGATGTTTCAGATGTACATAAATAAGACGTATTTAACGTGTTGATGAGTGAAAAGAGAGTAAACTAACTTCTTTAATAAACCAACAGCAAAATGTCAACGACCATGAAGTAGAATAATTCGCATTATTTCAACAAGAAGTTTGTATAATTCCATCAGAAGCTTGAGGCGTCACCAACTTTCTGTAATTACAAAACAAGCGAGCTAAACCAACATCGCAAACGTTGAAGTATAAACGCCAGAGTTTTGAGCTGAGGTTGCCTGTTTTCTTGAGTAAATAGCAATGCAGTTCTATCCAGGCGCACTGTTTGAGCCACTATGAATACAACAAAACACAGCGACCATTAAATTAATTCCGCTTGTGTCTGGTAGAGCTGACTAGTTATAAAATTAGTTAAACAATTTCAAATTGGTTAAAGTAAATAATGAGCGCGCAACTCACATATGAATTTAGAAATTAAATCTGCGAAGTACTAAGCTATATGGGTACCCAGATGAAACACACTACAAGCCTTAATTCCATTTTTAATTCCATAATATTTAACTTTAAGGTAAGTCAAACGATTTTATTTTAGGATTAAAAACTCAGCTACTCTTGTAGGTAAATTCAAATTCAAATTTCTTTATTTTCTGATAGCAAATAGTTTTATAAACTACGGTTAGTAAAATTTAAATTAAATTAGATAGCAAAACCAGCTAAATTGACTCCTGATACACAGGGACACACATACAGTGTCGAAATCTGGCCAGGTCCCGGAACTTCAAACACGAATTTAATCAACCAAATGAAAGAAGATACTAGTTTGAATGTAAACGTTATCCAACTAAGAAACAAAGTATTATGTTAGTACTTTATTAAACTATCTAAAAATTACAATCAAACAACATCTTTGAGTTTAATTGATTTACTTCAGTATAATTGCTAAGTCTTCTAGCATTCAAAAAGTTTACCAACTTTACTAATAGACTTTACAAATTGCAATATATTTTATTGAATTCGTATTCCCGTTGGCTAGTTCCATTTACGTTTAGTAAAACGAGTTGAGTCCCGAAAACTATTAGACGTGAAGTTACTGGCAAGTTCGTTAGCTTCCGATCAATAGACAAACATTTCAGCCACGTTTGGATACTGTTTGCGAGGCTCTCCTCGCTGGAATCTGCACAGATTGTGAACGAGCCAGTTTCTAAAATATGTAAGATTCGTTCGCGTTTATTTCCTAACTGTCCTTTGTTTACTAACGTACGATGATAGAATAGAGTACAAGAACTCCTGTAGTAGTTCGAATTTATTTGTGTAAGTTTTATTTTGCGGAAACACACGATACTTTATTCAAGGATTCTGTTATTCATTCATAAACAAAACTATAGCAGTCATTTAACATACTTGATATATGCTATTCGCATTGAAAAAATATAAGACTAAATAAACAATACCAACATAGGCTTCATGTAATGTAATGTGTAGCGCTAGTTGATTCTAACGCTCCCGAATCACAACAAAAGCCACAACTACTAACTGCCTACCTAATTCCGTATTTATAGGCAAGCAAACCCTACTTGATAAGTAGGAAAATAGGGATTCTTAGCGACAGTAGAAGTCTATTAGACATTTTCGAATATTTTGTACGTAAAACAATACTGTAATATTTAAAACAAACAATTCACAAATAAAAGTAACGAGAGTAAGTCTGTTGTTACTAAAATAAATAAACCATTTCGCAGTATGCATCAAGAGCAAACGCGCAACTCGGTTTTGTAAATAAATCAATATAAGCCTATTGTTGTCAATTGGACTCTATTATCGGACTTGTTAAACCGACAAAGGATAAAATAATAAAACAAAATTACATATCATCAAGTAGGTCATTTACAAAGGTTTTATGCACTAAGCAATTGATACAAGAGCTAGATACCTACCGCAGAGCAGTAAAGAAGGTTGAGTATTTTGCTGTATAGTACTTTCATATGTGGACGGCTTATTAATGGAATTCCTTCCTCTCATATTCATCACTAATCTAGATTAATCCACTGATGGACATAGGTCTCTACTAGAGCACGACAGTGAGCACAATCCGCGGTTTTTCTGATTTAGATCTTAGCCTATATAAACTCTTGCAACACTTTTATAGTTAAGAGAAGACGCGTGCCCTACTACGGGATATTAAATGGTAAACCCATATAAAATACAAGAATATCTACACAATTATATAACGGAAAAGGGAGGTACAGATTAAGACTCAAATGGTGTAAAAAGACGTGGTAAGACTCTACAATTGATATTTTAAGAAGTACAAATTATATTATATATACATATGAAAAAGATCTTACGAAGGTACATATTTTGTAGTTCATAATATATACTCTACATAAAGGTAGGTAGGTACTTCTAATCAAAATCTGAAGATCTAAAAGCGTAGACGATTGAATCTTTACCTATATTTTGTAGCCTCTGTGGTTTGGAATATATTTTCTTATTTTTTCCTAAGAATATTAGATTGTTTGTATCTCGCTTGATCCTATTTTTACTGGTCTGGTATCGATTTAATCTGGTTTCGCTTTTTGTAAAAAGTTATATATTGTAGGCCTGTATCAGTTTTTGTTACCTATCCTACGTTACTACTATTGAATGAAAAGAAATACCTAGATTTTAAAGCAACAATTGCATCATTTGAACTAACTACAAAAACACAGCAAATTGGACTACGAATTGTGGGTACTTAATGCTTAAATGCTGTGAAACTTACAGTTTGACATTAATTTATGCATATGCTTTAATTTATTTTTGCACAAACATTGTAGAAGAGCCCCGTGTCCAGCAGTGGGACATGAAAGAAGTTACTTTGGAGTAAAAACTTATCTTGGCGAACAATGCACCTATATCCTTAAATTTATTCAAATTTAGGCAAATATCACACATTGAAAGAAAATTACTGTCTAGAAATCTGAAAAGACTGAAATATCGGGGTAAAAAATCTAAAATAAGCCACGGTAAAATCCGTTATAAAGTAGTTTTATTTCAATATAAGTCCTTATAGCGCTTACAAAGGGCATTTTCTTCATTTCTAATCAAATTTATTGAGACTACAAACAAGGCATTGTAGTCTTGTTATTCAAAAAGGGCTTAGCAAAATGGTAGGACTATGGCTAAAGGAACCACATAAGTTTTAAGTGGCCCCGGAGCTCCAAGATCCCGCAGTCCGTTTATCTTCTACAACAAAGTTATTTGTTTGAGTGTCTACCAAAAACGTTGTTATGCTTACTTAACTTTTGTAAGTCGTAAAGTGATGCCTAAAAACTGGAATTGAGGATATACTGCAAATGAGATGAGTTCAAATATAAAATATTCTGAGACATTAACTCACACGGTCATCTGGTCCCAAGCTAAGCAGAGCTTGTGTTATGGAAACCAGATAACTGGTAATACTATACATATAATACTTTTTTTTTGTAAATATATACTTATAATAGATATTTACACCCAGACTCGACACAGACACAAATGTTCATCATTAATGTTTGTCTCGGGTGGGAATCGAACCCACGACCTGCGGCGTGAAAAGCAAGTATCTTACCGACCACGCCACCGGCCCGTCAAGTTTAATGTTAGATACATATTTAAGGCATTTATATTTTTTGGTTTATGTTTAAAACAATGGAATGCAAGTCCTTTTTATTTGGCTCGATCAATATGCTAAAAGAACTAAGACATTGAACATTTCTCAAACCATAGCGGATGTAGGTACACTAAACAGAACTGTAGAAAACGCTTGATTGCGTTTATTATTTATGTTGTTGGCATTTGATAGAAATCACGTAATAAACATACATAAACATGCTTAACGATTACTTTGGCCTAAGTTACCTAAATAAATAGGTAAATTACATTACAATACAGTGCAGTAAAATAAAACAATCAATAAGTTTGTGATTTAAAAATCTAGTCAATTTCCCTAACCATTTTAAATCAAACTGGGCAGTAGATGCTCATCATTTGTTTCCTCTAAGCATCTAGTTAGATAGAAGCTTCGTCAAGTTGTACCTGTCGGCTGTCTTAGACCCAGTCTTTCTACCCAATTGTTTTACTACTAAATAAATAAAACCTGCGAAGCATAAACAGCTAAGGTACTCTGAATACAAATGTGATCTGGATTTAGTAAGAGGAACTGGTGAATGTTAGAATGTCAGGGGTATAATCAGTACCCTCGATCCCTTGAATCCGTCCGTTGTATTCTACGAGCATCCCAAAGGAGTTCAAACCGTTATTTATAACATCATACGCTGTAAAAGCTATAACAAAGCATTCTGTTTGGAATCTGAGCCCTTGTGCCCTTGTTTTGATATAGTACCTTCAACATTATGTTCGTATGAAAACAAGCTTAGTTATAGTATAGTATGGAGTGCTACCAAATATTAATGAGTTATTCTACGCTGATTGCTTCTGAGGGAAAGAATTTCTCATTAATTATAGAGGAAACTAGCGTCTTCCTGAAAACTCATTATTGTGAATCAATAAAGTCTATATAGTTACTACGTACGTTTCGCATAACAGGGTACGATGGGACTGACATTACAATGTATTAAAGTACGTAAATAAAATAAAGAGAAAAAACTAGATAGTAGTCAAAGCGCAATAACTACCAGTGAACTATACAGCGAATGAGGTACAGTTAAAAATTTCCACGTAGTTACCTACTACATTCAGCCGTTCTGTGTTTTGTATTTTTCGGCACATACTATGATAAATTTAGGCTTGTCGGTGGATAAAGTTGAGCTAATAGAGTACTTCTCACATACGTAAAACTAATACCCAAAGAGAATCTAGTTCAACACGACTTTGCAATGTACTAACACAGTTTGTTACTACGTACTTATAAACTGTGTTTAATTCAGAAACTAGTTTCAACTTAGTTCTAGAACCTTCCATTGATGTAGCATAACGATAGTTTTAAGGTTGCTTTCAGTTTCTTCGAGCATTGTTTATTCAAGTTGATATATTAAGCAATAATCCATTACCAACCTAGTTGTCTGCTCTTAGCTATCTTGAGTTGTGGGTGTACCTATGGGCCTAATTCTAATACATTCGTACCTATTGGCTTAGGAATCATTTCCTTAATATTATTGAGTAAATCATTATTTACGCTGTTTACATTATTATGTTTAAGTAGTTCTTGTGCAAGTAGGTATATTAGGTAGGTACTCTAAGCAGAATTTTAAGGGATTTTTTGTTGACCTACTTAATACTTAGGTGCATCTTTACTAAAGGTGTCTTAATAGGAAGCAGTTTCCTTAGAGTATCAAAAATATATCATACCGATTGGTTTAAATGATGACACAAGGGTAAAATCCTTTAGAATCTTGAATAAAAGGCGACCTACATCGCTTGTTGTCATTCTAACCCTTCTCAAGATCGTTAAGGGATGTATAGAGCTTATAAATTCTTTTTGTGGTTGCTTCGGCGACGTTGTATGTTTACTGAACTTTAAAGTATAAAGATAAGGTGTATTCGAAAATATATTAAAAGTTTCGTAAAACAGGTGAAATATTTTTAAAATGTTTTGTTAATAACTTCTCTTGAGCGTCAAACGTATCGTAGACCATACATTTGCTCATGCTACTCAATCGTACCAAAAGATAGAATACACGATCAAAACCATAATTCCTTTTGAATTAAATCCGTTTCAAAACTATTTTCAAATGAATCTAACTCATCATAAGTAAAACACTTTTATGTTATCCAGTAAAATATTGAATTGGAAAGCTGATGGTTTCAAACTGTCACTGAATTATTTAGGGTCCCTTTACTTAAATTGGAAAACGGGAACGTAATAAAATCACTTTGGAATCTATCTGTCTGTCACAGATATTCTGACGGAAATTGTTGAACAAAGTCAAAGTTAGCGTAGTTTGAATATTGAGCTTAAACAAAGTTTGTTCAACAAAAAATCAGGTAGATAAATTTAAGCAGAATATTAATCTTCAAATTATTATTAAGAACGAAATTATATTTTTACTAGCTGCCCCAGCGAACTTCCAATTGTGAATCTAAACCATTCCCAGATCCCCTTGAACACACACAAAAAATTTCATCAGAATCGGACCAGTCGTTTGAGAGAAGTTCACTGACATACACACTCACAGAAGAATTATTTAAATAAAGATAATGAGATAAAATTGGCAATAAATTTGTCCTACAAAGAACCAAGTTATCACTGCACAGGTCTAATGATAAAGTGACAGTAGGCTGGCCATAAATGTCAAAAAACCGATAACAGCTGGAGTAAGCGAGTTCTTAGGTGAAAACCTCATCTGGGCAAGCGTTCACACATTGCATTACATTTTTGATCAATTCGTTCTTAAAAATGTCAATTGTACAAAAACATTTCCTTTCAGAAATATTAAATGTCAAATGGCAAACGGGCCAGCGCAGACCTAGTCGATGCCTAGCCAGGCGGAAAATTGATTTCTGCACATATCATTTCCATTTATGAAGATTAATGACGTCCAACAAAGCCGAGTATAAATAAGTAGGATTAATGTAATACATTTTAATTTGTAAACCAAAATCATGGTTCAATTAATTTTCGGTAACTGTTGAGCGAAACAAATGGATTTTTAAACATTGAAGTATTCAAATATAAAACATTTTTCGAGGCATACAGGTAGATGTTATTGGAATTAATTAATTGAAATGAATCTCCATTTGTTCGCAACAAGCTATTGCCTGCGGCTTTTTTTTTAGTACCGTACGTTTTACAAGAGGATGTCAGTACCTACTGGGATAATAACGTATCCTGTAAGTATGGAATTTGAATAAAAACCAGTATAATTTTAATTTACTCATACTCAGATACTTTTACCATCACATTCAAGTTAGTTAACTTTGATAAGTATCTTTGATAAACACTGTAAGGATTTACGGATACTGTCGAAATTTCTTGTCAAAGCCAAGACCCCTTTGACAAGTCTTGGTAGTCAGGCTTGTACCGGACAAATGGGATAACTTCGATCACCCAACCGCCCGTTAAACTTGCCCAATCGAACCTTAGTTATCGATTAATTCGAAACTTAGTAGCTTTCATCATTAGGAACTTTAGAGCATTCATAACATAGTTTTGACGTTCTGCGGTAGAGTTGAATTGAATAGTTCAAATAGATCACGGAAACAATGTAATTGCCGTTGAAATGGTGTCACTTACTAATTTTGTCTTGATCTCTTTTGACGTACCCAGAGTCTTTGTTACAAATAAACTCAGAAAACAGTTGTCAGATCGTGATGGGTGATGATACTGTATTACCGAAAAATTGAATAAAATCCGATTCGCATTGTTGACTTTTTTCTCAATACACTTGCCTCTTTCCTCGGATTCAAAAGCGACTGCACTGCACTGGACCTAAATGAGCTTTAAGACTGCCATATTTTTTGGCACTATTGTAGTCAGGGAGTTCATCGTGTGAGATTCCCGTGCCTCAAAAAGCACGTTAATATCTTTCACCAGACTGGCTGCCTGTCTCATGAGACTCTGTGAGTGAGGAAATAGTGTCTTGGGATTCTTTTCCTATATCATGTAGACGACTTGACGATAAAGTTTGAATCTAGTTAAACTAATTGGTAAAATTGGTCAGAAAGTTAAAACCAATCCTAAAAAAATTACGAAACCAGCAAACGGAACACCAATTTAAACTTTGTGAAGTGTTGTTGGCAATTTTTTTCTGGAAACACTCTGTATAAAGAACATTATTTATTGCGATGAAACGATAAAATACTGGCCACATCCATGGGGGGAGGAAAGTAATTTTCTCACCAAAACCCTACGGGAAAATCGGTCTATTGACAAATTATATGGAAATGAATTATGATAAATATTGCTGTTTCATTCTTATTGCTACAGTTACGTGACCAAATAAACACCAAAAATTCGCCATGTTTGTTAATCTTATCTTACCCGTTTGTCTCGTTAAAATTTCAGAATGGCACGACCGATTTTAATCCTAACCCCCGTATTCATAAACGTCTTGAAAGCTCATTACAGCTAAAATAGGCTTGTAATTGGTTTGTCTTTGTCTGTCATCTTGACATTTATATTAGTAAGAAAGAGACAAAGGCCATTCAAACTAACTTATAATTTTTTTAATGAATAAGACTGTAATTCTTTTTCCTTGTTAAATAAAAACAACACAACAAACAGCTTACAAAAAAATTAGTATTTATATCGGTCCAGTGAGCCCACTAAACTCATTATCAGAATTGACGCTTACAAATTCGTTGTCAAACTGAAAAGAGGTCGAATTTCGAGCTCTAGGCGATCACTAGTTAATGGAATATGAAGAATAAAACAGAACTGCACAGACGCTGCGTGTTCGGCTGCAGTCATCCATTTGACCAGAAAATTGAATTGTCGTTGTTATTCGCGTAGAGATTAATTAAAACTGCAATGGATGATGTGTTACTCAGATATGTGCGATGCTATATTTATGCATGTTTTTAAATGAACGCATATTAGCGGTTTATAATAAATTACTCCTTCGTTTTTGATGGTAAAGATGCGAGTTTTGATTTGGGATTGTTGGCCAAAATAAATATGGCGTTTAAATTTTAGCCTACATAATTACAAATAATATATTCGAAGCGACTGACGGTTGTGAAGCGCTTATTTCTGAAACTACCTGATAGATATCAAAATTAAGTTTTCATATAAATCGTCCATTTTATAAGGATTATTAAAGGACTGAAGTATTGATGTCCCAACTAATTAATCACAATTATTACTGACTGCCTACAAACATTGTATTATTTAAGTTGCGTTCGATTTAAAATAACTGAGCTCAAAGTGTCTTGAATTCTGAGTGGATTTTAATTTATCTTGCTTTTAGGTATTTTCAGTCCACCCATGACCACGAAGCTGAAACAAGAAATGATAAAAACCATTATAGAGTAGTTTTATTTCATACTTTAGGATGCTAGCTTCCAACATCAACTTCGTCCGCACGATATAAGAAAAGCATCCCTAGGGAATGTGTTACCGGAAAAAACCGAAATCTTTATCAAATTATTAAATTGTGTATGTATGAAATATGTCATCGAAATCCGTTCAGCCGTTTTCCCGTAAAAAAGTAACAAACATCCTCACATACTTTTGCATTGCAGGATTATTTAATTCAACGGTAAGATAGCGGAATGGAATCCTTTTACACCCAAAACAAATACAAACCCAGTGGCATTGAAAGGGTTAATGAAATTTCATTGGAGGGTTCTATGGGAGAATTTGGCAAGACTTTGGCTTGCATGCCTCGAGAACAAAAGACATTCACCCTGCGAGCCCTCCAAACGGCAAAACAAGGACAAGGAATTTTAATAAAACCTTATCATCTATTCACATTAGGAGTTACCATCTTTTATGAGCTAAAAGACACAGGAGAACTTTACCACGGCAACCCCAACTTGTGACAAGTTTGCTAATATCTAAGAACATTATAAGCAGGCTTCTTATTTTTGTTTGGTAACAAAAACATAAACAACCTATCTAATCAAAACTTGGAAACAAAAAATCGACAAGAGATTTTGTCGTTTATGAACATTACGAGTACTTATAACGAGCACTGCTTGTACATAAATACAAATATGTAGAAGTAGGCCTTTAAATTGAACACAAGCAACAATTTATTCTCGGCATGGGCTATCAATAATCTTTAAACTTAAAGAATATCTGGTGGATAATTCAAGTGTCCTACAAATCTTTAGTTCTAAGGCTTTCTAAATTCTTCACCTCCTGTTGATCTATACTGTAAAAAAATAAAGGCATGTTTTCCGAAACATGCTCTAGGTACCTACAACTACATTGATAAATTCCATAATGAGGTACAAAAGTAACAATAAAAAAAAATTAGATCAAAATTGTGTAACGGGCCTCTTGTGTTCGCTTCGGCCCACGCGCGCCTTCCAAAGGTCTGGTACTCCATAGCTTTGAGATACAAGAAAGACAAACATAATAATAATAATAAACCTGAAAAAATAAACAGAATTTCAATTTGTGTTAAAAAGCACGATATGATTAATGAAAAAATCATACCACAGAATGATGTCCTCACTCTGTCAGATTTCTCCATTCATCACAGCTGAAATATTTTTCTTTTGTTGAAATAAATCTGTTAGTATTTTTAAAATGTTATTAAACTTAATTAGGTTTTTTATTTGAAACATAAAAGCTACACGCTGAAATTTTATTATATTTCTAAACATTACAAATTTTATTAAATTTTTGTAGGTATGTAGTATAGATACGATAGAGCGACAGAATTATGTCACACCTAATGCAAAGTAAGGGCTTGTAATGGGACTATGTAATTTTGATTAAAGTCTCATTGATATGCTTGAAAGAAAATACCCTAACGACCTTTAGGTCGGGTCTGCACTTAGTGGTAATTTACAGTTTAATTACTGGTTCTATTAGAAAGGAGGCGGGTTTACCCTTAATTTATGTGGTAGCCAATCAACGTCTTGTAACATAGTTGTGTGCACTGTCAACTTGTAAAGGCGCTCTCCCACTTCTTCTTTCTATGTAAACTCACGAGAATGTTACGTACGTATGAATATAAGATTAATGACTTTATTGCTGAACGCGTGGCTTGCTCGAATATGGCGAGCATAAGTCAACGTTTTCAATATAAATCGCTATGCACACAGTAGCTACACGATACGTGTGTTATTTCATTGCAAGGCGGTATAATTCAAAACTATGATACGTTATTAGTTGTAAGTAATCGTGAGTTGATTTTCGGTTAGTGTGTACTGAGCAAGAAACCATGAAGTCGCCAACAAACACACACGGCTAAGATGCGCAGTGTGCAGGTGTAGAGCCACACGCTGCAGTGGGACAGCGCCATGTAATCGCTGTCGCTCTAATTCTACACAATAAACAAACAAAATGTAATAGATATAAGTACTTCATTTAAAAAAAAGCCTACTGAGGTTTTTGACAGTGTTTATCAGTAGTTGCCAGTCATTCACTGCACGGTAGGAAACTCGCCTCTCAAAAAAAATAAAGCATATTTTCATTTTCTGTTTCATTTTCATAATGTTTGTTTCATGTGTTCTATTTTCTGTAGAAAAACTTCTCCTTTTCTACTGTTTTCAGTTTGATCATAGCTTTACTTCAGTCAGTGATTTCTCTGTGGTTCTCTGAAGTCATGAATTAAAATTATTCTAGACGATAAAATTTGTATCAGAAATTGATATTCGTGTGTATTCGGATCCAAATAGTTGTTAAACCTTCATCTTACCAAGTGAAATGTACTAAAAGTATGTTAGATACCTGTCCATAGAAAAGGTGTCCTGAAAATAAATTCACATTTTCACCAACAATATTACTATTGTATTTTATAATTTTAGCTATTTATAACTTGTTTGGTTCGTTTGTTGAGTAACTTAATACTGTAAGAATATACTTTCAGCCCGTAATGAAGTATTTACATAAACATTTAAATGCCTCCCTGTCATAATATTACGCTCTGCGTAGGAAGTCGGGACCTATATATGTATGATATTTACAAAGTAAGTAAATGCTAATATAACGAAGGCATAATTGGATGTATTTTAATAAATTCATTTTTTTTTTATTCTGGAATAGGCTTGCGCTTAACTACAACTTGCCTGATGGTAAGCAATGATGTTGATTCACTCGCGATAACAAATGATTTTCGGTTAGAAGGTGGCAGTGTAATGAGGGTCTATAAGGTTTGAAACCATAGAGGAGCAACAATCCCGACCCACCATCTGAAATGGTGTCACCAGACATAGCGCCGTAACTCGTAAAGGTTTTTAGTAACAGATTTATATTCATTACTTTAGTTTACTTGTGATGTTTACTTGTGTTTTCTGAGAAGTTTCTAAAAACACTAATTGAAGTGAAAACTTCTTTAGCGGCGTTGAGCACTTCTTCTGTAATGGGTATAAAATCTTAAACTCGCGTCAGGACAAGTGACCTGATCGAAAAAGCGTAAGACGGATGGAGAGTAGACAGCTATCCCCTCTCTACGGCGCGGCGAAAATGTATGCCTGGGCCTACTGTTTCGTTTAGGCAGCGCAGGGCGCTTGCGCGAATGTTTTTCACTTCTGCCGGCACTCCCGGAGTGCAACCCGTCTTTTTTTTTTCTCTTTGTTTCCTCAAATAATCTTTTCTTTTTGTCTGTTGCGTGGATGTCTACTAGCAGCTCGGGGTTGGGAATTTCCTTTTATTGGCGATTCACCTCTGCACACCTTTAGACATAGAACTATTTTATGTTGGTAAAGCTAATGGCATTGCTACTCACATTTATTTAAAGTTAAGGCTTCGAATGCATTTATTAATCAGCAATATACTAAGGTTTACAAATACTATGCAAAACAAAAACCCTTTTGCTTATTTTGTAACCAAAAATCGATGGTGATTTATGAGAAACTTCCGATAAAAGGTCCACATTGTTTAGTCAACGGAAAACAAAGTTGTGCCGACAGCAAATTCTAAAATAACCGCAGGCATAGGAAGGAAGAATAAGTAAATATTTTTACATAAAATTATGTATTTTCAACAAACATTCGGTAATCATTCGGAATATGATCGAATAACGATTATTCAATCCATTCCGAATGATTACCGTCACCATTTTCTTTCACACTTCAATGGGCATTCGATTGTGCTCCTTAATTTTTACAAAGTACTATTGGTCGATCTTTTTTTATGAGGCACAGTATAATCAAATTGTTCATTAAAATTGAAATCTATAAATTGTATACGTATAAGAAGTAGCATACCCACAAGAAGTTCTTTTTAACTAGTAAGCAAGCTTTGAGAAAATAAACTTAAGCGAATTTTGACAACCGGGTATTTTTTGTTGTCTTAGTAAAAAAAATGATGTCATCGCTGACGAAAGATGTTTACTGTTGATACTTATTGTAACTCTCAGCACGCCGCCGAATCAGCTGAGGGCTCGCTAGGGTCATTGATCGCTAATTTTAAGCCGCGCGCTTTCTTCTATATTATTATTACAAATGATATTTTTTGTTTTTATGCTTACTTAAACTTATTGTTTCAGAAATGTCGGGAGTATTAAAATAAGCTTCATTATCAAACTATTTGTAGACTTTATCCAATTTGTTAAACAATTAATCTATAGTGAACATTTAAAGGCAGTAACTTTTAGAACTAGTTAAACTAAGCAGTGGTGAGTTTAGGCTTCCAATACCCCCAACGGGTGACTTTGAAAAATTGTCGCCAATAAGTCTCGTTTCGCATTCAGTGTGATCGTTCGTCAATGTCGCAGCGGTCGCCGTGTCGCAGGTCGCAGCCAATAAATGTCGCCTAGACCGACAAATCGCGTACATACTATTACTAGGTTTTATCAATATTCAATGGACCGTCTAATTGGTTAAGATTCCTTTGCTGGATTCCAAAAGAATTATAGTTATAAAAACTAAAATTCAAAAGAATTATAACTTTTATATGTCATGTTTCTTAAATACATGACATAAAAAATGTTTCATATAAGCAAAAGTTAATCTTATATAACTGCACCCTATGTCTGTCTATCATCATTATTCTTTGATAGATATATAATGGATTTCCAGTTATTGGTGTGACTTTCTACCTACAAATTAACTCCTTTGAGGCTCTGTACTGTACAGTGTATGCAAAGCAAAACATTAATCTAGTCGGAAGCTAGAATCCTCAGCGGAGACAATGATACCACAAAGCTTGGTCCTAAGGAATGGCCAACGTTGGCTTGTATAATGCTCTTGGACAAAGCGAGATTTATTTGAGGTGCCTATCTCCGCTGTAGAGTTTATGATCCTGAGATCTGAGACTTTACAATGTACATGCATTTGTTATGATTCAGTTCATAGGTAGCTACTTCTACTGTTCATTCTTTTTTTTATTCTTCGATAGGCTGGCTCTTGACTACAACTTGCCTGAGGTTAAGCAATGTTGTAGTCTACGATAGAACGATGTAGTCTATTCTATAGTTGCATACTACTCTGGCACCCAAAAAACGAGGCTACTGTTTGTATGCATTTAAAATAGTATATATATACCTCTACTACGTAAAAGAGCACCAAAGAAATCAAGATTTGACATGAAACAAAATTATTTAAAGAAATAATCATTTATTATTAACACTAACTGAAACGTTCTACTAATTCTTTGACTCAGAGCAGAACCAAGAGATCCACAACAGGGAATAATAAAAAAATAGCCTGAGTTTATCGAGGTTCAGCCTTTCCTAGATAAACCTTTCGTTACTCCCTAGATACCGTCCGTCCGCTAAGTTATTACATATTTAACAAGGTAACATCCCTGAAGCACAGTGTCTGTCTAAACTGTATGTAGGTAAACAACTATTGTAGATATGTAAATTATCATGGGAATAGATTATCGCGTGGTGTAACTTCTAAACCCTGTTCGTTTCCAGTAAGCCACGGTCACTCCGGCAGGCGCAAACAAGTGCAACTCAATTGTGACTACCATAGCTAGCTAAGTAGCAACTCATTTGTAGAGTACAAATCCCGTATTCATAATCGTCTTATAAGCTCATTATAGCTAAAATAGGTTTTTAATTAGCTTGTCTTTGTTTGTCATCTTGACATTTATACTAGTAAGAAAGAAACAAAGTCCATTTTAACTAAAGAGTCTTATAAGATTTTTATGAATAAGACCATTATATTATAAAAGCCTGTTGATCTTTACGATCTAGCCAAATATACAGTATATAACTTCATCTTTCTAACCTCTATTCTTCTTTTTTTATCATCTTCGTGCCAAAAAGATGTAGCGGAATACCAAGCAATCGTAAGTTCTATTTTGGGCCAATTTGAGAGACAAGAGCATAGATCAGAAAAGCACACTAGCTAAATACGTAGGTATGATATAAATCTAAAGTACTTATTATAAGAATATAGTAACCTCATTACATCATTTTCCTATCCAAAAAACTGAAGCTAATAGAAGAAGGAAAAAGTATATTACCTCTTTTGTTGTTGTACTACTTATTTACTTATTAAGACGACGATCTTTAAGATTTTATTTGTATTAGATATTTGTTCACTCACGGTAGATTATAACGTAACATAGCGCTCACACCTCTATTAACTGAAGGTGTAGGCAGCGATGAATTTCACCCATAATTTGCTAGCTATGTTTAGTAGGTACCTTAGAAATCAAATTCAATATGTTTTATTTAATTCTAAATGAAATAAGTTAAAAGAGAAAATTTATTATTATTGTGTTGTGTTAGCGATTATTGTGCTCGTGTTATTGTGGGGTAAGCGAGTTCTTGAGTGGAGACCACGTTTTGGCAAACGTAGCGTAGGACTCCCTCAGACTAGGTGGGGTGACGATCTTTGCAAGGTGGCTGGTAAGAGCTGGATGAGAGTAGCCACGGATCGTGCTCAGTGGCGTGCTTAAGGAGAGGCCTATATCCAGCAGTGGACTAGGATAGGCTGATGATGATGATGTGTTGTGTTAGAGCAGCTTGTTGGAAACAGTTTTATCCTTATTGATATACCTAAATATTTTTGATATTAGATATGTTAATGTGAAGTTTATTATAGAAACGTAACATAGCTCCATAAAAAAGTAGGTGATTTTACGTAATAGGGATCGAGTCTATTACTGTTCAACGGGTACAATAGGTTCCTTAGTCCAAGCTGCTACTAACAACTAGTAGAACCCGGCCCCTCGATGTTTTTAAGCGAACACACTTTGCCCTTGGACCAACGAGTCAGACTAATTTTAAATAATTAAAGATACAATAATATTAAATACATTTTAGAATACCTTAATTGTATAAATGTAATTACTCTTTATTCAAGCGAAAAAGAAGAAGACGACAGCAATTACGAAAAAAAAAATATTGATACGCGTTAAAATTACACAAAAAGCAAATTACTTACTTTTATAGAAAGGACAGATTCAATTTTCTCGAAATAAATTAAAATACAAATTCTTAGCTCGAGGGTTCAGTCCGTTTAATTTCTTTCCCATTATTTTCCTAAACACCACCCATTCCGAACTTAGCAAACTCGAGTTGTTAAGAACTTGAAGCTTTCGGAACTTTTTGATTTATAGACTGAGTGGAAGTTTCACACATTCGCTAACATCTTTCGGAAAAAGTGAGGTAATAGCGTCGAGCTTAAAAGTTTGATAGCTGTCAATGTACTTCCCATGACATCGGCTTATAAGTTATAGGCACGGATCACTGATTCCGACGCGGTAATTGAAGATGGCAATGTCATGCGCCCCTCGATATTCGATATAAATATGTACACAATATTGCCGTTTGTAGATGAAAATAATATTATTTCTACGAGCTTTTGAGGAAAAATTGTAGATGAAATTAAAATAGATCGAGTAAATTTTTTAGTTAGTTAGGTATAGAAAATGATGGTTGAGGTAACTTATCAGACTGAAAGGAAACCTAACTTGTTCTGAGCTCTTACTGAATCAACTTTAGGGTTTAATACAGATTGCCGGTACCTAGTCGCTTTTGTTTAGAGCGATATTGGGTGGGAACGGAGTTGGAGTCGAGTTGTGTAAGTGGGCTATGACCTTAATGCGGTTTTACAAGGGGTTTTTATTCAACATTTCTCAAACTCGTCCTACTAAACAAAGTGTATCTGAGTCTATCCCATAGATCGTAACTTTATATTTGCTGAGGACGTAGGAGTAAATTCACCGACTTTACGTATTATGCATGCGGCGAGATCGTAAGGTCCAGAGAGCTCGGATGTATCGTAAAATGTGAGATTCACAGCCTCCATATCAAGACAGTGATCCAATATTTTACTGGAGTCATAAATTAACTATTGCTGGTTATATACTTACTGTGCTATAACTGTCAGGAGACTAGTGGGATACAAACAACCAGGCACGCTTCGTTTCGGGTGTAAAATAACCTCAAGATCACTTTTAGTTTTATCAGGAAATTATCTATCTAATGTAAACTATTAATCTAACAGTTAAATTGATCTAGTTAACTATAACCATGGATTGTTTAGTTAACATGGGCTGTCAATGTAAATACTTACCCAGGTAAGTAAAACCTACGCTAAATACTTACCCACGTAAGTAAAAATTGATTTGTCTAGAAAATCACGCGTCCTAAACCTGATAGGCCTCAGTAATTTTCTCTTAGTCTTCTACCGTCCCTCTCGTATTCTCTAGCCTATGATGACAACCTATGGTCTACAAAAATATCTTCTATAGGTATCCTAAAACACAATACCTACTGTTTACAAAATTTTAACTAATTCTAGTGGTGGTTTTCGTGTATTGGATTTCGTAGACATTCTCACTCATAAACATTCTCTATTATAATACATAGTAAACACGTACTCTTACCGCCATATTCATAAATGTCTTATAAGCTCATTATAGCTAAAATAGGTTTTTAAATCTTTTGTCTTTGACTGTCATCTTTACATTTATGTTAGTAAGAAAGAGACAAAGTCCATTTTAACTAAACAGTCTGTGATTTTTATGAAAAAGACCGTTAGTGGATACGCCAGTAGAATTATTATATTTAAATCTACGTTGTTCATGAAAAATATTCTAGAATTTAAAAAGCCACTTGTTATTTTTTCCTAAATCTGTAATACGAATATTGTAATACGAACTCGTCTTATTTAAAAAGCGTTTGTTGTCCTCACATCACGTAGGCGAGCTCAAATCGTGGAAACTTCACCGTTTCTCTTTACGGATAGATTTTGTTTTAATTCTTTCTTCCCGTCATATACAAACAGTTTAACGTGAAATTATTTATTGAGTTGCATTGTTTAACAGTTAACTTTGCCAAAATTCAGACAATTCATGAGTCTGGAGTAGGTATTTACTTAAACTATCGTAATCTTGTTCCCATATGCTTGACTTGTTTAAAACTTTAAACAAGTAAGCAAACAAACAAATCTCTACTAATATTATAAATGCGAAAGTAACTATGTCTGTCTGTCTGTTACGCTTTCCCGCTTAAACCTCTCCACCGATTTTAATGAAACTTGGCACAGACAATCTTTAGACCCTGAGAAAAAACATAGGCTACCTTTTATTGCGAAAAAAACCGAAATCCACACGGACGAAGTCGCGGGCGGCCGCTAGTAAGCAATATACCAGAGCTAATTAAGTAGGTAGACACAGTTCGCACAACACAGCTTACAGTTACATAAATCGTTTTTTTGTAAGAACACTCCACAATACATGATATAATTTTTGGAAATTAGCGTTGATGTGACAGATAAAAATGTTAATTGTCGTTTGCTCCTCCTCACAAACTTCATGTTTATAGTAAATAACTTTGTTTGAGTTTGAACTGTGATTAGTTATGTATAAAATAATTGGTTTTAGTAATCTGATTGTTGGATTAGCAGCAAAGCATTCCACGCAAAGCGCACATTCCTGTAATAACGTCGGTAGGCCGCAGCATTCTGGGCTAATCGTGGTTACTAATCATTCCGCTATCTAGTGGATACACATTGATCCTATAATTGGAAGATATGGTCTGTCTATTCAATCAATTTGTACAAATATACCTGAAATATAAATTACTTCATCAGCCGAAGCTGACGTGATCACTATTATTGTTTCAAATAACAAATCACTACAGGTTCCCAACAACATCACGGAGTCCGAATGACTGGTAACCGCACAGGCTTCCGAAAATGTTAGAATTTGCTCCCTGATGTGTTCGGGATCATTAGATAAAAATAACAAAAACAGTTCTTAAAAACCACGACAGAAATGTCTGTGGTGTGTGAGATTTATTATAAAAAAAACACAATATTTATGTCCCAAGGCTGAGTCACAGATTAGATAAATAGGTATGTTGAGTTGCAATAACTTTAATAGGTAAGTTATTTGTTAATTATTGTAAAAAAGTTTAAATAGGTATAAAGTCTTATTAAAGGTTAGAATTCAGTTACGTTTCCGGTATAAACGTGACATTTGTGCCATTAAACAAACAGATAATAAAGGAAACTAAACCGTATTTCGTATACAAAAAATTACAGACTTCGATATACATACTTTTTTAAAAGTAGAGATTTGCTGTATCATATACATATTTGTTTTACGATTTTGTAAACGTGAATGTTCTTTGTTTTATCCCATCCCATCTTACTTTGGAAATCATATTAAAGGGCTCTCAGTAATAGTTTTTCTTACAAAGAATGCTTCTTTTTAAAAAATGTATTGCATAATAAAGAAAGCAAAATATTTTCCAGTGATTCGAACCGGGAACATCTGATATTACGATCGCCCAATATATACTGTCTGAGCTATCATAACACCGAAACGTCTTTTAAGTACATTATAGCTAAAATAGGTTTACAATTCGTTTCTTTGTTTGTCATTTTGACATTTATACTAGTAAGAAAGAAACAAAATCCAATTTAACTAAAGAGTCTTAAAAGATTTTTATGAAAAAGACCGATTGTATAGATATATTCATTTATTTATTTTATTTGACTGCAAATTGCAATATTAAATTTATTTAATTGTTTACTACAATGTAAACTATAAATAATAATAATAAATAATAAAAAAATAACCTACAGATAATAATAAATATCTATGATCATCTAATAGAATAATAAGACATTTAAAACAAAGACAAGTACAGTATATATCAAACAAAATAATATTTATTTTAACAAAATAATATAATTTATTTATTTATTTATTATTTATTACTATTATATATTTTACAATTCTGCGGCTGAATAATGGTGCGTACACCATTGTCAACCATTCAAAAATAACATACTTATAAAATAGATAATTACAAAGAGTACTGTTTTATGCCGAGGATCAACCTTACAAAGGCAAACATGTCGATTGCGACTTCTATTTCGACTACAACGCCATCTAGTTAACAATGATCGCACTAAAGTAGCTTGATGTAACGTCATGTGAGTCACAGAGAAAACACAACTACGGCTTGTCATTTTATTCTATACGATAAGAATAAATTATGGCTTATTTATGTAATACTAGCGACCCGCCCCGGCTTCGCACGGGTGCAATGCTGATACTTAATATATTGAGGTATATTTACAAAATGTCCTTTAATACAACGTTAACAGCTTTTTTGCCATTAGACAACACAAACAGCACCAGGCCGGGCCGGTACCGCCTCACCGCAATTTTAAATCTGTAATATCTTCGGAAATATTCATTTAAATTAAGTGCTGTAAAGGGCCATATTGATCTATATTAAATAGACAATGTACTTAAGGTACTTAATTAGATAAGGATTGATTAAAATCGGTTCGTAAATAAGCCATTACTTTTGGTTGAAAGTAAAAAATAAAAAAATGGTTATTGTGGGTTATCCTGAGATAGACATATACCATCGCGGACTTTTTTGTTGACCTTAAGGTGTGCAATACTGTAGTACATTATTTTGATATATCTCGTAGGGTTTAGCCAGCGTTTGCAATGTAAGTACATCGTATCAAAAACATCTAAAATTATCAGTGTTTTTCTACTATATTATGCATGTATTATATACATAAACCTTCCTCTTGAATCACTCTTTAAGATATTAAAACCGAATAAAAATCGGTTTAGTATTTTTTATAGATTTAAGCGCACATCATTATATATAATAAAACTAAGTTGATAAAATGTGCGTGCCGATAAAACTTAAAAAGGAGTCCCATCACGATAAAGGGACTTATATAGTGTGATAGCCCTTTATCCCCCCTCGAACAAGAAAGTTCCCGTTTTAACCTAAAGGGTGTGTTTTTAAAGATATAAGGGCTTTTCCAACCCTTCAACTTGGAAAGTAAGTGTAGTCGCGCCATCTGTTGTCAAATAGTTGAACTTCATTCATTGTACACAATATGGACTTAAAAGAACGATTATTTGGGGCGCGAAATTTAAAATTCTCATTTCAATAAAGTCTTAAATTACATTTGTTACCATAACCCTTTATCCCCCCTCGAACAAGAAAGTTCCCGTTTTAACCTAAAGGGTGTGTTTTTAAAGATATAAGGGCTTTTCCAACCCTTCAACTTGGAAAGTAAGTGTAGTCGCGCCATCTGTTGTCAAATAGTTGAACTTCATTCATTGTACACAATATGGACTTAAAAGAACGATTATTTGGGGCGCGAAATTTAAAATTCTCATTTCAATAAAGTCTTAAATTACATTTGTTACCATAACCCTTTATCCCCCCTCGAACAAGAAAGTTCCCGTTTTAACCTAAAGGGTGTGTTTTTAAAGATATAAGGGCTTTTCCAACCCTTCAACTTGGAAAGTAAGTGTAGTCGCGCCATCTGTTGTCAAATAGTTGAACTTCATTCATTGTACACAATATGGACTTAAAAGAACGATTATTTGGGGCGCGAAATTTAAAATTCTCATTTCAATAAAGTCTTAAATTACATTTGTTACCATAATAAAGTTATTAAATTTTGTGTATTTATACAGCAGTAGCTAACTTATATGTTGGAGTTAAAGCGATATCATTTTAGTTATTCAAATTACTTCTGAAAACATTTTAAAATTTAAGTTTTTAAATTTCGCGCCTTTACTGCGTATGCTACAGCTGCAAAACCTATTGTTACGGCGAACGATAACGTCGAGAACATTCTATACCTAGAAGGTGTGAGAAAGTAAATATTCCCAAACTTTCTTGAATATCCTAGAGCCATCTTTCTCGAATATCTTAGAGCCAACTATACACTTCATGTGTATAGTCTCCATAAAGCCAACTTTCTGGAATACCCTAGAGCCTAGCTTTCTGAATATATAAGAGCCCGGTGTCGCCCGCCAGAATTAATTCGATTTGAACAGCGGAACAAGCCACTTCGAAACGAAAAAGAAAGAAGTTACCTGTGTGAGCCTTTATTTTGAAGTATCACGTGTGAGTATTTTTAATAGTGTGTTTAATTAATTCATGATCTTGAAGTGAAGAAAAAAAAAAGTTATCTGTGAGCCTTTATTGTGAAATATTAAATGTGAGTATTTTTAATAATGTATTTAATTAATTCTAATGGTTTTTTTTTCTTTTCTTTTAATTGTAATTTCCTTAACTTTCAAGTAGTCGCGCGGCGTTGAATCGATATACTTTGGCCGTAAACAAAATATCGCGCGACCGCTTGAAGATTAAATAATTTTGTTTTCTTTGTCTCAACGTGCCCCACGTTTACGTAATAATATATTTGTCTATAAAATGTTCATTTAATTTATATTTTACAGAATATAATGCCTAGACGTAAAAGAGGTGGAGATCTTGCCAGTTCTGCAGCGAAACGGCGGAAACAAAAAGAATATCGAAGAAATGAAACGGAAGAACAGCGCGAAGCACGTTTACAAAATCAACGAACCAGAATGAGCACCCTGAGAAGCGGAAAAAGCGAAGAAAGAAGCGAAAATAAAACTATTGAAGAATATTTTGCTAAAATGCTTTTACAAATAGGCGAAGGTACATATCCTACTGACCAAACGACCGGTCTCATTGAACTCAATAGTGATTTCTGTAACATAGCCACTACTGAAAACGAACTAATCGACAAAATTTATCCAAATATTATTCAGAACTATACCAACGTAGAGTGGTTATTTCAAAGAGCAATTTTGGCCACTAAAAATAATATTGTTGAAGATATCAATTTTAATATTCTAAAGAAAATACCTGGTGAAGAGAAAGTATATAAATCGATCGACACGATGGTAACCATTGAAGAAAGTGTCAACTTCCCTACTGAATTTCTAAACTCTTTACAAGTACCAGGAATGCCATTACACTGCCTTCGTCTGAAAATTGGATCTCCAATCATACTACTTAGAAATCTCAACTCCCCAAAACTATGTAATGGAACGAGGATGATCGTAAAACAGCTATCGAATAATATCATTGAAGCTGAACTTATTTCTGGAAAGAACAAAGGACACACAGTATTTATACCTAGAATACCACTGATCTCTTCTGAATTGCCATTTCAATTTAAAAGATTGCAGTTTCCAATTAAATTAGCCTTTAGTTTTACAATTAACAAAGCGCAAGGGCAAACTTTAAAATATTGTGGCATCAACCTCAAAGAATCCTGCTTCTCTCACGGTCAGCTTTATGTAGCTTGCTCAAGAGTAGGAAATTCGAAAAATTTATATATATATACCCCGGACAATAAAATGAAAAATGTTGTTTATAAACAAGTAGTATAAATAATGAGAAAATGTAAATACATGTAAATATATATGTTTAAATATACATGTAAATATATATGTCCATGATAATGTAAATACATGTAAATATATATGTTTTCAATATATATAAATTTTTTTTACTTTTTACGTCATAGTTTATTTTTTTATTTCAACTACCACGTAACCTCATATCAACTCCCGAGCGAAGCCGGGTATTACAGCTAGTAGGGATATAAATAAACATACTCGTACTTACTAGATTTCCACTCGCGTTTCGCTCGCTTGGACCTTAAAATCAACCACCATTTTTATCTCTTCAGTGTCGAATTTAGAAGAACACCAAGTCGGAAAAAATTATCTACTTGTTTTTTATACTTAAGTAGTAAGTACTATTCTTTTGTTTTAGAACTTTTTTCCTTATCTGAATAACTTTTATCTAAGGAATTATATTGACGTTTCGACAGCAAATGTATGGAAATCCTGACACAACGTCAAAATTTCTCCTCAGTTAAGTTATTTGGTTATGAAATAATCAGGCCTTTGTTATTTACATACTTAATAGATATGTTTTAGCTACGAAAATTATTCTTACAGCAGTCTATGTGTAGTTAATTTAAAATATATTATATTAAATTAAATACAAATTTAGTTAGGTTAGGTTTATACAGGAGTGAGCGTTTTGTTATGTTATGTTGTGATAAGGCGTGATTTTACCACATAAAATATGTAATAGGTACATGTACAGGTAAACTACTATACGAACCAACATTGAATTCTTCAATTGTCTTTTAACAATACCTCAAAACCACTTAACCGAATTAAATAAAATTTAAATGGGACGACCAGGAAAGTATAAGTACCTACACTTTGACATAACAAGAAAAGAATCATCAAAATCGATTTTAAATTAATTGGCGAAACCTCCTTTTTGAAATCGGTTGATAACTACTATAAACTCTGCTTGACAATGTACGTATATTATAATTTAGGATGGTTACTTTATACCTTTAAACTATTACAATTTTAAACGATAAAAACCTCTTTTTAAGCGCACGTCACGGTTAACCCTAAACTTTTATCTTGACCTAAAGATAATATCGAAATTGGTGGTTAAAGAATTTTGTTTCGGTCGCCGGGACTAACACAACACAACTTAGTAGGATGATTAATGTGGCAAGGGTCCTTTAATGATCTGATTACTTACGGGTTAGTAAGTAGGTACGCGTTCGTAAACTCACATGAACTTAGAGTTTATGGTTCGTGAGAGTAGTAAAACATCGTCAAAACGAAACAAACAAACTGTGAGAGGAAAAAATGATTTTGCAATATCAAATTCAGTTATACTGATGTACGAGCGAGAAGCTTGGACACTTACACAAAGAGAATATAACTCTTCATAACAGAATGAAAGGTTCTACGCAAAATCCTAGGCCTTGTACAGAGACCCGACGGAAAATGGCGTAGAGAGAGCATACCATTTTCGACCCACAGGGCGACACCCAGTAGGTCGAAGCTATGAAGTGTAGGCAGACCTAAGGGAGCTTCAAGCGATTAGCGAGAAGATGCCAATGATCGTGGAAAGTGGTGAAATCTTATAACAGAGGCCAAGACACATTTTGGGTCGTTCAGCCAACGGAGTAAGTAAATTCAAACGGGTTCATTCTAACAAATGAAATGGAAGCAGGGTATGGGTCAAAGCATAGTGCGTGGTACAAGGTCTTTAATGTACTATTAACTTACAAGTTGAAAACTAAATACATATAATATGTGTGAATAAATAGGTAATAAATCGAAATTAAAAATCTAATAACCCCCCCCCCCCCCCGACCCATATTTCTTTTAGCTAAGAACCATCTGTATCACTTCTGCTTTTGAATAAAAATCCGCATCAACATTTGTCTATCCGTTTAGATGGTATTTGGCTACAAACTTGTACACAGACACAGAAGCATAGATACACTCGTCAAACTTATAACACCCAATTTTGTCAGTAGTTTTAATCTTTAGCGAAGGGGTATAAAAATTACTCTCATTTCACAGGGTATGTTTGCTTGCTGTACGCCTAGAATGATCCTCTCATTCATAATAGGTACAAGAATCAAAAAGTATTTCCTACAATGCTCCCGTTACATAACTTTTCGTTTAAATTAAAAGTAATGTACCACTTTATAGCATAAAGTAACTTTAATGGGTGACTATTTTTCATAAAAATTACACCTGAAACCCCGTTATGCACGAGTTGAATGGGACTTTGTTGAATATTACCATACTATGTTTATTTTTCCTCCAAAGTTTTTGTACTACGACGTTAGCAAAAAGCAATTTCCGACAAAATAGTTATATGTAATAACAGTGGTAGGAAGACGTAAAGTTTTATTTAAACGAACCCGGAAAAGCGGGATACTCATATCTATTCCATGAGAAAAGGCAAGTCACAGCCGTCGCTTACTTGACACCAAATACGCATTGTGAATATATTTTTATGGTTTCAATTCTTTTATTTGTTTTATTTACATGAAATAGGTAAACTTGTTTATTTAAAACGAGGTTTGAGCATAATCTTGGATTACTATAAGGTATCGGTATAGGTAGGTACTTCTTGGGCGTCAGAGCGCAAAGTTCTGGTACAAATATTTAGTAACAATCTCTCTCCACTACGCTTATTAAGGGCAATGCTAACAAAGGAGGCCCCGTGGAGAGCTGTAGTCTCATTCTGCGGGGAAGATGCAGAAAGAGGCTGACGAGCAGGATCTGGCCAATTACTAAACTGGCGCCGCCGTCGGGGTCACTGGTGGCTGGAGTAGGAACTCCCGCAGACCCTTGAATGTGAGCTTGTGAAGAGGCCTTTGTAAATCAGGCCGCGATTTAAATTATTCAATTGAATGTGCCTACTGAAAGGCAACAGTGTATTAACGGTCCTAGTTGTATATCTATGAGTTCCCAGGGCCGTCATTCACGCATCTGAGGTTGGCTACAGTGGTACAGGTAACTAACAAATTGTGGTAATGTTTATGTTTCACAGTTATTACAATGTTATCGTGATCGTCCTGTAGTTCTGCAGGAAGCAAATTTTATTACCCTTGGACCATATTTGCCAATAATTATAATAGTAAAAAGTGGGTAATAAATAATCACGTCTGATCAAGCTTTAACCATATTCGTAGGTACTCTTTCAACGAGCAATTTGTCTAATTGGCGGATTTTTCATGCAGTCAGTAGTATTATTTTTAAACAAATTCATGTCGGGCATCAAAATGAAAGGTTTAAGATTACAAAAATATAACGAAGTCATGTATTTGAATTTGTTCGAATATATTTACAAATAGATAGACTCACACACTTAAGAGCCACCTAATTACGCGTTGTACACATGCTTACAACCTTTCTTACCTACCTACCCCAAAAATAGACAACATTTTACCTGTTTGCTATGAGCTATCAATAATCCAATCCATCTGCCCGTACCGCGTACTTTCAAAGTAATGTAGGTACAAAGAATTGAATTTCTTAGTCATGCTCCGTATCTTACACTGAAAGGCCACCTCCTTCCACATTTTCCGTTGAAGCCCATATATTTACATGAAACACAATACGGTTTGGTATAGGATAAGAAATATGAAGATGAATTTCCAAAGGTTATTGATAGCCGGTACAGTATTGTGTTTTAAATCATTTGATCATTTCGCTTACAGCTGACACAATAGATAGCTTTAAACGGAGATTGTTCCTTTTCATTGTAAGTTTCGTTTCGGTAAATACTGCTCAGGATAAAAGGGAATTTTTTGAGAATCTACCTTAAATATATTTTTACACAAGAACTACCTATAAACATATTCTATTTGCTATGTTTATAAAGCAATACAGCTGCATTGAGAAAAAAATATGTGATAATGAAAACAATAATAAGTTTTGAATTAAATAAAAGGAAGAACCCTTTAGTGTCCAAATTATAGTTGAGAGTATTTGGCAGTTTTACCAAAGTATAATTTATCGACCTCAGTTTTATTTAGTACGAGTTTTTGCCAAGTGGCACCATGATATATTGAGCATAAAACATTACCATTATGTACAGTAAAGTAAAAATTAACTTATCTAAATTTTCAACGGATCGCATACCATTTGATTTTTTGAAATTGAAACATAATTTACAATGAAATGAAAATAATCAGGCAGGCGAACAAATATTTACTTTCAAATTTACCTCTATCGTAGAGAGAGACCTAACTAAACTCAATTTTGGCCTTTGTCCAGATGCTTCTATTGTATTTCGGTATTTATAACAACCAAACGCCATTGATTAAGTAATCGTTGGGCGGAAGTTTGATAGGCGGGTTTATTTGTGTGGCGAGCACATTCCGCCCGGGTACGTGCCCTGAGATATTAAACAGGACAAAATAAAAAGGCCCATATTACTTAATTAAGCCTTATTAATATCTACGACCAAAGAGATATAGGAAAGTAATTTGAGATAGTTAGATAGATTTCCGGGGTTGGTAACGAGTGATCATTCCTTGAAACCGAATAAGATACTACATTTACCACATTTAACGGCAAATTATTAGACATAAAAATTTGAAGAAATGGTTGTGTTGAATTTTAAAAATGGATATCATAGTGCCGCTAGTAGCAAGTTAGAAAGGCGTTTAGTATAGAATAAGGGTAAAATAAGTATGTGTCCCGAATTGAAAGTACAAAAAAGTTTAACCATAATCAATGAAATTTAATGAATCGCTTCAAAATACAGTGAAAGGTCTGTGACTGATTAACTGGAATAAAGTACGTAACTCAAGTAACTTTATAATTACGTATACTTTATAACTGCGTCATTAATAACTCGTGCAGAGGGTTGTTTCAATCCGTCCCTGAAGGCCACTCATGTTGCGTGTTGCCACTTTTCTTGCAGTGTTCACACATAATTTACAACGTGCTTGTATCCTGTGTTTCAATTTGATATATTCTTCCCTTTCCTTGTGATTAGGAAGAGGTTAATTTAAGCTTATAGCAGTTACTAGTAGTAATTAGTTATATTCCCATCTCCTATCATTATTTTAATCACGATTTTGGGTTAGCTGAATAACTAGATCATTAAAGTGCACAATTGTATGCGCAAACATGGGCACCTGTGTCTCTGTTCCCTTCACTCTGGTGAGCTAAGTAGGTATAAAAAGAAGATACTTTCTTTTTTTGTATCACTCAGTTAGGTAGTAGGTGCATCAGAGTTTCAAGTTCTTAGGTACCCTGGATCTACTGATAAGTAATGCCTATGTTTCATGAGTGGGTGTTCTCTCTCTAAAGAACTGAGATTAATCTTAGATCTTTGTATTTAGTAGCTATCTATGTACCTATAGGCTTGAGATATGTAGGTAATCCTACCTATCTCTACCCTAAATTTTTGAACAAAACTAGTGTCTACCTATATAGTAGTTATATATTAAAAAAGTCATCGAACCTTTGATCTTGAACGTGATATTCAGACTGCCTTACCTGAAAAAAATAGAACATCATAAAAATACAAAACATTTTTGGAAAAGAACAGATTCTTATAAAAATTCTACAATATAAAGGGTTTAGAATTTTGGAACAAGTTTATTTTACAGGCTTACCTACTCTGTAAGCCGTCCTAGCTCTACTTAGCAAACTGGTAACATCGTCATTTTATAAAAAAGCTGTTTAGAAGATTCTTTTTTCTCCCGATATACATAGGAACTGCTATTTACGATTGTATATATAGCTTACTATCTATAATAATAATATGTATGTGTACATATATCGCACGTTGTTGGATGTGTTTCCTGAATTCAAAACACACAACTTAACTTCTGCTGGTTATTACCTATTGCAAGTTTGAAAATTGTGTTCCCGACAAGGGCCCCTTGCAAAGTTTGTTATTATAAATCCTTTATAAATTAAACAAATAAAAAATGGATAACAGTACGTCTAATCCAAATATTGTTCAAATGTTGGAGATAGGATGGAAAACCCGAAAGCGGATGAAAACAACAAATAATTAAACAATAAAACTCCGGCGGCAGATTTGGGAGTAGGAGACTGTGGATACTGAAATATAAATGAAACATTTATCACTGTCAGGCTGTAGCTGGGATGTGTCAGTGAGGAACAATGACTCCCATCTGTAGATGCAAACGCATTTCATATGAAAGGAAATCTCACGTATACAATTTTTGAGTTAAAATGTGGTTGGCATGATCGAATCTCAGTGATGTTTCATTTAATTGAATTGACCTTTACAAACATTAGCATTTATTAACTCTATACATGTTCGTATATAAAGTACGTAGGTGGCAGTGTGCGAGAAATATAGAAAAAGGACATCCCGAATTATTTATGAATATGTATGGAGTGTTTTAAGGAACTTTCGAGAGTAGGCACCTATGTAGATTCAATCGAAAGGTCATATATGTTTGGAAATTTTGAAATATTCATTTTCATCATTGTATGCCTAGTGACCACTAATAAGCATCTCACTTCACTTCACTTCAACCCTTTTTAATGTCCCACTACTGGGCACGGTCTTTGTTCAACTATCTTACGAGTTGAGAGAGTTTAGGCCCTAATCAACACAAGCTGGCCCAGTGGAGGTTGGTGGATGTCACACATCCTCAAATGATAAGTTTTTAGACATTCCGGTTTCCTCACGATGATTTCCTTCACCGATATTGAGCTACCTTATAAATCAAAGGCGAGGCCCGTACCGCTGCGCGCTGTTGCTGCCGCACAGCGTAGTAGGTACTTCATTCCGCTGTTACTAGCATTAAATTTAAAAGTCAATAAAATCTATTACATTTAATTTTCGGATACTTTATATTGATGTATCTCTTGATATCGAACCCACTAAATATTTATAAAAGTCATGCACTATGTTATTTAATTGCGGTCGAAGTTTTACCAATAAGACTCACTCTAAATTAGTTCTGTTTGCCTTAGAAATATTCTACGTGCGACCACCTCTGCCTTTATGAACTTACGTTACCACATCACGTAGTACGAAGACTTGCGCCAGGAAAAAATATTGGATCAATGTATTTTAATCATCTATTTTTGAGTTATTCCTTACATCTAAGTGTACGTTTGAGGAAAAATATTTTCTTATTTAGAGGCAAGTATAATAAACTAGCGTGTATCGAAATTTCGTCCAAGTAAACTAATAACCACATAATTTTTTGAGGCGCCGATCAAGTTGAGGTGCAGAGTCAAGTTTTTTATTGTCTTTATTAGTACAGGAAATAATATAATATAGTGTGACATTAACACACACGGTCATCTGATCCCAAACTAAGCAGAGCTTGTACTATGGAAACCAGATAACTGGTAATATACTACATATAATACTTTTCTTTTGTAAATATATACTTAAATATAGATAATTACACCCAGACGCAAGACAAACAGACATATTAAAACAAATGTTTGTCTCGGCTGGGAATCGAACCCACGACCTGCGGCGTGAAAAGCAAGTATCTTACCGACCACGCCACCGGCCCGTCAGTTGCGGTGCAGTTGCAATTAAGTTTACGTCTTAGTGCACAATATTTTTGTCAGGTAAGTTTGTGTGACAGCGGTTGTCAAGATTATGCCAATACGAAAAGGGGTGTTTTGATCGAAACTTAACTGCAACTGCGCCGCAACACAACTTATTTAATTACGTGAATTAGCCTGAAGAGCATTTCAAATATATAGTTCTTTTTGTTATACAAAACGCGCACACCACATACCTTTCACCGTTTTTAAACTTATCTCTCTTATTGCCTTTATAGTATTAATAATTACAATGGTAAAGGGCTCCCTGATGTTGCCGGGAGCCTATACGTTATTCAGTCAATGGCCCTCCGATGTTGATGGGTGTATAGTCAGTTACATTTGTGTAGTTTTTTATTTTGCTGTACTCTCTAGTGTAACAAATACATCGTGAAATGTAAATGTATACGTAATTTATTATGTATTATCATTATCAGCCTATTTTATTTTGCAACTGCTTTAAAAATTATTTCTACAACAGGCTAAATAAACTCTTACTACTTACTGCCAATAAATATCACATATAATAAATTTTGATATATTATCCAACAAAAATATCCGCGGAAACAAGATAATCTTATCATAATAAAGTACCTAACAATCAACTTATACGCCTCTTAACATCCCGATCGGATCATGCTCGGGATTTATTAATATACTTATATTGTACTTGAGAAACAAAAGACAACGGGGAAGACAATGCGGATTAAGTATCGAATACATCAGCGAAAGATAGCTGAGTGCACTACGCATTGTCCTGTTAACAGCTTTGTTGTCCAGACATTTTAATGCGATTTTGTCGCATATTGGGATACCTTACTATGTTCCTTTTTACAGACTTTACTGTGCAGTAACCTATTTTTTACATGTAAATATACTTGCGCAAACCTCCTCTGCGACTTTTAGTTTGCAAGGTCATAATAGTTTATCAAAGTTATATTAGTGGTTAAAGATACATTGTAAAGAGACAATTTTTTGGGAAAATAACATAATAACTAATAAAAAAACATTATCTACGACGGTTATTATCAGTACAGGTTTGTGTATGAAATAAGTAAACCATCTAAAAGTTTATGCCTTTAAAATTGTATCCCCTGTCTGCGACTGCAACGATTATTATATGCTCTCAGACTCTACAGTCGTCTACACACACAATATGTGTAGATATTGTGTACATGACCGACTGTACATTTAATCAAATAGTGCGTTATGTACTATACCCGGATAAACAGGACAGGGTGAACAAAGACGGGTATTGACTTCAATTTATTATGCGAAGACGGCCGTCAGATGGTACGCGGGTCGGCACTCTGCAGATAGTATCGAACATCGTTTATTTTGCACCCAATGCAAACAGTCTGAAAGTAATTACGATAGAGAACCCAACTCGACCCTGACATGCACCCAATTTTAATCAGATACTGCTCTACATTAAACAGATATAGGTATATGGTCCACATAAGCGAGTAAAATACAAAGCTGCGTAGTATAAAGGTACTATTTATTATATCTGTACCTATAGTTGGCAAAGCTGTGATTTTTCAGTAGTAAGCAAAATAAGATTCAATACAAATTTAACCTACCAGCCAGATCGATGAATTGCAAAAATATTTATTCCTTGCAATATTAAAAATCGTTGGATCAATATCATTGGATCCGTTTCCGAGAGTTCAGTTTTTCTCTTTATTTAATTAAACTGACTATTACGCGCACCATATGCCAGTCCCATCGTATCCTAAACAATTACAATTACACTATCAATTATTAGCTAAACAATTAACTAACTACAAAATATGAGCCATGAATTTAAACAAAGTCTTAAGCATCGCGAATGTTTGGTTGTGACAACATTTTATGGAACGTGCCTATATTGACTTCGTTTAAATTTAAGTCTCCTATTAACTTATTTCTACTTTCTTAAAATAGGATACATTACATCATTATATGGTGTAGATCATGAAGCACGTTACGTTGCTCACATCTAAGAGATTTGATTTGACACAATACCTACTTACATTTTGGCCCTGGTTTTAGGCCCTAAACTGAATTTGAAAGAAACAAAATGTAACCTAAAAAGTACTCTTAGTTTAAGTACCTACCCCTGTAGTCACTAAGTACACGCTATTCTGATAAGCCAAAACTGGAGCAATATTAATTAAGCTACTTTGCAGGATTGATAAAATCAACTCTTCGTGACTATGAATTCCATTGCTCAAGTTAAACAAGAAAATGTAAAGCACAACTGCAACGAAAAGTAATTTATAATTCGCAATGTTTATAATATAAGTTGAACTGTGGTTAAACAAAGAACGCAGTTCGCAAGAATTGTAAGTCGGAAACTCATTTAACGTTTACACAGGGGTAGAGAACCAAACCGTAAATTCTTGTTTCCGTGTCATTCTCTATAATAACATCAAAACTCTTGTTACGAACACGTTATTATGTTAAAACAAAAACCGAGCAATCTAGAAATTCCCGACAACTGCAGAGGAAGTATGTTTAAAATGAAATTTCTTTTTATTCCTTACAGCGACATATACGTTTTGTTCCTTAAACGTGTAAATTAAAAACTTTAGTTGTATTCGTTCCCCTTTTATTAATATGTCATTTTTTTAATAGCCTTCTGACTGTCTCTAACGCTAGCTTCTTTCGTCCAAATAACGACAAACAAACAAGCAAGTGAAATGTTTTAAGGTAGATATTTATTGTAATCTTAGACAGCATTTTGCAGCAGTCTCCGACTAACTACTTGTTTCTTAATTCCATGGGTAACTTTGTATATCAAACTATTTCTTAATTACTTGTGTTCATCGCACTGTCTCCGTGCAGTGAGCTCGCATGACGTTAGTAGCACTGGCGTGCTAATAGTGAAATAATAGGTATTCTATCCTATCCTCTCCTAAAACGTAGTCGCGGATGGAAACTGGTTAAAATACTTGTAACTTTATTTTTTGTATACATATCTAAGTACACTTAAGCACAGCGAGCATACATACATTTATAGGCAGGGAAGATGGCTATAACCAGAGCAACTCCGCGTAAAACGAACCTTTTCTTTACAACCTCACTAAAACATAACAGCACCAACATTCTCGCAAACATCACGTTTTTCCTTCTATCTCAATATTTTCGTAGACAAAGAAAATAATATTATGTGGGTGCTTTTTGTGTGACACTCAGCCAATATTGTTCCGACTAAATGTTCGTTGTTTTAAACTAATATTAAATTGTTTGCTGTTCTCTTCAACCTCTTCTTTATAGGTGCAGTAGAACCTACTTTAGGATGTCAAGGACTGGGATTCATTCGTATAGTTTTCAGTGACACCATCAAATAAACCTCATTCAATGGGCTGAAATCTAATAAAGAACGTACATACATCAATGGGTTATTTATTGAGTAGACATCAGCTGAAAAAAAAACTAATAAAGAAGATCCTTCGATATGATTTTTATTTTACGCTTAGAACCACTTCTTAAACAATCTTTAACTTTATAAAAAGACGTAGCATGGCTTCACCCGCGTAGTACTTATATTGGTATAAAAAGTAGCCTATGTGTTAATCCAGATCATATTCTATCTCTGTGACAAATTTCATCCGATTCCCTAGTAGTTTTTGCATGAAAAGGTAACAAACATACATCCATACATTCTTGAAAACTTTCGCGTTTATAATTTTAATAGGATGCCGCAAGTATTTTGTCTGTTGCCTTCAAAAAACCCAATTTCAATGATGACAAATGTCTGGTTCGACTAATCTGATAAGAAGTAGCTACCAACTGATGCCTATTTATAACGCTTGATCGATCGTAAAATACATTCTGATAATGTATCACCCGTGAAATATATTTGCTAAATAATTTTTTAGCTCTTTAAATCAAAATTAAATGCTTCGGTTAATACTTACACCAGATATAGAAATACCGGTTTGTTAATATTACTAGTATCATCATCATATTCCTTGCGTTATTAAGTTGGCTCCCAATCTAACCTTATGCGTCTAGCTAGCAAAGCTAAAATAGTGACTACCAACAGACTTCGAAACCCGTAGGGAACCAGTCTCCGAGATAGTTAGACTAGGTGTTAGATTATATTAGATACGCTTCTGACTATCTGTGATGATTGTCATAGGTGTGTTTAAATGACAGCCGGGACCGACGGCTTAACTTGCACAGAACTATTACTTGTAAAAAGTTTGTACGTACCTAAATATACCTTCGTGTGTTTTCACTCTTGTTAATCTTGACAACTATGTTGCAATTTGTAGCATTTCGTAGTCTATGAAACTGCTACGAACGACCACTTGGCTAAGAGAGATTTTATCGTAAACCTACATTTGTAACGAAACTCCTTGTAGACACTCGAGTACTACTCTACCACAATTCCATATTACGATTATTTGATTTCAACTTGGCGCATAGAAATAAATTTTATACATTATTATAAGGTATGTGAAGTGGCAGAAATCGTCATCTCACAAAAAATGTCGACGCGGTCGTAATATGTGTGCGCGTTATAATATTTGTATGAAACCACATTGAGTGCGGTCAAGAGTATATTAAATTCTTTCCCAACAAGAGTCTATAGACCGCATATTTATTTTACAATAAATTATATTATATAATTATTATGCTACGAAATCAAAAATCAGGAGCAGGTAGGCACTATATGAAATCGTAGCAGAATTGGGGCTTTATACTACACTGCCACAAATAATTTTGCTCTACGTAGTATTGTAGCATACAATTCGTTACGAAACCACTCGTAGTACCTGGCTACGAGTTACGAAAGTAAGCTCGTAGCAGTCGTAGCAAGTACTTGAAACGGTTACAAATTTTACGTGCCATTAGCTGGCCGGATAAGGCAGTTGAAGTCGCTCTCGGATGTGGCTGCTTATTTTCTCAAGGTTTCTAGATGGGTTTAAATTTTATGATAACGGTTTGCTTACAATCTTATTGCCTATTTCCATTTGTTTTGTGTATTGCTAGGTAGGCGAATAGAGAAATTACTTTTTATATTGCTTCCTAAACAGATTAAACAAGGGTGTTTATTTTAGGATAAGATTGCGAGATATATAAAACATTTTTTTTAATTCAAAGACTCAGTGCGTGGAAACAGCAAGACAATGGCCACTTACGCGTTTGTATTGTGTTAATAATGAAATAAATAGAAGTAAACAAATAAAAAAAAATCACTTAGTTGTCTCAGCCTGAGCAAATCAGAAGAATCACATTGCAAAGGATTTCTCAATAATAACACGACTCTACATCCAATCCAATTCCAGGCAGATTATAAAAATCTCCATCTCAATCTACACAGCTACCTACCTAATGTTTATCCGATTCGGATTTCAATCAAATGCTTAAAATGCCGGAATAAACGGTTCTAGTACGATATCGAAATGAACGCGGCGGCGCTTAGGAAGGAACGGGAAACAGATTTGATTAATTTAAATGAATCACTTGAAAACAAATGAATAACTTATGACTACTTAAGAAGTCTATAGATCTACTGACGCCAACAATCACTGCTTTATGTCGGCAACTTTTGTCGCCCATAAAATACAGTCGGTACGGTCTTTTATCGGATACACTAACTTCCACCCGCGGCTTTGCTCGCTTGCACGTGGTCCCCATTTCACCCACTTAAGAGCTGAGTTTTGATAAATCCTGACATATATGTAAGTTGACAATCAGGTAGTTTCTTCCTTTAACTATTAAAAATATATAACTAAAAGAAGATTTTGGAGAGAGTGTGTTGGAATTACATAGTGTTATTTGTACATCTCCAATCTTTGCTGATAGGACGCTTTTCTTCTGTTTTAATTGTGCGTAAGACCCAGTTGTGAAACCCATAGTAGCATCTTTATTTTACGATAGGTATAATAATTATGAATGTTTTCAACTTACGAGTCACTCAGTACTTATGTACTGAGTAAGTGCGTTCCATAATCACCCTTAATATGATTCTTATGTTGTTTGAAGCGCAAGCTTAATTGTGAATAAGAGAAACAAACGTGTCACTTTGTAGCCGTACTGTTTTACTGATTGTCGTCAATATAGATAGTAATAGGTACCTGCTTTACTAAATAGTAGAGCAACAAAAGGAGTTATTACTCAACTATAAGAAACAGGTAACTTAATAAGGTATTATTAAACATGCCAGCTAAGTTAATTGCTCATTTGCTAACCCAGTAATTCTGATAATATATCAAGAGGAACATGTCTACACACAATTAAATCGACTCAGCTATAATGAAAATACCCATTTAGTACCTGATCTTGGAGTACCTACGTTTCACTTTCATTGTGTTGGTATTTTTTATATATAATACTTTAATAATCAAATGCGTTTAATATATACCTACACGCGAGAGACCGGACAAAATGATCGAATTTGGGGGAGGCCTTTGCTCAGCAGTGGGATAATATAGGCTAAAGGAAAAAAAATTACCTACACATAAAAGTGTATTTAAATCAAGCAAGTAGAATACGAGTATTACTGCAATTCAAAGTAATCCTTACTAATATTATAAATGCGTAAGTAACTCTGTCTGTCGCACTTTCACGCCAAAACTCCTGATTCGATTTGGATGAAATTTGGTATTGCGATAGTTTGAGACCCAGAAAAGGACATAGGATAGTTTTACACAAAGGACATATGCATGGGGGGAAAAATATTGTTTAATAATAACTTTTTGAAGTGCACGCCTATATATATATATATATATATATATATATATATATATATATATATATATATATATATATATATATATATACATATCGCAAACATAAAAAGCTTAATGTAGGCCTAACTTTGCTGAAAACATTCTTAAGATAGTGATTTAATTTTTCATTTTTCTTTATTTCAATTTTGATATAATTTCATTCTTATCTTGCCAACGATTAAATATTTTAACAAGTTGAACTTAACTGGTGTTTTTATGAATAATTATAATCAATTTGTTGAGAATCTTGTTAAGCCAATTAAGAATTCTAATTCTTGAAGTTAATATTCTTGCTTTTGTTGCAAACTTTGAATACCGTCCTCTATTCAACCTTGTTAATATTAAATCATCTACTTTAATTTTTGTTTTCTTTGAAACATTAATAACATTTTTCATAACAGAACTGTCATTCGGCCCTCGATGGTGTCACAAGTTAGACGGGCTACTTAACCATGTCAGACTAGCTTATATGGATTTATGCCTTTAATATTTCCCGGGGGAGTAAACCCGAGTCAGCAGTAAAACACTAATTTTGTAACATAGGTAGGCCTGTAATTTTAAAACATCCTAAGAAATTGTTTCCATGTAAATATTTTTCGAAACATAACACGGCTTAAAATGATGGCCGAACTTCACAAACCTTGTTAATAAATACCGCATAGATGCACATACTATATGTAATGTAAATAGACCTCGTGGCCTGCGGTCAGCAGACTGCCAAAAAGGAAAAATCTATGCCTCTATATACGCCTACATCTTTGTCTGCATAAAATACCTAAAATTACAATTACACTTCGAACCTGCCGTTATGTTTATATACTATACTATTTTTTTCTTCCTTGCCTAAGGGCAAGGACTTTTTTCGTATTTACAACTCGTACCTTAGTACGAGTTGTAAATACGAAAAAAGTTTTCAAATGCTATCGGTAACATGTCAAGATGATGAGTTGAAATACGAACTATCTATAAATTATTTTACCTTGTTTATTTTGACAGCTCCAAGACAGTATTTGAAAACTTTTTTCGTATTGACGAACTTGTACTAAAGAATGCCTTTACGTGAAACTTTAATATTATATACATTTTATATCATACATCTAAATGCCCAAAGCTGCTTTTACCATTGTTCGTATTATTAATATTCTGTTTTAATAACAGACTGCATGTCCTTCTACAAACACAAAGATTGTAGTAATAACATTTTAGTAAGACAATAACAATAATATTATATCCATAAATATAACGATAAGTGTAATAAAAAGTTATTCCCTCTTTTGTTCCATATCATCTTATCTTGAAATGCTGTTTATTGTAGATTTATTGGAGCCGCATCGCCGGAACACGAAATTATGTTACGCTCTCCCATCGCTTGTTTTTACATCATTTATTGGGACATTGATCGGTATCGTTATACTGATATGCTTGGAATTTTCCTGTGGTTTTTTCACTAAGAAAATAACTTTGTAACAATTTGATACTTGTACAAATGTATCTTATTATTATGTAGGTACCAAAACCTTGTAGAGTTTTAAACTCTGTAGTAGCTCTTCTCATTCCTCCGTCAATATACTTAATTCCTTACTAATATTATAAACACGAAAGTAAATCTGTCTGTCTGTCTATTGCCTTTATGAACTTATTTGGATGAAATTTTGTATGGAGTTACTATGAGTCCCGGGGAAGGATATAGGATAGTTTTTATCTGACTGCGCAAAAAAAGCACGATAACCGACATACCCTAGGCGCGGGCGGAGCCGCGGTCGGAAAGCTAGAAAGTTATATTTAGCAAAAGGAAAACGGTTACCTTCTTGTTAAGGTTACCTAGGTTATCTTTGAGATGTATTGTAGAAATGAAATAGTCAAGGGTTTTATCTTACTGTCTAGTAAACTAAGGTTTATACTGTCCTAAGTTTTTAAAGATTGATGAATGAATGAAAGAATACTTACCTACAATTCCTTAAGTCAGAAACCTATTTCCTCAATGATGCGATGGGATTTGCGCAGGATGTCGCTAAAATGCTTTGTAAAACGCAAAAACCCCGAATGCCAATGCAAGAAGAAGATAGTCTTCTTTGACTTCAAACAAGACATAGGATAACTTCTACTGTATTAAAATTCATCGCTGTCGAAACCTTAATGTAACACTTTTAGTAAGTATATCGAAATGTATCTTACTAATAAAAGAAGGAGTTTACAAGAAAAGAAAAAGACAAGTACATATTTGCCCCTCCATACCCACGATGCCGCAGTGAGTACCTACTAGTTCGCAACTTATTTAATTTACTAGCATGCGACCGGCCCGACCTAATATCGGCACACACTCACTGAGCGAGGGTCCAAAGGATAGTTAATAACGATTTATGGAACCCTTTTGTTCCTTGACTGTTATCTCGCGTGAGCTTGCTACTCCTAGCACCGCTTGATATATTGTCACCCTGTCACTGTAGAAGAATATGAAGCACATACGTGTCCCTATAAATTCTTATTTCAATACTTTCTGAATTGATGGAACGCGAGAAAAGCTACGACATACTTAATATATTATCTACTGAAGAAGAAAAATTGCATAATATTTATTGTAGTAATAAAAACAATTGAACATCAAATATTTAGAACTCTTAATGCTTTAATTTAACGGTTAAGTGGATTAAACCATTTCAATTGTACAATTATTATTGTGAATGCGGCTGAGATTGAACTTAATTTAATTTAAAAGCATCGCTGCCACCCGTAACTCACTTAGCGCCGGCCCGACACTGACTTGTAGTCCCCGAAAAGAACATTTTACAAAGAGAGCCATTTGGTTGGCACATAAAAGAAATACGTATAAATCAGAGATGTCGGCCATTAGGCATCGCCTACGCGTTATTGTACCAGTGGCGACACGTGTGACAAAATAACTTTTATAATGCCATGAGCATTTTGTTACATATGTAAATATAAGTACCTAATTATGATATGACACGTAATTACGTCTTTACTTAACTAAAAGTTTTATGAAACTTTAAATTCAGCAATTCCACACAGAATGAATCGGAATAAAAGTGTTCGATCACTGTCAAGACAGGGAACAAATAAAACTACAACTACCTAATTCCCAGCCAATCAAAGTAATAAAATTGCTCTAAAATGACTGGCTAGAATACTCTTTGGCCATAAAATTGGCTATAGAATCTAAATTCCATTTACCTTTAAGTACTAAATTATCAGCAGAGTTAACGATGTAGGTTTAGTTAATGGTTACATTTCTTTTTAGCTAGCCTGCTGGTTTTGTCTTTGTTCAGGGCCTTTTCCTCATTAAATGTCTTCCATCATTCCCCTGTCGGCATTCGATATCGAATGACTAGAGGTCGCGCCGTTGATCATCGAATCGAATGCCATCGAATCGTCTTGCCATCTTTTTGTCAATTCACATTTTCAGTGGTTTCTTACAAGAAGTAGGGAATAAACACTAGGCAAAAAAGTATTCAATATATAATCCAGCTAAAAAAGAAGACCCAAAAACGACACAGAAGTGTCAAGTTTAATAAGTTCAAACCTCAGAAGACTTTAAATCTCTCCCTACTTCATAAACAAGTACACTCAGTAAAACAGTAACATTATAAATCAGATTCTGTTTCGACGATGTCCAATGACAGGCTTAGCATAGTATGGTGCTTCACAAGCTGAAAAGTGAAAAATATGGGTTGTGAAAGGACTGGCCTCCATTGAAATACGAGTGCACGCTCATCCGTTTATAAATTATGTAGCGAAACATAACAGCAACACAAATTTTGTAAATTTGACGGTGCCCTAACATAAATTTTGTGAATGAAGAAACATTTTTTAAATAAAATAATGGCTGTAATTTAGATTTTTCTAGTTAGATATTATAATATTGGGAAAATATTTAAGCGTTCTAACATGAAATATCATAACATGGTAAAGAGTCTACCTGACAATTGTGATTAAAATTCACTGCAGATCTATTTATAGGTGGGTTTTATCAATTACAGAAATGGACATCCATAGAATCATCATCTAAATAAGAACAATAAGAATTTGTTAATTACCTATTCCTTTTTAGCAGGAATTGTGCAAGTAGCTAAGTAATTTTCAATAACAGATCGTTCTGTTGAAAACTCCATAGGTACTTAGTGCTTATAAAAAGTATAAAAAAAAAGTATAAAAATCTTTATTTCTTAAAATTTTACATTTCCTTAACATGATCACTAGCCTCCACACTAGGATCCCCTGTCCCTGTTTATGTTCTTGCATAAGCCCTAAGTATGGAGTTTTTAGTGGCGTGTCTTTGTTCATCTCGAGTTTATTCTGTTTCTATAAAATTTCAATAATATGTTTTCGCAGCAGCATCAGCAGTCAACAATGTAAAACCTACAATGCGCTAATTTATCTTTCAAATTAAAAATAGTAGCAGAACGTATATCTACAGTATACTATAAATACTATCTATTTTACAGTGCACAGTAGTAACAAAACTTACAAAACCAACACTTCACAGTAGGTCACGGGACTTATCAGGAGGTAGAGAAACTTTCAGGTATCTCCTAACTTAATTTAGACGCCGACGTTCGAAGCCAATCGTACCTCGGGCGCAAGTTATTGATGTAGTTTGTAGGTAGACAAGCGGATTCTTTTTTTATCACGTAAACGTGAAAAGTTGTTGCCAATTCAAGCGCCGGAAAATAAAATATGGCAAGGAGTTTTCTGACATGCGGATATGCTAATATTTCGTGAAACTGTTTTCTAAATATAGGCAACTTTGTACGTGATGATAGAATCTACGCTAAAATTATAAGGCTGAAGAGATTGATTGTATGTTTGGTTGAACGTGCTAATTCAGGGACTACAGGACCGATTCTAAAAATTATTTAACTACAAGTCTGTCACCCACTCTTAATTTGAAATTTAGATCACGCGAGCAAAGCCTCCATGCGCCAGCGGTAAGTAAGTAGTAGATATTAATTAGTTTACATGTATTATATTTCAGTAAGTTCTCCAGTGTAATTAACGACTACAGATCGGCAATCGTACCGTGAAACGCGCCCATACTGGGGTGACAAACTCTGCAAGGTGGCTGATGAAAGCTGGATTCCGTGCATCGTGCTCAATCGCATGGACAGGTTTCTATTCAGGATCTAGAAATACGCTAAAATATGATGACAATGATAAAATTAGTTAGCTGCCAAAGTAAAATATGAATTTCAAGTTAAAATATTTATAGCCTAGTAGTGTCTTTAACTCAACTTTGATATAATAATCTGATAAACTAACAAGTCGGTGTCTCGCACTTGTTAAAAATTAAAAATACAGTTATGTTACGTACATCACATTTATTGATGTACGTGGTTACGTTTTTCTAACTTTGGTATATTTCAAGCACACATTAATAGTGATGCTGTAGGTATATGAAAACAAATATTTAAATTTAAATTTTCATCGTCGTCGTCAACCCTTTTTAGTGTCCCACGGCTGGGCACGGGTCTTCTCTCAACTATCTTACAAGTTGAAAGAGTTTAGGCCTTAACCCGCACACGCTCGCCTAGTGCGGGTTGATGGATGTCACGTGTACTCGGATGATTAATTCTTAGACATGCCGGTTTCCTCACGATGTTTTCCTTTACCGATATTGAGCAACGGCGATGAAATAATTCACCCAAAGATGTGTGTACATGACTGGAAATCGAACCTGCAACCTTGTATTTCTAAGGCGAGGTCCGTACCGCTTCGCCACCGCTGCTCATAACTAAAAAAAACATACTTTACGTGTAATTTACTACACAATACCTACCAAATGTATGAAGTCGCTGCTAGTTACTGCCGTTTAATGATACGGAAAATTGTCCTTACTGTACTCAACTACCAGCGTTGTATTAACTTTTTAGTACATTATTACATAGGTACTAGCGTAAAATCTAGTGGAAACTGTTGATTATTCTATGATCAAGAACACTCGCTACCACTTTTATGTAAAGCACATTAGTGTGATACATGGTACCTATAGATTTAGCCCGTATTTCATTCTACCATCGCATTAATCGGTAATAGATTAATTAGTTTGGTTAACATTTTTACTAACTCCAAAGTGTAATGAGTATACAAGATAAAAAAGTTATAAGGATATTCAAGTTTTAAGTAGGGGAAATGTTGTGAATAATGAAACAACACTAAAACTGAGAAACTAGCGCATGAAAAATACCGCGTGGAACATTTTATGCAAATCCTAGTTGGTAAAACTGAGATAGAAGCTCACCCAACTTTTTCTTACTATAGTTGGCATAAAAATATGCATACAGGATAGCTTCAACCCGAGTTTATTAATAGATAAAATAAGATTTCAACGAGGCACGTCCAAGATGGCCCCTAATCCCTATCTTGAGGCTACGGACAAGTTTTCGTAACGGATCTTAAAGCGCAAAGCCAGCGTTCCTCGATGCGGTCTTACAGCCTCTATCTACTTTGACGTTCTGTTTAATCCACAATAACTTTGTGCTCAAGTTACTATTCAACTACCAGCCTTCACAGGGATCAGAGGGATCAAGCTATAAAAACAAAAGACAATTGGGGTGATAAAATAGAAAAGGCACTAAACACACTAATTCTCTTTCATTGAGTATATCGCAAATAACAGAAAAATAGCAATAATGGTAGTGAGTACCATGAAATCATTCTAGTATGTAGCAATGGCCCAGCGGAACAATCGTATAAGTAAATGAGCATGAACGCTCTAGCGTTTGACTGGAATACGGTGTACTTAATTTTTTATATGAAAACGCATGATTGACTATTAATCTGTGGTCAAGAGTTGGCAGCCTAGGACTAGCGTCAGACCATAGTGCGTTCAGGCTCTAAGACGTGATTAGGATCCTAGGCTGCTAACACTTGACCACAGATGAACAGCATGTCAGAACACGCAACGTTTAAAGACGTGTTACTGGCAACTTTTCTCACTAAACCAGTCCGATGTAAAGCTCATACTACGAGTGAAAACCCTTGCCGGGAATGGACAAATAGTAGAAATTTTCATTCATTGGCTGAAAGACGTCACTTTTACATTAGCCTAGTCACTTAAAAAAATGGCACAATCAGTCGTTTTAAACATTTATTACACTAACACAGTGGCAAAGTCTCATAATACTTTTCGACCATAAAGTATGAAGTGAGCAACTTCGAATACGGTTACGAACAATAAAGAGCAGCAGGGAAATCTAATCTTGTTCAGAAATTTCCAACCAACCCTCATTACCATTTGAAGGCACTGAGAAAAAGAAATAGCCTTCGTACCGGAAATTTCATGTAAATTAGTTGAAGTACGCGCCTCTTGATATTTAAAAATTTTTCTTTGTACCAATGATTTTATTGTGATTGCACTTGTGCGATCTGTCGCTAAAGTTAATTTGGGTTTGGAAGGTTAATGAATGGATGCCATTTTTTGTAAATTACTTTTGGTACATTAATGAAATGTCATTGTAATAGTTTTAGTAGTGCAGGAAGCCTTCTAGCTAGGTGGACTGTAGTGCAGTGTGAGTGGTTGGAAAGGTGACGCGAACACCTGAAGATAGAGTAAAATTACGCGTATTGGAAGAGGCATATACACTATAATATACCACCGGGAGCGAGGTATAAGACGATGATGATTACGATGAATATTATACACTTATAACACTTTATCAGGTACTGGCTGACCTCCGAAAGATCTGAAAGTACCTACATAGAAAAATTACATATCTAAATAACCTAGAAAATCGCAGGAAAACAAATGTTGAATAGAAGAAAGGGTTGTAAAGCAATCTTTAGAGAGTAAAATATGCACACTTTAGCTTCTTACAAGTTTATTCAAATTCTGAACATAAATTCCTTTACGTCTCTCTCCCAAAGCGTTAAGATTGATTTATGTTTTAGAAAAGAAGCAATTTTGAATGCATTTTCGTAAAACGAATTAACGTTTATTTTCTAGAGTTTGACAAATCAATACAGAATTGGTAAGTCCAGTAATGTTAATTATATAATTTGTATCACAGGCCAACGAATTTCATTCGGCTGCTCTTAAAAACGACCATCAACAATAACCTGTACTTCAAATTCCTTCAGTTACTTTGTTCATCCTCAATATCATATTTTACCTTGATGTTAGGTAAATATATGAAATAGGTTCGAATTGGAATGTCTAGTGGCCATGAGGAATTATATGCTCTGTGATCGGTGTCGTACCCAGCTGCGTATAGTTTTACAGCTCGACAACCGAGTAAAGGACGTGACTGAACTGACAAGAAGCAGCTGTAACGCCTTGTTACTCCTTCGAAACACGAACGGTGCATGCAAGTCACTTCTAATAACACCCTCTATATCCCACTCAAGTATCAGGTTACTTTTAAGACATGGTATTTAAAAAAAGGGTGTTCTACTTCCCAAGAGGTTTTAACCTAAAAGTTACACCTTTTTTCTTTTTTGACAAAACAATATCATCGTCAGCAGCCAGATTGTTGCCAGATCTGATGTAAGCTTCTCATAAAGGATGCCAGTTCGCACGAACCGTGTCTAGGTACCCTTAAACAGCTCTTGTCGGCAACTTTGTAAAGATTGTCACTCCAAAATAATCTCCAAAATACTCTAGGTTTGTTTCGCGGTTCCCACTCGTCTGTAGAACGATTGTCGGTACAACGGCAAATAGGATCGGCCCGTTGCTAATTCAGTTTAGCTTGCTAATCCGTTGGGATAAAGGCATTAAAGTAATTTAAATTAAAGAAATAGATTACAACCTTTGTTACTGGGACAATATTTTAGAGCCACCGCGCGCCGTTAATCTCTTTAATAGCCGAGCACTTGGAGGAATAGAATTTAAAAATAAATGTGAAGGGCAGAGAAGCGATAAGAATTTAAGGCCAGAAACTTTGTTAAGTACTAAAATTTTATACCAACCGCTGGCCGTAGACACACAGTTTATTGCGGCAATTATTATCCGTCATTCTGGAACGCAGAATCGGTTTGACTTTTATTGATTTTGGTCAATCGTATCGATTGCTTTGACTTTATGCGTTTTGAACGTTGTTGTAATGGCTCTAGTTCTAAATCGTGTCCACTAGACGAGTCGGTTTGGCACTTAAATTATGAAATATGATATCTTGAATGCTGCTTGCACCTATTGAACTTTATACGACTCGCTCCTTAACTACAAACATTATTTTACCATTAAATATATATTCTTGTGAGCGATGTTCTGAAGATAATCATATTTGTATCCCTATACGCGTAGGCGTTCTTTCTGTAACTTATTTATGTCCGCGGCTTCTACTCTCGCATATTATCGGTTGCCACCCACAACCATTGCTTTCCTTTTCATTAGTTGGAAAATATCAAAATTATTAATAATTATAAAAATATGTCAATAATTATTGAAATCAAAACCCCTCACAGAAATAGTCAGTAAACGAAACCAGCAATTTTAATTCGAATCGGCGCCATCTAACGCTCTTTTAAGACAAAGGTAGTCAAAGTTGTTAACGTCAGAGACGAAAAAAAAGGTTATTGGCAATAAAGTTATAGTCACCAAAAGCATCTAGGTATCAGTTTACTGAAATCTTAGACCATGCTTCTGCAATAAAATCGAATATGAGTGCATTATGCTAACACAAAATGTAAACAACTATTGTGTTGGTCTGAATGTTAGATACTAGCCTGTAACGAAGATATAAAGTTTCATATTACGTCACTTTCCTAGATATTAGATACAGTCTTTAGATATTTGATACGTAAACATATTGACATGTAAGCTAAAAAGCTTTACGGAATTTGTCGATGGGTGGGAAAATAACTACGTATACTAGTAGGTTTTTCAAATACGGTTAGCTTCTTACTTATACTTATACTAGCTTTCTGTTTTTGGCTCCAACCATATATTAATAAGACTTTCATTATTCTACCGAGTGTAGGTATTTCGTTTGTCGATCGTTGCAACTACTTTGCAGTTGAATAAAACCTAAGTAAATTATGTTCATCACGCTGCTCGCATATAACTGATCTTACAACCGAATTTTAACCAACAGCCGTAACAGTCTGTAAAAATCGGAGGACAAATCAGCTGTGTGCGGCCGGCGTCAATAAAATCCATGCGAAATTATATGTAAATTAGTTCATTGACTCATTCATATGTATTAGGTAAAGATGGATAGATGAGAAAATATTAAACTCTTGTCAATTAAGGGTCGTAAATGTAGAAAGTTACAAGTTGAATTTCAATTTTTTACGGAATCATGAACATATTTAAAAAAAAAAATTGATGTTGTTTATTACTATCAAAAATGTTATCACTGTGTTTCATATTGTTTTGACGCTTGCGTAACCGATGGCCAGTTCCTCCGCAAAGTGCTTACTTTCTGCCTCATTACTTGTAGAAGCTCACCTCCAAAGCTGTATTGGAAGGAAGCAACTCATATATTTAACGAGGCTACTTGAAAGAAACATGATACTTATTCCTCGCTACAGAAAGGATAATATCGCTTGCCAGTAATAGGGTGACCTCGGAAAGGGTTGTCGCTTTATGTAAAGCTGACATGGCCGCAAACGACAGTTAATGGCGCATAAAATTCGCAGTAAGCCTGACACAGTATAATAATTTCACGGTATCTGAAATTCAGGTATTCTTACATACGTATAATATTAATATAATACATATACGTACATAACTTATACCCATCCCTCTCTTTGACACTTAATACTTTATGTAAATATTAAAGGAAAGGGAACATGATTTAAGTAAGGTTCGTAACATTTCACTTGAAGTCGTTCATAATTTGATAAGAACACGTCGACTGTATATCGCGTAGTGAGCATTTTCATAAATTATAAACAGATTCTTTAAAGAAAATTACCCTCGCAAAGTTTTTTAGTTTATTAAACTGTGTTCTATTACCAACAAGTGTAAAAAAATGTCACATTGCTTTTTATTATACGTACCTACATAGCGCTTCGTTCAGTATAATAACGTTTTATAGAAAATATCACTTCCTATTTAAACGACATTAACGCGGATTTTATCGTGATAATTAACTCGATTATCCAGTGGTAAGCGTGTTCGCTTAAAACCCGTATTCGATTTCTGAGACGAGCAAAATGTCACCTCTGCCTGTCAGTGTACCTTCGGGCATTACAGTTCTCTCAACAATTTTACGAGTTGAGAGAGTTTATTTTTGAGTTGAAATTTGAGAGAATACAGGCATGATGCTATGTGGTTTATGTTTATTGCAGTTCATTTGAATAATAGACGTTTCGGTTTAGTGACGGAGATATAAATACTAAAAAAACGTGGCAAAATCTGCCATGAAGGACTTTCACATCGCAACTGCTCGCAATGAATATATTGCTATTCTTAGAAAAATAAGACGACCCGTGCCCAGCAGTGGGACACTAAAAAGGGTTGAAGTCATTCTTTATTCCAAATAAATTTGTGACATGTGATATAAAAAGGTAAGATTGATACCTACTAAAGAGCACGACAAATTCCAACATCAAAATTCACGAAGAAATTACATAAGCCACCTTTTACGATATATTAATAACGCCCTTAATGGCTTCACTTCACACACGTTTCTATATAAACTTATTATAGGTACGTGAATGTATCTTTAGAAGCATCTATAGAAGGTACGAGTATCTACGGTACCTTATAGAAATCAATCAACAAAGTACCTCACTCAACGTTCACAACAATTAGATTTAAGGTACCGTCGTCCTTTTTAAGGTCTACCCTTGTACTTCAAATTTATAATGCTTGGATTATTTGAGTTCCTAGTACCTACTGTGGTATTCTTAATGATTTTTGGATAACTTGTCATGGTATACCCTTTCTCTCCTTTGAAATCTATTATGAAAAGTTAACTGTTAGTTGTAAATCGGCGTATGTTGTTAGGCGTCACACTGTGGGAATATGGACATTGCTGAAAATCAGTGTTGTGGTTGGTATATTTTTACCATTCTATGTTGAAAGTAGGATGCTTATAGCCTTGTGGATCATCCTTCGTACAATAGTAGTACTAGAAAGCATTAGACCTTCTATTCAGTAGGTTTACAGTACTTCATAGACTGGTTCAAGTATTACGATATGTAACTTATAAGTACTTGTAACATCAAAACATTACCCCAGTACTTGTAAGTGAAGTCTGGAAACAAATTCCTGTAACTCTCTATTACTGAATTTAAAACTTCCTACACACAAATAAAAACTTCATGCATTAAACTTTTGCTTAATCTAATTCTGTCTTCAGAGACGTGAGCTTTTGAAATATAATTACATCAATTTTGATAAATATTTCCCGACGACTTTGCTAATTTGAAATATTCGCACAAGAGAAAGTTTAGATAAGTCAAATAAGATGTTGAACAATTTAGTCAGATAAAGTAATATAACTTTCTTCTGAAATGTACTCAGTTCCAAATAGAATTACGTAAACAATCACATTTCTGAGTAAAAATTAAACACAATACAGTAGGCACTTCTTACTTAACTACATCAAATAAAATGCAAAATTCAAATAGACACTATATAAAGTAATCCGACAGAACTAATGTAATCGACATAGCTCAACGGAATAGTAAGCTGATATGACCGGCCCATTGCCACAGAACTGACAATCTCTGGGGTAAACGAGTTCTTAAGTGGAGACCACGAATTGACTAACGCAGTATGGGACGCCCTCAGACTAGGCGAAGTGACGATCTCAGTAGGGCGGCCGGCAAGAACTGCATGAGAATAGGCGCGGATCGTGCTCAGTGGCGTATAGCACATAGGATAGATACCCTTTATCCTATACATCCAATTCCTCTTTATCCAATGTATCACTCATTGAAATACTTATCATTCGCGTAAATTTAAGAAAATATAAATAAGAGTTGTAACGAGATACCTGAAATACAAATATACAATTTTTAACACCATTACCATTTTTCTAATCCAACGATCCCACTTAATTATTTAGGTATTTATTTGACAAGCAATATCAAAGATTGTAAGGAATTGATTATGAATGAAATGAACAACTCGTTCAAGGAAAATATTAATTAACATGCCCGAAGAGGGAGAAATGAAGGATGATTAATAATTTTCTTTGTGCAGTTAAACAATTGAGCTTTTAGAGATAACTTTAGCGTCAAATAAATCCGATACGTATCTTCATAGAAATAAGGAAAGGTTTTGATTAATTTCCCTTAAATTATAGATTCCTCTGCTTCATTACATAACATGATTAGCCTTTACGTAATTAATGGGAATCGCTGATTTTTATTTTATAAAGGTATATATAACAGGCTTAACGTTTCTTTGAAGGATAAAATTTAAAATGTGGTTATCCGACAAAAAACTAAAATTATCGACATAGCGCATAGGATTAGCAAGCCGAAGTAGCAGTAAGCTGGCCATAGCTGTCTTTGTCAAACGTAAAGCGCCCTCTAGCTAGGTGGAGTGACGATCTGTGAAAGATAACCAGCAGCAGCTGGATGTGACAAGCCGAAGACACGGTGTAATGGCGCTTATTGGGAGAAACTTATGTCCAACTGTTGACTACAATACGCCGATTATGATGATGATGATGATATTTAACAAGCCACTAACCAGTTGTGATTATTATAGTGACTTGTTGAAGCTTGGCTATCTTATAAAAAAGTAATAACGTACCGCCCATTCGGTACTATAGCTGTTGCTTGAACAAAAGATAACTCTTGATAGTTGCATAAGCTACCGTTCTGTCACTCAAACTACTGCCACCGCCGCGCACCGACGTCGATTCTGTTGCATTGGTTTCCTAAAATAGCAACGGTGATTGTCCTGTTGCCACCGCGATAACTCGCGTTATCACATAAAACATGCATACATACATAGGCATTGACGTCTATTACAGACAATTTAAGCAGTGTTCTGTAAGAGGCACCTTTTCTGGTGACTGAACAAACCAATCCGAGAACGACACGATCGTCCACACCGCGAACACTTGTGCGCAACTGCTATTCTCCGGTTTGAATCACCTTTGTATCACCTCTTCACAAACACTGCGTTGCCTGGGACACACATTAAAGAAGTCGACGGTCCCAATCAGTATCTACAAAATGACAACTTTTCAGTAGAGCAGTTTGAAGTTACTTTTTATAGTAGAATTCATTCTTGCGAATACATTTATGTAAAAAAGTGAAAATCGACAAAATGAAACTATCGACTTTCTTAATTGGGACCATCGAAGTGTAGTTTTGCCCACTGCCTACACCCCTCTCCCGGCCTCCCCGACTAGAAACACAGGAACGATAAGTCGCTACGCTATCACATAAGCTACCGGGGTAATTAAATCAATAGAAACTAATGGAGAATACAAAGTGTTCCATCAAACAGTATTTAGTAGTAAATACATAACCACATAATCACAATAACATTTAATCAAGTAGAACTTGTTGGGTTTAATTACACACATAATGAAGTTAAGCAATTCGAACAATTGATTTAGCAAACAAAGGTTGTTTCAGCAAATATAAATTGATTGAAGGCTTTAAGTAGGCAACTTAATCGAATTAAACTTAATATTTTTAGTATAGAGACTTGAACGCTTATGAAATTAGGTACCTTGGTAGGTAGGTATGTAGGTACCAATAGTCAACCAACGTCTCGGTTCAGGTTCGCATGGGTAGCAGAAGTGAAAAAAAAATAAACAAACCGCGATAAAATCCGTTATAAAGTAGTTTTATTTCAAGAAGTGAATGAAACAAATTTCCCATTTGAATAGCTCTGTCTGTCCATTAATTTTGTGTCCATTGTTAAAAACCTTAAGAAAACACTTTAATAGGCTTCATCCAAACATACATACGTACTGGAATACTTTGTTAAAATTCGGAACGATGTTAGAAAGTGAATCTGATCGACTTTAGTGCAATTTGCTCTACACTGGGTACAATAGTGTTCTCATTGTTTGACAAGTGGCAACGCATGCGCAATAAGCAGTAGTAAGGCGCCAGAAAGACGGCGCTAGTCATCTTCCATCAATAATGAAGCCAGATACCAATCAGTGGACGCATGCAATCAATGTTGAGCCGTTGTAAATTGACCTCAAGTGTACTTCGGGACAACGATGAGACAAACAGCTTTAGTTCTAGTACATCTGCCATTTAAGACGGTCGTGTTATTCTATAGTTAAATTAGTAATTTGACAGACCAATGTGAATCCTGATGCTATGTCACAAACTTTTTTTTTTTGAAATCCTGATAATGTTGCCTTCTCTTGTCCTTGTTTAACTAGGGTCAGCAATCAATCTCTAATTGTGGTCAGCACTACTAAAGATTATAATAGGAAAATAGTGCTATAATAACCAATTTTTTTAACAAACTCGACTACAAGTTCCACATTTTCGACATTTTCTAGGACGAATCATTTTTATTGACGTGACAACGTCTTAAATTAGGTTGCGGCTGGGAGGCACTTATGAAAAAGTGTAACGCTCGGTAACGTTACGATGAGTCACCGAACGAGAGAGAGGCCCGCCGAATGCCTTGCGTCTCTCTCCCACTCAACTATGTTTCATCCTTCTTCCTACTATACGAATGAATATTCACATTAAAATTATTTTACCACTCAAAGTCGTTGTCACGTAAAACTTTCGCCCGTATACCGAATTTACAGGCAACCAATTTTTTTTTAATAGAGAAGCAAAATTGTAACATCAAAATGGTTTAGCTTTAAGGATGTTATAGTAAATAAATAAATTTTTACACAGTTCCTATTTAAAACCAAGTCATTTCGTATCTTTCCTCCTAAGCCCCGCAACGAATTTGGAATCGATTTATAACTTAACGTAGATAATTTTTATGAAAAGGTGTGTGTCTACCCGTGAATATGAAGTCTGAAAAGACTGAAACGTCGGGATCTAAAATCTAAAACAAACCGCGACAAAATCCGTTAAAAATTAGTTTTATTTCAAGGTTATGTAAATGCATACTTACTTATATATATTTTTTATCCTTGCAAACACAATGCATAAAATAAGAAACCAAACAATTTTATTTTAATCTACCTGATAGTTTAAACAAAGAGATTCTTCACCTTTAAATATAATATACTGTACAGAAATCAATCCCTTAGCTTTGGTTACCTGAAGCTATATTTTCCGCTACATTAACTTAACCACGTACAAATTACACGTAATCAATTAACCTCACAGTGTTGTTAATTAAGTCTTGTTTTTATACTAAAGCAAACTTTTAATGATTGTTATGTTAGGTATGTAAAATAATATTGGATCTCATTACGAATATTGAAATGTTTGGGAAAATTTATTAAATGTAAGGGATCTTTGGTTGCTTTCATGTTTGTTTGGATTAATTACATACTTTTAAATCCAGGTAGATCCTTATTAGATAAGTTCTTTTGACAGAGAGGTTGTGGTTGACCTATGACCTGCCGTAGGATGGTGAAGGTAGATACAAGCGCGAACCAAGCTATCAACTGCAACTGCTGATAACACGTGCACGAACAAAATCGTTAGATGTCATGCAGGAGTCGTAATATTCAATTTCTTAGAGCATTTAACACGGGAGGTAGGTACGCAACTTCTACTACTAAATTGTTTCTGTAAGTATTAGGGGGAAGCGAGTAACCCACGTAGGTACTACACACATTTAAAAGTTAAAGTGTTTTTACAAAGGCACACGTAAATAAAAGCTACACACAAAAACACACAACATGAACAGTTTATGCATACAAACTGTTCATGTACTTACCTCGGCATGGGGAACGCGCGCAATACCAGTAAGTTCTGTTTATGTAAGTTGATTGTAATGTAAGTTCAATTTTATAAAAACTATTCCACCAGCTGCATGTGCTGTCGGTAGTTTTGCAGCTGGCAGCGCTATTTAAACTTGTACGGGTGAATACTACAGAGCAATCATGGGCGCTTAAATAGAGATCTTAAAAACAGAACTAAAAAAATATGTATTTATTTTTTCATGGATAGCGATGGTGTTTTCGAATTCGGTGCTGCCTGATGGAGGCTAAAGTCAGTCATTTATTAATACGAAATTACATAGATACAAATTTGTTGTTCAGTGGCTCTATTAATTAAGTTAGTAGGCACTTTACAAACCCGCGGCCTGGGAAGTGGGTTGGCAGACGCACTCCGGGGGGTTATGGTGAGTAAACTTTTTGGATTCTCACATACACATTGTGTCGCACCCTGATACAGTGGGACCTAAAAAAGGTTTCCCTTTGAAGAAAAAAGAATAAAAAAATGCGAAATTTTATGTTGGCGAGGTTTATGTTACATATTCTTTGACGTAATAACAATTTTATTACCATACAGTATTTTTTTACCAGTATTAACTAAGTAGTAGGTTTATCCCGATGACATGATCACTTGAGATAGTGTAACGAATCCGTGGACAAAGTAGGTAGTACAATACTCCCACTCAACCTTTTCCACTAACAAAATTTTAATTAACCCACGACCTTCAGTATAAAATATTGGTTTGCCTTTTCATAATTTATTTTGAAATTAAATTGAAAGAGGCCTATTGATCTGATATTAGGAGGCTGTCAAGTCACCGAAGCTATTTCCCCAATAAATATTAATAGGTAATCAATAAGTCGTTGTCAAAGGCCACTGACTGAGAATGACAACTCACGTACTTATTTCAATCTTGTTATTTGAACCTTTTAAGGGACTGTATTTTTATGATTGATTGATCGATGGAATTGCGTGTTTAAAAGGAACTACTTAAACAGAAATATTCTCTCCGGTCTTCTCTGAATAATAATATTTTTGATTAATTATGAAACGGACATTTTTTTATTGTAAAATAGGCTTGCGAATGACAACAACTTGCCTGATGTTAAGGAATGACTCTACTATGAGACGCACATATTAATCATTATATAAATGTATTTTTATGATTGATTGATCGATGGAATTGCGTGTTTAAAAGGAACTACTTAAACAGAAATATTCTCTCCGGTCTTCTCTGAATAATAATATTTTTGATTAATTATGAAACGGACATTTTTTTATTGTAAAATAGGCTTGCGAATGACAACAACTTGCCTGATGTTAAGGAATGACTCTACTATGAGACGCACATATTAATCATTATATAAAAGTAGCAAAACACTCCATAAATTCAAATTATTGTAACCAGACCGCTGAGGAAGGGCCTATGTATCTATGTTTCTCACGTACAGTTGAAGTTTTGATAAATTTCTTTATTATTTCCTATCTTCCAAACGGCTAAATAGATTGCATTCTTTGGGTATCGTTAGATTTATCTTATAAAACAAAGTGTTTGTAGATCGATATTTTAAAAAGATGGCGGACTTTTATTTTTCGGCAGCGGTATTGACCTCGCTTCTAAAATATACGGCCGCAGTTTCGATCCGCGGTCGTGCCCATATTTGTGTGAATTGTTACATAGTCACAGCTTAATATCGATGAAGGAAAACATCGTGAGAAAACTAAACACTAAAAACTAGTCATTCGAGGACTAGTGACATCCACCAAACCGCGCTTGGCGAGTTGTGCGGATTATGGCTAACTCTTGACACGTGCCTAGCTGTGGGACACATAAAAAAGGGTTGACGTGAAATATACGTCTGTAGTTTTTGGCCTACGCAAGCAAATTTTGTAACAATATGTACTTAGGGACTTAACAAAGAAAGCAAAACAAGGCATCTGTTAGAGAACCTTCTAATTTATTAAAGAACAATAAAAGAAAACAATCAATTCCATCAAAGCTGAAGGAATAAAAAGGCAATTCTTAGAATGTAATCATTAATTTCATTTGTTACAAAAGACATTGAAGGATCCCAAAAAGAAATAACTAAGTTTTAGAGTCTTTTTGTTTTATTTTTGTTTGCCATATTTGTCCCAAGTTTAGGTTTTTTTCTTATAAACAATCATTACGGTCCATTAATTACATGAGGTGTTCTAGGGGGGAGGGGATCAAGCTAAATCTTTCTAAATCTCACTAAGGGGGGAGGGGCGCGGTCTTGGCAAATATCACATAATTATTTTTGTAGTTGGTAGTCACTCTTGAGGCCGTACACGAGTCTCCATGGACTGAATTATAGGTAATAAATCTTTTCTTAATTTTTGTCTGATCTTCATTATTTAATTTTATGATTTTGATTTTAAATTACTTTAGTATTCACAAATACTAGTCTTCGCTAGTGTTCAATAAAAGCAATAGAACAAGTTTTTTTTTTCTCAATAATCCCACACGTTTGCAGTGCAAATATAAATTTTGAAAAAAATCGCGTGAGATTAGAGGTGGGGGAGGGAGTTAAGAAAAATCTTACGATATCGCACCGAGGGAGGAGAGGGCATCGAAAAATTCTCAAAAACGCCTCTCGTAAATACTAATGGACGCCTTCTAACATAAATAACAGATATTATTAAATAAAGTTACAGATCACAAATTAACGGCAAGTACAAAGTTTGCAACAGTTCCTATAATTCATTCAAGTACATATTTCATCTAATATTCAATAAGGGTTACCAATGGTAACCCTTAAGGGCACAGCCAAAAGCACAACCTTTATTAGATTGCTATTTGCTAGCTCCCTTCCACGGCTTTACCGAGGTTAATATTGATTTTGATAATAATATACTAAGTACTCGTAATAAGTCTATCTCTCTATAAAATTAAGCATTATCTGATTAATTTGTTTGAAAAGTAATAAGGTGGAATTTAATTTAATTTATTTATGTTTCTTTTTTATAATTCTTATTAATTTTATTTTGTATGTTGGACATCAAACACAATAAAAATTGTTATTGATAAATAAATAAATAAATAAATTCCCGTAGCCACCTAACATCTTTGGAAAAAAATGTTAATTTATTGTAAACAGTCTTACCTTTTTTGCACTGTTCCAGTTCTTCATCAGAGTTGTCATCACAGTCCTTCTCCATGTCGCACACCCACACCGCTTGTATGCACTGCCCGTTGTTGCATTGGAACTGCTTCAACGAACATATTGCTGCAACAAACACTCACTATTAACACTTTATCATCCATTTTTTTTACAAATGTTTTGATCTGGCTATCGTAGGTTCTATTCTTCATTATGGTTGTACTACAATACCGCTTATGTTATAAATTGGTAAACCGGGAATATGAGTGTAATGTTTGAATAAATTGGGCTCATTTTTCCGATTCACCAACTTAAAACTTATGCGATTGTAGTCTAACTGATGTTATTTAAAACAAAACAACAGTGTGCAGTGCAGTTTAGAGATTTTTTTAAAGAGAGCAGTCGTACTTAAAATATTATGGCGTAATCAAGGGAAACAGGGATTTATTTTTAATTATCATGTACAAAGATTAGGCACTTAAAGGAAAATATAAACACACAATTATTATGAATGTAATCCAATAGGGATGACGACAAATGATTTTTGTTTTTTCCGTCGGATAGATCAATTCAAAATATTTGACACTTTTTTTTGTGACTTAAAGATTACGGTGATACGTCCAAGCAAAATCTCGAATGATGTCACACCTAGGTAAGTTATACAGAGGTATGACGTACCGCACTGCCACTTTCTAATTATTGTTTCATTTTGATGATAAACCAAAAATAGTGTGGAACATTTTTATAATTTTACTGACGTATTAATTAAAATAAAACCTTGTCGTCATCCCTATTAGGTATACCTATTTGTACCTAATTATCCTTGTAGTATTCAATACACATTTCAAGAAGGAATTTCTTTGCTACGAACTGTCGTCAATCGATATCAATAGCTTATCAATTGAACGTCTTATTCAACGAATACAATATTCCCTTGTTTGTTTGTTAAGGACCACTTGTCCACGCTCAGTACTTAGTCAGCTATAGTAACTTCTAGAGCCTAGAGTTCTTCTTGTAGCCAATTAAACTTTACATCTTAGATCATAGGATTCATATTTCAATATCAACCATGTAGATAAGTACATAGATATACGGTTATTTCATCAGAACAACCAACAAATTTGTATCAATTCGTTATATTTCATACTTATGTCTTGATTATAATAATAGTCTCTTATCGCAATATAGGTGGGTGCGCGATTGTAATGACGTGGATAATTAAGTAGGTTTGTCAATTTTTTGTTTATAGGGAACTTTTATAGGACTCTTATCCTAAAGAGTGCCAATGAGACTTATAAGGTCCTACTAAGGCTCCGTTGTCCGTCTGTCCGTGTGGAGCACTATGAAGCTAGTGCGGGCAGCTAGTTAATATTATTATTTTCTCGACACTGGTCACACAGGACCTGACCTTGGCACGAAGCCTCAACGGACATAGCCGCAATACCACTTCTAACTGAATGGTTCCACGAAACGGGCACTCGGACCGCGCATTACCGCTCTAAGCGCATAAATCCACAATAGCTCGCATATAGCATATTGCTTCAACACTGGATAAGTTCAGTACAGCCTCACTCCTAACCACTGTTCTACTGCGTAGAAACGGACTCCCCAATAAAGTAGGTACTTGCTTTCCGACCGCGGCTCAGCCCGTGCATATGTTTCACAATCCTTTCCCGGGTATCAAACTATCTTCATACTAAATTTCATTCAAATCAGTCGAGTAGTTTTGGCGTGAAAGCGCGACTGACAGACAGACAAAGTTACTTTCGCGTTTATGATATTAGTAAGGATAATTTAGAATTGGTGGGATACTATCTTATAAGATTTTTTAACAGCATAAAGTTATGTTGTTTTTCTGACCAAGCGCTTACTTGGTTAGAAAGTAACGTTTCTCTCCTGTAAAATATATCATTTCAAAGGCGACCCTAAATGGCTGAAGTTGAACGTTTCAACTCAATAGTACCTACATCTCATAAATGGAGTCTAAGTGGTCTAAAAGGGACACTAATTAAACTTAATTATTTTAGACTGAGGGTTGTTTTAAGACTTTAGTTCACCAAGTTCAAAATCTGACGTTTATTGTTAAACATAGTATTTAGTATAAATCCTCATAGCGTTAACACCTTTACCCAAAGGTGTCCTTTTAATTTAGCTCCTTTACGTAATAGAAGGGAGCCTATTACCATTTATCGGGTACCATTCCCAACTTCGAGCAGCTTAAAAATTAATTAGATTAGAAAAGACGAACAGAATTTATTGTTCGACCTATCTGAACTCAGGTCTCTGACAGATCAACGGGACAGTTGTTGCTTAAGCATGGAGGATTAGATTAAGAGAAATTCTAGTAAGTTAATTGTTCGACCATTCAATGGACTTTTAATTTAGTATGGTTAAGCGTAATCGCGAGGGATTGCAGTTTAAATTTATTCGGGGTCGTATTCATTCCTATAATTCTACCAAACGAATCATCGTAAAATGTAAAACCTCGAGAATTTCGTTGAACAATTGATTAGGGATTGGTGAAGCTCGGCTGTAAGCGATTCGTGTGGGAAGCTGACGGGAGCCGTTTTGCCCCGACATCCAATCTGTATAAGGGCTCTTATGTCGACTCGTTGAAAGCAAATCGCTCTGACTGTACGAAGCTCGGTAATTTTGTAGGCATATGTGTTTAGCGACAACAAACTAGACTACAACGCGTTTAAATTACTTAATTGCAATACATGCAATGGTAAGTAATTTGAATCTGTAAACGCGAGCTCACGCTTTAAGCAAAACTATCTTTAGACTATGACTGAACATATTATTATAATAAATCTATAATATGAGTACACAGCAAACAAACCTTATTACAAATAAATGATTTATAAGGTGTGAATAGCATACTATGTTTTGTCTCTGTCAAATGATTTAAATGCCATACAGGAGAAAAAGATAAAACACAGAACAGCTATCAAACCTTATTAGTAAGGGTGAAAAAGTGTAATAGACAAAGTCAGTGCCTAATGACTACATTATGGAAAGCGCTACTGTAACATGTCAGATTTAGATAAGATCTAGATCCAAACGGATTCAGATGCATGCATAAAAATCAGGTTGAATAAAACCAATGCAGCTTGACCTATGCCTCTCTCAATAAACTTTAAGTGTGCCTTTCTACTTGCCTTAAATAATCTAAAAAAACTATTGAAAGTTTGTTATAATAATATGTAGGACCTCTCTATGTAAATAACAAGCACATTTTATACCTATCTACTACAATGTATTATGATAACTGAACCCAACATTATATTTATTGCAATTGAAACCCGACTCCCAAACTAGAATAGCCCACTAATTTGTTACGCATTCGATTTCACTCTCGATTCGGAAAAGGGTTTGCCTCAAATTATATGTTCCATACCCATAGATATGGTTATCGTTTAGGTACTTATTTATATCCTTCTGTACTCATGCACACACGCTTTGCTATTTAATTATTGTAAGGCTCAATTTAGTTTTGGATTGTATTTTTTCTAAACACTTGTCTTATCATGGTAAACAAAGAACACTAGGACAGATATAGATATTTCTATGGCTGACCACCTCTGAAGCATGATTGCCAAACAAAACAAGGATCATCAAAATCGATTCATAATTGGCGGAGTTATCACGTAGGTAACACACCTATAAAAATAACAGTCGAATTGAGAATCTCCTCCTTTTTGAAGCCGTTTGAAAATCACGAGTCCCACCAAAAACTGTTTCAAATTGATTGTCCTAACAGAATTAGTTCATCCCATTTTAGTGTTCTACTGCTGGACATGGGTCTACTCTCAACTGTCGTACGAGTTGAAAAAGTTTAACTCACACATGTTGGCAATGTGCGGGTTGATAGATGTCAGAAGCCCTCGAATGATTAGTTTAAAAAAAAAACATAGAAGGATCATATATTTTTTTCCTAAAATGCTTGATACCTTTAAAAATTTCTGTCATAAAATTAATATTTTTCTCATTGTAAGGCCGAGCTAGCTTCAAGAGATTTTTATTTTTCATAAATTTGTATTATCATTTTTTCTGGTGTTCTAAGAATGTTTATTCAGTTAAGTAATTTTTCTTTTATTTGCAATAATATATTGAGTCCATAATAAATACCTAATTGATCTATATAGATATTTTATAAATACCGTAATTATACATGTAATAGATACATGTATTTTGCTGTAATGTTTAGTGATGTGTTAGTCATGATAGTAATAATACAAATTACTAAAGCTTTCTGTAATTTATTGAGACGTATTCGGAGATAAATTATTAGTTCAGCATATTATGTAACTTGGACAAAATTAATGTTAGGTATTCTTCACTATTTTGTACTTGGCATGCTACTATTAAGAATCAGTCGGTAACCACAAACTCTCGATTAATCTCCGCTCGGCCTAATTATATCGCTTCTCAAACAAAGTTTGCAGATATTTTTGGCCACGTTTACTTGTTACAAACATTTTCATCAAGCCCTAAGAACTTGCGATTTCTAAAATTATTTTAATTAAAAATCTGAGCAAAGGAGGTAGTTTTCTTACATTGCTTTGTAGAATTTTAATTAAATTATAATTTGGTAAGTATTAAAATGGAATTCTTTGTATTAATGATACTTACCTTTATTATTCAATAATTGATGAATAATAGTTTGAAATAAAACTAGTTTCTATCGGATATAATTCGGTTTCATTTAAATATTTATATCCTGATTTTTCAAAGTTTTTTTAGACTTCATGGTCATTGTTGAAAAAATAAGCAAATAAATACCAAAATAAAATTAAATAAGTATTTTTATTTCAATGTGTGATATTCGCATAAATTTAAGAAAATTATAGTTTGATTAAAAGCCTAAACCGAAGGTCTAAACTCTATGATATTTTAAGATAGTTGAGAGAAAGTCGTTGCCGAGAGGGTCCAAGGTAAACTTGCTTTGTAAGGGTCGGTACCCTTACAAAGCAGACTTACCACTTTTATAACAAACTAGCGGCCCGCCCCAGCTTCGCCCGGGTAGCTTCAGCCCACTCAACAACTTACAAAAAATGTGATAAAGAAACAACTGATTTTGTGCAAACTTCACATAAACTATCTACTAAATAGTCCGAACATTTGGTTTGAATAGGTAAGCCCGTTTTTGAGTTATAAAATTACAACGAAAAGTGGCATTGATTTTTATATATATAGATAAGTACGTAATTTAATATTTTACCTTTCTACAAACTTGTGAAAACCTCACACCTTCACAGATCTCACAAATAACTCTATTCCCTATCGAGATGCTTCTGATCGAATGGGTTTATAGAATCCATCGTGCTTATGTATAGCTTCCTATATAATGCAGGCGCTGGCAACTGGCAAGGGGAAATGGTGCCACCCTAGGAAGGGATCATTTTACGGATATTCACTCAGATAGTATTAATGAAATGATTGGAATCTCAAAATATATGAGAATTTGCAAACAAATAAATCTACTATAGTACGTAACTATGTACCCAGCTACCTAGCAGAATATAATTGTTTGTAAGTAATTGTGTACAAGTAAACTTGTCCAGTGATAAGCGTATTCGCGTAACCGTGCGATCCCAGGTTCGATAGGAGCAAAAATACTTATTTACTTAAGAAATAAATAAATAAGTATTTTCTCATATCCTTCGAAAAATGGGTGATTCACCTCTGCCTACGGCTTTTGGTAACACAGGCGTGAACGCCATGAAAGCAGATACTTACACGTTTTAAGATTCATATTTATATAATAAAACTGCTCCCAAAAATAATGGTTCCATACTGAGATATAATATTTTAGTGAACCACCAAACAGAGTAGGTAGGTAGGTAGTGGAAGGTGTTAAGATGACTCAATTTTAATTAAAGGTTGTCATGTAGATTTCTAGACAAATATAAGAGGCGCTTCTTGTTTATAACGGACTTCTGAAAAAATAGGAGGAGGTTCTAAGTTCGATTGTGACATGACGGACAAAATATTCAGGGTAGGTATATTGATACAAGAGATCAAAAGTTAGGTAGGAAGGGCCATTTCCTTGATAAGTTATTGGTTGAACCGATGGTAGCCTTAAATCTTGAACTGGATTGTCCTAGGACCACTGAGCCGCGATTCTCTGTTTGAATACAAATGGAGCGTTTATCCCCGAAAGCCAATCTGTATGCAAATTACAGGTCCATTTAACTATTCTCGTTAGTTGCTCATTTTCAGGACGTCTGCATTTTCAGTTTGTCCAAAATATAATCCTTTCGTTTAGTTCAATAATAGCAGTTACTTTCAATCCTGCTGACATTTGATATGGATAGTAAATCAGCTAATAAGTAAAATCTGTTTTATGAGTACTGGCACTTAATACATATTGTGGGTACATCAAGATATAAATTTTCATTATAAGCTGATCTCGCACTATATAGAATTTCCGTACAGCGAGAGGTCAGCTTATACTGGAAATATATAGCTTGATGTGTAGCCGTGTGTGCCCTAAAAAGTAATTAGGTACTTACTTATCACTACATTAACAAAAATGATAAGATAAAAATTATTTTAATATAGGTTAGAAAGCACTAAACAATACCTATGACTAAATATGATGACTAAGTAATTCATGTTAATCTGTCTCGTGTTATAAACCGGTAAAATGCGAATTAAACTCGTGTGGGGAATTAGATAACGTTTAATAGCAGTGGGTGCTGGTAGATAGTTTTGAGCAAGTATTTGGAAAACTATAATAATTATAATATCAGTTGGTGCCACATCACATTTAGATCAAAATTGTCTTACAGGCCTCTACGTGTTCGCTCCGGCCCCACGCATGCCTTTCAAATGTCCGGAGCTCCATAGCTCCGAGATAAAAAAAACATAAACATAATTATAGTAAACTAGCTTTCCGACAGCGGCTTCACCCGCGTGTATGTCGGTTATCACTCCATGCCCAATTTCATCCAAATCGGTTAAGTAGTTTAGGCGTGAAAGCAACACAGACAGACAGACAGAGTTACTTTCGCATTAATAATATTAGTAAGGATAAGGATAGCTTTTATCTTAAAAAAAAGCAAAGGTTACAAAACCAACATTTCATTTTCTTCAATTATATGCAAACCCTAGCTGTCCGCCGCGAACTACATATCATGCCCAGCAGTGGGATAAAAAGTAGCCAATAACCTTCTTCAACAAATGGGCTATTGAACAGTGCAGTGCTTTTCAAATCGGACCAGTAGTTTCTGAGAGTAGCGCGTTCAAACAAACAAACTCTTCAGGTTTATAATATTAGTATAGATTTTCGCATAGGTAAGTTTATCTCGTCCCTTCCGTGACTATATGTAAACGGACTAACTGAATTATTCGTTTGTCTATTTACATATAATTATGCATATTATATCGCTAGGTTAAAAATGTTTTCTAGTGTTCACAGTCACTTCCTTGAAAGTAATGACCTCAGAATATCTTAACAACAACTGGATTATTTTGGTATCAACATTAATGAGTTTATATTTATAATATCAAGTTAACAAACTTTACCGAAAGCCTTACGATTTTAGTGTATTTTCTCGCGAAGTTATCCTCAAGTTTTTATCCCCCTTTTTCCGGATCCGCTAATGCGCAAACTTTCCCTCAGATACCCGACACGCCTGTGAAGTAGCTTGTTCAAAATTTCATGAAAGTACCTAAGAAAAAGTATGCTATTCCACTAACTATGTACCTACCTATACAGAAAACAAGTTACTACAGCTAATATTAATGAATAAGAAGTAAGTAGCAGCTCTTTAGTTTTATTCGCGAAAAAGCACTTGCATACGTTGCGTATCACTTCAACCCTATTTAGTCTCCCACTGCTGGGCACGAGTCTTCTCTATCTTACGAGTAGAGAGTTTTTTAAAGCAGTGATGGCGCAGCGGTATCAGCCACGTCTTTGAAACATAACGTCGCGGATTCGATTCCCAATTACATCTTTGTATGTGTGTATTGTTTCATAACCACTGCTCTACATTGGCTAAGGAAAACATCGTGAGGAAACCTGCATTTCTAAGAAGTAATCATTCGAGGACATGTGACATCCACCAACCCACACTTGGCCAGCTATGTAGATTAAGGCCTAAAAAAACCCTCATCGTATAAGTTCCTTTAAATACTTAAAAACAAAAAATAGGCATTTCACTAAAATGATTCAGTTCATTCCATAATGGTACCTAACAACAACATTAGTATTTCGAGAACGGCTGAACCGATTCGGTAGGTCTGAGAATCGGTCGTAATCTATTCACGGACCCGGTAGGTAGCACTGTTTTACCGGACGACGTCTGCGGGGTTTGCTAGTTTAGAATAGAATTTAAAAAAATGTTGATGAACTAATACGAATTCTAAGCTTTGTGTACTATAGTACTTAAAAGATACTTTTCAAAACTGTATTCCTACAAATTTAAATATATTCCCACAATTATATAATTCGTAAGTACCTACGTTAAATAAATAAAATTTATGTCCTCTTACATTAAATGTCAGAGGAAATAAATTGTATTACTTAAGAAACTTAGGAATTGTATACAATGCCTAGGAAATCTGTGCAATTCCTAACAAACTAAGGGAATGTATATTTTTCTAGGCATTTTAACTGTATTTTTCAAAGTATGCGATTCCGAGATGATGGTATGAAATACATATAAAATATAAACAAATAAATTATGAGCCATTTCGGTTCTAGCACTCGCCACTCTTCATGCTGTATCTACAGACAATTCGAATGAAATAAATTTTCTATTGCAATTTAAGAAATAGGTATATAGATTTTCTAGAAAAAATGGATAACATAAGATATATCACATATTTTCTATATATTTTAGGAATTGTTTACTTTTTCTAAGAATTGTATACAGTGACCATACAAAGGTTACCCAGCTACTCGGAAAATTCCAAGTTGGTATAGCACGAATCGTAGTAGACTCTCTATTATTGCCACAATTTTACACGTTTCAGAATTTTGTAAGATTGTAGATTCACTACACTTAAATTGTCCTACAATTATTAATAATTTGTTCGCAATTTCGCTAAAAACGACCCCACTCTTTGAACTGCATTGTAACAATAACTTTGTGGTTCAAAACTCACTCTGGCGACTTTAAATATCGGCTGGAGGAGTGTAAAGCTGTCTTGAAGACTTTTAGAGCATGACGTACGTACAACTTTATTATATTCAGGGGAATTTGTTCCAGAAAGATCGCGAGGGCGAGGCAAATACGTAGTAAGGTTTTCATAAGAATTTATTACAGGTACAGTTATGTTGATTTACTTCTTCTTTAACTAGTTTTCTGTCCACAGATCTACCCGCTCGTATGTCATTTATCACGCAGAATATTACCCTACTTTTGTGACTTCGGGTAATAGTACCTAGCGTATGCCTTAGAACTCAAACTATTTCCATCCATACCTAATGTTGTTAATTAGTATGGATACAGAATTGCAAATATTAATAGTATTTTCTCTCGTGACTGTGACGAGTCCTCTGATTGGTCGTAAATGGGCTAAGCTTCAGTTGCGGCTACTCACCACCCACTTGGTAGACCTGTGGTCAAATGGCCCAGTCGTGTTCCGATGAGATGATTGGTGAAGCCGTAAATGGAAACGGGTCTAGTGGACTCCTTGGAGTCTGACCAATTGCCGTCCCCATTCGCTGATTGCACGTTCATCATCTTCCTATTCATTGGAACTTACTGCCTACTAGGTGAAACCGGGAACAAAAAATGTATAAAAACGAACAACATATTTGGTTTCTCCTACCTACTCTAATCTATCATAATATAAGATAGTAAACTAATTTAGGCTCAAAATGGATTTATTGTAGTAATCCTTTAATATCCATATCTGACTAGTTAATCACATTAATCATCAAAATAGTTCATACATAATTCATTTATCCATGTAGAAATTTATTCAATTAAATCAAATATTAAAATCTGACACTGTATTTCATCGTGCACAATACGAGAAGGTCTATATACCGTGCAACAAAAATATACCAATGATCGGAAACTCACTTTACGTACGAGTCGGCCACAATTAATACGTGCTTGAATTCAAATGGTTGGCTAAAAATTAAAATGACCTATACTGTACAGAATTCAAGCAAAACTCGAACTTATTACGTATACAAGAAGGTTATAATTGATTGGCTGTTAACAAAAATTGCTTCCGATCTAACCCCTGTTATAGACACGTCTATAGGTACTATAAGTATCCCTTAGGGTTGCTACACATATAAGTGGGTAGGGATTATTCAGCACTGCCACTAGTGAAATCGTATATGAATCGAGTATGTGAGGAAAATTGCCTTTCACTAGGCTGGGTAACAGAACTACCCCATCATCGGTACAAAATGATTGAAACCGAACAAGTGCTCTATTATTTGCTTTGGGTCGGCTTTATTGTTCGACAAATTTTAATACTGCCAAACCAACAATGCCGCGGCTTACCTGCTTCTATGTGTAGCAACCCTGACATAGCAAAGGGCACTGGCAGTAGAGCTTAATGACAATGGACCAATACAGAATCGAGGTCAACATTAAGTGTCGCATTGGACTTGGCAGCGTCCCTTAATTGAGCTGTTATTGTATGGTCAAGCATGAATACGACGGATAATAAAATAAAACAATTACCTACTATAAAAAACGATTTGGATATTAATAATAAACCAATAATAATGTGACCGGTTGACTTTTAGAATACAAACTCAGTTTGAAAAATATTCAAAGAGAGCATTTACCGGAACAATTATTGATCCAGTTCATAAACTATATGGATTGTTGCCAAAAAAACATTTCAGACCATGTATTGATTTCTGGAAATTTAAACCTCGTTTTTGACAATCAGAAAATTTAAGCCAATCTGTCCAAAGAAAATCAAAATCCTCCACTCCGGAGTAAGGATTGGCTGATCTGTTAATCTGTCTAATTTACTGACTCCACTAGTACCATCTTCGTTGTCATTGTCATTTACTTATAGCCAGGTGAAACGTGTTTCAGTTACGTAATAATGTATATTTTTGGCATGAAACATCCATCAATTTATGAGCAATCTTCACTTATTCTCATGTATAAATCAAGACAGTCTAGGAATCAGGATTTCAAGACAAAGCGATGCTTAATTAGACACCTTTCGGCAGCAAATGGACCACTATACCTAACTGTATAACAGTTTTACCCAACATATTAATTTACCTTTGTTAAGTCGTCAACTAGCGTGAAATAGCTATATTTTAGTTAAAGTTAACCATGCAAGCTCTACAATATAACTTCTGGAACAAAATCACAGACGGGAACTGAGCATACTCGTACATGTTCGGCAGAACTTGTGCTAGATACAAGTTGCTCACAATTAATGTAAAAGTTAGAGCCGACTAACTCAGTTACAACTTCATGTAAGCTGTTTATTAACTTATGTTTATAAGGATTTTCTTTAAATTGTTTCTTCAAAAGTCTCATTACCATGGACTATTTAAACCAAATAGTGAACACAAAGGTAATTGAACAGAAAATGAATGATCACGAATAGATCATATTCTGGAATAGCACCTATACTTTTTTTATGTAAGAGTTCAATTTTATAATATCAGTCTATTGTTTGTTAGTGCTACACACATAAAGAATATTGGACTAACTCTAGAGACTACATTATATAATCTTTGTACCTAATTAAGAATTTAGTAGGGCCCAAGGACAAGTAAAGTTCAAGTAGACTAATTTGTGAAATAAACAATTTAATTTTTTTTAGCTGTTAGTTGTTAAGTATTATAAAATTTATTCCTTCTCTCTCACTTGCTTTTTTAGGTACCTACCAGCATATTTGGAACAAGGAAAATTGAAGTTACCTGTTTTGAAATAGGCATTCCTAATTAAACGATAACGCTTCAATTGTTTCGGAGTATAAAGTATTAATGAACGCGTAATTACCCGATTGTTTATATTCGTTGTAATATTGGCATCATGCAGAAAATTTGGTGGATTTTGTCGAGTAGAAGCGCTGTGTATTAGTAGTCGCTAAAATAACCAATTTGGGGACCCTCATCGCGCGTCATAGAGTAATGGATGACTCAGAGTTCACTGTTGCGGTGATATTGGATGGTCGAAAATATAATATTTCGCTATTATCATGTGAATTTTCTTGTAAAGAATACAAAAGAAAATAATTCCAAAATGCGACAAAGGTTTATTGTAATTTAGGTATATTTTAAGTAGTAATCTTTAATGCGATGATTGTACTTTAAAACAACCATAAAAACAAAAGTATACAATAAATAAATAAAATAAATATTCTGGGACATTAACACACACGGTCATCTGGTCCCAAGCTAAGCAGAGCTTGTGTTAAGGAAACCAGATAACTGGTATCTACCATACATATAATACTTTTCTTTTGTAAATAATTAATGTAGCTGTTAGTTCTAATAATATATCTATATTTAATAATATATCTATTATAAGTATATATTATATACTTATAATAGATATTTACACCCAGACTCGACACAAACACAAATGTTCATCACTAATGTTTGTCTCGGGTAGGAATCGAACCCACGACCTGCGGCGTGAAAAGCAAGTATCTTACCGACCACGCCACCGGCCCGTCAAGATACATACTTCGTTCGATCATGCTGATAAAATCATTTAAAATTATCTGAAAATGCAAACTTTAAAAAAAATTATATACATTTCAGTTACAGCTATATACAATCCTTAAATATATTTCATTTCCCTTGAGGATAATAAAGAGCTAACAGCTACATTAATTACTTTGGGTTGGACAGCAAATCACAACGCCTACGTTAACGAAGCACAAATTCGATTTCCAATCTGGATCTTTCTAAGCGCATACTCAAATTTTTCTAAATTAATCACTTTTCTAGATTTTAAATACGCATTTATAAATTAATAAAACGAATTTATTATTAAGTATGGAAATAAATTTATTGGAAACAAAACTAAAACAAACTGACAAGAAAATTTACGCTGTACAATCTACCTAATACTAAAACGGAAATTAACTTAGAAATTTATATAAATAAAATGTCTATACCCAACTGTATGTAAATTATCATAAAATCTCTTAAAGTACTAGACGAGACGAGATTACATGAGGTAAAAGGTTGTAAGTGTAATGAGCAGAATGAAAGAAATCAGCTAAAACTGTATTACAAACTATAAAAGGTGTACAGACACAAATGCCCAACATTACTCAAAGTTAAAATTTATTCACCTATCCCTCTGCTCAAAATAGTTTCAACCATACCATTGTTCTAACAAGCTGCGTTTGCAAATTGTACCCTTTGTTCAAGACAAAAACTGGGACTCATCTAATCTTCAATTTGTCTCACTGATTTTGCACCGTGCTGCTCTACAATTCTAGGTATCTGCTCATCAACTCTTCTTTGTTTTAGTATAAGGAATGCATTTCTCGCAATCTAAAGAAAATTGCACTCAATAATTTTCTTTCGAAAATCATTGCGAAAAGAAAGCTAGGGACAGTTGAAAGGCAACAGTTATTCTAAAGTTTCTTTATTCTACAATTTACTTAGTACTTTGGGCGCATCTTGTTCACAACATTTACTTTGAAATGTCGGGATTTAAAATAAACCGCGATAAAATCTGTTTTAAAGTAGTTTTATTTCAATGTGTCATATTCGCGTAAATCTAAGACAAAACTATAACATTTACCTTATCTTTACTTATTATAAATTGCATTTTGGCCATTTGCATTGATACCCTATTTATTGAGAAAGGTAGAATACAAAATGTAGATCACACAGGCGAAGCCGTGGGCGGAAAGCTAGTGAATAATATTCCCATAAATATAATTACCTACTTTACCTACTTGGCAATATTTATTATTCTAAGTAACATTTTACATAATACTTAGTCTCTTTCGAATTACAAAACCGCTGAAATTATTTATCGGTAATTATGTATTACCGCCTATATTTACCTCATAGAGAATTTCCCCATGCAAGACTATTGGTAGCACTCAGAAGTTATATTAAGAGTGTATTTAGTCCGAGATAAAAATATTAACCATCTGCAGCCAATAATTTGCAAATCAAACAAACACCTATAAAATTAATAGTCCATAGAATTTGATGACAATGTCCGTAATAAAATCGCGCTGCATATGACAGTGAGATTTCTTTTCCATTTTTTAGATAATGACGCCTCTAGGTACAAAGACCGTTTTATAGCCATCACAATGGGATTGTGCTCTTACATCAGCGGGACTTTTATGGACGCCGCGTCAGCTGTTCTGCGGGACGCCAAAATTGAGTCAGGATTACTACTTGCGACCCATTTAGTGGTAGCACATTAACTGTAACACTCATCAACTTCTAAATCACATGTTTATTATATGAATGATGAACATGTACTTAATTCAGATGAGGTGCGCAGCGGTGGCGCAGCAGTAGGTACTGACTTCACGCAACTTGGAATATAAATAATATGTTTTACTTGTTTCATCAGAGCTGTTTTACAACGGTGAAGAAGAACATCGTAAAAAACCGACATTTCTTAAAACTGAATATTTGAAAGTTTCATATTGCAACCGAGCCGCATTAACTTGTGTTTCGATTAAGAGATACCACACCTGTTTATACCACAGTCTTCTTTTATAATAGACAGAAGACCCATACCTAGATTTGTTTAGGTTTTAAGTTGATTGTGTTTAGTTGTAATTTAAATAAAATTATCATTAACACTTGCCTTCTGAAGGTTTCTATGAAAAAAAAAACAATACACAATACTGCAAAAAATACGTGGAACATTGGCTATTCGCCATTAGTATTGAACTTTGTACTGATTCAGGAAAACATAGTGTCTACGGTCACTTTCGTCTGTTTATACCCTTCTATTTTTGTCTTTTGGCAGATGCTATAGGTGCTGCTACTTTATGCATATTTTCAACAAAACAACAACACACATAGTTTACAAAATTTAATAAATCAGAATAACCGTAACTACGAGTAGGTACTTCATATTCTTTCCCATTTTTACTTATTTAATACCTTGGTACTTCATAAACTTGGAATCAGCATGGTAATCAAAGTTAAAATGCTGTGTTTAGTAGCCAAATGTTCGATTGGTTTGTGATCGTGTGCGTAAATGATTAACAATTCCAACTTTAGCTAACCGAAATGAACGTTAATTAGCTAAGACGTGAGACGTAGGGTATCATATTTGTTAGACTTGCTGTGCTCTGACTATGAATAGTTTCGCTGTTCTTGTGGTCAGCGCTGTCAGACGATGTCTGGCGATAAAACTGAAGGAATATTACAAACAACACTTTATTGACGCACATGAATAAGCAGATACAAACTACAACAATTATACTTGTGACATCGTAACCACAAGGGCCTTGATCATTTGTTTAAACTTGTACACTATTTATGTCTATTATTCGCTTGCTATAATAAGAATATTGTAATTATTTCAACATAGAATCAAACTTTGTGTTGTCTGATTTATTACAAAGCTAATCATTTAATATTTTACTGCAATCTTTATTTTATATCATCAATCTTATATTGTAGATAATACTCGTAGTTCGTGGCATTATCCGTAAATTAAAACCTAAATCTGAGCGGTATTATTACACTGTAATTGTATCGTTACAGTTTTTAGAAAGAAAATAAAACTAAAACTTTCTGACTGTTAAAACATGGGTGTTATGTATAACAATAGGGTCTTATAGCATCAGTAAGAAGCTGAAAGACGGCTCTAGTAGATACTTAGATATTATATGTTTTTTTCCAATATCAGTGTCAATATAATGATAAACGATAGATTGTTTGTATGTACAAATATGATTTGACAGAGAAGGTAAGCACTTATATAAGTATGATTGATTTTTACGATACCAATGAACCCATCAAGGCCTCAATTCATGTAAAAGAAAACAGCAGAAATTACGGGTAATTTATCAGAATTATTTGTTTTTTCATACATTATCATGTTATGGTCATCAGGCATCTGGCTATATGTGTTAATGTCCTGACATGTTGTTGTTTTTTCTTAGAACCCCCTTTAAATCTCAAAATTATGACAGCTCCTAAGAACGTCTTTTCATCCATATAAAAAGTTAAGGCTATTACATACATTAGGATCGAAATACGGTAGAATAATTTGCTTCCAAAACAAACAGAAGTACGCTATAATTTTAGTTATACTAGCAGAAGCCCTCCCTAGTATAACTAAAATTATAGCGTACTTCTACAATACTGATTAAGTAAGTACTTACCTAGTATTTCAGCACTATGCGATTTAATTCTAAGATTATTATGATTTAATCATCGATAAGAATGACGAACCAATTAAAAAATAAAGGTATCATTGAGTAATATTTATTTAGTATTTTTTGAAACAGAATTAAGTAGTCTAACGTTACATGCATTACAACTTTGACAAATGATATTGTATTATTACTATACTAGTATTTGTTTTTTCATTTATCGGTAACCTAACAGCTAACAGAAACAGTTTTAGATAATTTACATACCTATTTGTGTCTTAATTTTTAGTTTAGTCTTCAATTTTTCTTCGCATGCCTGGGCAGTTCAGTGCTTAGTGATGTTAAATTCCTTATTATTGTGGAAATTATGGCATCTCTTTTATAAAATTACTAGTACTGAGTACCTACACAAGATTTCTCTTATATGTAATTTCAATTTAATCAACACAGTTTTCTATTTATATTTCTAGAAATCTGGACTCCCACGGTGTTTGATTGTAGGGATTGGAGTCTTATTACCAAAATTGTTCAGAATTATCTTATCTTTAATCACTTATCTTAGTTTTATCTTATTTAAAAAAACGTAAACAATCACAGGTAAAATATAGGTACCTTGAACGAGTACACGTGCAAAGGTACGTCAGGTGAGTAATACGTAACTAGCCAGTTTCTAGTATAACAACAAGCCAAATGCCACCTAGATAGACGTATTGCATTCACGGTGCGATGAGTAAGGTGTTTCCAGTTGATAATAATATCACACTATCAATTAAATAAGCAAAAATTATCCGAAGCAAATTTAACTACGTACTCCTCAATTGTTAACTAAATACTACTTGTTTGTAAACAATATCGAAAAGTAAGCAAAGGTAAAAAAATACGTATATAAACAATGGCATTGAAACCAAAATAGAAAAAATATAACAACTTACATTCCGACTCCGATACACTGTTATTTGATGCAAAAACTCCAAAAGAACTAACGTTAATAACACATACAAATATAAACCACCACATAATGGCACAAAATTTGGGGGCTGCCCGACGACAGCCCACCAAAAGGAACATTTCGTCCTGTAAACTTTCGATTTTATCCAAATCACTATGAAGCAACACTGCACAGACTAATACACAACTGTAAAGGGATTATGTCACGTTCATACTACTATTTGTTGTCCTATAGATAGTAGTCAATGTTATTTATACTCGAATAGCAATATTTTTGATGATTGGTTGGTCCGTGACTGCGTTTTGAGGTTATTTCTACGTGCCACTGGTGCGAGCGCGACGGAGAAATGTCGCGGAACCAGGTGAGGTTTGATGGCGCGCTTTGCCGATAGATGGCGTGCGTCAACGAACGCGTGACGTAGGCACTCGGTGTTTGGTTTTGGCGACCGAACGGCGGCGCTGCGCTACTCATTCTAGCTACAGATTTTTCCAACGCATCACGCGAACAACTCAATATAAAGGTTAGCTTACATGCTCCTCTATGCTCAAGAATTTTGATAATACAGATAAGGGTTATTTTTTGGTTATGTGACAAGATAGATCATTTTGAATTATGACGACAGTATAAATTGACTTTATATTTACAAATACAATCTACATTACATTTTTAAATGTTAAAATATTGCTACACCGACTTCCCTTAAAAATATGTAGGCTCACAGTTATGAAGGCGCAGTTTATTAAAATAGCTAACAATTGCCTTGAGACCTCGTTATGTCGTCGACTCATATAGCGATGTCATATCATAAAATCATAAAAGCTAATAATTGCAAACTAATCTCAAAGCCCTGGAGAATTATCTTGGGTTGACAGTAAATTCTTTATATTAAAACGGTCCTATTCATAAAAATATTGTAAGACTATTTAGATAAAATGAACTTTGTCTCTTTCATAGTAATATAAATGTCAAGAAAACGTACACAGACAAAAGAATTATAAACTTATTTTAGCTATAATGAGCTTAAAACGTTTATGAATACGGGGGTAATTTCATGTACCTATCAAAAAACCTTTCAAAATTCATCCGAGGGACGAGATAAGTAATATAATAAACTTACACGTTTTACGAATAAAATTAAACTATACAATTTACGTGTGTGATCTCGCCCTAAAGCAAAAGTTGAAATGCGCGCGCATCTAACAGTACAGTAGCCAGCGAAGACAGCGGTAGGCGTGGCATCAGTGGTTACGCACATACACTACGCAGCGCTACGACAACACAACACTAATAACAACGCCGCGCCGTTTTCATTCCACTGACAACACAAGTGTTAAGTTCTTTTTATCCAACTGCCAAGGAAGGGTTATGTTTTTCATTGCATACCATGTATGAATGTTTGTGAATTTCTTTATAGTCTAAATGGCTACATGAATTTCAACAGCATGGTATCGTTAGCCTCGTTTCAAAAACCCAACTGTTCTTAGATAATAATTTAATAAATTGGCATTTTATTTGGCTCCAATGTTTTATAGGCTAATTTTAAATAGCTATCTTTTTAAGATTTTTATTTCAATCCGACTTTTAGTTTATTCCGATGCCGGTATAACTATATTCTATAATTGCTGCATAGTAAATGTTTTATAAGAGATCCAAAGAATCTTGAATTATGGCTCAATATGAATGATGATAATGATGGTTATGTGAGGACGATTTAAGCCATAGCTACTGTTTTACCTGCTAAGTCTACCATGGCCTTGCATAACAGAGGTCTAACACAAAAGCAATAGATAAAATTCTCAAATACAATTTATTATAACATTTACTCTAACGATAGAAATCAGTGATATAAAATTTCTAAATAAGGACTTGAAAAGTAAATGAACGAGTCTCAACCAAATATTTTGAAACTTTTCTGTGAGGACGTAGGTCAAAAAGGGTAGAACGTGCACGCGATTTTTTAAAAAGTTACTAAAGCCGAAGGCGAATTTTATTTTGCTCAATAAACCATGTCAGGTGATACGTGCGTAGAAAATAAATTAGGCCGTGAATACTTACGTTCAGATTCAATAATATAGGTCAGCGATTGAAGTAAACATTATAAAAATAGGCGGTAAATATAATCTTTTTTTTTATCTAAAATAGGCTTGCACTTGATCACAACTTGCCTGATGTGAAGCAATGATGCAGTCTACTATGGAACGCGCTTACCCAGTAAATACCGATTCACTCTTAACTTGAAGACCACTAGATTATAGCTATCGGGAAACATAGATGCCGGCAGCGAATTCCACAATTTGGCAGTTCGCACAATGAAAGTCGAAGCAAAGCGCTTTGTGCGTACCCGTGGAATTTCCACCATATAACGGTGTCGCATAGCCGTACCTCTACTTGGATGGAAGAACGGGGATAGGGGAATAAGATTGTGCAATTCCAACGCACACTCTCCGAAGTGTATCCGGTAAAAGACCGAAAGACTAGCAACTAGCTTAACCAAACTTATTTTTGTAGGTAGGTAGTAGGTAAGTACCAGTAAAACACAGCTAAGAAACTAACCCAAAAATCAGTATACACGAACCGAAATAAAGCCTAATCGCTTTGTTTTAGTTTTTATTACTTAGTATTACCGTTTTTGATACGTTATTGACCGATTTTCAAAAACCATTTCTATGTTCAGTAACTTTAGTTAATATAAATAACTATTATTGTATAGTTAAAAACAGGCTTGTCAAACTCAAAGTCACTTGTAGGTCAAAAGCAAATCGTAAAGAAAGAAGCCAACATTATATCAAAAAATATGTAAAACATTATTGGAATAAGTATTAATATCACATTTTCGCAACAGACAGCTGACGTCAATCGCCGAAAACGGTCAAAACGGTTCATGACACTCTCGTAGGCGGCATTATCGGACTGATTTCAAAATTGATTCAGGCCATATAAAATTCACACTGTATTTGACACTAGCTTTCCGACAGCGGTTTCGCCCGCGTGTAAGTCGCTTATCGCGCCAAAACATTACCTTCTTTTTGCGCAGTCGGATAAAAACTATCCTATGTCCTTTTTCGGGTCTCAAACTACCTCCATACCCAATTTCATCCAAATCGGTTCAGTACTTTAGGCGTGAAAGCGTAACAGACAGCCAGACAGAGTTACTTTCGCATTTATAATATTAGTAGGGATAGCAAGTCTAAAGTCTGTCAAATATCTTGACAATGGTGTGAAAGGTGTTAGTGTAGTCACAGCATAATTGAGTAGTCCTGCTAATAAATTAAGAGAGACCCTGTTATTACTCTGTGTACAAAATTATCGCGAAATTAAATTTTGCTTTCCAATTGAAATTACAATAGACTACATATGTATAATATGTACTACGTATATCGTTATAAGTAACACAAGAAAAATATAAATAGTCCCATTTGTGTTGAGCACAGTCCCCCAGGCTATAAATAATGGTGTGTCAGTTTACGGGTCACGTCGTAACTGCATTTTAATGCGACCACATGTCTATAGGATCAGCCTGCGTTTTATTGTCAATCTAACTTGTTGCGACAGCGCCGTCCACAATGTTATAGCAATTTATTGCTTACATGTTAGATTGTAAGCTCAATTTACCTGCGACCATGTTACCTAGCAATTGTCTCCATGACATGACAATATAATCTATCGTTTTACATCTCATGTCTAACTAGGCATGGTTCCCTCAAGGCGGAATTGTTTATGCTGAACCTAAGTACCTACCCATTATGGGGATTGGAAATTCTGCGAATAATACTTCAGGCCTCGTTGTAACGAAGCTCAAGCATACTCCTCCGATCAGCTTGTCCTCTGCTAAATGCTGGACATACACACTTTCGTATTCACCAGGTATAGGCAGATCCACTTCTATTACATTGACTCAATGAATATCATTTATGTTAGTATGTAGCATATATAGCGGTAAATTACTCATGTATATATTTGATAAAGTTTACAAAAATCTTATTCTAAAAACTACTGACTAATTAAAAATAAAGAAATGACTTTCTACAATCTTCATTTAAGCTAGGAAAATTATTCCTCGAAGAAGAAAGCGTTTTACTTTGGAAAATAGAATAGCAAAAGGCTGCCTTTACTCTTAGAAGCTCCGCGGACTTTAGCTAAAACACTGAATTTCATTTCGTACATAAATTAAACGAACAAACAACTTAATTTCTTGGGAAATAAAAGATGTCTTGAAATTGCTTTTATAGAGATAATTGTAACATACAAAGTTTAAAGCACATCTCATATTGTAGGTGTATAAAACGATAGTAGAAAAAAGAATTCTTAATTTTAATACACTTCTGAATAAAAAAAGAGGAGGTTCTACGTTTGGTCACATATAGGTATGTTCACCTTCTTTTAGATTTTTTTATTAAAAGAATATACTTCTTAGTTGGTGCTACTGATTTTATTTGATCGGATGCTAGACTTTGGAAATCTAGAACAGAACTCCTCGTAGAATCACAGTAGAACCTTTGCGATAAATAGTTTGCTTTGTTTTTACGTGTAGTCAATGACTTTCCACTAACAATATGGTAGGGGGGTGTTTTGGACCCCCTCGCCCAACTATCCATGTTTAAATATAACGTATTGTGTTGTATCGTTTTTATAGGATTTTTATAAAGATTTATAAATTCTGGCAACGTACGGAGTGCACCACAAAAACTGTGAAAAACATATTTTCAAGGAATAAAAGAACCTCCTGCTAAAAACTAGGTGCTAAATCGGTAGATTAGCCAGTATTTAGGGCGAAAACATATGTAGGATATTGGCACCGACTTCAACTAACTGACGCAACTCAGTGTTAGTTTCCACTTTTTAGAAGATGGTTCGTTTTTTCTTCAAACAAAATTTTGCTTTGGAGTTGGATGCGTCTTAAATGTATGTTGCTGTACCTATCAACTCTTACATTTACCTACCCAATAAAAAATGGAAATCGAAGCGCTGGTTTTATGGATAATGTTCTATGTGTGTGTACTAATTGACCTGCAATTACTTTGCCTCGCCGCAGTCTGGCTCATACCTACTGCTAAACCAGCAGCGACTGAAGTCTGCTTCTACAATTCCTTTGTAATTACAGATGGTGATTTCAAACCACACGTTTCAAACGAAGCATTGATTCATTGAGTAGTTTGAGTTCTATTATTTTATATTGATTGGTTCTTGCTACTTGTTAATTAATATTTTAAGGTGTTTAAGAAAAAACAAAGACTTTCGGGTTGCCTTTATTTAAAATGGCCATTCACCTGTAGTGCTCAAACCATAGAGCCCTTCTCTGCAAATAAAAAATAATGTTAGCGGAAGATGAAAATCAAGTAAGTAAACAATTCATAGTAAGTAAAAAAATAGGTACCCTCGTTTGGTGCAGTTGGCATTACCCATTTTGATTACTTTTCCTTCACAACTTTGGTCATTAACTGCCTCAATGCTCGAACATTGTTTACCATCAAAATGGTTGAACCGTACACTGGATGCGAATAACTCTGTGGCACGAGTGTGGGAGCAGGTTAGTGTACAATTTGGTTGAAAACACCCGCCATTGGGGTAGAAATCGGTATGTCCTATGGGTTCGAAGATTCCCAGTGTTCCACCGTTTGTGTGGATTACCTCCACGTATTTAGCGTCAGTACTTTTGAGTGCGTTTTCGTTACCATACCAAAGAGGCCCAGCGGGATCCAGGCCTGGAATATGAAATAATGTAATTAAAACTAAAATTGCATAAAACACAAAACAAGGTGTTTGTATGTGTGTGGACAATAATAAAATACCTCAAAGTGGCCAATGCCTCAAACTGTGACAATAAAAAGGAGATTTACGCTAAATACCTTTAAAAGACTTACCAGTAATACGTGCTAGAAGACTCTTAGTCCTACGACCAGCATTCCCCACAACATGACCTCCAAGACTGAAGCCTATTAGGTGTACTTTATCCCAACTGGCTCCAGTGGTATCCACCACCCACATGAGAAAGTCTCCCAGAGCCTTCCCAACGTAAGGAACCGCGATCACGCCAATAGTATATAAGCTGCCAGCACTATCACTCCAGTCAAGGACTATTACATTAGCATCTTCAAATGATAAAATTGCAGAGGTGATGAGAGGATTTAGCTGAGTATGCCCGTTGCTCAACCAACCGTGTACTATAACATATATGGGCTTTTTAGGGCCGAAATTACTTCTGTTCAGAGATTCTTTGTCACGTATTGTTATAATTTGGGCTGTTTCTTCATTCTTCCTGTAGATAAATCATATGTTTATTTATTTTTTTTTATTCTGCAATCGGTTTGCTTTTGACTATAACTTGCCTGATGTCAAGCAATGGGCAGCGTCCGCCCAAAACACCGATTCACTCGTGATTACGAATGATTTTGGGAGTGGAATAAGGCTCCTTATGGTTAGAAACTATATAGTAGAGGAGCCGATGAGGGGATTCTGGGATTTAGGTACTCTAGCGCGTTATATTAAGAGATAGGGGACACCTTGCGCTCTGTTGAATACCTACACCAAATCTTAGCTTCGTGTATAGAGCCGGGAGTTTACAGTAGCCAATCAAAATATTTCTAAGACATATTTGCTAGGTGAAAATACTCAAATTCGTCAGAGTAATGATCGACGAGTACATTAGATGTTAATAAGTGTGAATATCAACAATCAGGCGATTTGAGCCAGAAGCAAGGAAAAGGGAGAGCTACAAATTCCGGATGCTTTCAAGTCACCTAGATACACTTTAGTTAGGTTAATTGTTTTTTTTAATAATTTGAAGATGCCAGGAGAAGCACACACTGTAATTTTTTTTCTTTGAAAGTAAAAAAAAACTGAAAAACCTTTTGCCACCGCTGAAGAGATAGACATGATGTAACCTTTTTTTACTTCTACTTAATCTTTAAAGCCGACTAAGTATCGACAACACTCGAGTAACAACACATTTAGCATCTTCGGCTCCCCTACGAACACAGAAGCAAAAATTCACCCACCCTCTTAAATGTTGGGTGGTCACTAACCATGGCCAAAGCCTACTACCACCAGTTAACTACCAATAAACATAATTACCAGTTTATTGATTGTCACCTGATTTGCACCACCCGGATACTACGTGTGGGGATTCAGATAAAAGGTGTACTTCCACGGACGAAGGTCACTCAGTCCCAAAAGTTCTTGTAAAAATTTGAAATAATATCTCTAATACTCTGCTGTCAAACTTAGAAGAAAATTTGGATGTTGTACCAGAATCCAAAACAGTACCTACGCAGTTCAGATGTTTGAAAATAATTATGGGTTTATTACCTAGTATACAACCAATATTGATTCTTATCACCGATGTCTTCTTGGTTCATTGCTGTTTTTCCACTGTAATATTCTGAAGTAGGTTCCTTCAGATCAACTAGGTGTGGTATATTTTTTCCATCGGGTATCCAAACGTAGCGACTGACGCCCTTAATGTAGAGACTATTGTCACCAGGAATAGGAGATACTCGATTATTAATATTTTCTACAATAAAAAACATGCATACATAAGTACATACTATTTTAGAAAATTTATGTGATAGCTATTCGAGTTTCGATATATTCTCTTGCATGGTGAAGAATAAATATAATGTTCATATTATTAACGCTTTTACTATAATAATAATAATAATATAGTCGGGCATTAACACACACTGTCATGTGATCCCAAACTAAGCAGAGCTTGTACTATGGAAACCAGATAACTGGTAATATACTACATATAATACTTTTCTTTTGTAAATATATACTTAAATATAGATAATTACACCCAGACACAAGACAAACAGATATATTTAAACAAATGTTTGTCTCGGGTGGGAATCGAAGCCACGACCTGCGGCGTGAAAAGCAAGTATCTTACCGACCACGCCACCGGCCCGTCAAATATAATTCATTTAACATACTATTAATGATAACATATCGATCTATTAAGTCTTTTCGCTCGTTGACTTACTTATTATCACCACCCTTCACCATATTTTTGCAGAGATAGGTAGGTAATAGAATCAACAAGATTATTTAAAACTTATGTATGGAAAATCTTTCAAAGCCAAAACGTTCCAATGTTTTTTGTTAGATTTTTTTTGCCTATTGAGCATTTAGCACTTTGTATTTTTCAACATGAACTAACTAATATATAAGAAGTACTTACCATATTTGGTATAGGAGAAGCTTACACCTCCAGAAATAAACACAATTACAGCCACAGTCGCTAAACTAAGTAGGACTAGATTCATATTATACTTACCACATTAATAGTTAAGCAGTATTAACTAGTGCAACGGTGGTGGAAGAAAATATAAAGTTGTATTTACACTGTGCAAATTGATTAGATTTGTAAACTTAAGTAACGATGCGTAAAATGTGCCTATTAGTTGAATGCATGCAGTCGTTTTTGTTACCAGTGCTAATTAACCGCGCGTTCAGTAAGCCTATTCACGTAATTTTTTGACGCGCCGCGCTGATTGTGTTGCGGTGTATGTAGTTGCAATTAAGTTTACGTCTTAGTGCAAAATGGTATTGTAGTAATTGTTTAGCTGTCATATCTAGTCTAAAGCGATCGCGTGACGCGAACTTGACGCGAGCGTATCTGATAGCGGTTGTCAAAAATACGAGAAAACTAAAAGGGCTGTTTTGATCTGCAACTGAACTTTTTTACTTACGTGAATTAGCTCAGGGCCAAATCCTACAAATCATATTCTTTTTTATGCAGGTATCTACTACTTAATTCTTTAAACGATTTGGACGAAGCACCACATGTAATGAATCCTCTCCATTTTTTAGTTCTGGCTCTCGCTATGCTTGGAGGGAATCTCGAAATCTAACTTTTCAATTGTTATTATTTCTGATTCAATTCATCCAAAATCAAAGATAGGGTGAAAGTCCCAGGTCCGGTCTGAGTTTCGAAATTTGTGCCTCTTGCCTTGCACCTTTATCATTCCTGGCCGACAAGAGAAGCAATGGTAGGATCGTGGTGGTGTGTTTTGCTCCAAAAACACACACTTCAACCTTTCTTAGAGTCGTACTGCTGAGCACGGGTCTTTTGGGTCGAATAGTTCTAGACAAGCCGGTTTTCTCACAATACCCATATTCTTTCAACGATATTGAACACCGGCGATGAAACAATTCACACAAAGATGTGTGAGCACTACTAGAAATCGTACCCGCTTCCTTATATCTCAAAGTCGAGGCTAATACCGCTGAGCCACCGCTGCTTTAGTGAGCTCAAATTAAATTTACCTAGTGGTTTACTTGAGATTCTGTTTATTTTTTAAGTATAGCCAATATGCACAGACCTGAATGACTTATCTATTAATCAGTATTAATTATCTGTAAGAGGAGATAACATTAAAGGTCAATGCTATAGGTATTTACGGTATTGCTTATCACTTTAGTAATTACCAGTTCAATATACCTAATATTTTCTGGTATAACACAAGTTCAATACAAGTTCATCAAAACCGAAATTGGAAAAAACAAAAAAGCATAGATGTAATATAAAAATAAACAGCCAAACATAGGACAGAACGACGCTTTTAACGTGTGCCACATATTAACACATTATTGTTTTTATTGCACGTGCAATAGTTTTATTATCAAGGCATGAAACTGGATATCATCCGTCTAGCATCCAGATGATCCAGATGTAACGATTAAGGTCAATTTTGTACTGATTGTTGTCTCCGGGAATAGGAGAGATAGATCACACGTGACTAAGGTCCTAAAGAAATAGAGAAACTGTCTGTAACACTTCGACTCGTTGGTTACTTGAGTGATTATTTTAAATTATGCTCAAACTGGTGCCCCAACTGCCTTTATTTTGATGATCAAACATTTTGTAATGTAGACATAGATTCTATTAGCTATCGGTCAAAGGTTGCCGTGATTGCCGGTGGTTACATCAATATCAAGAACAAATATTTCTTAGCAGAGTCGTAGGCTGCCAAAGTTGACATACCTTGTTCAGTTGGAGGAAGGCTTACAGTTCCTGAAATACTAATTGCAGATGCTAAGCTAAATAAAACGAATTTCACAATTGCAGTGTACCACTACTGCTTCCCTAAGCCGAAAATTTGTATGATTTGGAAGGGAGATAGGAAAACTCTAACTTGCATTCTTATGATCCGAATTACGTTATCAAGTCAATACTTACATTCTGTAAAATATTCGTCGTCATAAATATCGTTTACAGAAACAACAATCATTGTTATGTTCATGGGCATGTTAGCTTGCATTTTAATAATAACTAAAATCTCTTACATTTAAAAGGAAAGAAATTTCAAAGACGATTGTATCAAATCGTAACAATACTAGTATTTTAATATTATGATATTACCTATAGCTAGTTTTACACGATCTTCAATCAACCGAATAAAAAGAGAACTATGTTTTTAAGCAAGAATATTACCTATCCTTTGATTTAATTACACGGTATTAAGATAAGGATTAAAATTTCAATATTCGCGTCTATTTTTAAGCAATTAAACAAATTTTACTTAAATTATTATACAGTAGAGCAATAAATGTTTTATTTTTACACTCATTCAAAATTTATAGCTACCAGCATAAGATCAAATTGTAATAAGTTAATTGCTGTGTGTAGAGAATGAATTATTTTCGTCCATTTAAAACGGCCACTCGCCTTTAGTTTTTAAATAGTAAAGTCCGCTCCTGCAATGTAAAAAAAAAATTTATTAACTAATTTTGTAAATAACCTGCAAAACTGTTATGAGTCCTTATTATCAAATATTTTACGAACCCTCGCTTATTAACATCACCATTCCCAAGCTTAAATTCTGTCCCATCACAAGTGCCCTCTGAAGCCGCCGTCAAATCTTTGCATCGTTTCCCATCTAAATGATTAAATTGTACGCTAGCCGCAAATAATTCTGCCGCACGAATATGAGGACAGAATATGCTCACACATCCAGGTTGCCTAGATCCACCATTAGGGTAAAAATTTGCTCCTGCGATAGGCACAAATATACCAAGGAAATAGCCGTTAGTGTGGATAGCTTCGACGTATTGCCCGTCAGTGCTTCTAAGAGCATGATCGTTATATGTCCACAAAGGCCCTGCAGGATCAAGCCCTAAAAATAAGCAAAATGTCAGTAAAATACTTACTACTTAGACATTCTTAAATGAAGATCTTATGGATTTTAGCGATTAGGTATTGCAATCACTCCTCTATTTCCAAATTCATCCATAAATTTATAAAAGAGAGACAGAAGCATATAAAACTACACTTTTAAGAACTATAAATACAACGGTAAATTACTGTTTTGTTTTAGTTAACTTTATGACAGATAAACAAAAGTAAACTACGTACCAACAACACGAGCAGGTTGACTATTAGCTTCGCGACCAGCATTGCCCACAACATGTGCTCCCAAACTAAGACCCGCTAGAAATACTTTATTCCAGTCAGCTTTAGTAGCATCTACAAGCCATGTGAGGAATTGTCCAACGGCTTTACCCACAAACGGCACATAAATCATGCTAAGAACATACAAATTGTCGGCACCATGTCGCCAATCTACTACGATAACATTCGCATCTTCTGCAGCTAAAATCGCCGATGTTATAAGAGGCATGCCAGAGCTACTTCCAGTACCCCTCCATCCATGGAGAAGAACATAAACAGGTTTATCTATCTGGTAGTTAGATTTTTTTATAGACTCAATATCTCCATTGACAAGTATTTGTGCTGTTACGTTGTTTTTTCTGCGGAAAAAGTAAATAAATTATGTCTGGTTTCGTATAACACCTCCAATATTACTGAAGCAACTCTTAAATCTGATCAATCTTGGATATGTGACCCCTAACTGCAATTGGACAGCATCTAAGGTTTAAGGTAGTTGAGAGAAGACGTGTGCCCAGCTGTGAGATGCTAAAGGCTCTTATTAAACGGGTTATCTCGTATATCATCTTTAATTCCGTGTGATTTTGTTTTGTTTCGATGTGATAAATAACGTAGTAAAGGTCACATTCGTTAATGCGACCTATGCTACGTTATTTATCTACACATGATAGATATTATGACTTGACCTAGCCAGTGAAAATGGAGATATATTCTTTTTTTTATGATTTCACAAAGTCTTCAGTTTTTGAAGGATTTTACTAAACATCTCTATTTATTTTTCTCAGTGTTACACTACTGGGTGTATTTTCGCAATAATCTTAAAAGTTGCGAGAGGTTTGGGCTTAATCAAAATACGCTGAACAAGTGAAGGTGTCACAAGTTCGAATGTTTAGTTTTAACACATTCTGGTTCCCCTTAATAGTTTCGTTCACTGATATTGAGCTACGACACAGTTGCTGTTAAAGAATGTAATTTTTTTATTCTTTAATAGACTTCGACTTGACCATAACTTTCCTATAAATTGCTAAACAATCATGTGGCACGAGTTTACATAAAACACCGTACTTTTACGTACCTGGTAAAGAGCCAGTACTCATTTCGTTTACCAATATCGAAGTCAATGAGGCTGTCGTTCACTTGCAACAGTAGATCAACAAGATATACCAACCCGTCACCATCGGTCATATAGACGCGATGACTAAGATCATGTCCACATATTGTTTCATTCTTATTGTTTTTTATATCAGCGCCAGCTACGCTTTTTGGTCCTAAAAATAAAATTGGTTATTAAAAACATATGAATACTACAAAGGTTACCATTTTAGTAACCTAATTATGGTGTACTTAATTTTTTATTTTGATATACGAGTAGATAAGTTGCTGACAGTAGGATATTGTTGAAAATCAGTGCTGTGGGTCGCCTCTGGTAGTACAAGTGAGCAATTTCGACATTTGAACTTGCTGGGTCACACTGTTTACGTTTTCGTTTTCTTTTTTAGTACATGTTTGTTGTAATTGATAATAATAATTGTGTGTCTCCTTAATATTTTTGTTTCTCTTTATATAATGCCTAGATCTAAAGTCACTAGTGTGCCTCGGTACCTGTCACCATTCTCGAGGCCACGCAGATCACCAAACGACCTAATACCGTTCCGATGAGATGTCTGCTAAAGCCATTAAAGGAAACTGATCGATGGGTTACATTGAACCTCGACCAACAACCGTTTCCACTAAGGTTGCTGACAGCCCGTTTGACGTCTTTATCACTTCTACCAGGTGAATTGGAAGACAAGTATGCTACCTGTTACGTATAAAAAATGGAGACTTAAGAGTCTAAAGTATAAAAAAAATAAAAACAAAAATTAATTATTTTTAGACCTAGCTATAATAGCTACAAACCATCTCGATGACGTCAGTTTTTAAAAAAGAAAATCAAAATCGATACATTCATTTCAGTACTATGATGCCACACACTTGTACTATACAGTTACAAAAACATAAAAATGCACGTGTAAAACTTATTACACAAGGGGGTTTTATAAGGGTTAGAATGTAATAATTAAGTAAGTACCATAATGATCGATTACAATAGATTCCTCGGCGTCGCTTCTTAAAAAACTCGCAAAAAGCACAACCACTACACTGATATACATGTTTATAAATAATTATTCAGTAAAACATTCACGCTATTAAATACTCCGAATTGATATCAAGCAGCGATCAGATACCTATAGACAACGCATAGCTGAGCACTTGCGCTCGCCTATCTTATTTCTGATCACTACTAGGTACATTACTGTCCGACCACAAGCTAATTTTGATTGGTTCGTTCAAGGCCAAGAACTGGAGGGAACCAAGCAAAATTTGCTATCTTCTGCCATATCACATAGTGATGAACATTTGTGTTTGTGTCGAGTCTGGGTGTAAATATCTATTATAAGTATATATTTACAAAAGAAAAGTATTATATGTATAGTATATACCAGTTATCTAGTTTCCATAACACAAGCTCTGCTTAGCTTGGGACCAGATGACCGTGTGTGTTAATGTCCCAGAATATTTATTTATTTATTTATTTATATCCCGCCAACTTTTAAGGAATATAATTTCAAACAATATTTAAAAATAAATGGCGTCTAGTAGGTACCTAGTCAGTGACATCAAGCAAGAGTGTTGTTTATTTTTTAACGGTTCTGCTGATAAAAAGTAAAATTAATATCATTCTGGGTTATGTCACTCACTAATGAATAAACTGATAGACACAATATAAATTCTGTAAGATTTTTTGGGAAACCCCAATTCGATAACCCGGTAGATGCCCTTAACACTGTTTAACACTAATAAATAATAAGAATGTGGGATGTATTACGTGCAATATAATTTTAATTTTCCAACATGTTATCAATAACAATAAAATTTAAAGGGTCGGCATCAATGGCGACCCTTTCATTTTTTACTAGATATCTGCCAAAAATGTTTCAATAGATTTTTAGAAATTGCTGGCTGATATGCGTCAAATTGTTGACAGAACGGCATATAATTTTTATTTTGTTTATATGTATTTCATAATTTCTAATAGCCTTCTGTAATTTTTTCATGTTTTCCTTTCTATTTTTTACCTTACAGTATTTATGTGATTGAAATGCAAATGAAAATTGATTAAAAAAAATTAGAATGCAAACCTAAGACTTGATATTTTATGTTTTTATCGGTTTAATTTGCATCCGAAATTGATATTTAATTATGAACTTATTTATTAAAAAGAGATTTAGGTATTAGAGCTCAATTTTCTGGTGTTTTCTTTATGTCTGAAAACGTTTTAAATATAGACTAGAAACGATTTCTTGTTCAACTGGTCAACAAGGCAGTTTCAAATATTTTCTCCCATATAATTTTAGGTATGAAATAGAGGTATTGAAATTAAAATGGTAAATAAATGAAAAATTAAAAATATAAAAAAAAATTAAAGAAGAAAAAATGTTGTCAACTTTTTAATTAAAACTAGCTAAGTACTGATAACTAAAAAGAATAAAATAACATATTATTGAATGAATACTGTTGTAGAAAATAAAACATATTCTAATAATGGAACAACAACAGTCGGGATCCATTATTCGACATCCAATCTAATTTTTCTATGGATCCTGACTGTTCAGTTGTTATGTTCCATTAATAGAATATATATATTATTTTCTTCAATAGTACCTATTTAATCAATAAAATATTTAGAATTCTAGACCACCGGACATAAAAGAAAAGTAAGTAAGTAAGTAAGTTTTTTATTAAGTATCTACACACCTAGTTTGGTTCACTTTTGACGAAATTGGGATTTTGATTTTTTTTTATGAAATTAAATATTGGGAGTGCATGACAGCTAAGATAAGAGATATAAGATGCGCAGCTCATGACTCTTAAGTCTAAACACGAATCTTTAACCTAAGAGCAAAAAGTTTAGTTAAATACTACAATAATATTGCAATACACTATTTCAGAATAGCTCAGGTGGTATCTGGGTCAGACCAGTAACTGTGTTGCTCTATTTATTAATTCTAAGAACTTTTCTAACCTTCGACCTCGATACGTCGCTTCGCTTGCATCTCGTGAAGCCTGCAAAGTTACTGTTACTTTGAACATTCAATTATATGAGCATTACAATCTATATCAATAAAAATGTCAGGTATTCTACAGTATTGTAAGTACCTATACCATATTCAGGGAGTCGTAATAAGTAAACAAGCAATTTTAATATTACAAAATTATAGATACTGCGAACGTTTTGCATTAAAATATGACGTTTTGTCATCAGTCGAGTCTTATCCACCATTTTTGAAATGGACCAACTCGTAGAATAAAAGTAATTTTCTTTGTCTACACTTCGCTACCATAGCGTTAATGTTTTTGTGTAATCATCAATTGTATAAACCATTAATCTTGGCCATAGCTTGTATAGCAAACTTTATTGCTATTAGTATTTCACCAGGCACTGTGCGTCGCTGCTAAATTTCCCTACAAAATCACGTCCACGCAAATCGTTGACACTGATTGATTCAAAATTTGATTTATATTTCTTCGATCTCTAAAAGCAACTAAAAAAGCTAATGATAATATAGTGGGACATTATCACACACGGTCATCTGATCCCTAACTAAGCAGAGCTTGTACCTAATACTTTTCTTTTATAAATATGTACTTAAATATTGATAATTACACCCAGACACAAGACAGACATATTTAAACAAATGTTTGTCTCGGATGGGAATCGAACCCACGACATAGGGCGTGAAAAGCAAGTATCTTACCTACTATATTGTTAGTTATTTTTAAACAGTGTTATTTAGCTTGCCGATAGTGGACATTGCTGAAAATGTCCATGTTTGACACTGATGGGTCACACTTACTTCTTTGGTTTTCTTCGTCTTTTTAACTATTTTTTTTTTGTTTTTTTCTCTTCACGTGTTTTTGTTTATTTTGATTCTGTGTGTCCTGTCTTTGTCAAATAAACGTTTTTCTTTCTTTCTTTCTTAGTTTATTAGTTTGGATCCAATTTAGTGATTAAAATTTGACCCCCCTTCCTGTTGACGGATGGATCTGAAATTTTGTACGGACTGTTAGTGGTTTTTACAAATTGAAGAAGATGTTAGTAAATATGACATTTTTAAATAAATTACAATGCATCCGTTAAACGTGTTATATTCAATAAGTACTTAAATGGGTGTTGAGTAGAGTCTTAATAACAAGGATTTATTTAAATCTAGCTGAAAACTAGTATGATCATTTTAGCTTTTAAACAAAACATACCACAGCACAATATATCAATTAATTAAACGTTTTAGCCAAATGCTTTTACACATCTACACACTTCTTTCTTCTGGGAAAATGAACATCTAACAAAGGAATCTCTGCTATTTATTGACTTCCTTAGAGGCCAATTATAATCAATACAAAAGGAAATAAATCCCCAGTTACAATCAAACTCCTACCTACCTGTTTTTATAAATTAACTTGCTTTGGCCCGCTACTTCGTCCGTATGATGGAACATACAACCAGGATAAAAGGCACCCTTTAAGTGAGTAACAGTTAGTTATTCAACATCTCATCTAAATCGGTTCAGCCGTTTTCCGTAAACGAGTTACAAACGTCAATACATCCTTAGAAACTAATATTACCTACTAGCTGCTGTGACAAACTTCATGCCGCGTATTTCATACCTTTTAAACATTTCTTAGACCTCTATGCATGTTTCAAAACCTAAGTCAGCCAAATCGATTCAGCCGTGCTCGAGTTCTAGGGCAACATACCGGTAATTTGTTTTTATAAAAGAAGAAGATATTTAGGGGTCGCGTTCCACCGTAGGTAGACTATATTATGGCTTAATAATAGGCAAGTTGTAGTCAAGCGCAAGCATATTTCAGAATAACAAAAAACATTTACACATCCATCCGAACAAACTTTCACAACAATAATATCAGTAAAGTAAGATTATTTTTTTGTTATAAGTAGGATGTTTCAGACGGAATGTACAAAATATAAAATATATTTTGTTAAGTCTTTTGAAGGAAGCTTATAGCGTCTTTAAGTACAAAGCTTAATGTCTGTAGCGATTGTTGTTTCAAACAAAAATACTTAAATACTGAGAACCTTATGATTATTAAATCGTTGTAGTTTATTTCCTTCTTTAAAAGCTAACTTGTTTACTATCCGTGACTCCGTCTGCGTGATATCTTTATTCATAAAGGTTTACATTAGATATGTTAATCCAGGTAATAAATGATATCTGTGTATTTTTTATTCTTATTCGTTTTGCCGTTTTCTCGACTTTTAACACTTACAGACAATTGGATGACTTTTCCCAAGATACAGAAAGGTTTCCTGCCTAGTTTGGGAAATGGTGTCCCATGACCTGTTTAAATTGTTGTACTGGTATTTTCGTTTTTAATAATAAGACAACTCCTTAAACCGTGTATAAACTGTGTAGTAAATAAATTTATTTATTACCTATAAATTATTATAATCGTATTTATAATGAAAAACATATTGTACAGTCAGCTACTGCGCAGGGGTGTTGGATACAGAGCGGAACACCTCGGATCGCTGAGGATACACATGAAAGATCTGCTAGGATTCCTACAGGAGCTGGGCTGGCAATAGCGTCGCCAGCCCAATCACGCATAATAGGCGCACATACAAGACGTCGAGTAAAATAGCTTGCTCCGAACTAAACGAAACAGTCAGCTACAAAAGTTGATTAACAGATTCAATATTAAAAAACATTTTAACACGAAAAGATTACGTAAATAAATGTAAACTACTAATGACTATCTAATATAATAATGGTTATAATATATCTTTCGGTACAGGGGGCCGATAAAAGGGATAGTCCTCGCCAGAAAACTTATTGAGAGGGTGTGGTTACGAGCAGCAAACGAATTTATCTTAATCACACTATTAATTTGTTACGAAATGTAAAACAAATACAACGAGTGGTTAGACAGTTCCTAGACCGACGTTGGTCGCGCGGATGTCTGTAGAGAACTGAGGACAGTTCGTGTAGCGACGGTCCCCACTCGTCGCCCGTGCGGACCTCAGGCTAGACTCTGTCGAAGCGTGTCGACACGACGCGCTGCCGCCTCGCTGTCAAGTCTGCTACCGTACTAATGACTTCTCCGACATATCTATAATTGTTTTCTCTCGTCCCGATACATTATGGAATCTTTTAGTGTTAAGAGGTTTTATCATATTGAATTTCTTAACTAACTTTTTAGCTTACTGTACATCGTAATAGGATAGGTATTAGCAACAGTCTGTTATCTCAGTAGGTTCAAAACTTTGTAATTTTTTTCTGACATCCTCAATGATAAGAAAGAATAATTAACAAACCAATCTGAAAACTGAAACCAATGTAAGAAACATATCTGAAAACATAACATGCGAGGCCTACAGACATGCATCGACCCACACATTAGTGCTGTGAATGTAGATTAAGGTTTATACTCTCTGGACCAACACTAAGAATCGTTGAGGCAAGATAGATCCAGCAATGATTCTTTATGACACTTCGAAGATCCTTCAGTTATCGAAGTCACGTTACAGAGTGCCTGAAATGTTCCGACTCATAAATATCTAATGTATTCTTAAGAATCCTTTCAATTATGTAAAACTTCAGATACGTAATCTTTTCGAACAAATTTCGGTTCCAAGAACTCCTTTTAAGTACCAACTTAGTTAAGAGACAAGATTCAATACTAAAAGGGTTTACTTTGTGACTTTTCGCTTTGTAACTTTAGCGAGAAAGGGGTTTTTACGTACGTGATAATATGATACATTATTTTAAGTACATTTATTTGATATCGTAGAAACTAGGGACCACGTTCTTTATTGCATTTTGACCAACTTTAAAAAAGGTTAGTGAAGTTATCAAAGCAGATTTATTTTGTTCTGGCGTCGTTTAACAACTAATAGTCTCTGTAAATCAAGGCAGGCAGCTATCTTACGATTTTAATAGTATAGCGATAGTTAAGACCTTAATCGGCACAAGATCGCCAAGTAGGCGTTGATGGATGTCAAATATCCTTAGATGCTCAGGCCTAAGGCATCCCAGTACTTCTACGATCTCTGACCTTAATTGGCACAAGATCGCCAAGTAAGCGTTGATGGATGTCAAATATCCTTAGATGCTCAGGCCTAAGGCATCCCAGTACTTTTACGATCTCTGACCTTAATCGGCACAAGATCGCCAAGTAAGCGTTGATGGATGTCAAATATCCTTAGATGCTCAGGCCTAAGGCATCCCAGTACTTTTCCGATCTCTTACTTCATCGATATTAAACAGTCGCGATGAAATATTTCACACAAAGATGCGTAGGTACGACAAAGGATGAATATCCGCACCCTATGCATAGTATACCATAGCATAGGATTTTTTTGCTAGGTGCTCATTTATAATTTTTGAAGTGAAAACTTCTTTAGCGGCGTTGAGCACTTTTTCTGTAATGGGTATAAAATCTTAAACTCGCGTCAGGACACGTGACCCTGATCGAAAAAGTCGGAAAAAGCGTAAGACGGACGCAGGGCGCTTGCGCGAATGTTCGTGTATGTTACAGCGTGCCACGCGCATCCATGGATGGTGACAACTGATGGCTCGACCGTCTGTGTAGTGATCACATTGTTGTGTATTCGTAAAGTTGATTTTTCGGAGAGATAAACTTTTTAATGTAAAATAATTGTAATAGTTTTATAGTGTTAAATTTTTAATGTAATATAAATTTTCATGTTTGTGTACGATAGCGCAATAAATGAATATTGTATTCTACCACATAAATGATAGTACTTTTATACTGATAAAGCAATTGGTGCAAAATTATTCCCTAACCATTCCAAAATATCAAACATGCTCAACGTTAATAATCAAGTTTTCACTTCTGCCGGCATTCCCGGAGTGCAACCCGTCGTTTTTTTTTATAATTCTACAGTTTCAATGCATTTTGTCTCTTTCTTACTAGTATAAATGTTATGATGATAGGTAAAAACAAACGGCTAAATTAAGGATATTATCATTTAAAGTCGATTCCAATAATGCTGCTGCACTACTGCTGCTATTAACATATAAATAGTACTAACACAGATTTAAAAAAAACTGGGGAAAAATGAATCTATAAAATTATTTCCACACGAATAAAATAAAATGAAACAAATTCGGAAAAATTAGCACGTGACACTCATTTCAATAGGCACCCCGCGTTTCGTTCGCAAACTTATTTAGTTGGAATAAAAGCCGCTATTACTGCACAAAATAGCCTTTGCGTTATTTGTACGGTGTGCGTGTCCTTTATTAAGTATAAAACTTTAGAAACAGAGAGGAATAACAACGAGCCCTATCACATAAAGTATAAGGAAAGAGGATGGCCTTTAAGAAGATTGCCAAACTACATCGATATTGCTGTTAGATGGAAAGAACAAATTATTTCTTAAATTATTACTTAATTAATAGACTAGTAACAGACTTTTATTTCAAAATGAAATTTACATGTACGTTCCGCCTTTTATCATAAGTGTCGAAAGATTTTCTAATCTGGCTCCATAGATAAATTACATAGCAAATCGATAGCGAAACATAGAAAACAACAAAATGTATGAGGCTGACATTCACCTTCGAATGTCACATGACAATCATATGTCAATCCCATACATATTGGTCGTCTTCTTTCGTTAGCACCGCTTCGCTAATTAATTTTTCGAGAAGCCTAGTTCACACAGAATCATTAAAGACAGCCTTTTTTTATGATATACTTTCAGAGAAATTTGCACAAGCCACTACTACCTACTTACCTATCTGCCTACCATAACTAAACTAGCAATCAATTGCAAACTGTAGAACTGCATTCTTTGTTAAATAAAAGCGGAAACTTCCGTGCAATTAAATTAACTGAACAGACACGTAACTTATTGATTCTCTCATTTCCTCCGACGCGACGCCTCTAGAGGTTTCTATTAAGTTGAATATTCTGCTCAACTAGTGCATCGGGAAACTTTTCTTATAAACTCTCGGCAACTAAAGACCCGTTTCCACGGAAAAGCCGAATTACTTAAGAATTCTTAACGTTACTTAGCACAGAGATCCTAATACTAATACAATTTAGGTAAAAGAAGCAGATACCTATGAAACTATCTAAAGTGTTCCAATTGTAACAGAACCATAATAACTTTATCCTTATAGAAACTCATAAATATACATCTCATAATAACATATTGATGTGTAAATATATCTAAGATATGCTGAGCATGAAATAATTATTTAACCATTTACGAGTTTCACTTAAGTCAAAGGCGGATAATAATAATTGCTCTTGAAAAGTCTTCCAGTTAAACTCGTTAAAATCAAGAGCTCTCTTCAGTGGCAAACGTGCAGTAACTGATTGAAAAGCAATCAAATCTATGACTTATTAAAGAATATATTAAGTCGATTTTGAACTACATTAAATAGTAAACAATTCAATGGATTAATCAAAAATACCTATTTACACAATTTGAACATAGAGGATGAACCATTTAAATTCAACATCTTGAAAAAAAATTTGGTACGTTAAAATCTCCTCAAAAATATACCTACATCCCATCGATCATTCATATTTAATGGGAAGGTTATCTTGACACTCAAGGATGACGATGGTGTTTCAGCAAATATAGATTATTGAGTATAGAACTCATCAATATCTGCTGAAAGTAAAATTAAATAACAATATAATGAGTTAATGTGATTTCCACTGCGTAGTAAGTAATCTTGTTGTTTTCTGTGCCACTTTTAAATTAAAATAGGTATTATTTAATGGATTTTGAAGGATCTGTTTTTAAAGAAAAGCTTGGAAAATGTATCTAATTTTTACATATTTTTAATTTTTACATACAAAAACGTTTACATATTTTGCCTCGTCAATTTATTATAACGGCAATGAGTAAGTATTCATAGAATAAATTTTCTAACATTTTTATAAAAATAATTTTTGGAATGCTCGTGATTGTGTGTTCCCGAGAGGTAATGGCGACTTTTTAACAATCTCATTGGTACCTAAGCGTGTTGGCTTAGCAACCGCAAGGTCTCGGGTTTAATTACGTGTTCAGTAAAACGATGTTTCTAAAATAATTACAGAAAACATAGAAGGTACCAATTTTAAGTTAGAAATAGTGCTCATCGAACGGCAAAACGCTTCCTTAGTCCTATTAAGTACGTAAACATGGGCGGCGAAAAGTATATAGGTGATAATTACAAATGCGTACACCTTTGGTTATACAGGCATAGGTACGCTATGTTAAATTTACGTTTTTATTTTCAAATGCCTACGGACGTTGACTTGCATAAACCGAAATATTGGATTAGATATAAAGTTAAAGTTAGCGTTCGAATGTGTTCGTTATTATTTATGAAACCGCCGAGAACGTTCAAATTTTCTCATAAAGATTCCAAGCTTTTATTGGGCGATATTTTTGACATTTTCATGATCGAAAATATTGGTTGTCTGCGGCTGCATGAAAGCGTCGGTAAATTGTGCTGAGCTGACATTTTCTCAGATATTAAGGTTGCAAACAAAACAAAGTACTTTCATATTTTAAAACATTGTGGTATGAATTTTTCTATGAACTGTTCAAGATTCATTTTGGACTATAAATAGTGCTTTGCCAATTGCAATATATTTCCATGAGATTTAAGAAGCATGGCTTGTAACTTCGTCGTTTGGATTTAAGTGGGCAAGTATCTAAATATCGGCTTTATAACATCTTCTTTGGTCGTTGATAGCTTCTGGTTGATAGCTTGTTCCTCGTGGTATGAAACCAAACACATAACTTCGTGTAACCAGGATAAGAAATAGGTACCTTGTTAATCAATTTAATTTTAATACAGCTTTGTTGGAGACGTTGTGTACCCGAAAGATATGTCTGGTGCAGACGTCGCGTCGGCCTCCACTACTGGTGGTACCGAGTTCAAACACAAACCTGCTCAAAGAGGCGCCGCTATTGCACACACTTCGCAAACTCAACTCCATTCATAAGTCAGACCGATTTACTTGTGCTTTGGGAGAATTTAACAAAGTAGCCCTATTAGTGATTTGCTATGGGTTAGATAGTTAGATGTAAAAGTTGTTAAAACTGAAGTGGTCAGTTTCTAAGAATAGGTACGAGTATCTAATTAATGAATAAATTTGTAAGAACTAGTTATATTATCACATTAAAATTGTCCTGTAAAGATAGCGGTAAGTGTGATTAATAAATAAACAAAAGATTAACTACCACCCATCCATCCGCCCAAACTTTTGCATTAGTAGCAACCTTTTGCAACCAACCAAGTAGCAAAATAACCTGCTGTACGTACTTAAGAGCATCTGTAAGTAGCTGACAAGCTTTGGAATGCCTTTGAATTATTAGCTTCTACTGAGTTTCACGGTACATCTGCATGACTAGACGTTCAAGAGCGCACTTTGAAAGATAAATGATTTAGTTCATGAAACTAATCTAAACACCAATGGCGGTGCTCAAGTCAATAGCAACTTTTAATGGATGTTTCTCGTGCATATTAACAATTGAGACGGGACTGTACTGCAAGCGAAAGAAACATCCACACTTTTGTTTAACCTAGTTTTAGATCAAAACTTCTTACCCCATTTTATAAACTTAACAAAATGTAATTTTATTTTATTTCACATTACAGTAGGTATATTTTCTTATTTTAAGTAAATAATATAATAACTTAAAGGCTATATCTCTTGGGTATATTTTAGTTATGGATAAATGGATCGCAAAACCTCATATATTAAAATGCTGCGATAAAATAAATTTATTGGTCACCGAAAGTAATTTTCAAGGCATGTGACAATGTTCGTAATTTTCTCCAAAATGAATTCTATTTTTGTGCTTACGGTGATTTATCCGATAAAGAATTGAACAGAGAACCAGTTTTGGGTGTAGACACCAGCCTCTGACAGTCTGGTTTTGAAAGATGTAACGTTCATTAATAAAGTATTTATTTGTCTAAGAATTGGTCAAAATGCGCGTTTTTTGCCACAATGCTATCTATCAACTTCCTGAACAAGTATTTCCAAAGTAGGTACACACCTAGTAATGATCATGTAGCGTAAAAACCAAATTGACGGTGACATCATTCACGGTTGTGAATTTGTAGAATAAAATGGGTTGCTCTGGGTTTGCGGCAATAAAAATAAAAAGTTCGCGTTTCCAAGTTCTGTACTACGCGTGCGCTGTAGGAAGGAAACTGACTGTCCAAGTCCCAAAATTTATGACGTGACTTTCCGACACCGTGAACCTTCTGGTGATCCGTTCTAATCTTTTTGTGAGGTTCTGAATGAAATTTGCAGGGATTTTAAAATATTCATGACATACTTTCTGTTAATACAGTACATACTAAAGTTAAGTCGCAGACTAACTTAACTTAATAATAATTACTGTATTAGTTATACATTTATAAAATTTTAATTCATAAATTTTAAGGAAATAACGAGATATAATGAATTATCTCCTTTTTAAATACAATAGCTGGTAATTCGAACACTTAAATTGGAAGAAATGCATCAATTTTCTACCAAAAGTACCTAGCCTACGGCGCGCAGCGTCATAAATGCGCACACCGACGACGCTAATTAAAGTAGTCTTAGGCGTTCAAATGCTTAAAGCAATTTAATAGTCAACAGGATCCATTTTAATAGGATCTCAGAATCGAATGATTGTAATAAAATACTATACAATACAATTCCCAAAAATAAAGTTTGTCCACTCATTCAAGGACCAAGTATCAATATGGCTTTAGGTATTCTTAATTATTGTGTGGATTTAATACAATCCTGTGGCTAATGTAAATTTTCCAATATTATGCTAATAAGTCATTTAATATTAAAATTGCAACTGGCAATTTCTCATTCGAAGTTTTGAGTTTCATTAAACAAAGGCGTTATTGGTAAATATACTTAATATTATTACAGTTTTTTTTATCCTTAAATAGGACTACAACTTGCCTGATGTTAAGCAATGATGTAGTCCGCGATGTGACGCCCTCGCCAAGATACAAATTTACTTGCGATAACGAATGATTTTTGGTTGGAAGGTGGCAGTAGAATGAGGCTTCATATGGTTTGAAACCATAAATGAGCAACAATTCCGACCCACCTTCTTAAATAGTGTCATCAGACATCGCGCCGGAACACGGCAAAGCTGCTTGGCGGTGCGACCTTGTCTGGTGGGTGGTCACTAACCACGACTGCAGTCTACCACCAGTAGATTACCAGTAAGATAACCCGGGGACAGATAAAAGATGCACTCTAAGTTTATTAGAAAAGTCTTTTCGCTCGACCCGGGATTCGAACCTCGGTGGTTACTAAGCGAACATGCTTACCACTAGACCACCAAAGTAGTTCGCATTCTTTACAACAATATAACTTATCACCAGAAGCAGGTAATCACCGGGGGCCCATGAATGGTTTTTTCAACTGTCACAAAGCTTATAACACAGTTAATTATCTTGATATTATGCAAAACTAACATACATCTATTGTAATATTCTATTATTAGACAAATACAATCTCACTGATGAGTCTAGTTAGATGCCCTTTGTCAATCCAATGTTATGTTAATGTGCTTTGATTATGCTGGTAACTGCGTCGATGTCTATATTTAGCATACTTATTAGCTATACGGTTGCCTCCCGTATATTTTGGAGAATTCAAATGATTACGACCAACAGATACACCCTCTTTTTCATGCATCTCGATGGGACACAAAAAACACACAAATAATCTAATCAATATATTTGTTAATGATTACAGCACCTCCTTAATTATACAAAATGTTTGGATGGAAATGGATTCCTTTTGTGAGATCCATTTCGGCTTGCACGGTTTGTTTCGAAAATTCTCAAAAATGCCTCACGTAATTAATGGACGCACCTCAACCCTAATTAGCTAACCCCTAACCTTTAAAGTATCTTCCTACCTAATTATATGTTCTGTGATAGATATACCTACTTACCTAGAATTTTCCTAAATTTACGCGAAATTCACGAATTGAAATAAAACTATGTAAGTACTTTTGATAAAGGAGTTTATCGCGGTATATTTTGAAAATGTATATCCCGACGTTTCAAAGCCTTTTCAGTTCTCCCGTGACCATTAAGTCTGAAAAGGGTCTAAGAAGTAACCTAGAATCTAAAATAAACCGCGACAATGTCCGTTACCACTTTAACCCTTTTTAGTGTCCCACAGCTGGGTACGGGTATTCTCTCAACTATTATACGAGATAAAAAGTTAAGACCTTAATCCAGTCACGCTGGTCAAATGCAGGTTGGTGTTGGTGGCCAAGTACTTAGACACGCCGGTTTCCTCTTAATGTTTTGCTTCATTGATATTCAGAAGCGGCGATGAATCAATTCACACAAATTGGGCATGACTGGGAATCCAACCGGTGACCTAATATTTTAAAGGCGAGGCCTATACCGCTGCGCCACCGCTGCTCATGTCCTTGATCAATATCTGATAAAAATTAATTAAATAATAATAATAAATATTCGGGGACATTAACACACACGGTCATCTGGTCCCAAGCTAAGCAGAGCTTGTGTTATGGAAACCAGATAACTGGTATATACTATACATATAATACTTTTCTTTTGTAGGTTTATATTTATAATAGATATTTACACCCAGACTCGACACAAGGCAAATGTTCATCACAAATGTTTGTCTCGGGTGGAAATCGAGCCCACGACCTGCGGCGTGAAAAGCAAGTATCTTACCAACCACGCTGCCGCACCGGCCCGTCAATATTAAGTAATTAAGTAACTTACAATATTCTGTGGTATTTCGACGACGCAATATTGTGCTATAATTCATTATCAATATCCGAGTCAAGTATTCATCCATGTCTAACATGGTTTTGATATGCACTACTTGTCGCAAACAATCATCGTCTCGTCCCACAGCGATCTAACCATATCGAATGACATCTATTAACATACCTACTGCTATAATTGCACTTTAATTAGATTGACGCAGTAACAGTATTCCTGCGATACGTAGGTACATCGTCTAATCAGGATATATTAACTTTTGACATAGTAGATTAATCAGATCTAAATGCATTAGTAAATAATAATAATATTAATTTTTATTACTAGATTTTAACTCTTCCGCGTCAATGTAATAGTAATATAGTAATATAGTGGGACATTAACACACACGGTCATCTGATCCCAAACTAAGCAGAGCTTGTATCATGGAAACCAGATAACTGGTAATATACTACATAAAATACTTTTCTTTTGTAAATATATACTTAAATATAGATAATTACACCCAGACACAAGACAAACACACATATTTTAACAAATGTTTGTCTCGGGTGGGAATCGAACCCACGAACTGCGGCGTGAAAAGCAAGTATCTTACCGACCACGCCACCGGCCCGTCAAAAATAATAAAATGCCATTTATTTTTCAGAGCAGCGATGGCGCAGCGGTACAGGCCTCGCCTTGGAAATATAAGGTAGCGGGTTCGATTCCCGGTCGTGCCCACACATCTTTGTGGCAATTGTTACATCACCGCTGATCAATACCGGTGAGGAAAACATCGTGAGGAAACAGGCATGTCTAAGCACTAATCATTCGAGGACATGTGATATCCACCAATCCGCACTTGGCCAGCGTGTGTGGATTAAGGCTCTCGTTCTCTCTCAACTCATAAGACAGTTAGAAGAAGACCCGTACCCAACGTGGGACACGAAATAGGGTTGAAGTAATTTCCCTTATTGGACAATATATCAAACAGTTAATCAAGTTTTCTTAAAATAATTATTAGTGCTCCTATTCTTTATCAAGGACGTCATTTCGTGCAAAGGCCTCCTCCATTTTGTTCTAATCCCGATCTAAATATAATGTTTCAACAATAACCCAAAAACTGCTCAACCGATTTAGATAAAATTTAAATGTACGTATTATAAACGACTAGAAAAGAATAAAAAGACACCCTTTTAAACAAAGAAAAAAACAAAATCGATCGATAATTGGCAAAATTATCGAATAACAAAATAAAATACAATCGAATTAAGAACTTCTTTTTAGTCGGTTTGAAATATTTAGTTGAGTAGTTCTAACCTAATTCGTGCCCCCACACTAGGCTATGTGAACTTGGCTAAATTGATTGTTTTTTTGTTATATTCGAAAAAACTATCAGTTTTTCCAAGGTCGGATGCCAAGTTCATATAGCCCCCACACTTGTACGTTGTTTGTTTTATCGCCGATGCTCTATATCAGTTACAAAGACGTTAAGAAACTAGCATGTTTTAGAACTAAAGATGTAGAACTAAAGGATTTGGCGTATTCGCCAACCCAAACCCAAAGAGTTTGTGCCTTAACGCATGAAGAGGTTCTTCACACTGATATAAAAACCCAATGAAGTGTGTCGTAATATTTAATGAAGGTACTGTTAATTTCTGTCATATCTAAACATGATTCAAAGTCAGAACGACACTAATTATTATTTTTATTATCAACTGCTGGTAGGCTTCGGCCGTGGTTAGTGACCACCAACCAGACAAAGCCGCACCGTCAAGCGGCATTGCTGTGTTCCGGTGCGATATCTGGTGACACCATGCACAGAGGGTGGGTCGGAAGTGTCGCTCCTTTGAGATTTCTAACCATATGGAGGCTCATTCCACTGCCACCTTCTCACCGATAATCATTTGTAAACACGAGTGAATCGGTATACTGGGCTGGCGCGTTTCATCGTAGACTACATCATTGCAAGTTGTAGTCAAGCGCAGGCCTATTTCAGGTCAAGCGCCAGTCTATCGAAGAACAAAAAAAATAGACAATAGTTATAGTATTAGTACCAGTACCACTAGGAACTGAACTGATTACGTTTTACTGACGAGCAATACACTACGAACGGTAGTATTAAACAAATACCTACGCTCAAATAATAAATTTTATTCGTACCGAATTCTCCAAAGCTTTACCAATTGGATTTAAAACAGGAATCCAAAAGGTTTTATTTATATTAGCCAGGGAATCGTTTTTGTAGCCGTTCACGTAATACTTGGGTTGCATCACTTTTTCAGGATTATAGAAGAAAAACGACGGCATTATCGGATCTTAGAGTAATCGCACGGGCCTTGACTATTTCCTCATTACCATTCCATTACCTACTACAGGCTTATCTGCTACTGACAATGTAGGTTTGGTATAAAGGATGTTAGTTACGCAATAAATTACTTGAGAGCTTATAGAATTAATGCTAAATCAAGTATTATCCTAGTCATTAATTCCGTACGCTGGCTTTATTAATTAATCTTGTCAGTCTATACTATAAACAATAGGGCACAAGCTCATTTCTCTTTAGAAATCCAACATCGTAAGTGAGGAGTTTAATGCCTTACAAGATTACAATATGCTATCAGCAGCTTAGAGTATCGCAACAAAACAGTTCTATTTATCGGGCTTGCCCCTTAAATAATTGTAGATTTAGAGTTCATTGGTATTTTTAGAATTTTGAAGGTTAAAACTCCATGTTTCGCTCAATTTTTCTTTTGTTCCGGTTAACAAACTTATTAACAATATCTGTAACATTATTCATTAGTAAATTAACTTATGATAAATTCACAGTCGACAGTATTAACGATATTTTTTTACTTCAATTCACTTTAATATTCAACAAAAGTTTAGACAGAGAGCTCGAACTTGGTTACCTCATTCAATTTATTTTATTACTGACACTGATTCTTATCGGCGACGTCTACAAATTATTTTGTTTGTTTGACATTAAATTGTAACTTGGAAAATAACTTTTCTGTAACGGTCCCAACGCGCCCGGCTGAATAATCGCCAGTATAATGGCTCATAAAAGGTGAAATTTATGAGTGGTCTCCTGACCGCCCCCTGTGAACGCTTCCAAAATTATCTGATCGTACAAATAATACAATTCGACGTACTAGGATTTACATACTTACCAGGATTCCTGATAAAGGCATACAAATAAACCTTCATAATTTTACGATAATTGTATTTGAACGTAAGGCTGTGTGTCCTCTGAAAATGCTAAAAAAGCTACACTGCTAAAAATACACAAAGTATTACTCCTGTTTGGGTGTTTTGATATATTGACCATTAAAGATAGTTCATTTTGTCTTGGTAACTATGGAATATAAAAATAAAAGTTGTGTTTTTACTGTTTTTACATAATATACACTAATACTTAACTTTTTTAATTTGGCACCCAGATAAGCACGTTTTTTTTACTCTCGACAAAAAAAATTGGTGTTATACTTTTTAAGCTTGAAATTTTTGTGTCTGCGAATATCTTATACGTAAAGTTTTGTTTTCTCGTGGCGCCTAAACGGATGGTGGTTTTAATAGGTTTTTTTATCTAAAAGCTAAAATTAGTTAAATTAGTTTAGTTATTATCCGTGTCATTTGCTTTCTTGGTAAGCCTTCTGTATTTTTCACGATGAGAAGCTAGTTAAGAATCGTTGTGAAATATTTCAACATATGTTTTTAAAATTTGCCCTTGTATTCATTAGTATTCCTTATCTCATACAGGTAATTCCATAACAATAGGCTTATAATGTGTCAAATAATGAGGAACTAGATTATATTCGGCCTTGATAAGGTCTGATAACACAAAAATAATGTTGAGGTTCGCACAAACATTTTATCGGACAAAGTGATTGAGTACTTATAGCAAAACGCGTATATTTTTATACGCATTTTAATGGACTAGATTATTGCGTCAAATACGATTAAGGAAGGTAGATACGTACCTACTTAGAAATGGCATTTAGAGATTTGAAATATTGTAAACCAATTCGAATCGACGACGACGATTCGAGATATATTCGATTGACGAATCGAATATACAAATGTAGGTTGTATTTACTAATTTGCCACAAAATGTTCTCATGAGACGGATATTTACTTATTTACCACCCGCCGGTCAAAAATGTTACTCACTTCAACCCTTTTTAGTGTCCTACCGCTGGGCACGGGTCTTTTCTCAACTATCTTACTAGTCGAGAGAGTCTATTTCTATTTATTTCGCCTTAGAAATATTACTCAATGACCCAATATTGTTTCAACAAAATGCCTGAAGCCATAAATGGAAACGGGTCTTATGGACCCGGTGGTGCTGGTTGGACATAAACCTAAATGACACTTGGAACCATCTTCCTGTTTCTAGTCTCCTACGGCTAAGTGAAATCAAAGACAAAATTCAGTCAGTTATACAAAATCTTTAAGTGCAGTGTGATATCGTTCACTCAAACAGATAGTTGTTAGTTTTAGTAATCATTCGACTTGCTTGATACAACCCCAAAGCCCCAACTTCGACACGATACGGCGATTCAAAGTTGTTCTAGTTTAAAACTACTCCCAGTCAGGTGCCTCCTTTGTCTCACTTGATATTAACACAACTATGTTCTACTACTGTTAAGCTCACTGTGATCTAAGGTTGAGACTATGGAAGCCTATATTACTCGAAAGCTAACTTTTTATCTTAATTTGGTCCTTCCAACTCAGGCATTTTTCATTTAAAAGAAGGATCCTCTATTTAATTTTTGGTACAGTTTTGATGGCTGAATAAACTTTTGTATTTTTTTTTGTATTAACTATGATTTACTTTATAGTGAATGTCAGCTAGCAGAGCAGAACCTAGCCAACGCAGTACAGCAGTAGGGTATTTCATGAGACACGTGTTGCAGTGCGACGTGTGACGAGATACTACTACCTTCCCCGCCCCGAGCTTCTATATCTCTCCTAATTCGGACTAGCAGTCCGAACAGTAGCTACTAAAGGCTATATGTGTATGTGGGTGCTGAAGCAGCTAAGCAAAAAATATGAACAAAAAACATGAGGTACACACGGCTACACATACAGCTATAGGCACATTTCTACCAAATCTCGCGTTGTATAGGATTTCCGTAAAACGAGAGGTGCATAAGAGAAATGTATAGCTTCTTGACGTGTAGCCGTATGTATTACAAAAAGAATACTCATTGATTAACCTATATCCTCGTTATGCTAATTCATGGTGTTAAAATTTTGCTGTATATCTATGGGTTTATATCTTACTATTAACACTGCGAACCAGAATGCATAAATATAGCACTAAGGTACTATTTTTATCTATAGCATAAAACATACTCATTGCGTTCCCCTCACCGCAGTAGTAGTAACTCCCAAAGAACAAACAGAACTGCACCTGCTCCGTTGTATAACAACTAACTCATCTCACAGACTGACATGACTCCAATTTAACTTCCATTAGACAAATAAGTTACCTGTACCGACTGCGTATGTTCAAAGGCCCACAGACAAAAGCAATCTACAAGCAGATGCTAGCCGAAATCCCGACAGAGGCTTATCTCGTTCGTGGAAACGAATGCGGGTCGTCCATCACATGGAGCGGACCTCCACACAGTTATACATAGCCGGCTTAGCCGTTTATTAGATTCATTGTTATTTATGTCAGTACGGTTTCCACTGACCGACGCGGATGTTATAAAATGGGTCGTTTATCCTTTTAAAACATACTCTTCTTATATTATATTAAATGTAAAAAAATACAACATAATTTATAGTGCTTTCCCCGTGACCATGGAGGCTGAAAAGCTCTCTAAAGGATAAACCGCGATAGAATCCTGTATGGTTTTTTTTTGCTTATGACCTACTGCTCTTCTGGTAATTTAAGCGTGAGCATTATGTTATGTAGTTTTATGTTTCAATTGAATAATTTCTGTAATTATTCGTCGCCCGTCAGGTTCAAAAGATCTGATAATCAATTTATGTGAATAGAATATATCAGGGGTAGGACAGGTCAATCACGATCAAACGGAGGCTATCTCATTGATAGACGTCACGGTTGTAGGTGAATAGCCTACTTTAAATAAATAATAAATATTCTGGGACATTAACACACGGTCATCTGGTCCCAAGCTAAGCAGAGCTTGTGTTATGGAAACCAAATAAAGGGTATATACTATAATAGATATTTACACCCAGACTTGACACAAACACAAATGTTCATCACTAATGTTTGCAAAGCAAGTACATATATTCGACCACGTCACCTGCCCGTCAATGTGTAGCCAGCGCAGCACAGTGACAGTTGTTTGAACTTTACATATTGTAAGAGTGTAATGTATGTACCTTACTATAACCAGTATTATTTTTACATTGATATTTAGATAAGTATTACTAGTAAATGTAAATAAATGTCCGATAGATAAAACTTTTTAGACACATAATAAATTTAAACTCAACTTTACCTTTAAAATCTAAATTCCCAATAGCTTTGTCCAGAATCGTATTAAAAAACCTTAGAATACTCAATTAAAAAAATAAATAACTATCTAACAACAGAAGTAAATTAATGGTAGGCACTAGTCACTACGTGCTGAATGCTTTTTAATTCTTAATCAAATAGTTAATTTTGTAACTGTCTCCGTTGTTATTTGAAGAAAATATACCTATTTTAACTATTATGTCACATTTGCAAATTTGCAAAACTTTACAAGTTATAAAAAGAAGTCGCTACTACTGTCTGTTAGCGATAAACTCAAAAAATACTGAACGAATTTTCATGCTGTTATCACCTATAGACAGAGTGATCCATGACAAAGGTTTGGGTGTATAATTTGTACCCATGTGAAGCCGTGGCGGATTGCTAAAATGAATAATAAATAAATTTAAAAATCAATCATTATCTGACCTCATCGGTAATGACGTGACTGATGACTTTCTTAAGGGCGAAGTATCACTTACAACAACCGTCCGTGCATGTATGACGGATGGAAATAAATCTAAGGAAGTGTAATTACATCATAGCAAGTAGCGCTCTTTATGTACATACCTAGTGTCTGTCTATCCCTATAAGGGGTGATAATAAGCTGTGTACAAATTATTATATAGGGTGACTGGTAGTTAATGTCAAATACTTTACCACGCTCATGATTACTAACAACTTTTTCAACGAAACATTTTTTGGAGCAACTTTTTTTTTTAATTAAATTCGCTGTATTATTTTACATAGCGTAGTAGAGATGACGATAATAGAGTTGGCCTTAGTTGGTCGTTATCTCTACTCCGCGGATCATTGTTGAATTGCGAATTTAATAAAAACATTGCTCTAAAAATAATGTTTATTTGAGAAAGTCGTTTGTTATCATGTGCCACGTGGTAAAGTATTTTACACTAATTACCAGTCACCCTATATGTATGAATATAATTTTACATGCTATAGATATTTGCTTATTGTATTGTAATAATATACCTATTAAATTCATATTATTAACCTTATCACGTATGCGGCCTAATCTAATACAGATATTCCCAAAGTAAGGTAAGATCGTACCTTTTTGTGTCGATGAGGGCGCTTATATGGTTCTAAGACGAAAGGCATAATATTCTAAGCACACACATGCAAAAGGATATCTCCCAAGGTTTATATCGGCCGCAATATTATGCAAATACTTTACCTACTCTATTTTCGTAAGCAAATGTTCGTATGTGAAGATGTTTTCTACGTAAATCTGAATTTTATTTTGTTTTGTTGTAAGCTTATTAGAAATTCGCATGTGCATTCAAAAACACTATTTGATTGATAGATATGTGAAAGTATAGGTAGTCCATCCTCTATCCTATAACACTTTACTTCACTCTTTCTCTCTCCTTCTTGTCTCTCTTCTTTTTCTTTCTTTTTATTTTCTTTCTTTCTTTACTTCTTCTTTTTTAATTCTAAAATAGACTACAATTACAATAACAACAACTACTTGCGTTTGACTACAACTTGTTTGATGACAACTTGACTTCAATCAACCCTTTTTAGTGTACCACTGTTAGGTAAGGGTCCTTTCAAAGGCATGGCCAATACCGCTGTTCTCCTCCCTCTTGCCTATATAGAGATACTTTTGTATTTCACTGTCGGCACGTGCTCTCACAAACAAAAAGATTCAGCGCGTCTACCCGCAAGTACGACTAGGACTGGGACCACCCAGAGTCGCTCAGATCCGAATAAAAGGCCTCAAACAAACCCGGATTCAGTCAGATTCTCGAACAATCATTTGGCACCAGCACTGGCACGATTACTGCCACCAGCACTGGCACCGGCACCTGCTTGATCTTCTTGCAAACTTTTGAGTCGTAAATATTGGCTCGATTATGAGAAGTCCATTACTTGGCATAATATTTCATCGGAGCTAATATATGAATTTACGAGGTTTGTGTTATAAAGTTACGCATAGATTGATAAAGTTTGTTGCACGCCAACCACTGTGTGAAATTAACAAAGTTAAGCCCTCGCCCTTTGGCAGGTTGAGTTCAAAGCAGTCACCCTGAGCTGCATACATATGACTATGATCCATAACTTTGATGCAATTCACTGAAATACCTATTATTTTTTAAGCAAATAAAATTTTTCTCTTATCTATTGAGCCGCGGGCGCGCAGCAGAAAGCTAGTGGTATTACAATTAAAAAGGCATCTTCAGTCAAACTTTTTAATTAAGCGAGATCACTGAAATGTTTGCAAATATTCGTTTAGAGAAATTCATAGGTCCTGCATAACCAAGTGGAAGCAAGATCCGACTAGGCAAAGAGTTTCTCAGTCGGAGTGTTTACTCAAACGAAGTTAGTTGCCGAAACAGATGTATTCTGGAAGCGCGTCTTGAATTTACCTTGTCTATTGGATTTGGATTCAATCATACATACGAAATTTCTGAATACAATTCTTCTAAAACCTACGAGTACCTTGATTTTATTGTGACCCGACTGTTGACTAAAGTAGTCGAGTAATTCAATTCGATTTTGCATTCGAATTTTGATTAAATTCTTGCTATAATAGTATGTACCTAACGATGGTAAATCGTTTTGCATTGAGCCAACTGATAAGGTGAAATTTACTACACTCCCAGATTGTGAACTGTGATTTGTAAGCTTCATATAATATACTGCGCTCGATTTAAAACATGAATTTTGATGGCGACCGTACATGGAGCCTCTATTTTCTCTGACTGACACTGTAATTTATGCATTGGCTTCCTCTGACATGCGAATTTTATTACATAAACTCTAGGTATTCGCAGCCGTAGGTAACGGATTCTGCTATGAAATATGCAAACCCAGTTTGTGCCCACATCTTTGTGTGAACTAATCGCATGCTCAATATCAGAGAGGAAAAATATTGTGAGGCAACTAGCTTAACCTACAACTAAATATTCCAGGTTTTCTAAGTCACACTAGACAAATGCGGCTAAGTGGTGTAGCGTGTATTGATTAAGGCTTGATGATCATTTAATACAAGATGGGTTTCTAAGAGAAGACCCACAGAAAGTAGTGAGTCACTAAAAGGTTTATACTAATACCTTGATCACACGTACCGAGCAAAAGGGCGAGACAGAGCTCCCAAACTTACTCGCTCGTAAAAACATAGCGAGCCTATGTTATACGTCCGACTACTCGGACGAGAGCATTGTCTCGCCACAAGTTGTTACTTTCTTCCATGGTCTCACCCTTTTGCTCGGTAGGTACGTGTACCTAATCAAGGTATAAAGTATCCCAATTTACCAAAACCTACCTACCTAGGATCAATACTGAGTACCTACTTATCTAGTGATTTGTTTTTAAATTCGTTACTATGGATTTGATACAGATTTATAAAGATTTTTTTTTGTAAAGATTTTGTAATTTACTGTAAAAGTTTTATGCGTCTTTAGTACAGTAATCTAGCGACAGAAACACACTAGCAACAAAATTAACGGCCTGTCTGACAATCCGTTTCTATTCTTCGTCCGAACTCCAATGACCTAAAAAGTCCAGCAAAAACAATGCTATCCAGAATTGTTTCCGCTTAGTTCAGTCCGAATGGGATTTAAGCTAAAAGAGCATTTGAAATTCACGATAAACTGCGATTTAGTGCAAGTATTGGGATTTTGGCGAATCCGAAGCTACTGTAATTTAGCCCTGTTCACGCTCGGATAATGATTTGAGATAATCTATTGCTAATGTTACACAATTGAATTGTATTAAAGCCGTCATAGAACATTAGCGCTCACGTCTGTATCACCCAGAGGTATAAGCAGAGGTGAATAACACCCACGTTTCGCCGGCTTATCATCTTCAAATCATAGCGCTACAGGAATCGCATGCAACACATGAAGCCTCGAAAAGGGAATAAGTAATACCTATTATAATAAGTACCTACCTGCTTCTGTTCTGTCACTTATTTCAAATTAATTATTTGTCAGAAATTTGTAAAATTTCTATGTAGATATATTTTTTTAACTGCATTGTCCTACTGCTGCAGCTGGGATAAAGCAATCCTTCATGGTCTGCCAACTCTCCTTATTTCGCTTCTTCCGTCCAAGTAGTAACAGTCGCATTTAGATCATCGCGCCATGTAGATATGTAGATATGTTTTTCCTGAATGCACCCAATAAGTACGATTTAAATGAAATTTCATATTAATTAGGACATTGCCCAATTACCCAATGATGCGTAAAATTAGTCACAAATTTATTTCGAAAAGCTTATAATAGAGGTTCGAAATAGTGAAATTAGCCGACGGGTGAAATTGGAAAGCGTGTCAATTTTATCAATAGATTCAAGTTTTGTTCGAATAGTTTCAAAACTTTACCAACGGTACATATTAGTAAATAATTGGAATACCTTTTATTATTCAGGGACAAATTGATACATTTAAGTGAGTGTATAGCTAAGGGTTCTTATTTTTATGTCACATAAAATAGCATCGGTGAGATCTGCACGTTTTACCAACTATGTTTAAGTGAAAAAAAATAGTAAAGGACGGTTTTCTTTGGAAGTACGAGCAAAGGTCGCCTAGCGGCTTGGAGATCACGCCGGTTTAATTTGGCCTTTGAACAAGACACAGTAATCCCAACACAAGATTTGCCAAAGAGCAAAGGAGAGCAGAGATCCTCGGCATCAACGTCAAGACAGAATCCACAATGTTGAAATTAGTCGAATAACTGGCGTAGTAAATGTGGGCCACATCATGGCTAAGTTTAAGTGAGATGGGGCCACAAGACCGTAGAACTTGCCGAGGCAGACCGACACAAATATGGCGCGATTATCTGGATGAATTCGAAATAGAATGGCCAGAGCTCGGGAAATACTGGACAAGATAAGCGTTGAGGGAGGCCTTTGCTCAACAGTGGAATAGTGGAGGCTAGCAAAAAATATCATCAACTCAAATATTGAAGTAGTTTCCTTTCAGGGCCTATTGACACTTTATCCTGTATATGCAATCCAGTTTGCAATTACTGGGCACAACCTATTAGGAATTAAGTTCCAACTGTTAAAAAACCTCAATAATCCTACTACAGTTCATAAAACTTCTAGCTCAAATCGTATTTGCAACAACAAGTCATCCAAGCAGTTCATCGAGCTCTGAAAGTTTGTCTTTGACTGTGAACCTAACCATTCATTTCGAAACACAGGTACTTTTGACTTTCGCGTTTTAGTTATGATAATCTAAGCGAACAATTTCCATTCAGAGCATCCTCCAGAGAATAATCCCCGGAATATAATTCAGAACTATTATAATGGTATGCTCTGTAATCCGATGAAATCGCGCAAGTTTAAATAGTTAAGTGGAAAATAAATTGTAATGCATCCCAAGTGGGTGCAAACGCTACATAGTTTTGCGGCTTGCTGATTTCGACTTAAAAAAAGGTAATGTTGCCGTCATGTCGTAAAAGGAGGTAAAAGGGAACGAAATGAAGGAATATGCATAATTACACCGACAAGAGCTAAGCTCTTATATTACCCACTAGCTGCTCTAGCGAACTTCGTGCCGAGTATTCTCTCTGACCTTTTAAACCTTCCTTGAACCTGTACAAACATTTCAAAACTAAAAATCAGCCAAAACGGTTTAGCCGTTCTCAAGTTTAAGTAATACAACAACAACACGTCAATTCATTTTTATAAGAGTAAATAAATGAATGTTCAGTAAAATATTTAGATAAATTAGCTTTTGTTTCAATTCCCTAAGAAGTCGCGTTATTCTCGGCAAGACCTTTCGTTTGTAGGAGTGTATTCAAAATAACCGCCATGCTGAATATTCCGCCATATTGGATATAAAAGTCAGCCAAATTAAACGTGTATACCAAATTTCAGCTCCATCAGTTGAGAATATCTGCTTCAAGATTTAGTTTCTAGATTCCACATGAACTAACATACATTTCAAGTTGAATAATAGTTTGTAAAAAGATAGATTATAGACTACGTACATTTTATCCTAATACTTACCACGCGAACAAAACCGCAATCGGAGGCTAGTAACAAATACGGTGCAACAACAATTCTAAAGCAAAGAACATCTTTCCAGGAAACCAAACACCAGAATAGAAAGAATAAGGAAACAAAACTTGGAAATAACACCAGCATTCAAAGCTACTTGGTAATTAACGAGACGACCACGTAACAGGACGGGCTATATAACTTTGCTGACAGAAAGTTAGTGGTGAACCTTGCAACGCAGCAATTCTAAATTCATTCAACTTTAACTTTCCCTATTAACGTCTTTTTCAATTAGTCACTAGTAACATTTCAAGTAAATCCACACTTATCTGCCTCGCTAGGATGCCTTGGTGAATTCGCTAGCTGCATTTAATTTCTGCAACTTAAAGCCAGGTGATTTATGTGCCCTATATTTCAAAGGAATACGGTACTGAATCTGGTGATGTTTTGCAATGTGATTCTACTTAGTCCCAATCATTGCTCAATGGATATTTTAATAGCATAATTTAAAATAACAGATATCAGAGACAATTAAAAAAATGTGTGATCATCATTATCAACAAAAGTACAACTATATAATATGACTTTACTGGGTAGGTACTTTTAAACATTTAAGGTTCCTTCCTTAATAATTGTATTATAAGTCTTAATCAATGCTTTTATCCAATTACTACGCGATAGCTGCTGTTTCACATCATAAAAGCAGAAAGAAGTTCATAAAAAGCCAATAAATTACTACAGGTTTGGAAAATAAGTCTTATGACCCTCATCCAAAATTACATAATTGTCCTGTTGCACTTGAATTTAATGTTAATACGGAAGTAAAATAAGCATAACTTTTATGTAACTGATTTAATGCTGACCTACATGACTATATTGGACAAAACACTACACATTTTAATACGAAAATACACGGTAAATAAAATATCTTTCGAGTAATTGGATGGATAAGTAAAAAAACTTACATCCCGGGTATGTAACGGATAGGTCCTCTTAGATTATCCCGTGGTGCTTAGTCCATTTCCTCCCGTTTTACCTGGAGGGAAGTGGACAATGTAACTTTCCAACTCCTCCCCTATTATCTTTCTGATTGAATTCATGCGGTATCCAAGACAGTTTAGGTGTCCCGGGACTTGGCTGGGTCCAAATCCTGAACGTCTTCACGGCGCGCGGCCGCCGTTATAGATCGTGGCTTACAGGAGTAGGAATGGCGGATTGCGGTGGTGGGTTAAAATCCCGGGTACCTATTGATTTCATGCATAGAGCTTGACCTTTAGTACACGTGTTTTCAATATATATTAATAATGTCATCAATATTAATACTGTGAGGTAAACCGCATATAAACTATTATTAACCGTAGCATTATTAAAGGAAGTTAAGAAAGGAAGCGAGGCCAAATATATGAGAAACTAAATAAATGTTTATTGCGACAACGCGAAGTTTTACAACCAGTCGAGGGGACGGAAGTCAACCGATCAGGATGTATCTTAGTTGACAGCAGATCACGTGTTTATATGCAATGCAAGAGATTGACCATGATAATTTTAGATTCAATTTCAATGATCTGAAACTATTATTAAAAGACCGATTGTTTCAGATCTCATTAAACAAACAAAACGTCGAAAAAACACTATAAAACGAATATATTATAGAATAAATGCCAATCACCAGGTAGGTTCCAATGAAGAAGGGTCAACTAACCAGAGACCACTTTTGAAGTTTATACAGATTTTGCTTAGTACATTCATTGTCAAAAATTAATGAGAATTGTTCTGTAGATGAAACTCTACTTCTTACACTTTGTTTTCAAAGAAAGGGCAAAATGTACAGCAAAAAGTTTACAAAAGGCGTGCAAATTTATTGAAGTCAAATGCATACTGTTTACTGCAATAAACAATAGGCATTATTAGTCCACTCGAAAATACAACTGTAACTAAATATCTATTATATTCTCACCATAAAGACAAAATAAAGCTAAATTACGCTTTATTTTTGAAATAGATACAAAAATTTTGAAGGTTTAATGAGTGCAACAATGTCTCAAGAAAAGAAAATAAATCTTCTATTTATTATTGTCATACAAAATTAATTAATTCTATATTTCATTGATTATACTCTGAAGATATTGTTATTGTTCATATAATAGGTATACATAATATTTGAAGGTTTAATGATTACAACAAGGTCTCTAGAAAAGAAAATGAATTTTCTATTATTGTCATACGACATTAATTAAATAATTAATTCTATGATTCATTGATTATACTCTTATGATATTGTTATTGTCCATACAATAGGTATACATAACATTGATCATTGATCCATTATACGACTTACGCCAGATCGGGAATGACATCATCTTCGGAACAAGAAAGCAAATTATCTAGCGAAGCAAATTATAGCTATAATCTACCTGTCTTCAAGTCACGAGTGAATCGGTATTTATTAGCTAAGCGCGTTCCATCGTAGACTGCAATATTGCTTCACATCAGGCAAGTTGTGGTCAAGCGCAAACCTATTACAGGATAAAAAAGCGAATGACTATGGGATGGCGAAATCTGCCAATTTTAGGTTAATTTAGGCCATGCAGGAGTAGGTATAATATAAATATGGCTAAAATAAGTATAAAGAAAAATAAAACTCCAATAAAAAAAATGAAGGTACCGTATGTAGGTAGTTGGTTAGTTTTTTTTTATTACCTATAATGCGAAAGAAATGAGTACTTAGATAAAATAAATACATTAGCATCAATTTAATGTGTAAGTATCAGTGGAACCTTTCTTTTAAACTATGTTTAATCTCATTATTAGATATCCAGATATTGTCTAAATGGTTATCTAGGATATTTCGACATGATTCAGTATCTTTCGTGCAGCTGTCAGCCAAAATTACGTAAGTATAACGTTTCTTAGATTCCCTCTAATTTAAAACTCTTCTATTGCATAATATTTTGCAAGCAGCAATGTTAACATCATTATTTTTTAGGGTTTCTAATATTCGACCTCATTCATATGTCGCCATGTCTACTGTTCAAATTTAGAACGCCAGTAATGTCATATTAAAACAAATGATAACCAATGTTTGTTCTAAATACTGTTATAAAAAGATTATCTTAGTGAAGAACATTTTTTTGTCAATTCACGTCTAATTCATCTACATTGTTTATTAGCGATGTATTGCTTACACTATCTGTATGAGCTGATAGCCTTGTGATTAACACGTTTTCCCTTAACTTCAATGTTTACTTTGTACCTGTTCATGTTCTCAGAATAATTTCAGATGCTGCTAAAAATGTACTTTCGTTGCTATGCTATTTATACCACTGACCTTAAGGACTTCCGAAAACTTATCTAAAATAAACCGTCAAGGTATATCTACATTACAAAAATACATAGCAACAAACTTAATTACCTATGTAAATTTTATACTGTTAGTCGTTACGAAGTTAGTACTTAGATACAAAATAACCTCTCAAAACGACCTACGCAATGAAGTTCGATACTAAACGCCGCGTCTCGTTTGTTATGACGTTATCAGCGTGTTTTGCGGCACACCAACGTTGAACGTACGATAAAACAAACAACTGACTATCTGTGTGTAGGCAACACTGGCACAACGCGCGACCACTCCGTAGTGGACGCACACGCGCACATTGACAGCCGAAACTGTCAACAAAATGTATACCACATAGTCTCGTCTGTGTAGACAGTAGACACACTCTGTAACCAACTAACCATTCACACTTACGACGAATCGCGCGGAACACGTGGCCGGCTAATATTAGACCGGCTGCGGCATGCTTTGGTGCACACTCGCTAACAGTCCAACATAACGACAGTGTTTCTCCCTTGTATCCAACAGTTGTCACAGAATATAAATGTTAAGACTCGCAGTGTTAGTGAACATCAACAATGAGCGGCAGCCACAAATGGAGGGAATATGTGACGGCACTCAGTGGTTCGTATTATTCTAATTAATACTCTTGCTTAATTTGAATTAAAATGTCATGTTTATTAGAGTTTACTTTTTGTGTCAGTGCTTTAGGCTATTTTTTGTAGACGGCAACACCGAACCGGCTATTAAATCAACTTTTGAATTCTGTATTTAAACTTAAAATAATAAAAAAAAAGTACGGCATTAAAGACACTTAGTATAAATCTTATTACATTACTCAGCATTTTATTTATTTGCTTTATAAGCAGCGCGTTCAGACAGCTTACTTATTAATTATTATCTAAGTAGGTATCATACTTTGTACGTATTCAGTAGGTAGATACTTACGGTAGGTTAGGATTAAGTACCTAGATAGGTATAGGTTACCTAAATTTCATTATACTTATTAAAAAATTAAATAAACATCAATACAAATAACCTGTTTTACTTTAGTCAATATTTGAAAAATCATGGTAAATAGCTTACCTTGAAAGATCACCTTATTGACTCGCCTTCGGTGTGCTTCAGTAGAAACTTTAAACGACACCACCCAAGAACGTAATATAGTAAATGTAAGTAAACAAAGTAGCCTTACTCATAAATTAGTTCACGTAAAATATCAAATTAACATGAACATAAATGTAAAATTATGTGTCTATCCAATCCAATTGGTAGTAAGAACATTCATTCATCCTCACAAACATGCGAGTTTTAACTTTAACTTTTATATGTAGTAGTTTAATCCTAAGTCGCATTCATTCATTTTCCACACTAAGTTTTCCTTTACCGATACTAGGCAACAACGAAAAAATATTTGACCCAAAATAAGTGACACCCATGACAAATCTATAAGTGGTGAGCTCGATTATTTGTTTTGTATTTTTTGCAAAAAATGTACCTATTTAATATTATATCCGTTCCTAGTACCCATAACACAAGCAAATTGCTTATTAATTGCTCAATTTGGGATGTGTGTATATTGTGTAAAAATATTATCTATATACATATATAAAAATGAAACCCGTTTTCCGTTGTCACGACGACATCACGCGTGAAGCGATTTCGCTAATTCTTTTTTTAAAATATTCCTGTAAGTACGAGGATGGTTCTTACGCAAAAAAAAATATAAAAAATGAAAATTTAGAAAGCGAAGAAGTTCCGAAAACCGGTTTAGATACCTATTATTTATTATTGGTTATATTCGGTAGGTCTGAGACCCGGTAGATGGCACTGCTTTACCGGGCAGAACGACGTCTGCCTGGTCCGCTAGTTATTACTAAAATTGTGGGGATATGACCCAAGATTAAAGCCGTATCGGGTACTTAATACGCTACCATTAAATCTAAACTAGCAATTATATAAATCACGATGATTTTGACTAGATCGAGCATCGGTGTCGCAGCGCTATAGGCCTTAATTCTGAAACGGACTTCTAATACAAAGAATACCAATTTAGATGACGCAAAAGTAACCTAAATAAAAGGTCGCGGGTTCGATCTTAGGGCGTACCCTCACATCTTTGTGTGAATTGTTTCATCGCCGCTCAATATTAATGAAAGAAACCATCGTAAGGAATCCCGCATATCTAAAATTCAATAACTGATCATTGGAGACATGTGACATCCACCAAACTGTACCTATTTGGCCAGCGTGTGTAGAAATCGTATGATATATGAGAGAGGACTCGTGCCTAGCACTAGGACACTAAAAAGGGTTCAAGGGATTCAAACTTCTTATTCCACACTAGCGCCATCTAGTATTTATATTTATTTACTCTATAGTACTTACTACACAAATAATTTCCAATTGAAATTAAAGTAATTTTAGATTAAAGATATGATTAAATTGATGAAGAGATTTTATTATTTTTGTTTGACAGGAAGGTACAAGATATATTCTTTCTTTTTAAGCAGCTTATTATCTATATTAATTAATTTCAGATTTTTATCAACCGTGTCATCTGAGTAGGCACTGATACATTTGTTAACAAAAAAAAATAAAAATGTTATTAAAACTGACATAACGAAATTCTAATATCTAAAAACGAATCGCAAAATTAACCCAAATAAAACTTTATGGACAATATATTAAATACAATGGAATTATATTTTGTTCAGAAGAAGTTTGTTAGGAAATGCTCCCATTGAATTTGGCAGTACTTAATCCTTTTCCTTCTTTGTGTCAATAACACTGGTTTTGTCCTGTTAAAAGTTACACGTCATTGCTTTAATTATTTTTATCGCCAATGACAACATAAAGGACTAAAGCCCTATATGTTGTCATATAATAAGTAATATTCTCAACACAAACCTAATTATATAACTAAACTAACTAATGGAGGGGGGCTTGATATTGACGGGCCGGTGCGGTGGCGTGGTCGGTAAGATACTTGATTTTCTCGCCACAGGTCGTGGGTTCGATTCCCATCCGAGACAGACATTTGTGTGACAAATATGTCTGTTTGTCTCGAGTCTGGGTGTAATTATTTATATTTAAATATTCATTTACAAAAGAAAAGTATTTTATGTAGTATATTTCCAGTTATCTGGTTTCCATAGCACAAGCTCTGGTTAGTTTGGAATCAGATGGCCGTGTATGTTAATGTCCCACTATTTTATTATTATTTTTAATGCTTAACCTAAACTATATAATGCCTCGATGAATATTAAAGGTACATACATAGTAAACTGAATGTTTTTAAATCTGTACCTATGTTCTTCATTCGTTCTCTGTGTTTCACTAGACTTCACTATTCTTATTGAAATGTAAAGTTAACAATCCTTGGAGGAAGGGACTGTGATCTTTATCACTAGTTACTTTGTAATCTGGCTAAGATTCCAGTTGTAATCTGCACTGTGACTATAAAACTTCATATTATAAAATCAATATAAAATAAATGTTGCAATCATTTAGTTTTATATCTGTGTATCATTAAACTATATTTTTATTGATTTTTAATCTTTTGTATAAAATGTGTGTAGAGCAATCTCGAGCGGACACTGTAAATTACATACCACAGTAAATACATAATAACAAGAGCAAAATAATAGCTAAGTCTATCTAATAGCACACGGAAACAATTTAATTGCGATGATGCAGCAGTTACGTAGTACCTACACGATTTGTCGTTGTTACACCACCGGCTGATGGGCCTGAGGCCTATTAAGTTTACCAATTACAAGTACCAGTAATCATACTTCTACGTTTAATAGCAAGTCCCGGTTTCGAACCTCGGGTCGAACTGAGACGTTAATATACGATACACAAAAAAATAGTAGATACCAGCTCGAATTTTGGCATTGTAAAGTTTGAATTAGTTAATTTGATTTATTTTTTATCTTTATTTAAGCAGTTTAGTCAGACATGACTATGCCACTACATTAGGCCAATACAAACGATACACCAAACAAGAAAAAAAAGTAACTTAAGTTACTGTTTACCAGCTTGTACAATTTTGTACAAAGTCAGAGCCGATTTTGATAATGGAGATGATAAAGCTATTGTTACAATTATTTTGAAACTTCATACTTAAACTTAGGTACTAAAGTTTAATTGCACCTATAAAACAAATAAATATTTACTGTCTTTAATTATTTTCTCACTATCTAAGTATGTTAACTACTGTTATTATCAGAAGCAATTTTATGTGTGTCAATGTTTTGTGATTATCACAAGCTATAGATTGGATTTATTTACAACCTATCATCTTACTTTCTTGACTTTTATCAGATTATTGATATTATATTGATATATAAAACGTAATTTAATTAAAGAGCACTTGCGTTAAACTACCGATACATTATTTCTGCAGAGGCCTTAATTAAAATACATATCTAGTAGGTACAATCATGGCGTCGTCTGTGAATAAATAAAATGGGTGATATTATGTTTTAGTGTCGTGGTATGTACTTATTTTTTTGTCCTGAAATAGGCCTACGCTTGACACATTAAAAGTATTTTAAGTAACTGTACTTATACTATAACTGGTATACCTATACTGATATACCAGTTATCTTGATTCCATAAGCGATATCCTTAGCTTGAGACCAGGTAACCGTGTGTTAATGTCCCAGAATATTTATTTAGTATTTATTTATTTATACTTACGACCTGTCGATACGAAAATAAAGTTCAAATACTATCAGTAACATATCAAGATGATGAGTTGAAAATTGAACTATCTAATCGTATAAAATATTTTACATATTTTTCATCGATATTTTCTAAATTAAATTGAAAAAACTGAATTCGAAATAGGTTTTTGACAAAATTAAACAAAACATTTTTCTTATTTACGCCCTCCTATAAAAGTGGTTTTACTTTTAACTGAATCGATATATATTATATTATAAGTAACTAACGCGATTTATATTTAAGTACCTACATATTTAATCATGACCATAACTTATTTCTGACTTGAATTTTTACGTCTCGTTTGACATTTAATTTACAATCGAGGCAATCGATTGCTACTCGGTGAAACCTTAATTAAAACTGATAACTCTTGTCTTTGATCGAAACTTTTTTTTCACATGGTTGGCACACACGGGCATAATATTAGTAGGTACCTCTTTGTGCGGTATTATACCGGTTTTGGTAAACTCTTTTTAATCAATCCCAAGATTCCCAAGATTTTATTAACAAAAACGCCTTTAAAAAAACGAACCAACTGCAATTTTTTAATAATTACTCAAAACAAACAAATTTTGATAAAATTGAATTGGGGCCATCTAGAAAGATTGAAACTGAAAAATAATCATCCAAAAAAGTATTTTTTATGTATAATTTTGATTTTGCGCGCAAAAACAGAAACCATAATTAAGTTTGATTTGTGACGCCACTAAATGGCTAAAATACTAAATCATTCTAATGGATTCATTAGTAAGATTTTTGAATAGGTACCATAATGGTTTGGTTCTGCTAAAGTGACCGCACACGTAGGTATTGGTCATTTGAATAAACAAATTTAAAAACATGCATTATTAAAAATACCTAAATTTTAGAATTATCTAAATATATAAAAGAAGAAACTGACTGAGTGACATATCAACGCAGAGCCCAAACCGCTGGGTCTGGAGACTCCAAATTTGTCAAATAGGTTCCTTATGGGGTCTAGGGGTGCACTAAGAAAGAATTTTCAAAACTCACCCTTTAAGGGGGTGAAACGGGGTTCCAAAGTTTGTATGGAGAAACAAGATTAGTGAGACCAATTTCGCTTGCGAAGCCGCGGGCGGAAGCTAGTATAGCATATTTATAGATAAATAGAGAAATCTTTTTTATCATTTCTTACATGGTGTAAAAATACATATGTCGGCGCTTGTAATATTTACTACCATGACAAATTACGACTCGTGGTACCAAGCGTTTCTAAGCTTACCCGCGCGGGAACAAACGGATTTGGCGAAACAATAAGGTTTCCTTGATTCATTTCATTTCACTTCGGACTCTTAAAAACAAAGCGTCGAAAAATTGCTCCGCATCGCTGTTTGTTTGAAAGAATTAAATTTCCAAAATTATTAATTGAAGTCGGGTTTTTTGTCATTGCATTGAAGAATGCGTTTGGAAATAAATATGATTCATCTTCTGTGTCGTTACTCTTTAGACAGAGTGGTCGTGATTGTCATGTCATCATATGAAATGATATGAAATGTGATTCAAATAACATTTTACAATGAGTTTTTAATTGACAAACGCTAATAACATATTTTTCTTTTTAATATATCCAGTTAGGTACTTACTTATCTATGCAGCTTATGATTAGGTATACCTAAAGGGGGCAATGAACTTGCATGGCATGAATGGACTAAAGATAGCCAATTAATTAATAATTAGCTCTCTTTATTCACTGATAGCTTACGAGATTCCAGTACAAATTCCAGTGTGGGCCATCAAAGGATATCTACACCTACTTAACTTTTTCTTTATGTACACTTATGAGCCACTTTTTGGCATACTAAAATTGGTAGAGTAACTTGAGTAGGTAATATAAATCGCGTTAATTTAAACTGACAAACCGCACAATAAAGTATCTATAATCTTACCAAATTGACATGAAGCTGAGTGGCTCAACAATTAAAATATGTCATAGGATCCTACATTGATAAAAAATTCTATAAATAGGTACGACTGGCCAAAACTGCTGCAACTTTTAACTGTTATTAGTGGTAGGCAGGAATTTGATGAGTATTTAATCAAATACTATACAAAAGATTACACAAGGAGCATAGTAGGAAGCGAAATCTAACTGGAAATCATAATTAGGGGTGTGACGCTATCAAAGTATGAATAATTTATTGAGATGATGCCATTGAATATCTCGGAAGCAAACATAAAATGATCATTAAAGATTGTACATTAAAGTATAAAATCGTTTAATCCATTACCTTTTAGGCTCTTGTTTAGTCATGCATGTGACACGATAGAGCAAGAGCCTGTGAACGCCAGACCTTTGTCATTTTATAAAAGCTGAATGTTTGTCAGCGCATAAGCAATTTTGCCGTTTATTGCTAGCTCGCATGCGCTTGTTTTTCTACACTACTAAACGAAATACGCAATGAACGACAAAATCGCTTGACGCGCCTTTGGATCCGTAAAGCCGTCCGACCCGTCCTGCCCGGTAAAGCAGTACCAGGTGGCACTGCTTTACCGGGCAGGACGGATCGGACAGCTGGGTCCGAAAATGGATTACGACCGTTTCTCAGACCTATCGAATATAGATATAAGATTCCATAAAAATCAGTCTAGCGTTTCGGAGGAGATTCGTTTTTATAATTTTTCTCTGCGTAAGAACGATCCTCGTACTTGAAGGAATATCCTAAAAAACGAATTAGCGAAATTTTTTATCCAATCTCGGTCGTGAACCGACGACGTCGCGTCGGTTAATATATTATGTTTTAATTGAGTGAATTAAGGAAATACCCATATTTTATCCCTTTAGGCAAACTCACATAAAATATTTGGATAAGTATTTTAATTTAAAATAAATTTATGGCAGTGCCATAAGCAACAGTTATTATCAGCAGAAAATGTTATTGTTTTCTTCGTTCGACTGTTCGTCGCGTGTGTCCAAACAATTGTAATGATAACAATGTCTGCCGACTGCTAATGATATTAAAACTTGTAGTACCTACATTTATCTTAATTATTTTATTAATCTCACTACTGTCTTGGAGATAATTAACTACAGGTCCAAAGTCGGCAATGTGGCACCTTTTGCGTAGGTGCTCCCACACATGAAAATGTTTGCAGTAGAGATCTTAAAAATAGATATCAGAATTAGACCTTTGAAATCCCAGGATTTAGTCATTTAGGTATCATTTAGGTATTCATATTAGATTGTCGCGGACAAAGTTGAAAATAGAGAATTTATTTTAAATCCAATTTATTTTCCTGTCGTACAGTAATGAGCAGCGTACCAACTATAGAAAAACACATAATAGATCCCTACCACACGTATGCAATGGAATCTGTAATAATTGTTAACAGCTACCTATTATTGACCTACCTACTACCTATTATAATACTGTCCTAAGTACATTCTGCGGGTATTTCTAGTTTTGTAATCGTAAACACTAATGTTTTGTAAGAACCGAATTCTAAACCGCATGACGTACCTATGTACCTAATAAACATTGAAATTTGTTAGAAAAATTCCCATCAATTTGTTGAATGTGGGTGCTAGTTCGAGTGGTGCTAATTACCTGTAACTACAGATATTTGAACATAATATTTTTAGTGACAAATAATCGTTATCCGGAATTTCCTCTATGGCTTCTCCTTAGTGACGTAATTTTTGTTTAAGGCTAGTATTTACTGAATATTCTTGTAGGAAAGAGATTGTATTACGCAAGTAAACAATATAGGTAGGTACCAAACCAAATGTTCCAGTTTATTTCCTTCGCAATGTCTCAGAACCTTGTAGCACTGTAGGCAATGTACAGTGTCGCAAAAGTTTGGGGATCGAAGAACACAATTTTCAAATTCGTAAATACAAATATTTTGTCATTGAAAACTGTAATTGGCTTTATTAATTTTTTTTTCCTTATGAATCTCATGTCGTGCCCATATTTTCAATAAAAATATAACTGTAACTCTATAAATCAGTCTAAGGCTTTCACGCATAAACCGCGTAACGATCTGGGTTAGATTTGGTAGGAATATATTTTGAACTCTAGAAACGGAAATAGACAACTTATTATCATCCGATTTCACAAATGTAGAATAATGTTGCGAGATAAATGAAATACACAGGGGCACAGCCTCAGGCGGACGGCTGTTATTGTGTGGATTATATTCTCCTGATATACAACGTAGTGAAAAAGACACACCAATAGGTAACTCCGTGGAAGAAAGAAGCTACTTGTTCCCTATTCTAAGGGAAACTCGAATTACAAGAAGAGCAGAATTACCTATATATTATTTTTGTAAGCGAAATAGGTATCGATTGCTTTAATATATCTAGATGCAATAAAAAATACTCATTAAGAATTCATTAATTAATATATAGGTTGTTTGGCGATAAAAAAGGTATGAGTTATCAAAGTCATTGAACGAAAAACAGGTTAAAAACCTACAAGTATTATAAATAAACATAGATTTTATTACCTACCCAACTGTAGATAAGTATTAATAGAATTATCCGACAGAGAACTATAGTAATCGATATAGCCCACTGCATTAGTTAGCTAAAGTAGCAATAAGCAAGCAATGGCTCCGATCCTAACGCGACCAACCAGAACCAGAAACCAGACCAACCGTCAACCGGTGAACGGAGAAATATAGTTAAAGTGTCAGGATGGTCTTTTATATTAACTTAGTTATGTAAATCGGTAAGTAGTTACACTTTTAAGCCATCATTAGAACGGTAACGCCCAGATTAACCTAACTACCCCAGTATTAAACTATTATGGGGTCCTAGGGGATTCAGTAAGTAAAACTAAGATAAAAGGTGGATTAGCCACGCACACGACCGCTCTACTTGTATACGTCTCGTAAGTTCGTCTACTGATTCGCCAGCGGCATCGTAATATGTCGATTTTTTCGATATATGTCGCCTTCGTTATAAATGTTTTAAAGTTCGAGAATCGGTGTCTAGGTTTGCCGTACAATTAAAAACCCTTGAGGCTACAAACGAGATAAAAATGGAAACCACGAATTTGAACAAACAAACGTCATACTAGGTAGAGTAACGACCTCAGAGTGGTTGGCAAGAGCTGGATGAGAATAGCGGCATTTCATGCTCAGTGGCATACTTCAGGAGAATCTTATGTCATGTAGTGGACTAAAATAGGCTGATATATGATAATGTTGAAGTGTTACCTACCTACCTTCCTACAGTTTAACAATAAATATAACAATAATAATAGTATGTAATAGCATTGTCTTACTAATAATACTTAATTCACACACATAAGTACCTAATTTCGACTTTACTGCGTCCTGTTCTTTTGCAGTAATGTATTCGCTTAACCCTGCGTTCAAAAAGAGTGTAGGGACGTTTCTAATTTCTAGTTACTAGTTCGAAGTCAGGAATTTTGCCTCGTACTCGGTACTGCCCTCGATCTCTTCACCAGTTGTCTGTCTACCCTTAGACTTCATAAGTAGGTATGAGTAAATAGAATTTGTTTTTCTTTAAGGATGATGAAACCCAATTAGCTGGAAGGGCCTTTATTGGTTCACCGGACTTTTTCGATGAGCCGTCCGAAGACGGTCGAATCGATCTAGTACTATCACAACTGGGGAAGAGAACAATGTTGCCGGATTCCTATGCCTCAATAGTCAGCTCTGTCTGGCAGCCACCATAACCGAAATATTAGTAGGAGATAATACTTCTTCCTATATGGGCGAAATAGACACTTATTATGTTTAGAATAAGTATGATATGATAACACAGATCTATGTATGAAGAAAAGGTTTGCAAAAAGAGACACGACCTTGCACTTTGGTATTGAATAGGCAAGTTGAAGCCAAGTACAGGAAACGAACGCGTGACTACATTATGTCAAATTAAAATAATCTTTAAATACAATAGAATAGTGCTCTGTGCTATAGCACAGAATACTAAAGAGGTTTACGTTCACACGCAGAATCTTTTGAAAATGAAATTGAATAAATCATTATGTAATGAAACCTAGTTGTATAGTTTGCAGCGGGCTAATTTTCCGCAACTCGACGTCTCATAAATGCGCCTCTTTTTTAATGAAACCTAAAGTCTGTAAAAGTAACAATGAAAAGATTGTAGTTTCAAAAATGGCTTCCTTTACGCCTCGGTATGTTTCAAAATAATAAAACCATTCAATTTGCCTGAAGTTATTAATTAAAATTTTTACCTTTGATATTTTTTCAATACTAAATACTAATAGATACTATTCAATACTAATAGATCTCTAAAAAATATTATTCAGGTGATATAGTATCTGGACGTTGTGTTTTATTAAAAAAATATCAATCATCTAAGCGTAGGTCTGTATCTTGTTTATCGTATCACGTTTCAGATTACTAAACCCAATATTTATCCTTATCTTTGAATAGCGGGTCCACTCCGTGGACTTTGTTATCAGCAATTGAATGAAAATTTAGTTTTTAGTACTAATTAAATTCGCTAGTTTTGTAAGTGGAATGTTTTAATACACGATGCCGTTACAAAACTGAAAATAAGTTCAACAGAAAATGGCTGACTAGACAGGACCTAAAACATTTTGTTATCTTCTCTATTAGCAAAGTTATAATAATATGTAGCAAATAACATAATTACCTAACATTGAGATGCTTCATGCTTGTCTGCAAAAAATTTTAATGCATCTAAATACTTATACTTAGCATACTAGCGGCCCGCCCCAGCTTCGCTCGGGTAGCTTCAGCCCACTCAACAATTTCCAAAAAATGTGATAAATAAAGAACCGCTCAACCGCTTTTGTGCAAACTTCACATAAACTATCTATCTACTAAATAGTCCAAACAATGTCTTAACATTTGGTCTGAATAGGTAAGCCCGTTTTTGAATTATAAAATTACAACGAAAAGTGGCATTGATTTTTATATATATAGATTAAATTTAATTGCATATTTAGAAAAATAAAGCAACATTTCGATTTGAATGTATCAATAAACCTAACTAAACGCCTTCCTTAAATCAATCAACCACTGAAAACTGAAGTAAAACTACTGAAATTGATTTTGTAGCCAAGTGTGACCAACTGCCATTATTTTATAAGCTTGCATCTTACGACTATTATAAATTGTAGAAGTTTGTGAGAATAAATGTATGGATAGATAAATGAATGGATGTATACTCTTTTACGCAATATTAACCGAATGAATTAGAACCAAACTTGCTACAAAAATAAGATGACCTGAAGAACCTCGCAAGGCATACCCACATTTTGTTTTTCATTAGAAAAATAAGATATTAAAGGTAGATAATTTACTAGATTAGAAGAATAAGAGTAGAATAAATATGATTGCGTTGTCGGTTGCCGTTTTACAGAAAAAAGCATAAAATTTTGCACTTTTTTTTTAGACGCGTTTCTTTAGGATTAGGTATTAGTAAGAATTAGTAATATCAGTATATGTCGCATACGATGTCCTGAGTCTAAAAAATAACCATACGTTATTACTGGAAAATAGTTTTATTGCAATGGACCTCTCAGCTCATGTTACAGTGATCTAAATCTTTATTCGAAGTGCTAATAAGGCTCATTTTACACAATGAGTCACTGGCCGTTCTCGGTCACTTAGCAACTGTTAGCACTGGTTGGCTCCAATCTAATCAATTGACCTAATCAATTCTACACAAATATTCTACTGATGATACGAATTTTGGGCTTTTACGAGTAGACACCTAATAATTCCCCCAAGGCTTCGTTTCGGAGGAATTTTATGACACCTTATCTAGTTTTTAAGATAGAATTTTAGAATCAGCTTATTTATTTTATATAAATAAACTAAAATAAATGGTTTAAATTAGTTTTAACGTAAATATAAATTAAAATAACTACAAATACATATTGTACGAATGTTTATGTTGTAAATAAAGGAAAGAAATATAGTTACTACTAATTTTATTGTAAATAGTGCAGAGGTTTTTATGTTCGAAAAGAGGTTCTCATGCGTATACTTGCATTGTGAACAGCAGACTATCCTTTATAGTTAGAATACTGCTTGGAGGAAAATTTTATAGGTACCCACTTAATCAATTATGTATGTAGTTAAACTACTCGATAAGGTTTAGTAATAGGTAAAAAGAACAAACTAGGTTAATTGCAATTGGATCTTAAATATCATTGAACATGTATTTGGCAGCATCTCAAAATTTTGCTAAGAAAATCTTTTTAGATGCGGATTTTTATTTTATAAGACTTTCTTTAAATGTAGTAAAAGTTTACAAGTCTAAAAATCTTATCTTTTGAAATATCAGAATTAATTATTCATAGTACAAGATCAAGCGACGAGGGTTTGACTATAGATGACTAGCTTCCGCCTACAGCTTCGCCCGCGTGTTACATATTGAGATAAAAAGCAGCCTATGTGTTAATCTAGGCTATAATCTGTCGCAGTGCCAAATTTCATCTAATTTTGTTAAGTAGATTTTGCGTAAATGAGTAACACCCATACATCCAGACAGCCATACATTCTTTCAAACTTACGTGTATATAATATTAATAACTGAGATATAATAATAAGAAGCAAACAAGTTAAATTGCCTTATTCAGCTATAAAAAGAAGAAAAATCTATGTTGCAACATATATTTTTGTTGTGGAGTTAGTTTCTCACATGCGATAGGTTACAAAGATCAAGTAATACAATATTCAACGCAAGGTCATGAATGTCAAATACAAAACATTGTTGTTGTACGGTATTTATCGGATGCAATTTGTCAAAACCTTACACATTATTACATCGAGCGATACTACTGTGTATGACATTGATGCAAATACCAGATTAACAATGGTAGTCTATTAGTAATATAGCAACCCAGACGGACCTTGCACATCATTGTTCAATTAAACAAACACAATGACTACGACGAAAACTAACTCTTGATAATTTAACTAGCTTCCACCCATGGCTTTACCTGTGTGGTCCCCATTAAAGGGGTGAGTTTTGAAAAATCCTTTCTTACTGCACTCCTAGACTTCATTCGGAACCTATGTGCTAAATCGGAGTCTCTAAAGTTCTAGATCCAGCGGTTTGGGCTGTGCGTTGATATATCAGTCAGTCGGTCGACCAATCAGTCAGATATATCATATGAACTTTGTAATCGTAATAGAAGAAATGAAAATTTATTTAATTTTGTTATATTTAAACAAAAGTAGTAATAATTTGTAATCGCAATAATAGGAATTAAATTTTATTTTATTTTGTTGTATTTAAATAAAAGGAGTCATAGTTTCTAATCGTAATAAAAGGAGTTAAATTTTATTTAATTTTGTTGTATTTAAACAAAAGTGGTCATAATTCTCACCAACTTTTCCTGTACATTTCAGCCACATTGATAACTGCGGCGGCAGGGACCACTGTAGGATGGACGTCACCCACTCTCCCCATGCTGCTTTCGAAGAACTCACCCATAGAAACATCTGCCGACCAGAGCTCTTGGATCGCCTCCATCATGGTGCTGTGCTCAGGTATTGTGTTACACTTTATCATCATTTGTAATTCTCCGCAGTTCATTGTTATGGCAGAGGCACGTGCAACAGGTTAATTATCTGACCAGTACGTGAGCTCAGATATTCCTAAATAATACAGGGGGAGTTAATATTGCGAAGCACAATAATTTGCTAACGTGTAGTGAGTAACTATAAAAATCAGCCAAAAAAGAATATGGACGAATTGGAGGTTATATTCCAACACCATTAAAGTGTTTATCTATAGAAATGTTAAAGAAAAGAAACCAGTCTACAAAAGTTTTTTTTTAATTCCCAATTTCGCATTAATATCCCTTGATAATTACAAGAAAAAACTAGATAAACTGAAAGTTTTGGAAAAAAATAACAAGTAGCGATGTTATAAAGAGGAACCTTTACTATACATTTATACAGACAGACAAGGTCAATCACCCACTCTTGGAAACTTTATAACTGCCTTTTCTCTGAAGCGAATATAGGGCGAGGTGGATGTGTAAAATAATATGTAGGTACCTAATATTTCCCAAGATAATTGGAAAACAAAAGAAAATTCCTTCTCTGTCTAATAATATCATACGAGAATATCACATGAAGCTTCATTACTGAGAACCAGGTCATGTTCATGGCTTGAGCAATTATTGGTCTCTACATAGCTATAAACGTTTTTGTTCAACACCTTTGAAAATAAATTATTGTGATTTGATCAGTCTTACGACTTATTGGGACCTTTAGACCCGTTAGCCATTAATAACGTCACGTGTTAGACTTAAGACTAATGATTCTTTTCTTTTAAATTTTCAGTTGCAAGTCCTATCCCCGCCTCATACCTGGCAGACAGAATCGGTACAAAGAAAACTCTCCTCCTAGCCTCGGTGCCTTACATCATCGGTTGGATCCTAGTTATGTTCGCGGGGAACGTGCCAACGATATACGCTTCAAGGCTAATATCTGGGCTAGGCTACGGTATAGCGTACACCACCGCGCCCATGTATCTGGGAGAAATAGCCTCCGATGACGTCAGGGGAGCGATGGCAACATTAATCACAGTCATGTCCAAGGTCAGTCAACTTAGCATGCCAACGATAACATTCGAAACCGTTTAACATCGAAACTCTAAGAATTTTTGTGGTTTGAGTCACCTTAGTACGTGTGAGTGCACCTTTTATTTGAATCGCCACACGTGGTCCCCGGGTGGAGCAATTAATGGTAACAATTAACTGGTAATTAACTGAATCGTGCTTGCCGGTGCGATATCTGGTGACACCGTTTAAGAAGGTGGGTCACAATGGTATCTAACCGCATAGAGCCTCATTCGACTGTTACCTTCTCATCGAATATTGAGCAGGCGCGTTCCATAGTAGACTACATCATTGTTTAACATCAGGCAAGTTGTAGTTAAGCGAAACACTAGTTTAGATTAAAAATAATCTACTTCATAAATACCTATAAATAGGTTTTTTTCATGAATATGTACCTAACGCAAAAAAGTAATTAGAAAATCTATTCGTTGAAATTAGAATACAATACCAACGGTGTAAAATTATTATTAAAGAGTTGACCTTAGTGTTTAATTTATGAAATTCTGTTTGCTTGCAAGAAAGATTTACTTTTTTAGATAAAATCGTTATTTACAAAATGTAATTTAACTGAGGTCGAGAGTATATTTACTGTTATTTTTTATATCTGTTTGAACGTGCTAATCACAGAAATACACGGCAATTTGTTTAGCGGTAGATAGCTTAATTATTGAAAAATGTTCAAACCACGCATTTGTTTTACTGTGTCAAAACGTGCTTTATGTACACGGCACAAGAAAATATGTTTAGAATTACAAACATAAATTGTGTAGGTACAAATAAGTAATTATCAATCCTACTTGCAATGGAAATGTTAGTAATTTATTTTAATGAAATAACTATTCGTACCTAATGTTTCAATATACTATTAGCAATTACAGTTTGCTCGTAAACAACATCAACAACATATTAAGTACCATTAATCTAATAATTTACTGGACGCTTCACATCCTATCTCGTATAAATTTCCATACAAACATCTCAGTCACATACGAATCAGTAGGTTTAGAATTTTTTCTATCTTTACGTATATTATATAGCTAGAGGTTTTTTGTTTGGTTGAACGCTCTAATCTCGGGAACGGATTTGTAAAATTCTTGCACTGATAGATATCCCATTTATTGAGGAAAGCTATAGGCTTAAAAAATGCCTATAGGCGCAAATCACGCGAGCATGGCCACGGTGGAAATCTAGTGTGTAGACACAACGAAATAATAACATTCCACGTCCATAGCCCCTAAATATTGACAAAAACATCGTGCTCTATGTTATGTTTTTCATTATAATTACATTAAGAAAACCTAATCCACTTTACCAACCATTCTTTATTAATTGTAATGTAAATGCATTTAAATTATCTACTGTCATTACTACCTAAAGTGCGATAGCATTACTTTGCAAGTTTTTTCTTCAAATCTTGACATTAGCGAATGAAAAATTAGTCTATTAAATATCTTTTTAATTTAATGTAACCTCTACTTAGTTTTTGTCACAATCTAGTGAGTAGATTAGGTACCTACGTGGTATATTCTAAAATAACATCATTCATTTTTGTTTTCAGTTTGGAATCTTATCCCAGTATTGCATCGGGCCGTACGTGTCAATGTTGGGTCTCGCGAGCTTCAACATTGCGATACCAATACTTTTTGTGGTGACGTTCAGCACGATGCCAGAATCTCCCTACTATTTCATCAAGTCGGGACAAAAACATGAAGCTGAGGCGTCGCTCAAAAAGTTACGAGGGAGAAGCTACGTCAGAGAAGAATTAGAAAGCATGAACAGTTTAGTCACAGAGAATATGAAAGAAAAAAGTCGCTGGAAAGATTTGATTGCTGTCGGTGGAAATCGAAGAGGACTCATTATATTAATGGGCATTTATTTTACGCAACAATTTTGTGGGAGTACTGCGATCATATCTTACGCGCAGCAGATATTCGGTGCTGCTGAAGGAGGATTAGGACCTGAAGAATCCTGTATACTATTTGGTGTGGTGCAGCTCATCACGTCTGCTATGTCTTCCCAACTCGTCGACAGGCTAGGTAGAAAGCCTCTACTCTTAGTATCGTCGTGCGGGGTCGGACTATCAAACATAATAATAGGGGCGTACTTCTTTATGAAGCATCAGAACAGCGAGTACGTCGTCAGCTTGAACTTCATTCCTAATGTTGTGATACCTATATTTATATTTTCCTATACAATAGGATTAGCTACAGTCCCTTTTGCCATCACGTCGGAGATATTTCCCACGCATATAAAATCGAAGGCGACGTGTGTGATACAAATATTTGTGGCATTAATGACATTCGCAGTAACAAAATTGTATCAAGTGGTAGCAGATAATTTAGGGAATTATGTCGCCTTTTGGGGATTTGGTGCGCTCTCAGTAGCTGGTGTTATATTTATATTAGCGTTATTGCCAGAGACCAAAGGACAATCATTTGCAGCAATACAAGAGAAACTGTATTCAACAGATAAAGTTGTCTTTGAGAAAGACGATGATATGGCTACGGTGAAAATAACCTTGTGATAACGTACATAGTAATGTAGGTTTTATTTAATTATTAGGTACTTAAATGAATACTGGCTGACTTGCCCGCAGATATTATAGCTTCAGCAGAAAATTAAATGAAGATCAATCTTAGTGTTCCATGATCAGTTTTGTACAAGTTTTACTTTATTCAATTCGTGGAAGTTTTCAAAAAGTTTTGGCCCTTGTTTCGTTTGTCAATAAGTACATTTTAGCTACTCCCAACAGACTTTGCAGAAACGCGTATTTTAATTTTTCTTTGTTTTTTTGGTACGATCTTTATATTTGAAATCTTGCATGTAAGATTTAAGGTTACAAATGGACCCCATAATTATTTGGCCCTGTGTAATGTATTTGGGTGGTCAAAGGCTGTCAGGTCAGCTAGCATAGATAAATAAGTTAAGTTAAACGAAAGCGTGCTGTACTTTTCTAATATAATTTAGTACTTAATTCTCCGTCCGCGTGATGTACGTGGCTACGTTTTGCAAGATATTTCATTTTCTTTTAATTTATTATACACATATTTCTGTCTTCCTTACTGAGTACTTATATTTAATGTACTTCAATCACAATAATAGCGTTACAGAAACCAAGGTTTTATAACCATAGAAATATACACTTCATTTGAATAGAAATTAACAGTTAAATTTTATTTATGAGACAAATTTATGGAAGTATAATTCACACTTAATTATTACAACTTAAGTATGTACGAGTAATTAGTATTTATTATACTTCTGAAACTTAAAAGCAAACAATTATTAGATGTATTATAGTGTACCGACCTCAAGTATGTATGCTTGCCTAGCTAACTTAGGTATGTGGTAGCAAGTTTGAAGAAATTATTACTTAGATTCTTCTTAACAGGAAAATCTAGAAGAAATTTGGATCAAGTATTTGTACCTACCCGATGAACGTCAAGGCTGACTTAGGGTAGTACATTTAAGTGTAGGTACTAGGTACTGTAAAAAAAATTGCCTGAAATCATGTAAATACTATTAAACTAAATGCCGACCCGTATATGGCCCGAACGGCCACATATAGACCGCCGGCTATAAATATAAATCCTAAATGTATGGCATCCGTTATATGTGATAAATATTTGTATGTACCTGAAGGCAGAGGTAAAACATTTGCAAAGCTATATCGCGTGTACTTAGTTAAATATACAACTTATAAAGTTGTAATTAAACTGTACTTGTATTAAATACTTTTATATAGATTTACATTATTTATACAATATTTATTATTTTTGATAAATACTAAGTACCAAGTTATTGATCACCTACAGTGCCTCTATAAGAATTGTGAATTTAAATTAGTTAATTTAAAATTAAGTACAAGTCTTATAAACTAGTTATACCAATAGAAATGTAGCTTTTATACAAATAATGCTTATTGTTGAAATACGTTGATTTTATTGTTAACATTATAAAAAACAATGTCAACCTACTTCATAGTTTGCATCATTTATTTATAAAATTTAGTGGATCAACGTCCATCGCAAATTATGTTAGTTTAAGTAGCCAAACTAAGTTATCTAGGTCGTGCGGTCAGAAACGTATGAAAAGTTAGCTTAACTATGCATGCAAGCTAAGCTTGACTTAGTTGGTTACGTTCTCTAGGTGAACGTTTAGCTTTGCTATATTTAACAATATGGACCATTTACACGAGAACAATAGCCGGGACAGGGCGTTAAGACAGGACAGTAAGCCACTAAAACTGTGAAAACAGTTTTGTGGGGCAATGAAACATTGTAATGTTGTGAAATTTGATAATAAAAATATATACATACTCGAAATTTCATCATTAGCTCTGCAACGAGACGATGACTACCAGGTGCAAATACCTAAATAGCTTTACGAAGTATAAGAAAAACCTTAAAATTGTCTATAAAATTTTAAGAATTCCACCAATTTCTCAAGGATGCTATCATCAGATCCTTACCTGATGACTATGGGACCACTTGGAAACAAACAAAAAATAATACAATTTTGCAAATAGGTACAGGAGTCTTTGAGTAATCGGTGAACATACATGAAAAATATTCCGATAAGTTGAGAAACTCCTCCTTTTTTGAAGTCGGTTAAAAAGCATTGTGTAAATGGGACAACTGTCTTGAGGCCAATATCTTGTATTTTCTAGTGACTTGCTGTACTGTCTTACTGTCCTGACTTGCTGTCCTGTCCCGGATGTTGTCCTCATGTAAATGACCCATAAGCTAGCTACTTACTAGGTTTTATAAAAACATAGTAAGCATAACTGAGAACGGAAAGTTTTAATAACAAAACAAAATATTCAGAATTTATTTGCGAAAACGCGTAGAAGTACTTACCTACCAACGCCATTGTTGATTTTCTTCAATATTATCATCCATGTATGAAAAAACTACTAAAAATGAAGAGAGATATGATCCGCATTCTAGAAATGCACTTGACCCAAGTTTCTAAAAATGTTAATTGTGTAAGTATGTAATATTATTGTTTAGGTAAAGAATTTTGTAATTTGAATATCAGATGATTCGAAATACATTTATTGTTAATAGTTAATTAATTAATTGTATTAAACATTTTATTACCTTCCTAAACACTACGTCCATAGACTAGGCTGATACCAAGAAGTATCAATACTAAATGTGGCTCTTGTGTCCAATAAAATTAAAGTGATGTCTACATTCCGAAAGTCTCACGGATTAGTTATGTTACCATTTTTACCCGCTTCACAAATGGGGAATAACATAAGTTTTTTTTATGTTTGCGGGATATAATGTCCGTCGGAAAGATGGATTTACAGATTTTTTTTTGTTTTTAAGTATTCTGAAATGGTCACATTGTCATTTGAAGTCGTTTATTAGGAATTAGGTAAGTCGGAATACAGTTATACCAACATCTCAAATCAATTAAAATTCAAGAATGTATTATCATAAAGTTTTTTATTTTCCCACATTTTTGTAAGAATTTAGCAGCGGTGCAACGGTGGCGCAGCGGTACGGTCCTCGTCTTATTAAGGTCGCGGGTTCGATTCCCGGTCGTGCCTACACATCTTTGTGTGGATTGTTTCATCTCTGCTGTTCATAATATTAAAACGTCGTGACGAAATTGGCATATCTAAGAACTAATCATTTGCGGACATGTAACATCCATAAACCCGCACTTGGCCAGCGTGTGTGGATTAAGGCCTAAACACCCGTGTTCAGCTATGGGACACTGAAAAGGGTTGAAGCTACTGTAAGAACTGCTGCAATCGTTCAGTGGTAGGTAGCCGGGTTTGAAAAAAAACAGAAAAAAAATAATGTGTAAAAATTTTAGCAGCAGCTTGAAGCTGAAGGTTGAACCAGATAAAGGCTGGCCGTCTGTCACACGTGGGACTTAGGTAATAGCACCGACTTCACCTTCTACACATAGCTTTTATTGTTTATTTTGATTGGTTCGTTCAAATTCTTGTCTTTGGACAAACCAACCGAAATGACCTAGTGGTCGGACAAAATATGTAAGACATTAATTAGGCGAGCGCTGGGGCCCAGCTATGCGGTATCTAAAGGTAAACCGACGAAATGTGGGTGTTACTGATCTTGGTCGACACCTTTAGATTATGGTATACAAGTTTACTATATTTTTCACTGAATAAAAATTCACTAAAAGAAAATATCTTAGTACCTTAGTATCATGAATCAGAAGAAAATCCTTTTATAAACATTTACAGTTCAATCAGATTACTAATTACGTAATGACGAGGTCATCTATTAAACTGTCAATGGAATATTGTAATCCACATTTTTCTCATTGTTTAGCTGTGGCCAAGAGTCCATACAAGCCGATTCCAATCGACTTCCCTTTAGGAATCGATTAATATCGATTACTTAATTAAAATGATGTAACGCCTAAGAGTTGTATAGCATCAAAAATAAGTGCCTATAATATGAAGATGGTAGTTGCCATAAAAACATAGGTGACGGTATTGAAGAGATATTATGTTATGCTACGACTTCCCTTTTTCAGATTTTCACCCTTCACCACTGCTGTATAGTATTACTAAGTATTATTACTATTTTTTTAAACACGGATGAAAAAATGGAACAGTTATCGGGAAAGCTGAAGTAAAAACACCTGCTGATAATTTTTTTGAAACCTAGCTAAGAACAATCGCGTGTTGGTAATTTGTTTACGCAGGAGATAATTATAGTGCTTTTGCGAAAGGTTACGTTTCGTTTTAAAGATTTCAAGGTGCCATTATTACTTAGAGTTATTAAACTAGCAGACCTGGCGAACTTCATACTGCTGATATATTTATTCTTGTTTGTTACAATTTCACCCAAAATTTACTCCACCGAGACAGATTATAGTCCGGAATAACATTTATATGCTACTGTTATCCCAATACCATGCGAGCGAAGCTGCAAGACAAAGCTGGTTATGTATAAAGACAAGAAATGTTTTAATACGTAAAGGTACATTAGCTTTGTTGGCTTTATTTAGATTCACAAGAGACAAGTAAAAGTAAACATCCTCTTACTAAGTACAGGAATTGTTTATTGTAACGCCTTATTTAAACTCACTAAGTGTGTACCTGTAAGGGAGCCGAAGAGGGCATTTTGGGATTTACTCGCGCATCAGATAAAGGTATGAGGGTTACATTAGACTCTGTTGAATACCTATCCCAATTCTTGCTTCATGTATAGGGCCGCGAGTTTACAGCAACCTATTAAAATATTTGTAAGAAATATTTGTTAGGTGAAAATACTCGAATTCGTCAGGATAAGGTATTACTGTCGCGGTTGTGTCACCTATGGTTCCCGTGGCACCCTGGCTTGGATGCGAGAAGGAACACCCGGGGGGTTTTAGTTCGGGTAACCAGTATGGAGTCCCACATACATCACACATAGTCCCCATACAGGGCGGCGGGGGGATCCATAAAGATTTCCCCCGGGTAAACAAAAAAAGGATAAGGTATAGATGCACTGCCAACTGCCACAGGTGACTCAGCCAAACATCGTTAGGTACTTAAATCTATCGTCATAAAATATGTAGATGTTGATAATCTAAATAAAGTGCCTATAACAGGAAAAGCAAAGTGTTTGTAAATAAATTGTAATTCATTATTAATCTAAATCGATAACGCCCGATAGTCGAAATGCACCACTTTTACTTCCGGCTAAAACTACACTGTACCTAGATTAGTAAATTTGATGTTGTTGCTTTTTGTAGCTACCAATCATAACAAATATTCTTCACAGTACATATATAGTGGAAAATTCTTCGGACCCGATGCTTATCATCACAGATATTTATTTGTTGTTGACACTTGCACACCGTACCTACAAAAAACAAATAACAAATATTTAACTAAGTTTGTGGTATTAAAAACATTGGAACATTGTTTACTTTAGTTTTGTAGCAACTTGAGTCATTCGTGTGCACGTACGAGTATTCGCTGTAAAATCATTTCGAGGAAATCGGTACCTATCACGTCTCAAAATACTCTCCAGACACTTAATGATGACAGTTAAGAGAAGAGAAGAGCTGTGGTACACGACAGACACACTAAAGACTATTGTATACTACGTAAACCGCCTGGTCGCAATGAAAATCGCATTTTTGCTACTGCGACTCGCGGGTCGAATAACCACGTGCATTCAGCCAACTAGATAATAAGTGAGTACAGAACACAATCAAAAATATGTACGTGCTGCGATAGCAATCGTCCTAAGGCGGGTCTAACCATACTTAACCGAACCTCAGGACTGTCAGGAGCTTTTGCCCACAAGATTTAATTGCGATTTTAGTGATCGCTGCCACCTTCAGTGTAGTTAACCAGACAATGTGTATCATTTCCCTTGCCTTTTTCCCATTTCTATTGGGGTCGGTTCCCAGTCTAACCTGATGCGGCTAGCTACCAGAATTATACGAGCGACTGCCATCAGACCTCGAAATCGAAATCGTGTATGTGAATTTAAACGTAAGTACAAACAAGAAACTTCATTTCATTAGTGCTTGTAACTCGAGCTGCTTGACGCGCGCCACTGTTACTGGATACCGTTGTACGTACAAATCATGTTTGTAGTGATTCTCCGTACAGACAAACTTATTACATTATTATTGTTTGTTGATGAACACTGTTTGAACTACTTGATAATCCTTTTGTATAGCAATATTGTTTCAGTACAGATGTATTTTTGTTTGTAATGAAAAAACTCAAAAATTACTAACTAGACCCATTTTTACTCTAATCGAAGCAAGAGTTAATTTCTTACAATTAAATTTCTTACATGCATTTACGTAAAATTAAGTATCTATAACTTTTGAGTTTACAAGCAACGAGAACACAATGATTCTAAATTGCCTCAATTTCGTAGGAGTAAAACTAAACTGGTATGACAAATGGTTGAATCAGTTGATTACTGTCATTGTCATGTCATGTCGTGCGAACAGTTTTCGGGTTGACGTTAAATTCATTTTCAACCAGGAAGCTATTATAGCTACTACTAATCCTATGTAGTATGAAACAATAAACTATGATGTCACGATACGACATAGGTAGACATGGCCAGCGTGTGTAAGTTTATTACTAAACTCGCTGAAATTTTAAGCCAGCTGAGTCATAGAACACATATGCACAACGGATAAAGGTTGTTACATTGTATATGTATAACCTGTAAATTCGAAAATTTTATTAATGTTTTGCGGCCTGCTCTAGGGTAACTTACACTGTTTTACCTATGTTTTGTGACCATTTTTTATTTTCGTTTTCTAAATGATCTCAGAAGGCATTGTTTCAATCTAATCATGTTGTAATTGAGTTCATGCTGACTCATCAAAGTCCATATCAATAAATATGACAACTTTTTGCTTCGCATTTTAGAGTTCCGTACCTGTCTAAACGGAATCCCATTGGTGTCATTTACGTGTCCGTTAGTCCGTCGTCTGTCACATAGATTTTAAATCTAAAAAGTGGGAACTACGGTCTTCAAATTTCCACAATTTTCTGTCTTATTGACCAAAAATAAATGACTAAACTAATAAATCAATGAATAAAGAGGACTGGCTATAATAATCAAACATAGACAACACAACATTACTTTGGGAGCTACCTCCATTTTCTTACACTTAACCGCCCTTGAAGAAACGCAGACGTAATTCTATTCTATCGTGAGTTTATTGGCTTAACGATATCACCGTAGTATAATATTGACTAACATCATGTACTTACGACCAACTTGATGTAAACTCACAGAGTGACGCATTATATCCAACTCATCATTTATATGAATAGATAGTTGTTCTCTGTCTGTCTGTTAATAACGAACATAAATTAATTTTAAAGGAAGTACTCACATAAACTGTTTATTTACGGAATGGAAGTAAAGCCAAGTTTTCCAGAGCAAGAAAATTATTTATGTCAAAAACACAGCAATGTTAAAGAAAAAGCATAAATGACTGGAATTGTCATGTTTTTTCTGAGTTTATTTCTACCATAGAGTAGCTCCCTGTTGTTACAAGTTATTTCTTAAATATAAATGCATTCGTAGGTACATAGTAAAAATAATATAGTTATTTAATTACAAGAGGTCTTAAAGTAGTCAGAAACCAAGTTATCAATATAAGAAGTCTGTAGGTATGCACAGGCAAAAAAAAAATTGCTGTGTTGGTAACTTGTTTAAAAAAGCTTTTCGACTTAGGCGTTTACTTGATTCTCACAAGATCATTATCATTAGCATATTTGGCCGAATGTCAATATTAAGCTATACATTTTATTTTTACAGCGACCTGGCGACCTACTGCGCATCAGTGAGCACGATCCGAGGGTACTCTCTTTCAGCTCTTGTCAGTTATCATGCCGACCGAGATCGTCAGCTAGTCAGAATGCATACACTATTTGTGAATTCGTAGTCTGCTTTCTAGTAGATTTTCTACTCCAACGAGGATCGGCATAGCTGATCTATTACAACTTCTGCTTGCGAATCTAATGGGCTATGTCAATAGTCTAGTTCTTTGTCGGATGATTTAATTCGGAATGCCACAATCTAATGTAGAAGCTGATGATAAAATAATTGTTATTTAACAATGTTGAACAATGTATGATATCATATAAAATTTTACGTAGTAACAGGACGGGTTATCGTCAAGTTCTGAACTCCATCTCAGAACTAAATGAATAGTGGAGTGAATGTCAACTAAGCGTCCGCGCGTCCGTGAAGTGCCTCTCTCTATTGACTAAAACTACGTCAGTCAAAAGTTCGATAACCTTCCAGAATTAATTGTAGTATGTACTCGTAACACTAAAATAAATAAATATTTAATTAAATTTAAAAACTTTTAGATAAATCCAACTGTGACTAAAAAGCCAAAATCATTAATATTTCGATCAAGGTGACCTAAATAGTGTAAAATGAAATTATAGCCTTATGAAGCAGTGCGTATGTGAGTGTCCTTAGTAAGTATTCACACACGCGCAGTGCCAACAATGCGCACATTGGCATTTGGCACACATGTGTTGTGTGTATGTGCGCTGCAGTATTTAGTCAGAGTTATCACGCGTTGATTGCGTGATACATATGTAGGTGCTCACATTCCAACGTGCAAAGCACGCCTCTGCAAAAAGTTGAACTTAGGTACAATACAAACAGCTAAATAATGGAAATTGGCAATATTGCACTACTTTACATGGCAGTTAATGACAAGTGTGATACTAAAAACATTCTTAACGTGCTGTTTTACAGCCTGCCGACGTCCTTTATTTCCCTGGTTGAGTACCTTTACTCCCAGAACAGAAAATACATTTCACTCACCCTCTGCCTAAAAATGCCCTTTTGGCTTTTTCGATTCAGTACAAACCTGGTGTGGCCCCAGGTTATGTCTTTACGTACTGGTACTATTTTGGCAGATGCAATGACTTTTTAATTGCTAACTAGGACCAAACCGCTTAACTGCACTAAAATCTTGATTGAGACTCCTATATGCAGTACAAATTTTAAAATATCCTCTCAGTCTAAGCGCGTTTGACTACGCTATAGATTTCTAATGTCTAATACTCGTATATTATTTTTTTGTTTTATAGCTGCACTTTACACTGCAATGCAACTAGTTAGAGAAGTTTGTTACTTTATTAGTCCCATAAACTATTAGGATGATATTTTTACGACGCTTCGTTGTTAGTAAAAGTAAGTAGGCAATTCAATTCTTGTAAATATCTATTAAGATCTCGAATCGGCTCCAATGATTGGAATAAATTTAGGAGGTGGGGAAATTCAGAGACGATAAATCAATCTAGCTAGTTTTTAATTTAAGAAATCCAGGATCAGCTCTTATTTTTGGTGAAAAAAGAAGATAAATATTTTTGGTTTAAAAATTGCTGAAAACCAAACGATGATTTGATGAATTTGGTGATTGTTGTGTTTATTAGCAAATCTAACAGTCTCCGGGTTCAAATGAAAATGTAATTTTTTTAGGAATTCGGAGCTACTTATGTACGACATAAATCTACTTATATTATTTAATCGGAACGGCTGTACTTAATTATAATTTTGTAATAATACTATGTAAACATAGCATTTTACACCGGAATAGGAAAATTGTTTCCTCGGCCACCTATTCTTAGATTTCCTATTTCGCAAGAACAACTACTTACCTATCTACTTATTCACAAGGAATAGATAATGATATCTATGTAGTTATCTATAAAGGGTAAGTAAATAAACATTAACCCTAGTTGCCAGCATATTCAAAAAGTTTTTCTGCAGGTATAATATATACGTTTTTACGAGTACCTACCTTCATTATGTAGGTAATTAAGCAGGTACTACGTGTTTTCCTGTTCTAAACTACAGTTTTACATTGATAGAGTACTTGTGATAAGAATACAGGAAAGTAAACAGTACAAATTCCACACATTGATTAGGTACCTAAAATAATTATAATATATACAAAAAAAACTGTTGAGGTCCTAGGTTCGATTCCCGGGTCGAGCAAACTGATTTCTCTAATACAGGTGTTTAGGTAATCATAGATGTAGCTCGAAGTTTGAAATTGTGCCCGATGAACAGCAACAAGCTCGCCTCCTATTGCATATCCGGCATATTTTCTAAGTATAGCCGGCGAAAAGTGAGAGATAATCACTTTTGCCTACACCTCCGGGTAATACAGACGTGGTATGTTATTTAAATATATAAAAGAAGAAACTGACTGACATATCAGCGCAGAGCCTAAACCGCTGGGACTGGAGACTCCAAATTTGGCACATAGGTTCCTTATGGGGTCTAGGGGTGCACTAAGAAAGGATTTTTCAAAACTCACCCTTTAAGGGGGTCAAACGGGGTTCCAAAGTTTGTATGGAGAAACAAGATTATTGAGATCAATTTCGCGGGCGAAGCCGCGGGCGGAAGCTAGTAGATAATAATTAGTCACTGAAATAGGTATTCATTTTAATGATATAGTTATTAATAAATTTTATACACACTACCTATGTTAATAATATTTTCAAAAATCATCCCGTAAGAGGGTAAAGTGATAAGGTTTGTATGGAAATTTCCAAAAAAATTTACAGCCGAACGGCCCTTGAGGTACTCTCAGCGGCTGAGGGGATTGACCAGGACTGAAATAAGACTGGTAGTAGGTGCACTAACAGGGCACTTTGGGCTGCAGAAACACCTGTTTAAAATAGGGTAAGCAGAAAGTCCCACTGTCTAGAATATAGAATAGGGCGCGAAAACACTCGAATGCATTAGGAATGGACCGCGGGCTACTCCTGATGAATACGTCCTCATGTGTCCCCGTCAATTAGCAGCGGTCGTGGAAGAGCTGTGCGGAGGAGAATACCTGCGGCTTCATAGTATCAAGGGGAGGCACAAAAGATCCGGCTAGGTCGAAGTGCTCTGCCCCATTAAGACATGTACTGACAGACTGTACCTAAGAATAAGATGGAACTTCTTATTCTTTGGTACAGTTCACTCTAAATAACGACTGCAATTCTATATCTAGTGACTTGCCAGTAACCACCTAGGACTAGCCAGTTGGCTCTACGTACTCCAAAGTGCTTTATGTATGGTAAGACTCGAATTTTACGTTCATTGTTTACATCTACTTGACCTCTCAGTGTAAGTCTTATATTAAACAAATTGAGCTAGACAGAAAGAAAGACAAGGGGTTTCTTAATATCTAGGATACAAATAGGCTATTATTAGAACAAAGTTCGAAATGGTACCATAACGAACTTTGTTCCAATAATAAAAACTGGAACAAACAAAAAATGCTGACCGCTTAACTGTCACTGTAGTAAACGTTTTAATAATTAAAATAGTTAATTTCATACATATGTATATGGCGTAAGGAACCTGATTTCCTAGTAAGTGCTCCAAAGACACCTCACTATTTCTTTTTTGTTTATGAAAAGGTGGCAATTGAAATGCTCTTTGAAATTATTCTCACAGCTGACCAATGGACGATAAAAGATAATTTAATCGGACACTCTGTGAAATATCTCCTAATATTACAGACATTTAACAAACAAACGGACAGACAGATATCTTATTGGTAGCTAATAAAGTCCTCTGGCATCTTATACGTACAGAACCCTAATTAGCAAAACTAGAGATAGTTATAATTATTAAGATTACAACTTGCCACGCCTTTGTATAATGGGTGTGAATGCTTTATCAGTCCCATGCAGTGATAAGATGATCGTACGCTGACAGAAGATGAGTAATTCTTTACGCCAAACGTCATATCTATGGAGAATTACGAAATAATTCTTTTTATCGTGAAATTTTTATATCACAGAAGCTAATCAGTGTACGCAAGCTAATATTTTTGTATCGTAAACGTATTCGACATTGAGATCAAAGGTTGCAAGTTAAAGTGGCAATAAACAGGCAGTTGGGGAAGAACGTTCTCGCGTGGAAACCTCGCACAGGTGCCGTAATATGAGTGTTTAAAGGGATTGTGATTCCGTTGAAAGAAAGGGATGCGATTATACGCATTAGAATACCGCATCCCTTTCTTTCAACGGAATCATAATCAGCTCAGCACCGCTCCGCCCGTGCCACAGCGTCGAAGACGACGACCATTCCGTTACAAGGTGAACCGATGGCATCGTAAAATTTGCGGGCAATTGATTGAAGTATCCTGATGGAACGAGGCTTAGGTACATACAGTGGTGGAAATCCCCAGGCTAATGTCAAGTAACAACCCTATAGTGTCCCATAGCTGGGCACGGGCTTTCCTTAACTATCTCAAGAATAGAGAATTAATGATAATGATGAAATATTTAGACCTAGTTCTGAAGTCAAAAACAAAAAAAAAGAAATAAGCTAATTAACAATCCGAAACATTATTAGCATCTAAGTCCCTCTGTTAGGCACAGAGTTTCCCGTGAGTAACTGAAGAATTGTGATAGCAATGCAAGAATTGTCAATGTAGTATTGTCTTAGATTTACGCGACTTTAAACTACTTTTTAACGGATAGTTTTATTTCAATGGATGTCAATGTCCTAAAAACTAAAATAAATGAAATACGTATAATTATTATGTCCTAATTATGGCTTTCGCTAGAATAATTTTGACATTCTGTGTCAAGTCATACAGTAGCGACCCAGCTGGGCTCCACACGGGTGCAATCTGATGTACCTGCCATGTACCATGTACCTTACGAGAATAATTTATCTAACTGATAGTGAGAAGTACGTGAGTAGTTTTAAGGATCATTGCAATTATACATAAAAGACGTTTGTTTTATTATACGAGTATGTATTTAATTTTTTTTTACAAACTTTAACGTCCTAAAGTCGTATAAATGTAGTAGACCCGTTTGACAAATGTCATCGTGACAATATTAAGATGCATAATACTAAATAATAATCACGAAAAGAATATTCGTAAAATATTCTATCTTATTTTTTTTAAATCTATTATTTTTTATTGTTTCTTTCCAAGGTCTTTTTTAAATATCAAAACGGATCTTTTATTTTTTTACAACTATAAGACGCCATTCCATTTTTCGTTATTATGCTATGTTATGTATCTGTTGTAAGTCTATAGATATCTTAACATTGATCTCACACATCAACAGTGAGTGACACTTTTATATCTGTGACAGACGTGACTGTATGCATGTCTTCATGATGTCTTCTAATCTTTAGTTACGTCAGTATTATCCTATTATTAGTTATCGGCAATATAACAGATTTAGAAGTCACCTAGTCGTAGAGTCAAGGTAGTTTATGTTTCTTTTACATTCGTATTAATAGATACTGTCAACAACATCTTAATTCAAATCTGATCAGTAGTTTAGACTATAGCTTTGTACATACAAACCGACTTCAATATTTTTAACAATAACTCAACACTCGCTCAACAGATTTAAAATCGTAAATGGGATCACCTAGAAAGTGTGTGTTTGAAACAAAAAAAGAATGATCAAAACCGATATAATTGGCGGAGCTATCACGTAGGATACATACAAAAAAACATACAGTTGAATTGAGAACCTCGCTCTCAGAACCTCCTTTAAAGTCGAATGAAAATGCTTACTTAAGTACCTAAGAATAGAGAAACAAACCCTGCGATGTTCCCTGCGCTAGTAGTCGGGTCGCTCATAAAAGTCGAATAAAGAACTTACTTTTGTGAAGTCTCTAACATAATAAATGATACAGTTCTATTTTTCAATCCAGGCAACAAATGCTCACTATCACAGGATTATTATCGAAACCAGTAAAATATTTATCTAACGATTCAAATATAACTGCCGAAATCGCCATTAAACTGCATGATTTATAAGATTATAAATATTATTAATATAATACTAATTTCTAGCCAAGATATTTTTTATGAAGTTCTCATATGCATAATGCGTCAGATACATACTAATCAGTGTATTAACTTTGAGATGACGCTGAGATGAATATAATATCGTAGGTACCTTGTGGACTTTCGCCAAAAATAATGTTTAGTTGTAAAATATAAAAATAGGGTTGCCTACTTATATTTCAATAAAGTTTTTAAAATGAATATCCTCTCACACACTCATATTTATTTTTGACATCCACTTCCTAACGTATTGCTATATTCGAGAAAATATTTGTGAAAAGTAAAATGAAAATTTAACTTACCTATACGGAAGCCCACAACAAGAATAGTACTGACACATTGAAATCATTACGAAGAACTAAATTATTTCAGAGAGATGGCCATTGACCATTTCCTTTAGGGGCGCTATACATTTTAGCCCGAAGCAATTACCTACTCTCATGTTTTATTTTATTTTTTAATTTCCGTTAGTGCACCGCTAGCAGATATAGAGCGGTCTATTTCACAAACACACTCATTAATAACATCCCTATCTGACGACAGCAAACTTAAAGGGTTGTGTACTCAAACATTTATGTACTCTTTGATTGTCACATGTTTTGCATCATTGCCATTAAAATGATATTTACTAATATCCCTAATTTGGTGCCCAGTCATTATTTTACTTGCCTAATTACTTGTTAATGCCCAATCCAAATGTGTACGTAAGGCAGTTCAAATCAGGATCTAGATTTGAATAGAAGCAAATGTGCCGTAGCTATAAAAATAATGCAGTATTTCTTTATAATTTAGGTTTTAGGTATTTCAGGATATCTCTCGACGCAGTTTGTCAAACGTCACCAAGCAATGACTTTGCAGGTTTTCAGTCTCACGTGAAAACACTTTACGTCATTTTAATTAGCAAGTGAACCTAATTTTCTATATTTTATTAAGATAAATGATGATGGATTTCTTTTTGAAATTGGTAATTTTCTTCGTCATTTCTTATTTAATTATGACATCAGTGATTACCGCATAGAGAACTCTACATTTACACTACCTCTAGTTAGGTACATTTCTATACACAACACTAGTTGTGTATAGAAATGTAGAGTCTTCATTATATTGACATTGTTTGGGTTTCATGGCCTTGATTTCTAAAGCTTTGAAGCGCCTTAACTATCTATACTGAAACTGTATTGTATGAAGGTATCCTGAAGCAGTCTCGTGCACCGCACGGGACTAACGTTGTCAGTGTTATTTTTAAAGCATGATGTCTATAAATAAATGTCTTAACCAAATATTCGGTGTCGGCGAGTGTACACGGCAGTGTCGCAGACGGCGCGCGGCGTGGTTGCAGTCCACGCAGGCGGCGTCACTGCGTGTCTCGGCGCTATCAACCTTCTTCTTATCTCCACAAGAACTACTCTACCGCCCGATAAACAAGCAGCAAAAGTGTGCGCCCGCGCCGATTTGCCTCATTCCATCCCACTTGGTGCCTTGCGATTAGTTCGTTCGCCTCTCTTTATCGCGCCGTTTCTGTTTCGTTCAGTTCAGTTACTCACTCGTTGCCGTCGCGCTACCACGACACGACCGCGTCCTACTCGCGAAATGATCCAGCAAGCCAACAACACATAAACCATCCAAAATGAAGCCTAATAAGTTATAACGTTTTTATAAAAACCCAATTTTAATCTTAGTAAATATATATAATTATTGTGATATTTAGTTAGTTCTTCCGTATTTTTAATATTTATAAATCGTTACGATGAATTTGGTTTACGTTGGTTAAATTGTTATTATTAAAATATAATCATTAAAATTCAGTGCTCAAGATAATCTCATTCCATACTATTGCGCGGTTATTAACTAAAGTCTTGCCACAAGAACTACGATGACAGCAAAAACTCGTTCACATTGGAAGGAATATGGAACAGCGCTGTGTGGTGAGTACATTTTCTAACCTATCTATATAACGTGTGGCGGCCATGCCATGTGTCGACTGTTGACCGGCGCGGCTGCGGTAACTCAGCCTCGCCCGCCACGCATTTACTTATTTATTCCTATTAATTACGCATTAACACTTGCTAAATCCTTGTATTCCCCCTATAATTCACTATCAAACTTCACACTGTCAAGATTCCACTACGTCAGTAACAGTGTGAAAGCAACCATTGCATGATTTCACTGACAATCATACATACTACTTAATTTTATGCATAAGCTGGACGTAGCTAATTTAAAATGGCGCATTTTTGTGACACTAGGAATGCCGATCTCTACATAACTATAATCATGTCAAATATTACAATCATTAACATCCACCACAGACAATTTAAATTTACATTACCTCATAATATAGTTAAAATTTATTCAATACCAATCATTGGTTGATGCTTTTCCTACTTTTCCTAAATACTTACACCGCTACACCCGACTCTACATTTCCACGAAGAATGCGTTTCATTCGATCACAAGCCTGCTCCATTGTTATGTTGGCGCCAAATCGGTTGAATAAAAACTATTATGTCAGTATTTCCGGTTTCTGGAAAAGTTTCAGCACTTATTACACAATTTTTTTTTACATTCATTAGGTAAAGGCCTTCAGGAGTAAGTTTATGCTTCTTAATTGGAAACAAACTATAAACTTAAAGGCAATAATACATCGTATGGAGTAAAATACATGTCTATGGGTAACACCAGCCTTTATTCAGGTCAAAGAAAATATACATGTCTGTGGGAGGTCTATGTCTATACGATTGACGTTCGCCAGCGAAATGTCATGAGATAATCTTATTGCTAATAATTTTTTTTCGATCTTTCGCTATTGCTTCGTTATGAGACTTTGTCAGGTAACTGACAATCATAAACTCCTACACAAACTTAAGTCATTGTTACACTAAACATTATATTTAATGAGTTATTTGTATAGGCACTGATAAATATTAATAGCTACTATGTTCTAAGAAATTGATTTCACATACCTACATAGGTTTTATTGCTTTTTTCTACCTACTTGCGGACTTTCTATTCAAATTAACTTTGTTCATGTCAGTGCATTTGCTTGCACTATCTGCAGTAAGCAATAAAACTTTTATTAGTTAAGATAAAAGGTACGCAGTGTAATATTAATGCTACTATTAAAGTTAAGAGTTTTATAAAATGCTTGTAAATATGTGATGTGATGTAAACGTGAAAATTACGTGAAATACTGGTACCTACAGGAAAATGATATATAACACCATTGCATGTAATTAACACATCGCTAATATGTAATTTGAAACCTAATTTTAGGTAGGTAAGAAATAATTTTTTCCACTAAATGTAAATAAAAGCTGATTTCAACATGATGAAATGTGAATTCCACATGGTATGAATGAACATTAGGTATACGGTCCTCAACATTATATACTTACTCATTTGTAATAATAAGTAACTTACTTAATTTTTATAACGTATTATGTACAGGAATTTTGGGAACTGAAATTGATTTTGATATACGTTTAGTTAACATGACAATGTCGGTACGAGCAATGAGCATGTGTAAACAATGTTTTAAGTTATTAACAGGCTTCTTTTGTTTTAACTTTTTGTCATCTAGTGCTCAAAATTAACCACTTCTCAGTTTGACAACTAACTAACCAGAAACAAAAGAATAGACATGCCATGATCAAATACTCTTCTATTATAGTAGTTGATTCAATAGTGCTAAATAGATCCAAAGCTATTCTAACTGTAATGTATAATGTATTCCATTAATTTGAAGTCATTTCTAATGCAAATTATATAAAAAGATTTACTGCACTTATTTTGCTATCAACTATATACTGAATTTCATACTTATACGAGTTGTTTTCGAAAAAAGAATAATATTTTTTTGCTTTACATAATAAAATTGTATTTGATACTTATTATAAATAGTTTGGCAATCCATTTAAAATTCGTTCTTTAGCTATTCTGAGCTCGGTTAATAACCCTCACTCAAACACCTAAGTATTCACGAAATTGTATAAAAATAAAACTGAAATGTTTACCAATGTGAAACCATTACATTGACAATTGGCAGAATTGCGAAATGATTCCCGAAGAAGCCATAATTAAGATAAACCTAATTAGTATCAATTATAAACACTTTAAGCTTTCAAGTTGAATTATATAAAATATTCTTACTATATAGAGATTCATATAGCCACAATCAGTGAAACCGAAACGATACCATCAGGGCCTCTAGACACATTACATACCTAAGCTATCGTTTACATTCACCTTCGAAATGTCACGTGACACTCTTACCTCAATCCCATACATTGCTCTTCTCGATCGATCTTTATCGTTTCGCCACGTTATTTGTCTAGAGAGTTAGACCAAACAAAAGGTAAACTCATTAATTGGCATCATAATTAACAGCCAAATACCATCATAATAACGGTCAAGAGTAACTATTCAATCCTTACATACCGACATAATTTTTGTATCTATAACTATAAATCTTAAAGTTTATCTTTGTATATAACCATATAAATGATAAATGAAATATATAAACTTATTGACCATTATAACAAGCATTAAACAAATAAATCATTCATCATTTAATTCACTGATTAACTCAAAATGGGCGCTGTTGATTTATTTGACAGTTATCTCAATTTTTTTCTATTCAACAGTCGTCTGCAGAATGGGAATTCCATTCATTCATAGAATTCCAACGAAACAGGTAAAAAGGGACTCGACGACAACTGTCTAGACAATGCTTAAGAATACACAAAACAAGGCTATTAAGCAGAACAAAATTATTTCATATTGTTATACTTAATACAGGTTACTGTGCTGTTTTACTTTAAATCCCATTTTAAGTTACACGATACACTCTTGTTTTGACTTTAATGGTAAAATAAAAAACCTATTATAATAATATGAAATGTACAAAAGCATGAAAATGGGTTAAAAAATTAATATGGAGCAAAAAAGTAGAGCCAATTAATATTTGCCCCTTGCCTAATCGTGCCTAGACTGATACGCTTGAAAAACATTATTATTACATTATTTTCCTTCATAGTACAATTGTCCTTATGTGTTTACCCCCACAATTATAGATTTGTATTAATACCTAACATACGTACATATTTTGTTCGTATTTTCCAGCTAAGAGGTATTAAAATCTTAAATGACTAAGACGCATAATGACTCCTTGCATAATTAATAGTTTCTTGATTTAATTTGAATACACTCTAAGCTAAGTACCTTTCTGCGGTGAGACGATTTAACCATTGCCCCAATCAATGTACTCGGGCTACACGAATTCCATAAATTCAAACTGAATTTAAACCTTTCAATAACGCATGGCTTTATCATAATTGATTGGCCACTGAGTCGTTCAACCAACAATCAAACTATGTGACTATACAGTAAATTATTTTGTCGACTAGTATCTTTTAGTAAAACAGGAAATTAATTAATACAAACGAATACTAGATAGATTGTCATAAGCTACATAATAAATAATATCGGATTTAGATAACACCTATTTTAACCCTCCTAACTCACTGATGTAATTCTTGAATTTAAACTAATCATATCAGGCAAAGAACTATGCTGTATATCACTTACGCGTCGCGTATTGGAGATAGATAGATGAAATTTGGCAGGGAGCTGAACCATGAATAAGAAAGGTCCAATATGAAAGGGTTATAGGAAAAACCCTCGTAAAGGAGTTAAAATAGAGGGAGTTAACCAAAATCTTATGTTGAAGGCTCGAATCTCGGAAACTGCTATAAGAAGAGGACGGAATTAGTTAGAGTTATTTATTATGTACTTGCATAGAAATGTTAGCATTAATATGGATCTTCCCGGGCTTTTTTATGGACAATAATTTAATTCTCAATGTAATTTTGAAACTTTCAACCAAAGTCGTTGATATAAATTTGGGAAAGCGTAAAGGTAATACCTTTTTTTTAATCGTGGATATTTTTCTGCTCTTTAATTTAGTATCGGGATTTAAGACATATCCACTATCTTCTTTCGCTATATGAAATTAGTGTAAGTACATAAATAACTACCTAATTCCGACCTCTGGCTATTAGAGATGCGTTAAATAGATCAGACGGAAGAATTATTTAAACCATGTTTTCTACGCAGACGGAATGTTTTTTATGAAACCAAGCATTTCTTTTTCATGTAAAGTTACGTGTATGTTGATGTGTATTGATTTTATGCAATTTGTTTGTACTAAAGAGAACGTCGCGAAGCTATGGGTTATGTTTATAAACATTAGCTAGCTGTCGTTTGTTTCATTGTCGAGTTCTTGGTAATAATACATAGGTATATGTGGTATTTAGTTCATAGAACAAACGGGTCTGTGTAACTTACTATGAACTAAATATTATTGCGCAACTTATCAGTATGATCTCACGTGAATAATTTTATTTACATTCCGATTGCAAAGTCACGTAGGAAAGTGAAAAAAATATTAGCCTTTAATTAATATATGCTGAGAACAGCGGTGGCGCATCGATACGGGCCTCGCCATAGAAATATTAGGTCGCGGGTTTGATTCCCGGTCATGCCCACACATCTTAGTGTGAATTATTTTATCTCCACTGCTCATAATCGGTGAAGGAAAACTCGTGAAGTGAACTCGAAAAAAAATCGTGAGGAAACCGGCATATCTAAGAACTAATCATTCGATGTCCTCGAATGATTAGTTCTTAGACATGCCGGTTTCCTGACATCCTCCAACCTGCACTTGGCCAGCATGTATTGAGTGGATTAAGGCCTAAACTTCACGGGTCTTCTCTCAACTATCTTACGAGTTGAGAGAAGACCCGTGCCCAGCAGTGGGAAACTAAAAGGGGTTGATGTGATGCCAGTAATGTTTGTTAATTACGGTGTCTCACACAAACAAAATCGCGGTCGTAAACCAGTCGTCGATGGTAATAGTAATCCTACTAATCTAGGTATTTCTTTGGTGGTCAAGGTCTTATAACCGGACCAATCCATTTTAAATAGGCTACATGTAGCTGTTTAGTGATAAATGAACGGATAATAGTATCCACGTTCTATGTCAGACAATGACAAATTAATTCAAGGTTAGACACCTTTCTCGATAATTTACTAGACTCAAACCAAGTATTAATTACCTCATCTATATAAATAAATCAATACTTACAGTGTGATAACATCTAAGATTTTGATTAATAAAGTTTCTTCCTATATTGAAGCGATTGTCTTCAGCTAATTAATTACCTCATCAAGACTTTTTTATCAAATTACGATTCTATATGAGATTTAATCCTAAGTACCTACTACATAGGTAATCATTCCAACACTATCTAGTATCACGATATTGCCAGTGAATAACAACTGATTAGAAAATATATCAGCGGTTTATCACATTTCTTCGCACAATTTCATATTATTGCGAGCAACTAAGATTGTGGATTAGATCTATATTCTCGTCTACTCTACATGCTTAATGCGTTTCAAATAAGAATAGGACTGGATTGAATTTCGTACTAAAAACCAACAAAAGTAGCGTCAACACAAAATATCAAACCACACAATAATTTAGAAAAATATGTAGCTACTATGTATCTACCTTTAAAAAGTTACGAGCTAGGATGCCAGAAACATAGATACACAGACATATACACACGTGTTAACGTAACACTCCTTATTTCGTCAGAAATCAGTAAAAAATGATCGTACCTAAATATTCGACTCAAAATGTTCAATCTTACTCAAACTGCAAATATATCTGCATTTATTTAAAAATATTATCTAGATATGACATGATTGTCGAACTTAGGTTTTTGCTCACCGTACTAAAAAATGTGAAGATGCTCACCGTTTCGGTGCAAGATGGCGGATTTCCAGTTCTATTTTATTTAAAACGCATTATACATAATTATGTAGAGGTAATAATTAATCTTTATTAAAAAGGTAATAATTTTTTTTATTTAAAAGTCTGGTCTAGTTGTAGGACACGTTGTTATCTATTTAAATTTCAAGAACTTTCGTACGTTTCGTAATTTTCGTACTAGTTTCAGTTACAATTTATTATTCAAGAAACAATACAAAGTAGTACCTACATGTTAAGGCCCATACAAAACTAATAAATAACTGATAACATTTAGACATGTATTGAATGCAAAGTGTTTCAAAAAAACAAACACTTCTGAGAACTTTACAAAAGGCTAACTACTTAGAAATATTAAAGAGTCACGTCAATCAATTCGACAATCAGATGTAGAGAACTGAACCTGAAATAGTAACACACAACACGTGCTCGATGCGCGTGTTCGTCTCAGCTTCAATAAATGGACACAATTTTCTACACATATACCCACTAACGATTCGATCAATATTAAGGTACGGAAGGTCAAACTAATTTGATATGAATATGACAAATTACTGTAACATGAAAACTAAAGAATGACTTGCTTGTTGTCAAGCGGTGACGTTTTCTACGATGGAACGCGCTTACCTAATAAATACCATAAAATAAAAAAAAATCCATTCTTTAATGGAGCCACCTATTCAAAAGGCGTCACCAGACAGCACCGGAACACAGCAAGGTCGCTTGACTGCGCGTTTTGTTCTAATGGGTGGTCACTATCCACAGCCGTAGCCTTCCACCAGTTTATTATGATCTGATTTGTAGGTACTACCCGGGGACCAAGTGTGGGTATTCAGATTGAAGGTGACATGACCGCTCGTGTAAAGTCAAATAAGTACCTATCTATTTGGTAGATGTAAGTACAAAGTACCTTTAGTACAGTCTACCTATTTGGTATTATTTGTTTCAAGGTTACAGAGATACGGTTGTAATTTTAAAATCGCGGACACAATGACAAACAATACGTATTGTACTAGAATTATATGTAACCCATCTACCTCAGAGATAAATACATTTCCGCTTATTTAACAGATACTGGAAATACCATTTTACAAAACCAACCAACAACTATTAGATACATATTTATCAATAGGTATTTATAATTATTTTTTCAATCCTATACTGTTCCACGGCTGAGCAAAGACCTTTTCTAAAGTCCTCCTTCTCTTCTTGTCTCCCGCGACCTTTGGCTATTCAATATCGAATAAGAAGAATGTATTTATTACTTCTCACGAGTAAATTTTACAAAATATGGCATTCAGGCTGAGTGCAAAATTATTAAAAGCTCCTTGTGAGAGTGGAGTCTGAACTAAGTCGAAACCTGTACTACAGATCTCCAGGCTCTCTCCGGGTTCTTGAAATAGGTGTTGTTACCTAACCGTGTAGTTAGTGTTTGAGTTTAAATGCAGTTTGATCATCCCGCCATCTTTTTCTCGGTCTGCCTCGGCGACGACTACCGTCTTGCGGCACCCAGTAGGGTGTGCATGAACTTTTTCTAGTCTCGTCTTTCGATATTTCTTATTTAATCTAACTGCCTCTTACTACTTCGTTGGTTCAGTGGTAAGTGTTCGCTTAATAACCGCGAGGGTTCTGTTGCCGGGTCGAGCAAAGACTTTCCTGATTTACTTAGAAAATCTTAGTTGCAGCTCGAAGTTTAGAATTGTGCCTGATGAATACCAATAAGCTCGCCTCCTAATACGTATGGGACCTAAACAGCCAGCGAAAAGTGGATGATATTCACGTCTGCCTATACCTGCCTAACTGCTCATCGGAAATTAAAATGCTCTTGAATTGAATAATAACCATTTCCTATCAATAATGTTCACATCCTGTTTTGTCCTTAGAAGACAATTACCGTTTTGTGATACTTTTAAACATGCCTATGTACCTACAGTTGTACTGTTTTAATTTAAGGTTGAGGCTTTTGTCGGTGCAGCTGACAAATCTCTTCCATTTGGCTCGATCTTAGAAGAGCTTCTTTCACCTCCCTATACGACATGACACCAACATACTTACTTTATAAGGGTCATGTAGCTTAACCTTCGCCTTCCTCTTCCATGCTTTCCTTCTACCTTCTATATGTAGTAGACTGCTTGAATGTCTAAATAATTTAAATACTTAGGCTAAAATATTTTCAACTACATACATACAGAAATTATTACGAGCACATATTAAAACATTAAAATCATAAAGAATGGTAAATTTTAATAATTTTGTAGACTATAATATTAAAGTAGTAACAAGTCATTAACAACACCTAATTACCTAATTTCAAGGCTTACACTTATATTTTTTACTGCGTAAAACCACACAAAAAAAAACTAAAATAGTTCAATAGTACTTGCTACTAACTGCCCCAGTGAATTTTGTACCGCGCATAATAAAACAAATTGTCCAAAAAATAGTTCACTTCCTATTCTCAGATCTACTGAATGTACACACAAAATTTTGTAAGAATCGGTCAAACTGTTTCGGAGGAATTTTTTTAGAATCGTGAGAATTTTGTATGTACATTGTATATAAATTTTCACGGTCTTTGTTCATAAAAGTCCTTAAGTAAAATGGATTTTGTCTCTTTCTCACTAGTATAAATGTTAAGATGACAGACAAAGACAACCAATTATTATCCTATTGTAGCTGTATTATAAAGTTATAACACTTTTATTAATAAGCTAGTCAATATAGCTATATTAACTCCATAATAGGTTTATACATATTTTGGTAAATTCCACAGTTTTTCAAATCAGCAACATTAACAACATTATAGTACTACGTTTCAATGTTTCGTTCTACATTGACCTAGTACCTAAGTATCAGTTTATAAATAGTCTGTAGGTCATTTAATTCAAGCATTGCCCTGCTAATTAACATCATTAATTTCAATTGACAATGTAAGAGTGTAAACAAATCTGTTAGGCAATAGGTTGTATAATTTTCAGTGCTTGATTGCTATGATCAATGGCAAAGTGTAGGTATGCATTATTGTTTACTGAAAACTGACATAACCTCCTATTTCATAGAAGGTAACTCACTTAATATCATAATATGGATATGACACACTGAGTAACCGATAGGTAATTATATTGTCAGAAACACAAACAATTAGTAGACAATTATATATGTATATACATTTTGTATATGTATGCCCGATACCACTTAATGTTATTCTTTTATTGTGTGCTTCATGACTCGTTCACATTAGATAACTATTGGCGATATACTTCGCAAATTGTGGTTTTTTCCATCCTTGGATAGATAATTAATACTTTACAAAAAGGCAGTCATGGTCATTACATCTAACCTAAAGAAAGCTTAAATCTGTTAAACTAACAAAAAACAAACTTAATACATAATTTCGAAAAATATAAAGGCAGTAAGTACGTGTAGTATAACCTGCCTAATTGCCTAGCTATTTAATTAAGCAACTCATTAACTAATAAAAGGAAAGCTAAACTAGGGAGGTATTTATAAATTATAAGCTACACCTCTGTTTAACTACAGGTTTAACCTTATATTGTATTAAAAACATTTTACTAGGTGTACTCACGGTGCACATTATGCGATTTCTAGAAAATATCGCGTCTCGTAAAACAGAGGTAGATAAGTAAATGCGTTCAAGGCCTTAATTAGCGTTGACCTATCATAAAAAATATAAACTTTAACCCGTAATCATTGAAGTTCATGTTTTATAATGTACTTGTTTGAACGCACCCCACTGTGGTTTACGTCATCGGACAGGCACGACTGAGGCGCGGGCGGAGTGGACACCTCCCGCGCCCCGCGCCATGGCTTCATATGATATATTACACTTAGGGTTACCAACCTCTTTTCACGAATTTATGTAAATTATACTGGGGAATTTTACATGACTAAATTTTGGTGGTATGCTAGTGTTAACTGGATATAAAATCAATGAAGTAATTGTGTAAGATTAATAACTAATTCATGGTTTTTGAAAACGCTGAAAATATTTTTGGGTTAGTTGTACATTTTGAAACTAATGGACTATGTAAGTACACGAGGACAATCGCCAAAACAGGACAGCAAGCCACTAGAAAATGCACTGCATTGGATTGTCCTCAAGACTGTTGTCCCCATTTACACGATGCCTTTTATTGCCTTTCTGGCCTGTCTTTATGTACTGTCCCGACTATTTTCCTCGTGTACTTTACTTTTAAATTAAAATCTCAAAATTAACAGAAACTAAACTTTATCTTTTATCGTATTTACTACCTAAAAATATATTCTGAAATAAGTGCATGTGATACTTTTGGGGCTTACCTTTCCTCAATATTAAAATTGTGGCAACCCTATTGCAGCACACAAGCACATTTATTTTACGTTTTATTTTTACATGTATCAAGAATAAACTTTTATTGCACTAATTAATTATTTTTAATTTAAACCATTTCTTTTAACTGCCTTTTATATAGAACTTATAACTCTTCGGTCTTTAAAACCAAACACTTCATAGTTCCTAGGTAGAAGAAACCACCAGTAAACGAAAAATTAACAACCCTTTTGATGTCCCACTGCCAGGCATAAGTCTTCTCTTAAATCTTAAGAATTGTGACAGTTTAGAACGTAATCCAAACACGCTGGCCAAGAGCGTGTTAGGGGATTCAATTTAAGAGTGTGACAGTTTCATGGCGATTCACAATGTTTCTTTTTCCAAATTAATTCACACAAAGATGTATGGGTTCGACCTGATCGGACTCACTACCTGTATTTCAAAGCCTTGTCCGATTCCTTTGCTGCTCTTCAGCAAGAATTGATTTCTAAACGTCGAACATCAAATATTCGACAGGTAGGAATAGTTTCTAAGGGACAGCGAAATTGTAAGTTTCACTATATTTCGAGCATTTTTTTTTTCATATTTATTCAACTTTTAAACCCCCCCTGAACTTCCACAAATAATTCGAAACGAAAATTACCCAAATCAGTCCAACCGTTCTAGAGTTTCAGCGAGATTAACGAACAGCAATTGTTTTTTTTTTTAATATAAGATAATGAAGCCACTTAATTTAAATCTTGTCGTTACGGTATATACTTTTTTAATCTGCTCTGCCCGACTAACTTGGAACAATTTTTCAAACTCTCAGACCAATTTTTCATTGTCAGTTATTCGTATTCTCCATGAAGCCGTTGCCTGATTGATTATGGCGAGATTAAAATTATATCAATGTAAGCCGATATAGGTAGACGTAGTACTAGGTCACCTCACTAGCAGTTACATTACTCATACGATGATACCGGAAAAATTAATTATCACAACAAGTATAAGATTTTTTTTTTATATTGAAATTACTATTATTTTATTGTGTGTCACATACCGAGTAGTACGTCATGTCCTTAGTTCTTCTATTTGAATGAGTTTTTAATTTAAATATTTTCTCAATTTATTCTTTTAAGAATAAGTTAAGAAAAAGTCTCAGCTCATTGTTAGGTACCTTAGCGAACAGATTTACGAATTAATTATTCGATTATGTTGGCCTAATTGATAAGATTGTTGCAATACTGCTTTTTATAGAATTGTTAATGAAGATTGTTATACCATTGATGTTGTAACTACCTACAGCTGACCTTGCACAGTGCTTGCCACTGAAATCTGAATATTAGCATGCGATTACACATAATTATACATAGCGTTACGCCTGTGTTACCCGAATGTTTAGGCAGAGGTGAACATCATTCTCTTTTCGCCAGCTATGTCGTTCATCGAGCGTCGAAACTTCGAGCTTCTTAATATTATAAAAGTCTTTGCTCGACCCCGAAATCGAAACCGGATCCTTGCGGTTAATAAGCGAACACGGTTACCACTGGATCACCGAGGCAGATCTAATTATTTATACTCGTACAGCTGTTCAATAATAGACACAGACCGGGAATAGCCACCTGAACCATAATAATGTTAATATTTCCTATTGACGCTTGGTGACGATTTCTGCCAGTTTGCTCTACTTGTAACCCGTTACACAGTATAAGTATCTACGTGTAAAAGAACTTCATTTTAATTTAATACATTCAAATGTATAAAAACTATTTCCTCTATAGTTAATAGCAGGTAACTCTGTGAACACGTGATTCTTACTTCCATCTATAGCACATCTTGTGTGAATACGAGGACGAACAAGACTTGCTGATTGTGCCAACTGGCATTAGCAACGTTTACCTTAATACATACATAATGTTGCTATGTATGTGTAAATATGTAATTGACGTGACAGCTGCAAAACGTTACAATGTTTACTCTACTAAGTACCTGATATGTAAGTACTTACCTCTGCAGTAGATAACAAAATGCAGGTAAGTACAGGCACAACAGGAATCGCAAAAAATAACTAAATTAACTGATATAATAACTGTCTAGGTTGTTTTAACTTTTATCATTGACCACCCGATTTGCACGGATTGGATTACAAACTCAATCAATAACGAAGAAAAATAAAAAAACTATCGAATTTGGTGCTGTCGTTCAAAAATTATAAAGGTTAAGATAAATCATTTATAATTTTAAAATTTCATTAAGAGCTGTTAGTATACATAATAATATGTAGTTTAAACAATGTGCCAAATAATTTAACTATTCACACTTTGAGAAACATTATTCCTTCAACATACTAATGAAACGTAGTTTTTTCCAATTGATTGACGTAAATAGTTGCGGGGGCGTGGCATAGCTTCTAGTAACGAAAAGCAATACAGACACATTCAGGTGATGAATATCGTGCACATTTCGCTATGTAATGTTTAGTTTTTATACATACACGAGACTAACGAAATTTCTGTTACAAAAACCTAAAAATTTAATCTTCGGGCCAGTGGTGTGTTCGCGCATAGCCGCGACGTTTCGTTTCGAATCAAAAGTGAGTTAGCAAAATGACAGCAAAAGGCTGGTCTCCTGTTACTCATGAGAAAACGTACGTAAAAAATACATAGGCGGCGAAATGTGGGTGATAATCACCCCTTCCTACCGTGACTCCTATATTATGTTAAAATATGTAAAAACCCAACAGCGCTGTATAATCTGCCCAGGATCTCTTGACAATCAAACACGGTCGCGTTAGCTGCTACATCACTACCGAAGCAGTTATAATAAACAAAACCATGTTTTAAAATTCCGACTATGTAGAATGCAATAACACTGTTTGTAGTTACACTCGCATGTCAATGTTTTGTATAGTTTATCTGCAAACTGCTTCACATACATACTCGTAGTAATGTAGGAAAATGAGGAAAAAGGATACTATAAAGTTACATAGGTTTAGGGAAATCATAGTAATTATATTCCACTATAATTATTATTTACTATGTTAGTAGAGGTACAGATAAATACATACTATGTAAGTGTAGGCTTCATTCAATATACATTAGGTGTAAAAAAAATTGTGTTGACTAAGTTAGGTTCACTTTAATAATAATATCTATACTTTTAAATTGTTATTAATGAAGAAAACAAACTATAGGTAATATCTAAGATTTTAGTAGACGAAAATGTAAGGTATCATACCTATCATTACATAGAATATTTATACATCCTGATTGGTATTGATAAAAATCAAGTAATAAACAAAAAGGTAGGTTACAAAGTATGGTTTGAGTTGAGGTTGTTATTCTGTTAGGTCCCTTTTCTTGACCAGTAGTTCACTAAAGAAAAAAATACTGGCATTTAATAATGTTATCATAAAAATAAATGTAAAACTAACACGCAATCCCATATCTTTATAAACAATAATGCTCTAGAAAGTACCGAGCGTACTTTAGAAAAAATATTATTCCGTTTCTATCTGTTTCTATCTAAAAACACTTGAGTGACTAGTCAAGCAGCGAACCACTGATGTCAGTAACATCTGCAACTTTCATTTTTTAATGTATCATTTGGAATAATTATTTTACTAATAGACAACAAGTCAGTCAAATACTGTTGCGATCTGTAGCTATTAGTTTTTACTGAAACCACCTGTAGACATTGGAAACATCTAAAAATCTCACTAACATTACAACGTCAATTTCTATGGATGGAAGTTTGTTAAGTAGGTACTCTTTTACGCAAAAAAATACTGGACAGAATTGGATAAAAATTGGCACAGTTATAGATTATAATCTGGAATAGCAGGTATTATTTCAGGAATTAGGTATTATCTGCGTAAATTAGCACTAATAGATTGTAGGTAAGACCATTCAATCTGACAGTTATGAATGTTAGGAATAACATCATAACTCAAGAAAGTTTAAAATAAACATACTACTGTAAAAGATCGGTCACAACAGAAGTTTCCACGAGTACAGTGATAAGATCCGATAGCGTAGCGTCGTCGTGCCGCCGCGCCGCCGCCGCCGCTTCTAAACTTGTTTTACAGACGAACTGACAGGAAGTTTGATATGTATAACTTAATTTTATATCTAATAATATATTCTAAATGGAATTATCTTCTATTATCTACATAATAGTTAAGCGTGGTAAGGTCGAGATGTTTAATCTACATAGTAAGCACATTCTACAATCCTGTCTGTGTCAATTAAAAAAGGATTTTTCCATAACGTCGACAACTTTAAAGCCTGTCATTAAAACTATGTACATAGTTATAAAAATTGTCAAAACCTCTTAAATATGAGACATTTTCGGAAGAACAACCAACAAAATTAAAAAAAAAAATAAGTCTGATAGCTGAGTTTGCCTTCAGAAACTCCCCATTTTTTACGCAGCATTGAGCATAGTATTGTTGAAGCCAAACTTTGACGTATTTACAGACAGCTGATATTATAATGTCAAAGATCGCGAACTTTAACCTAAACTTGACTGCACGTGATTAAAACATCGCAACTTTATTAACTACGTACAACATGAGTAAATCTATGCTTTCATGTCCACTTATGTATGTAGTTACCGCTTCAAAACATTCCATATCATCTCTAATTCTATATTTTGGTCTACGATACGATAAAGTGCCTTTAATCTCCATAATTTTTTTAACACTCAATTTTTGTATTGTTGCCGCGATAAATGTAAGCCACATGTACACATTAGATTTATTTTATATCCATCATCATTACATTGTTTAATGAATTCTTTAAAGATTTTCACTGTTTTAATAGTTTTATTCGTTGCTCTTGATACTGTTATTTTATTTACGTAATGTTGTACACGGTAATCATCATCAAGGTCGGTAAACACAATATAACACGCATACTAAACGCGTGAACAATAAAAATCGTGGTAATTTATATAGCCAGTCTATTATAATTTCCGTTCACTAGTTCATCATTTTGTTAATTTACATACCACTCCCGTGTATGTAACATGTAATACATCATAATATAACGTAATCGCCCTCTATCACTATCGTTTATTTTGTTTGGTCATCAAATTACTTGCGCAAACAAGGATATTAGTAGGTACTATCAAATACTCTCACAAGCATATTACTAAACCATCAACAGTCTGCATAATTCCACCGAATAACATTTGAATTCTCTTTTCATTCCAGCTACCCTCATCACTGCCACAGCGGGTACCTGTTACGGATGGCCTTCTCCCACAATACCATACCTCACATCAACAGATAGTACGATACCTACGACAGAAAAAGAAGGATCATGGATAACCTCAGTAATGATCTTATGTTCGGCATTGACGCCCATCCCTTCTGCATACTTCGCGGACAGATTTGGTCGAAAAACGACGCTACTGCTAGGAGCCGTGCCGTTCATCATTGGCTGGGTGCTGGTCATCTTTGCTAACTCTGTCACCGTTCTGTACGTGGCACGCATGTTCTCCGGTCTCGGCTACGGCATTGTTTACACCGTCGCCCCTATGTACACAGGAGAGATAGCCACAAACGAAGTTCGGGGTGCTCTTTCCACTCTCATCACCCTAATGAATAAAGTAAGTAACTATACCTAACAGATATTTACGTAATGCAAAGCCAGTATCTAATTCGTACTTAGCATGTACTGATGCTTTATAAATATATAACTAGGTAAATGTTTGAACAAAAGGATGGACATAGTTTACTTAGACTACCTTCTGGCAAAACGCCTGGCTCCGCTTTCTGGTTCTTGAATGCAACTTCGCAATATAATACAAATTATTTTTATTTTTCCAACATTGTTTTACTAATGTTTCGCGGAACCACATTCCAGCGTGAGATGCTGTTTTGTTTTTAAGCCAGTGGCGCCTCTAACTTTTGTTGGCATGTGTGTTCTGGTCAAACAGCATATTTTAAAAACTAAATAGGGAGGAACCTACTATTGAGTTGTACCTATGGAGTTATTTTTGTAGCCAACTCAACTTGAATGTTCAGGCACAAAAAAAAACACTGATTTAACGCTATTAGATACAATCTGCGGTCATACATATGTCCAGTAGCACGCTAATAATATAATCATATTCGCTTGCATTGTACAAACTGCTACACATAAAACTATACAATTCCGGTATAAGCTGATTTCGCATTGTATAGCATTTCCGTACAACAAAAGGTCAGCATATACTAGAAATGTATAGCTTTACTAGCTGCCCCAGCGAACTTCGTACCGCGCAAAATTGTGAATCTAAACCATTCCCAGATCCCCTAGAACACACACAAAAAATTTCATCAAAATCGGTCCAGTCGTTTAGGAGGAGTTCAGTCACATACACACGCACACAAGAAATATATATATATTAAGATGTGTTGCTGTGTATACTGCGTGTCTACATGAAAAAAAGTTGTCTACATAAGGGGGCAAAATATTTGTTAAAGGAAAAGTTCGCGCGACTTGTTTTGATACGATTGTTTTCTATAGTGCTACTGGAATTATGACTGATACCTTACCTACTCTTTGATAGTATTTTCTAAATCCTTAATGAACACACATTACCATGATTAATGTGTTCGTGAGATGATGTACGTTTAACCAATTAGGAAATTCAATTCATTATCACATATCTTGCTGGCACTGTTACCCAGCCATATGCGGGTACAGTGATACTTATAAGATTTCTAACTGATATTCGCAGAATCGTTTAATTAAGAATGAACACAGAGCAATTGAATAGATTCCTTTACAGTATTGTTATGCTATATGTCTCGTATACAATAGAGAGAATATTAAAACACTGTATTATATAGATGGGAATATCGCAAATCTTTTGGTATTCATAAAAAAATTATCATCTTTATTATAATTTGAGTACTTACTTGGTAGTAACGATCTAATTCGGCTATCGAGAAGATTTATAATTTTATGGCGCATACATCGGTATCAATAAAATCCATTTGTAATTTACCCAAACAAATACAATAAACCTAAACGTTATCTCGCGCCAAACGTTCATGTGATAAGGCCGTGATATTCTTGACCTAAAACTTTACGTAGGTACATATTTATTAATTAAAAATCAACTCATGGCAGAAAACCCGCAGCTGAAATACTAAATATTCACTTAGGTAACTACAGTCTGTTCACAGCTATTTTGCCGTTAGCACTTTTTTTCTCTAGAAACATCTTTAACTGATATGTTGGATAGCTTGAAAGCTCAGCATGATAACATAGTTTTTAGTACCAACATAGTTGTTAACATAGCGGAGAGCTGTACGTAAACAGCGGCAAAATAAGTGTGAACTAATTGTAAGTATGTACTAAGTAACTTATTCGTAGATAAGATACAAAGAGATTAATGAAACATCAACGCTGCAGGCTTTATTCAAAAACCGTACGCATAACCTTGCGACAACAATTTATTTTGCATTGGCTGTTCTATTTGCAGTAATTAAGCAACGTGTTCAAGAGCCAACGTGAAACGTGACTCATTGCCTTAATTATGCATTGCGCAGAATTTCCCGGAATTCCTACAAACATTAAGCATGTATCGTGTTCTAGTTAGACAAGGTTTACTTCAATCATGTTGATTTCTGTTGTTATTACAATGTCGATAAATCCATATCGTAACCTAGAAAACAGGCTTGTTTTTGGCAACACACTCGAGATAAGTAATACATTTTGTTAACGATATATATTTTTTATTTTCAGGTCGGCATCCTTGCCCAATACTGCATCGGACCTTTTGTATCATTGAAGACACTCGCCGGCATCAATCTGATCCTGCCCATCACATTCGTCATCACCTTTCTCTTTGTGCCAGAATCTCCTTATTACTACTTAAAATTTGAAAGAAGCGAAAGGGCAGAACGTGCCCTGAAAAGTCTTCGGACGGGTGATATTAGAATTGAACTTAAAAATATAGAGTTGAATGTACAAGAAGATATGAAAAATCAAGGCTCATGGGGAGACTTGTTTACTGAAGCCACTAATAGAAAAGCGATGTGGATAACATTGGGTGTGTTCACAATACAACAACTGTGCGGAAGTGCTGCAGTTGTGGCTTATGCGCAAGTTATCTTCAACTGCACTACTGCAGGTGTGACTACAATAGCCAATAGCACAGGCCAGAATGGTACAGCTGACTTACCTATTGAGCCTTATCAAGAATCCATTATCCTTGGTTGCGTCCAAGTTGCAACCTGTGTGCTATCAGTTATACTTGTTGATAGAGTTGGAAGAAAACCTCTTTTGATGCTGTCAGCTCTTGGAGTGGGGCTGATGAATGGCATTATTGGCACATATTTCTATTTCCATCATATGGATAAGACGCTTGTCGTAGGCTGGAACTGGTTGCCTTTAACGTGCCTTCTCATTTACATAGTGTGCTATGCTATCGGGTTGTCAACGGTGCCTTATGTCACTATTGGAGAAATGTTCCCTACTAACGTCAAGCTATACGCTTCTTGCATCGCTCATATGTATACGGGAATCTGTATGTTTTCTGTTCAAAAACTCTTTGAGGTTAGTATACTTTACGTACTCAATATTTGGTCAAAATTTGGTTTAATGACAGTTGTTTAGTCTGTAAGTTACCTTAGGTAATTAATAGGTTGTATATTTAAAAACACGTACATACATTTATGGGATAGATAAAATCAAAAAATCACTCTATAGTTAGGTATTTTAATAATTATTTACAGAAGAGACTGAAAAAGTACAGTAGAAATATAATATTTCTTTCCAAACAATTTCATAAAATTCTTATAAGCCTCTACATATAGTTAAAAGGATTTTATCTCTTTCTTACTAGTATAAAAGTCGAAAGATGACAAAGACACGAATTACAAATCTGTTTTAGCTATAGTTGAGACTTTTAATAATAAGGTGTAGGTTTATAAAATATCTTCATTTTATTATGCATCATGATTATAATTAGAATACACCTAAACATTTAAATTTTCTTTTACAGGATGTTAAGTCTGCGTATGGAATTTACACAGTATTTTGGGGATTCTCGGCATTCTCCCTGATGGGGCTAGTGTTCCTACTGGTGGTGCTGCCCGAGACGAAGGGCAAGTCCTTCGCATGCATCCAGGCGCAGCTGAAGAGAGAAGTCGCCCGCGATAACGCCGAAAAACTGGCTACCGTCGAGTATTGAACACCGGGACGACCAAAATTGACTTCTCACGTTAGCATAAGCTTTAATTTAAGCTGTTTTAAGGGATCAAAAGTTTGAATGACAGTGAATGATACTTAAAATTTAATTATACTTATAGTATAAATTAACAATATACAGTTTTTTAAAGTATTTTAGACTAAAATAGTAGCCTGTGTAGGCAGATAATGGGTATGAGGGCGGGGACGGCGAGACTCGCGCCGGAGAAGGCGCTGAAGTCCTCGGGGTCGTAGTTGTGCGGGAGGGCGCGCGAGCGCACCACTCGGGAGTACAGCCGCGCCGACCGCTTGGGCGTCCGTGTCTTGTTCGGACTAGCGAAGTCCACCAAGTATAGACCGAAACGAGACCTGCAAATGCATTTAAACCTGTGAACATGAGTGAAATTAGATATTCCTGACTGATATTGTGTTTTATTCATAACCAGATCAAAGTAAAACTGTTGGTCAAGGACGTCTTCCTAGTGATTTAAAAAAAACTACACGTTAAATGCAGTATGAAACAAAAACATTTAACAAGCACTATGGGAAAAGCAACAACCATAGTATTGAGCTTTGCTCCTCGGGGCACTCTGCTGGTGACTTCCTTGGCTCTGTCTAAGTATGTGATGATTAGTGAATACTGTATTATAGAAATTAATTACAGCTACTTAATGAGTATAGAAGAAATTATATACTTAGATAAGTGACTATGTAAATATTACATGATATAAAATATTGTGTAAGTGCCTTTGTATGTTAATGATGAGAAAATGTAGATAGGGTACAACCTAAGATAACTTGTAGGTATCTATTCTTAATTAATTTCTGGCACTCTTAACTGATGATGAGAAAGAGATAATAAATAATTTGTTTATTATCCTTTACTTCTTATTCATAGAACTGTGAAGACACTTATTTCAGCTTATTACCAACTAGCTTTCTAAACTCAGCTCCGCCCGCGCGTATTTCGGTTATCGCGTTAAACTATTAACCTCTTTTGGCGTAGTCGGATAAAAACAATATTATGTTCTGCCTCGGGTCTCAAACTATCTCCATACCAAATTTCATCCAAATCGGTAGAGTAGTTTTGGCGGGAAAGTGCGACAGACAGACATACAAAGTAACTTTTACATTTATAATGTTAGTAAGGATAAATCCTGTCAATATGGTCTAAATTAGTAAAATTTGTTATATTCCAAAAAAACTTTATCAACCTTACTCCAAAAAAAATAGAAACAATTTCATTTTATCATATAGCTGTATTAGATTTGATCCTACTCCTAATCACTTCTACCCTTTTTAGTGTCCCACTGCTGGGCACAGGTGTCCTCTCAACTTTCTAATTATCTTCTCAGCTCCTACCCCTAATGATAGGCCTTTGAAGTACCTACTACATCATTTTCATTTAACACTGGCCTTTAACGCCTTCCGCTGATATTGTTATACCTTTTATAGATTAGATTAAAATGAAATGGGTTGTTGTTTCACAATTGGGTCGATATAATAACTACGCAACTATCGACAATACTTATCGACAGACGAGAAACAGAACAAATTTGCCACTTTACCGAAGCGGTATGAAGCCGTAGTTAAGCCTAGGTTATTGTTTGTTAACTTCACTCCCGTAATCATTTACTCTTGGTACATACACTGCCAATATTTGATTAAATTAGGATAATAATGTTCTATCTATATCAAGAGTCAGCAATTTCTATAAATGTATGTGCTGTTTAATGTCTCCTTGATAAAGGATTGAAAGAGCTCAAAATAATAATGAAGGACCATATTTATTTGTAGTTTGAACTGTAACGCCAAGAACTAAGTATGTATTTTAATACTAACTGCAATGGTAAATCCTTTTAAACGCACAGGCAGACATTCCAACAACAGTTAGCAATTTGGAAGATTATTTGAAAACTATGTTTTCCAGCGATTTTTTTTTGTTTACTGCTGGGCACGAGTGTTCTCTCTACTATTATATGAGTTGGGAGAGTGCCTTATTCCATACACGCTGGTCTAGTGCGGGTTAGTAGATGGCACATGTCCTCAAATGATTAGTTCTTAAACATTCCTCACAATTTTCATTCACCGATATTGAGCAGCGGCGATGAAACATTTTACAAAAAGTCGTGTGGGCACGACTTGGGATCGAACCCGGGACCTTATATTTCAAAGGAGAAGCGGATACCGCTGTGACACCACTGCCTTTTGTTGAATTATGAGTGTTGACCTGCTATTCTAACGCTCACTTTAGGAGTTCGTCTATACGTTTTTGGAAATTCGTCAATATAGAAGGTACTTTAGATACTTACACATAACCATCGTCCCATTCAAAATTATCCATCAAACTCCACGCAAAGTACCCTTGAACTGGACTCTTGTCTTCGTGTATGGCGTGGAGTAACGCGTTCAAGTAATGGCTGTAGTACGACACTCGAGCTTTGTCGTCGGTACCACTGAAATCTGCATAACCATTCTCTGTGACTATTATGGGAACATTGTTGTACGTTTTTGTTATCCATCGAAGTAGACGCCTGAAGCCAAACGGCACCACCTGAAAGGCAGGTAATTCTATTTAGCTTATTCTGAAAAATTTGTAAGTATTAAGTTTTAGTAATATATCAGGAAAAAGGGACCGCCCTGTCTACAAACTGATAAGTTGAACGGGATGATAGGGTCATAAAATTAGTTCAGGAACTTTATGTGTATCCAATAATCGTGCTTTGTTTAGCTAACTTAAACGGAATGTAGCGTTATCTTTCAGGGAAACTCGAATAGGGAACCGACAACCTTTCCACTATAGGGTTAGTCCTTACCACCAAGCGCACTCGCGCCAGATATTTTATTTTAGCTGTCTTTCATTCAAACCGAGTTCTTGGTATAGTGTAGGTATTAATTGTAAATTGAAATAAAGATAAATAACCATAAAAAATCCGAATTCGGGAAGAAAATTATTCGAATTAAGGAGCTGAAATCACCGGTTCACAATCTTAATTTGTGAATGGGTGCCCCTTATAGGATGGAATCTTTTATATATTATCTAAGAGTTGACAGGCCTTGATCCCCAACACATTGGTCTCTAATGTAAGTTATTGGATATCACATGTCCTCGAATGTTTAAATATATGATATGTCTGTTTCCACACGATATGTTTTTCTCTACCGTTGTATAACAATAGTGAAAAATTAGACATCACTAAATGATGTGCCTGCAGGGCTTCTTAGATTATAAGACCTTAATATTTTATGAGTAGAATACCGTAAGTATTGTTCATACATCGGGTATATTAGAGATTCACGTGCCTCTTATTAACTAGCAAATTAAAGTAGTACGTAGCTAGTTAAAATATAAATAATAAGTACTTTAAATGCTAATGAACCAACTATAACCTGAAACACATTGAAAATGTTCTTATTATTTAGTTTTTCCTATGTTTTTCCAAAACTATTTATCCGCCCACTTTTAAATTTTGATGAGATGCTGTTTTTTTCTTCTGTTTAAAACTGGTTTACTAGTAGTACAAATAAAGGAGACATGTAAATCCTAGGCGGCCCACAAATCCAAAAGATTCAATAACAAAGTTGAGCATTTTACCTTTAACCAAGACGACGAAGAGTCAGAGGGCCATTTTGGATCTTGTACTCTGATGATGCCTACGTCGTTTTCGTGTGATGGTATTGGCCCTACTTCTGAATCAGCCATGGTCAGTAAGTATGTAGTATAATGATTCAACCCGAAGAAGTCTGCTGTCCCTCTAATGTATTTTACTTCGTCTGCGGTGAACTTTGGAAGACGAGACCTTGTGTAGTTTTGTTGGAGAGATTTCTCATCAACCAGTTTGATGAGTTCGGCTGGGTAGTCGCCCTCTTTGGAGTAAACTGGATGCGCGTACCAACCAACCTGCAAGTAAATTGAGTACGATATTATAAAGACACATTGTGACTCTTATTATTCTAAACGACATTAAAACAGGTCCTTTAAAAAAACCGAGCCTCTTGTCACGCGCCCCTATTAATTTAAGCTTAAAGAACAGAATGGATATTCAGTTACGTATCGACTTATTCTGTGTTTACAGTAGCAGCAGTGGCAGGATTTCAGAGAGGGTTTTTAAGGTTATTTTGTTGGAAATTATGAACTAAACATTCCAACTACTCCAACTATCTTTCTGATCAGTTTCGTGCGGCATACAAGATAGTTTAATTAAGATATCCTGGGGCTCGACTGGAGCTAAACTAAAGTCTCTTTATGTGTTACTGCTGTAGATTCTGACTCTCAGGAATAGCAGTAGCAATATTAGGTTGGTGGTACTATATTTACCGGCGAAGAGATCTTCAGTAACTATCTCACAATAATTGCGATATGTTGCCTACCAAGTCAGTCTTCCCAAAATTAATGGTAGACATTGGCACAATGTTAATAAAGATAGTGATGCCTTTACAAGTCTGGTTGCAATTTACCCAAGTATATGATCACTTAACAATTTAACAGTTGAATTGCGACATCGTGTACGGAGAGAGCAATGGGCCATTTTGACGAGGACAATAGCCGGAACAGGAGAGTAAGCCAGGACAGTAAGCCACTAAAAATACACGGCATAGGATTGCCCTCTATTTATTTATGCCTCAAAACAGTTGTCCCCATTTACACGATGCGTTTTAGTGGTTTGCTGTCCTGTCTTACTGTCCTGTCCCCTCTATTGTCCGTGTTAAACTATGCATTTACACTGCACAGCTAAACCTGATGCGGTCACCGTCTGTATCTTTCTAGTCATTCTAAGTCATAGAGATGGACAATGTTTGCATCATGTTTTCTTGTACTTTACCTACCAAACTAGGGGTAAAGTAACTATCATATTGAAACAACTCCAGTAGGTAGGTAGGTTTCACTAGTTGCCTATGTTGCGGACTGATCGCGGTTTATCAATACGTAATTATGTAAGTAGGGCACAATTAACTGAATTCCAATAAACCTGACCTTCACTTCTATCCGCACGAATGATTGTCATGTACCTATGTAAGTACCTAAAATTAATCGTCAACTCTATAATATGTACTTACCTACCTAATAGTAGACTCCAACAGTAAATTTGTCAAAGAAACATTCCGAAAGTATCCCAAAGAAACAAACCAACAAAACCAACCATGGTCTGCAAATTAATCTAAATCCTTTCGACCGTTTTCCCGGAACAAAAATTAAGATACTTCGTCACTAACTTTCGCATTATTATAATAAGTACGTAGTAAATAAACTAACTTCGCGCTCTACCTTGTACTTTCTGAAGAAATAGGCAAAAGCAAATCTCACCTTTATCCCTATAAGGACCGCAACCCTATAACGATTCTCAATAAAAGGGTTATGTAACCGTAACAGCGCGTTAAACAAAACAAACAAACAAACTATTTAGCTAGGTATCTAAAATATTAGTATAGATTATCTGTGCCATTACCTACATGTTAATGACTTAAGAATCATTAACCATCGCATCAAAACAATACAAACTAGCTTACGGGGATAAGGAAAATCTAATGAAGATTGGTAATAGGTAGATATTGCCAAACGATTACTCAATCATAAAATAGAGATTTAATGACTTTATAATTTGCTTGCTATACTAAAATACAAGCTTTTCGCTAACAGCACCGCCCGCTCGTATATTATTTATCGCGCAAAAAAATAATGTAAGGATAACGTAGTCAACGTTTGATTAATAGGATACAAAGTTTCTAAGGTCATGTTATTTTAATCAATGCTGTTCAATAAAGGTGAAGAAACGGCTAAGAACTAACCATTCGAGGACAGACAACTTCTGGCTAACTGCAAGCCAGCGCAGCATGTGCTGATTGAGGCCTAAACTCTCTCAACTCTGAAGACAGTTAAAAGAAAACCCGTGTGGGTTGTTAATTTTATGTAGGATGTTCCAGTTGAGTCCAATATACAATAGTTACCTTATTTAAATCAGATAAGTGGTTTGCGTGAAAAGCCAAAACATAGAGTTACGTTCCCATTTCGCATATACGTTTTGAGCCCCCAAAGACATAGCGAAGCGATAACGAAAGATTGAAAAGAACAAAATGTAGTTGACTTTACCTTCGAAATGTCACGCACCTATTTAAAAATATTGTTAAGGCCGTTTATTTTATTACAAATAAATGCAAATTTTTGAATATTATTGCTACTTTCACACGAAAAAACAGTTGAAAAGATTCGTAATAAATCGTGCACTTAAGTAATTTATTACTTAGATTTAGGGGTAATTTTCTCATAGAAATAGTTACCTTTCGATAAATAATGCGGACGACAAAGCAAGTGCTAGGTAGTTAGTCTCACATATTAGTATCTGAATGACCGAGCATTGCTCGGTTTTTGTTGGGATAATATATTAAAGTAATAAGTTTTCTCACAAAAGAAGGAATTAGTTTTCTCACAAAAGAAGGAATTTTAAAAAGAAAATGCAGTAATCATCTGGATTCGAACCGGGATCTTCTGATTTTGAGATCTCCCAATATCCCATCTGAGCTCTCATAATATAATACATTGTAGCGAAAGTTACCTTCGTATACTAATCCTAATATGTAACAGTATTTCATTGCGTGAAAATACAAATAAAACGACGTTTTCTTAAAATTAAACCCAGCTATATCGATTTATCGCCCCCGAAATCCTATGTTCAATTAATCAAATTTCATGACAAAATCGTTTAAGTCGTTTCCGAGATTCAGATTATACTTAAATTTATATACATATATACAAGAATTGCTCGTTTAAAGGTATTCGATAGATAACAATCCCAGCAAAGGAATCAAAAAGTAGATAAAGAAATATTTCCGTGAACAGTTTATACTTAGTGGCGTCGAACTTAGCCAAGAATAAACTGGAATAGAAGGCGGTCGTTGCGATTTTTTTAGACGTTGCTTAGCATAAACAATCGTGGGTATTTTTTTTCATGAAGAATTTTATCTTATTGAAAATTAATTTTTCACGCGGGTTCATAGAATTAGATTAGGCGGCTGCCTATTGCCTACCTAAGAAAGGGAAGTATTTAAGTTTTTGGGGGCTGAGTCACCTTCGTCCGTGGGTGTACAACTTTAATTGACTTCCCATTCGTGGTCCCCGAGTGTGCAAATCAGGTGACAATCAACTGGTTGTAGGCTTCGGCCGTGGTTAGTGTCCACCCACCAGACAAAGCCGCACCGCCAAGCGGCCTTGCCGTGTTCCGCTGCGATGTCTGGTAAATGTACTTGGTTCCGAAACACTTTTGATGCATGTGCCTTCTTAATAATAACCAATTAATGTCCAAATACTAACGTGTGTTTTCAAATAAAGTTCAGCTGCTTCTCTGTCTCTTAACGAATTAGTTTTTGGCTCCGCCCAGTTAGAATCTAGAGCCAACCCGATTTTACCTGAAATTAAATAATAATACTGTTTTTAAAAAGTCACTCGATTCCTCTTTTTCAATCAAAAATGGTTATGTTTTTCGGGTACTTAAGTGTGTAATGTATTAGTATAACACGCCTACTTCTCATAATTTGGTTAGTGATAAAGGTGGAGAGTAACAAAATCCCGGAGTGAGCAGATGCATTCGACTGCGTTTGTGAACACTGTCAACTAAGAATATTCAACCAAAAAAATTATTCCTATTAAAATTTTGTTTCTATCGGGTTTATTTTTTAATAATTCATTTTATTAATAGATTTCTTACCTTGATTAATGTGACGATAGTAGTCATTAAAAAGATGGTAGACGCTCGCATGTGCCTTCAAAAGATTATGGGTGCAAAGGTATTCCGCAATACCGTGTCTATTCAGCGCGGGTGCCCTGTACGTGCCGCCGTAACCTTCCAAACAAGTCTGCATTGGTTCGTTGAAAGTCACCCAATACTTGACTTTACTAGCGAAATTCTCAAACAAAATTCTGGCATAATCTGTATAATAATCTATGATATGCGCGTTGGACCATCCTCCGATGTTCTGCAGTCTTTGTGGTAGATCCCAGTGGTATATTGTGACCATTGGTGTAATGTTGTATCTGAGCAGTTCGTCAATTAAATTGCTGTAGTATTGGATACCCTTCGCGTTGATCTCGTTTGTTAGACCCGAGGGCAAAACGCGTGGCCAAGATATTGAGAACCTATAGACGTCCACGCCGAGCTGATGAACCATTTCTGCATCTCTTTTGTAAAGATGATAAGAGTCTGCAGCCACATCGCCGTTCGATCCATCTTTGACAAACGATTTGTTTGTGTGCACCAAATTATCCCATATACTTTCAGATTTTCCTGAAATAGATATAATAGTTGAAGAGCCTGTGAACGCCAGACCTTCGTCATTTTATAAAAGCTAAGATGCATGCTCCCTACACAGGTAAAAACGATTCATCCATTATGAAAAGTCACCGTTAATTTGGCCGGTAATGTTACTTAACTGTAACATGACTTAAACCCTTTTTAGTGTCCCACTGCTGGGAACGGGTCTACTCTCTACTATCTTACGAGTTGAGGAGATCTATCTTACTTAACTATAACAGAAATTCAAAAAATTATTAAGTGATTTTTTTTAACATTTCCTTTAAAAAGATTATAAAAAAAATCACGCCATTCATTGCTAAACACAACATCGTGTATTCATATAATTTTATATAAACTCCGGCCAAAGCTACGATGATATTAAAATGGGCTCATCGTTCTTACCTGACTTAGGAGCATGCGTTGACGTACTTCAGCTTTTATAAAATAACGAAGGTCTGGTGTTCACAGGCTTTTGTTCTATAAATTCACTAGCTTCCACCCACGACTTCGCCCGCGTGGTGTCAATCCAGATCATAATTTATCTCAGCGCTAAATTTCATCCAATTCCGTCCAGTATTTTTGCATGAAAGAGTAACAAACATATGGATGTTTGTTACTTTTTCACGCAAAAAACATCCATACATACTTACAAACCATCTATGTAATCAATTGTTACTAACCATTAGGTATGGATCATGTTATCTGATTAAATAAAATAATTTAATTTAATTTAATAATAATAATAATGAGTTTATTTTCACCACACTCAACAGTAAACAAGTACTTCTATTAAGGTCATCAGTAAATAAGTATTGGGTACATAGTATTAGGGTAGAAATTGAAGATCAGATAATCATAGTTAAAAAAACTTACCACTTTCATTCCACGCTCCTTCTATTTGGAAAGCTGCCGTTGAGACGCCAAATATGAAATCCTTTGGAAATGTATAATTTTTAATTGAGCCCCCTGAGAAATTTAATATTTCTGCGTGCCTGAAAAAAAAGTAAACGTAATTAAAAAGTCTCCCTAAATAATTTTAATCCATATCTGAACCAGGCAGGATTATTTAAAACTTCTATAGGTTACTTACGTATAGAAGTTTTATGTAGATACCTACCTACGTACCAGCATAAATAATCGTCAAGTTAATAGCATAATTTGTGCATATTAAATACCTTATTTAAGATATAACGTCATCTACATCATATTTCTGAGTAATATTATAAATGCGAAAGTTAGTACGGATGTACCTATGTAAGTGTGGATGTTTGTTATTGTTAACTCTCTGTCGAGACGTGGAGGTTGTGGGGCTTAAAATAAAAATAAAATAAAATAGATTTTATTTCGAACACAAGGATTCATATCAGTTTAAGGGCGAGTTTTCTTATCAAGAGTTCTGAGAGTCTGGTTAAAAAGACAACACACGTGATGTGGCAGACCTGTCTCAAAGATGGTCTCTGATAAAGAAAAGGCAATCATTGCCATCCAGCGTAGCAATAGGTACTACTAGCTGGGTACGTTTTCAGAAGACAAGGACAAGACAAGGAAGAAATGCTTGTTTTATTTTTATTAGAAACTCACAAAATTCTCATTCTCAAACAGGTCAGAGGTCCAGTGGTAAGCGTGTTCGCTTCATAACCACTGTGTCCCGGGTCGTCTTAGATGCAGCAAGTTTGCAGAATAGTGCCAGATGAACGGCAATAGGCTCGCCCCCTATTACGTATAGGGCCTAAACATAGCCGGCAGAGTGGGTGATATTCACCTCGCCTACACCTCTGGGTAATACTGGCGTGATGCAATGGGTAATAATTTACATATTTTATTTTATTTTTTTAAACAAAGGCGTCCTTAAATCTGCGGGAGTGGATGGCAATGTGGGATTTTATGCGATCGCGTTTTCAAGACACCCGCTTACATTTGTAGAGTAATACAAGTCGCATGAATTTAAACTGAAAACCCGCACAATAATGTATAGGTAATCTTACCAAAATTAATATGACGCCGAGTGACTTAACAATTAAAATATTTCATGGTACAAAACTACTATGTTTTTCTTACTATAACGCTCACTTAAATGAGGAAGATGTGAATTTTACCTACTAACTTACCTATTACCTACTAGGAAACTGAACATTCAACTATTATGACGGAAAATTTTGAAGTAAACAACATGCAGTCTTTTTCCACTTTTTGAAATAATCAATAAACAAGTAGGTACATTATCTAACTTAGTTTATTTAATTCATACTGAATAAAACCCGTTTCACAAACTAAGAACTTCAGTCATTTTATTGTTATCATGAGTTAGACATAAAATTAATTCAAACGTGATTATTCAAGGACACCTATCATTGAATTAATCTTCGTTGTCTAGTAGTCTTGTAAATTTAACGATTAAAAACTCAAATTTACTGATTGATAATCGGATGTTTAGCAACTAAACACTTGATTACATACGTTACCTATACATTTACATAAGAGCAAGAGACATTATAGAGACAAGGGGAGGCGTTATATGCAACTTCAAGTACAACTAACAACAAAACTGGCAGAAATACTTTATTTCCACCAGTTTTTGGAGAGGCGAAAACCACGTAGAGCACACATGTAAATGTTGATGTGTCTTTACAAATGCTACACACAAACACAAAACATGAACGAGTACGAGTTCAACAATACGAATAAAGTTTTAGAATACTATCTCGAACCTGTCAAAATTCCTTTACGTATTCATTTTTTTTCGTTTAAAACGTTTATAAAAAAAATAATGTAAGGCTAGAAATAGATTGAGATGAAGATATTTTACTTATAAATAAGTAAAATAGTTTGTAGATTTATGTGCATTTTCATTTTCACAGGATGATGAAAATATTCAAAAACTTTTTTCATATTGACAACTCGTACTACTCGTAAGGGTAGGTACTGTTTATGCATGCAAACTGTTCATGAACTTCCGTCTTAAATGTTCTAAGGATATTTAATCTAACACTCATGACGTAAATATTTAATCAAGTCACTAACATACCAATTGGTTACGGAAACAATTTTGATAGTCACCCTACACTTAATTGCGTAGGTAATTAATTTAACTCCTCCATGCTAAACGTTGTTTCTCAAAAATAAAGTTTTTTACGTTCAGATTCTGATATAATATTTTGCTACTATAATCTTAAATAATTATATTTTGCTTATATAGATAAAGTAACTAATTAAAAATTCGCATTATCTACGTAACAATTCGTTTAGCATAAGTATTTTACGGGTGGTGTTACACATTAACCAAAGTTGATTAAAAGATTCCATTTTTCCATTCCATAGATAATAATTGCTCCGGGGAGAGTAGGTTATAATAAGCTTGTCATTGTGCATGGGTAGTTTTCATGAATTTGTCCACAATGCATATATTTATGGAGTCTTTTTTAATTAACATGATTTAGAATACTGATTCTGCTATCAACTTTTGTAGCTGATTGTTCCTACTGACGTAATTCACCTACAAAGACGCACGCACGCACGCACGTGGGCACGGGTTTCCTGTCAACTATCTTACGAGTTAAAAGAATTAGGCCATAATAAACACACGCTGGTCAAGCCCGGGTTGGTGCATGTTACATGTCCTTAAATGATTACTTCTTAACATGCCGGTTTGCTCACGACTTTGTGTGAACACAGAAATGTGGGCACGACCGGGGATCGAACCGCTACCTTATATTTCAATACAAGGCTAATACTACTGCGCCACCGCTGCTCGCACTTACAATCTTACCTACTTAACAAGTAATAAAAAAAGAAAAAAAGAAAAGAAAATAATTGACACATACAGGACACACACAATCATTTAAAAAAAACACGTGTCAAAAAGAAGAAAATCCACAAATTAAACATGGAAAAATATAAAAAACAAGAGAGGCGACCCACAGAACTGTTAGGCCTTTACTGTGCGTGGTAAGTATTGTTAGAAATGATGGTAAATAAACTAATCAGGTATTTTCATAATGCGCCTGTAAACTGCAAACAACATGCATCATGAAATACCGTGTTAAGTATTTTATTTGTATTAAAAACAACTTTACCTAATACAGGCCATCACAAGTCGCGCCTACCAACCGCTGAGCCCACGGCGGCACAGCGCCTACGCAGAGTGCGGCTTGTGATGCATGGCGAGAATCGAGGTTTGATTCTCTACAAATATTCACAGACAAATCTTTGAGACATCTTTTTAATGACTTTAGGAAAGTGTGTGGATAGAAGTAGGTAACCTAATGCAAAAGTAATACTTAGACAGGCGCATATGACATACGTTTTTGTTATAAGGAGCCCAACATATTAAATTAGGTAATTGCTTATTATTTTATATTTAAATTTTGGAGGTCACTTTGATATGAGACTTAAAATACACCACAATAATTAACATAAAACATAAGGAACACGGCTGCTGTTTATTTATTTACAAATCGGATAAATGACGTCAACAACATTTGGCATTTAAAATAATAATTAATAAAATTGTTAAAAACTATTTACCCATAGTTAGTAAATTCTTATTAAAACAAGTCTTATACTACGACAGTACCTATTAAATTATCTATGCTTAAACATAAAGCTTAATGCCCTGAACCAAACACAAGAAATCAAATATTTACTGAAAAAATGTGACATAGCAGCTTAACAGGCAAGTAGTATTTATTGCCAATTATCTAATGTGCACCAAGTGAATCACCCGTCTGCAACTCTTATTGAATGCATTTACGGCCGAACGATTAGGGTATACTCGGCTTATGACTTATTGAAATGGCCAGTAGGTTTAGAGTATAAATTACAACAGAAATTGACAAAATATGTCAGAGTTTATACATGTTACCTACATGTATAAATGAATGTCTGACATATTTTGTTTTTGACATTTTTTCATCAATAAGACTTAAAATATCGTGTTGCAATAAATTTCAGAATTAACACTTGCATTTACACAGTCAAAACAGTTACAAGTTACAGTTACTTTTATTTATCTTTTTTTATTTACAAAATCGATCATAAGTCCTTTTGGTCAGATATAGGAGTAAAAATCATGGTTATTAATGCTTTTGTTTGAGGTTACAGGTAATTTCAACCAACGTTCTTAATCATAACTACTTTGAAAAGGAATATCATCAAAAGAGGCCTTTCTGAAACATTTAGTTCATTTTCAAGTTTTGTTAGGTCAGGTTTTTAACTTGTTTTTCATGACCACTCAAAAACAGGTGCACCGAGGTAAAACTAGTTACTTAAATCTACTTTTAAATTAAAATAAATCTGCTTATTTTGGTAAAACTACATTTGACTTGGTTAATTTTGACTGCAACATCGTGAGAAAATTTCAAATGGGCTGACTAACAAAACCTTTGTTTTGTGAAACCAATTGTTTAAAGAATTCGGCATTTCAACCATCTGTACTAATTATTCATGGTAATTATCTATATTACTATGTATCTATAGTATAAAATAGGTATCTATTTTATACCATACCTTTAGTTTTAAATAATATGTATTTATTTCAGCTTTAATGCATGATGTACACATATTACAGCCATATGTTAAAATATAATAAAATAATTTATTACATATTGAAGACACTGTCCACCTGCATCAAGTGTCTCACGAACATACTGTCCACTTCTAACCACCAGCTATTATTCATTAGTTAACTATTGTTAGATAGCATATTATGTTTTTATTGTAAGGCCCGTATAAATCCCTTGCTTGATAATATAGCTGATAAGTTATATTCACTCGAACCCTTTTGAGTGCCCCACTGTTAGGCACGAGTCTTTCCTTAACTATCTTACGAGTTGAGAGAGTTTACGCCTTAATCCACACACCCTGGCCAAGTGCGGATTGGTGGATGTCACATGTCCTCGAATGATTAGTTCTTGAACATACCGGTTTTCTCAATTGAGCAGCGACAATGTAACAATTCACACAAAGATGTGTGGACACGCCTGGAAATCGAACCCGCGACCTTATATTTCTAAGACGAGGCCCGTACCGCTACACCACCGCCCCTCGTCAGATATGCTGGTAAATTATAAAAATACAAAATGTTTTAATCTAATATCTTTAAATGAGCAATTCTTGTATATATATATAATTGGGATCTCGGAATCGGCTCCAACGATTTTCATAAAATTTAGTATATAGGCGGTTTCGGGGGCGATAAATCGATCTAGCTAGGAATCATTTTTAGAAAATGTCATTTAAAAAAATACCGAGCAAAGCTCGGTCATTCAGGTACTAATAATTAATAGCAGATATGTCATTGTCAACGTTAACATTGACACGTTAATACAATACAGCAATTTCCTTCCGGAAAGCCTTCTCGTCAGGCCGTATCGAGATTTTAGCGGAACACTAGATCTAGACCTACTTATTTCCTTAGTAACTATAAGTAGGCTACATGTACCTAAGGTATTACTAATTAGTAGTTTTATAAGTATCAATGTTGAATGTCGCGTGGCGATAAAGATTGCAAGGTTTCGAAAGGTAATTACTAACAAATTATACCTATAAATTCTTACCTTACAATTAATTGAATTAAATTTTGCATTAGGTCATGTCAATCGTGGTTAATGCTCAGTAAGCCCTATTTAATTAGTTTAGTGTTATAAAACTTAATCACAGTAATTCCAAGGTAACTACGTAAATGTAATTTAGCTCAGTTATCTAATCTAACTGGTATTCAAACATCTTAATGTAATAACTGGTGAATTAAGATCTAGGCACCATCTTAATAAATTGTCATTGTTGTGGTTAGGTCATAAAATCAGTCAACGTTCACTTTAACTACCTTTTTTTATTACCTGCACGAATGCATGAAATGTTATTGTAACTCATGTATTTTGTTACCTAATTGTTTGATAAGTCGTTCGGGAATAAAACTTGGCTGTATCAATAATGCTGTATCTTCATTTTAAAGATGAAGGACTAACTACTGGAAGCGAGTCTTAAATCTTAACCCTAGAGGTTCATTGACGTTTCCATTCTAATCTCACGCAATGTACACTCCCATTTCGTAAGCTTGTCTGTTTATATTGTAATGACTGTCTGTACTTATTTAAAATTAATTGAACATAGCTAATTAATTATGATTATAGAGATAGAGGTATAATAGGTACTCCGCGGTGTTATGATACTGATATAAAATGTTTTATGATCACCAGAAAATGCAATTTACAGAAATGGGGTTGATGTTCCGTATCGAATGTTATACCTATCTACTGACGCTTGGCTTAAAGGAGCAAGACATTAAAAGTGAAACCGCTACGTTATTTTTTTTATAATTTATTAAATTTATTTTAATGGATCTGCTTAATAATAAAATAACATTTGATAGGTGGAATCAGTGTGATAAAAATGTAAGTCACGCGAGCGAAGTCGTGTCTTTGGTATACCTATAATACTCGATTAGAAATATTTTAGAGAATGCCATTTATTAGTCATCTTAATCTTAATTGCAATGTTATTGCCACACATCTAATATTTTATTTTAGTAGACACATTTTTTTTTCGACCTAAGCTGTCCTCTATAAATGGGCAAGGAGTTCATAAATTTTTCATTTCATTCAATTTGAAAAATGGTAGTATTAAGTATTTGCTGAGATTAGCGCGTTTGTAATATAGCAGCATTGTAATATGAGTACCAAATTGACCAAAGTCCACTTACAATTTTCTGTGGATCTTGTCCGTCAGTACAACATTACAAATTGAGATGAAAAGTATAACAATCAGCTTATTGAATCCAATAAATTCACATTGTATATTAAAAAGTGGCAAGGTGGTTGGTGATAGCTGGATAAGAGAAGCCACGGATTGTGCTCAGTGGCGTACTTTGGGAGATGTTCAGCCGTGGACTAAAATAGGCTAACGGCAAAATTGAGTAAAATTTAGGTAGGTAAACAACTCTAGTGTAAGAAGTCGTTTATTTTGCCATGGGTACAACAAAATTAAACGTTGACTTACTCCTTTACATATTTGTTCCATATTATGTAAAATGTCTATTGTTTTATATGCTGCCATAAAATATTCTGAAGTATTACCAGCTGTTTGTACATAGTCAAGTTAAATAATTATGTAGATAGGTACTTATCTAAGTAAATACATGAATCTTGAAATAAAACTACATCATAACGGATTATATCGCGGTATATTTTAGATTATGTCCTGACGTTTCAGTCTTTTTAAACTTCTTGGTTAAGGGGGGAAGTCGAAAAGACTAGAAGGTTGGGATATAAAATCTAAAATGAGTTATAAATTAGAGATTTTCTTGTGACATACTAAAATCTATGGCAATTAAGGATTGTATATAGAACAAATCTTTGTATGTCTTAAACTTTACCATACTGACCGATCTACATGGTTTACCCTGTATAGAGATGTTACTTATAAATTCACAACAAGCAAGGTAGAACTTAGAAGGGCATTACAGTTTTCTGATACCATCGTCCTCCACTTCTTAAAAAGGCCAAAAAGCAATAAAATTCATCGTATGTAAATTTGCAATCATGCATGCATGCATGTGGTCATACATACAGATTGTTTAACCGAATCACTTTATACCTACACAATAAAAACATTGTTCGAGAAAAAACTTTTTAGATTACTTAACCCACCACCGCAATCCTGACAAAGCTATTCCTGTAAGCCAGGATCAATAACGGCGCCGTAAGGAGACTCGGGAAGCCGGCCAAGTCCCGGGACACCTAAACTGTCTTGGATCCCGCATTAATTTAATCAGAAAGATAATAGGAGGAGTTGGAAAGTTACATTGTCCACTTTCCTCCAGGCAAAACGGGAAACAGCATTGAGAAAAAAGAGGGGTTTGAAATTGCCTCATGAAAATGGACTGCTTACCACGGGTAATGTAATCTAAGGGGTCTTATCTAATCCTACTTTTTAGAATACGAAAATTTTCCTTCTTTCCAATAACATCGTAAGTGTTCTTTTATTTTAAGACACTATGTTATTTTGAAGCTATTGTTGCTAATTGTTCATTCTTCCGATTGGCATAATAAAAATAGGTGTTAATTTATCACCGGCCGAGCGGCAATGGCCGGCTCGATTCCGGGATAAGGTAAGGTATTTTCAAAAATCTATGCATACAACTTCGTTTGGATTTACAGGCTAATTAAAACTGTTCACCCTATATAAGTTGCTTTAGACAAGATTTTTATAAATCTTGACATTGTTGTCGAAAACAAATGTAAATACCTACTTTTAAATGTTAATGGCATTCATATTATTGCATAACCTACAGATCAAATCTGAAATAAAATCTTTGTTCAACTGGATCAAAGCATGACAAGTCATATCAAAGAACCTACTTGGGCTTTTAAGTATGAAAGAAGTAACTTTCCTACCTACTACCTAATTCATCATCATCATCATTCTCAGCCTATTTTAGTCCGTAACTGGACATAGGCCTCTCCTAAAGTACGCCACTGAGCACGATGCACGGTTTTTCCCATCCAGTTCTTGGGATGCAACGGAGCACAACAACAACTAAGTGCACCCAGTCAACCTCAACTGCCCGTGGTACATTCTACTTATTAACAGACTAGCCTCTGGAGACCGAAAAATGGCAGTATTAGCATTCTAAATGCTAAAGACCGGTGATGAGCAACATCATCGGTGCGAAGACCTACGACCTGCGATGGCCAACTCGCTTGCCCAGCGTGGCGATTGTGGGCAAAACCCTTCTATGGCAAGTCGGAACGAACTACTACTGAAATTAATATTCCGTGCATACACTATAATACAAAATAGTAATTTTTAAATTGAAAATGTAATAAACCCCGACGTACACTTTTTTAGCTGAATATCATCTCTCAGTCATCAGCTTTCGAATAAAAAAGACTCAATAAAAATCGGTACATACGCTTCGTCGCTATATGGCAACAAACTTGTATACAGATCATAAAATAATTAATATAAGTCTTATTTATCTATGGTACAACACCTCTTTTAGTCGGGGGTTTAAAAGGGGTAAGTTTTTGATTTCAAAAAATATGAATCAGGGTGTGTTAACCTGGGATCCATGGATCCTGCGGTCCGTGGGCCAGTTATAGGGGTCCGTAAAGACGTTAAAAATATCCCATCATTCTCAAAGGCTTACTGGTATTCTCGGTATAATAGATAGATGGATAGGTGGTTATAGGGCCCGGTTGTAGGTATCTATGGACTTAAGTAAAAACAACAGATAATATAATACTATACTAGTAAAAACAAAACGAAGTTACTTAAATGGACATTTCAATCTAAGAAAATAATGAGATCACAATTAATAATAGTCATATATTACCTATCATTCTACATAGAATAAATAACTAATATTCAAATTAGTTAAGATCAGAAAGTTGTAAGGTGACCTAAGTTAAATACTTAATCTAAATACCTAGTCTGTGTATTAGCATTTATCCTCATAAGATTATTGATAGAAAAAAGAGACAAATATGAGAGAGGAGTTATCAAATACCCAACTTAGTAGCAAAATAATTTAGATCTATGTAGTAGAAATGCCAATTAGGAAAATTATACTTTTGTTTGTAAGAGTAAAAATAAGTTACTCCCAAGATAATCCCACAGATATATTTTCGTGATCTGGTGATGAACTTTACAGATTTATATTTATAGTTTTTTTTTTTTTTTTTTCAATTTTTTTTACCTCAGTCTTTTCAGACTTCATGTTCACGGGTGGACACCCGTGAACATGAAGTCTGAAAAGACTTTTAAATGTCGGGATCTAAAATTTAAAATAAACCGCAATAAAATCCGTTAAAAAGTAGTTTTATTTCAATGTGTGATATTCGCGTAAATCTAAGACAGTAGCATTAATGCTGGATTTATATGTAATTCATATACAACTCAGTTAGTGCTGAATACTTTAAAATTATGCTTGGAGAAGATAGAAGAAAAAGTAATGAAGGCTATGGTCTTAATTAAATTGAATAATAATTATGTAATAATATTCTGGGACGTTAACACACACGGTTATCTGGTCTCAAGCTAAGCAGAGCGTGTGTTATGGAAACCAGATAACTGAAATATAAACTACTTTTCTTTCGTAAATATAAACTTGTAATAGATAATTAAACCAGACTCAATACAAACAGACATGTTCATCACACAAATGTTTGTCTCGGGTAAGAATAGAACCCACGTGGCGTGAAAAGCAAGTATCTTACCGACCGCGCCACCGGCCCGTCAAAAATGAAATAAAATTAATAAATAATGTTTCACATTTGAGTTTTCGTATTTCGAGAAGTGTTTTTTTTAACTGTACGTGTATTATTAATATCTACCTAACTAACGCTTACCTTTATTTATTAATATCTACATAATGAACCTACCAAAATTTAAAACATTGCAATTTACATATATTAATAAATAGTTAGTATCTACCTACATAAATCCGTAAAAACCGCTAAATAAAGCAGAACATAAAATGGCAATAAAATATTTTTTAATTTTGAGTATTGGTTCTTTAAAAATCAAAATAATATTAAGTTAAAATATTAACAAAAAAAACCGACTTCATGGATGCCATTCTCAGAACTAAACCAAACTGAAATGGGACCACACGGGAAGCATCAGCTTTCAATTAAAAAAAAAATATCAAAATCGGTTCACCCATTCGAAAGTTCTGAGGTAACAAACATAAAAAAACATACAGTCGAATTGATAACCTCCTCCTTTTAGAAGTCGGTTAAAAAGATAACTTCATCAACAAAGTAGAAAGGTATGACGGTACTCAAACAGATGAGCAGGTTTTTTGACACCTATCTAAAAACTATACCTATCTATCACTTCAGCTTTAAAATACATTAAAATCGGTCCATACATTAAAATTTAAAGATATACGTCAAATCAACGTGATTTATAGATAACGTCTCTCTTTTTGACCAAGGATTAAAAATAAATATTAATGAGTTAGTAGAACATATAACTAGAACCTTACAATATTATTATCAGTTACAGAACAAAACTCAGAACTTACCCTTCACACATTACCATAAAAACTACCATGAGCGTGTAGTATAACATTTTTCTAGAAATCACTACTATTTACTAAATAAAATAAATTAAAAACAATTCACTATTTAACATTAGAGGTTATATTTCAGATGTATTTAGTCCTTAACATTACTATGTATCTATTTAAAAATATAGACTCAAGAAACTTAGTAAGCACATGCAATGCGCGCAGAGATCAAACGCGCACTGTCTGTTACCTGCGCGAGCGCAATTAGCAGCACAAAAGGTTGCTACTATATAAAAGCAGTAGATAAATGATAAGCACGTATTGTTGAGGTAGTTAACTCCGATTGTTGCCTCGTGAAATTGAGTTAAAGATTGCAATAAAAACTGCTCGGATTACCCAGTTATCAAACATGTTCGCTGAATACCAAAGCGGGCATAAGGTTCTATTCGACATTTCTCATCTTCATCGGCCTATAGAATTCCACTCTCCCACAAGCTTTTGCCGGTAACCTATCGCAAGTCGTCACTCTACTTAGCTGTAGGGGGCGCCCTACCCTAGACAAGATTCGATCAACACCGAGGACCTTCTTGATCTCCACTCATGTCGAAGTCGGTCACCAGACCACAGCGGTTATCGGTTCTTTGATAGATATGCCCAGACCTCTGCCACTTGAAGTTGCTAATCCTAAGTACTTTATCGATAATTTTAGTTCTTTATTGAGTAACCTCATTGAAATAAAACTACTTTTTAACGGATTTTATCGCGGTTTATTTTAGATTTTAGATCCCGACGTTTCAAAGTCTTTTCAGACTTCATGTTCACAGGTGGACTCATTACAAATATCCTATTAGCTGCTAGCCGCTCTTTCTTTAACTCGCCGAATGACTAAATCTGGGTGGACCAGCCACATTTCGAGTGTCATACGACGAACCTATCTACTGGTAAAAATCTTTGGCATTTAACCGACTTTTGAAATATTTGGTTGTATGTACGTCACCACAAAAAACACGAAAGTTGTTTTTTTTTTCATAGAAAAGAATAGGTTCAGCGGCTTCTAAAATACGAAATCAAAAGCGTAAAATAATATTTTAGTAAAAATAGATTAGTTAATTAAAATCGGAGCTAAATCGGTAGATTAGACTGTAGTTAGGACGAAAACAAAGATTCGTGGGATATGGCTTCGACTTCAATTAATTATTTACAATATTTTGTTCTTGTTTCTAAAACAAGAAAGTAAGTTGGTTCTTTGAGGTGGTTCTTTTTTTCTTTGACAAAATTGTAACGTATGTTGGTGATAATGCCCAGGCCAGATGAATCAAGGATGATGGAATCCAAAAAGACACTTTCGTACAAACTATTGCTTACCTAATTTAGAAAACTGCTGAATCAAATATTTCTATAAATGTATTTAACATATCTTAACAACTCTTCCGTTTTAATAACCTATTTTTTGTTGATGCCATATACATAAATGTAGTTATTGCGTATTGAAAAAATCCTATGGTTGATGCAAACGTTGTTTTACTTAGGTACCTAACTTCCCTACTTAATATTAAACATCGACCAAATTTCCTAATAAAGGTATATAATTACAGAACAAGATAAATAATAAGTACATATTACAGTATCTATTTACAAACATTGCTGCTACGACAATTATAAAACACATAAATATTATAGTTACTTGCGTCAATTCCTTTTTAATATTATGCCAACTGCTTGACTTTTGTCTTAAAACCAGTTGACCTTTACTAACACCAGGGAATTCGGAAGCTTTATGTAAGTATATCTTAGTTATCAGCAAAGTAATTCAAACCGGTATTAACTTCCTTTAAATTCAAAGAGAGAGGGATTTGTGTGCCGTTGGCTACACTTACCTAGTACCTACCCATATCAGTGTTATATTTATAATTTATATTTGATTAAATATATTGGTAAGTACCTTTTGAAGCAGTCAACTTGAAGTCGAAATCAGACGAAAAGGGTTCCGTACAATTTTATATATTTATTTATTCGGTAAGGAAAACCAACAGCTAGGAATGTAACAAATTTAAAAAAGTATCTAAATAAACAACAGAAGTCAAAAATAGATTTTCATGAACAGCAGTTGAGTAAGATTATAATTTTTTCAGAACAGTTGCAAGCTAATATGAAAAACCTGTTAGAGTAAAAAAATAACAAAGAACTAATTATTTTTAAAAATAATTATTAATAATAAATAAAGTAATTAAGTAGGTAATAATTGTGTATTATTTTTAAGTAGGTAATTTAATAATTACTTAATTGGTGTAATAGCGGCAGTTGTAATCCAATTCAACTCTCAGCATAGTATGCAATAATAATACATATAATATCTAATAGCGCTCGACTGAAACGAGCTCGAATAAGTTCCCTCAGATTACATTATCCATGGTGCTTATGCTATTCTGATGAGTAATTTAAACCTCTACTTATTCTATACGTTATCTCCCGCAATGTCTGGAGGGAAGAGGGCAATCTCATTTCCAACTCCTGCTATTCAGCTTCATGATTAAATTCGTGCGGGATCCAAGACAGTTTTATATGTCTAAGTATTCACTCGCTCGACTGTTTTCGATAAAAGCCAACCCTGGGGAGTACACATAGATATGCCTTAAAACAAAAAATAATTAAATCGGTTACAACAACAATCGGCCAACTTCCTTTGTCGAATTTTCCGCATAAAATTCGCGGTAATCTTAAAAGTGTTATCCGAAAATTTTTAAGATCAGCCAGACGCAGCGGGCACTTTTGTTTTATATTATGTGGTGATAACTGCAGATTTTTAAGTAAGTAGCTAATTAGGTACCATAGTTATTATGTACATAATGTCTACAGAGTACCTACAGCTACCTAGCGATACTTACCTATAAGTCACAACATGACAAATGTTATCTTCTCCAAGTACTTAGCAACTATTTACTGCTGCTGCTTATTCATGTGTAAAAAGACAAATTGCGTCGTAAGAAGTCCTATGTAAATTTTAATTGGGTTTATTTTGGTGAATTATCAGTTCCTCGATTATTTTCTAACTTCCGTAATCCGTATTTTATTTTATTTACCCTTAAGGTCACCAAAGTTAACTGGTAAGGCAAATGCCAACCATCTCTAAATAGATACCTAGTCACAGTACTAAAATCTAGCTTTGTGTGAGCAACCTAGACTGCCTTGGTGGCGTGGCCGAGGACATATCATCATCGGACCAAAAATAGTATCGAGGCTTTTCTAATTTCTCAGTACTAGTCAGCAGAGCGAGATAGGCCTATACTTCTTTATAAGGTTCTTAACACCTTTTTTAAAGAAAAGTACCACCACGCTTCTGAGCCACGCCTGGAGCGTAGTTCCGTCAAGAATGACGGAGTTAAAAAGCTTCTGGAGTATTAAGAGTATCGGTTTACCACCTGGTCTCAAAAGTTCTGTCGTGACTCCATCCTCTCCTGTTGTCGTTGTTCTTGAGCTGTTGATATCAGCTGATATCCGGGATGTCTTCGGTATAGTGTCGGGTTAATTTAGCTCTGGTGTTTTGAGCTTGGGTGGGAGGGTTTTGTGTAGATGTGTATAACCGTCCGTAGAAATTTTCAGCCTCCCATAAATAATAACAAAAGTTATTATTTAGAGGTAAACTAAGCTATTTGTGCATAATTTATTCCTTATCCGTATTAGGAACGTGAGTTCCGCATTAAGAAGCTAAGTCAGTGTAGTATAGATACTTTAGGTGCACTAAATTAGGTACTATCAATAAGTCTATGACTTATAATAGGTTTTTTAATCATGTGACTATCACAGGAGTAAACTTTTATTCGTTAAGCAAGCACCTAAGAGAATTGCCACAGTGCATGGGCGCCAGCAGTGGCGTAGCGGTATCAGCCTCGCCTTTGAAATATAAATTCGATAGTTCTATTCCTAGTCGTGCCCACACATCTGTGTGTGAATTGTTTCATCGCCGCTGCTCAATATCGGTGAAGGAAAACATCGTGAGGAAACCGGCATGTCTAAGAACTAATTCGAGGACAATAAAAAGGATTGAAATGAACTTATTTAAGGTCGCCTTTCCGATGATCCTAACTATTAGGATAACAAACTTGAAATTCACTCTAAATGGTTTTAATAACGATTGTAAATATGGAGTAGGTATGGAATTTCGTCATATTTCAAGTTAGAAGCAACAAGTTTTTGATTTGAATTAAGTAAATAATAATGCATACGTACATACCTACCTATTCATGTTTCTGAAAGTCAGCCCCACGAGAGTACCTACACAGACTACTAAGAGAATCTAGTACCTATGTTTGGAAAGTCCGCCATTTTTATGTAAGAAGAATGAAATTGAATTAATTGAACATGATAGCTATAGAGAAAAAACAAAACACGTAATTTTGTCAAAACCTGTCAAGCTCATTGCTACAAGTAGGTAGTCCTATACCTACTTGTACAATCGAAAACTATACCTTGTTTTTCCTTAGGATGCATATTATAACAACAAATATGGCCGCCTCGTAACCAGAGACTATATTTTTAGGGTAGGACCACCATGATTGAATACATTGAATGATTTGTTAAAAGAGTGACTGAATAGATTTCTAATCATTCATTATTCGGAACCAAGAAGCTTTACATTTAATAAAACACTGGAATACAATAATGCAGTCGTATCTCAAATAAATTGTTGAAAACAGCAAATATTATAAATGTTTAAAAAATATGAAAATATTAAAAAAAACGTTTCAACGACTTCTATGATATTTTTCTCTTTTTCTGGCCAGTCACCAAAATTAAGATGAGGGGTCAAACAAGCTATTTTGTTAATTTTTTATTAATCAATAATCTGATAGTGAATCTGAGTAGGTTAATGCGGATGCGGGATGAACTCTGTGTTAGTTAGGGAGGGAGGAGTCATGCGGTTATAAAAAATGAAAACGCAAGCGCATCGAAGTTATTTGTTGCCGCAGAAGTATCGTCTGCGGGCCGCACTTTGACGACCGCTGCTCTAGATGAATACCGATAAATTGACTACAACCTTACCATGTATTAAACTGTTAAGAACAAGATCTTTTAAAATAGGCAGAGCTGTTTTCTTTAAACTTCCGAGTAACTTTTAAATCTAGGCACATAGATACATAAATTATCCATTTTGGTGTAAACGTTCTCAAGTAATGACGTGACCAAGGGAAGCACAGATTGATTTTATTTAAATGATCGTTTAGAACATTTGAATGAGTGACGATAAGATACAACTAATTATATTTATTATGCACTCAATTTCACACAGCATCAGTTAAGAGTACAAGACAGTAATAAAATAATTTAGGACAATACTTTACATTAAAGTACGATCTAAACATCACATTTTCATTTGACTGGATATCATTCACTCAGTTCTTCCTAAATCTATGGTTATCGAATCCATAAAAATCTATGTCCACACTCTAATTTAAAAAGTATAAAAATGTCAAACAGCCCGTGTCCTTGCATAACCTGTGGTCATGAATTTTGGAATGTGTTTAGAATTTTATCAATAATTCGTATTTAACTGGTTGATTTAAAACATTTTTCAGTTAATTTCATGGTTAAAGTGTTTACTCAATGGATTAAGAAATTTATAAGTCGATACATAGTGTGGTTCATTGATAAAATCGTGATATTCTAAAGTGACACGAAAACTGAAGCTTTGTTTACCTTTTTGGCACGGTAAGGAAAAACAAAGAATAATGCTGATGCAATCAGGTAAAATATACCTATTTAATTTTTTCTATGTACTTATTTTCTTTCCTGACGAGCAGATCATGTACACCAAATCTTATTGTATAATTAAGACAGCAACGTTCAGATCTAGGAAGAATAAATGGATTCGCCGTAAAGATCTATAAAAAATTTCATAAGAGCAATATCACACAAATCGACAGCATTTTAAAAATAATATATACGTCTCTTTCTTTCTAATGAGTCTTTGCATATGTGAAAAGAGACAAGAACATTGTGTCAGTGTTTTTAAAACGAGTTTATTTTTAAATGACGTCTTCGCGCTGGTCTGCCATGCTACTTTTCGGGTATGAGTACTTGTAAAGGATGTGATATTCTATACAGATAATCGATTTTTTAATAATCGATTATTTTTCTTAGAACAAGAATCGATTAGTGATAATCGAATAATGAACACGTTACTTTAAACACCCCCGATTTTTTATTGTGTTTTATGATTTCGATTAATCGATATTCACGATTATTAATTAATAATGGTTGTTCTATTGCAAAATCTTGGACAGCACTACGTAATGGGCGAAGCCCACACCATATTATTTTCTTTTTGGCTCAATTTAATTTCTCTTGTTAGTTGTCCTTTTTAATAGAGGTCAGTGCAGTTCTGTTAGAAATTCTGTCAGTCTTTCTTGAATGAACACTGAATTATAGAATGAATGTGGATGTACGATGTACCGTATGATCTACTGTCATCAAGGAACTTCTATCCAACTGACAATAAGTCACTTCAGCATCAGCTGTCAGTCAGTGTCAATTTGTCATACAAGTCAAACGTAGGAACGTTCGTAGACGAATCTTGTTTGCGAATTTGTTTTTGTGTAAAACGTATTTCCAGAAAGTGATGAAACCATTACAATTTTAATTAATTGTTGTATTCTACAATTAAATCTTTATTTATATAATTCAGACTGCTTAGACAAGACTCCGTGTTGTGTTTGCGTTGATAAGTGATATTAATTTATTATTAAACTATGAATAAGTTATTGAGATTCGTGTCTTTACTCTTATATTTTGTGACATTATGTCGGGGCTCAGGGACAGATATAGCGCTGGACGCTAAAGCCACCCTTCTGCATCGGATAGACAGCTTGAATCTTTTGATATACACTTGTCTTCTAACACTGACTGTGCTAACAATATGGATATTCAAACATCGCCGAGTCAGCTGGCTTCATGAAACAGGACTAGCCGTAATCTATGGTAATTGTTTTAGCACTACCTCGTAAATAATCTACAAAAATACTACTACTATAATCATGTGATTAGAACATGATGTTGAAAGACCTTGACGTAAATTCATTAGGTACTATAAACTCTAAATTGTTTTGGTAATTATGAAGTTAGGTATTCACTGTTTTGTCATATTGCACCTTTAAACAAGCAATTCTTGTATATAATAATCTGAATCTTGAAAATGGCTCCAACGATTTTCATGAAATTTAGCATGCGGGGATGTTGTGGGCACTTACTCTTTCTAACTGGGTTTCATTCTTAGAAAACATTGTTTTGAAGCAATAAAAAAGTGCTATTATATCAATAGAGCATACTCTAATTTAACCACAATCCATAATGTTTTGATGAGTCATGTGGGAGATGAAACTAAATTTGAAAATAATGACCTTTTTAATATCACTGCTAGCCTTTTAATATGATTTCAAAAAAAAACTGAGTAAAGCTCGGTCAACTAGGTACTGTTGGTATTGCATTGTGTTCAAAAGAAAATCCCATTAAATATTTCTACTCAATGACTATTTCTACTAATTTAATTATATGCAATATGAATTAAACTAAGTCTATAAGACAGCACAACTGCAACTGTGTCTGTCTAACTCTCAGTTGTATATAATTGAAACAATATATATTACTTCAACCCCTTTCGTGTCCCACAGCTGGGCACTGCTCTTTTCTCAACTATTTTGTGTGTAAAGAGAGTTTAGGCCTTAATCCACACACGCTGGCCAAGTGCAGATTTGTGGATGTCACATCTCAAATGATTAGTTCTTAGACATGCTGATTTCCTCACGATGTTTTTCTTCACTGATATTGAGCAGCAGTGATGAAACAATTCACACAAAGATGTGTCGGCACAACCAAGATTGAAACAATACTGGTATAAAATTTCTTTCTTATTAATTCACCAGTTTATACACCAGAATATTTTGCAATATTACAAGCTATATATTGTTTGAGTGAAAACTGTTTCTAAACCAGTATTCCTGAAAGAGGCATTGTCTGAGTTTTTTACCAGTCAAATACCTAGTTTCATTCTTAGATGGATATACATAGTTTTATTGCATAAACCTCTTACCCCATACTATAAATGAAGTGCTGTGTATGCCACAGAAGGTTGTGAATTTTAGAAGATATCTTTAAGCTGAATGTTGGTTATATATTAATGCAGTTGGATTGTGAGCCTATTTATTAGCTGTAACTGGTTGGCTGTGGCAGACAAAAGATTAAAAATTAATAGTATAATTCACCTTCTTATTGTTAACAGGTCTGGTTGTAGGCGCAATAATTCGCTATGCAGGTAATACAAACCAAGTCACATACATCAACGTCCACCCTGCGCCAGACACGAAGTACAATCTGTCAGTCCCACCTGACATGCTACGCCTGTATTTTCCTGACAAGTTACAAGTCTCCGGTGGTAAGTACTTACTCTAAACTTTTAATTACAAAAGTAACTAACTTTTGCCCATGAGTTCATTAATATAACAAGATTTTGTGTAAAGTGAAATCAGAAGGTATTGATTTAATTTAACATGTCATAAGTGTTTTTTGTCCTTTTGTATACTGGCATGCCACCAGTGACAATATTTCACCATGGAGAATGGATAATGTAATTGCAAGGTGGCCATAGGTACTCCCTAGACTATCAAGACAAGCCCATTGAATTAGAGCTCATGTATATTGCCCTGGCAAGGCTCAGGTAGTGCTACATGATTTCAAAGGACTTCGAAATTTTATCTACAGTACTAATAACAAAATTAGTTAAATTGTAATTGTGCAGTATGAATCTGTAGCTCACAACTAACAATTTTGCCATCAGTGAACATGATGTATTGTGTCAGTCAATAATTATGTTGTAAAATAATTATATGCTATAGTTTTTTATGAGCCCAATAGCTGTTTACCTTGGCAATGTTTTTTGTTCTATAAATTGTGACCCATCCATCTGTATTTACTGCTAGCACTTTTAGATACTATTTTAATTATTTTTGCAAAACATTTTAGGCCCATGTCTTTATAGGAAAACCCCTTATTAGGATAAATTTAACTTGAAACTTGCATGCTATATGCCGACTAATATTTTTTTTCTATTAGACTGACGACTTTGTGTCAGTGATTTATCGAAAGTATCATATGGAAACATTATGCTGGGATTACAAAGATTTTACATCTTAATCCAGCCGATCAAATACATGTGAGCAAAGTTTCATCCAAATCCGTTCAGCCAGTTCCCATTGAAAGAGTTATTCACAAACTATACCACATGCAGACTTTCGCATTTATAGTAGCAGTACAAAGTAAGATGTTTACTAATTTTACACTAGTTCTAAATATACCGCAAATCTTTTTTTAACAGCTCTTGTTTACGTGTTATAGTTTTCATGAAAAACTCATCTCACCTTGTCTATTTGTGTGTGAGTGAATCTATTTAACCTAAATGACTAAATATTATAGACAGTATGTTATCAAAAAATATCTTTTTTAAGCGACTTCTAGAAAAAAGAATGAGACTATGTTCAGTTGTATTAGGATTTTTTTATTTATTTTAACCGATTACTATGTTCATTGTTGACAGATTTTTACATTTTTTTTTATAGAAGTACTACACCCAAGTTGATTCTTTAAAAAAAACTGATGACGGGGTTCGGAGATGTAGAAGACACCTCCGAATCAGTTTTTTTTTTTAAGAATCGAACAGAACAACTCAAAGAATCATGAGAACCATTGCGACATTAGCGTTGCTTTATTTTTACGTATAGCTTTTTCTAACAAAGAGGGTGGGTTGGGGGTGGTTGGCTTGGCTTTTTTAAGATAAGTGCTGACTGTTCTCAGTGGGTTGAAATACTAATAAGCTTGCTTGGATAATACTTAGGGACTTCATAAATTGTAGGACTATGGTGGGATATTGGGTGTAAAAATATGCTGTTGTGTAGTAAGTATTATTATTTTAATAAAGTGTATGTTTTTGCTCAACAGATGCCCCAGTGCCAAATAAGACTTATGCATATAGCTTTAGAGGTGAAATAGTTAATGTGGAGCAAAATGAAATAGATCTGAAAGCAACATTTGATCCTGAAATATTTTTTAATATAATCCTTCCTCCAATAATATTTCATGCTGGATACTGCCTCAAAAGGGTAAGGATATATATTATTTACTACCTTTATTTCAAGTTATTTACAGTTCAAGGGATACTGTACAAGTTATTCAATAAGAAAAAAGTTTTCTGATACTGCCGTGAACTTATCAGAATTAAATCTGTTATCAAATTCATTGTTTTAATTCAAAAAATTTCATTAAAAAAATGAAAAAAATAGAATAAAATGAATTGGAAATACTATAGGTACTATTTCAGATATTTTTTTTGCATTGTAGATAACTAGACAGGTTCATGATAGTGTTTGAACTCTTTTTTCGTATTGACAACTCGTACTTAGGGTGCCTGCTTACCCAACTAACATCCGTTGCAAAATTATAGTTACCTTACCTCCTGAATGTTCTATTATGTTATCTAATAATTTTACTAACTCAAATTGGTATTTAACTTCTCACAACACAAGAGTAGCACAGAAAAATCATAAGAGCTCTGTGTAAACAAGACTTAAATAATTTAGGTAATAGAGAATAGGAACTGTATGTAGATTATTTATAATAGGCGACTATTTTGCGGCCGTGTCTTCGTTAGCATCCTAAGTGAACATAAAACCAGGATAAAGTACCCTGTATCCTTAACCCATAATATTAATTAAAGTAATAAATTACTTAAGTGTTAAATCTATTTGAATCCACTCAGTTAACGACAAAACTAACAAAAATGCTTCCATCCATCGATCCCTATAACAATTACAGTACTACTTATTAACATTTACAAATGGCAAATGTTAATAGCAAGCGACAAGAGACGTACTTGACACCGCTTAGCTAGAGCTCGCCTAACTTATATCATACCACTAAATATCATCCGACTAAACGCTAATTTTGATTGGTTCGCTTAAGGACAAGAACTTGATCGAACCAAACAAAATTGGCTATCTTCCCGATACCCCGCCAACTTTTCGCGAATACAATTGGATACAATATTTGAACAATAAACTTTACTTTTTGTAAAGTGGTGTCTAGGAGATATGTAGTCGGTGATAGTACATAATAATAGGATAAGAAATTAAACATAGAATTTATTTTTCAGAAATACTTTTTCCGCAATTTGGGTGCAATATTAACATTTGCAATGGTCGGCACTGCGCTGTCAGCTTTAGTAATCGGTGCGTTAATGTATGGCTGTGTACAATTAATGCCCGCATCACTTGCATCGAGCTTCACTTTCCTGGACACATTATATTTTGGTGCTCTAATTTCGCCTACGGATCCATTGACAGTGCTCGCTATCTTTTCCCAACTGAAGGTAAGGTCTGCGACTTAATGTTCTACTGATAATGTCAATTATCTCTTATAAACATCTTAATTACCTGAAACCCAGTTACGTGTGTGAAGTAACTATAGGCATGCCACATTTAAACAGCTGTTAAGTAGCGTTGTTGCAATAGCGATAGTGTAGCTATCGATAGTAGACCTTAAAAAATAGTAGATAGCGCAAATAGTTCTATCGATACTATCGATGACCTATCGACGCGTTTCAATAGTACCGATAGTTTTGAAGTAGTAACTATCATTACTATCGATAGTGCCAATACTATCGATACAATCGTCACCCGTTCATTCGACAGTTTTCGTACTAAATTATTACGAACACTATTAATACTATCGATACTATCGAACTTAAGCAATAGTATTACTTATTTTTATGATTGTCAATAGAGTAACTGATTATCAAAGCCACGATAGTCGATCGATACTATCGACAGACTATCGCTATCGTAACAACGCTATTGTAAATTTTCACTTAACTTTAAATGAAGAAAGAAGTGACGCGATTGTACTGTCACCCGCGTCAGCTGCCGTATCAGCTGTGCGCTCGTTAGGGTCACTGACCCTTAATTCTACGCCTCCGCACGCCTTCATCGATATTATTACGAACAGATCGTCATAGGTATATACGTTTTATACAATTATTGGAAATGAGTTCAGTCAATGTTACATAACCGCCAAAAAAAATTTACGCTAAACTCGGGAAATCACAAGACAAATTGTGGACTGGTTACTTTTTTCCTATAAACCAAAATATTATTGTAGGTGTCATGCTTTAATCGAGTAAAGAATAGTTTACAAATATTTTATCATGTTTTCCTAATCATGGGGAAATACGTCTATACCTGAACTTAACGATATTTCCCAATCTCTCTCATGATTCACAACCACAGTTATAAAGCAGTAGTTCGACTTGAACGCCCGCATTCAGTCACATTGTCAAACAAGCGCTACTTTCCTGCACCTGCTACGCTACTTCACGTTACGCTCAGATTTGATACCTCATTGCGTGCGCGGGTTTAGTGTGATTCGCTAAACCTAGTAGCATTCCAATTCCAGCCCTCTGACCCACATGGCATGACGGTAGGCATTGAGTTCAAGGCACGCTAGAGTCGTACTACTGAGCCTATATGTATATCTACTGTGTTACAACTATACTTTCATACAACGACACTAATATGAGTTAGAATAACAAAATTACTACTATTAAGACAGAGCTAGTTTTCAGCCCGCGCTATACCAACGCTAATCAACCTCTTTTTGCGCAATCGGATAATAACTATCCTATGTCCTTCCCCAGGTTTAAAACTATCTCCGTACCAAATGTCATCCAAATCGGTGTAGTAGTTTTGGCGTGAAAACGTGACAGACAGACAAGTATTTTCGCATTTATAATATTAGCAAAGATTATGACAATCACGTTACTCTGATACAACTGATAAACTTTTTGTTTGCACTAATGCCGCATCGGCGTATCGTATGAGTTACATTGTTGTAATGTATATCCGTATTATCTTGAATACTATATTTGCTTGGCTTTGTCTACGATGACTCATATTCACATGACTTAAAAAATTTAAAGCTAATAAAATAATTATTGTTTCTTATCAAATATTATAATCTTTTAGGCAAGTTTACTTGATATCTAGTATCCAACACACATTAGATAGGTACCTACTTAGGACTCGTTACTATAGGTCGACCGTTTAACTCGCGTACAAAGTCATAAAACATTCATTAAATCTCATACAGAACTATTTAACCACAGATAAAAGTAATGTAAGACTATTGGTCACTAATATCCATATCGCTTGAATCATCATCACTGTCTGCAGCTTGAGGAGTCAGAATCTTGGCGATAGATGACACGCGAGTTAAACGGTCGGCCTATAAGTACCTATTGGATAAATTTCATAGCATATCGCTCATGCTTGTGCTACCCGAAGGTATAGAGGTAAATATCACCTGGCTATGTCAGGCAATTACCATACATCGGGCACATCTGTACTTCTATACTGTTTTGTACTAATACTATAAAACGAAGAGTCTGTTTGGTTGAACGCACTAATCTTAGGGACAATTGGTCTGATTTAAAAAATTCTTACACTGTTAGATAGGCTATTGAGAAAGGCTATAGGCTACTGTTTGTGCCTTAGACTACGCTTAGACTGTGTTTTGGGAACAAGCTTATAGCTATGGTAATAGATATTATGTATGTTAAAATGATAACATTTTAACCTTTAGACCAAACAAAAAGGCGATAAACTAACTAATAAAGTTAATGTTCACAATGACATTGTTACAGGTAGATGTGAATCTTTACGCTATGATATTTGGCGAGAGTGTACTCAACGATGCCGTGGCTTTAGTGCTGAGCGGGTAATTATAAATCCTCTATTTTTTCTTTTATTAAGTTCTTCATTATTCTATAATACGGTTTCTGAAAGTATTGACAACTAAAAATAAAGCAATTAACCCACACATACTTCTTTCTAAGTCGATATTCTAACGTGACCAGCTACCGTATTTAATAAATTATTTATTATTGAAGTTTAATGTTATAATAAATGCAATACAACCGTATTTGTTCTCTACAAACTCAAGTCTCAAGGGTGTTCTCTTGAGACTTGAGTTGAGACGGTTTTATTCTCTCTCGAATCTTCTTAAAACGTGAAATATGTAGGTATTTCTTCTACTGAGCTTGCATTGTCATGATGGACTCATAAAATGTAGTGCCTCATCTCAGTTTATATTTGGTTCCTCGGAATAAAGTTGCAACTAATGGCTGTCTAAACCAATTTGCCGTATTATCTCAGTGAGGCAGAGAAATTTACACTACAGCAGATCTACAATAATTAACTTTATGTTTTGACACATAAAGCATGGTCTTAACATAACTGTTGTCTATTTTCAGAGCCATACAAAACTATGAACTGAGATACTCAAGTGATGGAGGTTTCAAGATCACTGGGTTCCTAGGAGCCATAGGAGATTTCATTGGAATCTTCAGTCTGTCACTACTTGTGGGTGCTCTGATCGGCTGTTTGACTGCATTGATATCCTTTTGAAAATCTAGAAATTTGTAGAGTTAAAATGGCTTCTCCCAGCCATGGCTCACATAAAAAAAATTAATAGCAGGATGACCTGCCGCCGGGTAATTTGGTGCATGCTGACCACGACCTCACGACACCGTCGACCGATAACAATAGTGTCCCAAGAAAGATAGGGGGTATTAGTGAGTACATAACTTGAGCAAGTTCTGGTAGAGCTGGAAGCATTAGTGGTCTTATGCAACTTTAGATTGGTCCCTTAGTAAGACTAGATACTTACTAAGGGACCAATCTAAAGTTGTAGAACCTTTGAGGAGTATCCTGCCATAACATCTGAGTAAAATCTAGCGCTCTAGTGCACGTTTCTCAAAACCTAGCGTGTTTTCAGCTACTCTAGCGCACACGTAGAGTGGCCAATCAACACGCTCTTCTCTAGTAATTGATTTACCAACTAACTTTGTAAGCATTAAAAAAAACAAACACATCCTTTGATGAGATCTTAGAACATTTTACACGGGAGGTGTTAAACGCAACTTGTAGTACTAAATTGTTTCTGCAAGTTTTTGGGGGAGAAGAGGTAATCACGTACAGCACATATGTAACAGTTGAAGCGTCTTTACAAATTCACACGAAAATAAAGGTACACACAAACACAAGACATGAACAGCTTATGCATACAAAATGTTTATGTACCTCAGCAGAAGGGAACGCGCGCAATGACCGTTCCGTGTAAAATTTTCTAAGGATGAGTTAAACCTACGTAATTAATTTGTAAGATAAGTAATTACATCACAATGTATATTTAACTTAATCGCAATCTAAAGTCAATTCATAATAGATTAAAAGGTGTCAATAGCATAATATGGTCCTTAACCTCTTTGCACATGACTAAGTTCACTCACGTACGTGATTGGCCGTTGCTGGAATCCGCGCTATTTGTGCTGATGTCGTATGCCGCGTTCCTGATCGCTGAAGTTTGTGAGCTTACAGGTGAGAAATTGTCTTTATATCAAGTGAAGGTAGGTTAAGTATATAGGTACAAATATTTTTTTCTAAATTCCCTGAAAGTGCAGCGTAAGTGATAAGCAGCGGTGGTTGAGCAGTATCGGCCTCGCCTTACAAATATAAGGTCGCGGGTTCGATCAGCAGACGTGCCGACACATATCAACGTTGAAGGAAAACATCGTGAGGAAACCGACATGTCTAAGAACTAATAATTAATAATGTAATATAATATAATATTTTCACACATACACACACAGCGCCATTTAGTCCCAAATTAAGAAATTATAGTATACCAGGCCAGTTCAAATCGAGGACATATGACATGCACAAACCCGCACTTGGCCAGCGTGTGTGGATTAAGGCCTAAACTCACTCAATTCGTAAGATAATTGATAGAGGACCTGTACCCAGCAGTGGAACACCAAAAAGGGTTGAAGAAATGTAACACATTTATCATTGTTTAATAATTCTATGATAATTATTATATACTAGCGCCCCGCCCCGGTTTCGCACGGGTAGATATCGTATTTGACAAAAAAATTAATACTTATAAATTTTAACACACTTTTTTGGCAAACTGTTCATACATACACAGATAATATAATACTATACTAGTAATACATACAATGAAATGAAATGAAAATATGCTTTATTTTTTTTTGAGACGCGAGTCTACTTAAGAATAGTCCGAGACGATTTGAGACGCGATTCTACATAAGAATACTCAATCAAGTCTGCTTTGGCCACAAAAATGTCGCAGTTGTGTTACATGTAGTTACATAAATGCGCTGCTAAACACCCGGGGGTTTTAGTGGGTACCCTTTGGGAGTCCCACATACCCCTGTCCAGCACCCACACGGGAGCGAGGATCCATAAAGGATCCAAAAAAGAATTAAGTACGTAATTAACCACTTGTAACAGTATTACAATTACATATACTAATAATTTAAAAAAGTTATTGTGACGTAACTATAATATTAGAAACATGGTACCGGGGACGTTTTTTACGAAAACTATAGTACATCACTTTATTAATTTTTTCACACATTGGGTTATATTATCGAAGTTTTCTTAAAGATCCCGAGTATATTTTAGTTTAAAATATAAGTTTTACTTTAAGTTTGTTACTCGGTAAAGATGTGGCTTTCTAATGGTGCAAGAATTTTTAGTTTTTGAGCCTATTCGTAACAAACAAACAGTCAAATCTTGCCCTTTATAATGTAGATGACAAAGGGTGACAATGCTTTATTATTATTTTTAAGTATGAAGTGTCTTGCACTCCCAGATAGGAGTTTGTGTAAATAAGAATATAAGAAGAAGAAGTTTGTATACCTTTTTAAAGAATGAACGGCTTGACATGCTGTGACTGAACATCGAGCGGGAACCCAACGGGATACAAAGTATCCTCCTTCTCCTGGTTCTAAGCTACTTCCTCACAAATTTTCAGCCGAATTAGTGTAGCCGTTCTTGAGTTATAAATGGTGTAACTAACACGACTTTTTTTTATATAGTATATCTTGTAATATATAAAATTCTCGTGTCAGTGTTAGTTACCATACTCCTCCGAAACGGCTTGACCGATTGTTATGAAATTTTATATGCATATTTAGTAGGTTTGAGAATCGGTTACTAAATGTTTTTCATACCCTTAAGTGACAAGGGTTATCCACCCCTAACATTTTTTTAAATTTTTTGGGAGATTTTTTTAAATTTTTTTTATAATGTGCTATTAAAAATACATACAATCCTAAATTTTCACCCATCTATCACCAACCCCTATTTTTAATAGCGATATAAGTAATTTAAAGGTGAGAAATACGGGGTACGAACTTCGTTGGGGCAGCTAGTATATAGATAATTATTATACGCGTAGGTTTGTAATAGGCTTAGTGTTGCATGTTGGTGTTATTACTTAAATTGTATTTACGTGTAAGCCTTACATGCTGTAATAAATAAATAATTGTTACAGGTGTGGTAGCCGTGTTATTCTGTGGCATATGTCAGGCCCACTACACGTACAACAACCTATCATCGGACTCTCGCAACCGTACCAAACAACTGTTCGAACTACTCAACTTCCTGGCAGAGAACTTCATCTTCACGTATATTGGAGTATCTATGTTTACCTTCCCGAAACATCACTTCGACCCGTGGTTTATCATCGCTGGATTTGTATCCTTTTAAGTTAATCACATATATAGTGTCACGTCTGTATTACCCGATGGTGTAGGCAGAGGTGAATACCACCCACTTATCGCCAGCTATGTTTAGATCCGATAGGTAATAGGCGACTATTACCTTCCATTGAGCACAATTCCAAACTGCGAGCTGCATTTAAGATTCTCTAAATATATTTTAAAAGTTTACTTGACCCTAGCATTGAACCTGGGTACTCGCGGTTACTAAGCGAACACCCTTTCCACTGTACCACCGAGGCAATATGATATCACCCACAGTTTGACAGGTATGTTTTTGTACGAGGGAGAGCGAGCTTAATGTCGTTAATCGGACACTTCGAGCTGGTAGAATATTTATCGATAATAGAAACGTATTTTATTGTACTCAAAATTCAGGCCCGGGACTTAAGATTAATAATCAAATTCAATTAAAGTACACTAGTACACAATAAAGAAAATTAACTTTTATAGAACTTCCTATACGGCAAACAAATTCATTTCTTAAAGATAGAAGAATATTCATTACTTCGGAATATAGAATATTTTACTGTTCACTCTGTAAACTAATGTGCAGAGATACAACAGAGTAACCAGCAAAATAGAGGTAAATATTTTTTAAAGCGAAATATGATTTCTTAACAGTATACAGATAACGTCATTGCTCGGCCGTGCGGTAAACATCTATCCACTCTCGTTCCTCCTCAATCTGGGACGCAAACCACCGATTCCTATGAACTTCCAACACATGCTATTCTTCTCAGGTATTCTTCTATTCTACTACTATTGCGAAACAGAACTAAAATCAGTCAGTCTGTCTGTTACCTTCTCTAGACTTTACCGCTAAACCCACCTGATGAAATCTGGTACCTAGGCAAAGCAGATGGCTTACTTTGAACTCAGGGCACAGACTTTGTTAGCTTTACTGGGTTTTTGCACTGCACAACAAAACATGACACATGCATAGTCCTATCTCTTTCTACTCATCTCTAAACGATAGAGATAGATAGTGCTTGCAGTGGAAACTAGGGGTAAGGCCTCTACACACCAAAGCCGCCAGCCCGCCGCAATTAGTCGGTAGGGTTGTTTCAACCAAGCCGCCAGTCTTACCCTCTGGTTATAGCCGCCGGGTCGGCGGCTTTGGTGTGTAGAGGTCTTAAAGCATTCAGTTTTCACCTCACTACATTGATTTGTATCTTTCTTATTTACTTATGATACTATTTTTCGTTACTTTTCTACGAACCAGAACTACGGCGTTATTGTGATTTTGTAAATTACGTACTGTTAGTTTACGTATATATAAATTGTACCTGTTATAGTAAATTTTCTTTTTTCAGGACTCCGAGGGGCAATGTCTTTTGCTCTTGCTATAAGGAATACAGTGTCTGAGGCGCGCCAGGCCATGTTGACTACTACTTCTATGATAGTCATTATCACTGTGATTCTGCAAGGAGGCGCGGCGTCACATGCTCTCGCCTATCTTCGTATACCTACTGGGTACGTACCTACATAAAATAATAGTTAAAAGCTATACTCCTTCTAAGATATGCTTTAAACTAGTTTTGACTTTCTGATACGAGATGGCGTTCGGCCTTGACGGCGAGTCTACCTGACATGCATTCTGCTTGATAAAAAAAACATTTCAAAAAGCGTTACTATAACGTTTGTTACAAATAATGTCCTTTTAACGTTTCAGCCAAAGTGGTAATGAAGAAAATGATGCTTTACCTTATCGTGATGTCAGAAATGTAAGTTGCACTCCATATTTATACAAAGTGAGGACGCCTTCCTCGGTATATACTTAGTAGAAATGTAATACAAGTAAATACTCTTTTCTTATTGTAGATAAACATTTATCAGTAACTAGCACTTTAGCACTATCAGATCCATTAGCAATCATTTGTATTCGATAATCACTGTACTCTGTCTGAACATTATTGCAATAAATATATAACTTAATTGTTGCTAGTATTATGGGTTATTACCAAGCTAGGTTGCTTTGTTTTCTGCGTCCTTTATAATAATGTGCCTTGTCTTTCTCTTTGTGATTAAAACAGTAGGTATGTAGCTTCTAAATTAAAAAAACTATCAGTGATTTTGTACTTCATCGAGTCTTCGCGGTCTTTACATAAATATCTATTGTCCCCTAGAATTAGCTGGAGGATTATAAAGCCTATTCAGACTTGCGCGGTAGGTATTCGCTGCCGCTGTGGGTAGTAGTGATGGCAATTAATGCATTTTCCTATAAATTTTACAAGTAGGCGTATCAAATAGCCGAATTCATGAGTCTTAGCATGCTAATTGCTCACGCTAAGCTAATTTCTGATAGGGATAATTGATAAAAATGAAATATGTACATGATTTTTGTTAATATGCGAAATAATAATTTTAAATAATAATGAAATAATAAAATTACGAGCTAACACTTTTATTCGCGAACGATGTCTAAACAAAGTCATGTGAAACAGAGAGATATAGTAGGTACGTGGTTAATGTAACGTAATGTGCATGCTAAAGAAGTAGATATAGAGGGAGTGATAAATTCATTTCAAAATTAACAGAATTTCGCATCCACTTATAATTTGCTAAATAATAATGAAACATTCGCATGCTAATAATTTAAGTATATGCTAGGTGATCCATTACTATGTAGTGAGTAGTGGTTCATACATTCCGCGCGGTATTCACTCGGGTAAACAAATTGTATTCTAGCGCGAGGAGGTATCGCATAACCACTCGGATTTCTCTAATCATAGCGGTAGAGAATACCGCGTAGGACTGAATAGGCTTTAATAGAATATTTTAGCTTGTACTATTATGCTTAATAGAAATACACTGTGAGTCAAAGGACTGAAAGGACTCAAAGTCTGAAGGACATCTGTGAGTACAAAATACACTGTATCTACTACTGAGAACTAGATTTACAGTGACTACTATGTAGTCTCTTTTCTCCATCTTCCTTTGGGCTGCTACTTCCTTAACCTTTTTTCTTCTGCTTACCATTCCCCTTTACTGCATAGCGGTCTTCTATTTTAAACATCTTAATTTTTCTTTGAAAATGAGAACATAATTGAAACATTACAGAAATACCTACACATATTCTAATAATAATTGATCAGGTGCCACATAATAAACATTTTAACATAATAACATAACCCGAAGGTATAGGCAGATACACATTTATTTTTCTTTATGTTTATTGTATTCAAAGACGGTTTATTTGAGTTTATAGTAGCTGCCACATCATTTACTGCACGGTAAGATTAAATAGGTTTGTTCCAGTAGAATTACTTTTTCAAGAAACACACCATTTCAACTTTGCCCCGTATTCATAAACGTCTTTTATGCTCATTACAGCTAAAATAAGTTTAAAATTCGTTTGTCTTTGTCTTAACATCTTGACATTTATACTAGTGAGACAGAGACAAAGTCTATTTCAACTAAAGAGTCATGTAAGATTTTTATGAAAAAGGGAGACTTTAAATTTAATTTTATCTAGTTTAGAGTATCTATTAAACAACAGTACCAGTCCTGAGGAGATAGGTATATTTGACTAATCTTAGTGAGCTCAGTAAGTCTAGTCCTCAATACGTTCGTGTAAATACGTTGTACAGTTGGCATTAACTCATACTTGTAATCTGTTCTCCGTCCGCACATTCAAATCGTGTGGGACAAGCATGTGATTAATACATCATTATTGTGGCAGCTGTACCAGGCCACGGACTTCGGTGAGCCGGTACGTATAGTATCCTGCTATAAGGAATATGCCATATTTACTCATATGTCGCTTTATATGTTCACTCAGCAGGGTTAAATTGTTGGCACAATTGATAAAACGAATAGATTTGAGTGTAAATCTCAGGTAAATAGATCACGTGATATTTCTCGCTGGCGTTTGTCTTGCAACAATTTAATCCTGTAGCTTTTACAATCGTCTAATTTAACTACCTAAATCGGACGTAGTTTAGCAGAAAACACTCACCCACAAAAAGTTATTTTTGAGTAAAGAGGTTTTAGGTTTAAATTTCTATTGCTATATATTTGTATGTGTATTGTTTCTATCATTGAAAAATAAACCTTATCTTTGTATTGTTACTAATCTTTTTTGCTGTGTCAGAGAACCAATCGTTTAGTACCTGTTTGGTATTAGGTATAAATACCAAACTCATTTTTGAACATAGTGTGGGTTGAGTCCATTCTGCTAAACTATATTCGTCCTATTTACGTCCTACTTACAGCTACTTTCATCATGAAAGGAAACGGTATATCTAATAATTACGGGTCTTTTAACATATAGGTATATATAACATTTTTTAAGAGAGTGCCGGTTGTTTTTATAAAATACAGGTCAGAATATTCACTTCTCATAGACATGATATTAATATGATGATATTAAAATCATAGGCACATACCTACAGGAAGATTGCCATTGTGACCAGTAACGTCACTAATATGGAAAAATATGATAAAGTTCTAACAAATAAACGTAATTTTCCTAAAGTTATAGGTACTTTAATATAAATCAAGAATAAGCAAAGTTAATTTATGCTCATGTATAACTTCATTCCATGTTTATTTATTAGACAAGCAATGTCTGTCACATACATGTGACAATAACTCCCATTATATGATTACCTACATCGCGTGCGGGATTCATGTAGGGATGGGGTGGGAAGTAATGTCTCTGTCGTCATGTCCATTACTCCTGCGCTCCCTCATAAACAAACTTACAAACCCTTAATCTAGCCTTCGAGATTTGCCTTAATTAATTCTACATATCAGAGGATACTAAGAGTTGTATTTACTGTATCAACAGCCTGGTGACATAAGCCTTGGCCTCCGTAACGTGGACACGCAACCGACAAGTTGTGACAGAGCAGTAAGACTAAACAATAAATGCACGCATTAATTTTGCACGTTTTTACTAATTAATTAACATTACCGTTAACGTATACGTTGTCACTAATACTGTTGATTTATTAGATAGGTAGGTATACACTCCCGGCACGTTGAAATGACAAATCTAACTAAACTTTTATCTGACACGATATTTTAGTACTTACCTACTCCACCTACTATTATGCTCGTTTCTAAGTTTTAATTACACAACGTATGAAACTTTTAACCGCCGGTGTCACATTTATGTGACAAAAAAACACGCATGTTTTAATTCATATTTCTTGCACTGCACCTACTAGTTTATTGTATATTTTATCAATTCCGAATATTTCGTGGTTGGGCGCCATGCGCACCTAGTTACTAAATGTCGCTTACTGTAAGTATCAGAAAAACAGTCCAAAATGAGTTAATGCGTTTATTAAGTGTGACAAAGTTGGAACATAAAGAACAATATTTTAAATGCACCTAGAAACTAGCATAATAATAAAAGGTGTTGTTACTATGCATGACATTTACTTTATTGCTTTGTTTGATTTTCTTAACATCTAGAGAGGCCGCATGGTAGTTAAGTGGGCTAACGGAGCAAAGGAAGTGATAATGCCTAGGGGACTAATTGGTATCGAAGTATGTACATTTATTTACACTTACTTATTTACAATTAGATGTAAACTTAGGTATCTACTATTTGTAATTTTACTGTATATATTACAACCGTGCAAATAATAGGCATCGGCAACATCAGTTGAAGTCGATTCACCCGATTCAGAGGGTGGGTCGGAATTGCTGCTCCTTTTTGTTTTCCCATAAGCCTCATTCCACTGCCACCTTATCACCGAAAATCCGTCGTAGTTACGAGTAAGTCGGTGTAGGGCAGAAGCGTTCCATCATGTACTACATCAGGGCCATCATGTGATCCCATACTAAACAGAGCTTGTGTTATGGAAACCAGATAACTGGTGTATATATACTATACATAAACCACCTTTTTATTGTAAATATATACTTAAAATAGATATTAACACCCAGACGAGATAAACAGACATGTTCAATGTTCATCACACAAATGTCTGTCACGGGTGGGTATCGAACCCACGATCTGCGGCGTGAAAAGCAAGTATCTTACCGACCACGCCACGGCCCGTCAAATAATTTGCCAATGCCTATTATTCGCCTAGCTTGCATAGGCGTATCCTAAGCTATTATTCAGGAGAGCCTGGCCACTGAGATACAATCGCTCATGTGACTATATAATGATTCAGGGCTCCTTGACAAAGTCATATACAAAATCAGTCGAACAGAACAAAATGTATAGGATTGACCTTCGAAAAATCACTTGTCAATCGTATGTCAATCCCATTTTGTTATTTCAATCTTTCGTTATCGCTTTGCTATGTAACTGACTAGTAGTCCAGTATGTAAATTAATATTCTGGGCACTAGGTTCAATAGCGGTAAGCACAAAACCCCCTTATATACGCCTATGGATGTTTGCATTATACCTACACATATGTGACATATGCATGATTCTGCAACGCATGTTTAAATGTCTTGGAGTGACACGAAATCCCATATAAAAAGACTGTAAGAATGGATAATTTGTGGAAACTAGCATAAGATTTACTGAATTGTTATCCTATGATGTTAATTCGTGCGTTTGTATATGTGAAACATGAGTTAGGCCTTGATTGATCCTACTCTTGACTTTTTGACCAAAACCGGTGTTGTCTACGTTACGTTTAATGCATTTTTGTCGAAAAAAGCTTGTCAATAGTGAGATCAAGGCCTTGTAAATAAAATTCCTTGTTCTGTATTTTTTTTCAAGTGGTTGTAACATTCAAACTTTTCTAATGTAATGTCAAGGATATACCACGTGACCGAGGCGATGGAGGCAACAGCCAGAAAGCGCGGCTTGCTCGCGTGTGGGGAGCGGTTGACTCCAAACTATTGAAACCACTACTGACACATGCGCGGCCGCCACTCACTGAGACTCTGCCTGGATTCATGAGGCCCATAGCTCGAGTGCTCACTACTACTCACCAGTACACGCAAGGAGTAAGTCTTAACACTAGCCTTCGCCAGTGATTTTGTCATAAACCCAAAGGAGGTTAATACTGAGATAAATTCGGGCGGTCGTAGTGAAATAGAAAATTGCTTCAGCTAAGTTTGTATTACTCTTAATTACGCTTAATATTCAAGCTGGGTAAACAATTAGTCTGATAAATTATTTGCATTTGCATTATTTTTAGGACAACTCTCTACGTAGAACTGACTCCGATTCCGACCTGTGCATCGATGAGCAACAACCAGTTCCTACAAGCATCGACCCTCAGGTAAACTTATATTCTTTATCTCTCTTCTTGTTTGTAATTATATTTTATATCGTAAATTAGCACTGGTTGTGGCAATGGAGGTATTTTTGTAAAAAAAAAGTATATATACAAATATATTTTATTGACAAACTTATTTGTCAAACTTTACGTTTTATAAACATGTACGTTTATCCACACCTTCAAAGCAAAATATTTGACGATTATTTTAATGGTTTACACTTTAGGTTTGGAATCTTGTTTTTATTTATTTGTTTTAGTTAAAATTGTAGTGAATTTTGTCACACACATTTAATATTCTATATATTTCTTTTTTTGGTTGCAGCTATCGATTAATGATCGGAATGGATATGGGCATGTTTGAGCTTTTTAGCGTTAATGACATTCGGCTGTGATATAAGAATTTGCTCTAGTAGCGTAATAGGAAATGTATAAATAATTAATAGGGTTTCCTTTTTAATTATTGCACGCAGCAACTGTGGCCAGGAGTGGTGGACACGAGGATTTCTGTGGAAGGTATCACAGGAAGTAACATATAAATAAATGATGATTATGATGATTGATAACCACAATATGATAATACTACAATGTAATTTGGTGTGTGGTTAATAAAGTGTGGATTCGCGCATACCTAACATTTCCATCAATTTGGTACCATACCTAAGATTTATAGGTTCTGTCAGCTTAGACTTTATGAATCTTTAATTAGTAAGTTTGCCATTGCGATTTTTTTCAGCCATACACCTATGTACAAAATTTGTTAATATGACAGGATACTTGCGGTCCCAAACTGTCACTTTATCATTGTAGCATTATCCACGATTTGTATAAAAGATAATTAGAATGTTTATGAATTGGCGCGTTAATATACATATTGCTAGCGGTTTAACTATTTTCATATATTTGTTGTCTATTGCTTGAATGATGTTTAAAGGTTAAAATATCGTTTACAGCAACGGTATTCCCTATTTATGTCGCAGATACTTTACCCCCTTACTTTTAAATGAAGAGTAAGCTGAAAATAGCTAATCTATCTTTTGCCACTCAAATTATTTTAGAGTTGTAAAGGTGAGAAAGAAAAAACATGCATGAATCTAAGGATTTAAGCATGTTCCTCGTTAATTTGTGAGAGTGGGTGATGTATAAAGTAACTACATTTTTGTTGTGTTGGCCAATCTGTGTGCTTAAATTTTTAATATGGTATATAACGATATTTTAAGATCTTACAACTGATAGTTAAAAACCTGTAGTTGCAATGCAAATAATTGTTAAAATATAGGTTGAGAGTCGTATAATAGTACAAAGTGCTCTCTTAATAAATTTTTTGCTTTACGAATTTTACATTTATGTAATTATAAACTTATATTTTGTTTTGGGCAGGATATAAAATTACGCCTTCGGCCTTACCTAGAAGTATTTATTGTCAATAGATAAATGCGCGTAAACGCATTGTGTGGCATTGCTAGGACTTCTGCAACCGAGCTACCGACCAATCACTACCTACTAATGGCTCGCGCGCGTGTAAGTACAAAATTTGCGAGTGTCACGGTAGCTGTGGCAATCGTCATAATTAAAAATACAAAATACGTAAGTGTCAAAGACAAAAGTTTTAAGTCACTATCCGGTCTCGATGGAGTGGCAGCGGTAGAGGTCGGTAGTTCGTTTGTAGATCTTATTCTTACCCATTGTAAACTTACATTTGTCACGAATACCTACTTATATTTATATGTGCGTTTCTTCTTTAGAAGCAGATTTGTATTTGAATTTTAGAACAAGCTAGTGTATTTTAACTAGTCTTATTTGAAAATGTATAAAAGTTTTCTTTAAAACCTTACCACACCCTAGAGGCGCATCGGACGCTTGAGGTAAGCTGTGGGACATATAATAGTGTTTCGCAAGAATTTCCTACTTTTTATAGAAAAACACTTCCACATTATAAAACTTTAGCCTAGATTTTCGCATATTTTGCCTATTCTAATTGACAGAAGCGCTGCAGTAACTCTCTACAAAACAATTTTAAAACTATCAATCTAGTCTATGCCTTATTTTGCTAAAAGTAAATCGTGAGTTTGAACAAGATGACTTATTCTTTTTTGTTATCCATCAAATGGGCACCTTAGTTTATAAATGTTACCGGTATTGGGATGTGTTTAATTATAATGAAATTAGTTTGAAATTTGTTTATTGTTTGTCATACCTAAGTAAGTTACTTAAATTATTGAGGTCAAAACTCATTGAGGTTTCAAAAACCATTTATTTTTGTCAAATCCATCCATATGAAATTATTTAAGTTATTAGCAATGAAACAAAGTACTCATCATATTTTATTAAATCTATTTGTAATTAAAAACCAAGTATTGCACGCATTTTCTATTTGGTAATCTTCTTAAAAATGTACCTAGATAGATAATTCCTAATTCGTTTTTAAAAATACATATTTTATTTATTCAAAAGACATACTTTAATGTGAATTTCTTTATATAAATGTATCTATTAAAATACCAAAACTGTGTTGTGTTTTTAATATTAATTATCCTTAGATATTTTTAATACCTTGGAGGTACAGTCAGCTACAATAGTTCATTAACAAATTCTACCAAACTTATTACTTAACACTGTTGCCTGTTCATTGTGAACTACTTATGAAATGACTAGCTTTCAATTATGGACCATTGACCTCTTTTTGCAGTCAGATTTAAATTATCCTATGTCCTTCCTCGGGTCTCTAATTATCTCAATACCAAATTTTATCTAGATCGGTTTAGTAGTTTTGGTGTGAAAGCGTGACAGAGTTACTTTCGCATTTAATTTTAGTAAGTATTTTCTTAAGTATAACTCTTTTAGTGTTGGGATCTATTATAGGTAACTGTACCTATGTTTTTGTAAAATGAACACATTTAAGGCTATTTGTCTATTTGTTTGTTTAGAGTAAGTCTTATTTCGGGTGTCACTTGAAACTTAGGGCCATGTCCTGGAATGATCCAGTCAACTAAATCAGCTACTTTAGATCTGTTTCTCTTTTGTTTAACTGGGTCTTCGCTGCCTGCTTCCTGCCATATGTTTGCATTCTCAATATCTTCAAATTTCTCAAATAGATCACCTAAAAAAATATTTTGTATTTTAAAATTCAAATTCCCTTACTGTAGTTTACTATTGTTTTTTTTTATATCTTACCTGCAATAGCTACCTTTCTGTTATCATTAGTTGTAACAATGACTGTCACATCTGAAAGTGTGTGTCCTGGTGTTGGAATTACTTCAACAGTATTGTTTATACAATAATGTTCACCTAAAAGCACACTATACACTTTGAATACTGAGAAAATCCTATCACCATAGAGTTCATATTTGCATTAAATTTTTTTTCTAATTTACCTTTATCAAAGGGATGAATGAAGTATTTATCCTTGAATGATATGCTGTAGCCCACAATATGTTTTGCTTTTAAGAACAGGTTATTATTTCCTATGTGGTCTGAGTGCCCATGTGTTGAGACCACATAGTGAATGTCATCTGGCTTGATATTGTGATTCTCTAATGCTGTTGGCAACAAAAAATATAGGTATAATAACTGCAGTCGATCACTGGTCTGTACCTCCTAGGAATCTTGGGTTCGATTACTAGATGACCCACTAACCAAAGTTTTACCAACTAGACTTCAGTATGTAGGTGTAGTAACATGGTAAATAATCCTAGAAGAATGTAACCGGCCTGCACCAGCTGAGAAGAGATGCGGTATAAGTTCGTTAGAGGTGAGTCGATTTGGCAATTTACCTTCTAAAATTTTATCTGAGTCCCAAGCAGTCATAGTATCAACTATAATGTTATGAAAACCTTTTATTAGGGTACAACTACAATTTGCAAGCATTTCAAAATCACCATTCATTTCTGAGTAACCATTAAACAAAACAAAAGCTTCACTCATTGGTGTTTTTAATCTTTATTAACTTTAAAAGTTTGTTTATTTCGTTCGCACAACTATTTTAGTACATAAAAACTTGCTGACAGATAAATCTCTATTATAGTGACAGTGACGTAAAACTATGACTGTCACTTCAACAACACGACCTTAAACACGACAACTGTCTGACAATGATATTAATAGTGTTGCACTTAACAATGGTTGAATGAACTGTTCTGCAAATTGATTGATGCATCCAAAGTATCAACCTACCTGGTCTACCTACCTATTAAACAAACAACAAAAATGAAATTTGTGCAAATATTTATTTCATTTATAAGATGCAGTCACAACCTTGTCAATACCAAGTTTGTCTTGGATTTTTTTTGTTTTTTTATTCGTAAATCCCTTGTGCGATCAAACCAAATAGTTATATTATTTTTAGACTAGCTTTAGATAATACTACCCACATTGTCACTGTGCTAGTCTAGTACATATAGCTACACAACAAGCCCTACTTAACTATACTACCAGTATAAGCTGATCTCGTATTGTATAGGTTTTTCTTTAAAAGAGAGATCAGCTTATTCTGGAAATTTATAACTGGTTTAAGGTGTAATCAAGCTATGATTACACATCATGCCCTTCTGTATAATCACAGCGCAGCGCACTGCAGTTGTGATACTTTGATTAATTTAGTCAATAATAGATGAAAGGTTCGCTTATTACTTTTATCAAACGCCTGATAATTAATATTTTCATATCAATCTATAGTGGACTCACAGCAGTCCATCCCTAAAAACCAAAATATTTCTGTCTCCCTTCTCAGCTGTCTAGCCGGTTATTTTTAGGTTAAAATCTAAAATAAATTGAAGAAAGCTGCGCGGTCGTTCTATGTAGGTTATTTTAAAATTTCTTAGTGCGCCAATCTTATTCTTAATTTAGGAAAATTGCGCATTTGGAACACTATTTATCATTTGTTACAAATGTAAGTTCATCGTAATTTCATTGTTTACCCAGGGTTATGAGCCAATAAAGCCGTTTCCTGCCGCTTACGGAGCGTCAGAACTTTGTGAACCATGTCAGGCGACGTGCAGCCAAGAAAACGTAAAGATAAGAAAAAGAAAAAAGGTAAGTAACATTTAAAAATTAAAATCATTTAAACTCAATGATTTGCATACAAATATTTGATATTGGAACAATTAAAATTTTAGATGAGTTAGGCGTAGAAGAACCTCGTGGTACAGCGGCAGTACTCGGCGAAGGCGATGTGTTTATACATTCACAACACGAGCATGGCACTGGTGGACATTGGTGTGCCAAAATAATATTCTTTTCATTACTCGCTGTACTTATCACTCTTATTGGATTAATTATATTAGAGAACCGAGGACTAACAGAATGTGAGTATCTTCATTTAACTAGACATTTCTTTTCCTATGCTTTTGTAAAATAGATAGTAATTGTGCTAAAAATAGTTTATTACCTGCACTTATGCTCAGCTTCGTGTTTCAACAAGGGAATGTTTCACATAAGTCAAATAAAAGAAAAGAGAACAACATTGTATCAAAGTATTAGGAACTGTATACTATAGGTATTCATTTTGTACAGCTGTTTATTTTAATAGATCTTTAAAAAAGTTACTAAAAAACCTAGTATTACAGTAGTAGTGGTAATGGTCAATACATCTTCATTTTTTTCTAATGAAAAGAACAATGTGAGGAATTTTGTTAATAAATTTCTAAAACTATTGTAATTTAATTCTTGCAGTGGAAGCAAACTCCGTGGAGTCCCGATACTCAGGTGTTTTAGAAGGCTGGCTAGAAGATGCACATGATGATGACCACCATGATGAACACACCTTAGAGCTAAAACACCATGTAAGTTACCATAAATTCATTTTGCAGTACTAGGTAATGTGTTAATTGATCTTCAGTTTAAAAAGGGTTATTCAAGGGTAGCTGAGTCTTGCCCGCCTCTGAATAGGTTAGCGCACGCATTAAAATATTGTGTTTGTATAATGGTTAGAACAACTTCACTTTGACTGGCTTGGTGGCTTAGTAGTTAGTGACCCTGGCTGCTACGAAGGTGGGTTAAATTCCCACCCAGGACAAATCCTTGTGTGATGAGCACGATTATTTGTTCTGGGTTTGGGTGTAATTTATCTATAATATGTAAGTATTTACAAAAGAAACGTATTTAAGTATTATATCCGCTCCTAGTTCCCATAACACAAGGAAATATAATTGCTTAATTTGGAACTAGATGGTACTGTGTGTATGTGTGAAAATATTATTTATTTATTTAAAAGCCTTTGCCATTACTTTAGTCTGAGAGACTGAGTCCCTCTGGAGAATAGTCCTTTAAATGCCAATAGAGAAGCTAAAATATTTGTAGTTACAACTCAAATATTTTCTGGATCATGCTGTTACCCCCTTAATAATAAACAATGTATAAGGTGTTAGCTATTCTATGTTTTGTCTTATTCTCCTGTGTGACATTTTTAAATCATTTGATACAGACAAAACATTCAAACCTTGTACATTTTTTATTAGTAAGAGGTTTCAGTTCCATTAGTGTTCAATTAAATTCAACAATAATGACACTCCACAAAAACATATTTTCATAGTATTATTACAACAACAAGATTAAGTGCCAGGTTTACCCGTTGCTGATAACTGTAGCTTAGCATAGCATAAGTTATTCACAAGTTTTGTCTCTTTCTTACTTTATGTCAAGTGACAAAGACAAAACTGGTGAATAAACTATCCAACACTTATCATCAATTGGTGAAAGGCATTAAAAATATACAATTAATTGTATTATTGTTGTTGATAAAAGATTTGGTTAGAAAAATTACATCTTAACATTGACTAGGAACTTGTAAATTGTAATTATGTGACATAGGGTAATGTTCCTCATGATGACCTTAGTCAAGAAATTGACGATGATGACGAGTTGGATGATGACCAACTAGTTGATGATCATAAAAATGAATATAATAATGATCTTGATGACCAAGATGAAGATGATGAAATACAACGCGACAGTGAAGAAAATGACGATAATGATGATAAAGAAAATGATGATAATGAAGAAGAGCGTGCTAGTCAAGAAGATGATGATGATGATGACCAAGACCAAACTTTTCAAGATGATGATTATGAAGATGATGATCAAGACCATGCTAGTCAAGAAGATGATGATGAACAAGCCCACGGTAGTCTAGAAGACGACGACGATGATGATATTGAACCTAATATACAAAAGGATGATTTAAACAGACAAAATGAGGATGATCTGTTTGAAAGTAATTATTATGATGATGATCAAGATGATATTAGTCAAGAAATAGAACAACCAGAAGTTGAACCTCAGGACCAAAACGATAGTCAAGAAAATCTAGAAGATTCTAATGAGGTGTGATATATTATTCAAATTGCTTCCTTTTTATTTTGTCCTAAATTTTTCAAAGTTCTAGATTATTTTACCTTTCAGCAAGATGAAGATCTAGAAAATGGTGAAGTTTATCGTCATTATAAAGAGAGTGAAGAACGAAGTTATGACGCAGAGAATGATGATGGTGATGATAGTTTTGAAGACTTACAAAAAGATAATATTTACAGTGTCAATAAAGTTGACAATACTGATGACCAGAGTGTAGAAAATGATGAGCGAAATTATGATGACAACTATGAAAATAAACTTGATGACAGTGATGAGGTGCAAAGTGTGATGCTACAAATGATATGTTTTGTTTTGATTGGCAATAATATTTTAATGCTTTGTTTCCAAAATTCTAATTCGAAATTTCAAAGCACAGAATAGTGTGGTGCATCTGTTACTTTTACTTAACAGATACCTAGAACGACTTGTAATTTTGTTATTGGATATAACACAAAAGCTTATTAATCACAATCTTTTGATATTGTATAATTAATGTAGAATTAAACAGTAGCGATCATTTTAATGCTTTAAAATTTAATGTATTGTGTAATACCAAAATAGAACTGGATTTAGTCATTTTACATAAGATTTTCTACTTTAGGATGAAGAACACGAGGAAGAGGAACAAGAAGATTCTGGAATAGAAGTAGAGAAACTGGAAAAGGAAGTAACTGATGATCTAGAACAAGCTTCTGTTGAGGAAGATGTAGCTGACCACGATGATAAGAGTGAAGGTTATATACATTATGATACTTATACCAATCATGTGTTTACATTAAAATAACCAGTAAGTCTTTGCAAAAATTAACTATTTAACTGTTTCGGCATCCCGTGGAAGTCTCACATTGAGTGCATTATTTAGGAAACCTATTTTTTTTAATTACATCAGCTTATACACTAAAAAATATTATACATGTTTGATCTGTGATAAAAACATATGGTAAAAAGGAAAATGCTTATTGAATATTAAACATTTGAAAAAATCAATGCTGTTAGAACTATTTTTAGGCAAAACGATTTTAAAAATTCCCTTTCTCTCTAGATGTTTCGGCGCAAGAAGATGATACAGATTTACCCGATGATGATGAATTCCTTGAGGCTGATGACGTAGATGATCTGCCTGTTGTTGAGCACATTGTAGCACCTAAGGGGAAACCATTTGTGGAGGTAATTATTGTTTTCATCTTATCTAATGATTGTTGATCTGAGAACTTCCGTATTTTTATTTAGTTAAAAAGGTTGAGAAACTAAGTTGTAGAAAATCTGTGATGTTTAAAATATAATGCTTAAATAGACAGATTTTTGTTTGGATAGGTTGAAGAAGAACCAACAACAGTGAAGCCAGCGGATACCTTGGCTGATGAAGAGGAATACGAAAAACAACAAGAACAACTACGTCAAGAACAAGAGCAGGCGTCTCACAGTAAGTAACTGATTTCTACCAAGCATGCTAATCTAATTAATTTGCTTATTTTGGCTATGTCATATTCTAACTACTCTAATCTTCCTTTAACCATACCTCTAAGTGATTTAACTACTAATATTCGAATATAACGATACTACATTTTATAACTTTTTGTATAATTTGCTACAAAATCGTGTTAAAATAAATGTTTTTTAAATTCACTTCTTTTATTTTGACCTATTCGCTTTAGATGTACTAAGTTAAGAGAACACTACATACAGTAATGCTTTATAAAAAAATGTTTTTGTCTTAAAAACTTGAAAGCATGCATAAAGCAACTTTCTTGTAGCTCTGTCAGATCGTCTTGCGATTAAATTACCTACACTGTTACGTGTTACTTTTCAGTTAATAGAATATATTCTATTGATGATCTACATTAACGGGAAGTAAATTTCATTATTGTGGGCTGGATGGTTCACCCCAGACTCCTGTATTATGTACTTACTGATTTAAAATAAGTTCAAATAAAAGCAGATATTGAGCGGCAACTTGCTTTACGACATTGATTTTCAGGGGCTAGGCCTCTCCTAGAAAATAGTAGTCTTCTCGATAAATATATAATTGAAGCTTGTGTAATCATTTTTTAACATCTAAACAGTAAATTTAAAAGCTTTGTTTCCCCACACTGCTTCCAGATATTAGCTTAAAAATGAATGAATCTTTCCATGCCGATTTCGGCAACGGTGACTATTACCTACCCAAAAAGTTGCTAAGTCATGTATGGGGCTCTTGAAATAAATAAATGGTAAACGCCAAACAGTAAAATGTGGCGTGTGTTGCAGTGTGGCTGAAGCTGGTGGTGGGAGGAGCCCTGCTCGTCGCCACTCACGCGGTCGTGCGCCGCGCCACTGCGACACGCGGTGCGTACTCGCTATATTTATGTTCACAAGCCCATAAGTTACTAAAGTAAACTGTATAGCATTATAATAAAAATAGAATAACAAACTTGTGAACTTCTAAAATTCTTGGTTATTTTGTTCATTTCCGATAGCAAAACTTAAAATCTGTTGCATTGAGAACTCTGATGCCTATTTTTGGAATCATTCCAAATATTCTGTAACAAATGACTCTAGCTCGAATGAAATTGAACGATTTTCTAATTAACACAGATTTATTAAGCCCAACATTGACGATACTCGTTTGTACCGTGTTGTTTACGTATAAAAGTAAATTCTAAAATAATATTATGAAAGAGACCGTTGAATCCTCAATTTTTACGACAGATGATGCATCAAGTGAAGAGCACGAAACTAGAGAGGATACTCCTTCGGCAATTGATCGCCGAATGACCCTCATACCTCCAGAACCAACTGCAAGTGGTACGATACTTATACACGCTATACGTATGTTAGACGATTAGGACGTGTTTTAATTACATATTTTAAATCCTTCAGCTCCTCCAAGGGAAGCATTAGAACAAAAAGTGAATCCAGTTGTTAGAGAAAAGATATTTGAAAAAGTTTCTTCAACTGTTAAATCAGCTCCTATCAAAAATAAAAATGACGATGACTCTGAGGATGAACAAAAAAAGGTAAGATGATTTGTATTGTACTAATATTGTATTAAGGTTGTAAACATTTGTTTCATGAAAAAGTAGTTTCACAGGGTAAAGAAGTTAAACAAGCCGAGGTAATAAAAGATACAGAACAAGATAAAGAGCTATACAGTGATGATGAAGAAGCTGAAGATGAAGAAATGGTTGAGGAAGAAAAGGTAGAAGAAATTTCTCAAGACGGAACAAAAACATTAGATATAGAAGCAGAGGAAAGTGAACTACCAGATGATGTGGAAATAATCGATGAAGAACAACTTGGAGAAGAATTAGAGGAGGAAGAAGAAGAAGAAGAAGAGGACATATCAGATGTGGATGATGCGGAACTTCTTAATAGACTTGAAGCTAAATATGGACGCTTGCCGGAACCAGAGAGACCCGAACGGAAACATAGTAAACACGTGTTCCGTGTGACGATTGTTCTACTAGATAACTGTTTGCATAATGTTATTAACACATTAACTATCCCTGGCATGACTAACCTTTATGTGAGTGTTACTTGATATGTAAATTTGTGCTTTATAAACTAGCAATAAAGTGCGTTGACCTTTCAGTGGTCAACAAACCTTTTATGACACTGGTTATATTATGTTATTTATTACACATATTTTTACCCGTTTCGTGATTTTTTTTTACTAGTAGATAGGATTTCTGTACGATAGATGTTCAACGCACTTTTTACACGTTTAAATAGCACAAACTAGAATGTTATGTTACTTAATTTTTACAAATATTATTGGCAATTTGAGTAATAGCTTATAACATAAAATTTAAGAATTTAAAAAATAAATAATTATTATCAGCGGGTTGAATAAATAAATGCAATCTTTTTTTACAGAGGACGGTGGAAACAGTATAGATGACTGGCCAGGAGAGCCAAGCGACCAATATTGGCGCCAACAGCTCGACCAAGCCGAGGAAGAGTTGCGCCGAGTAAGTGAAAATAAATTAAAACTATCTCATAACTTTATGGTTGTAGATACTGGGATACTGCAAACGTTTGCGCCTGTGTATCAAATCTATTTTGACCATAGTGGTCATTTTACTGGCAAAACGATTTACAACATCCCTACTCATACTATAAATGCAAGTAACTCTGTCTATCTGTTACTTATTCACAACTAAACTACTGAATTGATTTTGATTAAATCGAGCGGAAAGCTAGTAGATAATATTGGAGTCGCAACGATGATATCAGATCTAGATTTAAAATTATACATTATTCCCAAGTAGCAAAAATCTAATAGTGAATGTAACACTTTTATTAAATTCTAGAAAACTTTCTTGGCTAATCCTTTCTTCTACAACTTTTCGAAAGTGCTGCGTTTTCAAGTGAGTGTGACACTTATGTGTCTAAACAACGTAACAGAGAATTTATTTAACACAGAACTGTCAATATCATTAATAATTAATTAACCAACTCAGCAAAAGTAAACTTGTATTTAAAAAATCCCCAATACATCCCGTTTAAGTGATTTTATACAATTTTTCAATACATACATAATTCGCTTTTGACTTTTGTTGAATACTTTCTAAGAATTTTGGGAGACTCCAAAACGATCCCACCCAAGTTATAAAAGTATTATATAAAAAGTGTTGTCTCTAGCTAGACTATAATAACTACATTCCACTGTTACATTTTGTATGACAGACAGAAAAATTTTTGGTGTATTCATCTGACTTGACGTGTTTGTTTTAACTAACACAATAATTTCAATAATTTCACTGGAGCTTAAAAATCCAACTACATGAATAATAACACTATTTAAAAACTGTATAATGGATGTTATCGCGGCTTATTCTAAATTTTATATCGCAACGTTTTGCGTGCTGTACAGACCAGTTTAAAAAAATACTAAACTGCATTAAAATCTGTTTAAGAGTAGTTTCATCAATGTGTAACATTCGAGGAAACATATTATGTAAAATACTGCTCTAATCGTATAATGTCTTAAAATCAATAATCGCTTTATACATTAACACACTCCCTATTAAACAGAAATACACCAACAATTTACCAAATATGTATCTGAAATAAATTAATTTTACAGAACATATTTTCATAGTATTTATAAATTTACAGGACTGGCTTGACTAAACCATTCTTTTTTAATTTTGCATTGTATATCCTCCTTCATCCAATACTTTGATCATTGTGCCATTTTTTTTAAATGTCTTCCTCGGTGGAAAGTTCAGGTTGCGATTTGCGCCCGCACCCCGCGCACTTCACCCCTGTCTTTGCTCCGATGATATGCATTAAACCCCATAGACTAGTTTACGTTTGACCGCACTCGTTTTACTAGCTGTAGAATATAGAAAAAGTTCCCTCCGAACACTTGAAAACTTGTAAAAGAACGGGTGCGATCGGGCTCCCTTGTGTGTTGTGTGTATGAGTGTTGTGTACTAACGTGGAGGGCGACTGGAGCGCTGCGAGCCAACGGCTGTCGTCTGACAAGCTGCGAGCGAGCGGACGAGCCAAGTGGCTCACGGCTCGAGCCATCGATGTGTCAGCAGAACAACAGCGAGACAATCGATTGCTGTCGCGCGCTATCAACGCATACCTCGAAGTGCTCAAGATGAACGAACGCCTCAGCGACGCCAGACTGTTGCAAGTTACCGAACGAATACTTGATAGAATACGGTTCAGAGGTTAGTATTTTAGTTAGATCAATGCTACAGTTAACTGCTAACTTACTCTTGTCTAAATTATTTATTATTTTCAACAGGCAACTATTTAAGTGCGGAACCCGTCTACAGGCTTTTAATACGCCGTTTTCCCGATGTTGTTGACTACCCGAATAATCTTACAGTCTCCTTCCTTATGGCAAACAGGTAACAGACTAAAGCTATATTTTGAACATTACCACAAATATTAAAATGTAATGAGATGAATACCAAAAAAGTTGTATTATTTTAGGGCAGACCTCGCAGAAGATGTCATTAGGGAAACACTTAAGAAATGGCCCGACGATCGTTTCGCCTTAGCTCACCTTGGTTTTGTTTTAAAAACTAAGCATAACAAATTAGAAGAAGCCGTTGAAGCATTCGAAAAGGCTTTAGAAGGTGATATCGGGCCGGCAACAGAACCTCGCTTCTACTACCACCTCGGAGATTCGCTACTCTTACTGGGACGGTTCGCTGAAGCACACGAGGTGCACAAACGCGGCGCCGCTCTCGGACACTTCTTATCGCCTGCCCAACGATCCCTCTACAACGTGGACCGACTGAAAAGCCAACCCTGGTGGGACGTTAACAAAACTCCTTATGCAAAGTTAGCCCGCGCTTTAGAGAAGTCTTGGAAGGAGATTTTGAAGGAAGGCGAAGCGGCGCGAGCGTTATACGAGATGGAGAAAGAGGGGTTAAAGGAGCGGGGGGAGTGGTCGCAGTTGGATTTGTTCGTGCGAGGGCGGGAAGTGCCAGAGACGTGTGCGCGTGCGCCAGTGACGTGCGGCATAGTGCGGGCAGAAGCAGCAGCTGCGGGATGTCGCCGCGGACAGGTGAAGTTCAGCGCGATGAAGGCCGGCACACATGTGCGGCCACATGTCGGACCCACGAACTGTCGCCTGCGGATGCACCTCGGTCTCTCCAATACCAAAGATACTTATATAAGAGTAGATCAAGAAATCAGGTAACTATTTATACACCTATAATTATTTGTCTTCTACATAGTGTGACAAATAGTCTGTAAATACCACCGATTTACTAGACGCCACTTTCTTCAAATATTGTATGAAATTGTATTATACTACGACCACAGGGCAAGCCTATTTTCGTTTATTAGGCACAAATCAATCCTGACCGCCATGAAAATTATAGCAACCAATGATTCGAATCCAAGATTTGTGTGAAAAGTCTACTACCGGACTGACGAAGCAGTCTTCAACTGTTCAAATAATGTTACAGGCAATGGCAAGTGGGCAAGGTGTTGATGTTCGACGACAGCTTCGAGCACGAAGTGTGGCACAATGGCACGGGCACGCGACTCGTGCTCATTGTCGACGTGTGGCATCCCGCGCTCACTCCGCACGAGCGACGAACTCTACCGCCCATTTAGCACTCGGTAAAGTCCGGCTGACCGGGGCGTACGAGGCTTCATACACTCCGGCCAACGTTTCAGTGCAATCGGCTGCAGTGGCACTTTCAGACGCATTTAAAAACGTATAACAAATAGTCAGATTCAGTTGGCATCAAATCAATTGGACAATGCGTGGGTAATACCTGCTTTGAGATTCCACTCCAAAAAAGGCCATTCCCTCTCACGTTATAGCAAAATCAGTAAGACTTTGATAACTATCGTAACTAAGGTTTGCAAAAATGCGTTTTTACGTAATAATCTTAAGATTTTATACATACTAGTGGCAAACAGAATGCAGATTTTGCAAAAAATTGTCATTACTGGTGAGGTTAGTAGAGCTATCCGAATGAAGTTTTAATTTATTGTTCAACTAATTCTTCCAACAAAGGTGCCCAGATTTTTACATGTAGGTAAACTTGATCGTAAGGAAAGGTTTTAGAGCTATAACTAGTCAACTAGTAGATATAAAAGCTATATTTTCTTGATTTAGATCTGTTAAATGTAATGTTAGGTGTCGCTTGATTAGAAATGTTATCATATGTCAGTTTAAAAACTACAAAACTTGCAGTCAACCTTAATTACCTTTTACCTGTTATACAGTATTTGAATGCACTTCCTTGTGATATATTTTCAACTTTTTATAAGGTTTTATTGTAAGAATAAATTGCAATGCTCGATGTATGATTCTTTTATTTCTTCGATAGTTAATTTAGGAAAAATAGTTTTTTGTGTCACTTACTAACGTTCTACAACTACAAACTCGCACTCTAAGGAATAAGTACCTTGTTCACTGAATTTGGGGTTTAGAACTTCAGGTTAATAATAAAATCCTTTGTATAAGTAGGTGTATATTTGGTATAAAAAAATTGCCAGATATTCTGGTTCAAATATAACCTATAAATTACTTGCTCCTTAAATTCTAATAAAGCTCGATTTAACCTAAAATAGAGTACTAGGTATACAATAATGGCTCTTGTCCATGGTCCGATTTCTCCATTTCCCAAACGAGACTGAGCAAATATGTGTATCTGGTAGGTAGTGTAAAAACTAACAAAATAAAACCAAGTCTGTTCGTCTACACTCACAAAATTGAGAAAAATTATAGACCTCATGAAAGCGATCCATATAAATGACGTTTGGATTAAAATTGGACCATGAATCAAAGCCCTAATGGTCCGCTGTCATAACCTACCTAATGTGTTAATATTAGTAGTGAGCTACTTCCTACGTCTAGTTAGCAGTCTGCGGGTCCACTGTATTGTCAGCTTAGTACTGAGATTATTACTGGACGGAATGATTCCGATAAAATACTATCATGTAATTAATTTTGAATACATATTAGTTATAAACTAGGAAACAATTCATTATAAATTATTAAAAAGCAATGCATTGTTGTGAGATTAGAGTTCTCATTATCAAAAATCTTATAACCGTATTCATTATACGTCTTTAAGCTCATTAGCTAAAATAGGTTAGATATAATTCGTTTGTCTTTGTCCTTTGTCCGTCATCTTGTCATTATAGAAATTCAAAGTCCATTTCAACTAGTGTTTTGATGTTTATGAATAAGATATAAATAATTTTATATTCACTTACATTTAGGAATGTAACAGATAATAATGGAATGTCTATGTGGAATGTGTATCAATTGCAGAAAAACATTAAATCCTAGCTACTAATACACTATAGCTGCTATTTCTCAGTGCAATAAATACCGATGCATGTAGTTATAAAATCTAACTCACAAAATAAACTGCTTTGTAAGTTCATTTCGTCCTAGCTTTTTGCTAACACATTAAATAATATGTGGTTGTTTTTATCTAAAACTTAACCTACGTCTGGCAAAAACTTACAACTACACTGATCATAATCAAACAATAACAATGACTTATAACCTATACCTACTTAAGTACCCAATTATAACAATTTTAAAAATATTGGTCGCAAAAAGTAATTCGTATAAAATCACATAATTATTACATTCATTTCATTCAAAACATTACTATTGACATATCTATTTACTTATTATTTTAAAGACTAACTGATAAATTATCAAGGATATCAATGAAATTTAACAAGAAATCACTGAAATAAGGCACTGGTTTTCGATATACCAAACATCTTGACTACAATTTCTCATTGCAGTTGGAACAAGAGTGTTACTGACGAATTAGATCCTTAAGCCCTAAAATAATAGACTTAGGGATGTTTGGTGGGTTATAGACTAACCAAGACGATGAACGCAACTTGATCAGACAATTTTTACCTTAAGCTGGGTGTTAAGGTTCAGGTGAGCGATTGAGCGTGTAGTGGTCGGAGGCGGGCTGGTACGCGGGCGGGCCGGGGGCCTGCGGCGTGGCACGCGAACTGTACGGCGGCGCGGGCGGCGGCGGCCACGCGCTCGCACCGTACGTGTACGGCTCGCTCGTACACTCGCCGTACGTCTGCGCGGGGCCGTAGCTGCGCTCCACGTTATCGTACGCCGGCATATTCGTTTCATATTTATTCGGCGGGTTCGGCTCGTTGTACGGCCCGACCACGTCGTATCCGGATTTGACGCTCCTACGACCGATGGTGTTGTGCCTGTTAGTCACTATGGGGACGGATTCGGCGGGTGGCGGCGGCGGGTCGTAAGTTTCGTCTCTCTGGTATATATCGCGGTCCGCCGGGTGATAGGAAGAGGGGCGAGCCGCGTGGAAGTTGGAGTACGACGAGTGCGCAGAGGTGGGTCGCGACGAGCGAGCCTCACGCGGCAGTGATGCGCTCGACGACATGTATCCTGCGTTTCTGTAGGAGCGCCGCGACCTTCGCACTGAAGAATTATTTCCCCGCGACCCGGACCGACGTTTGACGCGCCGTGGGGTCATTGGTTTCATGGAAGTCTCGCTTATATTTGTTTCTGTAGGACTCAATTCTATGGTATACACAGGTCGACGCGAGATTGTACCTTTGTCTGAAAAACGAATACAAAACAGTACTAATCACTATTATCCTCAAATGTGCATATAATTCTTATGAAACAATTTTTAAATTTCAGAAGTACCTGTTGTCGGTTTCTTCTTTTTAAATGACCTATAGGCTAAAATAGCTGCTAGTGGCAAAGCAGTGGCAGCAAAGGCAGCGGCAACGGCCGACTGGCCTAATTCGACATGATGCCACTGCATAAAACAGCCCTCAACTCTTGTAGGGCGCCATGAGCCAGGACCATCCACCTCGTCCCACACTGGCTGACAGCCCCAACCATTGCCTTCCCACCAGCTCACACTTCCTGTTCCCAGAGATAACAAACCACTATCCTAGAACATAAAGATTAACTTATCAAAGTGTAGTTAATGATTCATTCAGTGTCTAAATAATAATAATAATTTAAATTTCAGATTAATAATGGGAGTGAATGAATCACCCAGGTGTGGTTGAAAATGTTTGAATAAAATATATAATACAAACCCTGTTTAATGAGCCAAGATTCAAATAATAACAAATGAGGAATATATTCCAAACAAGCCACATGAAACTCCATATTGCATACTGAAACAAACATAAGACTTGCTTAATAATGTTATAATTTTACTGGCCATAATTAGACATAGTTCTCACGCCAGTAGAACCACTGTAGTACCTGTCGACAAAGATGTCTATACTACTGATGCAAGGAATAGTGGTTTGGCCAAATAACGAATATCCGGCGGAGCCATCAGTCTAATAGCCAGATATTTGGCCAGAAGTTTTACCTAAAATGAAATAATTTCGAACGAGCGCGTGCATGCGCTGTGCAAGTTGCGACTTGTTTCTCGCTGTAGGCAGACTTAGAAAGAAATTGCGCGTATTCTACACGCAGTCAGTGCGTACATTGCAGTGCATTAATTTTCATTGTTTGTTAAAAATATTTTGTAGTGAGTTTTGTCGTTTTGACTTTGTAAACTGTTTGTGTTTAGTCACTTACTACTATACATGTATACTAAACATACACTACACTTTTGTGTATGTAAACTTTAGTGTATGTTTAGTAGGTATACATGCATAGTATAGTAAGAATACTGAGACATGGCTACCAAAAGATCACCTGTGTGGCAGTTTTCTCAAGAAGCTGACCCTAAGCATGCTATTTGTAAACTTTGCTCACTAAAACTGTCTCGCAATCAGTGATTAAAAATTAATTCTCCTGATCACCGCTTATAAATCATCATGTATCCAGGTCTTTCTTTATTTTCCTCATGTTTCTTTACTATCTGTTAATCTGTCTGAAAGATTAAACTGAACTTAATAATTGATTACTAGTAGTTTGTTACTTTTCCTATCCCTCGTTTACCATTACCTATGTGTTAATGTACTATCCGGTATCTGGCCAAATACTATGCCACTGTCCGGTATTCGGCCGAATAGTAAAATTGTGGCCGGATACTGAATAGTGGCTTAATATTCATTGCATCTCTAGTATAAACATTTCACTTGCTATGTTCAAGTCCCATAATTATATAATAAAAAGAACAATGTCTAATTATTGTTTAAGTCGAATAAATACATATTTTTGTAAACCTGACTGAAATGTCCTCAAAAAGTTTATATTTTTCTTCAACAAAAAGTTTGAATGATCAATCTAATAAATAAATCTGTTGTTTGAATAAAAACAGGAGTAGCATAGTATTAACATTATTCTACAAAATCATTAGTATGTTAACATATAGGGTGATTAGTAATAAGTGTAAAATACTTTAACATGTGGTAAGGTATGTGGCTCCTGACTTTCCCAAAGAAACTTTAATATGACTTACTTTTTTTTTAAATAAGTTGCTATTTAAATGGAGCTGTGCAGTAGAGATGACAAGTGTAACAGGTGACACGAGATGTACTGCACGGCACATCACCTCATCTCATCCATACCTACTCGAAACTCCATTGTCTTTCATTTCTAATGTGCAGCTCAATAAAATTAACATAAAAAAATAAAAGTTTCTTTGGGATAGTTGTTTGTAATAATTATCTCTAATCAAGTGGCTAAGCATTTTAGCCACATGGTTAAAATCACCCTATATAATTAATATCTAAACATAAGATGTCATATATAAATAATACATGTTTAAATAGTCATTTTATCAGAACAAGTGAAAGTATGTGAAGTAGGTCAATAGGTATCAATCATTAGAGTAATCAAATTCTTACCGCTAATATGTATTTTGTAATGTACTGAACTGCTCCAAATGATCCAAAAATAATTAACAGGATATTAGTGAAATTCGCAATAATAGGTAGCCACATGTATCCAAGAAAATCAAAAACTTGCCGCTGTATTGTAACTATCTGGAATACAAGAACAAGGAACAATTAATCACTTCCTTTGATAAATAGCTTGTACATGAATCATCAAATGAAGACATGCAAATAAGTAACATATCAATGGAGGTCAGCAATCTAATACTTTGTACATATATGAACAATCCTAGATCATAACTTAAACTGAATTTTTAATTACTTACTTCTTACTATTTGAACATTTTGCATTGTAAATAAGTTTAAATACATACCAATTCTAAGATACACACGATCAACAAAATAGTCCGTAGTCCACAAATAGCCATTTCGATTATTTGTCGTGAATTACAAGATTTTCAATACATTAGGGTTATGTAAACTTTATGATTGATACACATTATAAATTCGTTAGTATCTCTTCTCATGTTATTTAAAAACACAAGCCGTTTCATTAAAATTAAACAAAAAACAAAGCTTTCGTTTTTGCAATCGACATTCTTCGCCCCGTGCCGTTCATTCAATTGTTCGCGTTCGCATTTCGCATTTGTTCGGTCGTTGTTCGTTGACATAACTGACATTGAGTGAGTGAAAAACAAAAAATACAAACACTACATTTGCCATTATTTAAAAAAATCACTAGATTTGCCGAGCCATTATTAAAAAAAACTAGATTTTTAGCAAAATAAAACAAATGTATATAAGAATCCTCTGACCATATTTTAAATTGGTTAAAACCTGGTTAAAACAGACTGGTTTAAACGTCAATCAAAGTCAAAAGATAGATATAAATGTCACTATCACTACTGTCATCAAAAACGCAGAGTAATTTTCTGCGATCGATTATTACGGGGTAAGGGGTGTGCTCATTTAACGTAAATATAATAGTTGTTACGTACGATTTTCACTGTTTTCTCTTGAAATTGTGACCTCCAGGTATGTATACAGACCATTCAATTTTTTTTATTCCAACAAACACCTTGTCTCAATTATTGTTATACCTATTTATGTTCATTGTTCGGTCTACCTTACTCGTTGCTCGTGAAACGCCGGTAACATTATTTTCTTTTATTAACAGAAATTACCGAAATGGCAACAGACGCTTTAATACCTTTGGAATCCAATCCTGAAGTTATGAATAAATTTCTTCAGAAATTGGGTGTATCTGACAAATGGACAATTGTAGATGTTATGGGTCTTGAACCAGAAATGCTGTCATGGGTTCCTCGACCGGTGGTTGCTATTTTATTTCTTTTCCCTATTTCTGATGCATATGAGCAACATAAACAAAAAGAAGAGAGTGAGATACTTTCTAAAGGACAAGAGGTGTCTGAAAACATTTTTTATATGAAACAGAATATAAGTAATGCATGTGGCACTGTTGCTTTAGTGCACAGTGTTGCCAATAACACTGATAAGATTGAAATATCTGAGGGGCACTTGAAAAAATTCCTTGATGAAGCAAAAAGTTTGGATGCAGTCTCACGAGGCACCCTGCTTGAAAAGTCTGAAGGCATTATCAATGCACACAAAGAATTAGCTCAGGAAGGCCAAACTAACACCCCAGGAGCCAATGATACTGTCAATCACCATTTTATAGCTTTTGTTCACAAGGATGGTGTTTTGTATGAACTAGACGGTCGTAAGGCTTTCCCTATCAATCATGGCCCTACCACTCCAGATTCTCTAATTGATGATGCTGCTAAGGTGTGCAAAGAATTTATGTCTCGCGATCCTGATGAAGTGCGTTTTACTGTCGTGGCACTAGCAGCCTCAGATTAAATTGATCTCACATCAACATATTTTATAATATACATTTACTGCTCCTAATTGTGTGTGAGCACAGCTTCCTATAGCTTGTAATTTCTTCTATGTTTAATTTGTGAAGAAAAGGTGCAATGCAAGCTTTTGTGATACTCATTATTACACAGTATTTATCATATAATTGTATTTTATTTATAATATTGTAAACCCATGCAATAAAGTTGTAAGGTGGAATATATATTATGTACTTATATTTACATAAAGAAGTACAGAATATGATTAGTAATACAAAGTAAAGACTACATTTGGATTTGGATGGAACTTGCTGAGTAGGTTTGATCTTAATATATTGTTGAGGCATAAAACAGACATGGCCAACCTCAACCTAACATTTTTTAATGCCTTTTATTATTCAAAAACATTTATCCAGTATTTTGAATACAAACCTATAGTAGATGATAATCCACTTGTCTTACATTGTTAGTCTAAAATGTTTGAGGTAAATGTATGTACCTATAATTACTAGTGTAATTTTTTACTTTTTCTTTATTCTGCAATAGGCTGGCACTTGACTACAACTTACCTGATGTTAAGCAATGATGTAGTCTACGATGGAACGCGCCAGCCTAGTATACCGATTCACTCGTGATTACGAATGATTATCAGTGAGATGGTAGCAGTGGAATGAGCCTTCATATGGTTAGAAACCTTATAGGAGCAAATAATAATATTTATTATTTTATCGGTTAGGGGGTAGTTTCTACCGACTGCGCATAAAGGGGTTGATGATTTTGTGCGATAACAGACTTAATTCTGTTGAATACCTACATCAAATCTTAGCTTCGTGTATAGAGCCGGGAGTTCACAGCAGCCAATCAAAATATTTCTAAGACATTTGTCAGGTGAAAATACTTGAATTCATCAGAATAATGTATGATGAGTACAATAGATGTTAATAAGTGTAAATATCAACAATCAGGCGATTTGAGGATGCTTTCAAGTCACCTGGATACACTTTAGTTAGGTTAATTCTTTTTTTTAAATAATTTGAAGATGTCAGAAGAATCACATACTTACTGTATTTTTATTACGTTTTCGAAATAACGAAATCTTAAAAAAAAATCTGAAAAACCTTTTAACACTGCTGAAGAGATGGACATGATTTAACTTTTTTTTACTTCCACTTAATCTTTAAAGCCGACTAAGTATCGACGACGCTCGAATAACTACACATTTAGCATCTTCGGCTCCCCTACTATAAAGATGCTTCACTCAAGGACTACTGAGAATAGATGCTACACTCAAGGACTACTGAGATATAGATGCTTTACTCAAGGACTACTGAGATATAGATGATTCACTCAAGGACTATTAAGATATAGACGCTTAAGTATTAACAAGACTGTACGAAATTTTTTTGTTTAGCTAAACTGAGATCTATTTTCTTAGAGATATGGTAGATATTTCCTTAAAATCAGTTGCTAGCTGAAAGCAGTCCTGGCGAGAGGGCTCCCGGTAGTAGTGTGTCCTTGTCTAATATCTTGCCGGATTAAGACATCTCTATGGATTGGTAGAATTGGTAAAGTTTTATATTTTACTTTATTATGATTTACCGAAATGGATAGTTCTTAAACGTTATAACTTATTGAAATATTTACAAAGTTTCCATAATTAAATATCAATTCATTGTATTTTAAACATATTTCATTAATACTCATCTATGATTAATACTGAAAAAAAGAAGTATATATTGTTTGGATTGGTAATACAAAATATAAGATGGCGGTTTGTTCTTTTGGTTGATTCTCGTGCGTCCATTTGCGATTGTGTAAATTTTCATAATAAATCTGTATTTTTTTCATAAAAACTGTAAATTCATGTTTGACAGGGTGCAAAAATAGGTCTTAGCGTCTTAGCAGGTTATCTTTCCACCGGAAGGTAAAAGCACCAAGGCAACTGTCATATTCTTTAGGGTAACCATGAATTTTGTCGATCAAATATTTTTATACAATCTCGTAGTGGTAGGAGCAGATATATACTCAAAGTATGTACCGACTGTCATATTTAAAACTGTATTTTTCAGCAATGTACCAAATAACAAAAATTTTATAAGATATATTTTTTTATGTTTTATCCAGAACATAGCATCGCGTTCATGTGACCTAACATTCATTTAATAGTAATAATATTTGGGGTTATCTCTCATTTCACAACAATACCTAGTTTTTTTGTACACACGGATACACATCAAGCTATAGATTACCAGTATAAGCTGACCTCTCATTGTACGAAAATCATTTACATGATCACTGCAGATCATAAACCCACATGTAGAATAAATGATGTAGATTTAAAAAAAAATATGCACATGATGTTTTGGCATAATTTTTTACATACAATAAATTTGGTAGATATAGGTAGCGTAGTAATGTAGCCTCAATTAGAATATTTAATCGGTTTTTATGCAATATGTCCTGTGTTCTGTTTGGTCATGGTCACTTCATTAGAAAGGGACACACTACCCCACACTATCCCACTTCTGACACCGTGTAGTGGTATTTGTATATAAATGAGAACTCACATTATTAGGCAATGAGTTACTTTATTAATGTTCAAGACAATACAGACACAAAGAGACTCAACACAGAACAGACAGACAACAGACCGACGACATGATGGCTACCGACTAGTGACGTGTTGTAACACTAGTGACGTACTCATAACAACCGGGAGCACTCTCACGCGGACTGGATTTTTCATCATAGACAGTCAAACAGATCATTTAAAATGAACATAGTGTTTATATGCGCAGTGATTCAAAGCTGAAAACACTGGAAAATAATAGTTAATAGTGTTCTAAACTCAATGCTGGAAAACTAATCAAAACCGCATAGTAATTTTCAATCAATAGCTCTCTTATTAGTCTGTGATCGATTGTTATTATGATCATAAATATGATAAGAGAATAGTTAGCGGGTTGGGCTTCTTTACCGCCATTAATATAGTTCTACGATTTTCACTCTTACTTTTCTCTAAATTGTGGCTTTCAGGTATATTGAATTAAGAGGTGTGTACATGAACGCATTGAACGCCACCAGATAAAAGGGCGTTTACACATACGCCACACATATTTTATTCCAACAAACTCTACCCTTAAGATGACCCACTTACCAACACCTCCCATTAATTGATCGATATACCTTACTCGTTGCTCCTGAAACGCCGGTAACATTATTTTCTTTTGTTTACAGAAATTACCGAAATGGCAACTGAGGCTTTAATACCTTTGGAATCCAACCCTGAAGTCATGAATAAATTGCTTCAGAAATTGGGTGTATCTGACAAATGGACAATTGTAGATGTTATGGGTTTTGAACCAGAAATGCTGTCATGGGTTCCCCGACCTGTAGTTGCCATTTTGCTCCTCTTCCCTGTCTCTGATGCATATGAGCAACATAAACGAAAAGAAGAGAGTGAGATACTTTCTAAAGGACAAGAGGTGTCCGAGAACATTTTTTATATGAAACAGAATGTAAGAAATGCATGTGGCACTATTGCTTTAGTGCACAGTGTTGCCAATAACACTGATAAGATTGAAATATCTGAGGGGCACTTGAAAAAATTCCTTGATGAAGCAAAAAGTTTAGATGCAGTCTCACGAGGCATACTGTTTGAAAAGTGTGACGGCATTATCAATGCACACAAAGAATTAGCTCAGGAAGGCCAAACTAACACGCCAAGAGCTAATGATATTGTCAATCACCATTTTATAGCTTTTGTTCACAAGGACGGTGTTTTGTATGAACTGGATGGCAGTAAGGCTTTTCCTATCAATCATGGCCCTACTACTCCTGATAATCTAATTGATGATGCTGCTAAGGTGTGCAAAGAATTTATGTCTCGTGATCCTGATGAAGTTTGTTTTACTGTGGTGGCACTGGCAGCTTCTGACTAAATTAACCTCATGACTATATTTTTGTAATTCTTATTTGAGTATTTCTCAAAATAAATGTACGTAACGAAATGGTAGTAACGAAATATTGTTACGAAATAGTCCTTAGATGTAACTAAATAGTAACCATAAGGCTGGTTACACATTGGCGAAATATTGTGAATGCTCTTCATTTATTCAATACGAAATATTTGTAAGTATGTACCCAAATACTTAAGGGGTTAGAAATAAAATAAGGGAGTAATCATTCATACTATTTTAATCAAATTATTTTTTTTTCCCAATCTTTTAAAAATGAAAACCTGACGTTATTTTAAACATAAAAAAACTTAATTAGAATCACTATCCATTAGCGCTTTATAAATTTCTTCCTTATCTTTGTAATAATTGAATTCTTTCCGAAACACATTTGGTTTGACAATCCGTTTTTAATCTTTGGATCACATCGCTTTGGCGCGTGAAGATAATTATTAAGCGATAGAGGTTAAGTCCTTTATAAACCACTTTCTTTTTTGTGTGTATATTTTCCAGTATTTCGTCGTTAAGAATAGTCAGTCCACATGTTTCGCCTTTGACTTTGTGAGTGCCTTCAATTGGTACATTTTCATTATTTTCATATTCAGTGTTATTTTTTGTTGCATTATTATTTTGTATTATAACATCTACATTGTCCAAATCATTGAAATTAAACTCCGGTTCATTAAATGACATTGCATCACTCATATATTTTTCATCCGTAGTTACAGCTTCGTCACTTATTAAATCCTCGAGAATTATTGGCTTTGTATTGATATCAGTTGTTGATCCTTCTTCCTCATGACTTTTTATTTCTTTACTTGGTTTGTCTGTTTCACCTTTTTGTTTTAATACATTCATTATATCAATTGGATATTTGTCTTCTTTTTGTTGCTTTGCTGTTTTCTTCCCTGTTCCTTTTCCTTTATTCTTAAAGTTTTCTTTGCCTTGTTGTGTTTCGTCTGCCTTGAGGCATTTTACTTCAGTATCATAGAAAGCATGGTTTGCAGACATAAATCTTGACGAAGATAACAATGTTACTTGTTCTGGGGGTTGCCGTTTAACATTTTCCTCCTTTGATGTGTCCTGAAAATTAAAAACATGACATCAAAGTGTATTTAAAAATATTTTTTTTTATGATTGATTTTGAAAGGTATTTATTAGTTTTTTTTTGTGTTTGACCCTAAAATACGTCAAAAATCATAAATAAATCTCTTTTATATTTGCTCTCAAATGGACATTCACCTCTAAGTCTTGATCACTCTCTCTGTCATCTATCCTGGGTAAATCATTGTCCTCACTCCAAAAATCCGCATCTATCAGATCTGAATCACTATGATAACTTATACTGACATCACTCTCCGTCGTAGTAGAACTATTTATTCTTTTGAATCTTTTCGCTGCTGGTTTTTGTTTTTTCAAGGCTTGCGGTTTGTTACTGCATGATGCTTTTGGTTCTGATAGGGTGTTGGATAGAAGTTCATGTTCTTTAGTGTAGTAGCAATCACAGCAGATGTTTTTCTGGCAATCAAAGCAGCTCAGCAATTTATATTTAATTGTCGTGTTGCCATCCGTTACAATCTGATGCAGCTTCATTGTTCCTTTTATGGGAATAATATTTTCAGGGATATTTTTGGTCATCTTCTGAATGTCGTTTTCATTAACATAAAACATTTTTACTTTACTGTTACGTATCGCATTTTATGAAACAAAAACACATGAAAAAGGTAGAGTGGCAAACAGGTTTTTGTATGAAAGGTAAAAAAAGCTATTTTTAAAATATCGAAATATTTGATAATAAGTATGATTATAGCTATAATTCTTCGTTATCTTAAAGATTAATATTCATCCTACAAAATTGAGTGTGTGTTTTTTTTGTGTGATGATTTATAAATATAAAACTTTTGAACTGTTTCAAAGCACACTTTTTTTTTCAAAGATGTACATGTATTTTGAGAAATACTCATTTACTGCTGCTAACTGCTTTCTATTATAGCTATAGTTTCTTCTATCCTAAATTTGTGAAGAAAAGGTGCAATGCAAACTTTTGTGATACACAATACACAGTAATTTATATTAAAACTTGTATTTTATTGTCAATATTATCAAATCACATAAAAATGTTGTAAGGAGGGTTACATATCTACTATTACAAATTTTAAATAAGTACAGAATATAATTTATAATTGACTGTACATTTAGATTTGAATCAAACTTGCTGAGCAGGTTTGATCTAAATCTTGATAATACTCATAATACCTCAATCTGACAATTCTGATGTCTTTTATAATTCAATCATATTTTTTATTTGTATTTTGAATACAAACAAGAGATAATAATTATTCACTTGCTATTCTTGATCGCTACATTGTTAGGCCAAAATGTTAGCAAAAAATATGTAGGTATTTATAATATAGGAAAAAATACTGGCAAGTACGAAATTAGCTTATTTTTCTGAGTCCAGGAGGATCACTAAACATCTTTCTAACACTTTTTCAGTACAGTCTGTAATCTAGGCTTTAGGCATAATATACATAGTCCTTTTTAATTTTATATGTTTAGGTACCTACCTAATAACCCATAGAAAAATATTAAGAAGATTTCGAACCTGCCAGGTTTGTGCAATTAATTTTTTTTATTCTATTATCATTAGTTTCAATAGGGATATAGAATATTTATTTCAAAATTACAACATTACAAACAACAACAGACCGTTATAATACCTATCTCTCACATACTTACTGTCTACTCTACATTCTATCACAGCATCTTCCATTTTGAAAATCTAACAGGTCCTAGAATATAAAGAAACCAAGAAGTATTTTGACAAAAGCATGTTAGAAAATTAACAATAAAGAAAACATGAAGATAAAATTAACTAAAAAAGACCGACTTAAATTTTAAGGATTATTTCGGAATACACCACTTTAAATCAACAAAAGGATCTTGATAATACGTTTAACTCTTTTACCGTGTGTCTAAATATCAGTTGCTCTTGCCGGATGGTGCCCGACTGCGAAATTTTTCGAACCGATAATGAATAGCTAAGAACAATAAGTAGGTACAATAGCTACAATAGATGAAAATGGAACAAAAAATGTCATGCTTGTTACGGGCAGTCAAAGGTTAATGACGGCGTTGTGCCCGAACAAATATAAAAATATATAAACATCAGTATCGAGATCCTTTCCAATTTTTGAAGTCGGTCAGAAACATGCATTAGTAGCAATAACTATGTGTTATGCATACATTTCATATTTATTTAATTTCATTAAAATTGTAAAAATTTCCTACTTATTTTTTATTCAATGTCATAAAAGCTAGTTATCTACTATGGAATGCTAAATAATAATTGTCATGTTATACCTACCTACAAATATAGTACTGGTTATCTTAATATATATATTTCTTGTGTGCGTGTGTATGTGACTGAACTCCTCCTAAACGACTGGACCGATTTTGATGAAATTTTTTGTGTGTGTTCAAGGGGATCTGCGAATGGTTTAGATTCACAATTTTGTCCGCTGGCGGTACGAAGTTCGCTGGGGCAGCTAGTAACTATATAAAAATCTTTTAGTTTCTTATAGAGCTTTGGTGTTACTTAACCATTGATTTATTACTTATGGCGCTCTGCTTTTTTTTTCAATATCAGAGACTTTACATAAACAGAGGACGTCATTTTACAACACTGTCGGTGTTTTATAAGCATAAAATTACATTATGGCAACAAGTAGGTCATAAATTCACTATCTGAGTCACAGATTTCTCAGCTGTTTATTACTTGTTAACAACAAAATCAAATACAATTCAGCAAAATCGAAGCATCAATCGAAACTGGTGCAGCGCGTTCTAGTTTAGGTACAAGCAGAGTGATAGGTAGTAGCACCATCATATTTTCTAAATATGCCTGCCAAGCCAAGTTGTACCTATATTACTTTTCCAGCCATAAGTACCTTATTAGGCTAAAGAGAATAAATAATTATTTTTGTAAAAATTATTAAACTCATAATGTGTCTACGATATGTGCTTCATGCTCTTGTTCTTCGGTATTGTTGATTAAAGAATCATCTGTGAAAAAAGCAAAATAATGTACTTAGTAAATTAAAAAACTGTTTCAACACATTATAATAAAACATATAAAATCGCGCCCGCGCCGCCGGGCGAAGAGGGTTCGCAACGAAAACGATGCGGGCGCCCAACGAAAACGAATGCGCGGCGACTTCGTTGCGGACGCGTGGCAATAATTAAGCAATCCGACGCGTATTCGTTGCGAGCCCGCTCCGCAGCGTGTCTTTTGTAAGTACTAGGTAGGTACATAATTAGTACCTATATTATTGTATTGTGTACCTAGTATTGTATAATCCTTAAATATTATTTTTAAACCCTTTACTAATATAGGTACGAAGATAATATAAGAATAGCTGATCTTTTCCTCACAAAATATGGATTCGGTAACTAGATTAACCTTAGGTTTGCTTTCCTCGTGTACCTGTGCGGCTGTTTAAAATTAGGTACCTACTCCTACAATAGGGGTAATTCAAAGTTACCTAGATACTCACTTACCTACAGAACTAATTTGACATTTATGACCCTGATATTGACATAGTAAGTATCTAAATAAGTTATCCTATACCCAGAATATAGAGATAATAACATTTTAATACACCTACATCGTTATTGCATTATTGCCCTCATTTAATTAATTATTATCAAACAATGAGATAAATAAAATAATTATTCCCAATTCAATTAGTTGAATAAGTGAGCGATAATATTGCAACATTGTGTACATTATGTACATTATTTTGATTACTATTTAATAATAGACAAGAATAATTTTGAATTAATTCTAAAATTACAGGTCAGACGAAATGATATTGTATGATTGTATTCATAACAACAAACTCAATAATCTATTCAAATGCTAATAAATACTAAGACATTTAAAACGATAGCTTTAAACAGCCGTTGAATTGGGTCCGGCCGTGGCCCCATTCCGGGTTGCCACCGGCCGGTATGCCCCCTCATTGAAAAATTTGTTATTCCGGCCGGATCCGTTGAGTTTCAGAGGCCGGCCGCCTTTGAAAATAGTAGTGTTATTTCAAACCACTGGTCATACCGCAAAGATAAATTATTATACTTTCATCATCATCATCATATTTTAGTCCACATCTATCGAGATGTGCTTTACGAGAGACATATCGATGTCTCTCGAAAAGCACGCCACTAAACATGACGGCTACTCTCATCCAGGTCTTACCAAAGCTATGTAGCTGAGATTGTCACTCAACTTAATCTAAGGGTATCCTGTGCTACGATCCGTGATCTCCACTCACGAACTTGTTTACCCCAACTGCTGTTGTTCCTTACTAATCCGGTGAGATATGAAGAAAATAAATATTCTGGGACATTGACACATACGGTCAACTGATCTCATACTAAGCAGAGTTAGTGTTATGGAAACCAGATAACTATTGTTCTATAGGTCCTATATACAATGTTTTTTTTGTAAATACATACTTAAATAAATAATTACACACATATTATGATTACAAAATGTATCTCTTGGATGAAAACCACTCGAACCCACGACCTGCGTGGTGAAAAGTATACTACTGACCAGACCACAGGCTGGTAAATATGTCGATTACTCTGTTGGATCACGTAATATTATTTATAAGTGCCTTATACGTACCATTTACAACTATACCGTCCCTTCTAAGACTCGGAAGTAGTAGAGTAAATGTGAGTCCTAACAATACAGCGCCACCACAGACCCACGATAACACATCGCGATAATACGTTGACTCAGCTCCATCTGCACTAGAAGCAAAATTTGTATATTAGTCACTTACTTATCAAGCTCGGAAAAACCAATTTGAGTTAAGGTCTACGCCCATTAGAACATAAGTAGGTACTATAATGTGGCTGTATGTAACCGGTGGTGCACTCGGCAATATGTAACTGTAGATTCCGCTCGAGATTTTTTTTGGGTGATAAATGTGGATAATATGCAAAGTATCCCCAGGAACCTCAAATACCGAGACAAACAGTGGTCAATATAATATCCAGAAATACATGCAAGAATTTCATCCAAATCTGTTGAGCTGTTCTAACTAAGAACCATGCTTCACAGCCTTTCACGTGTATAACAGTTGAAGCAGTATGAAATACCATTTGTCTTCTAGCCGCGGCCCGTTTCGATTTTCCATAGTTACACAAAAGAAACGATGGAATCGGACATGCAGCTTGCCTACTGCTACCATTGTGACAGTTTTGCAAGCTGTGGTGATAGCAGGTTGTGGTAACAGAGTAGATATAATTATAGGTAATCTGTTCATCTAGCGGTCGCATCCAAAGGGTATATTATCACTTGGTCGCATGTCGCATCCTGTTCTAATGGACGGTATACTTTATACCTATCAATAATAAATAGATTTGGATTTCAATAGCAGCTTGACCACAATTTATAGAATGAACATTTGTGGGTGTTTGGTATTAGCTGAAGTTGGTAGATAGATATTATGAAATATTGTGAATTCCCACTCTGATGTCACGCTAACTATATCAGCATTGGCAATCACGCGACGAAAACAAAATGAATCAGTCTCTCACATAATCTCAACTATAAGTAAGTATACAATGGAACTTTACTGTTCAAAGGTCAGACAAACGAACTATTTACAGTTTGATCACAGTTATTTTGCCTCTTTTGTCCTTAGCACTAGAAATACCTCTAGATATAGGTATGATGGTGCCGAGTATGACAAGCTCAAGGTTAGCCTACATAATAATATCTTAGCGAAAACAATTTTATGCATAAACTTATTATTGTCTGCAATGATCACTTCAATCCTTTTTAGTGTCCCACAGCTGAGCACGAGTTTAAGCCTTAATCCACATACGCTGGCCAAGTGCAGGTTGATGGATGTCACATGTCGACGTATGATTAGTTCTTAGACATGCCGGTTTCCTCACGATAGTTTCCTTCACTAATATTGAGCATCGGAGATAAAAAAAATCACACAAAGATGTGTGGGCACGACCGTGAATCGAACCCGCGGCCTTATATTTCTAAGGCGAGGTCCTTACCGCTGCGCAACCATTGCTCAGTAGTACTCATCAAGTGTCAAGATCATGTATTATGTTTAGTAAACACCATTAGCAATCCTATTTACTATTATTAACTAGCAATCCGCCCCGATTTCGCACGGGCCCAATACCATGTCCATAAAATATACAATAAACCTTTTTAGAAAAATTATGTAGGTTAGGGTGGATCGAAAAAAATTTTTTTTAATTTTGTTCTTAGCATGGGGGTAGAATTTGTAGCTTATAAAAAAAAACGTTTTTCAAAAAAAAAAATTTTTTTTCGCAACATTTAGAGGTAGCCCACTCGTTTTTTAATAAAATAATGGATCAAATGGACTTATTCTAATTCTGGCTTTCAAAAAGACATTCCACACTGTGGAATGTCTTTTTGAAAGCCAAATGGAAATCAGAAGTCAAAAAAAATTTTTTCCTATTATTTTTGTAACTTTAGCGAAAAATAAAGAATTAAGCAGCCTTTCTTTCTGTATTGAAATAAAAGGTAAGTGAAAAAAAATCATATACAATTATTTTTTCATGTTTTCCACGATTTTTGACAGAAAAAAATGTTTTTTGCTAGAATAAGTCCATTTGATCCATTATTTTATTAAAAAAACGAGTGGGCTACCTCTAAATGTTGCGAAAAAAAGTTTTTTTTTTGAAAAACGTTTTTTTTTTTATAAGCTACAAATTCTACCCCCATGCTAAGAAAAAAATAAAAAAAAATTTTTTTCGATCCACCCTAATGTAGGTATCTAATAAATAGTGAAAACCACATGTAAATCCGGTTAGTAGTTTTCGTAATTGTCGCGAACTTACAGACAGCAGGGGACTTATATATTATGTAGACTTAATATTTATTTAGTAGGTAGATGAGCTAGTTTTGTAACGATCATTGAAAATATTGCATCTAGAAACTAAAATCCTGCGAAGGCCATATTTTGTAGAAATAAGATAAATATGGTGCCGCGGCTGTTATGACAACAAGCATGCGAATTTAACCCTTATATTACGGAACAATTTGTTACTAGGTTATTATGCATGAACAAATACAGATGGCTGATAAATTCTTGTAATTAATGAATCATCAATGTACTTACTATGCTTGTATGAGTGCTATCGCGATGCCACACGCGAGTTTATCAGTAAAACTCATCACGCCGTACACAAACGCAGACGCTTCCGTCTTTGATCCAACTAAATCAGCCGTGAGAGAGAGGCTGGTTACCAACATTATAGCTCCGCCGAAACCTAAAACAGATGTTTAGATTATTATTAATGCTAGTGGTTACCTACCGCCCGCGCGTATGTTGGTTATCGCGTACAACCTTGAATCTCATTTTGCGCAGTCAGATAAAAACTATCCTGGAAGAGACTGAGACCTGGGGAAGGACATATTACCCCAGGTCTTAAACTATCTCCATACCAAATTTAATGCAAATCGCTTCAGTTTAGGCGTGAAAGCGTAACCGACATACAGTAGGCAGTAACCAGTCACTGGGTACCATGAGACTGCGCCCGAGGAAACTTGGCGGAAGACTTGGCGTGGGATAGTAGATTGACTATAGATAATTTAATGCTCGGTTTTGGGGTAGGTATTTACCCAGTAGTAGGTACACCAATGAGGCTTGCTGGCGAGGCGTTTAGAATATTCGCTCGCGAGTTCGAGCCAGTGCCACCGCCGCCGTGCCAGGCTATTCAGTGTAAATAATACATGAATTAATACTGTAAATAAATACTAACCTATGAGAACAGCTACTAAGTAAATAAAATACACTTTGTAGTATTCATCAGATCCAAAGTAAATCCAGACCAACCCGGCAAAAGCACACATTGTTCCTATGAGATAGTTCAGTTTCCTTGTACAAGATCTTGGAGCCAACCGTTCCACTCCCGCAGCAGCTAAGCTACCGAGGTATAGAGCGAGAGGCACGATAGCTAACGCGCGGGCGGGTAGCCCTAGAGTGAGATGTAGATATAAGGGTATAAGTACTTGAGATATATTTACTACTAGCCTCGTAGACATATACACCACCGCTACCTACAAAACATAAATATTAATTAACATCTTTAAATAGCTTGAGTGTTATTTTACTGTGTACAGAAGTTCGCTTAATAAATAATTATCCCGAGTGGAGGTAAAAATATATTTTAATATACTTATGAGATATTTTAGTAGTAGCTTGAGGTTGACAATGGTGTCCTATGATGGCCTCTACCTACACTTTCGGATGGTACAGGCATGGGAGGAAACTATTAGCGGATTAGTAAGCTGAAGTGGCAGTACACTGGTTATTTCTGCCACAGAACCAACCATGGGTTAAACGAGGTCTTGAGTGAGATTACGGATTGGCAATCGTAGCATAGTAGGCGTTCAGACTAGGTGAAGTAACGATCGTGTTCAGTACCAACTAGGGCTACCAAAATCATTTTCTGTAACTAACTGTCTAGATTTAAACCTATTTTGTGACAAAAGTAATTTACCTGATACATATGTGGGTTACGTAAGAAATCAGAATGTACTCCAGGATTTTGAGCCTCCTGCAATAACTGTTCATTGCTTTGATAGTTATTCTTCTCAGTGACTGACAAGTGGAAAATGAAAGATGTTATAGTTCCTACACCTAATACAATGTACACTACTACTCTGAACTTCCATGCATCACCAGGTCCTACTTGCTGCAAAAATAAAAAGAAGTATTATGTAAAAAAGTAACAACCCTTTATGGACTTCTCACACTGGAAGAGGTCTGCAGTCAGGTCAGAGTGAACTCATGTATGAAGAACTGTGACTACTTTCACACATGACCACAGAGCGCAACCAGTGTGATGAATCGTTTAGGGTCCTACTCTTGGGCATAGATCTTCTCTCTACTATCTTAAAATTACTACTAAGCATCTAGGCTTTAATTCACACCTTGATGGTGAAGCTGAAATACCTCATAAGTGTTCAAATGGTAATTTGTGAAAATAAGATTAATTTATTGTCATATTTACACCTCAACATATATTAAGCTAGCAATTACGTGGTGCTCTAGTCTCTACCTAAACTTTATTGAAAATAAAGAGTAACTTGAGTAAAATATATTTTTTTAAACAGATTTTCTAAATAGGTATCTATTATTATAATACAAGTAATATAGTAAAGTATTGCTTGAATGTTTAGTAAAATATGTTAGAATGTCTTCACGAATGGGGTCAAATATATGTTTACCTGTTTATTACATTCCCCACTCACATGTAATATAACCCATGTGATAAGATATACAAATAAGTTTGCGAACACTGTAAATCCATATCTGTAAGCAAAAAAATAATAATAACTCAGTAAATATCATTTCTGTAATTATGATCAAAAATTCATAAAAAGAGACTAGGCCCTGACTGCCTGAGACTAGCTCCAGACTGCCAATGTGTCCTAGTGGTATACCAAATGCAACTTAAGGGAATATATTATGTATAACAGGGATAAGCAGCATTTATATGTGAGTGGTTGAGCAAAAGGCCCAATCCCATCATGTTGAAGGGATTGAAAACAGTCTTTTTTAGTTTTTTAATTTGGTTTGGTGTGGTTTTTCAGCTTCATTTGGATTTAATTAGATTTTATTTTTAGGTGTAGGTAGCTTAAGGTTTTTTTGTGAATCATGCCCAAGCCAAAACTCATTGCGACTCAAAACATTAAGTTGTGTTAAGTGTGATTTACTCGAAATCATAAACTTTCTCTCATTGTCCCTTGTGCTCAACCACCCACTTAAGTAAATCCAAGTTATAAACTATAAGTAGGCATTTTAAATGCATTGCCAGAACAAACATCAATACCTCCTCAACTTTGACTAGATTTTAATGAAATAAAAGCAAAAGTATAAATAAATGTTTAGTACCTTATAGCAGTTAGATGAGTCCTTGTGTGATCATCTTCAGATAATTCTGGTATTAAACTTAAATGAGATATTTGTACTGCTGCCCATCCAATTTGGAATATTATTATAAATGATGAGAAATAATACATTTGTGCCCATTTGTGTGTCAATGAACAACCTATACATTCTGAGAATATGAATGGGAAAGATACTAGAACACAGATTGTGCCTAAAAGAAAAAAAAAAGAAAAAAGTTAACAATAACAATTAACGGTAAACTAGTTATTAAAATGACTGGCTATGTCTGGGTAAGCTTGAGGTATGTACCAAATGTTTATAAAAATGTTATGAGATTGATACAAAACTCCTGAAACTGCCAGACTGTTGATGAAACTTTTTGTATTTAAGTAGTCTTCCACACGCGCCAAGATGGGCCACTGATAGAACATTTTGCCAGACTAGTTAATAAAATAGTATAAACAATTACCACCTCAACAAAAAGTGCCTGGGTTATAGAGAACTTACCTAAGAGATGCCATAGCTTTCTTTTACCATATTTGACTCTTGTTGTATGGTCTGAATGATATCCAACAAAAGGCGTTGCTAAAGCGTCCATAATCTGTCCAACTAACATTAAATTGCCAGATTGAAAAGCACTGAATTCAAGCACTAAGTGAAAAAACACTAAAAAGTACGTGAACCATAAACTGGCACAAACATCATTTAATACATGGCCAATTCCATAGCCAAGTTGTAAACGAAGACTGGTGGATATGTGTACAAATTCTGTATCCATGATGAATATTACAAACAGTTCAATGCAATAATATGTAACAAAAACAATGGTTGTTTGTGTGAAGTTAATATTGTCACGATTGTAGTGTTACAAAATATATTTTATTTTGGTATTAATAATAGGGCACACTACACACGATGTGTTCACAATAATAAAATTATTAATTTACTACAATAAATTATTGCAAATCCTTGAATAAATTCTCACTCTGGATTCAACCAGACAGACAGCACAAGCACAACATGACCACAACACAACTGTCAACTCATTGAACTCATGTCAAGTCAAGTTGTCAATTGTAGGGTGAGCATTAGAGAACACTAGCGTTGTTGTTGCGTGGTTATTGAAACGATCTATCAGTACATTAGCGAATAGCTGATTTCACCATACTACCAATAACCGCACAGACTAGTTTGATGAATAACCTGCTTATCTATTAATTCGATCACGTATTCTCGATCGCGGCACGCAAAGCGAACATCGATTCGATGGAAATGTTATATCAATAATCATTATTTTGTCTCTTTTATTCACAGGACCGAGATGAATTTAACCTTTGATTCAATTTTGATAAATCTTATACTCATGGTAACTTTTGAATGGTATGTCCGATTTTAATCATTCAAAAGTAACTTACAGGTACTGATATTCCCTTGAATATTAAGTGATTATTTAGATAAGGAATAATATCAAGGTACGAAAAATGGAGTCTAAATTATACCGACGTTACAATGGCATATTTTAAGATGAAAAAGTAGTTATTGTGACGTAACTAAAATATTTAGATGTATGGTACTACAGACTTTTTTGTAGATATTTATAGCTTCTATAAAATTTTAGTATATCACTTTGCTCTAATATCAATAGTTTCCGCAGCGTTTGCGATATAATGTTTTTTTTCGTTATTTTTATCACACCTTGGGTTATTTTATCGAAGTTTTCATACGGGCCCCTAATTTTTTTAACATATAATATAGCCTACTTTACTCAGTATAGATGTTGCTTTCCAATGGTGAAAGAATTTTTGAAATCGGTTCAGTAGTTTTTAAAACTATGCGGTACAAACAAACAAACAAACAAGCAATCAAATTTTTCCTCTTTATTATTTAGTATAGAAAATACCTTTGATAAGAGCTACTACTTCTCCTATTTGGAAATATTTTGAAATAGAATATTAGTATGTTTTCCTTCAATTTACACAAATATGTGAGGGCACGACTGGGAATCGAACCCGTGGCCTTATAAATCTAAGGCAAGGCCCGCACCGCTACGCTGCTCATTTATCGTAAAGAAATAACTCTAACAAATGAATGTGCAAACAGCAATTTGGCAAAACAGCAATTTAACAGGATACCAGACAACAGTTTACCATAACAGCTGTTAGAAAATAACACAAAACTGATGTTTGTTATTTCAAAACAGGCATTATTACCATCACTACTTTTTAGTGGTGGCTGATTGGCTGTCAGTTTTGTTTTGTCACTGTCAGTATCAGTCAGTTCAGTCAGTATGTAATATGGATGAGTATAGATAATAACCAAACCTTTGAAATCGAATTCTATTTTGTATTTATTTATATCGAGAAAAGGAAATTTATCGCGAAGAGTAAGAAAGTAACAAAACTTAACTAATAACTATAGAATATGGGGTTTATTCGGAAAGTGGTTTATTTCTTATTTTTCATTAATATTTTCTCTTGGGTGCTCAGTGATGATTTCAAAGAAGAAATGTTTATAAAACCTTTACCACCTGCCCACTTATACAGTTATTTTCAGTTTGTCACGATTGTTAATAAAGAATCTACTTGTGAGTAAAACTTGTTGTTTATAGAGTGATGTAAACTATACATAATTGCGACTTAGGTAATAAAATTAAATATGTTTGTTAAACTCTTTTCAGTTCACTCACATTTAGCCCCTCGGTCTCTTATCGAAGTAATATCTCGATTTCAAGTAGAGGAGCTCCATCTAACGTTGACAGAAGGTCAATGGAGACACCACCAGTGGGGCTACCCAGTACTGGATGCAGCACCAGGAGCAGAACTCTACGCCTGGTTTGCTCCAGAAGTAGTAGATGTTGATACAAAATGGAAAAAATTGACTGCTACATTGTCAGGATTATTTTGTGCTTCTCTAAATTTTATTGATAATTTTAATACCATTACACCTCAGATGGCATTATGGCCTATGGGTGCAGTTTCATCTAGTCAGAATGTTACTTCACAGTTGAGATATGCCTCTCTACCAAGGGAAATTGTTTGCACAGAGAATTTAACACCATGGAAGAAACTTTTGCCTTGTGAGTCCAGTCGAGGTTTTTCAGCATTGTTGAACTCTAGAGAGATACACAACACTAATTACCATTCTATTGGAGTACATGTGAGAAAGATCTGTAATGCAGATTGTTCAGAGACTCAACTAGAAATTAAGCAGACTGTTGCCTTAGTCTATGATTATGGTATTATTAACACAAACAATGCAGGCAACAGCAATAATTGGTCATTCAGGAAGCTGTTTGGCCAAGGTTTGCCTGGAGCATGTCCTCTGTCATCTGACAGTAAGATTTATATTGATGTCACTTCAAATGACACACAGCCCTTTACTTTGTCACCGCCGCCAGATAACATTATTTTATCCCAAAGGGGAGGTGGTGACACTAAATTGGCCATTTATAATATAAAGGCTGATGGACAAATGTTGAACATCGGAGTAAAGCATGACACCAAATCAAACCTACTTGTAACCATTCCTCCACCACTGCATTTTAATCGTTATGTTCTGGGTTATGGTAAAGAGTTTGGTGGAATAGTTACTGAGATTACTAACAATTGTTGGACTTCTGTGAATGTAGTGGTGTTAGAGAATGCTCCATGGTGGCTTCCTATACAATTGAGCTCATTAAGAATCAATGGTGAAGCTGAAAGCAAATTGGTTTTGTCTCAGTATTATTCACCAGGAAGTAGCAGACAGAAGCCGTATCATTTAGAACTGCTTATCAAATTACCTCCGAGATCCACAACAACAATTACAATTGATTTTGAATTTGTCTTCCTGAAATGGCAGGAGTACCCACCAGATGCTAACCATGGGTTCTATATTGGTTCAGCATTAATTCTAGCTAACTTACCTACAGGTAGAAACTATACCAGTCTACCAATAACAGGCACTACCTTTGATTCAGTGGTCAATGCTACAAAATTATGTAAGTGTGAGATTGTTATAAATATTATTGCTTTACTGGAAATACTCATGATTATTTAAAAATAGGTAAATGTGTCAGGTGCCAAACATTACAGTGACTGATATGCCAACTAAGAGCTGATGTGGTATGGTATCACTGATGGGAGGCTTTCACTGTGGCTAGACACCATTCCCAGGCAGTCACATAGCTAAATGAAGTGGTCCAAAGTTATGCCTGATAAAGCCATGAATAGAAATAGGTTGATCTCATTACAGGCATGGACAAACATGCTGTTAGTTATTTATAACAAAATTTCATTTGTATAAAATTGTAAACTAAAAATTAATAATTATTTCAGGGTATCCAATTGTGTTCCGGACAAATGGCGCCATGGTTTCCCTACCTACTCCAGACTTCAGCATGCCATACAATGTGATTTGCCTTGCCTGCACTGTGGTGGCGCTTGCCTTCGGCCCACTTCACAACATATGCACCAAAGAGCTTGTTCTCAAGCCAGTGGGGATGCGAATGTCATTGACACAAAAACTATTTAATCTATTCAAGAAAAAGAAAGACTAAAACGTTTTTACTAGTTATTTCATGAAATAATGCAATTTAAAGTTAATAGACTGAATAAATTAGTCTTATTTATATTTTTCTTCTTATTTTGTTTTTATTCATATTACCTACATCCTTAAATTTTGATTAGGGTGATAGATAGAAAGGTAGGCAGTATAGTTTTTAATAGAGCACGGGCCTAATCGCCACATCTGAATGTTTCTGTTATATTTTTGAAGCACACAAATCACTGGTACTAAAACTCCAGTTTCTAGTTAGCTAGCTGTTTGCTCTTCTCACTATAAATAACTGTAATACATACTCATTCTCATCCATAGATTTAGGATGTACCTACACATATATAGGAGTGGAGGAGTATTATCCTAAGTATATCTAAAACGTAGTGATTATATACTCTTTGAGTATATCTATGTTCTCATCATTCTGTGTACAAGGACTTTTTTACTCTTTGATTCTGTGATTGTCATTGCGACATCCGTTTTTTCAGCGTTACTTTTGTTATAAACGTAAGATTTTTGTAAGCAAGATATTATTTTATAAGCACCTATTAATATTAATTTGTTATGGGAGTAGATGAAGTGTAAGTAGCAAAGTATTATATTAGGTATATTTTCCTGAGTGTCAGAGTGGGTATCCCATACGTCCATAGACCTATCAATGAGATGTTGCTTTCCTTTGGCTTTATGTTTCGAACGGATTTCACTGACCGTGGTCACAAGTACCTACCCATAGTTGCCAAGTTTAATAAAATGTTGCCTACGTGTTCCAAGGTACGTTCGTAGGCGCTGTCTGTGTTCTAGCCCACGAAAATACCTTCTAGACTGAGTCATTCCGCAGATGATGGCAAGACTAGCTCTTCAAGCGAAGATAGAGCTTCAATCTACTTAATACTCTTACTGATCCTCTGTTTCTATCGACAGGAAAGCAAGGCATCTTCGATGCCCGTGTTACAAAGATAAACATGAATTTCAGAAAATTGCAGAACTCGAAGATGCGGGTTTGGCAATTTATCACCATGCACCTCACCCAGAATGTGTGAGTGAACTTTAAGTAAAATTAATTACCTACCTACATATTTAAACTTCAATCTAAATATTACAAAAGAAGTTTTCGAATACTATCTGGAACTTGACAAAATGCGTTTTCAAATTCATTTCTTTTGTTCAAAACATTGGTTATTAAGAAAATAGAATTCCTAGAAATAGAATAAAAAGCACAGATAATATAATACTATAAAAAGGATTGGCAACAGAATAGGTAAAATGGTTTGTAGATCTAAGTGCATTTAAATTATTATCTTGACATGTTACATATCTAGTATTCGAAAACTTTTTTCGTATTGACAACTCATAATAAGGGTACCTACTGATCGAAATCAAAGGGGGACTGAAAAAAATCGATTGTTCCATCGAAATATTTGTCATTTCAAATGTTTTTTAATAAGTAGGTAGGTATCTAGTGTGAGCAGCGGTAAGGTTTAGAAAAATAAGGTCGCGGGTTCGATACCAGGTCGTACCTACACATATTTGTGTCAATTGTTTCATCTCCGCTGCTCAATATGGTGAAGGAAAAAACGTGAAGAAACCGGCATGTCTAAGAATTAATAATTCCAGGATTTATGACATCCACCAACCCGCACTTGGCCATCGTGTGTGGATTAAGAACTAAACTCTCCTCGTAAGATAGTTGAGAGAAGACTTGTGTCCAGCAGTAAGACACTAAAAAGGGTTAAGTGATCTAGTGATAGCACATTAAAATTTTTAATCTAGTTTTTGCGTCTGTTGGGGTATCCAGTATAGGCCTCTTTCGCCTTCTAGAATACTCTACCTCTGGCTAAGGTCATCTAATCTTGCCATGTTTTCTTACAATATCACCAGCTTACTGTTTTGATGATTCTCTATTTCTTTACCCTAATGGCCCTTTCCAACTCGTTTTACGGTTGCTTGTTTAGCCTCAGGAATAACAAGCCCATTCTATTTTAATTTCAAAGCTGGGTTAGATGATTTCCGATTTTATGTATCTACAACCTACTGAAATATTTGCCTGATTTTTAGTGTACTCCTTCTCTCCTCTAGATACCTTTGTATTGTTTAATTTTTTCCTTCACTTTATGTGTAAACCATTGTTTGTTATTGGTTTATAAATATCTGTGACGTTATTAAAAAAATACGTATACGACCGGGATTGGTTGCCTACAGTAGGCATCTTACCCCCTGTGGTTCTCGTGACACCCTGGCCAAGATGCGCAAAGGTAACCAGTATTGAGTGTCTTCTGTATGGGCGCAGGGCGGGGTGGATTCATAAAGGATTTCCTCCCGGTAAACAAAAACAAGGCATCTTAACCCGGTCGCACATCTAGCTACTGTAGGCAGCCTACTTGACGGAGACTTAAATTTGCAGCTTGAAAAGACCAACAAGTTACAAAGTGTATTTATTATCCGAAATACTAAAGACAAGACGATATCAGTTGACGATTTAATTCCAGCTTTAAGTAAGTAGACTTTTACTCTAATACAAAAGTATGTTAAAATTTATCTAGGCTTTTATCTATTTCAAGTAGGTACCTACACACGTTAAGTTCCAACGGCGGCGATGCATGTTAAAGCGGGTATTCTCATTTTTTTTGACAAAAATATATGTGCTATAATAATATTACAAGATGTTATAAAATTTGTTCGTTTATTTAGATAAACAAAAAATAAGCTGTCCACGATGCAGACATCTGTTTGAACATGTTCAAAAATTAGTAAGAAACTTACCAGGTGTTATAGATAAGAGAGATACAATCGGCATATGCAATCATTGTAGAATGAAAATATTTCCTGAAATACCTCGCTGTGAATGCCACAATATTGTAAAGAAATTTATATCTTCCCAAGCAAAATACCACAAACCTACAACAAAAGACATAAACTTAAGGTTATCTGAAAGAGAAGATTTTAAAGATCGAGAGTTAAAACGACCAGAAAGAGAAGGCACACAACTTACGAGACCTACTTTTATATCTTCCCAAGTGAAAGACCAAAAAACTGCATCAAAAGACATGAACATAAGGTTATCTGAAAGAGAAGATTTTATAGATCATGAGATATCAAGCCCATATAGAGAGGGCACACAACTTACTAGATCTGCTTTAGACTTTAATGAGCTGTATAGAGAGGTAATAAGCACAGTGAAAGAACCAAGCCAAAAACAATTTTATTCAGAAACATATTTAAATAATACTAAAAGAACAATAAATGTACAAACCCATTTTAAAAAACTCTTTAAGACAGATACAAATATTTCAAGAGATCTAGGGCAAAACGAAATTGTTTTCAAGTCAACAGAATCAGACAAGTCAGCTAAACCATATTTTACAATAAAGGAAAAACACGAAGCTAAAAAGGAGATCGATCTATTTTCTACTAAAGTTGATTCCGAAATAAAGGAAAGTGTTTACACGCCAAAAAAGGTAGTAAAAACCCAATTTAGCTATATTTTTCCTAAAGTTAAACCCGATGCGGGCAAACAAAAAGTAAAAGAGATTCCTTCTTCGGTCCTTATAAGAAAAACACGGGAGAGAATTGCGAAGGAAGGCAAAAAAATCGATGATGTGGAAAAACGACAAAAATTAGCAAAAGTAACTGAAGAGAATACGAAACGTAAATGCTTATATTATTCTTAAAATCATGTTAGGTACAGTAGGTACAGTCGAGTAAGTTACAAAGGAATCAAAAATATTTGTGCAAATGTTTGTGAACATTCAGTCGTTTGCATATTATTAAATATGGCCTTGCTCAGATTTGATAGCACAATCGTTTATATACTTCATATTGTTCAATTTGATAAAATAATTAAAAACTCGATTATACTTACCGGTATGTATAGTATAATAATTAATTCGTTTATTTCTAAGAGCACTATTAACTAAGCAATCAAAATACCATACAGCTATTTATTTATTCAGTGCTTCTTTCGTTCCATTATCACAACCATTCACTATCCAAACAAATGACCATGTAAACGCTTATTTTTTATCCATTTAATTCAATATTATATTATTATATTTTCATTTATTTATATTTTCTCAGAAATAAAGAAAAATAAGGTAGATTTAAAAATTGGAGATAAGGGAAAGAAATCAGAAAATATTTATAAGAGTTTGAAAGCTACCCAGGATGCGGGCAATAAGCAGCAAGCAGACGAATCCGCGAAGAAGACGCAATCAGAAGAAACCGCCAAGAAGAAACAAGCTGATGATGCCGCCAAGAAGAAACAAGCAGATGATGCCGCCAAGAAGAAACAAGCAGATGATGCCGCCAAGAAGAAACAAGCAAATGAAGCCAAGAAGAAGCAAGCAGATGAAGCCGCTAAGAAAAAGCAAGTAGATGAAGCCGCCAAGAAAAATCAAGCAGAAGAAATAGCTAAGAAAAAGCAAACAGAAGAAGCTGCTAACAAAAAGCAAGCAGAAGAAGCCGCCAAAAAAAAACAAGAAGAAGAAGAAGCCGCCAAGAGAAAACAAGCTGAAGATGAACTACAAAGAGTTAAAGCTGAACGTGCACTTCAAAGAGAAAATGAATTAAAAGAAAAAGAAAAACAAAAAGAGCTTGCAGCTAAAGAGGCAGCAATGAAGAAACCGAAAAGTGCCGCTGATATTATCCTAAAAAATACATTAGAAGATAAACTAGATGGAACTGTTCTTACGTCATCAGAAACATCATCGATATCCGGTCTCGATGAATTGCTTGAAGAAGCCGATGGTCATAAAAACAAAAAAGAAATTCCTAAAGAAGAAATCGTAATAGGCGAAAAAATATTCCGATACAAACCTCCTTTAATAGAGACCAAGAAAGAAGATGACATTGTTCCTGAAAACTTTCGAACAGTGTATGACATAGAATCTTCTGTTATACCTATTAGCGAAGGGGTTGGAACCGCTCTTCAACAGATTTCTAAGATGAAGGAGAAAAAATTGGTACGTATTAACATTACATCAATTCTAACCATTGAGGCAACCTGAGTTTTAACACTCAATTATCTGGTATTTTTTTAAACCTATACCTAATAGGCTTGCGCTTGACTACAACTTGCCTGTTGTTAAGCAATGATGCAAACTACGATGGAACGCGCATATACAGTAAATACCGTTTCACTCGTGATTTGGAGACAGGCAGATTATAGCTATTGCGAATCAAAGATGCGGGCAGCAATTTCCACACCTTGGCAGTTCGCACAATAAATTAAGTTTAAAGGTTTGTGCGTATCCGTGGAATATCCACCATATCGGTGCAGCGGTGGCACATATGTAATATAAGTACTAATAGGTAGGTATTACAATTACTAGTCTCCATAAGTTGAAGTAGGACCTTTTGGTCAAGAACAATGGGAATAGGTCCTATAAAAGTTTAGCTCGATAAAGGCCTATTAATAGTTTATAATAGTTAAGTATTGATATTAGTTTAGTTTCCCTAGGTTCCACTTTCCACTGCATAAGAAAACATGTTGCACGCACTATCTATCTCTATCGTTT